>CM038045.1:45926830-48384330 GCA_021397845.1 Areca catechu | reverse complement strand
AGGAGCGGCCCTGAAATGAATCTCTCGTTGATCTCTAATCTCTAGACGTGGATATGGTTGTTGTAACCAACCATATAGCCACTAGCTCCAACAACATCGAGGTGGCCAAGATCAGCCACGTGGTCACTAACTCCAGCATCAACAAAATCAAGGTGGCAAGAATCAGACAGTAACTGCTCATGGTTATGGAGGGGTTAAGCTAACCAACCCAACTTAACCAGAGACGAGTGGGCTTAACTGTGTTCTTGGCACATCTCCTATTATAAATACCAGTAAGAGGGGACACTCAACAAGCTAAGCTAAGCTAAGGTAAGTAAGCCAAGCAAAAATCAAACTCTCTAAGTCTCTTTCACTCTCTTTCTTTGAGAACTCTCCATTCTATTGCTCGAGCCTTCACTGACTTAGGCATCGGAGTGTCCCCCACCGGAGCAAATCCGGTTAGGTGGTCTATTTTGCATGACTCTTGGGAGGCGAGCTGGTGATCCAACAGCTCCGTCTGGTCCGTGGAGGTTCGATGCCAATAGATTGGCATGCTAGGAAGGAGAAGGAAAGCTATCATCCCCTCTTGAAATGGAGAGTTTAAAGGAGCCGTAATGGTGAAAGGTAAGGCTCAAAATGCTTCGACGAGCAGGGAACGTCAACCCTCTTAGAGGAACGATCTCCCGATGGAGAATAATATCCCATCTCCCACACTGGTCATGAGGCAACACAAGTTCAAAGCCCTCCTGAACCGGGTTGATGCTCTCATAACTATGGTTCATAATTTTCAAGAGACTTCCCTTCAAGTGGGGCATCCACCGGCCACCTCTAGGCATAGTCACTGGTCTAGAGAAAAGGGAGACCACTGCCATGGATCTACCCGATGCTCTCTTCGAGATCAACCCTCTCCCAAGGGTCGAAGTTTCTGACACTCGAAGCACACTAATGACCGATATGCAAGGAAGAGATCCAAACGATCTCCCTCTGACTCCTCTGAAGACTCTACTCCCGAAAGTGTTGGGCAAAAAGGAGCCCACTATGACTATGAAGAAAAGTTCAAGATATTGGAAGCACAGATCGTGAGGCTCCGCAATCATAAAAGAAATGATGAATTCATGGCTTATGACTCGTGACCTCCGTTCACCTCCAAAATAATGGAGGAAGTTATCCTTTAGCATTTTAAAGTCCCCCAGATGGAATCTTATGATGGGACCACTGATCCCCTTGATCATCTGGGTAGCTTTAAAGCCCACATGATGATCCAAGGAGCCTCCAATGCATTTTACTGCTTGGCCTTTCCTACGACCTTAAAGAAGGCAGCTCGAATGTGATATTCGAGTATACGTCCAGGTATCATTGATTCCTCCGAATTTAAAAAATATTTGTCTCATATTTCAGGACTTGCCGGAAGATGTCCCGGAACACTGACAGCTTGTTCCTCCTTCATCAAAATGAAGGAGAGAGCCTCAAGGACTACATCACGAGATTCAATTCTGTCATTCTTGAGATCCCTAATCTCAAGAGTATGTGGCCATGTTCATGCTAAATAAGGGGCTCCGATCATCCAGGCTCACATTCTTCCTGGACAAAAGATTTCCGACAAGCTATGCTGAGCTCCTATCAAGGGCTTAGAAGTACACGGATGCTAAGGAGCAAGCGACAAACCGGTGCCTGATTGAAGGGGAATCTATTTCTAAGAAGAGCAGCAACAGGGGGTCGAATCCCCTGCACCCTCCAACATCGACGACTCCACTCGACGACATAGTCCCAAGCCCAAAGCATTGAGTGAAAAATTTGATTCATTTACTCCCCTCAATCTCCCAAGAGAGAGAATCTTGATGGAGATAGAGAAAGAAAGCTATCTCTAGTGACCGCGCCCCATGAGGATGTCCTCCTCTGCAAGAAATAGAAGCAAGTACTGTCGATTCCACATGGATCATGGCCATAATACTGAAGACTGCATCTAACTTAAGGATGCAATAGAAGACCTAATCAAGACGGGATACTTAGGAAAATACGTCGGCCACCCAGAACCTTGACCTGAAGCGCTGTCCCTCAAAGGGCCATTAAAGAAGTTGAACTGCCCAACAAGAGGCCCACTGATAGAAGGGTGGGCATGCTGCATTGACAAATCGATTGGAGGAGAGTTGAAGAAGATGATTCCAAGAGGCTCAAAGACAATAACTCCATATACTTCTCTGACGATGACCTCCAGGGAGTTCAGCTCCCACACAACGATCCTGTTGTAGTCTCGGTCGTTGTGGCCAATTATGATGTAAGGCATATTTTAGTAGACAATGGAAGCTCCGTCAATGTTTTGCTTTATGATGCATTCTCTAGGATAGGTCTGTCTAGAGACAAGCTACAAAAATCTTCCATACCCCTGACAGGGTTTGGAGGCAACCAAATTGAAGTCGAGGGAGAAATAATATTGCTTGTAACCCTCGGCACAGAACCGTGTCAAAAGACGTTTCCCATCAATTTCGTAGTAGTCCGAGCTCCATCGGCCTACAACGTGATATTGGGATAGCCCGCCTTGAACAAATTAAGGCTATATCTCGACATACCACCTCCTAATGCGCTTTCCTACCCGAAGTGGGATCGGGGAAGCAAGAGGGGATCAAAGGGCTACCCGACAATGCTTGATATTACAGGATAATCAATCGGCTGATCTCATCACCCTAGATCAACTAGACCCAAGAGATCATATGGAAAATTATGGGGAACCAATGGAAAGGACTGTTTCTGTGCCTTTAGACGAAGACGACCCCACCAAAATAGTGCAGATCGAAAGCCTACTTGATGAAAGAACGAAAACAAGGCTGATCCATTTTCTATGGAATAACGCTGATGTCTTCACCTGGTCGGCTTCGGATATGCTTGGGATCCCTGCCAAAGTAATTACTCATCGGTTGGAAGTTGCCTCTAACTATAAGTCGGTTCTGTAGAAGAAGAGGAACTTTGTCCCTAAAAGACAAAGGGTGATAGATGAAAAAGTGGGTAAACTTCTTAAAGCTAGATTTGTCAGAGAAGTACGTTATCCAAAGTGGATAGCTAATGTTGTGATGGTAAGGAAGGCCAATGGCAAGTGAATGATTTGTATCGACTATACAGATCTCAACATGGCTTGCCCAAAAAATAGCTTCTCCTTGCCAAAGATAGACCAGCTGGTAGATGCCACTGCTGGTCATCAGCTACTAAGTTTCATGGATGCTTTTTCCGGCATAACCAGATATGAATGGATCCTGAAGATGAGGAGAAGACATCTTTCATAACAGAGAAGGGACTATATTGCTACAAGATGATGTCATTTGGCTTGAAAAATGCTGGGACGACATTCCAAAGGCTAATCAACAAAGTGTTCAAGAAGCAACCGGGAAAAAACGTGGAAGCATATGTCGATGACATAATCACGAAAAGCCTCCTCAAAGAGGATCATATTAAAGACTTGGAAGAATCTTTCAAAGCCCTGCAGTGTCACCAGATAAAGCTAAACCCAGCCAAGTGTACCTTCGACATGACCTCCGGCAAGTTCCTAGGATTTCTTGTTACCAAACGAGGGATAGAGGACAACCCAAGGAAGATACAAGCTATCGAAGCATGAGTCATCCCTCTTGCAAAAAGGAGGTACAACAGTTAACCGGAAGAGTCGTCTCTTTAAGCTGATTCATCTCTCGGTCAGTGAATGGTGTCTTCCTTTCTTTAAAGTCCTTCGACAGTCAAGAAATTTTGAATGGTCCGAAGGTTGTCATGGTGCCTTTGAAGAACTAAAGAAATATTTAGAGAATCTCCCTCTACTTTCCAAACCCCAAGAAGGAGAGATCCTCTATGTATACCTCTCCGCTTCGAACGAGGTGATTAGTGCAGTACTCATCTGAAAGGAGACGGACAACCTTCAAAAACTAATCTACTACACCAGCAAAGTATTACATGATGCCGAAGTGAGATACCCCTAGATACAGAAGCTCATATACTCGCTGGTGATTGCGGCAAAGCACTTACGACCATATTTTCAATCCCATTCTATTATGGTCATGACGGACCAACCCCTGAAAGCTATCCTTCGATGCCCTAATACCTCGACGGAGGATAGCAAAGTGGACCATAAAGTTTGGAGAATTTGACATCAGCTTCTAGCCTAGATCGACAATGAAAGCACAGGTACTGGCTGACTTTATAGTCGAATGCACATGGGGTCCAGAAGATGACTCGCAACGAGCCAAAAAAGATAAAGCCATCCGAAAGGACTCAGAGTCTACATGGATGCTCCATGTAGATGGGGCTTCAAATTCGGTGGGATGTGGAGTGGGCCTCATATTAGCCAACCCAAATGGGCACACTATGGAATATGCTTTACGCTTCTCCTTCCATGCTTCGAACAATTAAGCTGAATACGAAGCCCTCCTTGCAAGACTCCAAATCGTGAAAGAGCTGGGGATTCGGAGGATCCAAATCTTTTTGGAATCTCAGCAGGTGGTAAACCAGGTGAAGGGTGAGTTCGAAGCCCGGGATCCTTCCATGGCTCAGTATTTAGACAAAGCATGGGCTCTGGTTTCACAGCTAGAATTCTTCAAGATCGCCCATTTCCCATGAATGGAGAACTCCCAAGCCGACGCACTGTCCAGGCTCGCCAATACTGCCCCTGAATCCCTCGGTCGTACCTTCATATAGTATCTAGAAGCTCCAAGTACAGCAGAAGAAATACTGGATGTACATCTTGTTAAGCATGAGCTCAACTGGATGGACCATATTCTCAAATTTTTGAATGAAGGCACACTACCCCAAGACAAGGTTGAAGCCAAGCAAATTTGTTGGATGGCATCCCAGTATGTTATTATGAATGGAACTCTATACAAAAGATCTTTCATGTAACCTCTACTGAAGTGCCTGGGACCATCTGACGCCGACTATGCCCTAAGAGAGGTTCATGAGGGCATATATGGAGATCACTTGGAGGGCAGATCCCTATTGTAGAAGATAATACACCAAGGTTACTATTGGCCAACCATTCAGAAAGATTTCGCCGACTTTGTCCGAAGGTGTGACCATGCCAAAAATATGCCAATATTCAAAGATGGCCGATGAGCCAACTGACCCAGTTAACGGCACCATGGCCCTTCGCTCAATGGGACATGGACATTCTTGGCCCATTTCCACCAGCATCCAGACAACTGAAGTTTCTTATAGTGGCTATCGATTACTTCACCAAGTGGGTCAAAGCCGAACCCTTAGCAGACATTACTGAAGGAAAGGTCGAAAGCTTCGTGAGGAACTTCATTATATACTGGTTTGGAATTTCCTATGCCATAGTCACTGACAATGGGAGACAATTCGACAACCCGAAGTTCAAGGACTTCTGCGCCCAATACCTTATACTTCATAAATTGACTTCCGTCAGTCATCCCTAGGCTAATGGGGAAGCTGAAGTAACGAACCGAACCATTCTCCATGGTCTGAAGACCAGACTGAATGATGTCAAAGGGCTCTGGGCCGAAGAACTGAATTCCATTCTTTGGACATATCGGACAACTCCCAGAATGACCACCGGCGAATCTCCGTTTCACTTGACTTACGACACTGAAGCAGTTCTTCTTATGGAGGTTACTTTGCAATCCTTAAGGATCGACCGATATAAGGAGCCAGAGAATTCGGAATGCCGAAGAGTGGACTTAGATCTGCTACAAGGCACCAGGCTTCATGCTTAGATGAAGATAGCAGCGTACCAATAGAGGGTCGCCAAATACTACAATTCTAGAATGAAGGAACGAACTTTCCGATCCGAAGACATAGTACTGCAAAGATCCGAAGTATCCAAGCTGACGGACCAAGGCAAACATTTTCCCAATTGGGAAGGCCCATATCGGATCAAGGAAGTCATACATCCAAGGACCTATTGGCTCGAGACCTTAGCTGGTTCTACGCTGTCTCGGCCTTAGAGTGTAGAGAATCTTTGTAAGTACTATCAATAAAAGTTCTCTTTTGGAGAGACTTCAGTAAAAAGTCCATTCGAAGAGGGCCTAATCAGCCTATCTTATTCCTAATCAAAGGCACAAGGATGGTTCAAGCAACTTACCCTACGGTAAATTCACTGGCATGCTGAAGAGCCTAATTAGCCTATTTTATTCCTAATCAAAGGCACAGGGATGGTCCAAGCAATCTACCCTATGGTAAATCCACTAACATGCCGAAGAGGGCCTAATCAACATATCTTATTCCTAATTAAAGGTACAGGGATAGTTCAAGCAACCTACCCTACGGTAAATCCACTGACGTGCCGAGATAAGCCCAATCAATCTATCTTATTTCTAATCAAAGGCATAGGGATGGTTCAAGCAACTTACCCTACGGTAAATCCGTAGACGTGCCGAGATGGATCTAGACAACCTATCTTATTATCAATAAAATGCCTATGGATGGTTCCATCGGCCTACCCTAATGGCGAATCCGATCAACAGAGCAGATAAGCTTCTCTATGACCTCCACGAGCTCAGACTCCTAAGCCCAAGAAGAAAGCGGAGCCGACCTGAAATCTCAAGATTCTTCATGAATACATCACCCAAGTATTCATGATGTCGAATAGTTCACACTTGACATTGTTCTGGGACGTGTTTGCTCACCAAGTTAAGACTTCTGTTTTGAAGAAAATGAGAATTTTTGTTCATTAACAGAAAAGCAGTACAATCGATTGACTCATATCGTCATAAAAAAGAGGGAGAAGAAGAAAGAAGAAAGAGAGCTACAGCAAGAAGCTACTTTTCTTCGGGTATCAAGAGCGAAGATCCCCTCGCCGACCTCTTCAGATGGAGGGGATGATGCCGCCTTGCCAACGAGTTTCGTTTCCTTCATCTCCTTGCCCGGTATGGCAAAAGAAGAAACATCCAAATTTGGGCAGGCCTTCCTGACTCTATTCAGGTAGTCTGTATAGCTGACAAGGTAGCTCTTTGTCCCAACTTCATGCATTTCATCGTTAAAGGCCTTCGACTTCTTATAAGCTTCGACAACCTGGGAAGCACTCCTTTCAGCCTGCTCTACCCTCTGATTGGCTGATGAACATCCATCTTCAGTTGGGTGATTATGTTCTTCAGTTTGGCCTTATGGGCCGTTGCTACCTCGGCATTACGAAGGCAATCCCTCATCAGTAGTTCAGTTGAAATTGCTTCTTCCTTCTTCTTTGCAACTCCGCCATCACTTTGGCCGCATACATCTCGAGCATCCTCAGCTCCTTCTCCAAGGGACTATTTGCAACGACAGCCTTGTCTAGTTTTTCTTCAGTAGCAGCTCGAAGCCCTTCAACCGCCTCTCTCTCGGCTATAGCCAGAGCCAACTGGCTATGAAGGATTTGGCCAAAATCGACAGACTCACGAATGCTCTCTTCCAACAGAGAAACATCATGGGCAACCTGTCAAAGATAAACACATAAAGTCAGTTTGATCGATGCTGATGTACCTACGACACTTACATCGACACTCACTTGTTGCATCCTGGGATAAATAAAGGAAAAAGGGTCTCTTGGCCCTTGCTCCTTAGCCTCCTTCCCGTCCTTCCGGGGGACGGTCAAAGTCTTCACCTACCCCGGATCGCTACAACTAACATCGACAATGGACACACTGAATCTCCTCAAACTTTTCCCCTCTATAGTTGGAAGTTTGGGCTTGATATTTCCAGCAGTGATGAGAGCTCTGCTTGCATCCAGCGGGCCTCACTCCCTCGATGGCCCTACAAGAGTGGTCCCAGCCGGCTGATCGGCTAGGCATCAAGGTGAAGGGACACGCTCCTCTTCCAAGGAGGAATTTATGTTGATAGGAACGCCACCATCGATCCAGACCCGTGGAAGCGCCAGGACGTATGTCCATTTCTGATATGACCTTTGCACTGGAGGGGCCCCCACCGGCCATTTCCTTGTCACCCGTCGAAGCTATGCTATGTCCGGTCTCATGGTTAACAAGGACTCTTGAAGCTAGCTGTAGCATAAAGAGGAGGAAAGATCGCTCAAGGGACGACGTTGCCAAAAAACTCAAAAAAAATTTGGTCTATGGGGGCAATAGACTCATATATAAAGCCCGTCAACGGCTCAGATTGACTGCCCATATTACGGGCCGCCCTTCGATTGCACCGTGTGTGCTCACCCTATCGATAGGGGCCTCAATCCATGTGAAGGTGGTTGCGAGAAGTCTGGGAGCCGCGACTGATCCGATCCCTGACATGCATAGCCTTAATGACTCTGGTCATCACAGTCCCACGACCTGACAATAACTGTCTCGCCAATGATAGTTGGACATCTGGCAGGAATAGGGTGTCACATTGGTCAGTGAGCCAGGATCTCCATCAAACATCGAGATTCCTTAATTGTGAAAAGTTGGCTCGTGAGCAGGAAAAGGCCGACTCGACGAAAAGCCGGAGTGAATGGCTTGCCACCAAGATCAGCTATCTTGTCGAAGTCCAGTTTAAAAACCTTGGGCAATGAAGAAACTTAAATCCAAGCTGAAGGCATTCATATGCTTGAAGATGGATTTCTATCTAAAAGGTCGTAGTCCATCCGAAGACCTCATACTTAGAAAATTTACTTTCAAGTTGGAGGTTATTGTATATTCGGAAGCTGCTATCTATCCAAAGACCTCATACTTAGAAAGTTTACATTCAAGCTAAAAGTTATTATATCTTTCAAAAGGTGGCTACCTACTTGACCCCCACGATGTGTCCGATGACTTCATACTTAAGAAAAACTCATCTAATGAAAAGAAAAGTTGTGTTTTCAATTATGTTCAGGCATATTACACATCTTTCTCTTACAAAAAAGAAGAGAAAAAAGAGAAAGAGGAAAGGAAGATCTAAACATCAGTTGTCGGCTCCTTTCCAGACTGACCCCGCCTCCCTGAGGTGCTCGGGGAGGCCTCGGGTCTCGTCTCAGCCTCGGCCTCCTTCGACTCCGACTCCTTCTGAAGCTAGACTCATATTCTTGCCCAGGGAATGGAATGAAAAGCCTGATGTTGTCTAGCCCCTTCAGCTCGTAGAAGCGAAAGGCCTTGCTCTTGAAGTCCCTGAACCCTTGATAAAAGGAGTCCAGGACAGCCTCAGCGACCTCATCCTTAAAGGCCTGGGATGCCATGAACTTTGGGATGGCCTCCACCGCCTCCTTCTTGGCCATCTCCACCGCCACAACTGCCACCGCAGCCTAAGCCTTCTCCTTTTCCAGCTGAGCCTGGAGGGTTTGCACCCTCCTTTCCAAATGGGCCACCTCCTTGAACTAAAAGGAGTCAGCGTCACCCTCCCGGACCTTCGCACTGGGTTCCCTCTTGGGCTCCTTGACAGTAACCCTCTTTCGGGACATCTCTCGGAGATCCTTGAGATTAAATTTCATCCCTACAATATGAAAACGAAAGAAAGGAGGGAGCCTAGCTTTTTAGGATCTCACCCAAGGGGAAGGGGAAGAGTAGCTATGGAGTGAAAGTCTCGTCTTTCCACCGCCTGAAGAATCTCTGGGGACTAAGAAAATGGATCCTATTTAACAGCCCGAAGCCCTGTCGCTTCGTGACCGTAGAAGATGTGTGCCATGTCTCGTGAAAGCTAATCGAGAGATGCCACATATCGAAGCAATGCTTCAAACTCGGAGCAGTTCCCTTGAAGCCGATGCAGCATTAATAATTGTCTTTGAAAAGAGAAGACGTGGCGACACCCAGATGGCGCGAAAGCACGATCGCCTGGATGCCGGCACATCCAACATTAGTAACGGAAGGAGCGTGCCCCCTCCATGCCAGCGCAATCAATTACTTCCTTCGCCCTGAGTAGATGCTTCATTCTCTAGGCTCGGGAGTGGGAGATTTAACTGCAAGAAGGACAATGAACCAAGAGAAAGACAAGAGATGGGACAGCGAAAAGCAAAATGCAGAGAGTAAGGAAGTTTACTCTGCCAACCTACTCCCCTTTATATAGGGGGCAAAAGGTGTTTCAGGTAGCCTCCTCAAAAGAGGAGACGTCTCTCCGATCATGCCATGTATGAAGTCACCGATCGCAGATACGAAGCCCTAAATAATGCCAATCGATTCGACGAGGGAAAAATCAAAATTGTCAGCCATGATCCATGTGGCTACATCTGGCGGCTGGGATTGAATCTATACCTTCTATCCAAAGAACAAGATGATGCCACGTCCCCCATCCAACCGAAGCTAAAGAGCCCATCAAGTCACCATAATGGAAGGAACAGATGCGACTCATCCACTCATCATCTCCTTTTTATAAGATAATGAATAAGCGACATTTGTCCCATGCACGACTCTCGAATCAGGTGGTAGTTATTGTAAATGATTGAATCGAAGATTTGCTATTGGTCATGCCTTTTTCGTCGGTAAACGATAACTAATGAGTACTCTTACTTTCCAAAACAAATTATTGCTTCGAAAACTAGGAGTGGAGGGCAACTATTGGGATAAACCGGTTCAGCAAAGGCTAATTATTGGTTTAGGGGTACATATGAACCCCTACTGGACCGCTCGCCCATACCAGGAAGCTCGAAGGTGCCAGAAGGCTCGAAGGTGACTCCACAGATTGAAGAAGCAATAACTCGACATCACCATTTCGTCTCGTCACTAGGTAAGTCTTCGGTCCACATCGAAGAGGATGGTCCTGAAGCATACCCTTGATCCAGGCTGTGTCATGCGAGCCAGTCTCCTTCGGACCACTCCGAAAAAGACTGGTCCGAAGAAGACGACCACTTCATTCTCCAACTTATTCCGAGAAGAACTCCAGTCCACTCCGAAGAAGACCATTCTGATGCAAACGGCTGGGATGTCTTCAACCTATCTCGAAGAGGATATGTGCAAGGCAGTCAGCCGATTCGGCCTCAGACCCTTCCGAAGGAGCGGTCCTAAAGTGAATCTCCCGTTAATCTCCAATCTCCAGACGTGGATATTGTTGTTGTAACCAACCATGTTGGCACTATCTCTAACAACATCGAGGTAGCCAGGATCAGCCATGTGGCCACTAACTCCAGCATCAACAACATCGAGGTAGCCAGGATCAGCCATGTGGCCACTAACTCCAGCATCGACAACATCGAGGTGGCCAGAATCAGACAGTAACCACTTATGGTTATGGATGGGTTAAGCTAACCAACCCCACTTAACCAGAGACGAGTGGGCTTAACTGTGTTATTGACACATCTCCTATTATAAATACTGGTAAGATGGGATACTCAACAAGCTAAGCTAAGCTAAGGCAAGTAAACCAAGCAAAAAACAAATTCTCTGAGTCTCTTTCACTCTCTCTCTGATAACTCTCCATTCTGTTGCTCGAGCCTTCATTGATTTAGGCATCGGAGTATCCCCACCGGAGCAAATCTGGTCAGGGGTCTATTTTGCAGGACTCTCGGGAGGCGAGCCGGCGATCTAGCAGCTCCGTTCGGTTCTCCGTTCGGTTCGTGAAAGTTCGATGTCAATAATTATTAACCATCATTAATAGTTAATTTTTTTGTAGTACAAAAAAAAAAAAAAAAAGTTTGATGGGGTTCATGAGCACTGGACCGAGATATGAGAGATGATCTCTACATGCCATCCCCCTTCCTTACGGCATCGATGATCTTTGTGGCCTGCCAGCTAGCTACCGACGTGTCTTTGCCCTTCTCACCCTCGCCTTTGACCTTCTACCTAGCTTTGAGGAAAAAGTTAGGATGTAATAGAGGTTAGAATTCTTTTAAGCTCGTCTTTGTTGATGTTCTTCCTATAGTTGAATTGATAAGATATATTTAAATAGTTTTGAAGCTTTTTTTTTTTTTTTTTTTGATGGAACGAAAAAAGGGGGAGGTGTTATATCCCAGGCATAGTCATCCCCAGACAGAAAATATTCGATACACGACGCATATTAATTTTTCGCAGCCGTTCCCCACCCGAAGGTGAGTATGTCAACCTGACTGCCACTGGCGTCAGCCGAGTGAACGGGATTTATTATATATATTCTTAACTTTTTCACTACCACCAGCCAATAAGAACTCCTTATTTTATTAATTTTTCTCTTTTTCTTTTTTATTTCCGGACTTTTTAGTCGAAAAGCATCCAAACTAGAACTCGAATCTTTGCCAGCTGGTTGTGAGAAAAGTCTCACAACCAACTATGCCACGCGCCAGTTTTGAAGCTTTCAAGAATTTTTAGGATACTGGTCAATGATTTTTGATATTGACATGATTAAATTTTGGATTAAAAAAATAATTCATGTTGGGAGAGAAATTGATATGATTTTTTTAATAAAAAATTTCCAATAAAACTAGGAAAAATAATAGGGATAAAATGGAAAGAGCATTTTTTTTTTTTTATAGAAAAAAGGGTAGGAGATTTTATCCCAGTATAGCATCCCATTTTGGCTTCCAGTCCTAGGTCTTTGTTCGATATAGACCGCAATATTTTTATGTACCTTTTTTATCTTTCGAGATTTATCCGAATTGATGAGTACATCAATCTAGTCCCTCTATGGCATCGAAGTTTTAGCCGGTCTACCTTCAATCACATGTATCCAAAAATTTTAAAATTTTAATTAAATCATCTATAAAATTATTTCATAAATTTATAATTAAATAAAGTGAAGCCAAGTCGTAACCAACTTCACTATCCCGTGTAAATGGAAATGGCGCCCTTACCGTATGATTTTTGTTCGAATCGTACATCTACTAAACTAGTGACATATCCTCCCCACCAACCCTTCCCTTCCGGCAAAGGAAAAAATATGGATGACGTTTTCCAGCAATGAGACGGTTCTGTGCTTGGTGGATCCAAAAATATAAGAAACGAGACATTCCCTTATCAACCCACCTCCGTACATGGTTATGGGACATTGATAATGAACGGACGGCGCGAGGTTGTCCGCAACTTATCATCGAGAAAGAATTTGGACAAATCTATTTCAATCGTAACCTAATTTTTTCATTCTACCAAAAAAAAAAAAAAAAAAAACCCACTAACTTTTACATAGAGCATGACCTTGCCCTTCTAGAATTTCAGTAATTAACTCGATTGGTATAGACTTTGCATCGCTATCAATCGATCATGAATTCAAAATATAATCTTAGTTATGATTCGATTAAATATAAAAATTTTTCTGAAATTCACGATCGTGTAAGTAAGATGTCTTCCTCTTTATTTCCGTTTTACGAGCCAAAGTTAACCTACTCATCTTTAAATGAAGAAAGAGCGTAAATCTGAGCTTGTTACAAGGAATATTACCTGGCAGGATGGGAACTTGGATTTATCCCCTCATATTTTGTTTATAAAAAAAAAAAATTATTTAAATAGTTTAAAAATAATTAGTTAGTTGTGATTTACGGGAAAGTGGCAGCGCCAGCTGGGAATCGCCTTTTTTTTTTTTGACCTCTTGAGTTTTACACGGCAAAAAAAAATGGAAGCAGTTCGCACGTGATCTTCTTTTGTGCACTTTCCAAAAGATTTTTTGTTCACAAGTTGATCTTCCGTTACTAACATCATAATTCTTTTAACCACTTCTCTGGAGAGAATAATGCCGTGGGTAATAAAAACTGATAAGGTTGCTTGTGCAGTAGCCGGATGTTTTTTTGTGAGCAGCACATCATGGGCCCGAACTCTTCGGGGTGAAACAAAGTCCTGGACATGATACCTACAGCAAATGCCGAAGGCTGCCCACATAATAAATCTTTCAATATTGTATACGGGCAGAATCCAGTTTCTCAAGGAGGATAAGAAATTATACTTCTATAGACCGTGAGGCCTTCAGATTTTATTCCCACCATGACTCTTGGATTTGGTATTCTTCCTCCTCTCCTCCTCCTCGTGGCTATTATATCGAAGAATTCTGATGCATCGCTCGACCGGAGTCGTTTCCCGCCTGGTTTCATTTTTGGGACGGCCTCCTCGGCTTATCAGGTTAGCTTCCATTTTAAAATTAATGATTCTAATGGGAAAAATATATATATATATAGATGGATTAGATTGATGGCATATTAGCATTCGTTTTAGTACGAAGGTGGAGCTAGAGAAGGTGGAAGAGGGCCTAGTATATGGGATGTGTTCGCCCACGAGTATTCAGGTCTCTCTCTCTCTCTCTCTCTTTCTCTTTCTCTCTCACACATACAAATGTAAATTGGAAAAAATAAGAAAATAAATTCATGAGAAGCCTTCCTTAGAATTTAGTTGACGCTCACACTCAAAGGCGAGTCCTTCTACAAAGAAGCATGACGTATCCAAGAATTTTAGATAAATTATGACAGATCTGTCATGCCAGTTATGGCAATTATGCTAGAAAACATTTTCATTTGATGTGTTAAAAAAATCATGTTGGGGAATGTTGAAATTTTTTTGCACATACTTGCATCAAATTGGACTCGAAGTTCGATTTGACAATTTAAATTCTTGCAATAAGCTTACTTGGATTTGCTACGACACTGGCCACTTTCCTCTCTTTTCATAACTCTTTTTCCTTGGTACTCTTAACGGATGGTTCATAGTTTTGCATATTATCTAAAAAATATTGATAAATATCATATAAACACTACAAAAATTTAGAATTTTAGCAAAAAAAAATTAATCACAAAATCTCTTATTTTTATCATTAAAACTTTGTAATGATCAAAAATATTTCATTACCAAGTGAGTACTAAAGGTACTATGACTAAAAATTTCAATAATCAAAATATGAAGTCATAAAAAAAAATGATTATATTTAATGAGCAAAAGTAAATAGTCATTAAAGATAAATATTAGTGACGATTTTATTTATGATACAAGATTAAATAAAATGATCGTCAAAGAATCCATAAATGATAACTTGATAAGAATTAATGATCAAAAATAAATTTTAATAAAAATTTAATATATTTTTATTAGCTGTACTAAGCTAATAATTAGTGATGAAATAAAAATTATCATTTATAAAGTTTTTATATGTAAGCCTATAAAAGAGATCAAATTTAAGACTTGAACAATTTTTATCTATTGTGATGCAAAAAAATACCATTAAAAATATTTATATTATATTAATAATATAATATAATATATTTATCATATATATTATAAAATATAATTTATATTATATTATTATAATATATTAATTATATTATATTATATGGAAGGAAAAAGGAAGGAAGAAGTGGAGGATAATTTGATAACTTAGATTACCTGGAAGGTGGTAATTTGGTTTACTATTCCTTCCAGAGATAATCTAAATTACTTCTTAGGATTATTAGATAAGATAGATTGCCATCTACAAAAATATACCAAATACAGTAATATAGTGGGACTCTATTAAATTATCAATTATCTGAATAGATTGCCTGCTATCAAATGCAATCTAAAAAAATTATCTTAGGTTGCGTTTGGTACATTTGCAAGCAATCCTGCAAGATAATATGAATTACCAGTGATATGGATTGCTAGCATACAGATTATATATAATATGTATTATTATATTTAATATATGTAGGTAATGCTACAAAATATAAAATCAAAATTTTAAAATGTTTCTAAATTTAATGATATTTTATTTATACAAATATATTTTTATATTTTATTTATTTATTCAAAATATAAATTTTTTAATATTTTATATTATAAAATATATTAAATATAAAATAATTTTCATTTTTATATTAAAATTAAAAATTAAAAATTAAAATAGATAATATATTTAATATATTATTTGAATATATTAAATTTAATATGATATATTTATATTATATATAAATATATAATGTAAATATATATTATATATAAATATATTTAATATAAGTATACTACATTATATTATATTTATATTAAATATATTATGTTATATTAAATATAACATAAAATAATATAAAATATTTTATAATATAATTTATATTTTATTATAAAATATAAAAATATAATTGATATTATGTTATATTATATTAATATTATAATATGATATAATTTATTATATAATATTATATTTTATAATGTTAAAAATAAAATAAAATATATTAATATAATATAGTATAATATTATATTATATACTATAATATTATAATAATATCATATAATATAATATAACATAGTATTAAATTTTATAATATAATATAATATAATATAATATTAAAATATATTTTATAATATTCATATTTCATAATATAACATAATATATTATATTATATTAAAAAAGATTTTAATATTATATTATATACTATAATAATATTATATTTATAATATTTTATAGTTTATAATATATAATATTTTATTATTATATTATAATGTTATATTTTATTTTATATTATATTGTAATATAAGAAGAAGGAAACAAGGGAGAGTAATATTGTTTGAAATATTACCTGAGAGGTGGTAATCTGGATTACTATTCTTTTCACAAGTAACCTATATTATTCCTTGAGAGATAATCTAGATTACCGGACAGGATAGATTGCAATCCAGTAATATAATGGGGCCCTATTAAATTACTAGCAATCTGGTGCTACCAAATGTAACTTTAATATTTTATCCAATATAAACCAATAAAATCTAAGATATCATCCACCATAATATACTAAATTCGCTGATATTTTTAATCACATTTTACTTCTTTAATATTTTTTAATTAATACAACTCCAAGGTAATTCTTATTTTATAATTATTATTTCTTCTCGATGTACGGATCCTGAGAAATTTCATACTTGTTCTTCGTAGATTTTTTCTGCTTACCTTACCGGCGGAGACAAATCGAGATCGTATTTCATCCCGATCTCAACCACTCAACAAGATAACTTATTTATTCCTAACTAATCATGGTGGGATTGGGGAAACTACCATACGTCCGCCCTATTTATGGTCCATTCATTAACCTTTCGAAAGAAAAATGCAGTAGGTTTTCTTTGAAAATTATAAAATGAAGAAATAACATAAGGGCTTCATACAAAATTTTACAGAGAAGATTCTGGACGGAAGCAACGGTGATATAGCGGTAGATTCTTTTCATCGTTACAAGGTAGCTCTCAGCCTCTATCCATTGTATCATTTTCCTATTTAACATTTTCTCCTGTTCAAACTTGGTCTTTAATTATTTTAGTCTCAAAGCTTCTAACAAAGTCAAACACAGGAAGATGTAGATATTATGAAGGACATTGGCATGGACGCTTACAGGTTTTCCATCTCTTGGTCTCGAATCCTACCTAGTAAGTTAATCCTCATACAGGAATGCATGTATTCCGGAAAATAAATAAATCTGTTATCATTTGTCCAACTTGTGAATAAACAAATTTGATGTCTACTAATTTCCTTTTCCCGTGACAAATACATTGTAAGTGCAATTAAGGTTACATTTCTTATGGTTCCTTCTAGTTTGTGTATAGGACTTAGATATGCAATGCTAGATGGCTTTCGCGTACTTGTTCTACCTCCACGTTCTTAATGAAATGATTAGGTGTGGGACTAGTCCCATCACTTTTCTCTGAAGTAAGGAAACTCCTTTAATAATTTTCCCTCAAATAATTAAGCTCCTTTATTCATGGATCATGTTATCATCTAACTGCAGATGGCAGCCTAAGTGGAGGAATCAACAGAGAAGGTATCATGTACTACAACAACCTTATTAATGAGCTCATATCCAATGGTATTGGTTCAATTATCATCAGTTTTTTCCTTTGATTCTAAGGCCATTTCGTTGTCAAACTTATGATCAATTATATGGTTGAAAATATATACGGGCAGGTGTGCAACCATTCGTGACCCTCTTCCATTTTGACACTCCCCAAGCCTTGGAAGAGAAATATGGAGGTTTTCTCAGCCACCAAATCGTGTGAGTTGTTAATTATAAGAGTCACTCTCGCTGTTCATAAACAGGGCTGCTAATGGGCTGCTGTGCTGTCCAAATCTTGCATTTTTGTTACTAGTCTCAAACTGCACCATTCGACTTTAAGGTTTGCTTAGCTCTTGAGATGCTAGAAGAAGGACCTATAAATCACAAATCTTGTGATTTGCAATCTAATACAAGTATCAGCAGGAGTAAAATTATAAAGATTTTATCATATGGTGCCATATTTTACTATTATATAGTCTTAAAAACATATCAAATTCAAAGAAACAAATTGCAGGCCCCTAGAGTTCTTGATACAAAACCAAGAGAGCTTTACAAAAACTTAGAAGCTACACACCAGTGTCTTCACATCTTGTATGATGTATCACTTTCCATTGTCTTACTTATTTTCTTTAAAAAATTTTAACGCGTCTTTTGCTTGAGTACTATTTCATGATTATTCCTTACAAAATTCATTGTTTTACTTTCACTCCTCTATCAAAAACCATATTAATTTGCACTAGGTTCTAGTTGGACCATTCAAAATTTTGGATTGCTCATTCCAAGCCCAGACCTTTGTATCCATATATATATATATAATGAATCATGACCTAGCTAACTTTCCTTCTAAGCTGAATTAAAAAATTGGGATCAGACAACATATCTGGGCCCTAAGCTCTATGTGTTTGTGCATTTCAGGTCCCTAATGCTACACCAAAGCTAAGGGAAATTTTTCAGAAACGGCCATATTTTAAAATTTTATTTTTTGAATGCTTCTATCTCTATCCCAACAGACTCTCCAACTATTTTAGTATAAAAACATCTGCATCCAATAATTAATATATATGTGGATTTAATAAAAAGGATGTGATGGAGGACCATCCTATAATAGTTTTTTTGCATACTTCTATTAGATGCAAATATAAAAATTAAAAAAATATACATATTTTATTTAAGAATTAGAGAATTTTATTTTTATTTGGACTTTTGGACTAGAATTTTATGAGGATTCTAATATTTTATTTCTTTGTGGACTTTTATTAGAACTTTGAGTCTATATTAAAACATTGCAATGTACTTGAGAATACTAGTTTGTTTTACTGTGATTTGAAAATATTGAGTTGTCTTCTCCCTCCATTTTTTCTTTCTTCCTTCTTCCTCTCATTTACTCCTCCCTCGATCCTGTGTTAGTTTGGTATCAGAGCATCCTATTTTCTTGCCTCTCTAGCTTAGCATGCATGAAAAATATGAGCATTTGATTCCACTTAAAAATACAATCAATTTTATCTGCTTATGGCCGGCAAAGACGAAAGCCTTACAAAATTCTGAACTTGCATTATTGTTTCTTCCAAAATACCCTTACATAAATGTGCTAAACTTGAGGTCATATATGGTCATTCCATAAGTTAGCAAGCCATCATAATTTGATAGTTTTTTGTTATTGCCCCTTAAAAATAAAGAAGTTGGGAGCAAATGCTAATTCGGAAAATGAAATGTATATTCTTGCACTAATGTCCGGCAAGCATGCATGACTTGGTCGGTAGCCCTATATGCTAGGTCAAATCTCTATGCTTCAAGAAGAGATCTTGACCCTTATTTTTCCCTCTTTTAGGTTTTCCTTATGATAATTATGCAGGGAAGACTTCAAGGTCTACGCTGAGATTTGCTTCAAGGAATTTGGCAATCAAGTGAAAAATTGGATCACAGTGAATGAACCGTGGATATTTTGCATTGAAGGATATGAGAAAGGTACGCATCCACCGGGTCGGTGTTCCCCATGGGAGGAGGGGAAGTGCAATGTTGGGGATTCAAAAATAGAGCCATACATGGCCTGCCATTACATGTTACTGGCTCATGCTGCTGCGGTAGGGGTATACAAAGACAAGTATCAGGTGACAACTTGAGCCCATGATCGCCACTGTTTTGTTGCTATTTTTATTACTCAAACATATCCCAGTTTACTGGGTTACATCTTTACAAAAAAGAAAAAGGATAGGAAAAAGACCTATATATATATATATATATATATATATATATATATATACATACATACATACACACGCACACATACTTAAGAATTGGAAATCCTAGGATTATCCAGCTCTAGCTAGGTATTTTGCCTTGGTAATTATAGTGCAGATGGATCCTCCTCTCTTTTCTCTCAAAGGATTTCAAACTTTTTTAGCTTCAAACAATATTAAGATCTTCATTTTGTACAAGATTTACATCAGGATGCCCTACATGGCTTCGTAATCATTACATGACTTTCTGATTCAGATTTTCATCATGGTAAAAATATGGGTTAATATGAGTATCCTACCAATTGATATGATATTTTCAAACTCTTGATATTCATTACTATTATTTCTTTTTTGAGAAAAAAAAAAGGGGGGGTATTGTGTCCCATTTCAAGATATCATAAGATAATTTGATATGATAAGATATGATAAATTTTGATTCAGTCAATTTTTTCAAACTCCTCTTTCAATTTACTAAATGTGTTTTTCTAATAAGTAACTGTCAAAATAAACTTGATTATATAATATATTGGATGAGATCTAGATTATTTTTATTGTGTGTTCATTTTGAAACGAGGAATGCTTAAGGGACACGTAGCAGTACTCTTTTGATATCGGTCACCGACTAATAAGATGAGTAGTATTTGAGATTTTAACAAACTAACTTGCTTCCGATAATAATCGGACAATGCGCAATTAATTACAGGTATTGCTTTGACGCAGGCAACGCAGAATGGCAAAATAGGTATAACATTGGTCTCCAATTGGTTCGTTCCTCTCTCTGATTCCGAGTCCGACAAGGATGCAGCCAACAGGGCTTTAGATTTCATGCTTGGATGGTGAGTCGTTGTCAAATCCTACGCAACTAATCTATTTAAGAATACATGTTCATGGTTCGGGCTTTACTCCTAGATCGTATATTCTGAAACTCCTGTAGGTTCATGGGGCCCTTAACTCGAGGGGATTATCCATCGAGTATGAGGGCATTGGTAAGAAAGCGTTTGCCCAGATTTACCAAACAGCAGTCCAGAATGCTAAATGGATCATTTGATTTTATTGGAATTAATTACTACACCTCGCGATATGTTTCTGATCTTCCCATATCCAAGAATGATAGCACAAGCTATGATACTGATATGCAGGCTCAGATGACAGGTAAACAAAAATAAACTTCACCATCATTTTTTTCGGTCACTCGACAAGCTATTGCATCCTGTCTCTGATTAATCTTCATAACCATTTGACTTGTATGTGATAGCAATGCGTAATGGAATTCAAATAGGTCCTAAGGTAAGAATCCTTATGCAAGAACTTCCTCACATGTCAACTTTGTGCTCATAATTACGTGGATGTTTACCTGCATGTTCTCAGTACGTATGCATACATCTCCATGCATATATCACATATAATGAATGACCTCATGAGTTGCACTAACATATCTTGTTATGGAGTTCTGATTGTATGCCTTTTATCATTTCAAAAAGATTCGCATATGGGGTTGCCAAATTGTGTGCATGTACATAATACAATGACAATATGGCGTTACATCACAGGCTGGTTCGGACTGGCTGTACATCTACCCGCGAGGAATAGGAGATCTCTTACTCCATTTAAAAACCAAATACAACAACCCTATTATCTACATCACGGAGAATGGTAAGATGGTCCTTTAAGGTTCAGCTATTTTCAACATTTTGCTAACAGAACTGGAAGATTAAAACAGCGAGCTAGACATGGGAGGAGAAATTGCTTGTGAACTGACGAGATTACTCGTTCCATGAATGCACGTTTGTGATGACACAAAGGCATCGCTGATCTACAGATGTATAGCATCTTATCGTAGATAAGATTTGTTTAGCACTGAACATGGCCTCTATGTTTTGTAGGTGTAGATGAGTTGAACAACAAGAGCGCATCGCTTGAAGAAGCCTTGAGGGATGACACCAGAATTAACTTCCATAGCAAGCACCTTTCGAGTGTTCAAAGAGCCATCAGGTCTGTGAATCCATGCATACATGCAATATAATCAGTAGTTAGCTTCAAAGAACCTACATAAGAGATTGGTATAATATCTGACGGGCATGGATATATATGGTGCGTGGCCATGAGTCACAGATATATAACTTGATCTAGTCTTCACATCTATGGTTTCTTTTGTCAACAGGAAAGGAGCAGATGTGAGAGGATATTTTGCTTGGTCGTTATTAGATAACTTTGAATGGACGGAAGGCTACACAGTTAGGTTTGGCATTATTTTTGTGGATTTTGAAAATGGTCTGAAGAGATACCCCAAAAGCTCTGCTCATTGGTTCAGCAAATTCCTCAAAGAAAAGATTCATCAAAGTGCAAAAATGCATTCCATTGTGATGTAGTTGGCAATACTTTGTTTTGGGGAATAATTATACTACAAAGCATCGTAGTAATGTATGCTTATTATAGTATCTGTATGTTGGTGGCAAGGTTTATATTACCTTTGCTTAATTTCATGTAGTTGGTAATACTTTGTTTTGGGGAATTATTATAATATAAAGCATCACGGTAATAGATGCTTATTATGGTAGGCTGGTGGCAAGGTTTATATTACCTTTTGCTTGAGGTGATGTAGTGGGTAATACCTTGTGTTGCCGCTCTCGCCGCCGCGCCCGTGCCATGGATCAGCCGATCCTTCCTGATCGCCTGGCGAGGGAGCCTCCCTTCCCGCGGAGAACCTGCAACAAAGGGGTTAGAGGACCCTGGCCGGGGATCCCGGCGAGGGAGCTCCGACGGTCAAGTCAGTAGACGACGAGAAGGAACAGACTCTCCAGCCGGACCCTCGAAAGGGTTCCAGACTTAGAGAGTTAACTGGTGAAGGAAACGCTCTGGAGACCAGAATCTCGGCTGGGCCTCCTTGCCGAGCTCACGCCCAGTGTTCCCCTCTCGGGATCTCTGGTTTTTCTCCCGGAGCAAGGCCTTGTGCCGGTGCTTCCTCCTTGTCCCCAGGCTAATTGGCTTACCTTGTCGTCCCCAGATTCCTCCTTCTTTATCTCCCTCCGTCGTGCGCTTGTCTTTTTCCTCCTCGGAAACTCCCCTCCCCCGTCCTCTTCTCTTTTCCCTTTTTGGTGAAGGGGGCCAGGCGGCTTTCCGACCTAGTCCGCCGGGCCCAGCAGGGAAAAGGCAAAGACAGAAGAGAAAGAGGGGAGAGCGGCGCTGGCAGGGCGGCCGGTCAGGCCTCGGGCTCAGTGAGAGCGCTCTCTTCCCCAAGCGTGGGCGCCATCCATCCATGGGGCCTGTTCCGTCAGGATCGGGTCTCTCGGCTGCGGGACCTGTCGGGCCGATGCAAGTGATGTTCCGCGTGCCGCCGCCCTCCGTACGGGACGCCGTCTGGGATTCGTACGGCCCGAGGGATGGCCTCGGGGCCTGTCTCTCTCCCCGGGGCCCTCTCCGTACGAGCAGTCTGACCTCGGCTGAGTTGGACCCGTCTCCGGGGGCCAACTGGCGAGGGGCGAGGGATCGGCCGACCTCGGCTTAGGTGGACCCCTCCTGGGTGGACACCTGGCGAGGTGGCAGAAGGTTGCCTGGCTTCGGCCGAGGTGGGCCCGTCTCCGGGTGGCCACCTGGCGAAGGGCGAAGGATCAGCCGACCTCGGCTTAGGTGGACCCCTCCTGGGTGGACACCTGGCGAGGTGGCAGGAGGTCGCCTGACTTCGGCCGAGGTGGGCCTGTCTCCGGGTGGCCACCTGGCGAAGGGCGAAGGATCAGCCGACCTCGGCTTAGGTGGACCCCTCCGAGGTGGACACTTGGCGAGGTGGCAGGAGGTTGCCTGGCTTCGACCGAGGTGGGCCCGTCTCCGGGTGGCCACCTGGCGAAGGGCGAAGGATCAGCCGACCTCGGCTTAGGTGGACCCCTCCTGGGTGGACACCTGGCGAGGTGGCAGGAGGTCGCCTGACTTCGACCGAGGTGGGCCCGTCTCCGGGTGGCCACCTGGCGAAGGGCGAAGGATCAGCCGACCTCGGCTTAGGTGGACCCCTCCTGGGTGGACACCTAGCGAGGTGGCAGGAGGTCGCCTGGCTTCGGCCAAGGTGGGCCCGTCTCCGGGTGGCCACCTGGCGAAGGGCGAAGGATCAGCCGACCTCGGCTTAGGTGGACCCCTCCTGGGTGGACACTTGGCGAGGTGGCAGGAGGTCGCATGACTTCGACCGACCTCAATTAGGCGGACCCCTCCGGGCCCGGGCGCCAATGAGGTGGTAGAGGAACTCCGAGCCGAGCTCGACCTCGGCGAAGGCGGTTTGCCTCAGATAGTCGTCGGGCGGTGTAGTCTTGCCGATCCTGGCTTTGAGGACGTGGCGCTGACTCGGCCGGGAAAACTTACACGTGGCTCGCTCGTATTCGGTGATACCTGAGCCTGGCCACGTCACTGTCACGGCTGTAACAGTTGCCCCCCAGCCCGTCGTTCCGTCGGGGCGTCGTAGAACGGAACGTCGGGATTAAATGCGGACATGACATGGAGAGGCGAAGATCTTGCATCATAATTGCCACGATCCTCGTCGCCGTGGCTCAATGCGGCTGAAGACCTATGGGGAGCCGGAAGCTCCCTTTCGGGGCTGTGGCCCCCTGGAGGGGAGTGGACTTCCCCCACACGGCTGGTGGACGCCTCGCGACCACGAGTGACCACCATTGCTGGAGAGCGTGACACCTGCAGAAAGCTGGTTCCCACTAGGGGTTAGTGTCCTGCCCCCCTACCTGGTGCGCCAATCTGTTGCCGCTCTCGCCGCCGCGCCCGTGCCACGGATCAGCCGATCCTTCCTGACCGCCTGGCGAGGGAGCCTCCCTTCCCGCGGAGAACCTGCAACAAAGGGGTTAGAGGACCCTGGCTGGGGATCCCGGTGAGGGAGCTCCGACGGTCAAGTCAGTAGACGACGAGAAGGAACAGACTCTCCAGCCGGACCCTCGAAAGGGTTCCAGACTTAGAGAGTTAACTGGTGAAGGAAACGCTCTGGGGACCAGAATCTCGGCTGGGCCTCCTTGCTGAGCTCACGCCCAGTGTTCCCCTCTCGGGATCTCTGGTTTTTCTCCCGGAGCAAGGCCTTGTGCCGGTGCTTCCTCCTTGTTCCTAGGCTAATTGGCTTACCTTGTCGTCCCCAGATTCCTCCCTCTTTATCTCCCTCTGTCGTGCGCTTGTCTTTTTCCTCCTCGGAAACTCCCCTCCCCCGTCCTCTTCTCTTTTCCCTTTTTGGTGAAGGGGGCCAGGCGGCTTTCCGACCTCGTCCGCCGGGCCCAGTAGGGAAAAGGCAAAGACAGAAGAGAAAGAGGGGAGAGCGGCGCTGGCAGGGCGGCCGGTCAGGCCTCGGGCTTAGTGAGAGCGCTCTCTTCCCCAAGCATGGGCGCCATCCATCTATGGGGCCTGTTCCGTCAGGATCGGGTCTCTCGGCTGCGGGACCTGTCGGGCCGATGCAAGTGATGTTCCGCGTGCCGCCGCCCTCCGTACGGGACGCCGTCTGGGATTCGTACGGCCCGAGGGATGGCCTCGGGGCCCGTCTCTCTCCCCGGGGCCCTCTCCGTACGAGCGGTCTGACCTCGGCTGAGTTGGACCCGTCTCCGGGGGCCAACTGGCGAGGGGCGAGGGATCGACCGACCTCGGCTTAGGTGGACCCCTCCTGGGTGGACACCTGGCGAGGTGGCAGAAGGTTGCCTGGCTTCGGCCGAGGTGGGCCGGTCTCCGGGTGGCCACCTGGCAAAGGGCGAAGGATCAGCCGACCTCGGCTTAGGTGGACCCCTCCTGGGTGGACACCTGGCGAGGTGGTAGGAGGTCGCCTGACTTCGGTCGAGGTGGGCCCGTCTCCGGGTGGCCACCTGGCGAAGGGCGAAGGATCAGCCGACCTCAGCTTAGGTGGACCCCTCCTGGGTGGACACCTGGCGATGTGGCAGGAGGTTGCCTGGCTTCGACCGAGGTGGGCCCGTCTCCGGGTGGCCACCTGGCGAAGGGCGAAGGATCAGCCGACCTCGGCTTAGGTGGACCCCTCCTGGGTGGACACCTGGCGAGGTGGCAGGAGGTCGCCTGACTTCGGCCGAGGTGGGCCTGTCTCCGGGTGGCCACCTGGCGAAGGGCAAAGGATCAGCCAACCTCGGCTTAGGTGGACCCCTCCTGGGTGGACACCTGGCGAGGTGGCAGGAGGTCGCCTGGCTTCGGCCGAGGTGGGCCCGTCTCCGGGTGGCCACCTGGCGAAGGGCGAAGGATCAGCCGACCTCGGCTTAGGTGGACCCCTCCTGGGTGGACACCTGGCGAGGTGGCATGAGGTCGCCTGACTTCGGCCGACCTCACTTAGGCGGACCCCTCCAGGCCCGGGCGCCAATGAGGTGGTAGAGGAACTCCGTGCCGAGCTCGACCTCGGCGAGGGCGGTTTGCCTCAGACAGTCGTCGGGCGGTGTAGTCTTGCCGATCCTGGCTTTGAGGACGTGGCGCTGACTCGGCCGGGGAAACTTACACGTGGCTCGCTCGTATTCGGTGATACCTGAGCCTGGCCACGTCACTGTCACGGCTGTAACAGTTGCCCCCCATCCTGCCGTTCCGTCGGGGCATCGTAGAACGGAACGTCGGGATTAAATACGGACATGACGTGGAGAGGCAAAGATCTTGCATCATAATTGCCACGATCCTCGTCGCCGTGGCTCGATGCGGCTGAAGACCTATGAGGAGCCGGAAGCTCCCTTTCGGGGCTGTGGCCCCCTGGAGGGGAGTGGACTTCCCCCACACGGCTAGTGGACGCCTCACGACCACGAGTGACCACCATTGCTGGAGAGCGTGACACCTGCAGAAAGCTGGTTCCCACTAGGGGTTAGTGTCCTGCCCCCCTACCTGGTGCGCCAATCTGTTGCTGCTCTCGCCGCCGCCCCGTGCCACGGATCAGCCGATCCTTCCTGACCGCCTGGCGAGGGAGCCTCCCTTCCCGCGGAGAACCTGCAACAAAGGGGTTAGAGGACCCTGGCCGGGGATCCCGGCGAGGGAGCTCCGACGGTCAAGTCAGTAGACGACGAGAAGGAACAGACTCTCCAACCGAACCCTCGAAAGGGTTCCAGACTTAGAGAGTTAACTGGTGAAGGAAACGCTCTGGGGACCAGAATCTCGACTGGGCCTCCTTGCCGAGCTCACGCCCAGTGTTCCCCTCTCGGGATCTCTGGTTTTTCTCCCGGAGCAAGGCCTTGTGCCGGTGCTTCCTCCTTGTCCCCAGGCTAATTGGCTTACCTTGTCGTCCCCAGATTCCTCCCTCTTTATCTCCCTCCGTCGTGCGCTTGTCTTTTTCCTCCTCGGAAACTCCCCTCCCCCGTCCTCTTCTCTTTTCCCTTTTTGGTGAAGGGGGCCAGGCGGCTTTCCGACCTCGTCCGCCGGGCCCAGCAGGGAAAAGGCAAAGACAGAAGAGAAAGAGGGGAGAGCGGTGCTGGCAGGGCGGCCGGTCAGGCCTCGGGCTCAGTGAGAGCGCTCTCTTCCCCAAGCATGGGCGCCATCCATCTATGGGGCCTGTTCCGTCAGGATCGGGTCTCTCGGCTGCGGGACCTGTCGGGCCGATGCAAGTGATGTTCCGCGTGCCGCCGCCCTCCGTACGGGACGCCGTCTGGGATTCGTACGGCCCGAGGGATGGCCTCGGGGCCCGTCTCTCTCCCCGGGGCCCTCTCCGTACGAGCGGTCTGACCTCGGCTGAGTTGGACCCGTCTCCGGGGGCCAACTGGCGAGGGGCGAGGGATCGGCCGACCTCGGCTTAGGTGGACCCCTCCTGGGTGGACACCTGGCGAGGTGGCAGAAGGTTGCCTGGCTTCGGTCATGCTAGATCAAGTCGACTTAAATATGGGCCATCAGATGACATCAAATCACACCCAGATCCACCCAAATCATGTACATCAATAGGCCAAATGCAATGGGGGTCAATGCAGGCTATTGGATCAAATTTTTGGTTGCTTTTGGACCATCAAATCATCGCAAATCCTTGAAACATGCCCACACCCCTTCCTTAGTTTGGGAGTGATTCCAATCATCGAATCGATCCTTGGAAGCCACCCAAACACCTAATCTCATGAAGAAAACCAGCACACAGGTTCTTGCTCTTGGTTGGGATTGATTTCAGCCATTGGATCTGCATGGGAAAGCAGCCAAGCCACATGTAGTCAAAAATCCCACATCCTAGCCAAACACCCTTATGAGCCATAATAAAAGACTAATAAATACTATTTTGTGGACTGCCGATAGGCCGGTGGTGCACATGGACCATTGGTTGTGTGGACCGGCAATGAACCGAGCTTATTGGGCTAGGCTTTTGTTTGGATTTTTGGGCTCATTTTGGCTCTAATTTGTATCCTCTAGGCTTGCAGATGGAGCTCTTTATGTTGACAAGCACTATGCCTTTATTTGCCAAATAATCTTCAGGATTTCAGGATTCCAAACATCTCCAATAATTTAAGTATACCTGCCAAATAAGGAAGAAACATAAATTAAAATTTTCATTAAACTTCTCATGGGTGTAAAATTATTTTGGTACTTAGATTGATAATCAGCTCAACATCTACTATTCATAAATATACTCTAATTTCATATTTTTTAAATTATTTTTAAAAATATTTAATTAAATAAAAAAATTAATTTATTTATAAAATTTAAATTTGTAGAAGATGTTAGCACCATTAACTACATAAAAACTTAAAATAAATGTACAAATAGATGACTTATCAAGGACATATGAAAAAATAATGTTAGAAAATTCATCCAAGAGGAGAAAGCCAAATGATGATGATTTCAATAAAAAAAGAAAGAAGAGAAGGCAATCCTCAATATTGTTGAGGTTGAGGAGTTGCCTGAACTCAAGTAAGAAAATCTAAAATAGCACTTAAGGCATATCCAAAGGCATATGAGAAACTCTTTTGCTTGAAGACTCAGGTAAAATAGAGCATTATGGAGGTTATTATAAATCCTAAAAGCGAGAAGAACCCCATCTCTAAAAATTTGGCTCAAAAGTTGGGATTGCAAACTAAGCCTCATCCATATCCTTGCCTTTTCAGTTAAATTCAAAAGGATGTTGAGTTGAAGATTACCAAGCAATGTACCTTCAAATTCATTATCATTGGGAAATATATTGGTGAGATAACTTATCAAATAGTTTCTTTAGATATTCGCCAGGTTATCCTCAAGAACTCATATATTTGGAATCGAGATACAGTCTTCTATAGATAGCAGAGGAAGTATTGTCTCACAAAAAATGAGGAGTTTATGATCAATGCCTCCAAAATGCTAAAAAGCATAGACCTTCCAACTACTATTTAAGCAAAGTGACTTATTAATTTTTGTAGGAAGTTCGCGAAGATAGTATGAGAAGCTGATATTACTCATAATAGGCCAAGCTCTCATCATTTGATTCAATCAACCAATAAACCAAGGTCGAGATCGAGATCAAGGAGTTGTCATAGTTGTCCTTGACAACAAGAAAAGAGGCAAGGAGTGTCTCTACCTACCATGAAGTCCAAATGCGAGAACAAATCAATTGGTCACCAAAATCTAAGAACAAAGAAAAGTAAGGCCAGAAACTATCTTCAAGCAAGGCCAAGTGGTTCAATTGTGAGATAGAAAAACATGCATTTTTCCACTTTGAGTTTTGCTTTAGTAAAAGCTAGATCCCCTAAATAGGGAGAGCTCTTATCCAGGAAGATCCTTAGACTCGATGTATACCATTTTGGTTGTTATGAGTGAGAGCTGAATAGGATTTAGGAGTAAGATCCATTATGTCAGGAAGTCAATTCACAAGCCAAACTTCAAAATGCCATAACTTGGTCATACAAAGTCCAATTGAGATGATTTCTTTTTTTAAAATTGGATATCTTTTTGAGATCAATAAGTTTAGTCTAGAGAGGCTAATTATGGTCATAATTTTGTCATTTTGATCTAGAAACAGACTAGTCAAATCAAGTTTTTTTTTTTTTTCAAAAAAGATTTTGATCAAATGTTATCTTTCAATCCATGAAAAATTAGGTAAAGCAATAGAAAGTAAAGTTAATATAAAAATCAGATTTATCTCTTATAAATTAATTTTTTTATATTTTTTATTTTATCATTTTTCAGAGATCTAGTTCTATGTAAGTTAGGAAGAAGAGTCTAACCCAACTTGTTCAAGAATGATCATCCTTCTAAGAGATAAGAAAAGAAATTTGACCTTGACTTGTGAAACGGTAGACCTTATTATGTGCCTGGGTTTATAAGAGGAAAAAAAATAAAGAAAAAGAAAAAAAACATGATCCCTACTTTCAAAAATTCTCTACTTTTTTTTTGTGATATTTGAATAAAATAGGTGAAAATCTTTTCTTTTCCCTAATCAAATCATATTAGTTTGTAATTAATTTGAAATTTTCTATTCTCACTACAATAAAATGGGAGATAAGTGACCTTTTTTTTTTCAATACTAGGGTGAAGCATCGGGAGGCGGCACAAGGCCACCGATGCTTTAAAAAAGCGTTGTTAAGTAACGACACTTTTAAGCATCGAGAAATAGTGTCAAGATGAGTATCAATAATGATGCTTTTAAAAAATTTGATGATGCTTTAAAGCATCTTCAGATTCTCGGTTCTCTTAACAATGCTTTTAAAAAGTCCAACGATGCTTTATAGCATTGTCGAACTTTCAGCTCTCTAATGATGTTTTTAAAAAGTTCGATGATGCTTTAATGCATTATTTTAAAAGCATCGTCAGACTCTTTCTCCTTCTCTCCAATCACCTTTCATTTCCATCCCCAGATTTTCACACTCCCCACATCCCCAAATTTCCTTTCCAAGTTTTTTCTCCCCCCATCCCCAAATTTTCCTGGTTCTCTCAAGCATGCCTCGCGATCTCTCTTCCCCTCGATCCTCGGATTTGCTTGGGCCATGGCGAGCCCCGATGATGACGATGATGATGAAGTCCTCGCACACTTCCTCGAATTCGTGATCCTCTCTAACATCACCAACTAGGTCCATTCCCATCTGCCCTCTAGCTCTCGATTATATGCACTACAAGAAAATGGATAATAGCCGACTCTTTTTTTCTCGACATTAAGAAAGAGCATCGAGAAGTCATGCATGCCTACTAAACTAATGGAGTTGAGATAAAATCTAAATAAGAAAACTTTCATGGCAATGTAGTGGTGTGCATCGTTACGCACCGATTGAAATGCCTTAATTTCACTAAAGTAGAATAGTGGGAGTAAGGGTCGAATCCTCAGGAACTTTAGGGTTATTTATATAAATTTTTTTTTAAAAGAATAAAAGCTAATATTTACTGGAACTACAACTCTGACTATGATAGATAATGAAAGAGTATAAATGCAATAGATTAAAATCTCAAAATTCCAACTGGTGGTTACTTGCTAGGTTGCTGGCACTTTACTTCTATGTAAATGATCTGTATGTTCCGATCCAGATATAATCTATTCTTGGCGATCATGACCTGTACCTGTTCGATCATGGCCCGTTCTCTTGAAATATAGATTAGTCAGAAATCGAAGGCATACAAGTTATAAAAATCCTTTTTAGATATAATTTATTCCAAGAGTGCAAACTGTATGTATTGAATACAGCTTATCCCAAGAAAATAAACCCTAATAAGATGAATTAAACAAAAACTCATTAAAATATTGAAAAGAAACTCAGTCTTTTATTTCATAGAAAGTAAGTACCAAAGATTAAAATAAAACTAAACCTCCTATGCCAAGCACTACAGTGAAACTCCGAGAAGGATGATTCAGCCTTCCGACATCAGCTTCGCAGATGGTGAATACAGGAGAGAAGTATGATTCAGCCTTTCGACATCAGCTTTGTAGATGGTGAAAAGTAAGATTCAGCCTTTCGATATCAGCTTCATGATGGGGATGGGAGTGGGAAGGAATACAAGGAGAGGTGGAGTGGAGCGGAGTGGGGAGAAGGGTGAGAATGAGAAATGGGAAGTCGGCCGAATGAAAAGTGGAATGGAATGCATAATAGAGCGGAGAGTGGGATCGGAATGTTTTATAGATGGGAAGCACCGCGTCGGGCCCACGTGGAATCCATGGCAGTTTCTTATCTTAATCTGCTCAACCAATCTCTGCTCTATTAGAACTATCTGCTGCAATGTCGTACCCATCTCTGTTCAGATTTTATCCTCGCACCTGCCATCGCACGATCTCCAGTTCTGTTCCAACGCACCACTACTCTGCATATCCTTCCTTGGTTCATTTCTCTTTTCGCAATCCTTTCTCCGCTCAAAAATCAAACTCCCATTATCCAGTTGCGTTCCCGATCTCCATATCCTATTCGGACATCCCTGATCCCATTCGGACATCCCAACAATAAGCTAGTGACTTTGCAGTGAATGGCAATGTCCGAAGAGAAGCCAGCGAGGGTCTTGAGGAGGATGCATGGATGGCAGTTCCACAATGGCTTTGGATTGGCAGCTAGGAAAACCAGCGAATGGGAAGACCGATGGCTTGGGTAGCGTCTTGGTGGCAGCAGGAAAAGCAGAGCCGCAATGCATCGGGCAGTTCCTGGGATTTTCTGGCAGTGCTAATCGCAGTGAAGACAATGGCCAAGCAGAGGAGGGCTATCGGTGCTTTGGAAGTTTCTCCGATGATCTTTCCGACAAGGGGAGACACCTAGCGGCAGAGCGGAGCTTCTTCGACAACTTCCGGTCAAGGAAGCTTGGCTTGAAAACCAAAAAGAAATGGTGAAGAAAGTGGAAGATGGAAGTGGCTTTCCGATGAATTTTTCGATCAAGGAAGCTTCTCCGGCCAGTAAGGAGGGTGTCGGCGGCTTGGGCAGCGTCAGAGGAAGCTCTCCAACAAGTTTGGGTGAAATCCGGGCTTCGTGGTCCACGGTCCTGCTTCGTGGACCACTGGCCATGGCAGCCATGGTCCCTGGGGCGAAATGTGGACCAAGCGGCGGGTCCAAGGTGGACCGGCTGCTCCAATATTTGTGTAAAACTAGTTCTCTTCAAAAATCAATTCTGAGCTCATTTGAAGTCCGATTTTAGTGTCGTTTGTGCCGTTGGACTTCTAAAATCGAGCTCTTCACATTTATAAAATCAATTTCTATAAAATACCATATAAAAAATATCAATTTTAATTAAATAAAGTTGGATTAATTATCATAATTTTAATAACTATCACACCCCCCAACTTAAACTTTGCTCATCCTCGAGTAAAAAAAATGGATTAGCTGTGTACTGACTTAGTTCATGAAGTGAAAATCATCTTACTAACTTGGTTGATACTCGGTTAGATCATTGAAGATGTATGTCATTGGATTACCAATTCACCCATTTAGTGGCTGAGTATAGTCCAAAGAAGTTTTCAAGAGTTCTTCTTTTCCCAACTTTCTATCTTACTATCTAAATCCTCCAACTTACTTTGGTTTTGGTGTAGTATCAGTTTATTAGTCTCTCTCTTTTTCTTTTTTCTCTTTTTTTTTATTGATAATGTAGAGTCAGTGTAATATCTTAACAACTTGCCTTTTAGATGACCCTTGTAGCAAGCTTTAGGCCAATGACTTCTAAACCAATTGGCTTTAGGGCATTAGGTGTGATACACCCTTCAAGCTTACTGACTCGAGTCAAAAAGGCTACGCATTAAGACTGTCTCTACTAAAGATTTCTTTACATCCCTACCTTTTGACACGAACAACAATGCTTACTTAGACGAAGGGATCTGGTTACTCAGTAAGAAATGCTAAAAATCTTTTTTATTAAACTTGAAAACTCTTTTTATTTTTATTTTTTTTTTATATTTTCACCTACACCATTATAAGTTAGATTCTTTATCAAGATTGATAAGCAGAAGGGTCTGGAAGTACTCAAGAAACCTTTCTGGTCTAAACTCTTCCATTTATAGGGTTTCCTTGATAATTTATCCCTCAATATCTCTAAAATAATCTAAACCATTAATCATTCATCGTTTAGCAAGCTTGATTATTTTCAATTTGAGACAAAGCTTGTACACAACAACCAATTAAGGTTTTACCCGAGGATTTAATTATCTCCCCCCAACTTAATTTTCATTGTCCCCAATGAAAGATGATACTAATAATGTAATAGCACGGAAGGATACCACCTGGTAGTTCTTTTGGCACCAAATTCCTCGCAATCTTCTTTATTACTCCTCTCAGTTTATTCTTTTGATTTCTTCTAAAAACAAAGAAAAAATGATTAAGACTAAAAGCATAAACTGGGTTACCTCCCAGGAGCGCTAAGTTTAACGTCTTCAACCAGATGCTAAGAGGGAGTGTTACTGATATTAAACTTAGGTAAATCCCTCAAGAATATTTTTAGAAGACATGACCAATTAGGAGGCCTTGTCAACATGGCAGAAAAATGTTCGTAGAGTACTCTACGATGATTATCCCTGATCCATAAAGTACAGGAGGTAAGCATGTTAGACCAAGATTGAAAAATTTTATAACAATTTTGTTGAAGATTAGGAAGGGATTGTGTGTGTTGGGTTGAGAGTGGGGGTAGAAGGTTAAAAATTTTTCCATCTCTAGAAAGGTCTACCTTAATCCCATTCTCAGGTGTGATGTATCTTGAGATCATCCCTTCCTGATGGCACTTTGTCCAAGTTAATTGTAGGTCTGTCTCCATACATCATTTCAAAATAAAAGATAGATTTTGGAGGCGATCTTCGAAAGTAGTGCCAAATATAGAAAAATTAGCTATAAACTCTTTAAGATCATTATCCCTCTTTCATAAATATCCCATCCAACAGCTTGTCTATGCATTTTTAGAATACCAACTATTAGGTCTTCCTTATTAGAGGTCACTGGTAGGGTGTCAGTAGGTGTGACAAGTAGTGGTGTCAATTCTAAATCTAGTGGTAATTCTAACGGAGGAGCTATTGGGGGGCTAGGTGTTGGCTCAACTTGTTCTGTCAAAGGTGGGGTGGGTTTGAAAAGTGGGTTATCCCTCCATATAATATCTTCATCTTCATTAAAATCATCTACCTCACACTGAGCCATATAGGGATCTAATGAGTTATAGGGATAACTAGGAGGTATGGCTTCTCCTACTGTGTTATTTTGTTATGGTTCTTGGGGAGCCTTAATTAATTCCATCATATCATCAAAGGGAGTCATCGGTGAGTAAGATGATGGTGAGTAAGATGATGGTGAGTAAGATGATGGTGAGTAAGATGATGATGGAAGTAGTTCATCCCACCAGTTTGGTTTCTCTGCCTTAGTCGAATCATATATATTAAGCTCATAGATAGATTACTGCTGAGGCAAGATTGGTTATTGATATTGGGCAAATCTATCGACTTATAGGTTAGTCTTAGGAAAAGGTGGGCTCTGATTAATTTTTCCAATCCAGTCTATTGCTTGTAAAATCTTTTCTAGAAAAGATAGGCTATAAGAAGTAGAAGAAGATTGACAATCTGAATGGGGCGGATCGTAATAAGAAGCATCTGCGAACGAAGGTCTTTGGGGTACCGAGCAACTACTGGGTGTGGTTGCCACAAAAAATCTAATTGAGCCCCCTAACTTGGGTTATAAGCATCAAAATTTAGATTTTCTCCTAGTCTATAGGCCAAATGAGTTCAGTCTTGATAAATTTGGTCATACCTAGACTCAAAAAATTGGCACATGATTGGGTATTTTATTTATTTATTTATTATTTCTTTTTTAAAAAAAAAGAGGAGAAGGGGGAAGGAGAGAAAAGGTCTAAAGTAAAGACTCCATAGACTAAAGAGAAAAAGAAATTATTTTAATTAACTTTTTTTTTTCAAAACAAGTGACACAATCAAAATCACTATCCTGATGTTAACCTGGATGTAGACAGCTCCTAACTGTTCCAAGGTTACCTTCAAGCACTCCAAGCCCAAGTTCAACTAACTGACTTGGCCATATAAGTGTAAGGTTAGTGGGAATCTCCCAGTTGCTTGCCTTAGACATCATTGAAATTAGCCAGGTAAGCGAACGGAACCAATTAAAGAACCACCTTCCTTCGGGCTCTTGTCCTTGAACCACTTTCCTTAGACACCAAGGAGCTAAATGACCTGAAACTGGTCCAACTCTGGGGTTCCCTTGTCCTATTGAGCTCGAAATCCTTAGGGTTGACGTCTAATTGATTTTAAAATTAAGGTTTGGGTCAATGCAAATGCTGGGTGGTGATTTGTGGGCTAAGGAAGGGTGATGAATTCCCCACCTTATCTAATTAATTGGGTTATGTCCTTAAAGTGAATTATGGAATGATGAAATGCAACAACTAGGGTGTCCAAAATTTGAAGTTATAGACAAACAAAATTCAACTAAAACTAATATTATTATTTTTTAAAGTTTGTAATTAAGTTTCTAATTCCCTAATAGGTTATGAGATGTCAGTGTAATATTTTTTCTGGATTTTGCAGAAAAGTAAATTTACCTAAGTCAATCTAAAAATTGAAAGCAAATAGCATAAAATTTTTTTTACAATCTTTTTGTACCCTAGGACAACAATTCAACATAACATTCCAGTTATGTAAGGGCAACCTTATATCAGGGCACTCAAGATTAAAAAATACTAACAACTATTTTTTAAAATTTTTTTAATTTTAAAAATTTGAATTTTGAAATTTAAATTTTTAAAATTTGAATTTAAATTTTTGAAATTTGAATTTTTTGATTTTGAATTTTGAATTTCAAATTTTTGAATTTTGTTTCAAAATAATGCCAAAAGTCTCTGGCAACGATGCCAAAATCTGGTGCGCGTCGTTACGCATCGATTGAAATGCCTTAATTTCACTAAAGTAGAATAATGAGAGTAAGGGTTGAATCCTCAGGGACTTTAGGGTCATTTATAAAAAAGGCATTTTAAAAGAATAAAAGCTAATATTTACTGGAACTATAACTAATTGACTAAGATAGATAACAAAAGAGTATAAATGCAATAGATTAAAATCTCAGAATTCTAACTGGTTACTTACTAGGTTGCTAGCACTTCACTTCTATGTAAATAATCTATATATTTCGATCCAGATATAATCTAATCTTGGCGATCATGACCCGTACCTGTTCGATCACGGCCCATTCTCCTGAAATATAGATTAGTCGGATATCGAATGTAGACAAGTTTTAAAAATCTTTTTTAAAGATAATTTATTTCAAGAGTACAAACTGTACCTATTGAATACAGTTTGTCCCAAGAAAATAAACTATGCCTAATAAGAATAAATTAAATAAAGACTCATAAAAATATTGAAAAGAAACTTAATCTTTTATTTCATAGAAAGTAAGTACAAAAGATTAAAATAAAACTAAACCCCCTATGCCAAGCACTATAGTAAAACTCCGAAAAGTATGATTCAACCTTTTGACATCAGCTTCGTAGATGGTAAATAAGGGAATTGGATTGGACAAGTGGATGGGAGTGGGATGAAATACGATGAGAGGTGGAGTGGAGCGGAGTGGGGCGGAGGGTGAGAATGCAGAATGGGAAGTCGGCCGAATGAAAAGTGGAATGGAATGCAGAATGGAGTGGAGAGTGGGATCGGAATGTTTCATAGATGGGAAGCACCGCATCAGGCCCGGCTGGAAACTGCGGTGGTTTCTTATCTTAATATTCTCAATCAATCTCCGCTCTATCAAAACTATCCACTGCAACGTCGCACCCATTTCTGTTCAAATTTTATCCCCGCACCTACCATCGCACGATCTCTGGTTCTATTCCAACGTACCGCTGCTATGCATATCCTTCCTTGGTTCGTTTCTCTTTCCGCAATCCTTTCTCCACTCAAAAATCAAACTCCTGTTATCCAGTCGCGTTCCCGATCTCCTTATTCCATTCAGACATCCCGACAATAAGCTAGTGACTTTGCAGTGAATGGTAATGTCCAAAGAGAAGCCAGTGAGGGTCTTGAGGAGGATGGATGGATGGCGGTTCCACAACGGCTTTGGATTGGCAGCAAGGAAAACCAGTGAAAGGGAAGACCGGTGGCTTGGGTCGCGACTTGGTGGCAGCAGGAGAAAGCAGAGCAATAATGGATCGAGCAGTTCCTGGGATTTTCTGGTGGTGCTGATCGTAGTGAAGATGATGGCCGAGTAGAGGAGGGCTATCGGTGCTTTGGAAGTTTCTTCGGTGATCTTTTCGACGAGGGGTGACACCTGGCAGCAGAGGGAAGCTTCTTCGGCCAGTAAGGAGGGTGCCGGCGGCTTGGGCATCATCGGAGGAAGCTCTCCGGCAAGTTTGGGTGCAATCCGGGCTTCGTGGTCCATGGTCCACTCCGTGGACCACTGGCCATGGTAGCCTTGGTCCCTGGGGTGAAATGTGGACCGAGCGACCGGTCCAAGGTGGACCGGCTGCTCCAATATTTGTGCAAAACTAGTTCTCTTCAAAAATCAATTCTGAGCCTGTTTGAAGTCTGATTTAAGTGTCGTTTGTACCGTTGGACTCCTAAAATCGAGCTCTTCATATTTATGAAGTCAATTTATGCAAAATTCCATATAAAAATATCAATTTTAACTAAATAAAGTTGGATTAATTATCATAATTTTAATAACTATCATGTAGCAGAAGGTAAAACTAGTTTAGCTACTTTGAAAGACGAGGATACATTGATATCTTTTGAGACATCTGAATTTATATATTATTAGATTTTGGATTCAGAGGCATCTTTTAACATGACTCCTTCTAGAGGGTAGTTTCATACATACAAGTCATGGGATAATTGAGTTATCTATTTGGATAATAATACATGTCTTTTGATTGGAGTGGGAGATATTTGAATCAAGATGTTTGATATTATAGTTCGGACAGTTTCTAATGTTTGGCATGCTTCTGTACTTTGCAAGAGTCTACTATCACTTGAAAGATTTTGTAAGCAAGGCTTGAAGTTTATCAGAGAGAAAGATTGATTGAAAATGTGCCAAGAATGTTTGATGGTGATAAAAGGATAGTTATAGGTAGTCATTATAAATTGGTGAGCAAGACTCAGGTGAGAGGCGGTAGTAGCAAGTGCAAAGATGGTGTCCCCTATGATCTGGCATCATTATTTGAGACATATAAGCGAGCACGAGCTATAAGTATTATTAAATAAAAAGCTTCTTCTAGGATATAAGTCAGCACCACTAGAATTTTATGAAGATTGCATCTATGGTAAACAAAGAAGGTTTTCTTTCTTTTTATTATAGTAACAAAGTAAGGAATTTCTTGAGCTAATTCACTTAGATTCTTAAAAGTCACATGATATGTCTTTGGATAGGTGTTCCTACTTTGTCTTCTTCATTAATGACTATTCTTACAAGGCTTGGATATATATTCTAAAATGAAAAATTGATATTTTTGAGACCTTCAAGAAATTCAAGGCTCTAATAAAAAATGAAAAGGATTTGAAAATTAAGTTCCTACATTCAGATAATTGAAAAAAATATTGCTTAAAAAAATTTAAGAAGTTTTATGGAGAGCATAGAATTCGGTGGTATGTTACGGTTTCTGATACACCACATCAACTTGGTATGGCAGAGACGTTAAAAAGAACAATCATGGAGAGGATCCGGAGTATGTTGAGTTTCATGAAACTTGATAAGAGATTTTGGATAGAGACTATAAGCATGGCTTGTTACTTAATCAATCGAGCATTGATAAAATCACTTAGATTGGAAATTCCAGAGAAACTTTGGAATGGCAAGCCCATAAATTATTCTCATCTCTGTGTCTTTAGATGTGATGCATATACGTAGATCCCAAAAGAGAGGAGGATTAAATTGGATAAGAACTCTCGAAGGTATACCTTTCTTAGCTATGCTAAAGGAGTAAAGGGATATTGATTATGGGATCCTACTATCCACAAGATTATTGTAAACCGAAATATCATTTTCAATGAAGAATCCTTTCAAGATACCAAAGAAAAGTAAGGTGATGAAGCCATTACTCCTGTTGAGTTCTTTGATGCACGTGATGAGGTGCAAACAAAGCAAGCACAAGTAAATGACAAGGTAGTTGATGATGAATCAGGCACGGTTTGCACAATCACTTGAAGATGCTATCTCATCGGAAGAGCTACCAATAGAGTTCGAGAGGCTTAGGAGGGTCATTAGATCTTCCATGAGATATGATGATTATGTCACTTATTTCATTCGTTCTACTAACTATTTTTGTGCTTATGTTATTTTGGTGAAGGATGAGCCGACTTTATATGGGAAGGCTTGTGAGTCCAATGCTGAAAAGTGGCATTATATTATGGAGGAGGAGATGGAGTCACTTCAAAAAAATAATACTTGGAAACTTGTAGTTCTACCAAAGGGGATGAGTCTGATTGGATGTCGATAGGTTTATAAGGTGAAAAACAATACCGATAGAAATATGGAGAGGTTTTAAGCATATTTGGTGGTAAAAGGTTATGCTTAGAAGCAGAAAATTGATTTTGATGAGATCTTCTCATTGATGGTTTGTTTAACTACTATTTGTGTTGTTTTGGTGATCACGGTAGTCATGAATTTGGACCTTAAAAAATGGATGTAAAGATGGCATTCTTACATGGTGACTTGGAATAGGAGATCTATATGGTGTAACTTGAAGATTTTGTCAAACAAGATAAGGAGGAGTTGGTTTGTCGACTGAACAAATTATTGTATGGTCTCAAACATGAATCAAGGTATTGGTACAAGCGATTTGATTTTTTTATTATGAGTTTGGAATTTGATTGATTAGAGGCAGGTCATTGTGCATATTTCTATGGTTATGATGATGGGAGCTTCTATATCTTGCTATTGTATATCAATGATATGATGCTTATGGAGAATAGCAAGAGTTAAATATCAAATTTGAAAACTAAATTAGCTAGGGAGTTCAAAATGAAAGACTTATGAGCCGTAAACTAAATACTCGGGATGAAGGTGCCATGGGAGAGGAAGAATAGGAAGGTCTGGCTTTGACAAAAGGGATATGCGGAGAAAGTTCTGTGGTGCTTTAATATACATAATGCAAAGCTAGTTTCTACCCAATTTCTTATTCAATTAAAATTATCAATCAAGCAATCACCCAGCATGGAAGCAAAAAAGGCTGACATAACTTAAGTACCATATTCATTAGCAGTAGGAAGCCTGATATTTGTCATAGTATGTGTTCCCGCCAGGATCGCCGTGGCCCGTAGCTACTACCGGCGCCGGAGTGCGCTTTCCTCATTGCCTGGTGGTCCTCTGGTCCTGGACTTGCAAAATAGGGGTTAGTGACCCAGGCCGGGGATTCCGGTGGGGGCACTCCGACGGTCAAGTCAGTGACGATCCAGGAGAACAGATCCTCCAAGTCGGGCCCCTCTTGATGGACTCCACACTAGGAGGAGTAAAGGATGTGTGTGAAGATGGAAACGTTGCAGGGGAAGAATGATAGCAGGGACAGAGGGATTTCCTGTTCCTCCGCCTCTCCTTGTTTTCCTTGTTTTCCATCGACTGTGGTGGTGGTGGTTACGCTTCGCCCTCTTGGTCGAGCTTGCGCTTGTGTTGGTGGTGCCATGCCCCTCTTCCTAGTGGGGATTGCACCTTTCTCTTTTTTTTGTTTTGGCTTGTCTTTTTGCCTGTGTGTTGGGGTTGTTGTGTTACCTCCGAGTTTGTTGCAACTAGGTTACCGTTGGACGCTTGTCTCGGGATCCCCGTCGGACTGTCAGGCGCATGCGGCGGTGTCCCAATGAGTCTTTCCTAATTCATGATAAGGGAAGTTGTCAGGTGCTCCGACACTCCTCTTGGTCGCCTCATTCCGGAAAACCTGGCAGTGCCTTGAATAGTAGGCCGCCGCCCATGGAATTCGAATCTCCCGGTTGGCTTCCTCTCTTGGATGATTCGGGTGGTTGGTGAGGAGTGCGATGCCTTGATCAGCATGCTTCTTTCCTTTCTAGTATAACTGGCGGTTGCAGGTGGTCAGTACGGCCTGGGAGGTGCTCCAGTGCAGTCCTCGGGCGGCTTGCCAGCGTTCTGGGCTGGTGAGGACCTCGTCCGAGCTAGGGCTGAGGTAAAACGGCAGGGCTCGCTCTGACCTAGACGCTCCGAGCTTGCGGGGGCGTCTTGGTGGAAGAGGGTAGAGTGCGGGCCTGGTCCGGAGGGCGCGCGCTCGGAGAGGCTCCACGTTGGCAGGTGAGTGTTGAGCTCGATTTCGACCACAAGGCTCTAACCTCCGAGGGTCTCGCTCCAGAGGGCAGGAGACGGACCCGGTCAAGAGGGCACGTGCTCGGAAAGGCTCCACATTGGCGGGTGAGCGCTGAGCTCGACCTCGACCACAGGGCATTAACCTCCGAGGGTCTTGCTCTGGAGGGCAGAAGGCGGGCTCGATCCGGAGGGCGCGCGCTCGGAGAGGCTCCACGTTGGCGGGTGAGCGCTAAGCTCGACCTCGACTACAGGGCTCTAACTTCCGAGGGTCTCGCTCCAGAGGGCAGGAGACGGACCCGGTCCAGAGGGCGCACGCTCGGAGAGGCTCCACATTGGCAGGTGAGCGCTGAGCTCGACCTCGACCACAGGGCACTAATCTCCAAAGGTCTCGCTCTGGAGGGCAGAAGGCGGACCCGGTCCAGAGGTGGTGTGATATGCGTGATGAGGATGCAAACATGTAATTCTAAAGGAGATTAACCAAAATTTAACTAGCAATTCCTACTTGCATATGAGTGATTCAACATATAAGATCAAGGAGATCTAAATAAGAAACCCTAAATGCTTATACTTAAACCCAGCTAGGAGGACTATCAAAATCTTAAAGAAATAGGACAAGACTAGAATTCACACACAAGTCAAGCTAGCCCTATTTAATGATTCCGATCTTAAAATACTAGGAGTTCAAGCATTGAAATCTCAAGCACAAGGGATTCACTCTTAAGGTTCTCAAATGAAAGATCATACCACATAAGATGGGCCTTCTAACTTTCTGGTTTGTAGCAAGTAATCCTTCCTCTTGGATCTGGAGCCTAAAGAACCCTGCAACAAAGAAACCAAGATGATTAGAAACTTAATTAGAAGTGAGAAGATTGATGGAACTCAAAAGGAGAGTTTGTTGGAAATGATCCTTGGCGCCATGGTGGAAGCTTGTGTTGGTGTTGATCTTCTTCTTGTGAGGATGTCCTTAATTCGTTTTGAAGGAAGAGGATTGCTTGGAAGATGAAGAGTAAAAGAGAAGGATTAGGGAGAAGAAATGATGGAGGAGAGGAAGAGGTTCACTTAGGCACAAAGATCCACATAGGCACATAGAAACACATAGAAAATTGCTGGAAATTTGTATTCCCTCATCAAATTTCTTTACAAGGGGCGTCCAAGGCTTTAAATAAAGCCTTACAAATTTTGAAATTTCAAATCCCCAAACAAGTGGAGTAATATAAGGGGAGAGGGCTGATTTTCTTGCTTGAAATCCTCCTTGGCCAACTTCCTTGAATTTGAACTTGGGATGGCACCCTCTTGTGGTGAGGTGGCGTGTGAGGTGGCATGTGGTCCCCTCTTGACGTGGCATGTGGTCCCAAGTTGAGGTGGCGCAAGTGATGTGGCATGTGGTCCCCAATTGAGTTGGCTTTGGTCTTGATTTGGGGTATACATTGTGAGTCTTCTTTAGGCTTGATGCTAGTTGACCCATTTGGATTGGACTAAGACTAGATCCGACATGGACTCGACTTACATGATTATTTTGGACTCAAAAGAAAGATTACATGACCCAACATGGACTCGACTTACATGATTCTTTTGGACTCAAAATAAAGAAAGGTTACCGGACTCTCTAGTCCAACCATAAAGATTCGGAATGGGCTTGAATTGGTTGGAGTCTCTTTCTGATTCTGGTGCCCGCACCAAGAGGGCGCCCGCTCGGAGAGGCTCCACGTTGGCGGGTGAGCGCTGAGCTCGACCTCGACCACAGGGCACTAATCTCCGAGGGTCTCGCTCTGGAAGGAAGGAGGCGGACCCAGTCCAGAGGGCATGCGGTCGGAGAGGATCCACGTTGGTGGGTGAGCGCTGAGCTCGACCTCGACCACAGGGCCCTAACCTCCGATGATATATCAAAGCTTATATCGTAGAAGCTATTCTTTTCCCATGATGTTATATGTTAATGTTTTATTTAATGCAATGCTTCCATGTTTTAATTGTTCATATTCTACATTTGTTGAAAGTTTATTAGGTTAGCGATAATTATCTTTTCTCAACTCATAAATAAAAAGTCCACGCTTATCTGATATGCTTTCATGTTTATCCATTAGATGGGTATTCTTTAAATCTAAACATCATTTTCTAAGGTTTCTACCAAAAAAAAGAAAAATCATTTTCTAAGGTAAAATAATATTTACATCACGGCCTAAGTTAAAATTGAAGCTGCCTACAAGTAGAACATAACAAGCAAAAGACTAATTCAAGGTCGGTGCAATTTTGAATTTGAGCATGATCCTAACATGAGGTTTGACTCAAAACTACTCCTGTTTAGTACTCGATCTGTTGGTTACTTTACATCCTGGACTTGAACCGTAAACGGCGTAAAGTATCCGCTTCCACCATGCTGCCAGCCCCAATTTAACAATTCAACGAAGGCCAATTTTGACAGCTTCCCAGCTAAAATAATTCCAGAGCAGGTGAGTCACGTGTAGCAGACTAAAAAGAAACTGTGGAAATCCCGTCCCAATGGCTATGATCGCTTGACGGATATCTCGCGTATTTTTATTGAACTCTCGTCTACCAACAACGTGGCAAATAATGATAGTTATAATATATATATTGGTCCCAGTGATATTGTTAGAAGAATTATTATTTTAAATCATGTCTGTAAAGGAGGTGATAGCCGGAAAGAACCGTTGTGAACGTGTTTTAGGAGCAGCAGATCGTTTCTAGGTCCACATAGAATGTATTGGCTGGCTATTACGACAAAGGGATTGTAATAACCGGTAAAAAAAAAAAAAAAAGGAAAAGATGAAGAAGACTCCCGATTCAAGTTTTCTGGCTATAAAGAGGGATCTCCTCCTTTTCACAAGTCCTTACCACCGGAGATTTAGGCTGAACGGAAAGATTATTACCGGTGATTTCTCATGAAATCTTCGAGTGGTTGGCATCGCTAGAGAACAAGGAGAGCTCCGACCCCTCCTTCCTCTTCCTATTCATCTCTTTTCCTTGGCTTTCGGCCGACAATCATCAGAATAATCCAAGAAAAAAAAGAAAGGAAATTATTACCTTACTTTGCGGATGCCGCCATTGTCGATAGATGCCAGACCTGAATCAGAGGTTGTGCCTCCATAAATCGCAGCCCCAGCCACTCTCCTCTAGATGAGAAATCTCGAGCTTTGGAGAAAAGAGCAGGAGGTGCAAGTCCTCTGTTCGGCCAAGCGGGAGAAGAAGAAAGAAGGCGAAAGGAAAAAGAAAAGAAGAAAATGAAAGAAGTCCTCTGCTCGGCCAAGCGGGAGAAGAAGAAAGAAGGCGAAAGGAAAAAGAAAAGAAGAAAATGAAAGAAAAGAAAAAAAAGGAAAAGAAAAGAACAAAAAGGAAAAAAAAAGAAAGAGGAGAGAGAAGAGGAGAAAGAAAGAGGAGAGAGAAGAAGAGAGAAAAAGAGGAAAGAGAAAAATGAAAGAAGAAGAAGAGAGAGCAAGAGGAGAGAAAGATTGAAGAGAAGAAGAGAGAGAAAGATTGAGGAGAGAGAAGGAGAGAAAAGAGGATGAGGAGAGAGAAGGATAGAAAGAGGATGAGGAGAGAGAAAGAGCAGAGAGAAGAAGAAAGGGAAAGAGGAGAGAGAGAAGGAGAGAGGAAGAGGAAAGAGAAAGAGGAGGGAGATAAGAGAAGAGAGAGAAGAGGGAGAAAAGGAAAGGGAGAGAAATGAAAGAATAAATTAAATAAATAAAATTAGAAAAAGGATATCTAAAAGTTTCTCTCCGAGAAAATTTGTGAAGTTAGAGTATCAGTGGATAGATCACGGATAGAATCGGGTAGAAAATTTTGAATTTATAATTGTTGCACCATAAGATTATTCATATTAAAAAAAATTATTATTATATGAGGATAATTTTCTGGACAAGAGGGCGTTGAACGAGTTTCATAGTATTTAGATCGAGGATCATGTGTAGATTGATATCGGGCGTGTTGAATTTGTCTCCAGTAGAAATAAGGATTTTTTTACATAATCATCGGTTTATAAATATGTTTTATATTATATGATCCCTGGACATGAGCATTGGCATGCATGATTGTTTATGTATTATATATTTCATTTTTACATGATAGATATTTATGATTGTCGGTATTATTATTTATATTTTTTGTATGATATGTTCATATCAAACATGATTATTTTGAATAATTTGGATTGTGATACTGGTTATTGGAAATCTCGAAAGAATATGATTTTAAAATATATTTGAGATTTGATAAAATGATCAAATGGCTTCTTAATTTATGTCCAAACGCCCCTCCGTTTTAGCCTTTATTTAAGGGAAGTCCGGGGTGCATGACGTGAGCTTTTATTTAGGAGGAACGACGACTTGATCTCGCTGTGTGCCGGATGGAGCCTGGAGGAACTCTTGCAGTGCTCTTCTCCTTTGTTGTGGGTTTATGGATGTCACATAGTGGAGAGGTGTTGGCGGGTGACAGTGGCATGCCGTTCAACCGGAGCGGTTTCCCGGTTGGATTCATCTTTGGAACTGCCTCCTCGGCCTATCAGGCAAGTTACGATAGCTTTTAGAAGATAAGAAGCCATTTTATATATGTTTGTTGCTTATGAAGCTATATGGTTATATATATCCAGTATGAAGGTGGCGCTCAAGAAGGTGGCAGGGGGCCGAGCATATGGGATACGTTCACCCACGAGCATCCAGGTCTCTCTCTCTCTCTCTCTCTCTCTCTCTCTCTCTCTCTCTCTCTATCTATCTAATCTATCTTAGAAAATATGCCATATATATAGTTCTATCTCATGTATATCTGTATAGTTCTGGTAGATCTAGTGCAGCACCATATTTATTCATGAGATTTTGAGTTCTAGACAGTATATATTGAACTCTCCTTTTTTTTTTTTTGTGGTTTCTTTTCTTGTTTTTAAGTTATGAATTATTGGTTTTCTACTCTAAATCTTGTACTAACAAAAAGTGCGTAATTTGAGTTTAGACGGTGTTGATACTTCTATTATTGTTTTTGAGTTTTCATTGGTTTTCTCCTCTTATGCTTTTACTTTTAAATCGGTAAGCAGTGTGAATTCTAAATTATAAAAAATATATGCGCATGTCCAAGCTTGTATGAAAGAGGTGAAAGCAATGTTTTGTAAGTAGAGAAAGATAGATAGATCAATAGATAGATAGAGAGAGAGAGGATGCCAAGTTGTAAAGTTGGTGAGCTCTTTTGGTTTCATACAAGAGTCCAGATCGAATTTGATTGTGTCCTTACTTCTGGCTGGACGTTCACCAGTCCTGTTCCTAAAATAAAAAAAAAGAAAATGATGAATAAAAGAAGACTAGCTATAATAGCCGTGATGTGATAGAATCCATAAAAAAAAGTAACAACCATATTGGAAGAACGTCGGAGTTTGATAAAGCTGCTCATATATGATCCATGAGTCTTCTGTTTTAGAGGGAAATCAATGAGACTTCTTATTTTCCATAAAATTGCATTGAATAAAATTGGCTCATAGTTGAGTCTGAATTGAGAATTGTTGAATGGAAATTTGTATCCAACAACTCCGTTTTCTAATTAAGATTGATCATCATATAGGAACAGATAATGTGCAAATCTGATGATCCTAGTGCATATTTTAAAAATTTTAAAATAGAGAGCTAGAAAACAACAAATGTAGAAAGCAACCTTACCTAGTAGTTATTAATTGCACTGGATTCTTTATCCCTTGGGAAGGCAAAATAATTAATTATGAGGCTTTAAATTTTGTTGGAAAAGTAAGAGATAAAAGGATGGGACCAGCCAGCAGGATACATAAATCCCAATTAAACAGAAAATCCTACTCACAGCAAAAGGATCCAAGCTTTCCATCCATACGGATAAGACTGCAATGGAACTGTCAACCCGAACTGAAATTATTTGGATTAGGCTTGCATTCAGAAAGGCGCCCGTACTTGATCCAACGACCCACTTGCAAAAAAACATAATAATCTAAGATAAATGAAACTTGCATATGGTGTACCAAATTGTGGTTGAGAAAATATACAGAATAGAGAAAACAAACTCTTCTGATTTAATAATTCTTCTTGGCCTGGAAGTTGGCCACGAGGAGTCACGGTCGTACTGTTTGGCGGCACCATGCAATGCACAACTTGCATGGTTTCGGCATTGACGTTATCCTCCCTACACTCGTCTAGCTGTTAAAAAAATTATCTATATAAAAAAAAAAATCTTACACTATAGGGTGGGGAGTCACGGCAGCTGGCGCAAGCCAACAAAGGATGTTATAAATTCTTATTCTATCTTTATCGTGAGATAGGCTCCGGGTGTATTTTGGATACCACAAAAAAAAAAATTATTCTTAAAATAGGAATGTTAATTTTCTTAAGATTGTTTATTTTTTTGTTATTATAAATTTCTATTTAGTTGAAAATCTGGAATAATAATCTTTTTTATTTAATATCATAATTATAGTAGGACTCGTTATATAGAAAGAAAAAAAATAGAAATAAGCTATTTTATGGTTTATCATGGAATAGCGGATCTGTTTGATCGGAAGTGCTATTCCTGTGAGTGAGACCTTGATTTTGGAGATGTTTCGTGGGATAAGGAGGAATTAGATATTATTCTCGATGGAATTGGGCATCCAAGTATGACCTTTTATCTTCTACACCATGTAAAGTTTTCTAAGTAAAATATCTACCTTGTGATCTATATTAATTGAAGAAAAAAAAATTAAAAAAATTATAAAAAATCATGTTTCATTAATTAATGTTATGAAAAAAATTAATTAATCTATAGCTAGCATAAAAATATAACCTGAACCCTGCAAGATAAATGACACGTTCTTAAGTATGCACCAGGAAAAGGTGGGAATTGGTGATCCCCGGATATCCAGTAAGACCTTCCGAAAGGCAGGTTCTTGAGTGCACTTCATAAAAGTGGGCAAAAAATGAGACCATTTTAAATCAAAGGGAATAGAATAAGATGCAATTGATATTTAATTTTTGAAAATAAGATAAATTATATTTTAAAATAATTATTTATTTTTAAAAATTATAAATTGGTCTGTCTTTCTAATAACCTGATCTCTTCCCAAAGCTCTCGCTATATTGCATTTTCTAAAAGAATATCCTAAATTTTATCTAATCAATAAAATTACCCTTCTGATTGCACCTAAATCCTCTAGAAGTGTTCTACAAAAAAAAAAAAAAAAAAACTCTCTGAAAGAGGGATGATTCCTGGATGCTTGTCCTACCATCATTTTAACTAAAGATTTCTTAACTAATCACACTAAGCATAAATACAAGGGTAATTGCCTTTCCACTTGCCATTGCTATTATATCATGGTACAACCTGATGATAATAAGAATAAAAAATCCTCAATCCAAGAAAATTACTGATTCCATCTTATCTCATCTTGATCTTACTCTAAAATTAAGTATATATATATTCATGAAGGATAATGTTATGGAATTTCTCTCATTTGGACAGGAGCCCCATCTTAGGTGTAGGTGGTCGATTTATGTCGAACTTTAAAGTCAAAGCTGGATCGTCATTTATATACGTTGCCGGACTTCATCCAAATCGGTTACATCCATTTCAAGGAAAAATAGTATTCTTCATAAAAAAAAAAAGAAAATATAGTACCGAATGACGTGGCCCAGATGGAAATCCCACGGACAATCCAATCAATCATTATATTCAACGGCGAGAACTAGAGCTGACGAATGAAAGTTCTCCGTCCAGCTTATCTTGATAGATGACAAAGATAGTCGATAAATGATTATTTTTATTATTTTATTTTATTTTATTTTATTTTATTTCTCCCTGTCTATTTCCAGCGGTCTACCTAACGGGCTATAGTTGGATTCTCCATGATGCACGCAAGGCATGCGGCACCATCAAATACTGTACACAACCATAGATTTTTGTCATCAAAAAATAAACAATGATCGAACAAGCAATCTAAAAATGCATATCGTACCATACATAATATATATTATTTAATGATGATCCATTTTTTAATGACGATCACACGGGATCCTTCTCGTTAGATAACCTGAGATAAAAGTTGCTTACTTCCACCAAACACATACTAATTAGGTATCGGGTCTCAATCTCATACCAAGCTCAAGTTTTTTTAAAAAAATAATTAAAAAATCAGGATGACAAGTTTAACACGATTGCCTGTCTTTGTTTTATTAATGGTTAGTAAAACCGTGCTTTTGACTTGTTGTGTGGGATAACATATGCATGAAACTATGAATTCATTTTATCTGATCAAGATTATCGGAAAAGGCTAGCTACTTTATATCATTCAAGCAAATTTCACTACAGTGAACAGGATTTTTAGCGATGCTTAAATTGATCTTTATCGATATTTTAAAGTGTCGGTAAAAACATCTTCAATACTTACAAAAGCATTGCAAAGCGAGGAGTGGAGACGGTTTTTTCCGATGCTTTGCGAAAGCGTTGCAATAGCATCGGGCATTTTTTCGACTCTTTAAAGTATCGGTAATTACAGTTATTGCCGACGCTTTAAAGCGTCGGATATAATATTATTGCCGACGCTTTTAAAAAGCGTTGGAAATATATTATTTCTGATATTTTAAAGCATCGTTAATAACTGTAATTACCGATGCTTTAAAACGTCGGTAATAACGATAATTACCGATGCTTTTTAAAAATGTCAGGAATAACTTATTCCCGACGCTTTAAAGTGTCGGTAATTATCGACGGAATAAAGATATTCCCGATGCTTTAAAGCGTCGGGAATTTCATTTTTCGAAAAAAAATAAATAATTATTTTAAAATTTGAAATCTATATATTTTTTTAATCTGTACATAAATAAGATTTATTTCAATTTCATTCCAGGCATTCATCATATATCCAAACATAAATCAAAATATAAATCCAAAAATATAATACATTACAATTTAATATTAGTTTATTACACATGTCTGTTTAACAAAATTAAAAAAATACATGAAAATACATAGAGTGAAATAATAAAAAAGTCGAGGTCAATGATCTATAGGAGGTAGATCGTCATCCGGTCCATGTGGATCTGATGCTCCAGAAGCCTATAAAAAAATATTTAAAATATTTAACTTACGAAATTATTAATGACACGGGAATTATATAAATTATTGATTTAACATAAAAATATATATTTAAAATCATATATATATATGTACCTGATGTGGAACAAACATCTGTATGACAGATGTAAGCCGCTCAATGTGCTGTCTCATGCTATCTATCGTTGCTCTATCGGCATCAGCTCTCTGTCGTATCTCCTCTACCTCGGCACGGCTCTGTCGAATCTCTTCAGCATGGTTCCGTCGCATATCCTCTATCTCCTCCTCGAGTCTGCGAACTCGTACATCATGAGCACTATCTATAGCCTGACGTGTATGTATACTGACCGCAGATAACTGAGTGGGAGTGACTCCAACTCCATATCCCCTCACTCGACCGTAGCACTCCGGGCCCATCAACTCTGTAAATACCTCGACCTTGGCGCGACTACTCTGCGTAGATGCTATAGAATCATCAACACGCTCAGCAATAAGAGCTGTAGCTCTTTCTTATATAAATTTAGACAAATTAGTAGGGTTTTAAAGATTAACAAATTACAATTTAAATCGTTAGATGAATTAAATGTTAATAACTTACATATATATACCTCGACTCATCTCTGACAAAAGTGCCGTCACGATGAGTATGAGTCATCCGATAAAACTCTACCTGTCCAGGTTCCCTCCCATGCTCATCGGCCTACAAGAAATATTATAATTTTAAGCAAATAACTCAAACTATTTTAAAAATTATTTAAGTATCAAGATATATATGTATCGCGATACATCGTCCGCAATACATATATGTATCGCGAACGATATATATATATCGCGATACATTATCCGCAATACATATATATATCGCGATACATCGACCACGATACATCATCCGCGATATATATATATATCGCGATACATCATCCGCGACACATCGTCCACGATATATTATCCGTGACACATATATGTATCGCAATACATCATCCGTGATACATATATAAGTCCCGTGACACATATACATGTACCGCGATACATATATATGTCCCACGACACATATACATGTACCGTGATACATATACATGTACCGCGATACATATACATATACCGCGATACATATACATATACCGCGATACATAAATATACCGTTATAAGAAATAACTTATCTTAGCACCTCTAAATCCTAGTATTTAGGTACCTTGATGTTGTCATCAAGTGATCTGTTGCAAGACTAGGACACAATTTTGAAATATTTTGTAAGGACTTAACAAGAACTACTTAATCTATATCACAAAAAATTAAGGGAATAGTTTAAGAAACTTACAAACTCCTACCTGACTCATGCGTAACTCTTCGATCCTGATGTGTGGGGAACAGACTGAGATGCTCAGGCAGCTCTACCAATATCAGAATATGTCTGCAAAATCAAAAAGAGAACTCATATCAATAAAGTAATGTATATATATATATACTATACCATATTCTTTAATAAACTTGCTTCAAATAAATTAGAAGATACTTGTCCCCTGTCAGAAAACCAGTAATGAACCAACTCCACCCACTGATGCGGGGGTACATCAGGAGGACAGGTACCAACTACCTGCTCCTCTGTCATACCCGGCATCTTGTACTTCGTCTTCAATTGGACTTTATATTCTTTCCATTTTCGGTTGAGAGATTTCAGTACAAAGTCATGGGAGGATGGAGGAAGTACAAACTTACCCTACAAAACAAAATAATTAATAATAATATAAAACATAGTAATATTTGAACTATACACGATAACAAATAATTTAATACAAGTTTTTTACCTGTATAACTCGAAGAATCTCTACTTTATACATCGAAAGCATATCATTCCACTTAGCATAGCTAAGTGGACAAAGCTGATGCCTCCGTGCAACCGTCCCCAGAAAAAAGCTCAATAAGCTGGCGGCTTTCTTAATTGGCTGCCCCAGCTCATTGCACTCAACCAATATCCTCTCACCCTCGGGCATCTGCCAAACATCACGTACTACTGTAGGCCCGTGCCTACGTCTGATACTCCCCGATCCATCTGCACAGAAATAGATAAAAGTAAGCTATAATAAAAAGTGTAATCAAATTTAAAGTTACCAAGGATATTGGAATAAATTATCCTGAATATGTATCCCATCATCTGCTGGATCAACGGGAGGGTCATGATGCCCCGATGATGATGGAGCTGCAGTAGTATGCTGTGTGGAAGGAGAGGAAGGATCGGCATGAACATCTTCCGAAGTACTAGCCTCAGCATGCTGTCCAGAAGAACTGTCGGCCTCTGTCCGGGAATGCTGGAACTGCATCCCAAGAAAGCGTTGCCCGCGAGGCATCGCATGACCTAGCATTTACATCAGAGACAGAATTAGTGAAGATAAATAGTAATTTAATATAATAATTATTATAAATTGTAAACATTATAAAATTTAATACCAATAAGAATCAATCATTAGCATTTTCTTCAACTTCTGTCATAACCAAGGGTGTTTTAGCATGTACGTCATCAACTGGTACAAAATTGAATGGCATGGAATGCGTATAAGTATCATCATCTTCATCATTTTCCAGTTGTCTTCCCATATCATATAAGTCCCGAGGTTTTGTCTTAATAACAATAGCCCAATCTTTGTCCTTTGCTTCTTGTATGAAAAATACTTAACGAGCTTGAGAAAAAAAGATAAATGGATCATCCTTCAATAAGACACCAGTATGTATCAACCTTGTAAAGTTTACAAGTATAAATCCATTTGCATCTTTTTTCAAACCCCTTGATGAATTTATATCTACCCAATCACATCTAAATAATATGACTTTAAAAATTCCGTAATAATCTAACTCGTATATATCTTTAAGTGCACCATAATAAGTCTTTCTATCAGCTTCTACCATAACACCGCTATTCTATGTTTTTCTAAATTTCTCACGATCTTTAGTGTGAAATTTAAATCCATTAATTATGAAACCATTATATCTGATGACAATTTTATTCGGTCCTCGAGCCAGGGCTATTAATTCATCTGAACAATTCTTCTCCATCATTGTTGATACCTAAAGAATCATAAAAATTGTTAACATGTTATTCGATATGAAATCTATACATGTATTCTTTAAATATATGTCAAACCTGTTTTGAAAGCCATGTAGAAAATAACTCGACTAACCATCGTTGCTCAATCCTTGGATTAGGTCGAGTGCTATGACTAGCTTGTCGCTGAGACATTAAAAATTTGCTGCATAAAAAATATAATTATTAAATTAGTTTCAAAAATAATATATGATATTTAAAACTATTGAAATACATTAAATATGCTAACCTTCGATAGTTAGATATTATTTCACTATGAAGTAACACATAACGGTGTGCTTGTGCAATTGATTTATTGTCCAATACAATACTTTCACCTTTTCCAATTAATCTTCCTGCAGTTAAGAAATTATACAACTCTGCATTGGCTACGAAATCACTATGCCGTTGAGGTATGTTAAACACAGTATCTACACCTTGAAGATATATTGAATAAAATGTCAGACACTCTTCAGCAATATATCCTTCCGCAATAAAGCTCTCTGAATAGGCACTATTTCGTACATAATATTTCAATCGTCCAAGATACCTACAACATTTAAAAATTTTATTTATACATCATCATGATGCTACTTTTATTAAAAATTATCTAAACATTAAACATTAACATTAATACCTTTCAATAGGATACATCCATCGGTAGTGTACCGGTCCACCAAGCTTGACTTCCGAAGCTAAATGAATGAGTAGATGTATCATAATAGTAAAAAATCTAGGTGGAAAGATCTTCTCCATCTGACAAAGTGTAACCATAATTTCTGACTCCAATTAATCAAGCTCTCCAGGATCAATAACCTTTGAACATAATGACTTAAAGAATGATGATAACCTGATTATAACTATAAGAACTGGTTTAGACACCGATGATCTTGAAGCTATTGGAAAGATATCTTGCATCAATATGTGACCATTATGACTTTTCATATTGAAAATTTTTCGATTTTTAAGATGCACGCACCTTGAAATATTAGATGCATATCCATCAGGTACTTTAATATTTTTCAATACTGTCAAAAAATTATCTTTTTCTTGAACAGGCATGGTATAAGATGCAAGAGGCAAATAAATTATATCATTAGCAAGTATTTTGGGATGAAGATCATGTCGGATACCCAATTCTTGTAAATCCATTTGGGCCTTCATGTTATCTTTGGTCTTTCCATCAAGATTCAACAATGTTCCAAGCAGATTATTACATATATTCTTCTCTATGTGCATGACATCAAGATTATGCTGAATCAGATTATGTTTCCAATAAGGTAAGTCAAAAAAGATACTTCTTTTCTTCCATAAATGTTTACTGGGCTGAGTTGTAGATGCTATCTGTACATCTTCCTCATTTTCATTTTCAAAAAAATTATCAGGATCTTCAAATACCTGTGCATCCACCATAGCAGTAGTCATTTCTTCTGGCAAACCTTCTTGATCATCCCTTCCTCCTTTTATTAGACTTTGAAGATTTACCATATGTGTAACTGATGGAATCCATTTGTCTAAGAATATTAGTTCCAGAAGGTGGAATAGGTGCACATCCTATTTCTATGGTACCATCAAATAAATCTTGCTGAAAATGAAACGGATGATTTGATTCTAACCATCGAAAATGCGCCATATAACAGAATTTTTCTCCATGTTTTAACCAAATCGAATGTGTCGAATCTGCACAACAAGGACATGCAACCCGTCCTTTTGTATTCCAGCCAGATAAATTGGCATATGCTGGAAAATCATTAATAGTCCATAACAATGCAGCCCGTAGTTTGAATGTTTCACCATTGGAAGCATCAACTACATCGACACCTTCCCACAACTGTTTCAATTCCTCTATTAAAGGTTGTAGAAAATATCAATATCATTTCCGGACCCTTATCACCCGGAATAACCATTGATAAGATAAGTGATTGTTTCATGCACAACCATGGTGGTAAATTATATGGTATCAGAACAACTGGCCAAGTACTGTATGTAGAATTTAGAGTACGGAAAGGATTGAAGCCATCTGAAGCTAAACCCAACCGAACATTATGAATATCAGAGGCAAAATCAAAATGCCTATCATTAAAATCCTTCCATGCTAAACTATCAGCTAGATGTCTCAACATTCCATCCTTCGTACGCCCTTCATGATGCCATCTCATCAATGAAGCTATTTTTGATGATGAATATAGCCTTCTCAATCGAGGAATAAGTGGAAAGTAATGCAATACTTTCGTCGGTTTCTTTGTACGCCGCATTGTATCTGTTGCATTCACTACATCATCCTCATATCCTTCATGACTTGTCCATCATGAAGATCCATATACATTGCATGACTCTCGATCAGCATTTTCACCATGATATAATATGTAGTCTTACGGACAACTATGAATCTTTTGATATCCAAGATCCAGATTGTTGACAACTTTCTTTGCTTCATAATAAGAGGATGGTAAACCATTACCTTCTAGAAATGCATCCTTCAATAACCTCAGAAGCATAGTAAAACTTTTACCCGACCATCCATTCATATATTTTATATGGAATAAATGTATAAAAAAAAGATCTTAGAAAATTTCAAATAGCCCGGATATAATTGTTCATCTGCTTCTTTCATTAAATTATGATACCGAGCTGACTCAGAAGTTGATGATTGCTGAGCTCCCGTTGTTTCATGTGTACCATTTGAACCTACAAAGTTTTGAACACCATGTCGAAAAGCATCTGTGATCAAACCTGAAATATCATCAACTCTTACTAGATTCTCTTGCATATTACTGGATCCAGGATCAGACGATGGTTGATTACTTGATTCTAGCAATATAAGTTCTCCATGAAAAATCCACTGAGTATAACCTCTTGCAAAACCATTCCATATCAAATATTCTTCTACTATTTGTGGATCTAGATAGTGACTGTTACACATCGTCGGCATGGACAATAATCTTTCCATTCAACTACTTCTCTCCATATCGAATTTAATGAAATCACGAACTCCATTTAAATATTCATTGGTATTTCTTTATTTATTTATCCAGCTTTTATCCATTTTAGGATAAAATGATCCAACTTTCAAGTTATCTAAATACCAAAAAAGTTTTAGTTAATAACATGCACTAAGTAATTTTTTGTTTGATTCTCCTATATGTCCTTCAAAATATCTGGTGACTTTTTCTTTGTATTCCTTCATTTGTTGAGGTAGTAAACTATTAAATGCATAGACATTCTTGGAGATGGTGCGCATGTTGGGTATTGTTTTCCTCCATTTAGTATGTAAGACTAAGCTGGTGACCATTATTAATGGAGTAAACATACATTTTTCTTTTTTATTGGATAGATAAGGCTGTATACATACAATTGGGGTACGTATATGTGTTTCGTTTCCTGTGTTCAACCTCTTATGGTACACATACATGCTCCAAACCTATTTCACATTCTAACTTCACCAAGTAGACTCTAATGAGCACAATTCCGTGATTGGCTCATAGTTCACAAGATGGTGATTATGATATATTTTTTAATTTATTTATAAATTCTCATATTCATATTTGCTTTCCCTGAGCATTCAACTTCTTTGACAATTCTTTAAGAATGAGCTTTAGTTGGAGCTATCTCCTTGGCTTTCTCAGGATTTATTCATTATCTATTTATCTATTTATTTGTTATATTTTTATGCAGCTTTATCCAAAGCTACCTCTAACAAAAAGAAATGTCTAAGTAGATATCATGCATATTCTCTTGAGATTCAGTTAATGAACTATTAGCAAATACCATTGTTATGTAGGGGATAGAAAAGAGAGTAAAAATAATAATATAAAAAAGTAAAAAAAAATGAAGTAAGATTAATGAGTATATGTAATAATAATAATAATATAATAATAATAATAATAATAATTGACCATACAAAATTGGACTTGATCTAATTAATCTACGCTAAATAGACTTGATTAATTTGACAAAAAATTATCAAGAAGAAGGTCTCAGTCTCTGAAAATTAGATTGAATATAAATCCATTCTAAAAGTAAACCTAGCCTACTTCTTACGAAGTGACTGGCTGGATATGCATTTTAAAACCATACTCAATTTTAGATTGTGCTTGGTTAACAAATGGACATGTTCTTATCAACTTTATGACCGAGATTTTTTTAAATGAATTATATTTTGATTATATGTATTGATCCATTGTAGTGGATGCATTTGTAAATGGATTTGATTATCATACCATGCATTTCCGAAGTGTATAATATAAGTATAATCCTTGCAAAGCTAAATATTCATATAGTGATTTTAATTCTTGCTTTAAAATATGTGCAAAGCTACTTCAATACATACACCGTGTAAAATCTTTAATCACTCTCTCTTGAAATCATGATTATATGATTTTGATACAATTTTATCATAGTTGTGCATGAAAAGCTTCTTAGTTCTTGGTCCTGATAATTTTAAACAATGCATTTCTAGTTGAACAAACTTGGTGAAAGAAACTATTTGAAACTTTTGCTTGGTATCAATAATTATAACCTCAATTCTTAGGATGCCCTAGGTTGTCCAAAAGAAAGAGTATGGAAGGCCCCATCTTAACCCTAAACCCTAAAATCTAAATAATAAACCCTAAACCCTAAACATATAAAATTAAAAATCTTCTAATATTACAGTGAAAACAATATAAAAAACATAAATCACAGAGAAAAAAGCATAAAAATTAAAAACATAAAAAATTAAAAATTTTCTAATATTACAGTGATTCACGGATGGGGGAAGAGTACATATTACCTTAATTAGCCAGAGACGACAGTGATTCACGAAGGAAATGGAGAAGCCCAGAGACGGAAAGCCTGGATTTGACCGGCCGGAGAAGCCCGGAGACAACCGGAGAAAAAGTTTGAGAAAAGGGGCCCGAAGATGAATGGAGAAGCCAGAGACGAGAAGCTAACCCGGAGACGACCGGAGAAACCCGGAGATCGACGAGAAGCCCGAAGACGAATGGAGAAGCCCGGAGATGACCGGAAAAGCCCAGAGACGACCGGAGAAACGCGAAGATGACTGGAGAAGCACGGAGACGACGATCGGTGGTGCGAACGAAGGAGATGGATCGAGGATGAAGAGGAGGGAGGCGGCGCGCGGTGCGAGCAAACGAAATGAGGGCTAGGACTCGGGGGGGGAAGTAATCGATAATTTCCGATGCTTTAAAGCGTCGTTATATCCATTTTTTCCCAATGCAAAAAGAAAGCATCGGCAAACCAAGTATTTTTCTGGCGGTTTTGAGAAGCGTCGGCAAATTACCAATTCCGATGCTTATAAGCGTCGGAAATATATATTTTTTTCGATACTTTTTAAAAGCGTCGGCACACTCAGGGAGTTAACGATGCTAAGAAAAAGCGTCGGCAAAATTTGCTGATTTTTCTTATAATTACTGTAGTGTTTACAATTGCATTAACTAGTTTTCACTTTTAAAATTTGACCATGCGTTGGTTAGCGACATCCTAGAGGTGCTAATGGTCACGAGGCAATGATTGGAAGTTGATCGAGAGACACAAGCTAGTGCAAGGCAAAATCATTAGGAACACCACAAAGCTATCTAGCTCAAGTAAAATAATTAGTTGACCTAGGTGGCAACTTTCGCTTGTTTCTATTTGTCCGCTCTTATTCGCTCTCAAGTACGTCCAAATAAGGTTCACAAAATATCAATCTAGGATGTTCTATCTATGATGACAATGATAATCTATTAATGTAACGTTTGTTGGAAAGGTTGTGCGGTATTAAACAATTATTTCTTATTTTCTTGGAAGTTTTTTTTTAAAAAAATAAATAAGAGAATTTATAAAATTATTTTTGATCAAAACAGCGATATCTATCTTTCTTGAATGGCCAAATTCATGTTTTTAATTTTTTTTATAAATATTTTCTAATTAAGCCAATCATGGCAAACTTGTTATGCTGTGCAGAAAAGATAGCAGATCGAAGCAATGGGGATGTAGCAATAGACTCTTACCACCGTTATAAGGTATTTCCAAGCTTTGGCCTTCATCTATACGGTCATCATTTCTTTGTTCCTTTGATTCAAATTCTAATAGTCATATTAAAATAATTTATTGGAGTTGCTGATGAAATGAAATTGTAGGAAGATGTATCTATTATGAAGGAAATAGGACTCGATGCTTATAGATTTTCAATCTCTTGGACAAGAATATTACCTAGTAAGTTAAATAGCTCTTTTTTAAATATATATATATATATTTATGCATGTCTGCATGTATATATAGATATATTGTAGTTTATATAAATGTATATTTGTATTTATTTATTTTTTTGATAACAGATGGCAGCCTAAGTGGGGGAATTAACAACGAAGGAATCGATTATTACAACAACCTCATCAACGACCTCATATCCAACGGTCCTCGTCTCACAATCATACCTACAATTATAAATGGATGTACATAATTCAATCATCCAAATCTCTGCTTATCTCATCATCTATCTGATTCCAAACCGTGCAGGCTTGCAGCCCTTCGTGACCCTGTTCCATTGGGACTCTCCCCAAGGACTAGAAGACCAATACGGAGGTTTCTTAAGCTACCGTATTGTGTGAGTAAATGCACTCATTTAATTAATCCCCCATATTTTCCTTTCCAGGTATTGGATCCTGCCTATTAGGACAGAGAGAATTGTATGCAAGAGCCATCCAAAATGGTTGCAGTCCATTCTAGTTCTCCTTGTGGTCCAAACAATTGGGCCTGAACAAATCCCTGGGCTTGTATATTTAGCCCATTCTAAATGGACTGGGCCAAATTTTGCAGGGAAGACTTTCGCAATTATGCAGACGTGTGCTTCAGGGAGTTTGGCGACAGGGTGAAGGATTGGATCACCTTCAATGAGCCCTGGAGTTATAGTTCTGGAGGGTATGCTTCGGGTACTCTGGCTCCTGGCCGTTGCTCGCCGTGGGAGGAAGGGAAATGTACCACCGGGGACTCGGGTCGAGAGCCCTACATCGTGTCCCATCACCAACTTCTAGCCCATGCTGAAGCTGTGAAACTATACAAACACAAATACCAGGTGAGGATCCATGAGCTCTACATCTATAGCTGCCTGGTTATTGCGTCCCAAAACAAGGCCCGGTCTATGTTCTACGATTAGTGCTCGCTCATAGTCCTAAGGTGCATGGCGTTTGGTGACCCAAATAGGATCACCATGATAATTTACGGATGATCTGAATCCTATGGTGATGTGATGCTCGGTGATCTAAGATTGCTATGTTTGGTAGATCATGGTTCAATAATTAAAGATCCCAAAGTATTCACGGGTAATCTATTTGGTATCCTATAAAAATCTAAAATACTGATTGGATAATTCCAAAACTATCCCTAATATATTTCATAAAAATATATTTATTAATAATATAAAATATATTATAATAAAATAATAATAAATCTATTAATATATTCTATAAAAATATATAATTATTATTATAGAATTAATATTTTTATTTATACATATAATATATTATTTATTAATATGATTATTTATCTTGATAAGAAAAAAGAAGGCAAATAGAAGTAATATATTAATATTTATTATATAAATATAAAATATAATAAAATATTTTTATTCTAATTTAAAATTATCATTAAATTATAATATGATAATAATATGATTAATAATATATTATAATGTAATATATATCATACATATATTATATAATATCAATATAATTAAATATCAAAAATATAATATTGATATGATATATTAACAGTATGTTGATATATCAAATTTTTTTTGCTAGACTAAAGGATATTTTTTTCTTAAATTTTAGTCCAATATCGTTGTATGGGGATGATCTTGGATTCCCAACATCAAGGATGGGTATCACATCAATGTGTTGGATGGTGATTTAAGAAGTTTAAATGATTTGGAATCACTATCATATAGGATCGTTATGATACAACCAAACATACTGATTTCACCACCTCCACTCACATCACTTTTGATTTTGGCTTTATTATTCCATTCCAAATGACCTATAATAATGATCTTAATTAATTGAAAACTGAGAGATACGTACTGATCTTCACTTTTTCTTTCTTAATTAATTAATTTAAAACAAGCACTTAAGATCTGTTTGGATATTTGTATAAGATCATGCTGAAAATTCTATATATAATATTTGTAGCATGGGCTATCTATTTAAGCATGGCCTGCTATTAACCAAACACTACCTAGCTCAAATCCTGTGCGGAAAGAGAAGAAAATATGTCTACAGATTTTTGATTTTTGATTTTGATTTTTTTTTTTAAATGTTGCCTGAAGACTAGAATTTGGATAGGATTTGGATAGGCTCTCAAAAAATGCAAGTAGATAGGCCAACAAGCTTGATTCCCACAAGATTTTTGACTCACTTCTATAGAAATAACCAAAGAAGCCCTAAAATAGAACTCATGCTCCCTTACCATGGATAAAGGGGTGATATCATCCAAGCAAATGCTTCCTGGTGTTAACAGCTTTTCTAATAGTAGCAAGTACTATGGCACCCACTCTAATTTCAAAATTGAACTTGTATAAGATTATAAATTATTTAACCATTAGAAAGTTTTGGTGAGCATATTTGTTTGTTTCTCATTCTCCTAAGCTTTTATTTCTAAATCACATACAAATATTCTTCTTCTTCTTCTTCTCTCCCTTTTTTTGTTTTTTTTTGTTTTTGTTTTTGACTTTCTTTCAGGAATCACAAAAGGGAAAATAGGCATAACCTTAATTTGCCATTGGATGATTCCATATTCTAATTCCAACTCCAACAGCAATGCAGCAGAGCGGGCTTTGGATTTCATGTTTGGATGGTAAGTTCTTGACTATTTTAACACAACCTATCAGTTTCATACCATCAAGTTGCATTCCGAAAAACATTGACATATGTTTATTGCATCTCTAAACTTCTTTGATGTTCTTTTTTTAAACAAATCCAATAGGTTCATGGAACCTTTAACTAAAGGGGACTACCCATTTAACATGAGAGCACTGGTTGGCAGTCGGTTGCCAAAATTTTCAAAGCAGCAGTCTAAATTGATCAAGGGGTCGTTTGATTTCATTGGCCTCAATTACTACACAGCAAGATATGCTACAAATCTTCCAATCATTAATACCATGAATATTACCTATAACGCAGATTCAGCTGCTAATCTGACTGGTAATTAAATTTCTTTACTTTTAGGTTAATATTATTTTTCTATGGTGTTTTACATCTGATAATACTCTTAAATTTTGTTGGCTAATTGTGAATATCTTATGTTATAGTGGTGCGAAATGGGCTCCTCATTGGTCCAAGGGTAAGGCTCCTTTGAATGTGCCTTCAAACATCATACTTTGACAATTTTAGTGATACTTATATCTATTGAGGATGCTATTATCTGTTCAGAAATTAAAACTAATGCATCTATGCCCTTGGAAAAACAAAAGGCTAATTAATCAAATCCACCATATGTGTTAAAGAACAGTTCACGATATACCTTCCACACTGATTGCAATGTCGACTGGACCATCTTAAGAGTAAATTATAAGACATATATATATTTTAATTCATGTAATGTCTAGTTTCTTAAATTATTCATGTGAATTGTTCTAGAAAAGACGAGAACATGATATCTCGATAAGTAAGTTTGTGCTTTTCATTATATCTCGATAAGTAAGTTTGTGCTTTTCCCTTCTTTTTTAGGAGAGGTAGATCCTACTCATACATCTCAAACATGGTCATGGGCTGTTTTTTTTTTAAATATTTTTTTTTTAAAAAAAAAACTGTGCATGTGGCACGCAAAATACTAAAGGGCATAAACTATAAATCTTGTAACACGTTTCCTTCATTTGAATAAAATCTAGTACACATTTTGATATAAAATGCACTCTATAGAAAATTTGATCACAGTGATGCGTCACAGGCTGCTTCAAATTGGCTCTACATCTATCCAAGAGGAATAAGAGATCTCTTGCTTTACACAAAGGCTAGATACGACAATCCCATCATCTACATCACAGAGAATGGTAAGTTGGTCCGCAACCTCTAAGTGCGTACCACTTCCTTGTTAAAGGCAAATGAAATGATTCAAGAACCGAGGTCTTCTCAATAATACCAAGATAGACCTTCCTTTTTAAGCATGTGTATGTGTGTGAGAGAGAGAGAGAGAGCTGAGCAGTGATTTGTTTTTGTTGCAGGCGTCTCGGAGTTCAACAATGGAGCACTGTCGCTTGAAGAAGCCTTGAAGGACAACACAAGAATAAACTTCTACAGGCATCATCTACTCTATGTTCAAAGAGCTATCAGGTAAGTTAACACATGCATATATATATATATATATATATATATATAGTTTATATGCAGATAGACATGATAGAGACTCTACACCTATCCACTTTTTTAATTCTAGTTTGTGTGAATGTAATAGAAGTTTACTGGATCTCAAATTTTCTTTTATGATTGAAATTTTCTTGATAGAAAGGTGATTTTCAAGGACAAAAAGAATGATGCATGCATGTGGTTTACCAAGCTCTTCACCACATAGATTAATGCTAGGTTTTCATTACAACTCAGGCCAAATGATATATGATAAAATGCAACAAGCTGTCCCGAATATTTGAAGCTAATCTAGGAGACAGCATTACCATTTGTCCCAATTGTAGTTCGTGCTTTCAAAAATGCTCAAGTATTGAAAGAGCAGGCAGGTATTCCAATCTTTCCTATCAGAGGATAGAGACTTTACCTGTACTAAAAGTGCCTCTTTGCTCAAGCCTTCGAACCAAGGGCTAAGGCTTAAATTTCTGAAGTGTCCTTGCATGCATCGGTTTGACTTGTCCTAGTGCTTTAGGCCGTGTTTGGTTGCGGAATAGAGCGAAGAATAAGCCCTTATTCGCGAATAAAATGCCAAACGACCCAAATTACGAGAGGGAATTGGGATGGATTTTATTCCGGTCAACATGGCCTTATTCACGAATTCTAATTCCATGGGTTCCCATGGAATTACGTTATTCGTGATTTGGTATTCCAAGGGTATCCATGTAAATGGCCGATCGGTGTTCTTCTCGAACCCTCTTCGTCCCGACTCATTCTGAAGAGGTCTTGATTTTCCGTCTCGCTCCGGTGTCCTTGATTTCTTCGTCTCGCTCCGGTGTCCTTGTATTTTCAAATGCACAGGTTTTAATTTTGCCATGTGAATTGGTCTGAAGTTGTATATTGAAATGCCCAGGTTTGTATTGTGCCATGTGTTATGGATGATATTATATTGCAATGCCCAGGTTTATATTTTGAAATGCCCAGGTTTATATTTTGAAATGCCCAGGTTTATATGTAGTATAATGAATTTGCATTTTTAAATGCACAGGTTTTAATTTTGCCATGTGAATTGGTTTGAAGTTGTATATTGAAATGCCCAGGTTTGTATTGTGCCATGTGTTATGGATGATTTATTATATTGCAATGCCCAGATTTATATTTTGAAATGCCCAGGTTTATATGTAGTATAATGAATTTGCATTTTCAATGCACATGTTTTAATTTTGCCATTTGAATTGGTCTGACGTTGTATAATTAAATGTCCGGGTTCTTAGAAGGCTATGTTCTATAAACCCTTTCGGGGGGCCGTCTGGAGAGTCTGTTCCTTCTCGTCGTCTACTGACTTGACCGTCGGAGCTCCCTCGCCGGAATCCCCGGCCAGGGTCTTATAACCTTTTTTTTTGCAGGTTCGTCGCGGGAAGGGAGGCTCCCTCGCCAGGCGGTCAGAAGGGATCGGCGGATCCGTGGCACGGGCGCGGCGGCGAGAGCGGCAACAGATATCCCTATCCATGTTAACATGAAAATTTGCCAACTTAAATATAATTTACTAAAAAAATAATTACATTTTCTACAATATAATCTTCAAGGGTAATTTTGTCATTTTAATAAAATTCATCCACTATCCTCCAAGAATAAAGCCTTATTCTCATGTCAACCAAACACAAATAGGAATAAGACTGCATTATTGCATTGGAATAACCACATTATTCCATACTTCAAACCAAACAAAAAACGAGAATACCAACTAATTCCCAGGAATTACTATCCCTATTCCAGGGTTAACTTTTTAACATCCAAACACCACCTTAGGGTTTATACTTTCGTACTGTGGAGAATTTTGAGTGCTTGTGAAATTGAGAGTTTTGGGTTGGGTGGGGGGGGGTAGAGTTTTTTTTAATTATCCTGGCCCATAGATGTAGGTCATAGATTGAATTATGTAAATTTTTGTTTCTCTCTTTATTTATTAGCTATCTCTGGGTCTATTATTTTTGCAAAATGTCACATATAACTATCCCTCTTAATGGCACATGACACTCGCTAGCCAATATCTAAACCACTTAATTCTATCAATTCTAACTTAATGTTCATTTATTAAAAAATTGGTGATGATGAATGGAGAACTCCCTAGCCATACATTGAAACCGTTTATGGGCCTAGTACGTATAATGAGAATTGGGGGCGAAGATAGTGTAACATAGCTAGCTAAATAATTAAAATAACATATTTGAAACCATCAAAAGCTTCTTTTTCTTCTGTAAAACTTAATTGCTGAAATTTCCATCTCATTGATATTTAGTGAACAATGGAGTCAATTTTGAAAAATGTACTTATTTTATATCAAAGTTTTCTTGGTTGAGCAATAATAATAATAATAATTAAAAAGAAAAAGAAGAAAAGAACAAATATGCTCTTTCTTGTTCAGTATTCTTGTTATTAAGCTTTGGTGAAAAAAGAAGAAAAAGAACAAATATGCTCTTTCTTGTTCAGTATTCTTGTTATTAAGCTTTGGTGCACATCAACATAAGATATTATCTTATAATTCCGCAATGCCTAGTTTTTAATGGATTGTGAATGCACTGGTATCTGTATCTGATGAATTAGGTGTTGTTATAATGACTAGAGTACTAGCTGATCAGCATCTCTAATAATTATAATATGATCAAAGATTAATACTTTATATTAATTGAAACCCTTGATTTTTTTTTTTTTTTTTCAAACAGATTGTTTTGGTGTACGTCGTAGCATAACCTTAGAAACTTATTTTAACAGGGAAGGGGTGGATGTGAGAGGATACTTTGCATGGTCATTGTTGGACAACTTTGAATGGGCGGATGGCTACACTATTCGCTTTGGCATCAACTATGTGGATTACAAAGATGGCCTGAAGAGATATCCCAAGAGTTCGGCTCTTTGGTTTGGCAGATTTCTCAAAAAATAAGTTTATCTATGAATTGAACTACTTTTGGATAACTATGCAGCATTCTCAAAAGCTAAGGTTATTTATGACCAGACTGGCTTCGTATTCGTTAGTGTTATGTCTAGTGCGTGTTATGTAAATCAAACATGAACAAAAATATAAGACAAGATGTTTTATTAATTAACAAGGCCTGCTCTCCTGCAATTTGGTGAAACAAAGTATTTTTCTTAGGTTCTGTTGCTACAGCCTAGAGGTTCATGTTCTTTACATCAAATGATGACAACTTACAAGATGATACATTATAGGTTTGCAATAACCTAGATATTTGGGCTCTTGTGCCGGCCTGAACTAGCCCCTCCTTGACTCATGCATGCCTTGTAATACCCAAAAAAAAAAAAGAAAGAAAGAAAATCGGAGGAGGTTGACTCCCAATAAGAATCTTCTCCTTCTAAACGGAATCCAAATCTCTCCTTTCTTTATAACCCCTTCCATCTCTCTCCCTTCTCTCTCATCTATCTCTGCTTCTATCCTTGGAAGTTTGATCGACGATGCGGAACGGGTGGTGACAGCGACCACGGCAATGGCGGTGCCGGTGGAGGCCAGTGCTGCATCGGTGAAAGAGACATGGTTCCACGGCATGAGAAAGCAGCCATGGGGGTGGTTCGTGGCGGAGATCCGGGACCCCTGGAAGAAGATCCATGATCGCTGTCGTAAATGGTCAAAAATAAAATCTACTCATTCCTATAGCTAACGACGAGTCGGGATCGTATTCTCGGGGACCAAGGACAATTATTTCACGAAAAAAAAGCAAAAAAAATTTATTTGTAAAGATTAGATTAAGAATAATAATTATTAAAAAATAACAACTAATTACTTAATTAAATTAGTCAGTAGGAGAAATAACCTAGGAATCTGAATTCACCATGCAAACAGGGTTTATCTTCTTTTCTTTATATTGCAATATCAATAATTCGTGCAGGTTCAATGTTAGAATAATTTATCTCTTATTGGGCATGGGTCGTAGTCGGAGATCATGACATGTCTGCTTAAAGTATTGTCACGCCCCGAATCCAGCACCGGAATCGACTACGCGACTGGCCACACAAACCCTAGAATACTCTCTAGAATTCATGCAAGGCCAGGTACATAAGAGTTACTTACCTCAAAAAAAATCTCATTCTTCACCAAGCCCGAATATCTGCACAACTCTGTGAAAGAAGAAAGTAGGGTTGTGAGCTCTACAGCCCAGTAAGGTTCCCTCACAATCACACCAGTATTAATATAAATACTGAAAGCATCAAGATCATAATCATATAATGAAAAACGATAAATTTTTTGGTCATACAACCAAAACCAATTACATATTAAGTATATCAAAATCTTTCATAACATTATATTTCTTTTATATGTTTTCATTAACTTTTCCTCTTCTTTAGGGTTCTGGACTAGACATTGTCATGCGACATCCATGACTGGCAACCATACAATCAACCATGTATTCTAAGCCCGTGGCCAGGCTAGCTCACGTACAAAGCCCGTGACTCTGGTTGTCCCATGTTTTAAATGCCCATGGCCGGCTATTCTACATACGAAGCCCGTGGCTCCGGCAACTTCAGATCCATGGCTAGTTCAGACACCGTTATCACTTTATCCATCCACATTATCTTATCAAATAGTATCATGATGTCAAATCTGAAATCTCAAACTTCTCAATGACCTGCATCATGATTCAAACTATCAAAAATAATTTTTGTCTGATAAACACAGTATCCAAAAATATAAAATAATAACAACCATAGTCATATTGTCCTTCAAAAAAAACTCAACTACACCATGCAACAATAAATCATGCATGCTAATGCTCATGTACTTGGATCAAAACCATGCCATGTAAAATAATATGTAAAACTGGTGATTATGTCCAGAATCCATACCTTCAATCGCTAACCCTAAATATCCGGTATCAATCTATACCTGGAATTCGTCCAACACCTTCCTGCTCAGAAGGTTGATCTCCTACAATAATAAATAAATTCATTCAAACCAAATCTTAGTTTCATAAATTTTGAGGAAGAAGGTTCCCCCTGATTTTCTCTTTCTTTCTTCTCTTCTTCCTCTCTGCTCTTTCTCTCTTTTTCTCCTTATCTCTCTCTTTCCCTCTCCTCCTCTCTCTTCTGGCTCTCTACAGGCTCTTTCCTGTCTTCTGCCGACGTTCCCTAATAAAAAGAGAAAGAACCAGTCCAAAATCGCATCAAACTTCTCTCAGAAAGTCTCAAAAACCATCAAAAACCTTTCAGGCTGTTAGATCTAAGATGAACGCCTCAAACTACATCCAAATCCAAATCCAAAAGCCTCATATCAAGCCTAAACTCTTTCGGATCATTCTCAGCCATTCATCAGGCGATCGGATGGTCCAGATCGATCAGAAATCCCGTGGATCGTCGTGGACTATGAGAAACCAGTGAGAAACTGGTGGGGAAATGCCTGGAAAATGCCCAGGTCACCGTCGCTTCCGGCTAGGCCGAGCCCACGCGCTCGCGAGTGTCGCGCGCGTGGGCCTGGGCCGTGCCTCGCGTGCTGGCACAACGGACTGGGCCACTCCTTGCATGCCCGCCCGTGCATCGCCCGCGTCGCCCTCCCATGCATCGCCCGCGTCGCCCGTGCATCGCCCGCGTCGCCCGTGCATCGCCCGCGTCGCCCGCCCATGCATCGCCCACGTCGCCCATGCTGCGCGCCTGCTCGCTCTCACCGCGCTCGCATCGCACGCTCACCGCTTCCTCATGCCCGTGCCTGTGTTGCGCACTCGGTCTGGGCCAGGTTCGGCCTGGCCCTTTTTTTTTTCTCTGGGGTGTTACATCGTCCCCTCTTAAAATAATTTCGTCCTCGAAATTAGCTTGATTGATATCTTGAATCGGTGCTCCCATCATAGCACTCCAAAAATTTAAGTTAATATTCTTAAATCACTATGCTTCCACTGCGCACTCTGATATAATTTACTAAACCATCTAGGTTCACTAATAAATCATTCCAAAATTTTTTGTCATGTCTTACTAATCATCGTATTTATTTTTTAATCTTTTATGTCACAGTCTCAAACAATCATGACCTGAATTCAATACCACTCATATCTATTATAATCACTATGCCTCAGTCCCAAATCATCATAACTAAGCTCTGACACAATTCTTATCATATCCTAATAACCATCATGTCATTATTATTATTATCCACTTGTATCACTATCCCAAATGATCATAACCTAAGCTCCTATACCACTCTGTCACACCCCAAATCCAGCACCAGAATCTGCTACGCGACCGGCCGCACAAACCCTAGAATACTCTCTAGAATTCATGCAAGGCCTAGGTACACAAGAGTTACTTACCTCAAAAAAAAATCTCATTTTTCACCAAGCCTGAATATCTGCACAACTCTGTGAAAGAAGAAAGTAGGGTTGTGAGCTCTGCAGCCCAGTAAGGTTCCCTCACAATCACACCAGTATTAATATAAATACTGAAAGCAGCAATATCATAATCATATAACGAAAAACGATAAATTTTTCGGTCATGCAACCAAAATCAATCACATATTAAGTATATCAAAACCTTTCATAACATTATATTTTCTTTATATGTTTTCATTAACTTTTCCTCTTCTTTAGGATTCTGGACTAGCCATTGTCATGCGACGCCCATGACTAGCAACCATACAATCAACCATGTATTCTAAGCCTGTGGCCAGGCTAGCTCATGTACAAAGCCCGTGACTCTAGTTATCCAATATTTTAAACACCCATGGCCGGCTATTCTACATACGAAACTCGTGGCTCTGGCAACTTCAGATCCATGACTAGTCCAGACACCGTTATCACTTTATCCATCCACATCATCTTATCAAATCATATCATGATGTCAAACTTGAAATCTCAAACTTCTCAATGACCGGCATCACGGTTCAAACCATCAAAAGTAATTTTTGTCCGTTAAACACAGTATCCAGAAATATAAAATAATAACAACCATAGTCATAATGTCCTTAAAAAAAAAACTCAACTATACCATGCAATAATAAATCATGCATACCAATGCTCATGTACTCGGATCAAAACCATGCCATGTAAAATAATATGTAAAACTGGTGATCATGTCTAGAATCCTTACCTTCAATCGCTAACCCCAAATATCCGGTATCAATCTATACCCAAAATTCGTCTAACACTTTCCTACTCAGAAGGTTGATCTCCAACAATAATAAATAAATTCATTCAAACCAAATCCTAGTTTTATAAATTTTGAGGAAGAAGGTTCTCCTTGATTTTCTCTTTCTTTCTTCTCTTCTTCCTCTCTGCTCTCTCTTTTTTTTCTCCTTCTCTCTCTCTTTCCCTCTCCTCCTCTCTCTTCTGGCTCTCTGTAGGCTCTTTCCTGCCTTCTACCGATATTCCCTAATAAAAAGAGAAAGAACCAGTCCAAAATCACATCAAACTCCTCTTAGATAGTCTCTAAAACCATCAAAAACCTTTCAGACCATTAGATATGAGATCAACGCTTCAAACCACATCCAAATCCGAATCCAAAAGTCTCAGATCAAGCCTAACACTTTTGGATCATTCTTAGCCATTCGATCAGGCGATCGGACAATCCAAATCGATCAGAAACCCCGTGGACCACCATGGACCACGAGAAACCAATGAGAAACTAGTGGGGAAATGCTTGGGAAATGCCCAGGTCGCCGTCGCTTCTGGCTGGGCCGAGCCCACGCGCTCGCGCGCGTCGCCCGCGTGGGCCTAGGTCGCACCTCGCGCGCCTGCCCGCGCATTGCCCGCGTCGCCCGCTCGTCAGCCGTGCGTCACCCACCTACGCATGTGTCGCCCGTGCCGCGTGCCCACTCGCTCTCGCCCATGCTCAGATGGCTGGGCTGGAGCGCTCATCTCCCGGTTCCTGCAATAAAGTCTCCAAGGGCCGGTGGTGTTCTGGCGGAGGACACTTCGATGCTTAAGTTAGCGAGAGCTTAAGGGCAACAGAATGGAGGAATCAAATGGAGACAGCATATGGAGAAGGAAGAGAGTGCCAGTGCTTGCCTTAGCTTACTGCCCTGTATCCCTCAGTTTACTTTATATAGGCACGGAACAGTGCCAAAATTTGTTAGGGGCGAAGCCAGGAAAGACTGATCTGCCCCTAGGAGATTTAGAGAGTGGCCACGTGGTGCCAAGATAGGGCGACGTCATGGAAGTAGTAGAGTAGTGGTGTTGATGTGGCAGGATTATGTTATAATATAATTCTTGTACCAGCTGGAAGAGGCTTCTGGAATTATTGAGATCCTTGGAATGGGTCGGTCGGACTTCGACCGGAGAACATCCGTCGGAGCTTCAGGAGAAGGTTGGCCAGACCTCAGCAGAAGTGGATCGTTCAGACCTCTACTTCAGTGGGTCGGTCGGACCCTCGAAGGAGAACGTCCATCAGATCTTCGGCAGGAGAAGGTTGGCCAGACCTTAGCAGAAGTGGGTCGTTCGGATCTCTACTTCAGTGGGTCGGTCGGATCCTCGAAGGAGAACGTCCATCGGATCTTCAGCAGGAGAAGGTTGGCTGGATATCAGCAGAAGTGAGTCATTCGGACCTCTACTTCAGTGGATCGGTCAGACCCTCGAAGGGGAATGTCCGTTGGATCTTCAGCAGGAAAAGGTTGGTCGGATCTCAGCAGAAGTGGATCGTTCGGACCTCTACTTCAGTTGGTCGGTCTGGTTCGATAGTGAGCCGGTTGGGTATAACAGTTGCCCCCTTGCTCTTGGCCTTCGAGCGGTCATGCAGCTTCGAAGGACGAGAGCATTATTTGGCATTAAATGCATTGATCTTTGAGATGATTGCGAATTTGATCCGGCATACTACGACCGACCGTCTTCCACTCCGAAATTCTGCCCCCAGGACAAGGGTCAGCACCGCATTGGAAGCGATGGCAGGGGAGCAGTTAATGCTGGTGGGGCGTAATGATGGGCTGCCAACTTGAAATGCCCGTCTGTCGGGTTCCTGACGTGATGTGGGCGACATGGCGAAACCTGAGTGGTTGGCGCAGTGTCCGGAGCTGCTTATCCGCCGCTGGTTGGGTGGTCACGCGGATCGTGATTGGGCACTATATGGTACATCCCATCGGCTTCCACGTCGAATCGAGAAGTCGCGTCATCTGATGGTGGATCGCGGCACTCAAGGGACGCTGGGAAGCGGCCCCTCATCATCTATAAGAGGAGGAGGAGGTTCGAAGGGAGTCTTCCACTGCACTCGCATTTGAGGAGAAATAGCTTTCTTCTTCCGCCACTCTCGCCTTCCTTAGGGATTTCGATCACCAGGTTCGTCTTCCCCATCTTTCCTTCTTCGCTCCCACTAGAATGGCCTCCGGTAGCAGGAGCTTCGCCCACAGGAACAGGGAACCAGGTCCCTACGATATCCTATCGGAGATGACCCGAGAGAGGGTAGAGAACCTTAGGGTTGTATATAATATAACGTCTACACTGCATCTGACTGTTCCTAATCAGGAGGGAACGGTGAACGGCTCGCTGAACCTAGGAGCCCTTCCTATAAATGAAGACCACCTCAAAGCTGGCCTTCGGTTCCCTCTTCCTAATTTCTTTGTTCAAATCTTCAACTCCTACAGAATTACTCCTACGCAGCTGACCCCGAATAGTATTCAGGTGATCAACTGCTTCATGGTTCTCTATCGGAGGGCCAAAGCTGAATCGAGGGTCTCCCTCTTTGCGAGCTTCTTCCTCCTTAAGAGAGGTTTTTGGAGCCAGGAGTGGTGGATGTTCAGTCCCCGCCCAGGTTGGAGAATCCTGAGGGGTCTTCTGTCAGCCATTCACGGGTGGAAATCCAGTTTCTTCTTTGTAGACAGTCTAGAGCCCTGGGATTTTGAGCCGGCATGGAGAGAACCAAGGTGGAAGGCCGTTGACTGGAGGAAGGTACTGAGGGCCAATGAGGCCAATTTTATCAAAATGGATGAGGACGATGCACCTTCGCACAAGAACTAGTCCGGGAGGATAACCTCCACTCGGCTAGAGTCAGCCAAGACCACGACTTGGGTAGGGTAGAAGCCGTCGTCGAAGATCTTCTATCTCTTCTTCTATCGACTTTATCATTGTTACTAACTCCAATTTTGCTTTATGGTAGGTGAAAAAATGAAGCCAGACCGAGCGACTATTTCAGCACGGGCGTAGGGCTGCCCTAGAGCCTCTGCCGACCGAAGTCGAACTTTCGAAAGTGGGCTGCCCTAGAGTCTCTGTCGATCGGAGTCAGACTTTCGGAAGTGGGCTACCCTAAGGCCTCTGCCGACTGGAGTCGGACTTTCAGAAGTGGGCTACCCTAGAGCCTCTGCCGACCGGAGTCAAACTTTCAGAGGTGGTTCATAAAAGAAGTTGTGCCCTTTATTGATAATACTTGTGAAGGTTGTCTACATTCCACGAACACGCTACTTGCCGTCTGTCCAAATGCTCGAGTTGGTAGGTTCCGGCTCGAATTACTTCAACGACTCGATAAGGACCTTCCCAATTGGGGGAGAGTTTCCCTTGCTTGGCCGGTCTTGATATTTCTGTCCTTCGCAAAACCAGATCTCCGACCTAGAAAATTCGAGCCTTGACTTGTGAGTTGTAATATCTGGCCATCTTTTGATAATAAGTCGCGATCTTCAAGCCCGTTTGGAGCCTGGTCTCTTAAAGTAGATCTAGGTCAGCCCTACGTCACTCTAAGTTGGTCGGTTCGGCGAAGTGATCAATCCGCAGGGATTGCAAGAAAACTTCCACGGGGATGACTGCTTCACTTCCGTAGGTCAGGTTGAATGGGGTCTCCCCAATCGCCGTTCGGGTGGTTGTCCGATAGGCCCAGAGCACTGAGTAAAGTTCTTCTGCCCAAAGTCCTTTGGCATCATTCAATCGGGTCTTCAGTCCATGTAGGATTGTCCGATTGGTGACTTTGGCTTCTCCGTTGGACTAGGGATGGTCGATTGATGTTAGCTGATGGGAGATGTGATATTGCTGGCAGAAGTCCTGGAATTTGGGATTGTCGATCTGCCTTCCATTGTCGGTGATGATTATCTGTGGAATGCCGAATCGGAAGATGATGTAGTTTCGGGCAAAGTTCTCCGCTTTGGCTTCTGTAATCTGCACCAGCGATTCGATCTCCACCTACTTGGTGAAGTAATCAATAGCTACGATCAGGAATTTCTGCTGGCCAGATGCTGGTGGGAAAGGTCCCATGATGTCCATCCCTCACTGCGCGAATGGCCAAGGTACGATGAGTGGAGTCAGCTAGGGCTGGAAATGGGCCGGTCCAAAGCCCATTGGGCTGGCCCAAAGACTATATTTTAAATTTTTTTGGACCGAATCTGGGCATCCTTTTGGTCCAAAATTTAAATGGACTCTATTTTACAGTCCTAAGATTAGTCCAATATGATTAAAACTTCATCCGCAGCCTGAACCAATTTCAGGCCGGCCCGAAGTTTATTGAGCTGGCCCAGCCGAGTCCCAAACAATGAGCTTTTGGGCCGGCCCATTTACAGCACAAGAGTCAGCTGACTAGCCAGCCTCCTTTGGATATTGGAGTACCTTTGGCATGCATCGCACCTTCTGACGAAGTCCGACGCGTCCTTCTAAATTGTAGGCCAATAATATCCTTGTCAGATAATCTTGTAAGCTAGGGATCTTCCTCCTAGATGGTCGCCGCAGATGCCTTCATGCACTTCTCTGAGCATATAGTCTGCATCAATCGGCCACAAGCACTTCAGTAGTGGCTGTGAGAATGATCGTTTGTAGAGGATGCCATCGAGGATGATGTACTTTGAAGCCGTCCAGTGTACACGCTTGGCTTAAGTCGGATCTTTCGGTAGAGTTTCTCTGGCAAGGAATGTAAGAATTGGATCCATCCAAGAGGCTTCTTGTTCGACTTGGTGGACCTTGGTCGGCTTTTCGGCAATACTTGGTCACTGCAGATACTCTACAAAGATTCGGTCGGAGGTGTTGGTGATGGCCGTAGCCAATCTTGACAAAGCATCCGCCCGAAAAATCTGCAATCGAGGTATATGGACGATTTCGAAGAATTTAAGTCGAGATACGAGGTTTTGTACCTTGTTCAAGTATTTGGCCAAGGTCGGATCTCTCGCCTCGAATTCGTCCTTAACTTGATTTACCATCAGCTGAGAGTCAGAGAAAGCCCTGATTCGGTCGATGCTCAACTTATTGGCTATTCTTAGTCCTGCGAGAAGGGCTTCATACTCTGCTTGGTTGTTAGACACTTGAAATGAAAAGTGCAAAGCATACTCCAAGCTTTGTCGGGGTTGGCTAAGATCAGGCCAGCCCCACAGCTAGCAAGGTTGGACGCTCTGTCCACATGAAGGGTCCAAGCGGGCTCCGCTTCATCGATGGTGTCAGCTTCAGGTGCACCGATCGTTTGCAAGGATACTTTCTACTTCCAGGCACACTCTGCGATGAAGTCAGCAATTACCTAGGCTTTAATGGCAGATCGGGGTTGGAAAGATATGTTGAACTCATCAAGCTTAACGGCCCACTTGGCGAGCCGACCGGAAGTGTCTGAGCTCCGGAGGTCGCCTTAAGGGGTTGGTCGGACAATACAACAATCAGATGCACCTAGAAGTAGGGTCGGAGTCTCTTGGCTGCTATGACCAAGGAATATACAATATTTTGTATTTTAGGATACCTTGTTTCGGTGTCATGGAGAACTTTACTGATGTAATAGATAGGTCTTTGCTGACCACTTTCTCCCACTTGAACGAGGATGGAGCTGACCGCCTCGTCCGACACTGACAGGTACAGGTATAAGGGCTCTCCCTCTATTGGCTTGGCCAACAATGGAGGGTTTTTCAAATAATCTTTCAAAACTTCAAAAGCCGACCGACACTTGTCGGTCCAATGTAATCGATCCGACTGGTGCAAGGTCTTGAAGAATGGTAAAGACTTTTCAGCCGACCAGGAGATGAAGCGACTGAGAGAGGCTATTTGGCCCGATAGTTCATGCACTTGTTTCGTGTTGGTCGGATGCCCCATGTCAATAATAGCTTTAATCTTGTCAGGATTGACTTCGATTCCTCTTTGTGCGACCAAGAAGTCGAGGAACTTTCCGGAAGTCACCCTAAAAGTATACTTGGCAGGGTTTAACTTCATCCGATAACGTCTTAGTGCATCAAAGGACTCCTGCAAGTCTTTGATATAGTTGGCTCTGTGGAGGCTTTTGACTATCATATCATCAACATACACCTCCATATTCCTTCCAAGCTATCCTTCGAAGACCCGGTTGATCAGCCTTTGAAAAATGGCTTCGGCGTTCTTCAAGCCGAAGGGCATCACCTTGTAGCAGTACAGCTCTTTGTCAGTGACAAAGGCCGTCTTCTCCTCATCTTCTGGGTGCATCCTGATCTGATTGTAGCCAGAAAAGGCATCCATGAAGCTCAAAAATTGATGGCCGGTGGTGGCATCCACCAGCTGATCAATCTTCGGCAGGAGAAAGGTATCTTTTAGACAAGCCTTGTTGAGGTCGGTGTAGTCCACACAAATCCTCAATTTTCCATTGGCCTTCTTCACCATTATGACATTTGCTAGCCAATCAGGTTAATGGACCTCTCTGATGAAGCCAGCATCAGAGAGCTTTTTGACATCCTCATCAATAGCCCTTTGTCTTTCGGGAGCGAAGCTCCTCTTCTTCTGTCGGACAGGCATGTAGGTCGGATCCATCTTAAGCTGGTGAGTGATGACATCCGATGGAATGCCTGGCATGTCCGATGTCGACCAAGCAAAGACATCGGCATTATTTCTTAAGAAGTCGATAAGTTCCAACTTGACCTCCTCACCGAGAGTGCTTCCAATTTGGAGGACCCTGGTGGGGTCATCCTCCCGAAGGGGAACAAATAGAATTCTTTCAACTAGTTAGCCACGGCCATCGGCTTCGGCCCTAGGGTCAAGTTGTTCAAGGATAGAATGACCTTCTAACTACCTATCTTGAATAGTTAAGCACTGCCTGGCCATTCTGCGATCTCCCCTTATAAGTCCGACCTCGTTCCGGGTCGAGAACTTGGCCAGCAGATGGTAGGTTGAGATGATGGCACTGAACTTTTTGAGGGCCGGCCGACCCAAGATGGCATTATAAGCCGAGGTGGTACGTATGACCACAAAGTTGATGGGGAGAGTTTTCTGGTAAGGCTCCATCCCGATGGTCACAGGCAAAGTTATCTCCCCTTCTACTCCGACGAAGTTTCCTCAGAAGCTAGTCAGTGGCATAGGAGATTCTTGCAGTCTTGATCTAGACAGGTTAATTCTGACAAAAGCATCATACAATAATACTTCTGTGGAGCTTCCATTATCTATAAGGATCCTTTTTATATCATAGTTGATAATTACTGCCAACACAACTACAGGGTTGTTTTCGGAGACATGGGATTCTAAGAGGTCTTTATTGGAGAAGCTGATTACATTGGAACCCCTAGACCTCTTCACAATATCCTGGTCTTCTTCACATCTCCAATTGGACCGACGGTGCAGCATGCCAACATTCCCGTCGGTCGGACGCTGGTTAGGAAGCTCTGTCTCCTCTAGGGGGTCTCTGGCGGTTGAGGCTTCAGTCCAGTTCCTCTGGGGTCGGACATATTTGTGTAGGTACCCCCTCTTGATGAGGTCTTCAATGGCGTCATTCAGCTGGATGCACTCTTCAGTGTTGTGCCCGTGGTCCCGGTGGAACCGGCAGTACTTGTCTTTATTTCTGGATGTAGAGGGTCCCCTCATCAGACGAGGCTTTTGTAGGAAGGTCTCATTCTCGATTTCCAGGAGGATCTTCTTCCTTGGAAGGGAGAGAGGCGCGTAGGTTTCGAACCTCCTAGGGAAGTCCTTCGACTTTGGACTGCGGCGTCGGGCCGAATTGTTGCCATCACTGGGAGGTCGGACTTCGGGAGCCTTATCACTCCGCTTCTTGGGAGCCGACCTCCCTTCAGCCTGGCATCGGCTTGCCGCTTGTTCTTCTACCAGGACGTACTTTTATGCCCTGGCCAGCAGGTCAGAGTAGCTTGTCGGAAATTTCTTGTCCAGAAAGAATGTGAGCCTGGACGAACATAGCCCTTTCTTGAAGGCCGACATAGCTACATCCTTATTCAGATCCGAGATCTCCATGGTCGTTGAGTTGAAATGGGCCATGCAGTATGAGGAAGAGGCAATTGGTGTTCCTCGGAGTCCAACTGCAAGTCCTGAAATGGAAAAGAAAAAGTTTTTCAAGTTAAGGGAAAGAGTAGATCGTACCTGGTCAGATGGCGAAGAACTACATCCGAGCGGCCTTCTTGAAAGTGGCATGGAAGGTAATGCAGTGAAGGGCGTCAGAGGCGCCCTGCACCACCATGTGGGCCTTGTAGGTGCCCAGATGGTCCAACGAGTCGGTGGTACCGTCATAGGGATCCACCTGCGGGATCTTAAAGTAACGGAGGATTGGCTCCCCCATGATTTCGGCAGAAAAAGGTGGGCGGGAGTTGTATGCCTGCCCCCTTTCGACCTTTTGCCAATCAGCTAGTTCAGCAATGCGCTCCTCCATGCATAAGATCTTGCTGGTATAGTCCTTCAAGATTTCAGCAGGATGAAGAACGCCATCAAGGACGGAGTCAGCGAAGGAAGGTGAGGCAGATCTCATCCTCTACCCGTCAGCACGAGCCCCCTAAGACCTTCGGGGCTCTGGGACAATGTGAGAATGGGGCTGAGGGTCTTCTTGCCGTCGGCTTCCCTCAGCAGTAGGTTGGTGGTTAGTGCGGGATGCAGCAGGCAGCTACTGCCAGTTGTTTGCCACCTCCTAGAGATGCTGAACCGCAGTGGTAAGTGTATCGATGTGGTTCAGAAGCGTCTAGAACTGTTGCAGTCCTAGTGTGACGGTGGGCTCGGCGGTGGTAGCGTCATTCTCCCTGGGAGGTCATTCCGACTTGGACAGGGAGTGACCTCTTCTAGCGGAGGTGTTATGGGCTCTTCCCTTTGCCATTGCTTGACTTAGCGGGTGGATTCCTCCTTTTAGAGAAGGAAAAAGCCGCCCTTCCTCTAGCGCCAATCTGTTACTGCAACTTCTTCTGGACCGGGCTTAAATGGCTGGGCTGGAGTGCTCCTCTCCCAGTTCCTGCAATAAAGTCTCCAAGGGCCGGTGGTGTTCCGGCGGGGGACACTTCGATGCATAAGTTAGCGGGAGCTTGAGGGCAACAGAATGGAGGAATCAAATGGAGACAGCGTATGGAGAAGGAAGAGAGTGCCAGTTCTTGCCTTAGCTTACCGCCCTGTATCCCTCGGTTTACCTTATATAGGCACGGAATAGTGCCAAAATTCATTAGGGGCGAAGCCAGGAAAGACTGATCTGTTCCTAGGAGAATCTGGAGAGTGGCCACATGGCGCCAAAATAGGGCGACGTCGTGGGAGTAGTGGTGTTGATGTGGCAGGATTCTGTTATAACAGAATTCTGGTACCAGCTGGAAGAGGCTTCCGAAGTTATTGAGATCCTTGGAGTGGGTCGGTCGGACTTCGACCAGAGAACATCCATCGGAGCTTCAGGAGAAGGTTGGCCGGATCTCAGCAGAAGTGTATCGTTTAGACCTCTACTTCAGTGGGTCGGTCGGACCCTCGAAGGAGAACGTCCGTCGGATCTTCGGCAGGAGAAGGTTAGCCGGACCTCAGCAGAAGTGGGTCGTTCAGACCTTTACTTCGATGGGTCGGTCGGACTCTCGAAGGAGAACATCTGTCGGATCTTCAGCAGGAGAAGGTTGGTCGAATCTCAGTAGAAGTGGGTCGTTCGGATCTCTACTTCAGTAGGTCGGTCCGGTTTGATAGTGAGCCGGTTGGGTATAACAACTCTCATTCAGTATTTATGATTGAGTCAAAAATTGACCATAATAAAATAATAATTAGACCATCTATTAAATTTAAATCTAACAAGATACACATCCTGATCTCCAAAGATGCAAGTTTTATACCCACGACACTCATGTCTCTGATGGCATGGAAAGACAGCTCTCTAGAGCTCATGTCCTGGTCTTCAAGGACATGCATCTGATGCAAAGAGAAGGCGATACTTTGGACAGTCGTAAAAAAGTAGTCAAACACAGGGTAGCCAATATATTATAGAGCTTTAGTGCTACTTTGCGGGAGCCTCCCGTCACGAGAATTTGAGAGCCTTTTCTCGGTAGCCTCTTTGTGAATTATCATAATTTTTTATTTTATCTAGATCCCTTCAAAGAATTGTTTTTAATTCAATTTTTTTTTCAAAATGCATGCTACGTGCCTAGCATGGTAGATGGATCAGATTTAGGCCACGTCACAATAGGGTAGATGAGCAGTGCAGGTGTTTCTGACCGGAAAGAAAAAGAGAATAAGAGAATAATAAAAATTGAAGTTTCTAAATATTCAAATAGATAATTTTAATTATGTCGAATTTAAATCTCTCAAAAGACAAAAAACTGCAATTACTATGAAACGTGCCTTGTTAGCCGGTTACAAAGTTTGAGTTTGTTGGCCAGATAAGATTGCCGATAGAAGTAATGGGGATGTAGCATTGGACTCTTACCATCGTTATAAGGTAACTCGTGGCCTTCAATTCTCTATTTTTTAATCATTTTTAGAACTTGAATTTAACGCGTACGTCTATCTTCCTCGTTTTCATCTTTTGGCTGTTGATTGATTTACGTATAACAGGACGATGTGAAACTTGCAAAGGAGCTGGGACTAGATGCCTACAGGTTCTCCATCTCCTGGCCAAGAATCCTACCAAGTAATAATGCCTACTTTTCAAATGTAACAGGATTACATGCCTCATAAATTATACTCTTATCTTGCTTTATTTGATCATTTTTTTCTTACGATAGATGGAAGCCTAAGCGGGGGTGTTAATAATGAGGGTGTAAAGTATTACAACAACCTCATCAACGAGCTTATAACTAATGGTCGTAGTCTCATCAACGTTATTTCTTAACTTTTGCTATTGTTGACATGCTCCCCTTCTCTAATCATCCGTTCTAATTTTGCAGCAGGCTTGAAGCCATTTGTGACCATCTTCCATTGGGACTTGCCTCAAAGCCTAGAAGACCAATATGGCGGTTTCTTAAGTTCTCGTATCATGTAATTTCCACGAACCGCCAACTTTCTTTTGACAGCAAGGCTCTTGTCTTGATTTTTTTTTTTTTTTTTTCTTCTCATTATTGTTATTTTTAATAGAGATATATAATCTATAATGGATTCCAATTCTAGTAGAGCTTTTCCGTGAAGTAACCTAAGCTTCTTCTCGATCATCTCACTATAGCATTGCATTGTTGCCGGCCGTAAATGCTACAAAATTTGCAAACCATCACAAATAAATCGTATTTAATTCTCTCATCACTAATTATAATTTTAATCAAGATTTTCTTATTTAATAATTTCTAATTTCTCTTTCGTAGTTTTATCTCACAAAGATATATATAAATATTTTGCTTCGCAGAAGCAATGGTACCGTGGCCATATATATATTTTGGCCTAATTAATTTGACCAAGGTCTACACCATACCAAGATTACATCGTCTCCGGGAGTCTGCACTTTTTGATGGGCCTACGAAAGACATGATGGGCTGGGCCCTGATTGGGCCACTAACGCCAACAATTAGCTCGGATTAGCAGTACTTTGGATTAAATTGCATCCATGTCTGATATGTATCCTGAATAAATCTATGGTACGCACTGATACCGGTTTCTACAGAAACGACTACGTTGACTACGCCGAGGTTTGCTTCAGGGAGTTTGGAGACCGTGTCAAGCACTGGATCACCTTCAACGAGCCACTTAGTTTCTCAGTCCTGGGCTATCTGTGCTTATTTGAAAGAGTCCAAAATGAGTAGACCACATGTGGACCGCGTGGTCATGCCTCCTCACATGTGCACCGCGTGGGCCATGCAGTCAAACCGCACTCGCATCACGTGGGTGTCCTAGGCTGCGCGTCACACATCTGCTAGCTTTCTATGAGCCAAGATGCCTGAAAAAACAATAGTAGGTAGCCAGAGGTTCATCATCTATTACACCGCAAACCCAGCACTCGGATCAACCATGTGACATGGCCATATAAACTCTTAAGCACCGCTCTAAAAATCATGTAAAGCCTATAACATATACAAATACTCATAAAAATATAATTTATTCAAAAATAGTCAATTATCAAATATTTACTAAATAGATTCATCATCAACTTGCTCAATTATAACTATTTAAATATTTGACGGTATTAGAAGTTCTACTAACTAATGAACCAACTCTTATAATGAAACTACTCACCTAACCTAGCCGTACTAAGCATTCTATGTCTTTGAAAAAATATAATAGGATATGAACTTTACAGCCCAGTAAGAATTTCCATATACCCACACCATCATAATAAAAATAATTTAAAAAATAATATATAATACCATAAAATACTATAGTCGTGCATAACAACACATACTATGTGATCCAAAATGTCATAATATATAATCTTCACGATCATACTACCATGCTTCAAGCGATCAAACTTTCAAAATTTTTGAAATTACATACTCTGAGAAAAATATCTCTCATAAAAGACTCTCCTAAAACCTTTCCAAGTAAAAGGTGCATCATTTGGTCCCAACTTTCTAAGCTCCATATCTTACTAATCAACTACCTCATCTTATAACATAAAAGTAACAAAATTAACTTTTTTCCTCCATGGGACATCTCAAGACCTAGAATACTTTTTCTGTTGCTTTCAACCAACTTTCAGTCTTCATAGAATCAAAAGTTTCCTTGAATATTGGTGGAGCATATTTTTTAAAATTTATCAAGGTAATTTGACACTCTTGTTGTGTCCCAATCCCCTACTGCCATTGAGAAGTTTCTTGTTATTGTTGTTATTGTGATAGTTGCTACATAAACTATTGTTACTGCTATATAAGTTTTTATTACTGCTATTGCACCTCTACTATCCTTATCATATCAGCTCTAGTAGTAGTTCATTACTGCACTAGTAATTGCATAAGCTGGGAGAGACCAACTTGTTTCCTAGGCTAAACTCCACGTTCACCTGAGGTTTTCATTTCTATAGTCCTAGTTTCTGGAGTATTGTCTATAGGATTATTCAATTGTCCTTATTGGGGCATACCACTAAATGGTGAGGGTCCAACATCTTCTTGCTCATTCAAGGACTTCCAGGTATTCGAGCCATCTATAAATCGTGCAGGTCTCCTAGCATATCCACGTCCACTTCCATGCACCATGAAATCCTATATCAATCGTTGTTAGCATTCACATATCTCTTGAATCCATCTATCTTATATGTATACGATAAATCTATTGTATTATTCTACCCCAACCTATTGATTGACACACACTCTCTCTTGAACTTGCATCTTAGGATCCTACAACTTAGGCTCTAATACAACTCTTTCATATCCCAAACCCAGCACTCGGATCGACTACATGACACGGCCACATGAACCCTTGAGTACTGCTCTAGAGATCATGTAAGGCCTATATCAAATGCAATACTCTAATAAAAATATGATTTATTAAAAAATAATCAATAATCAAATATCCACTAAATGAATTCATCATCAACTTACTCAATTATAATTATTTAAACATTTAATGGTATCAAAAATTTTACTAATTAATGAACCAACTCTAATCTTGAACTACTCACCTAATATATTCATATTAAGCATCCTGCATCTTTGAAAAAATTTTACAGTCTAATAAGAACTCTTATATATCCATACCATCATAATAAAAATAATTATGAAAGTAACATATGATGCCACAAAATAATACAGTTACATATAACAACACATGCTATGAGATGCAAAATGTCATAATATATAACCCTCGTGATCATCATAAATCAGATCTAATCATCTTAGGGTGCTTAGCTCTGGACTACCATAATCATGTTTTCGGCTTATGGTGGGGCATCAACAATTCACATTTTTGGTTTATGGCAGGGCATCAGCAACATAGTCCAGAGGACTACCAGAATAACATTTCAAGCCTACAACGGGATATCAATAGTTTCAAATTTTTGGCTTGTGGTAGGGCATTAATAGTTTTACATTTCTGATCTATGACAGGGCATCAATAGTCTACATTTCTAGCCTTTGAATACCACAATTTATCCAACCAAAATCAATAATATATAAAATATAATTCATATAAAATTATATATACTTAACAAATGAGTACTTAATAGATGGCTCTTAAATACCACATATACTTAATAAGTATATGATATGCAATTATCAAATTACATGGAATAAATTCATGGATGTACAAAATAGTTTTTTTATATAAATAGGTGATCAATGTCCAGAATTTTTTACCTTTACTAGGAATAGATTTAATATGCCTAATATCAGTCTGCACCTGAATCCTCGTCCTAAGTGCTACGGAGCTCACTCAATACCCTTCTATCTAGAAAATTATCCTCCTACATAATAATCTTATTTTTAATAAACAATTCCATGGTATGGTAGTTATAGGTCAAAAACCCTCTACCGGATTTCATCAGCAATCCACCCACTGATCCCTAATCCTAACTTACAACTTTTCCAATTCCTAGAAGAAACTTTTAAAGAGAAAAAATTTTAGAAAGAGAAAATAGAGAGAGAACTAGAGAGAAAGTATAGAGAGAAACTAGAGAGGGAAGAGAGAGGAAGAGAAAATTTCTTCTTTCTTCCTTTTTTTTTTTTCTTTTTTTCTTTTTCTTTTCTTCTTCTTCTTTTCCTTTCCTTTTCTTTTCTCCTCTTCTTCTTTTCTTTTTCTTTTCCTTTTCTTCTCTTCTTCTTCCATTCCACCAAAATAGGGGAAACCCCTTTTTGATGACATCGCGTCCAGCACGAATCCTAAAGATATTGGCCAGCACTAATCTCCTAAGGAAAGGACATTGGTTAGCATGAATCTTGAAGAAATCAACCAGCACGAATCTTGAAGAAATCAACCAGCACGAATCCTGACAAATTTTATGGATGTACGAGGGATCTGGGATATCTTCGAATCGGAGATCAATTTGTTTTTCTGTTCGATCGTTTAGAGCTTATCTTAATTTTTATTTGTTCCGGTTGTTTAAAGTTTAGTTTTATTTTGTTAGGATTAGATCTTCGATCTTTATTTAAAGGATTGAAAACCTCTTCGAAAAGATCAGCATTTTGAAAATAAAACAAAGAAAACATTTCTTTCTCCGATCTCCTCCCTCTCTTCTCCTCTTCTACTTTCCCTCTTCCCAATTCTTCTTCTTTCCTCTTCCTCTCCTCTGTGTTTTCCCTCCCCACTTATTCTTCTCCTTTCCCAAGCTATTCAACCGAAGCAACCCTCTGTGCCTCTCACGCTCATCATCACCGCCACTACAAGCTCCCTTCTACAATCCACCTTCGCATCTCCCATGCCCCACTATCGCCGAAACCACCTCTCTGCCTGTTGCCTCACGCGAAGCCTTCCATCTCCGGTCGACCTTCAACAATCCAACCACCGACCTCCACCTCTCCACCGTGTAATGCCCTTGGCCAACCCTCAACCACCACCACTTCCATCCAGGAAGAACTCTTCGTCGATCGGCCAGCCCTAGAGCCACGATGCCATCTCCCTGATCTATCCCAGCAATCGATGATCCTCACCCGTCTATGAGCAGAACCACCAACCGGAGCCACCCATGTCCTCCCCACCAATCGGCACCTCCATAGCCGATTGAGACACCATCTTCTACCTTCCTGCCCCCAATCATCATCTCCGTCACCCGTCGCCGCCCACCATCGCCCGCGGCCGTCTGCAGCCATCATCTTCGTTGACTGCCCATCGCGAATGACCAAGCCATCTCGTCCACCTGCAATTGGGGTCATTAGATCGTCATCGCAAGTTGACGCCCCACCAAATCGCCTCCCTACTCCCCGTTGGCAAAACCGCCTTCTTCCCATCCATGTCACTGCCTTCGACCTAGTGTCATCACTGGTAAAGCCCACATGTCTACCTCATTCCTCTGGTTTCGGTCCATGGAGGAGGACTTTGTATGGTTGTGAAAGCAAGCGGAGACTAGCACGGCTCTCAGAGCAGTCCCAAAGATGTGTGGAGCATGGTTTTCATGGAGTTCAATGGCTTCTGATCCACCTCGCCTGTGAATTGCTAGCCCGGAATTTGACCACCTCCAGGACGATCTCACTCTTCCAGGAATCATGAAATTCCGTGTTTCGGGTGAGACCTCTTCAATAATTTAGCATAAATAAATAGTCAATTGCTTGAATGAAAATTAGTTAACCTATCTTTTATTTAATTAGATCAATTCTCATTGAAATTGGATAGCCCTAACCTAGTGGTCGTTCTTTAACGATCAGCGGTCCAATCTTTTGAGACTTTGATTGTGCATTCTGATTAGGCCAATTCCTAGATCGAACCTTAATTGACTCGAATCATTCTTTAGTTAAAATTCTTTCTTGCTTTGAGTGTCTACTTTAATTTATCCTTAATTACTTAGTTAATTATTTTACTAATCTCAAGGTACTTAGGTCTAGGATTTGTTGGCCTATTCCGTATCAGTTTTTAGTATCAGAGCCATAGGTTAGGCTATGGTCAATTTCATCGCATTTGAATTATTTGTATTAAAAAAATTTAAAAAAAAAATAAAATTCAAAGATTGGTATTCGGTATTTTTCAATCGTACGTATCCTAACATAAGGTTGCCCTGGCATAACTTTACGTTATGTTGAATGGTTGTCCTAGGACATAAGAAGATTGAATAGACTTTAAAAAAAAAAATTGATTGTATACATTGATTGGACACCTTAATTATCGCATTGCATTTTCATAATTAATCTAAGGAAATTAACCTCTTAATCAGATAAGGTGGTGAGTTCATTACCCTTCCTTAGCCCACAAATCACTATCCTCATCTGCATTGGTCCTAAACCTTAAAATTAAAATTAACTAGACACCAGCCTTAGGGACATCCGAGCTTATTAGGACAAGGATAACTAAGAGTTATACCAAGCTAGTTTCGATCATTGAATTGGTGTCTAAGAGAGTGGTTTAGGGATCTTAATCCCGAAGAAAGGGGATTACTTAATTGGTTTCGTTTGCTGACCTGGCCAATCAAATTGGTATCTAAGGAAAGCAACGCGGGGACCCTAACTAATCTTACACTTACCTGGCCAATTTGGTGAATTGGTTCAAACTTGGAGTGCTCAAGGGTAGACTTGGAACAGTCAAGAGTTGTCAGTTCTAGGTTAACCCTGGGATAGAATTGTCTTGTTTGATTTTCTTGATTGAAAATTTAGAAAAAAAAAATCAAAAGAAACATGTATATCCTTGTTGACTCCATTGTTGATTTTGATGATAAGCAAAACGGTTAAGTATAAGTTGAGTACTAATGATTTCTTTGAAGTGTATTTTTGTGGTGCTCACAAATTTGAAGAAGTTTGTTTGATTGAAGAAACCAAGTTTGGATGAAAATAACTGCTCAAAAAGGACTTGGACAATCAATATTTGCTTGAATGATTATTTGAGTTAAGTGAAAATGTGTTTCAGCTCAAGTTCAGACTTTTCTATGAAGTTTTCAGTGAGGTATCGACTCAAAGTGTCGACACATGATACAAAGTGTCGACACATGAAAGTGAAGTGTCGACTCAAGCCGGAATACAAAGTATGTTTTAGATGGCACGGTCGAAGTGTCAACACATGGACCCGAAGTGTCGACTCAAAGTTTCGACACATGGATCAGCTCATCGCCTGAGATTTTCAAGCCATAGAACTTGCTGAAAATGAAGAACTGCTGAAGTGTCGACACATGAAAGAGAAGTGTCGACTCAAAGTATCGACTCACCTGAGAAAGTGTCGACACATCTGAGATTTCTAGAGAATCAAAATGAAGATATTTGAACTAAATGTCGACTCAAGAAGTTCAAGTGTCGACAGGAAGTGTCGACTCAAAGCCTGAAGTATCGATACATGGAGTTCTGGAAACAGTAACGGCTAGTTTTTCAAACACAGAACTCGACTCTTTTGCCCTTCAACGGCTAGTTTTTCAAGTCTAACGGCTAGAAATGGGATTTGAGGTCTTGGAGAAGTATATATATGCTCCAAATCAAATCAAAAGAAGAAGAATTGAATATTATTGCTGAGAATGAGATAAGAGCATTCAAGTGAGAGCTTTAACTCCTATTCATTGAAGATTCAACCACTCTCAAGCAAAAGCAAGCCTCCAAGCTTTCAAGAGCCTTCAAAAGCATTGAAGATCATCTATTCTTGAGCATTCAAGAGGCTTCAGCAAAAGCACTTCTACATCGAGCTTCAAAGAGATACCTGCTTTTGTTTAAAAAGCTTACTTTGTTTCTTTACTTCAAATCTTTATTTATTGTAAGGGTTCTTGGTTAGCCTATTGTAAAATCAAGGAAGGTTATTGGTGAGCCTTTGAAAGCCAATAAGATTGGTGGTTAGCCCATAAAACCACTTAGGTTCTTGGTTATCCTGGAAAACCAAGGGAGGTTATTGGTGAGCCTTTGAAAACCAATAAGGTTGGTGGTTAGCCCTTAAAACCACTTAGGTTCTTGGTTATCCCGGAAAACCAAGAGAGGTTGGTGGTGAGCCTTAAAACCATTTAGGTTCTTGGTTAGTCCATAAAATCAAGTGAGATTTTGACTTGTTAGCCTTGTGAAAACAAGTTGGATTTTTGATTAGTGAGCCCGCAAAACTAATCAATTATAATCGGTGTGATTATAGTGAATTTTCAAGGAGATCTTGGGGAGTGGATGTAGGTGCATTGATAGCACCGAACCACTATATTTTTTGGTGTTTATGGTTGATTGATCTCTCTATTTGCTTTTCATTTATTGCTCTTTATTTTCGCTGCACTTTTAATTTAAGAGCATTACATTTGAATTCATAGTACCTTGTTCATTCAATTGTTGGATTGGTTTGCTTAGCATTGCATTATATTAAGTAAATAATTTTTAGACACCCAATTCACACCCCCTCTTGGGTTGCTTACTGGGCAACAAGTGGTATCAGAGCCCTGTTCTTAGTGTATAGGCTTTACCACCTTGAGTAAAGATCTATGGCAGCCCCAATTGGTACTAGCATAGTTGAGGGTCAAGCCTCAAATAGACCTTCATTTTTTAATAGATCAAATTATACATATTGAAAAACTAGGATGAGAATTTATATGCATTCTATTGACTATAATTTATGGAAAGTGGTTGATAAAGATCCGTATATTCATTCGGTAGTGATTAATGGTGTTTCCATCCCAAAGCTCAAAGAGGATTGGGATGAAAATGATATTAAGCAATCCGAGATCAATGCCAAGGTAATGAATCTCCTCTATTATGCATTAGATCCTAGTGAATTCAATAGGATATCTATATGCACCTCTACTAAAGAAATGTGGGATACACTTGAAGTTACCCATGAGGATACCGATCAAGTGAAAAATACTAAAGTGAACATGTTAGTGCACACATATGAGATGTTCCGAATGAAACCTAATGAATCAATCACTGATATGTATACAAGATTCACAAATATTGTAAATGGAATGAGAAGTCTTGGAAAGGTAATGTCTAACGTTGATCTTGTGAATAAAATCCTCAGGTCACTTCCAACATCGTGGGATCCGAAGGTGATCGCAATTCAAGAAGCCAAGGATGTTGACAAATTACCTCTAGAGCAGCTGGTTGGATCGCTCATGACTTATGAGCTGAATTTGAAACAAAAATCAATGGACATAGACAAAAAGAAGAAGGGGATTGCTTTCAAATCAAATATACAAGAAGAATCCTCAATAGATGGGTCCGAAGAAGAAGAAGAAGATGAAGGTGAAGAAGCCCTCCTTGCAAGGAAATTCAGAAGATTCATAAAGAGGAGGAAGTTTCCTTACAAAAAGAAATACAATCAAAGGAAAAAGAAAAAGAGAAAGAGAAGGAAAAAGAAAAGGAAAAGGAGAAGGAAATACCTACATGCTTCGAGTGCAAGAAGCCGGGTCACTACAAGTTTGATTACCCTCTCCTTAAGAAGTCTAGAAAGAAATTAAGAAAGAAAGCAATGATGGCCACCTGGAGTGACAATGAAGACTCCAGTTCCGAAGAAGAGCAGACAGAAGTAGCAAATCTCTATTTAATAGTACATCAAGACCATGATGAGATAAATTATGATACCAAAATTGATTTTACATTTGATGAGCTTAGAAATGCTTTTGATAAACTCATGCATGATTATAAACTAATTTTGAGTGAAAATAAAAAGTTGAAAAAGCATGCAAATAGTTTTTCTCTTGAAAACAATTCTTTGCTAAATGAAGTTAGTGATTTGAAATCTAAATTGGATGTTTTAGAAAAGAAAACCAATGCTTTGTCAATGAAAAATGAAGTTTTGAAAAGACATAAGAATATTATTTCAAATTGTGATCTTTTAAAAAAAATAAAGATTTAGAATTGGAAAATACTAAGTACAAAAATGAACTTGAAAAGATAAAGTCTTTTGTTGAAAAATTTACTTATAGCTCAGAAAAATTAAACCTACTTTTGAATAGCCAAAGAGCCATTTTCAATAAAGCAGATTTAGGTTTTAGACCATAAAAGCAACAAAAATATTTCAAAAACTTTTTTGTACCTGCATCTTCTAGCATAACCTATTTTACTTGTAAAAAGTTAGGACATAAATCTTTTCAATACAATTTAAGAAAAATTAATTCTTTTGGTAAAGTGTGGGTTCCAAAAGGAACCATTTTGAATGCTAACCCTAAAGGATCCAAGTTGGCTTGGGTACTTAAAAACAAACCTTGATTTAATTGCAGGTGTGTCTTGCAACCAAGGAGAACAAAAGACTTTGGTATCTTGATAGTGGCTGCTCAAGGCACATGACGGGAGATGTGAAGCAATTCACTTCTCTTGAGGCTTTGAATGAAGGGAGTGTGACCTTCGGGGATAATGGTAAAGAAAAAATCATTGGTGTTGGTAAGGTTCACATAACTCCTTCTAATTATATTAGCAATGTACTTCTAGTTGATGGTTTAAAATACAATCTTTTAAGTATTAGTCAATTTTGTGATAAAGATTTTCAAGTCATTGTTAAATCATCATATTGCATGATTGCTAGTCTGGATATAAATGGAGTATAATTTATTGGAAAAAGGCATGAAAATATTTATTTGGTAGATTTAGATGATCTATCTTTGCCTAATGGAGAATGCCTTGTTGCAATGAATTCTACTAAGGATGATACTAGTTGGCTTTAGCATAGAAGATTAGGGCATGCTAGTATGTATTTGCTTTCAAAACTTTGCAAAAAGAATTTAGTTAGAGATTTACCTGAACTTTGTTTTGAAAAAGATAGAATTTACCAAGCATGCCAATTTGGTAAACAAGTTAAAACTTCTTTTAAACCAAATGGTTTTGTAACTACTAGTAGGCCACTATAACTACTTCATATGGATCTCTTTGGACCAACTAGAACATCAAGTCTAGGAGACAAGATGTATGGATTAGTCATGGTGGATGATTTTTTGAGATTTACATCGGTTTTCCTTCTAGCACACAAAGATGAATCATTTTCAGCTTTTATAAAGTTTTATCAAAAAGTCTCAAATGAAAAAGGTATTTCAGTTGTTTGCATTCATAATGATCATGGAACTGAATTTGAAAACCAAGATTTTGAAAACTTTTGTAATAAAAAAGGAATATAACATAACTTTTTTGCATCCAAGACATCTCAGTAGAATGGGATAGTAGAAAGAAAAAATCATACTTTGGAAGAAATGGCACGCACTATGCTTTGTGAAAATGATTTGTGGAGATATTTTTAGGCTGAAGCTATTAATACTGCATGTTACATTTTGAATCGAGTTTTAATCTGCCCTATTTTGAAGAAAACTCCTTATGAACTTTGGAATAGAAGAAAACCAACTTTAAAGTATTTTTGAGTTTTTGGTTGCAAATATTTTATTTTAAATAATGGAAAAGATAATCTTGAAAAATTTGATGCCAAGTCTGATGAAGGTATCTTTTTAGGATACTCCATATCAAACAGGGCATACAGAGTTTTCAATAAAAGAACTTTGGTTATGGAAGAGTCAGTACATGTTATTTTTGAAGAATCTACTAACAAATCCTCCTGACAAGAGGATAGTTCTGATAAATGTGCAAGTGCTGACAAGCTTCAAAAGTTGACACTGAATAATCAATCCTAGCCAAGTGAAGAAGATCAGACAAGAATGAGAAAGGTGATGACACTCCAAAATATCAAGATCTACCTAAGGAGTGGAGGTATGCTCATGGACATCCTAAGGAATTAATCCTAGGTGATCCATCTAAAGGGATAAGAACTCGAGCCTCAATTAGAAATGAATATGATTATATAATTTTTGTATCACAAGTAGAGCCTAAATGTTTTAAAGAAACTGAAAAAGATCCTAACTGAATTAATGCCATGCAAGATGAACTAATTCAATTTGATAGAAATAATGTTTTGACATTAATAAAAAGATCATCTAATGTTTCTATTATTAGCACAAAATAAATATTTATGAATAAATTAGATGAAAATGGAATTATTGTTAGGAATAAAGCTAGGCTAGTTGCTAAAGGCTACAACCAGGAGGAAGGGATTGATTTTGATGAAACTTTTGCTCCGGTTGCTAGACTTGAAGCAATTAGACTATTATTAGCATTTGCTTGTTTTATAAACTTTAAACTATTTCAAATGGATGTTAAGAGTGCTTTTCTAAATGGTTTTATAACTGAAAAAGTTTTTGTTGAACAACCACTTGGATTTGAAAATCATGCACATCCTGATCATATTTTTAAATTACACAAGTACTTTATGGGTTAAAGCAAGCATCTCGAGCCTGATTTGAAAGACTCAGCAAATTTTTAATTGAAAATGAATTTTCTAGAGGCCATGTTGATAAAACACTGTTTTTGAAAAGGAAAGATAATGATTTATTAGTAGTACAAATATATGTTGATGATATCATTTTCGGTGCTACTAATGAAATTCTTTGTCATGAGTTTGCTAAGCTAATGCAGTGTGAGTTTGAAATGAGCATGATGGGAGAACTCAATTTATTTTTCGGACTCCAGATCAAGCAAACAAAAGATGGTATCTTCATCAACCAATCTAAGTATACAAGAAAAAATATAAAAAAGTTTGAGATGGAGATTATTAAAGCAATAGGTACGCCTATGAGCCCCTCTGTAGACATGATAAGGATGAACATGGTAAATCTGTAGATCAAAAGTTATACAGAGATATGATTGGCTCTTTACTGTACCTAACTGCTAGTAGACCAGATATAATGTTCAGTGTACGTATATGTGCTAGATATCAGTCTGAACCTAAAGAATCACATCCGATGGCTGTTAAGCGTATTATTAGATATCTATCTGGTACTGTTGATATTGGTTTATGGTATTCTAGAAATTTATCTGCTGAATTGATTGGATATTCTGATTCTGATTTTGCTGGTTGTAAATTGGATAGAAAGAGTACTAGTGATACTTGCCAATTTCTTGGAGTTAACTTAATCTCATGGTTTAGCAAGAAACAAACTTCAGTTGCACTATCCACAGCTGAGGCTGAGTATATTGCAGCAAGAAATTGTTGTGCTCAAATATTATGGATTAAGCAACAACTTGAAGATTTTGGAATCAAGTTGGCTAGTACACCTATTAAATATGATAATACCAGTACTATTTGCTTAACTAAAAATCCTGTTCAACATTTTAGGAGTAAACATATTGAAATTAGATATCATTTTATTAGAGATCGTGTAGAAAATAATGATGTTGTGCTTGAATTTATTAGTAATGAATTTCAATTGATTGATATCTTAACTAAACCTCTTCTAGAAGATCAGTTTTGTATGATTAGAAGAGAGCTCGGGATCATTAATCCTTTTGATTAAATTCTTTCTATCTTTAACTCAAGTTAGATCAATTTGACATCAGTCTTATTCAATAATTGTTGAATTTAATCATATTTCCAGTGATTTTGATCAACTCTTGAATCTCTTATTTTTTGATTTTTAAGTCGATGTGTTGACACCTGAATGTGTCAACACATTCGTGAGTCGACACTTGAACGGCAGCAGACCGAGAATAAAGGGTTTTTGAATGTTTTTTCTCCCCATTTCTCCTTCTCCTTCGAGCCGACACATGTTTTAAGGTACTCCTCACTGTTCCTACTCTCTGTTTCCTGATTTAGTCCCGTCGATTCTTCGATTTGGACACTCGGTAGTTCAGATTTTGCTCCCATTTAGTTTTTGAGCTTTAGAAACCCTAGGTTTCCACCCAAATCTTGCCCAAATCTTTATTCCAAGCAATGGTACCCCGAAAGCAAGTAGTCCATCGACCTCATCAGTCAAATCAGGAAGAAGAACGAAGGACGAAGGCCAGACACAAGGTTAGAGCTCCTGATCCACCCGCACGACCACTTTTTGTAGCTTCTAGCAAGATGAGCTCGAAGACCGTCGTTGGGGGACAACGAGTGGACTTCACTTTTGTCGACCAGCAGCATTTTAGGATCGGACAGTGGATTTGACAGGCTAGTTTGACTTCTTTTTGCTCACTTAGTAAGAAGTTTTACCCAGGGCTGATTAGAGAGTTTATGGATCACTCGCCGGTGGGTCTGATGGATGGATGGCACAGGTGAGAGACCGGGATATTCCTGTTTCATTAGAGGTACTGAGCAGAGTATGGGATATTTCGATGACCGATTCAGTGGTGGACAGTTTGAAGGACAGAGTGAGTGGACTCTAATGTATCTTTGAATCTGATATATTGCCTGAGGGAGCCACCGTACCCGCATCCTGACTATCTGCAGAGATGAGATTATTGCACCACATTGTCGCCCGAATACTTCTACCGAAGACCAAATGCTTCGATTACATCACTGAGCGAGAGTTGCTAGTGATGGTCTCTTTGGTTCAACGTACGCTTGTATGCCTTCCAGTGCTTATGATTCACCAGATGACGGAGGTGTCGATGAGCCAGCAACTCTACCTGCCATATGGGATGGGATTGACTGTTCTGTTCAGGGAGTACGGCATCAGCTTTGAGGATGAGCCCTTCCGTATGCTGCTGCATACTGATATGTATGACATCAGGTCATTACAACGGATGGGTTATTATCTGTTCCGAGGCTAGTGGACTCGCAGGATATCTGGTCAGGTCGAGGACAGAGCTGATGATGATGATGCTGCAGAGGAGGAGCGCATCCTCTCCAGCAAGGCAGGACCTAGCGAGAGTCAGCCTGAGATAGTGGCTCAGCCAGCGATTGCATCTCAGTCTGATCCTACTACTTCAGCACAGCCTCAACCAACTCGGATGGAGACTCAGGGTATTTTTGATAGCTTATTGGACAGAGTCAGATGCATCGAGATTGATATTTTGATTGTTAGACAGCATCTTGACTGTTTCATAGCTGAGACCAGAGAGAGCCACAATGGACTAAGTGATGGCATCTCAGCTATATTGAATGCACTGTCCAGACCTTCAGTGAGTGCTCCGGTTGCTGATACTGCTCCACCTGCTCCTGCACCTATTATTGATGTTGATGGTGATGTTGTTGTTGGAGATGATATTGATGGTGATGATGTTGATGGAGATGATGAGGAGACTGACTCTGGTGGATTCGACTTTCCATATCTAACTTCAGAGCCAGTAGCGGAGGTGATGGCAGACTTGCCCAGGAGTCCTACTCTTGATCCTTCTAGTTCACCTACCCAGACTCCAATTCCATCCTCTCCTTCCAGATCAGATGATTATGATCCTACTCCCATTCTTTCACCAGTTATTGATTCTCCAGTTATTGAGATTCCTGTTGTACATTCATATATTGTTGATACCCTCATTGTCGATACACCCATGATTGACACTCCTATCACTGATTCATCGATTATAGACATACCAGTTCATTCTTCAGCTGATACATCTATGCTCGATACACCTATTATATCATCAGCTGATACCCCGGTTTTTGACACACCGATTGTTGATACTCCTATTATTCACACATACTCACTTATCTGAGAGCTTGGTTTTTACACACCTGGCTTTCAATATCCTGATTCCGGTCCCTCCTTTGATCACATGCCACTTTCGGCAATTGCAGAGACTGTCGAACTGATTAGTTTCATTCTTGCGGAGGACATTGCTTCTACCTCTACTGCTCCAGCCAGAGGTCGGACATATGCACGACGCAGAGGACGTGGTCGTCGTACCCCTCAACGATCGACCAGGACCCGACTTCGAGATCTCAGATCGATGAGGCCTCGAGCTCGATCTTTTACTAACACAGGACCGATTGAGATCGGATTGACTTCAGATGATGATGATACGGATGAGGATTAGGATATTTATGTATGTTTAGATAGTTTACTTTTATACATCTATGTATGTTTTATCTTTTATTGTACAAATTCTGACTTGGAATGAGATATCATGTTGTACTTCATGTTTCTGAATGAAATGATTTACACTTTTCATAGTTCTTCATTGTCTTCACTTGTGAATGAATGAATTTTCATTTTAAATTCAATGCTATATCCTGAATGTATTGACTATTTGTCTTCCTACCTTTTTAATGATAACAAAACGGGGGAGTAGTATAGTAAGATTTAAGTATAAATGTGATATATTTTTGCGAGTAGTAAGTATAAATGTAAAGTGAATTTGTGATGTGCAAGGGATAAATGAGAGTATTTGCAAAATTTGAAAATTATTTTGAAAACTTGAATTGAAACTGTTTACAAACTCCTTAAGAAAGGGGAGCTATACTTTGTTTTCATTGAAAATCCTTTTTAAAGTGAATTTCATCTTGAAACCCCTCTTTAAATGTTGAAAAGATATTTACAAACCATTTTATGGATCATCAATTCAGGGGGAGCTTTATTTATTGCTGAATTTTCATGTAGAGTATCATGATACATGTGATTATGTTTCATATATATCCCAAAGCTCTGATACTCTCAATCATTACAACTTGCTCTGATAATCTGAAATCATTATATCATTCTTATTCTTATACATCTTATCAAAATTGAAAATTACTTTGATACAATTATTGCATTTAGTGCTATGCACCTTGTTGAATTCTTTTAAAAGCTTATTATGCAATTTATACTTAAGGATTTTGTTATCATCAAAAAGGGAAAGATTATTGACTCCGTTGTTGATTTTGATGATAAGAAAAAGGTTAAGTATAAGTTGAGTACTAATAATTTTTTTGAAGTGTATTTTTGTTGAAAAAAATACTCATAAATTTGAAGAAGTTTGTTTGATTGAAGAAATCAAGTTTGGATGAAAAGAACTGCTCAAAGAGGAATTGGACAATCAATATTTGCTTAAATGATTATTTGAGTTAAGTGGAAATGTGTTTCAGCTTAAGTTCAGACTTTTCTGTGAAGTTTTCAGTGAGGTGTCACTCAAAGTGTCGACACATGACACCAAGTGTCGACACATGGAAGTGAAGTATTGACTCAAGCCGGAATGCAAAGTATGTTTCAAATGGCACGACTGAAGTGTCAACACATGGATCCGAAGTGTCAACTCAAAGTGTCGACACATGGATTAGCTCATCGCCTGATATTTTCAAGCCACAGAACTTGATGAAAATGAAGAACTGCTAAAGTGTCGACACATGGAAGAGAAGTGTCGACTCAAAGTTTCGACTCACCTGAGAAAGTGTCGATACATCTGAGATTTCCAGAGAACCAGAATGAAGATATTTGAACTAAGTGTTGACTCAAGAAGTTCAAGTGTCAATAGGAAGTGTCGACTCAAAGCCTGAAGTGTCGACACATGGAGTTCTGGAAATAGTAATGGCTAGTTTTTCAAACGCAAAACTCGACTCTTTTACCCTCTAATGGCTAGTTTTTCAAGTTTAATGGCTAGAAATGGGATTTGAGGTCTTGGAGAAGTGTATATATGTTTCAAATCAAATCAAAAGAAAAAGAATTGAATATTATTGATGAGAATGAGATAAGAGCATTCAAGTGAGAGCTTTAACTCCTATTCATTGAAGATTCAACTACTCTCAAGCAAAAGCAAGCCTCCAAGCATTCAAGAGCCTTCAAGAGCATTGAAGATCATCTATTCTTGAGCATTCAAGAAGCTTCAACAAGTTCAAAGCACTTCTACATCGAGCTTCAAAGAGATACCCGCTTTTGTTTAGAAAGCTTACTTTGTTTCTTTACTTCAAATCTTTATTTGTTGTAAGGGCTTTGGTTAGCCTATTGTAAAAACAAGGGACGTTATTGGTGAGCCTTTGAAAACTAATAAGGTTGGTGGTTAGCCCGCAAAACCACTTAAGTTCTTGGTTAATCCGGAAAACCAAGGGAGATTATTGGTGAGCCTTTGAAAACCAATAAGGTTGGTGGTTAGCCCGCAAAACCACTTAGATTCTTGGTTATCCCAGAAAATCAAGGAAGGTTGGTGGTGAGCCTTAAAACCATTTAGGTTCTTGGTTAGCCTGTAAAACCAAGTGAGGTTTTGACTTGTTGGCCTTATGAAAACAAGTTGGGTTTTTGATTAGTGAGCCCGCAAATCTAATCAACTATAATCGTTGTGATTATAGTGAATTTCCAAGGGGATCTTGGAGAGTGGATGTAGGTGCATTGATAGCACCGAACCACTATATTTCTTGGTGTTTGTGGTTGATTGATCTCTCTACTTGCTTTTCATTGATTGCTCTTTATTTTCACTGCACTTTTAATTTAAGAGCATTACATTTGAATTCATAGTACCTTGCTCATTTAATTGTTGGATTGGATAGCTTAGCATTGCATTGCATTAAGTAAATAATTTTTAGAGACCCAATTCACCCCCCCCTTGGGTTGCTTACTGGGCAACAATCCTTGAAACCTGCTTCACCTCTAAAAATCATGCATGACAACTAGGTCAAGGATTAAGTACCAAGCAGAACCTTCCTACTCAAATAAATCCCAATTTAGAAGCTGCTCCTCAGGGGATCATTGGTCGACTTGAAGCAATAGATGGCAACTTAGGTTCTTTAGATGCAAGGGTAGGAGCCCTAGAAGATGAACAATTAGTGAACACGAACCACCCTGTTAGAAACTCTTCATCTAGAGTCACAAACCCTAGAGACCCTAGAGACCGAAATGACTACCCAAGTTATGAAGGAGGTCGTACTCAATCACTTTGACATGTTATAAATCCTAGGGATCGACATGATTATCCAGGTTTTGATGTAGGTAGTCATCAAACACTTTGACCTTATCGTAACCCAATCGATCAGGATGAACGTATTATGAGGAGTGTTAAGGTTGAAGACCGGAGTTTCATAGGTCGCCTGGACCCTAAAGAATACATTGACTAGAAAGCTGATATGGATCACTATTTCACTTGGTATGACATGTCTGAGGATAGGAAAGTTAGGTTTGTCCAAATGAGGTTATTGGGTCAAGCCAAATTATATTGGCACAATGTCCAGAATTTAGCCACTCATAGGAGACAGGATCCCATTGGAACATGAGACGAGATGAAGGATAAGCTTCGTGAGAAGTATCTTCCTGAATCATATCAACAGCAACTTCTAGACCAATGGCAAAGGTTGATCCAAGAAATCGAATCTATAAATGATTGTATTGACAAATTTGGGGAATATCTTATGCGATGTAATATAAATGAAGACCCTTCTGTCACTTGACCCGGTTTAGAGCTGGTCTGAGAGAGGATATTCAAAGAAAATTATTTATGAAAAAGGTCTATAGTCTAGAACAAGCATATCAACTAGCCTAGGATTATGAGAGATTCCAAAAGATGTCTATCACCCGTAGACTTGAGCATTCTAGACCAGAAATTTTAGGTCCAAGACCTAGCATGAATCAAGCCCCGATTGGTCTAAACCCTAACATGAGTCAGGCCCCTGGTAGTCAACCCCCATCTACAACCCCACCAGTTAAGAGAGATGAGAAAGGAAAAGGGATTATAGGAGAGACTTCCCGAGAAATTAGCTCTAAGGTTCAATGATTCAAGTATAATGGAATAGGTCACGTGGCTAGTCAATGTCCATCTAGAACACTGCATATAGGGAAACTTGAAGAATATGAAGATCTAGATAATGCCCTTGAAGAGGAAGTCTACATTACTGATCCATGATTAGTCGACGCCTTCGAAGAATATGACCCTCTCCAAAATAAGGCTAGAGTTAAGGAACGATTAAGAGTGATTAGGTGTATATTGACCCAACCCAAGAAAAGTGAAGACTGGCACAGGACCGCTATCTTTCATACCTTTAATGGTCAAGGCGATAAGGTATGTAAGGTAATCATTAACAGTGGTAGCTGCATCAATGCTATCTCCACTGATACCATTTCGTGCCTAGAATTAGCACTTGTAGACCTTCCAAGTCCATATAATGTAGCCTGGGTAGATGCTTCATCTATCTTGATTAGGAAGGAAAGCTTCTCTATGAGGAAGGTTAGGATAGAGGATTTGTTGGTGCAGTATTCTCTAAACGTGACTTTGGAGGAAAAGCCTGAGGGGATGGTGGTTTAGGACCAGATATCTTTGCAGAAGAGGTCTGACATTGGCGTTATGTTTGAACAACTATCTGGGTACACTACGGAAGCATAGGTTGGTGTTGTAGTCACAGGGATAGAGCAGGAAGACATTAGTTTGAGGTCAAGAGTGCGGTGGAGCATGAGTCTTAAGAGTTGTGGAGCACGAGTTGATGTTCTAGTTGGGGAGGCAAGGTGGCTTCGGCGGGTAGATGTCAGCTCTAGAGACAGTAGGAAGGGTGCAGACGATCACACGGAGCTTGTCAAGGATGGAGAAAAGAAAAGTCCAGATTTTTCAGGTTCACTGGAGTACATTGAAGAGATGATGCCAGAGGCAGCTCAGGAAGACAGGGAACAGTCTCAGGGAGCACCGGGTATCGGGCAGTTGGGAGTGTCCCGGCATTGCAGCTTTGGCCTAGGGACAGAAACTAGAGCTGATGGGAATGGCAGCTTAGGGAGACCGGAGACAGGTCTCAGGGAGTGCCAGGGACATTATGCAGCTGGGAGACAAGCTGGGAAATGATGCAACAACCAGGTGGAGATGGTTACTGGGTTCAGTCGCTGGGTTAGAAGAGTTGGGATGAGCTCTTGGTTTTGGAGAAGCCTGTGGAGTTTGCAATGTATCCAAAATGGTCTCATAGGGTTCGTGGTGTGCGGAGGGTCCGAGGTGGCAGCGACTGGGTACGAGGTTCAGGTGCAGGCTCAGTAGGGCAGCGTTGAGTTGCTAGCATCGGAATTTCTTTCTATGGCATCAGGGGGACTTCAATTTCAGGTGGAGCACCAGGAAGAGGTGGCTTCACGGGTGGAGCAGGATTCGACACGAGTTCAGAGCCGGAGGTCCAGAGATACTGGCCAGATCCTAGCACGAGTGCCAGGGATGCACTTAGCCAGGTGGAGTAGAGTGTGCAGAGATTGGCATGGATCTAAGGAGATGGTGTCAGGTAGAGCTCTAGTTACAACGAGTGCCGGTTCAGTTTTGCTATGGTCTCTCCAAGAAAGTCCAAGGAAAAGTCTGATATAGCTGCCAGGCAAAAGGAAGGCTACAATCATGGTGCAAGGTACAAGCAAGGGTCTTCGGCTATGGAGGTAGTCATCCCAAAGGCCTCCAATGGCATGCAAAAGATGAAGAGTGTTGGCAGAGACAACGAGATCCACACAAGAGGCTATTAAGACACGCATTTACAGCGGGATGTACAGGAGGACATTGCTAGATTTGCCAAGGTTTAGGGGCACCAGTGGATTTGCATGGTACCCCCAAGCCTTGCAGAGGCTTGGAAGGCTATGGCATGGATACTAGAGGTGATCCCTAGAGCTTGGGGGCATATCCCAAGCTGTCCTGGAGGTGTTCCACGGGATTTATGGGGTTGTTCCCAGGGCTCTGAGTCAATTTGGATCACGGCATATTGGGTCAGGGGTTTGATCCAAAATGATTAATATTTTCATATGGGCTTAGAGGGGGAGTTTTTTTTGAGAGAATGTAACATAACCCAGTTGGGTTATGGGGTTGGGTTCAGGTTTGTTAAGTTAGTTAGGAGGTTAGCCAGTTGGTTGGTTAGTTAGTTGGTTGTAACCAATTAGGAAGTCTAACCATGTGAGGTGTTCTAACGAGTTTATTATTAGCCCAAGAATCCAAGTTCTAATCGCCTTAGATTTGTAACCACCCAAGAATTAGTTGAGCCCAAGAATTCCAAGTCCAAGATGCCCACATGAGGAGACTAAGATCCACGCCCCATGTGCTATAAGATGGAGGGGCGTGCGTGAACTTGGAGGAGCGCACAAGGGGGCCGACCCTTTGGGGTCTTGGTCCGGTTGGATCATAGAGCGATCAGCATGGAGTCTTCTCATGGTGGAGTGGTTTCTCAGTTTGGAGAGAGGCTGACCAGGAGGCGTGTGAAGACTTGGGACCGTGAGGCTTGGCTCACGGTCCAAGGGAGTCCGCAAGGATTCCTCACGGTCATGAGAAGACCATGAGGGTTGATGCTTGGAGCGCCCCCTTGGAGCGAGACCGCGTGGAGAGATTTTCTGTATAGGGAGTTGGCCGTGAGGATCCTGCATGAGGAAGTCCGTAGGTGGAGCTCTTTCTGGTGAAAGGAGGCACGATCATGGCTTGGGCTTCAGAGAGGCGCAGGTGAGGGAGATATCACGTGGAGGGCTTGGACCATGGAGTGTTCCACGAGGCTTTGGAGAGAAGATCCTGAATGAGGTATTGTCCGCAGGTGGGGGCTTCTACTCGGGTTTGTAAGACAAGGCCGGTGTCCTGTTCTTGTATATTGTAACAAGGTTCTTCTTCAAAGAAATACAATCTCTCTTTTTCTTCTACATCTCTTCTCTATATCTCCTTTGTTGCATAATATTGAATCCAAGAACATGTTGCTTCCGCTGCGATAGGTGCTGGTCTGGATCTTCCAACAAGTGAGATCAGTGTCTAGGAATCTCAACATCTCTCTCTCACTCTCTCTCTGGGCAAATGGGACCTACCTTCTCTTTCGGATCAAGCTCCTGATTGCTCTCAAGCATGGAAGTTTTCAACTATCTGGTATATGCTCTAATTTCTCTGCTCCACATTTTAAGAGCATTCCTTGTTGCTCTAAGCTTAGAACCAAAATTGGCAGCCGCATATATTGTTGGAAGTTCTTATAGAGAACCAAGCTTTGGAGACAACATCATCAATAGAAACATTTGATAACCGGGATCTATCAAATCTGAAGATTGATATCAACTGCCTTGTGCAGTCAAACAGGAGTTGAATAGGAGCATAATCCGATTATGAATTTGGCAAATCAGTTTAAGTCGAAAGTGGCCGCAGGTCATCCCATTCAGAGAAAATCAAAAATCTATCAAGCTTGGACAAAATAGGAAGTTATATATGATTACTCCACGTAAATTCTTGACCCTTTAGATGGAGGTTAATCGGTTGCAAGGAACTAATAAGCGACAAGAAAGCCAAAGTAATAGACCGAGCTTATGGATTGCCGTTCTTTTCATGGAGTCCACAAGTAGCATTAAAGTCTCCCCAACAACCCATGAACCAGCCAATAAGGACCCAATCTATTTTAATTCCTAACAAAGTTGGTGTTTCAAGTAATGATCAGCTGGGCCACAAACTACGGTGAACATCCAACATGAATTTAAAAGCCCATCATTCCATAAAGCACTAAAAGAGAGAGCAAATTTGTTTTCTGACTGAGCCAAATCTTCCAGAATTCGGACCAAGATATATACCCCCGCCGTCCCAGATGCATCCTAGACGATCCAATAGTCAATTTGTCATTCTGAAATGGAGCGAAGGATGCTAGGCGAAGCTTTGTCTGATTTGGTCTCTTGGATTCCAATCGCACAACAACGACAATTCTCGCTTAAGGATAAACTCTTCTTAAATTTAAAATTTTAATCTTATGTTCACGAATCTTTAATTTGTTATTAATTAAACTTAAATTTTTGTGACCTTTAGATGTATAGTGATGACTAGCTAAATTTACAGATCTGGTTTGATTCCATATGACTTTACCACTTTTAGCTGGTAGAGACGATTTAATTTACTACTTCTGATCATGCTGCACAGTGCCCAATAATTGTACCATATAGATGCCTTTAATCCTTTTATATATATATATATAGGTTGAGCTTACCGACATGGCGGATTACATTGAAATCCAGTGGACGGTATATGCCTACATGCAGCAATTCAGATATGGTGTTGAATTCCTAAGTTAACTTGTGAGGTTGGTTGGCTTCAAAGCGAGTTGGATCATTCATTCCTCCTTCCAAGCTTTAACTAATAGGTAAATTCAAATTAATGAATTTAAACGTGTATACATTTTTTGAAACATTAAATCTCTTTTAAATTTTTTTTTTTTGTTTTAACGATCGGAAAAGGAGGAAGCCATGAGCTTCTGTTACATTGTTAAAGAATATATACAAAATACCATCTGGGAGTGGCCACGCCCGGGATCTAACTCCTCCCCCGCTTTTTATTTTATCAAAATATATATATATATATATACAGAATATAATACAAGTAACAAAAAATTAAACAAGATCAGTACTGTTGTACCCAATCACTCTGCATTGCTTACCGTCATATTAGTATAAATATGGTTTGAAATTATAGTTCACTATAAACATTAAAAAAATAAATTATTAGAGATGACATTCAAAATCATTTATAAACATGAAAGGACTTGGTCAAGGGATAACCGAGTACATCTCAATCCACACGATACACAAGCATAGCAGAAATATAATCATTTTATGAAAGAAATAAATTTGAACAAGTCGTAGAACATAAATAGATATAATCAAGCAATATAAAAGCAGGAGAAAAAGAAAGCACACCAAATATATGTGATTCGATCTATCAATCATTGGCATACATACATGGGTAAGACCTCCTTCATGATTTTTTATTAAATCCACCGCACAAAAGGTACAAAATTGATGAAAAAAATATAAGAAACTATCTTTTGTTATAAAGGGCTCTTGATATTTTTTTTAATATCTCTCTTCCTTACAAAGCCTCTTTGAATCCTTTGGTACACACACAAAACAATATCCCATACCTCCTTTTTTTAAAAACACCATCGAGGACTCTCGGCATGACTCATAAAATAAAGTCCTGTTTGGACTCTAATTTACAAAGAAACCAAAACCTAAAAAGAACTCCACGGCCTCCCATCCATGCAAATTGCAAAAAACGAGGGGGGATACACATGGACTTTCCATAGGCTTCAATGTCATCAATTTTTTTACTTGAAGATATGTACCGAACTTCAAAAAATATCATTCCTGAAGGCCTTGCCAATCTCCACTCCTCACATAGCTCCGAGACCGAGAGAAACTTTACTCTAATTTAACTTTTCTCGAGTCATCAGGTTCGTCAATATATCCGCTGGGTTTACATCGATATGATTCTTCAATAGCATGACTAGACTATCATCTACCATAACTCTCACAAAGTGATAGCGAATGTCGATATACTTCATCCAAGAGTGAAACAGCGGATTTTTTACTAAATGCTATCACAATTCACTCTCATCACATCATGCTTTACCTTAAAGTCTCCAAGAAGTCTTTTGAGCTAGATAACTTTTTTACATGCGTGTGCCACTACAATATATTCTACCTCTGTCATTGATAGTATCACCACTGACTGAAGCTTAGATTTTTAGCTAATAGCACTACAACCCATGGAGAATACATAACCTATGGTAGATCTTCTCTTATCCCGATCTGCTATAAAGTTAGAATCCACATATCCAATACACTCTAAACTTGCAAAACCATAACAGAGTGAATAATCAAACTTCCCCCTCAGATATCGAAGGATCCACTTCACTGCTTTTCAATGGTCACTATCTGGATTTGCCATATACCGGCTCATAACTCTCATTGCTTGTGCAATGTCTAGTCGTGTGCAAAGATGGCAAACATAAGACTCCCTACTACTGATAAATATAGTATCCAAGCTATGTCAGTCTTTTTCGTGTCCATGCTAGGTGATTGCTCGATCGATAGTTTTAAATAAACAGGAAACATGGTAGAAACTAGTTTTGCATTATATATATTGAAGCACCGTAGAAACTTTTCTATATATCTCTTTTGTGAAAGCCAAACCTTCCTATTATTTCTCTCCCGTAGAACTTCATCTCAAGATTTGGTTTATGGATTCTAAGTCCTTCATCTCAAACTTCCTAGCTAATTGAGTTTTTAAATTTGATATCTAATTCTTGCTATTTTATGCAACCATCATATCATCGACATACAACAACAAGATACAAAAGCTCCGGTCATCATAACCGTAGAAATATGCATAATGATCCACCTCCAATTGATCAAATCTCAAACTCATAATGAAAGAATTAAATCACTTGCACCAACATCGCGGTGCCTATTTGAGACCATACAATGATTTATTCAGCCAACAAACAACTGCTCCTTGCTTTTTTCGACAAAATCTTTAAGTTGTGCCATATAAATCTCCTATTCCAGATCACCATGCAAGAATAATGTCTTTACATCCATTTGCTCGAGCTCTAATTCTGACTGTTGTAATTGCCAAAACAATATGAATAGTAGTTAATCAAACTACCGGTGAGAAGATCTCATCAAAGCCAATTCTTGGCTTCTGAATATAATCCTTCACCACTAGACACACTTTAAATCTCTCTACATTCTACATTTTCATTTGTATCCTTCTTAACCTTATAGATCCATCGACATCCGATTAGACTCCTCCTCTTCGGTAGAACTTCAAGATCCCAGGTTTTGTTCTTTCGAAGTGACTCTATCTCCTCCTCTATGGCACAATGCAACTTTCTAGCATTGGTAGACTCACAAGCCTTCCTATATGAAGTCGGCTCATCCTCCTCTATTAAAGCAACATAAGCATAAACATGGTTAGCAAAAGGAAGAAAACAAGTAACATAGCATCATACCTTACGGGAGGCCTAATAACCCTCCTAGGCCTATCGAACTCCATTAGAGCTCTTCCGATGAGACAGGATCTTCATGTGATTGCAAAACCTCCATGCTCAGTTCGTCATCAACTGCTTGATCATCAACATGTGCATGATCTACTTGTACCTTATCGCGTGCATCAAAGAACTCGACCGGAACAATGGCTTCATCATCTTGCTTCTTCTTGGTGCTTTGAAGGGATTCGTCATTGAAAACAATATCTTGACTAATAATAATCTTGTGAGTAGTAGGGTTCTATAATCTATATCCCTTCACTTCTTGTGCATGGCCAAGAAAGATGTGCCTTCGAGAATTCTTGTCTAATTTTGTCTTCTTCTTTTTTGGGATCCATGCATGTATGTCACATCTAAAGACATGAAGATGGAAATAATTTACTAGCTTGTCACTTCAAATTTTTTTTTAAAATTTTTAATCCAAGTGATTTTGTCTGTGCTTGATTGATCAAGTAACAGGCCATGCTCACAATTTCTATCCAAAATCTCCTGGCAAGTTTTACAGAATTTAGCATACTTCGAACCCTCTCCATGAGTATTCTATTTAACCTCTCAACTATACCATTTTATTGTGGTGTATCAAAAATTGTTAGGTGTCACCGAATTCAATGCTCGCCACAAAACTTTTCAAATTTCTTGGAATAATATTTTTATCCATTATTAAAATATAGGTATCTAATTTTCAAACTCTTTTTAGTTTTCATCATAGCCTTAAATTTTTTGAAGGTCTTAAAAACATCGAATTTCGGCTTTAGAATATATATCCAAGCTTTCAGAGAATAATCATCAATGAAGGAGACAAAGTAAGAATACCCGTCCAATTTTATATCGGGCAACTTCCAAGTATTTTAATGAATTAACTTAAGAAATCCCATACTCCATTATTGTGATGAACTGAAAGAAAATATTCTTTGCTTACCATAGATGTAATTTCCACAAAACTCCAGTGATGCTGACTTGTATCCTGAAAGAAGCACCTTATTTGATAATACCTATATCTCGTGCTCGCTTATATATCCCAAATGACAATGCCAAACCGTTGGAGACACCATCTTTGCACTTGCTATCGCCGCTTCTCCTATATGAGTCTCACTTACCAATTTATAAAGACCACCTATAGGCTATTCCTTCATCACCACCAAACATCCTTAGCATACTTTAAGTTGATCTTTCTCTCTAACAAATTTCAAGCATTGCTTACAAAACTTTATAATTAATAGTAGACTCTTGCGAAGTGTAAGAATATACCGAATATCAGAAACTGTCCGGACTATGCCATCAAACATCTTGATCTAAATATCTCACTCCAACCACAGAACATGTATTATTGTCCAAATAAATAACTGCACCATCCCATTATCTATATGTATGAAACTACTCCCTAAAAGGAGTCATGTAAAAAGATGCCCCTGAATCCAAAATCCAGTGATGTACAAGTCTGATCTCTCTAATGCTGTCAATGCATCCCTATCTTCTGAAGTGGTCGAACCAGCTTCACCTTCTGCTACATTGCCTTAAAAATTTTTCGATTCAACTTTTTGTATTAATTTCTTTAACCCGGTAATCTTTATTCACGTGTCCTGATTTTCTATAATTCCAACATTTCACCTTCTTCTTACTCTTAGATTTAGATCTCGTCTTCTTTCGATCACCATGTCCCCTCTTGATAGGTCTCTCCCATGCTACCATGGCCTCTCTCGAAAAACTTTTTTGACTAGATTTTTGTCTCATCTTCTCTATTAACAATGATGTAATAACTGACTATATCTTGAGGATTTCAATGTGACTTAAATTCATGATGAGATTATCCTAAAATTCTAGTATTGAATTATGAGGGCCGCCCATGTTTTGGGCATTTTGGGTTAACGAAACCTAGAAAAAAAAAAATTCGCCGAAACAGGGGAGGTGGTTTATCCTTATCCAGCCGGAGATTTCGCCGGAGGTTTCGACAGGGGAGTCGTGAGGGGCGAGGGAGGTGGATGGCAAGTGTCGGGGTAAGATACGACTCCGATCGACGAGGTTTACTTCCCAAGCGACAGTGAAACCCGTCGGTTGATTGTTTTAAAGCTTCTTCAATCGCCACCGAATCGAGCACCATTGACTCTTCCACGTCTTCGTCTTCCTCTCCGGCGAGCATCCGGAAAGTCCTTTCAAGGCCGGTAAGTTTTCTTTCCTTTATTTCATTATTTAGAGATGGTTTAATCGAGATTTAAGAATCGATTTTGTTGGGCTGTGGATCTCCAATGGCCGCACTGCCACGTCTTCCCACCGGTCCGTCAAGCCTCCCCGGCAACCGCCTCCCATGGCCACCGCCAGCTGCCGTGGGGAAGGTCGTTCGGTCGAGATGAGGAGCAGGGGCGGGTTCGGGAAGAAGAGAGGAGAAGGAAGAGAAATAAAGAAAGAAAAAAAAAACCGAGGGGCTAAGTTCCATAGAAATAGAAAAAAAAATAGAGAGAGAAAGCCTCCATTTCGTGAGGAAAGAAAAAAAAGAAAAAATAGAAAAAAAAAAGAAAAGGAAAAAATATATATGAAGAGAGAGAAACCTACCTGAGAGTCCATCGCCGGGGTGGTTTCCGGTGGCTCACCCGTGAGGTATCCCGCCATCATGGGAGAGAAGGAAAGAGAAAAAGAGGAGAGAGAGAAAGAGGAGGGAGAGGAGAGAAGAAAAAGGGAGAAAAGGTAAATTTTGGACCAGAATTGGAATTGGATTGAGGAGAGTGCCCATGATAACGTAGTTTCTTTTTAGTTTTTTTAAATAAAAATTAATTATATGTTTAAATTGTTGGTCAGGATCATCGTTGTCCTTGGAAGATCAGATCTAGGTTTGAATTGTACTTGTTGGTGGATTATTTTCGGTAAGTTATCTTGACCTCTAATATTATATGCCAAATATGTTATGTATTTATGAATTATTAAATGCATGTAATATATTTTTATTTGTATTGGATTGCATTGTGTGCATGCATTATGTTGGTGTGGGTGCATTGTGTTGGTGGGGGTGCATTATGTCGGTGTGGGTGCTCTTTAGTCCGACTATGATCATACGAGGACCTAGTCTCCTTGTGGACCTCCAGCAGGGCGATCGCTGGCACATGACTGATGAGCGGTATGTGAGTCAGGAGCTAGTTGCCTTATTTTAGCCATGCATGGCAGGCACATGCAAAGGATGCATGTTTCTCGTGTGATACTCAGAGCTAGTTTTTCTTGTGGGCCTCCAGTAGGGCGATCACTGGCACATGACCGATGAGCGGTATTTGAGTTAGGATATAATCTCTTGTGGGGCGAGCCACGGGCCGATCGTGGCCATAGTCAGAGGTACTAGGAGAGTAAAGTAAATGGTTGGCCATCCATAGTCGTGTCGATGTCGGTTAAGATTAAGTATGCATATTTGCATCATGTTGCTGGATATATATTATTATATTGATGGATATCTTGTTGTATGGTGTGTTTGTGCTTGCTATTTATTAATGGCATATTTGTGTATGTGTACTGGAGGTGTTGATAACTTACTGAGCTTGTGTAGCTCATCCCGATTTTTCTATGTTTTTGTTACAGATACCGAAGATCAATTTGGCTATGGGATCAGTCAGTGAGGAGCTAGGGTTTAGATATTGATCTCTAAGTTTATAGTTGAATTTTATGAAAAAAATTCTTGGAATCAATAAATAATTAGTGAAATTTGTTCCTTACCACTATTTGGATATTGAATTGAAGATTAGGCCTTGCATGATCTCTAGGATAAAACCTAGGACTGATGCGGCCGGTCACGTAGCCGATCCAGGTTTTGGATCGGGACGTGACATGAATAAAGTAGAATGCTAGCTTTTTCTTCTTCTTTGATTCTCACATTTAGGACTGCAAGCTTGCTCATAATGGAATTGAACTGATGTCCCATCCTTCATCTTCAATTATATAATTATCGTCTCAAATAAATTTTATTCATCAAAAACTTTCTTTCATAAAGGTTTTTCAATTTTTTCTTGATCCCTTTTGCAGTAGTCTCGGCTCGATATTAAATAATACCAAATCATCTAATGCCAAATAGAGGTTCACCATTATTAGCTTATCTTTCTCCTCATATTGTGCATCTGACATATCATGTGATTTATATTCTTTTTCTTACAAAGTAATTTCACAACCATCTTTGATCAATACCACCTACATCTTTATCTACCAAAGTAAAAAATTTAATTCGTTAAATCTCGGTATCTCATATTTTATTATCGTCACTTTGATCGTCATTGTTTCATATTAAATCAGCTTCAAAAGAATCTTCCTGCTCTGATACCAAACTGAAAAAATCAATCGAGAGATAACTGAACACATCTCAACCGACACGACATACAAGCACAGCAAAAATAGAATTATTTTATAAAGAAAATAAATTCGAATAAATCATGGAATATAAAAAAAGATAATCAAGTAATATAAAAGTAGGAGAAAAATAAAGCATACCAGATATACATGGTTCGGCCTATCAATTCTTGGCCTATATCTACGGGCAAGACCTTCTTTATAATTCTTTATCATATATAAGGTACAAAAGTTATAAAATTGATGAAAAAAAATATAAGAATTTTTTTTTTGATTACAGAAGGCTCTTAATATTTTTTTCAATATCTCCCTATTTCTTACAAAATCTCTCCGAATCCTTTGGTGTACACACAAAACATTAAGATATGATAAAGATAGAAGAACGTAGCCACTCTGTTGCCCTGCATTTCAACATGATGCGCTATCTGATGTGTATGTGACGCAGGACCATCACTTTAATGTGGAGATTGTTAGGTGTCCAGGATCACCCCATCTCATTCCAGAATACAAATCAAATGAGAGAAGCGAGAACATTGTTCTCCAGACACTATATTTTGCCTTCCTCTCTTCTTCCTCGCCACTGGGAATTTAATTAAGAAAAGGCCCCCCCGGGATGTTTACCTCTCACCAACCCTGGACAATACGTGGCCATGCATGTCACCAATTATAATCACTTATTTTTGTGACGGTGCATTGAGATGCATGCTTCGATGAAATTTACGCAAACTAGTGGTCATGGTTGATAGCGTGCGCGGCCATATGATGCTATGGTGTAAAGAATAGTTTTTTCTTTCCAGAAACCAGCTATCCTTTCCCGTGGATGTTGACGTTGCTAGATATATACATATGACTGGAATGATACCAGAAAGAATTCTAGCAAAATTATAATAATTTTCATTTCTCGATGCCTACGAGGTCCTGTCCAAGTTGTAATCAAAGAAAGATGAGACAAATGAACCATGTGTAACTGGTAAGTGAGCGACGGAGAATGTAAACAAAGTGCAAACAGAGACGGAATAAGTCTGACCGGGTCATATTAAATTAAACTTTATGAGTTTATAATAAGCAATTGTTTTATGCCAATGAAATGGGCTTAATTTAGATGCAACCAACTTGCTATAAGCTATATAATCATGCTCGAAAGATTTAACACCATGATTTTGACCTAATCAAATGCATGATTTCATTGACTTGATGCAACTGGCATGATCACCGACTTGAATTGGTCAAGGGTTGACTAATCCTAAATTTACTATCATTATTTACAGAAATCTAATTCAGGTTACCTTCGCTTGTAACAGAAGTATTAACTTTAAAATAACCAAGGTGACAACTTAAAATAGGGCCGATCAATAGATCGTCTGGAAGCTTGATTTGTGACATGTAACCATGCAAATAATTTTTGGTCCCAACACTTAATGCAATCAAATGGCTCTAGCGACAAGAGTATGGTGATTAGTTAATCTAAATTTAGACTCAAACCATTGGTAAAATTATGACTATAAGCTAAGTCTAGATCTTGATCACCATCTCAGCTCCACCCATATTGCCCTCTTCAAATTGCGAAACATTATTTTATATCAAAAAATAGAAATTAAACAATATCAACAATTTTTTTTAAAAAAAATTAGGAGATTTGAATATCTGATACTTGCAGTGCGACTATATATAGTTGTTGCCGATCTCACTGCGGTGGCCTGTAGCCCTTGAGCGGGCGCCGGTCTCGGACTCTCTCACCTCGAAATTTCCAAGCTCCCGGACCTGGAAAACAAAATCAGAGACCCTGGCCGGGGGTTCCGGCGGGGGCACTCCGATGGTCAAGTTAGAGAGCGGCGAGATGGAACAGATCCCCAAAGACGGCTTCCCGACGGATTCCTATGCTTAGAGGAGATGTAAACGAAAGAAATGTGGGGAAGAGGGGAGTTGAAGCCCGGCTTCCTGCACTGGGTTCATCGAGCTCACGCCTGAGGACTTCTTGAGGCCTCCCAGGATCGTTCTCTTGGTGTTTTCTCCCTTTTTCGACTTACCTCTCCATCTGTTTTTACCATCTCTTTTATACCATCGAATTGCCTTCAGCTCGCCTTCCTTTCAGGGGGCTTCCTCAGACCTCTAGACCTTCTCCTCCCCATTCTTCTTCGGGTCCGGGAGCTAAGTGGCCGGACCGTCTCGTCCGTTGTGTGTCACGAAAAGGGGAAGACTGGTGAGGCTTTGGGCCGAGCGCGGGAGCTCTCCTTTCGAGGCGTTGACGGTGGGCTTCTAGCCGTTTCAGGCTCCTGTCCGCAAGGATTCCGTTCCTTGGTTGCGGGGCCCTGTATGACTGGTGTAAACGAGGTTTCGCGTGTCACTGCAGGCCATACTAGCGCCCCCTACGGGGCACGGTGCATGCCGGCTCTAGTGGCGACCTTGCAACCTGTGCCTCCGCTTCCCCGAGGCTTTGCAGAATAGGGCTGACCTCGACCGAGGTGGACCCGTCAGGGGGCGCCACCTGGCGGAGTGGCAGAGAGAGGCTCGACTTCGACCGAGGTGGACCCGTCTTCGGGTGCCACCTGGCGAAGGAGCAGGAGGGCCCGGCTCGACCTCGACCAAGGTAGACCCGTCTTAGGGCACCACCTGGAAAGGGAGCGAGGCGCCGCCAGCTTCGGTCGAGGTGGACCCCTCCTGGGTGGACACCTGGTCGAGCGGTAAAAAGGGGCTCGACTTCGGCCGAGGTGGACTCGTCTTCGGGTGCTAGCTGGCGAAGGAGCAGGAGGGCCCGACTCGACCTCGGCAACGGTGGACCCGTCTTGGGTTGTGTAAGCTATGGGCCTGGGCTGAAGTCGGCAGACCCAGCCAACTTCAACCCAAACGAAAGAAAAAAAAAATGGGACAAAGACCGGAACAGGGGAAGGTGAGGCGGAGTCGAACGGGGCTTCTCCGACCGAATTCTTCACCGGAGAAATCGGTGGAAGCGTCGTGGAGGGGAGGGAAGAGATCGACAATGAGTTCGGGACGGTGAAAACTTCGATTGGATGGGGTTTTCTTCCCAAACGGCAGTGAAAACATTGGTGATTTTTTCTTTAAATTTCTCTCACCCCCACCGATTCGAGCCTCATCGGGCTCCTTCCACGAGACGTCCTCCTCTCTGGCCAGCAACGAAGAACTCTTCAAGCACCGGTAAGTCTCTTCCAGTTTTTTTGGAAAAACTTTGTTGTTTTTTTTTTGGATTTTCCGGTTCGGTTTGGATTGTGGCCGTTCGCCGTCGCCGCTGCAGTCACCGCCATCGTCGTCGCCACCGCCTGCCATTGCCGGTCCGAGAAGCCTGTGACAACCACCGTGGTTGCCGGCAGTGGGGGAAGGGAAGAAGACCGGGTTTGGCTGGCTGAGGAAGAGACGCAGGAGACGAGTTCGGGAAAAGAAGAAGGAAAAAATATATATATATATATAATAAGAGGAGAGAGAAGGAGGAGAGAGAAGGAGGAGAGAGAAAGAGGAGAGAGAAGGAGGAGAGAGAAAGAGAAGAGAGAAGGAGGAGAGAGAAGGAGGAGAAAGAAAGAGGAGAGAGAAGGAAGGGAGAGAAGGAAGAGAGAGAAAATCAGGGATTTTTTTTCAAGATTTGAGAAAAAATTGAGAATTTAGTTTTAATTAAAATTATTTATCTATGTAGAGAATCAATCTCCTGAGCGAGAAGGCGTCACACCGATTTCGGGTACGGATTAGTACAGGCGTGGATAGTTGATTTGTAAGGACTTCTAAACCTGATCACCCGTAATATTAATATATTTTACATGACCTGATTTGATCCTAGCATATATTAAATATTTTTCATGCATGGTAGTTTTCGGATAACATGATTTGATTTCCGGGTTACGGAACGAGTTTGTTGTTAATGTTGTTTGCAATTGCCAAGTGATCTTGAAATGTGTTTGATCGTGATATCGATCGTTGGAAAGTGATATGATCTGACTATGTGAGAAGAAATGATAAAGTGTTAAGTGAACTGGTGTTTGGACTAGCCATGCCACGGTGGTACCGTGGTTTCTCAGTGTGCCCGTCACAGGCTGGAGTGTGACAATTTGTGTGCCAGTCACAGGCTGGAGTGTGACAATAGTGTGCCCGTCACAGGCTGGAGTGTGACAACAGTGTGCCCATCACAGGCTGGAGTGTGACAATAGTGTGCCAGTCACGGGCTGGAGTGTGACCGTGGCTAGTCCAGAACCCTAAAGATAATGGTTAAATAATGAAAATTCTGAAAGGAAAAATATAATAAAAAAAAAATCCAAAGTTTTTGGTTAAACATAAAATCTGAATTGTTTGATTTCGTCACATGTTATGCTAATGTTTTGCTGTTTTCATATACATGTATATTATTATTGGTGATCATTTGAAACCCTTACTGGGCTATGTAGCTCACTCCCTATCATTTGTTTTCTTTCAGAGACTCAGGATACTTAAAGAGGATCTGGGCTGGGCGTGAGACGGAGCTTCATAATTGTTGAGCTAGTTAGTTAGTTAGTTTCGGTTACTGATGTTTGTGAGTCAGTAGACCAATTAATGACATCGATTTAAATACTGAATTATACATTTGTTATTGATTTGTTTATATAATATTAATTTAACTCGGATATGTTTGAATTGTTGTGTACCTAGGCCTTGCATAATCTCTAGGGTAAAACCTAGGGTTTGTGCGGCCGGTCACGTAGCCGATTCCGGTACTGGATTCGGGGCACGATTAGAGTGGTATCAGAGCAAACCAGGTTCTAGGATCTTAGGATATAAGCTCAACGAAAGAGAGTGTGGGTTGATCCATATGTGGGGTAGATATTATGTCATGATTATTTTGACCATCTAAGTGTTAGTTGTATACTAACAACGATTGGTGTAGGTTTTCCATGGCGCGTGGTAGTGGACGTGGACGTGTTAGGAGGCCTACAAGATTTGTGGATGGAGCAAATGCTTGGGATCCTATTGAGCAGCATGAGAATGCTGGAGCCTTATCTGATAATGAGGAACATCCACAGGACCCAATGCCGAATCTGATGAACAACACTGGTGATGAGGAGCATCCCCATGAACCAGTGCCCAATCCTTTGGATAACACCCCGGAGACTGGAACTGCTGAAACAGGAACACCGGGTAGATCTGGAGTTCAGCCTGGGGACCAGATGGGTCTTCCTCAGCTATTACAAATTTTAGTGCAGCAGCAAGCTACTGCAAGAGCTGATACACTAAGATTAATGGAAGCCCAACAGCAACAGCAGCAATTTATGCAACAGTTAATATTACAACGACAACAGCCAGAAGTCAGAATTCCTCAAGAACGGCCAATTACACTAATAGAATTCAAGAAGTATGCGCCACCGGTATTCAAGGGGACTTCTGATCCCATGGAAGCAGAGGGATGACTTAAAGCTATTGAGAAAGTTTTCCAAGCCTTGCGGTGTCCAGAAGAGGAGAAGGTTACATTCGCTACCTTTTTATTGCAAGATGAGGCAGCTGCTTGGTGGGAGCTGGAGCTTGGAAAATAAGGACCAAATGTTACACCTTTTACCTGGACAGATTTTAGAAAGGTTTTCTATGAGAGATATTTTCCTCAAAGTGTTCGGGTACAAAAACTTCGTGAATTTGATTGCTTGGAGCAAGGTACTTTAACTGTTTCTCAGTATGCCTCAAAGTTTGAGGAATTGTTGAGATATGCTCCATCACTCTTAGCTGATGAAGGGATCCGGGCCAGGAAATTTGAAAATGGACTTAGAAGTCGGATCCAGCATTAAGTGATTGCTTTTGAGCTACCAACTTATAAAGAGGTTGTTAATAAAGCATTAATTATAGAAAGGGGATTGGATGTGGCTCAAGTTGAAAGAGAAAAAGCATTAAAGAAGAGATCTGGAACAAGAGGGAATCAAGGCCAATCCTATAAAGGTACCAATGCAAAAACAAGGAAGCTTGACAATGTTACTTCAGATGACAAGACTCAACCAAAGAGTGACGTCAAGTGCTTTAAGTGTGGTGGTTCCCATTATAAGCGGGATTGTACGTGGCCAGATGAGTGGAAGTGCCATAACTGTGGTAAACCGGGACATAAGGCAGTTGTGTGTCCCTCTGGTCAGGGGTCACAGCACCAATTACCTCGTGGAAAACAGCAACTTGAAGGACAACAGAAATCAATAACTCAGGGACGGGTTTATGCACTCACCCAGCAGGATGCTAATGCATCAAATTCTGTAGTGATAGGTATGATCAAATTATTTTCCAGTAATGTTTATGTTATTTTTGATACTAGCGCTACACACTCTTTCGTATCTGTTAGATTGGTTAGGGAAAATAATAAGTTAACCCCGACATCTTTAGAATTTGAACTCTGTATTTCCACTCCTAATAGGGACGTTTTTGTGGTTAATCAAATCTGCAAGAAATGTAGATTGAATATCAAAGGTAGAACAATGGAAGCTGATTTGATAGTCAGGATATGAAAGATTTCGCTATAATCCTTGGAATGGATTGGCTGGCAGCAAAACATGCTTCCATCAACTGTTTTGAAAAAATTATGAAATTTCAAATTCCTGATCAGTCAGAGTTCTATTTTAAGGGTAACAAGTTAACCCTTATGAGGAGGGTAATTTCGGCTTTTATTGCCAAGCGACTCCTCAGACAAGGTTGTGAAGGATTTCTGGCAACGGTGATAGATACTCGACAGCAGGAGCTTAAGCTGGAAGACATACCCGTTGTGAAAGAATTTTTGGAGGTCTTTCCCGATGATCTGCCAGGATTACCTCCTGATAGAGAGATTGAGTTCTCTATCGATCTTATATCAGGTACAGGTGCCATCTCCAAAGCTCCTTATAGAATGGCTCCGGTAAAATTAAAAGAACTTAAGGAGCAATTGCAAGAACTGTTGGATAAAGGATTTATCAGACCTAGCGTGTCTCCCTGGGGTGCTCCAGTCTTATTTGTAAAGAAGAAGGATGGAAGTTTTCGGCTTTGCATTGATTATCGAGGATTGAACAAAGTGACTATAAGGAACAAATATCCCTTACCAAGGATTGATGATCTATTTGATCAATTACAAGGAGCACAGGTATTCTCAAAAATTGATCTTCGTTCTGGTTATCATCAATTGAAGATAAAGACAGAGGATGTACCAAAGACAGCTTTTAGAACCAGATATGGACACTATGAATTTTTGGTTCTACCTTTTGGTCTAACAAATGCTCCTGCAGTTTTCATGGATCTCATGAACCGAGTGTTTAGACCATATCTGGATCAATTTGTAGTAGTATTTATTGATGATATACTGATATATTCAAAAAGTCTACAAGCACATGAGGAGCACTTAAAGATAGTATTACAAATACTCAAGGAGGAGAAATTATTTGTCAAACTAAAAAAATGTGACTTTTGGTTGGACAGAATTTCCTTCCTTGGCCATGTTATTTCTAAGGATGGTATTTCTGTGGATCCAAAGAAAGTGGAAGCAGTGGTAGAGTGGGAGAGACCCACTAATATGTCTGAAGTTCATAGTTTCCTGGGAATGGCAGGATATTATCGAAGGTTTGTTGAAGGATTTTCTCTTATTGCTATACCCTTAACTCGCCTGACCCAGAAACGAACAAAATTTGAATGGACAGATGATTGTGAGCAGAGTTTTCAAGAATTGAAGAAACGGTTAATCACTGCCCCAATATTGACTGTTCCTGCAGAGACAGGGGAGTTTTGCATATATAGTGATGCATCCCGAAAGGGTCTCGATTGTGTGCTAATGCAAAATGGAAAGGTGATAGCCTATGCTTCTAGACAGCTGAAATCATATGAGTCAAATTATCCCACTCATGACTTGGAGTTAGCAGCTGTAGTTTTTGCTTTAAAAATATGGAGACATTACCTGTATGGTAGTCGTGAAATCTTTACAGATCATAAAAGTTTAAAATATATATTTACTCAGAAGGAATTGAACTTGAGACAGAGAAGATGGTTGGAACTATTAAATGATTATGATCTGACTATCAACTACCATCCAGGAAAGGCAAATGTTGTAGCAGATGCCCTGAGTAGGAAAACCCCGAGTAAGTTGGCAGCTTTAATTACTAATCAAAAGCACATTATAATGGATCTGGAAAGATCTGAGATCGAGGTACGAATTCATAATTCTGGGATACAATTAGCAAATATTATGGTACAACCTATCCTATTTGACAAAATTAAATCAGCTCAGAAGGAAGATTTAGAGCTTCAGAAAATTAGAGAGGCAGTTGAGTCTGGTGTGCAATCTGAATTTACTATATATAAAGATGGTACCTTGAGATTTGGTAACAGATTATGTGTTCCTAAACTTCCAGAATTAAAGAATGAAATTATGGAAGAAGCACATAGTTCAGTATATACGATGCATCCGGGTAGTACAAAAATGTATCGAGATCTACGTGAAAACTTTTGGTGGTCTGGTATGAAGAAAGATATAGCTCAGTATGTGGCTCAATGTTTGGTGTGTCAACAGGTAAAAGCTGAGCATCAAAGACCTGCTGGACCATTGCAGTCTCTTGCGATTCCTCTGTGAAAATGGGAGCACATTACCATGGACTTTGTGACAGGTTTACCCAAAACCCCTAAGGGAAATAATGCGATGTGGGTGATTGTGGATCGACTAACGAAGTCAGCTCATTTCTTATCTTTTCGTATCAGACTCTCTTTGGAAAAATTAGCAAACTTGTACATAGAACAAATTGTGAGACTACATGGGATTCCAATTTCTATAGTATCGGATCGAGACAGTAGGTTTGTTTCACAATTTTGGAAGAGTCTTCATAAAGCATTGGGGACCAAATTAAGTTTTAGTACAGCTTTTCATCCCCAAACCGATGGACAGTCTGAGCGAACCATCCAGATTCTAGAAGATATGTTGAGAGCTTGTGTTATGGACTTGGGTGGTGCTTGGGACTGTCATCTATCGTTAATAGAATTTGCCTACAATAATAGTTATCAAGCCAGTATTCAAATGGCGCCTTTTGAGGCTTTATATGGTAGGAAGTGTAGATCTCCTATCTGCTGGGATGATGTAGGAGAAAGAAAATTGTTAGGTCCAGAAATAGTGCAACAAACAGTGGAGAAGGTACAAATGATCAGAGAACGTTTGCGTACTGCTCAAAGCCGACAGAAAAGTTATGCTGATAAAAGGCGAAGAGAGCTGGAATTCAATGTTGGTGATCATGTTTTTTTGAAAGTATCTTCCACAAAAGGTGTGATGAGATTTGGTGTACGAGGAAAGTTGAGCCCGAGATTTGTGGGACCATTTGAGATTTTGGATAAGGTTGGTGAGGTGGCCCACCGATTAGCGCTACCACCAGTTATATCTGGAGTGCACAACATGTTTCATGTATCTATGTTACGGAAATACATTTCTGATCCTAATCATGTAATAGATTATGTGCCTTTGCAACATCAAGAGGATTTGACCTATGAGGAGGTGCCTTTATGAATTGTCGACAGTAAGGAACAAGAATTGAGACACCGAATCATACCTTATGTGAAGGTGCAATGGAGCAATCACAGTGAAAGAGAAGCTACATGGAAACTTGAAGCAGAGGTGCGAACAAAATATCCACAGTTTTTCGGAATACCAGGTACGTAAATTTCGAGGACGAAATTTTTTTTAACGGGGGGAGAATGTAAGCTATGGGCCTGGGCTGAAGTCGGCAGACCCAGCCAACTTCAACCCAAACGAAAGAAAAAAAAAATGGGACGAAGACCGGAACAAGGGAAGGAGAGGCGGAGTCGAACGGGGCTTCTCCGACCGAATTCTTCGCCGGAGAAATCGGTGGAAGCGTCGTGGAGGGGAGGGAAGAGATCGACAATGAGTCTGGGACGGTGAAAACTCCGATTGGATGGGGTTTTCTTCCCAAACAGCAGTGAAAACATTGGTGATTTTTCCTTTAAATTTCCCTCACCCCCACCGATTCGAGCCTCATCGGGCTCCTTCCACGCGACGTCCTCCTCTCCGGCCAGCAACGAAGAACTCTTCAAGCACCGGTAAGTCTCTTCCAATTTTTTTGGGAAATTTTTGTTGTTTTTTTTTTTGGATTTTCCGGTTCGGTTTGGATTGTGGCCGTTCGCCATCGCCGCTGCAGTCGCTGCCATCGCCGTCGCCACCGCCTGCCGTCGCCGATCCGAGAAGCCTGCGGCATCCACCGTGGTTGCCGGCAGTGGGGGAAGGGAAGAAGACCGGGTTCGACCGGCTGATGAAGAGATGCAGGGGACGAGTTCGGGAAAAGAAGAAGGAATATATATATATATATGATAAGAGGAGAGAGAAGGAGGAGAGAGAAGGAGGAGAGAGAAAGATGAGAGAGAAGGAGGAGAGAGAAATAGGAGAGAGAAGGAGGAGAGAGAAAGAGGGGAGAGAAGGAAGAGAGAGAAAATCAGGGATTTTTTTCAAGATTTGAGAAAAAATTGAGAATTTAGTTTTAATTAAAATTATTTATCTCTTCCATGCTGATAGGAGTCTACTCATCCAATTTGATATAAGTAAAAATATTCAAATTTCTTTTTTTTGGTAAAATTAATATACAATTTTTTTAATAGTCCTTTTCAATTCGGGTACCCACCGATTTTGAGTGGCGGGTAGCAAGGTTGCTAGCGTTTCAATAACCCTACCTTTCCATAAGATATCATTTTCATAATTGAAATAAAGGCAATTTTCTATCTTGTACATCCACAAAACACTATCATCACCAAATTATCCATCTACCCAAACACACAAATTTCTTATTTGACGTAATAAGTCTTATTCTCCCTTGCTTATTTAGATATTCTTTTATCACCCTACATTTTATTCCATGATCAAAAACTACTGTCTCCTTTGATAATGACATAAGGCCAATTATTGATAAGACTAGATACATCTGGTAGACTCGTAGAAAGTAAGACCGATGGTGCTCGCTACGGTAGTAAATACGGTATTTGGTCTAGCCATGCTACTGTAATATTCGGCTTGGACTGAAGTCGGCAGGCCCAGCCGACTTCAACCCAAACCAACAAAAAAAAAAAAAAAAAAATAGAGGAGAGGGAGGTGGAGTGGAACAGGGGATTATCTTCTTCCTCATCCGATCGAGGATTTTGCTGGAGAAGTCGGGGGAGAGAGAGAGAGATGGACGGCAACGAGGTTTAGTTGGAATGGAACTCCGATAGGTGGAGTTCGTTTCCCAAACGTCGAAGGAACCGTCGGGAGTTGTTTTTTTTAAATCCCCTCCACCGTCGTCGACACAGATCCATCGGGCTCCCTCCACGGCACTTCTTCCTCTCCGGTGAGCATCCAGGAGTCCGGCGAAGTCAGGTAAGGGTTTTTATGAGTTTTTTTTTAAGAAAAGAGGGGGGGGGGGCGAACCTATTTTCCGGTTGGGGACTGTGGATCTACGGGTGGTTTCACCGCCGCCGTCCATCATCTGCCGAGTTGTCTTCCCGGAGACTCTCCTCCTGGGTCACCGGTAACCGTGGGGGGGGGGGGGGGGGGAAAGCTGGATCGATTGATCCGAAGGGAGGCAAGGGGGGAAGGAGCCGTTCGGGAGAAAGAAGGAAGAAAACGAGGAAGAAAAAAAAAAGGGGGGTTTGGTTTTGGGTTCGCGAGAAAGGAAAAGAAAAGAAAAATAATAATAAATAAATATATATATATATTGGTTCGGTCCAGAAGAAAAAAAAATAATAATAAAATATATATATATATATATAATAAGAAGAGAGAGAAGGAAGAGAGAGAAAGAGGAGAGAGAAAGAAGAGAGAGAAAGAGGTGAGAGAATGAAGAGAGAAAGAGGAGAGAGAAGGAAGAGAGAGAAAGAGGAGAGAGAAGGAAGAGAGAGAGAGAGAAAAAAAAAAGAGGAGAGAGAAGGAAGAGAGAGAAAGAAAGAGGAGAGAAGGAAGAGAGAGAAAGAAAGAGGAGAGAGAAGGAAGAGAGAGAAAGAGGAGAGAGAAGGAAGAGAGAGAAAGAGGAGAGAGAAGGAAGAAGAGAGAATCCAGGGATTTTCTCGAAATTCATGAAATTTGGGAATTTAGATTTTAATTAAATTATTTATTAATGTAGGGAATCAGTTTTCTGAGCAGGGAGGCATCGCGCAAAAATTCGGGTACTGACTAGTGTCCAATATATTAGGATTGGCGATAAGGTAAGGAAATTCTGTATCGATCATTCTTTTATGCATGAGTTTATATATGCATTTACACGTATGATATATATTATGTGGCATAGTTGTTTTCTTGTGATAAATAATGTATTTTTTAACATTATTATCGTCGGTATTCCATGCATGATGTTATAGAGAAAATTTATATCCGGATGGGTTGGACCATGATACCGGATTGCTAAACAAGTTGAACCATGAAACCAGATATCGAGTGGGTTGGACCACGATATCGGTTAATACAATGTGTTGGACCATGACATCGGTTATCGAGTGGGTTGGACCACAATGCCGGTTATCGAGAGGTCATAAAAAAGATGTTTTGACAAGTGTTATTAATGTAAATAAGGTGTTTGGTCTAGCCATGCTACGGTTGCACCGTGGTTATATAGCCTGAGCCACGGGCTTTGTACGTGGGAGCCGGCCACGGGCGGATAGTACATGGGAAAGCCGAGCGACGGGCTTAGTACGTGAGCAGGACCGACCATAGTATGCATGGTCGCTTTGTGGTTGCCAGTCATGGGCTGGTACATGACCGTGGCTAGTTCAAGACCCTAAAGATAAAGATTATGTAATGGAAATTACAAGGAAAAATTAAAATGTTATCAAAGTTTGTAATACATGAGGCTGAAATCATTTGATTGCATTGACATATCATATTGGGATTTTATTGTTTTCAGAAAATTATATTATTACTTAGAATGATCATATAGATGCCTTACTGCGCTGTATAGCTCACTTTCTATCCTTTTAAATTTTCAGAGACTCAGGACACGTGACAGGATTTGGGCTGGGCGTGAGACGAAGACCTATATATGCTGAGTTAGTTAGAGTTAGAGTTTAGTTTCGATTACTGATGCTTGTTGTAAATCAGTAGATCAATAGTTGACTGATTTAATAAATGGATGCTACCTGATTAATTATAAGATATTAGTTTTCTTTTGATATGTTGACTCTGGTGTATTTAAGCCTTGAATGATCTCTAGGGTAAAATCTAGGGTTTGTGCGGTTGGTCGCATAGCCGATTCCGGTATTGGATTCGGAGCATGATAGCTACGGTAGCACCGTCGTTATACAGCCTGAGCCATGGGCTTTGTACGTGGGAGCCAGCCACGGGCGGATAGTACGTGGGACAACCAAGCCACGGGCTTAGTACGTGAGCAGGACCGACCATAGTATGCATGGTCGCTTTGTGGTTGCCAGTCATGGACTGGTACATGACCGTGGCTAATCCAGAACCCTAAAGATAAAGGTTAAATAATGGAAATTCTAAAGGAAAAACGTAAAGTTATCAAGGTTAAATAATGGCTAATCCGTACCGATCTAGTCAAACCGGTGCCCCGTAAATTTTTTTAAAAAAATTTAGATCAGTGATCGGTACCCGTCTGGATGCCCCGTAACTTTTTTTTATTTTTTTATTTTATATTTTATTATATTATTTTAAATATTATAAATATTATAAATTTATTATGTTATTTTAAATATTTTTAATTTTATATTATTATTTTAAATATTTTATTATATTATTTTAAAATTTGTTATTTATTTTATAAAATTTTATAAGATTAAAATTTAATTAATATTTTGGAATTAAATCTAAATATTGTTTGATTTTTTTTTTTTTGTGCGCCGCTTCTTCTGCCACGCGGGGGAGGTTTTTTTTTTCATTTAGTGAGAGAAAAAGGGTGTTTTGGGAATTTTATTTTTGGGGCGTCGCGCCTTCTTTCATGCGGGGGTTTTTTTTTTTTTTTTTTTTTTTGAGAAGATGGGGGTTCGAACCCGCATCTTCTTCTAGTTTGGCTTTCTAGACTAAAATCACGGGTTTAACCCGCAATTTCGTACAGACCTCACGGATCCAACCCGCGTTTTCACCCCTCAGGCTCTCACGGGCGCTCCTGCCACGTGTCCAGATACATGGCTAAAATCATTTATATTCGTAAATAAAAACGAAATTGCCGTATTTTAGAAAATAATTTTTTTTATATTATTTTGGTTAAAAAACCCGACTGCAGATTTAGAGTAAAACCTAGAGCGAAACGGAAACGGTGCGCACTACCCAAACCAACAATTAATGTCGCTCTCATCTAGGGCTGGAAATGGACCGATCCAAAGCCCATTGGGGTGGTTCAAAGACTATATTTTAAAAAATTTTGGATCGAATCCGGACATTCCTTTGATCCAAAAATTAAACGGACTCTATTTTACAGCCCTAAGACTAGTCCAATATGCTTAAAATTTGGTCCAAAGCCTGAATCGATTTCAGATCGGCCCGAAGTTTATTGAGCTGGCCCAGTCCAGTTCCAGATAATAGACTTTTGAACCGGTCCATTTTCAGCCCTACTCTCATCACCGAAACTATTTGCCGACACAACAGGGAGGAAGACCACTAACCCGAGTTTCATTTGACTGATGAGAGTCTTCCATGACTTTATGAAGTACTAGGATCTTTCTCTTGGTCTGTTTGGATATTGATCAGTACCGGGTTCTGTTATTTTTTAAAATTTTTTTTCTGTCCACCCCTGTTTTTACTTCCCTCCATTTTCTGTACCAGGCTCTTCTTGGTCATTCCGTAAATTGCTACTTCTTTGAATAAAAGACAGGTGGCTACCTTCCTAGCCTCCTCTTCTATCAAAGAAAAAAAAAAAAAAAAAGCAATTTCGCACTCATCCATGACTCGAAAAATAACAAAAAAAATAAAATAATTTTCTACTCATCCATAACTCGATAAGGAGCCGAACAATAAAAAACAGAGACAGCATCTTACACGACAGCCAATTTTAGCAATCTAAGAGAACATGTTTTGCACAAGGGGTGTCTGGGGCCGCCAGAGATTTATATGCTTATCACGTTCCTTGATGGAGCAAAGGTATTGCCAACTTGCCAACAGAGAGATTTATATGCTTATCACGTTCCTTGACGGAGCAAAGTTATTGCCAACTTGCCAACAGAAGAATAGGTGCAGTATGTAAAATTTTTTTTAAAAAAATTTAAACTATTATTAATTATTATTTTTATAATTTATTAAAATCAGGTTGGTTGTATAGTCCATATTGATAAATATTGTTGAGTCCAATATTATGTTGTTGCCGCGGCTTCTCCTGGACCGGGTCCAGTCGACGGTGCTGGAGCGCGTCTCTCCTGGTCGACCTGCAACAAAGTCTCTGAGGCGCCGGTGGTGTTCCAGCGGGGGACACTTCGATGCTTAAGTCAGTAGGAGGTTGTAGGCAACAGAATGGAGGAACAGAGAAATAACGTATGGAGAAGGGAAGAGAGAACTTAGCCTTAAATGAGGTCCCCCTGGTGCCTTATATATATGCAGAACATTCCAAAATCTGTTAGGGAGCGATCCGGAGAAGACCGATTTGCCCCTAAGAATATCCGAAGAGTGGCCATGTGGCGCCTGGCTGGGGCAGCGTCGTAGGGGTAGTGGAGCAGTACTGCTGATGTGGCAGGAGGCCGTTATAACAGAAAATGATTCCGGAATTCTCTGAGTCCGGAAGTGAGTCGGCCGGACACCTAGCAGGAGGGCCGTCGGACTTAGGTCTCGATGGATCGGTACTCCGAAGTAAGGCGGCGGGCCGGACCTCAGCAAGAGCGAGCCGTCAGACCTTTACTCCGGTGGGTCAGCACTCCGTAGGAAGGTGGCGGGCCAGACCTCATCAAGAGCGGGCCGTCGGGCCTCTACTCCAGTGGATCAGCTGGACTGCCGGGAGTGACCGACCCAAACCGGGACGGCCTAGCTGGACCGCCGGGAGTGACCGACCCAAACCGGTGATGAGCCGGGAGGGTATAACATATGTGATGATTGTATTTGGGCTGGGAGCATCTCATATAAGTTGGTGTGGTTGAAACGTCATAGTATAAGTCTTGACCCAACTGGTCCATTATGGAAAGGCCTGTTAGATCTTGCTTATAAATAACAGGCTAGGTCCTATGTCCACTCCTCATGATATATGATATTATTATTTACATAAAATTTGTTCTCATGGCTTATCCCATGAAGAGCCGCCTGTTGATAGAGGATGCGGAAGAGGGAACTATACCTCTTCGATGTTCATATACGCATCATTTACAAGTTTGAAATTAATGGCGAATACAAATATATATCATAAATCCCTTTAAACATATCTTGGTAATGGATGTGATAAATAAAATAAGATCTGTTATCCAATAAAATATATTTAAATATTTTATATTTCAATCTTCTATTTATGATCCATGAAGATTAATGAAAATTTTTTCTGTATCAGAGTCCTTATATTTTTAGTAAAATATTGGAATCATCTATTTTCTTATTCATCTTTTAGATGATTAACCCTGAAAAATCCGATGATAATATCTGTTTTTTATTCGTAACCAGTCTTTTAATTTATTAAAAGATCCCTTTTCCCTTCTTTTTCGTCGATTATTATCGGCCTGATCCGCTCGTGTCCATGCTTGTGCTTGTCGATGTCGAGGGCTATGGCGGTCGGCGGCAGGTGATGTTTTTGCCTCGGATTTAGAACAATTGTTCTCGCGGCATTACCGCGTTGCTGCGACGATTCCCACGAAACAAATAGATGACCTCAGAATAATAGTTTTGGAAATTTTGGTTGGACCAAATAAATCATCCTAATCTGGTCAAGGTGAAGGTAACGTGGACGGGACTTCTCTCCCTCCCATTGCCCGTCTCTCTCTCTCTCTTTCCTCCCTTTAGAAGGTTGCCAAATCCTGCCAGTGATTCGGATCCTTTTGACCACCGGCGACGCCGTAGGAGGCGGGACGGGCTATCGTGAGGAGGTCTTGGAGGTCACTGTGGAAGAGGCCTTGAATTTCAATAAAAAAAAACTTTTTCTTATTTGTATCCTCCTCCTCTTTCTCTCTCTTAGACCCATCAGAAAACAGGAGAAGATCCATCGCCGGATCTCCCTGATTCACCCTCTCTCCGTGATCGGCGAGCAGTGGTGGCCAATGGGTGTGACAATATGGAGGACCGACGACGTTCGCCATAGCAGAGAAAAGTAAAAAAAAAATTGAATGGGTGAACCGTGAGAAATAAGCGAGAAATCCTCCCACTACAGTAATTATATAAAATAACAACGGATTTTTGCCGGACGCTTTTCCTTAGCATCGTTAATTCCTGAAAAAATATATATATATTCATTGGGGGAAGTTCCTCGCTGCTTTCAAGCTGTCTCAAAGAAGTTGCAATGTGATTCATGAGCTATGATGAGTACTTTTTTTTTTATTTTTTTTTTTTGATAAACAAAGGGGGAGAGGAGTTAGACCTCGAGCGTGGCCGCCCCCAGACGGTCCCCCACCTCAGCCAGAGAATGTTCGATACACGGCGAAGGTGAGTACGTCAACCTGACTACCACTGGTGTTAGCCGAGTAAACGGGATTTATTATATATATCCCTAACTTTTTCACTACCACCAACCAACAGGGGCTCCAGGATTATTTTATTAATTTTTTTTCCTTTTTTTATTTTATTTTTGGATTATTTTTTATTTTTTATTTTATCCCCGGACTTTCTCGTCGAAATATATCTAAATCAAGACTCAAACCTCTCACAACCAACTGCACCACTCACCAGTGGTATGATGAGTACATTTGCATGTGCAAATGTGCTCTCTTATTATTGAATTGCATTAAAATTATAGTTGGAAAACACTACAATGTTGGAAAGTCAAATTTACAAATGCATTCTGAAGTCCAACCAGATTTTATAAGTCTCTAATTTGACACCATGATGGGGATTTTTTTTAAAAAAAAATGTAAAAAAGAAATTTATTTAACAAACTAGGATAATTTGGTTTATATTTATCAAAATAGATATACGACGGTGACATGGGGACCAAGTAGGATCTAAAATCATGTGTTGAACCTGCGTTTTTATGAAATAGCGGGTTGAACTCACGTTTTCACCAATTCGCGGGTTGAACCCGAGTTTTCATGAAGACTTCACAGGTTGGAGTCGCATTTTTCAAAAAATAGCAGGTTGAACCCGCATTTTCATGAAATCGCAGGTTCAACTTGCGATTTTAGTTGAAATTGCGTCCGGGTCAGCTTGCGCACGAAATCGTGGGTTGAACCCGCATTTTCACGAAATCGCCAGTTCAACCCGCACTTTCAGTTGAAATTGCTTTCGAGTCGGGTTTAGGGATGCATCCGAGTCGGGTTGCTACGAACTTGCGGGTTCAACCCATGATTTCAGTTGAAATTGCATCTAGGTCAGGTTGCGCACGAAATCGTGGGTTCAACCCATGTTATCATGAAATCACGGGTTCGGGTTCAACCCGTGATTTCATTTGAAATTGCATCCGGGTCAGGTTGCGCACGAAATCACGGGTTCAACCCACGTTATCATGAAATCGTAGGTTCAACCTGTGATTTCAGTTAAAACCTCACTGCCTTTGGTTTGCTACGAAATCATGGGTTGAACTCGTGATTTCAGTTAAAATCCAATTTTTTTTAAAAATATATGAAATTCCATTTTTATTTTTTATTGAATAAATAAGATTTAGGATCTAGGGTTTAGACTTTAGGTTTAAGAAATTAGGATTTATGTTTTAGGATTTAGTAGGGTTATAGAGCTGGACGGGTCCGGGCCACCCCGAAATCGGGTCGAATTTTGGGCCAGTTTTTAAAAAAATCGGGCCGGGCTTCGGGCCTTAAAATAGAGCCCATTTAGTTTTCGGGCTGGGCTCGGGCACCCTTTTGGCCTGGCTCGGACCGGCCCGATCCCGGTCCGCAAATAAGTCCGATCCAAACATCCCGGACTGACCCGAACCCAACCAATTTTTTCCGCAATGTCCAATCTCTCTCTCTCTCTCAGTCTGTCTCCGTTCTCTCTATCAGTCTCTTCTCTCTCTGTCTCTCTCTAGTTTCCATCTCCTTCCCCCGGTCAGGCCCCAACAGCCGACGGCCCTCCCTCCCTGGCTCCGATCTGCCTCCTCCGGCGGTCCGGCCCAGCCAGTTGGGTAGTCGCTAGGGATGAGTTTTTTTTTGTCTTTGGGCTGGCATTTGTGCTGGCCTGATCGAGTTTCGACCCTGGCTCGGGCAGTCGCCAGCGGACCGGGCTCGAATAGGGATGTGGCCCAGTCTAGCCTACTTTTAGCCCTAGTTATAATATATTATTATAATATCATAATATTATTTTATTAATTTAAATTTTTTATTTTTTAATGATTTTTTATTAATTTTAAAAATGGCTATTACTTTTTCATTTTTTACCAATTATTTTTTTTTCAATCCATATATTTCTACGTAACCCAAAACATCTATATTTGTAAATATAATTGGGCTGACGCCAACTTTGTAAATATTGATTAAAAAATATTATTTTAAAAAAATTCATTATCATTCAAATTGCTAGCCTCAGATTTTTTAAAAAATAATATTTTTTTATTAAATATTTACTAAACTACAGTCATCCCTTTCATATTTATCGAATTAGATGTCATGCAAGATGCGATTTCTCTTGTATGACACCTATTTTAGTAAATATAATGGGATGACTGTATTTTGATAAATATTTACTAAAAAATATTATTTTTAAAAAAAGTCTGATAATAACAATTACAAAATTTGAGAATATAGTGTAATAAGTACAAATAATGAAAAAATAAAAAACAAAAATTCTAAGTCCCACATGGTGGCCGTCTCCTGCTATGTGAAAGCTACTGTCGACGAGGCACTGGCTCCACGTCACTCGATCCATGAGGCAATGTCGAATCATGTATATCAAGAAATGCATGCGGTGCAGATACATAATGCGACAATCCCTCACCTATATGCTGTCCTCCATGTCCTGAGTAATCATGATGCATTGGATAGTCCGATCCAGCAGCGTACTTAAAATGTGCAGTAACATCCTCATAGATGTGAACTGTCTCACATCCTCATGAAAAAAATTACTGCGAACATATATGGATCATACTCCGACATTGAAAAAGGAGAGGTGTTGACTCTAGTTTTGATTTTGACAAAATATTTAAGTATATTTGAGTACTAATTGTGCGTTAAGTGTGTTAATCAGTTATAAGTACTCAAAATTTGAACTTAGAGAAGTTTCAGCACTGGTGCAGCCAAGTGTCGACTTATGAATAGTGAAGTGTTGACTCAAGGCCTGAGACCAAACAGGATACAGAACAGGATAATTTCAGAGGTTTGGTCAAGTGTTGACTCATGGATTAAAGTGTCAACTTAAAGTGTCGACTCACCAGTGCAGTCCTAAGAGCTTCAAAAAATAATTTGAACTAAGTGTCGAATCAAGTATCGACTCATGTGTCGACTCATGGAATTCAAGTGTCAACACTTGCTGTAACGGCTAGTTTTTCTAAAGTACAGAACTTCTCCAACTTGGCTCCAACGGCTATATTTTCTCCTCCAACGGTCACAAATGGTTATAAAGGTATGGAGGGCTATTTATACGCCACCAAGCTCTTGGGGAATAAAAGAATCTATGGTTTGAATGATAAATTTTTGGTTTACAAGAAAAAATATATAAATGATTTTTAAGGATTCAATACTGAGAGTGTTGAAATAAATGGTGAATAATAATCATCATTGTTCAATGTCGACCAAACTATTTGGTTGTGCATGCTACGCTAAATATTTAATGACCAAAATAATTGGTTGGAAATGCTAAGTCTTTTTTGCAACCAATTATTTTGGTGGCGAATTAGTTATTAAGTGCAAAAGGTATTAGATATTTATCAACTAATATCGACTTTTTGTGACGAAAATTTGGTCATTTATCAACCAAATAATTCGTTGTTAAATTATTTTTTTCCGAACCCAATCTATTTTGGTCATCTTATATTAATATTTTCCAACCAAACTCAAAATTGGTTGCTAAAAGTAATTGCCGATGGGGCTTTCACAACCAAATTAGCGACCAATTGTTTTTGTTGGTAAAAAGTTTTAGCAACCAAAAACTAGTTTTTTTGCGATGACTTATTTGGTTGTTAATTGTATTATTTGTTATAGTAGCAGCCGCTCTGCCTCCAGTTACGTGCACTCAAAAAATTAGAATTTAATCGAGTCATCCACGTGATCATGTTTTGAATCCATGACCATAAAAAGACGAAGCTGCGCTTCTACCAATCTCGCTACCACCGTGGTGACAAAGTCAATCTTCTTTGCAACCCAAACACGTAATCTAGACAAAGACATGCATGTAGCACAATAACGAGGAGGTGAGTGCAGATACCGGAGTGAGCTGTCCTACAAAAAAACAGAAAATTAGCTTTCCAAGTAGACAATTTGGATTCCATATGTTGAATCAATAGTCCAAATAACTTTAAAAAATCTTGTACTGTCCAACGACAGGATGAGATGCTTGATAGGAAAAGCAGAGACTTTGCAATTCAGACAAGCCGCACGCTCTTCCATGCTGATAGGAGTCTACTCATCCAATTTGATATAAGTAAAAATATTCAAATTCCTTTTTTTTGGTAAAATTAATAAACAATTTTCTTAATAGTCCTTTTCAATTCGGGTACCCACCGATTTTGAGTGGCGGGTAGCAAGGTTGCTAGCGTTTCAATAATCCTACCTTTCGATAAGATATCATTTTCATAATTGAAATAAAGGCAATTTTCTATCTTGTACATCCACAAAACACTATCATCACCAAATTATCCATCTACCCAAACACACAAATTTCTTATTTGACGTAATAAGTCTTATTCTCCCTTGCTTATTTAGATATTCTTTTATCACCCTACATTTTATTCCATGATCAAAAACTACTATCTCCTTTGATAATGACATAAGGCCAATTATTGATAAGACTAGATACATCTGGTAGACTCGTCGAAAGTAAGACCGATGGTGCTCGCATGTTTTCCTGGATAAAATTTGTGGAAGAGACTAATTGAAGTCTTTTTTTAAAAATTTTTGGTGAACAAAGTAGTGCAGCTTTTGAACATCTAGGGTTGCAATGCTTTCTCCGGAGAATCTTTTCTGGAAAGAGAGCAAATGAAGTGTATTCTTGGAACACGAAGCAAAAGTAGGGGACCAACTTTTTACATTATGAACATAATTTTCCACTTAGACAACAATATTAATTGTCGTAGGCACTACCGTGTCACAGACACCAATAGCACAAATCCTTTCTTTTAGGAAAAATCAATACAAAGAAAAATCTTTTAGACGGACCAGATCCAGTGGACCAGTCGAATAATCACTTGCCACAATTCCCCCTTGTATTTAAACTATTCAAGATCCAACTAGCGATGAGAATTCATCCTGTTATCCACCATACATTGGCCCCCGGATTTGGACCTGACCTTGTCGATCTAATAATTCCTCCCCCACTGAGTTATAAGGCTAGCTCCTTTTGAATATAAATTCCTCGACTTGAAAGTTTGTGGGTTTACTCAGATCTACGTATACTTTTAATAATTTTTTTATTTATAATATATCTATATATTAATGTATATTATAAATAGGTTAAGATTTGAATTTAAATTTAAATATAGTTCAACTAATATTCGAACCTAGCCAAGTCAAGCTCGAGTATTAAACTTTTTTAATCAAGTAAGTTCAAGTTTAGGATATTAAGATTCAACCGATGCCGAAGCCAAATTTTAAACCAAAATATTTTGAATAGAATCGGACTAGAGCTTCTAGTTACTAAACCTGACCCATCTCAATTGCACTGCAGGGACTTGTTGCCCTATAAAATGATTAGTGCTAAACAATACATGACATCTTATAATTTTTTTTATTTTAGAAAGAGATGCGGATCTCGTACGAGGATGTGTAATACCCGGGCTTGGACTGAAATCGGTAGGCCCAGCCGACTTCAACCCAAATCAGTCAAAAAAAAAAAAAAAAGAGGCGGAGACGGGATGGAAACCAGAACAGGGGAGCAAGGTTTTGCCCTTGCCGGCCGGAGTCTTCGCCGGGAATCTCGGTGGGAGAGTCGTGAGAGGTATGGGAGGAGGTCGGCGACGGGTCCGCGTGGGTTTGGAACTCGGTGGTAGGGTTTTAAATGGCGAGAGAACACTCGATATTTTTTTAAAAAAAATCCCTCACCGCCGCCTTTCGGTGGTAAATTTTTTTAAAAAAACCTAGAATTTGTACGGTCAATCGCGTAGCCGATTCTGATACTGGATTCGGGACGTGATAGGATGATACCAACTTATAAAGCGGGTTATATCGTGCGTCACACGGACATGGATATGGTCACTTATTTTGTTGAAAAATGCGGAGAAGTTATGAGAAGGTGAGGTCCAGTAATAATCACTTTTTGGCGAGTCCAATAATCACTTGCCACGTTACCAATCCAATATGGACATGGCACGGTGTTACCAGTGCGTCACGAGGCTATCTCTTTTTTCATATAAAGCTTTAGGTGCACTCAAGGTAACATAAGAGGAAAGGGTTTCTGATGGAAATAGAGAAGACAGCCATGGAGGGCGCAGAGAGTAGCAGGGCCAGCAGCAGGGCAAAGAAATGGTCCCTCAATGGAACCACAGCTTTGGTCACCGGGGGCACCAAAGGAATCGGGTAAGGGATCTGTCAACTTATTCTACCCACATCTCAGCCACCCCTTGTGGTTTTCGTTTTTTTGTAATTATGTGGTTTTCTTTCGATTTTCATAAAAAATTTCCGAGCTGTTAAATATGGTCAGGAATCTGCTAACTTATCTTATCCGATTATTTGATATGGTTAGATCGTGACGTTAAGAAAAAAAGAGGTCGTTACATTTGTTTAAGCTAGGTTTAGTTTGTCCATCGGGTAAGAGAACAAGATAAGGTCGTAATATACATGTTAGATTAAAGAATTAGCTAGAAAGCTAAATTTACTTATCCTTTCTTCCTATTCTTGAGAAATATTGGCATATTCATTTTTTATATAATTTTATATAATCTTCTCGTTCGTTGCCTTATGATCTATCAGGCTACTTTCTCGTCGGAAGAAGTATCTTTAGATTTTTTTTTAAAAAAATTATAAGGAAAGCTTAATGCTACAGTGGGTAAAACGCAGATATATATAAATTAGGACATGAAGCATGTATGCTCTGTTCATGAATATAAAATGAACAACAAATGAGACTGAATAGATAAAATAAATAACCGGATATCAAGCACAAAAATAGAGAGCAAAAATTCCTAATCTTGCTGGCCTAGACGAAGCAGATGTCTGATACACTAAATTGAATGATCAGTGTATTACTTCTTTTCCTATTTTGTTTTTTTGATGAATCAGAGTATGACCTGTCGATACTATTTGTTTGCCAAAAGGTATAGATTAATGATGTCAGGCATGGTCAGTAGCTTAGAATTATTTCTTTTTCTAGGAAAACAGAATGAAAACATATGAAGGGATTATAGCTGCCTTTCCAAATTACTTTAAGTTTTTTCTCTTTTTTCAATATCAGAAATCCACTCCTCTGAAATTTGAACTTTCCAAAATACTAATGTTATAAACCCAGCCTCTTTAAACTCACATGGTGATGGAGATATTTTTTCTCCAGTTTGCAAGTGGTTTAGAGAGAGGACTATATTAGGAACTTAATTAGGATTGCCACTTAAAATTTATCTCATTTATACGAGTACACCTGATAGTGGTTTACACCTCCTTGATTGCTCATCAAAGAAGATTCTATTTAGTTCGTGAAGTTGGTTGTTTTGCTGTTGTGACCGATGTAAATGTGAATCTTCTGATAACATTCCAGGCATGCCATAGTTGAAGAATTAGCTGGATTTGGAGCAACCGTACATACATGTTCCAGGAATGAAGAAGAGCTCAACAGATGCCTGGAACGATGGAAAACTCTCAACATTCATGTAACTGGATCTGTTTGCGATGTCTCTTCCAAAACCGAAAGAGAGAAACTAATGGAGGGTGTCCGTTCCATTTTCCACGGGAAGCTCAATATCCTTGTAAGTTTCGAGTAATATTATACTAAATCTCGTTTTAAAGTTCAATACCAGAATACAGAAACAGGACAAAAATGGAACCGTGAAAAAAAAAAAGATAAAAGTAAATCTTTAAAATCAACAACAAATCTCTGGTGACACAAATAATTCTAATCAAACTTGTTTCTCACCAAACTTTTGTAGCATTTGATGGAGTTACAAGGCCATCCAGTTGTTGCATATCCTGTACGACTTGTTCCAGACCATGGAGTTAAAATACCAAACCCGGACCCGAATGGATCCCGGGTATCCAGACCCGAACCCGGACCCGAACAAGCATTACCCCCCAAAAAAAAAAAAATCTTACCAATTTTGTGATAGGGGTAGCCATCGATTGTTCCTGGCAGCCTGGGAATGATATCGAGACAGGGGCAGCGGCAGCCGGCAGGGGAGTGGGGACGATCATGGTGGCCGAACCTGGACCCAAACAAGCTTTACCCCAAAATAAAATAAAAAAACTTATCGATTTTGTGGCAGGGGCAACCGTCGATCATTCCCGGCAGCTTGGGAATGATATCGGGACAAGGGCAGCGGCAACCGGCAGGGGAGTGGGGACGATCGTGGTGGCTGGCAGAGCTTGATCAAAGAACGGTAGCACGGCCAGCGGGGTCGATGTTGGGGTAGCTACGGGGGGTCGATGTCGGGGTAGCGTGGCCAGCGGGGCCCGGATCCGACGATGGCATCGCTGCTGGAGCTAGAGGATGATGTCCAAGGTGGCCGACGGGACTCGAAGCTAAGGAAGGGAGAGCCGAAGGGGTAGCCGGGTAGGCCGATGTCGGAGCAGCAAACAACGAGGACCGAGGGATGATGTCGGCCGTCGAGGAGGGGTCCATCGTCGAGGAGGGGAGGCGTTGGCCATTGAGGGTGGGGAAGGCATCGGCCATCAAGGGGTCGGCCAGCGAGAGCGGGAGACGTCGGCCATCGAGGGAAGATTTGGGGATTCGGTGGAAGGGAGAAAAGGGCTAGGGCACGAACAAATGGAGAGATTTTATAGTAAAGCCAGGATTGATCTGAACCATTGGATCACGATCTAACATTCTAGAATTTATATATATATATAAATAATATTATTTTATTTAATCGGATCTTGGATCGTCGGATCTGGATATTACATATCCAGACCACGATCCATTTAATTATGACTAAACGGGTCCGGATCCGGGTCCAGGTAAACGAGTCCAGATTTAGATCTAGATTCGGATTCATTGGGTCCAGATCCATGGGTCTCGGGTATGGACCCGACCCATTGACAACTCTAGCTTGACTATTCTCTATTTAACGTGGCTAATTCAAACAACCTTTTCTTGATTATCAATTTATCAAATCTCAATATATTGCCAAATTGTATTCATTTCAAGATTTTCAATAATCGGTATTACGATCCAAATCATTCTAAAATAATTATGTTTTAATTGAAATATAGCATACAAAAAATATAAATAGTAATACCAATAATTATAAATATCCATATAAGAAATCAAATCGTATAATGCATAAATAACATATATGCCAATACTTATGTCCAAGAATTAAAAGCCGTGTAGTGTAAAAAAGGCATACATAATAATTAGTGATCATGTCCAAAAATCTTTATCTCAATTGGAGATAGATTTAACATGCTAAATGTCAATCTATATCCAAATTCTTAACCTATATGCTAAGAAACTCGCTCGACATCCTTTTATTCGGAAAGTTATCTTCCTATATAATAATTTTAATACTAATAAAATAATTTCATAGTATAGCAATTATGGATCTAAAACCACTACCCGGGTTTCATCAACAATCCACCCACCAATCCCTAGCCCCAACTTCACCATCTCCCTCATCCCTAGGAGAGAGAAAAGAACAACCAGGGAAAAAACTAAAAAAGAAATAAATAAAATAAACAAGAAAGGGAAGACAGACTTTCTCTATCTCTCCCTCTTCTTCTTCCTTAGATTGGAGACCCTATCCCTTCTCCCACCCTTTTCCTCCCTTCACTTGACCATGACAGCAAAGATCTCTAGGTCGATCACTTGTGGTGACCCCTAATGATGGCGGAGCAACCCTAGTGGTGGCACCAAGCCATCAGCGATTGGTGGATCAAGGAAGGAAGAAAAAAGACAGGGATGGGACCCTATTCTGACAAGAGTCCAAGGCCTTGCTGGTCAAACCCCAATGGTGGCGAGACCATCCTAGCTGCTGCCCCCATCATCGATGATCAGCAGATCAAGAAACAAAAAAAAAAAGGAAATAGGAGAGATCATGTATTGCCATGGATCTGGTACCTCGTTGGTTCCAAACTCGACAATAACCCATCCAAGAGAAAGGAAAAAAAGGGAGACAAGGCTTACCTTGATTTCAATAAGGTCCCTAGAATCCTCAAAAATTTGTTGTCAGATCAAAAAAAATCGGGGCTTCTTCTCACCCGCAATTCGTGGGATTTGGGTTGAATAGCTTGAGGGAAGAGAGGTCCTCTTATAAAGCTTGGCTACACTAAACTCCCCTTCCTTGATGGACTATGAGGGGAGGAGCTCCTCCTCAATGGAGTCAGAGAAAAGGGAGGAAGACCCCGATCCAGAGTCTTCCTTCCTTTTTTTTTTTTTTTTTTTGAATGGGCAAGGTATTACAAAGATTACATGATGAAAAGATGTACCTAACATGACATAATTTTGATTAGACACTTCATGGATTTATCAAATAGACCATTGAACTACTAAAATTCATTTTCTCTATTGGGATTCAATTTAATAAAATTAATTATATATTATATTTTTAGCAAAACTTTTTTATAAGTTAAATACTTATTTTTAACTTGATTTGACTCAATTTAATCAATGAATACGATACATGAGTCAAGATAGGTAAATAATTAGAGAAAAATAATTTTTATTGCAAAATCTACTATTAATATTGCAAGCAACATACTATAATTAGGTAATAATTTAAGACATGATTATTTAAAACTTGCATGGTGAGCAATTTAACCTTGAAATTGGATTATCAATTCAACCTATGTTATATAAAAAATATATAAAAATTAAACTTCCTTTAATAAAATAGCTAATACAAAGTATTATAATTATTCTATATTAAATACCATTACTTATTAATTATAGTTTAAATAAAAAGAATCATAAATTATCCACTTTTAAAAAAATTATAAAAAAATAGGATTATAGAAATATGTTGAAATTAATGATATTTTTAAATATTTTAAATAAAATAATTTCAAAATACTATAAATAATAATATAAATTTATTCATTTATTATTTTTATCAAAAATAAGATGATTAGTTTTTTATAAAATAATTAATTAGTAAAAAATATTATAATATATTTGAAATGAGTCTATTTTATAACACAAAAAGTTTGAAATAACTACAACAAACCAGAACTTCATAACAAAAGCTAATGTTGTCATGGTGGCCAAAAATATTTTATTTTGGTGGGTTATTTATCTATTATTTTTTAATTTTATATTACTAAAAGAATCATAAAAAATGTTTGTCTTTAATGACCATTTTTATTTGATCACTAAGTATGTCAACTTGTTATGACCAATAATAATTTGTCACAATTTTTTTTTTTTTTGCGATGATATTTAGTCCTTATTAAAACTTGTTTTTTGTTATTAATTTTTTATCAGGTCATTAATTTTGTGTTCTTTAACTATTATTTCTATTCTTTTGTCACAACAAAATTGCCACTAACATTTTTCTTTAATGATTATTTGTATTTCATCATTAAATATAGTAGATTTTTTTATAATTTTATATTTTGGTCATTACAATTTTTAGTCATGATATTTTTAGTGACCATCTAGTGACAAATTATATTTGATCTTTAATTTCTTTTAATGACAAGTTCACCAAAATCTTCTCTTTTTGAGTGGAAAAGGATGAAGCCAAAAGCTTCTCCCCTGTTTATTCACGATACCATAGAAGAGTTGACCTAAATGTTGTCATAAATAAGTTCATGCCGAGTGTTGGCTTATTGAGATGGTCTATTGTTTAGCATTCCCATAATTGACTCCTGAGTCTAATTTAGTACTGAAGTATGAATTTATTCCATCCATATAACATAAGTTTGTGTTGCCCCTACCTAGGTTAACAATGCAGGGACGGCCATTTGGAAGCCAGCTGAGGATTTCACTTTTGAAGAGTATTCCTTTCTCATGGCAACCAACTTGGAATCAGGATTTCATCTGAGCCAACTAGCTCACCCTCTTTTGGAGGCAGCAGGGGCAGGTAGCATCGTGTTCATCTCTTCAATTGCAGGGATTGTAGCCATAAAAAATTTATCCGTTTATTCAGCAACTAAAGGTAATATTTTAGTATAAGACTTTTTTTATCAAGCATAGGTAATCAATAATTGTGGATCCCCCATTCTTCATGACTTTCTTATCTACTATACTTTTCAGGAGCTCTGAATCAACTTACGAAGAACCTAGCTTGTGAGTGGATAAAAGACAATATTCGAGTCAACTGTGTTGCTCCAGGATACATCTGGACCCCCCTTGCAAAGCATGTAAGGGACCTTTTTCATTGTTCTATCCGAATCTTTTATTCGAATTATATTAAAAAGGAGAAGAGTCCTCCATAAAAAATAAAAATAAAATAAAACACTTGATTGGCAATTATGGGTGCCACTCATCACTTGATGGGTAAGTACACATGTTAGTATAGCATAACCAGTTAATTATAGCATTGCGTTTCCTATATATTTGCAAAGTCATCATATGGGGATTTAAAAGAGGACCACTCAGCCAAGCAAATCCATGTTACCAGGGGGCGTCCTTTAATAATAAATGTCATAAAAGATTTGTTAACTCTTTTATTGACCAGCTTAATAATGTTCTTATGTTTTTTATAAGTAAGCTATTTTGTGATTAACTAAAAGAATAATCTTTTTATTTTATTCTAAAATATCCATAACCCTATAATAATTATAATATAATATAATATATAATATTATTAAATAATATAATATATTGTAGTATAAAATATAATGTAATAAATAGTATCATATAATATAATTATTATATATAATAATATTAATATAATAAATGGTATTATAGAAAATATGGATAAATCTTAGAAACTTATTCTGAAAAGTAGTAATATAAAAGATTATGAAAAATAGATTCCATAGCCATTTTGCAGTGCATTAAAGAATATTAGCAACTTATTTTCCTATCTAAATGTTACTTGGGTTCATTCAAAAAAAAATAAATATTCTTTGCGGAAAACTTACCTAGGAAAATACAGATTATGAAAAAATTTTATGCCCCCCAAAGAACAGGCCCAAGAGAAGATCCTTATGTTCGTAAAGCAAAAGCAACAACAAATAATAATAATAATAATAATAATAATAATAATAATAATAATAATAATAATAATAATAAAAGGGTATAACTATTTGTGCAGGGATTTTTATAACAAAGGTCGAAAGTTCCTTGTTCATGTCTTGTCTATGTCAACAGCATTACATCACATGTTCATTCTTTTAGGAATTTTGTGGTGGTTGCCATACAATAATTGGTAAGTTTGGTTCAAGCATCTTCACAATGGTAGGAAAAGTCATTGGCCAGACCAGATCCACCGACTCAAAGGTGGATCGGTCCAACAGCAAAAGGACATGCACAAAGGGGAAAGGGAGCAATGCATGCTATGTCGTGTGTGCCCTTTCGCGATTAGACTGGTCGGCCACTGAGACAGTGGACCTAATCCAACTAATAATTTTATAAATGGCAGGGAAAGCAAAATATGCCAAATGGTGAAGTCATTGGTTGTTGAATTCTACTCTCACGGTTGGCCTTCTCCCATGCTAGTTCTAAAAGGAACAGGAAAAACAAGATGGCTATTCAGTTGGTATTGTGTGATAAATATGACCCAGAAGGTTCGAGTCCAGTATAAATCAACACTACAAATTTTGATTTACAAGGCTCACTCCAACATGTCCTGCATCCTGGATTTTTTTTGGGAAAGCAAAAATGAAAACCTACTCCCTAGCTATCATTCCTCCAGTGCAAGGACATCAAGGCGGCCCTATGGGGCTGCACTTCTTTCTAGCAATGGAAATTTGTGGTGGCCATAGTTGTTGTAATCAAAACTCATGTAATTTGCACTGCATCTATCACCTAGATAAATACATATGGTTAGTCTTTAGGCTAAATTTCTGCTAAAATCTCTTTTCCTTCGCAATTGTGTAGTATCTTGAAAAGAAGGAAGCTTTGGAAAGAGAAGTCTCCCGCATACCCATGGGGCGTATTGGAGAACCAGAAGAGGTGGCATCTCTTGTGTCGTTTCTATGCCTACCTGCTGCTTCCTATATCACCGGTCAAGTTATTTGTGTTGACGGAGCTCGGACTTCGAGTGGCTTCTAAGAAGCAAAACAACTCTATTGGGAAGTTTATGTGCTCTATCCTCGAGTAATGATGCTGTCCAGTCCCTTAATAGCCTAGAGTGGTGATGCTTAGTATAGGTTATCAGAAAGCTTTCTTTAGTTGTGTGGTTTTCGGTCATGGAGAGCCAAGGCAATTACTAGAGCTTTGAGAATAAGAGTCACGACATTTGGTTGTTACGAACTCATGGATTCATATAAATTAGAGCACGGATGGCTCGAACCAAAATGCTCATATTTAATTTGTGATATTGGTTTAATTTATTTATGTCATTGAAAAAACATATTGGATTTATTTGGCTTTAGCTTCCATAGGAAGGTTTAAGTCACCTGCTCGAAGTATCCACTATAATCAGAAGAAATCTTGGATAGACTTGGTCTACCACATGTGCTCTGGACAAAGCCAACAAAAAGATGCCACATTTTTGTCTACATTATATGTAAAAAATATATTTGAATGACTTTTAATTACTCTCTTTTGCTCCTAATTCATGGCCTCTTAGTAGCATTTTGGGTCTCCCTCATCCATGATCATCATATACTTATAAAAAAAATATCTCTAGCTAAAAAGGTTCATGCTATCTAGTAGTCTGCTCAACTAAGGCAGGTTTTAGTGGGGCATGCTCAATATCCTTGAAGTGGCTGGATTGCTGACGTGGGACGGGGAGACTGATGTGGAGTCCCCATCAGACGCCATGATGGATTCCCATCATGAGCCCCTTCATCGGGCTAGGCTCCCCTGGAGCAACGGGGCCGCCCGCCGAAGCCGGGCTCCGTCCTCCGCCAGGTCAGTCCCCGCTGAGTCGGGAAGCCTAGGTCGGAGCCGAGTACAAGCCCTACCAGAGGCGAATCCCTCGAGGTCGGGCCCCATGGTCAGGAGTCGAGCTCAAGTCTCCTCCGCCATGAAGAGCCCCTCCGAAGTCGGGTCCCCTGGGCGGGGCGGCACCCCGCCCACCTCCGTCAGCTCGAGCTCGTCTAAAGCTGAGTTCCGCTGATTCGGAGTAGAGCTCAGCCCTCCTCCACCCTGCCGAGCTACCTCAAGGTGAATCCACCGGAAGCGGGCCCCACCTTTCTAGCTCGGTCCCTAACTCAAATCGAGGCACCAACCACCAAGGGAGCAGCACCTCCCCTCCGAGGATAATGGCAGGCCTCCCGAGGGTCATACAACAGCGCCCGCCATGCCACCATTAATGCCCACGGCCGTCACTCACACCAGAAAGAAAGGAAACTCACATCAAAGCGCAATGCCCTCCACCAACCTGCCGTACGACCAGGAAAAAGATCCAACCGGAGAGTGTGGGTCCCGAGAACGGCGGCCCGCCAACCGAGGTCCCGCCAGGCTTCCAGGAGAGGGGCAAGCAGAAGGAATGTCAGAAGCATATAGAAGCTTCCCCGGCAATCTGATAGGAAAGGCGTCCCGTCTACGGCACGATACCTCATAGCACACGTCTGACAGCATGGGGAGATCTCGAGGTAAGCCAAAGTAAAAAGCCCAGCCAGGGTAAGCCAAAAGTAAGCAAACATAGAAACAAGGAAGAGAGGCCAGACAAAGGGGGACGACCACCTCGACCACCACCTCGACCACCACCTCTCCCAGTTCACTTTCATTTCCATACACACTACACTCACTCCTCCTAGCAGGGAGCTCATCAAGAGAGGCTTGACCAGGAGGATCTGTTCCCCTGGATCGTCACTGACTTGATCGTCGGAGCGCCCCCGCCGAAATCCCCGGCCTAGGTCACTGACATTGTTTGTTGCAGGTCCCGAGGCATCGGAGGCATCCCGAGCAGGCGGACGCGCGACCCTCGACACCATCAGCAGCTACGGGCCACGACGATCCGGATGGTAACAATCCTTATCTGGCATATTATTATCAAGTATGGGCTTATCAACTATTACCATTATCTTCATATACATCTCTTTCATTGTTATCATTCACCATGGTAAGAGGTACTAAATTTAGATCAACATAATTTTAAGTAATAGAGTTTGGCTTCTTAACCTTTTTAAAATTTTCAATAGTCTGATCCTCTAGAAATACAATATTTTTGCTTTTGACAACCTAGCTTTGTATACCTTGGATGAGCTGCTATACCCAATAAAAACTCCGGGTTTCGCCTTCTTATCGAGTTTGTCTCTTTTGACCTGTGGCACATAAGAAAAATAGAGGCAACCAAAAGTTCTTAGGTTTTGCAAGTTTGGTTTATAATCGAACCAAGCTTCAAATGGAGTTCTTTTTTGTAGAGCTCTAGTTGGTAGCCTATTTAATAGAAAAACTATAGTATTTGCAGCCTCTGCCTAGAGAAACTTTCGTAGCTCCTTTTCATGCAGCATACACCTTGTCATCTCCATAATGCTTCTATTTTTTTTCACTTACTCCATTATGCTATGGAGTATAAGGTGCTGTGAGCTGATGTTCAATACCAACTTCTTCACAGAATTTGTTGAAGCTATCGGAAGTGTATTCCATTCCATTATCTAACCTTATTTTCTGCACCTTGCAACCACATTGATTCTCCATCAATGTTTTATATTTCCAAAATACATTAGAAATCTCATATTTAAATTTGAGAAAATATATCCAACAGAATCTGGTATAATCATCAATAAATGCAATAAAATACTTACTTCCCTTTAAAGATGATATTTTCTGGGTCCTCCAACATCTATGTGTAGTAGCTGAAGCTTGTGTTGTTCTCCATGCAATTTGAGGGAAGGGACTTCTAACTTGCTTACCATACTGACAAGCCATACAATCTGCCAGCTTCTCTTCTAACAATGATACCCCTTTCACCAGATTATATTTCTGCATATATAGAAGTCCAGCATGATGGTAATGTCTGAGCCTTTTGTGCCATAACTCTGCATTGCTTGTGTTGCATGAAAAGGCTATCTTCTCCTCCTCCATTAGATTCAGAGCAAAGCTTTTTGCCCTCATTTTTATCTTAAATACATCTCTGCCTTTTGTATCTTTGATCATGCACCATTTGTCTTTAAATATAACTTTGAAACCCTTTTCAATCAATTGACCAACACTAAGCAAGTTTTGGTCAATGTCAGGCACATATAAAATATCAGTAATGTACTTCAAACCTGTTAGCTCTCTATAGCCACAGTTCCTTTGCCTCTAACTAAGATGTATTCACCATTGCCAATCTTGGCTTTTGAAATAACTGTTTTATCAAGTTGTTTAAAGAGCTCCTGGTCATTAGTCATGTGGTTTGTACAACCACTATCAATCAGCCAAGAGTCACTAGAGTTGTTGCTTGTTGCGAAACACATTGCAACAAATAGCTGCTCCTCTTGATTTTGCTCGGCAGCAGTGTTTACTTCGGCTTCATATTACTGTGACTTGCAAATCTTCTTCATATGCCTAATCTGCCCGCATTTTCGGTACTTGATATCTGGTCTCCACTAGCACTTTCTTTATGGATGATTAGTCTTTTTGTAGTATGGATAGGGTGGATATATTTCATCCTTGCTTTTGTTATTGCTGCTAGTCTTGTTGTTGCTCTTATTCTTGTTCTTCTTCCCATTTTTGCCTCCTCTTAAATTTTGTAACTTTGCTTGAAAAGCTCCCTCTACAGATTCTTTTTGTCTTATCACTCTTCTTTGTTCCTATGCCTGAAGTGCATTTACCAACTCTGCCAAGGATATGCTTGACAGGTCCTTTGATCTTCTAATGAAGAGATTTTAAATTCATATTTCTCAAGCAAAGTTACATAATTTTTTACACAATTCTTTCATCTGAGAAGTCCTTACCAAGCAACCTTATCTTGTTTGCTATGCTGAGCAACTTGTCAGAGTAATCTTTGATGCTTTCCGACTCTTTCATCTTTTGCATTTCAGACTCCCTGATCAAGTTTATATCTTTTGCAGATTCCAGGTTCATAATCCTTGTGAATTATATTGTATTAGACACAGTAGATAATAGGCAGGCTTTAGCTTTGGACTTCCTTGTTTTCCTTTCTTTGTGAATCTTTAGTTGAGCAATTGTAGGATTATCAGGCAATGGAGGAATGTGATAATCTTCCTCTACTGCCTCCCAAAGATCAATGCATCAACATGGACTGTCATTTTGATTACCCATGCTTGATAATTTTCATCATCAAAAACTGGTAGCATAAGAGATGAGAAAATTGTTTCTGATCTAGTTTGTTTTAGTGGACTCACAAATCCCTCAAGATGAAAAGCTCTGATACTAATGTGTTGTTGTGAGGTAGTGAAACAGAGTATGGAATAGGAGAAGCAATGAGAGAGAGTCATATTTTTTATTCAATGCACGGCTCTATAAAGTGCTAATGTGAAACAGAAATTAAAAAAATAACAACTTCCTAATATCAAGCAACAAGAAAAAATAACAGGACAAACTAACTTGCTGAAGAATTGCATATCAGTTTTGACCGCTTCTTCTGCAATTGTTTAACATATCCTATAATGTAACAGCTGCTAAGGCACTCCTGCAACACTATTGCTAAGAAATATTGGCACACTAATTTTTTTATATAAATTTATATAATTTTCTTGTTGGTTGCCTTATGATTCATCACACTACTTTCTCATTAGAAGAAGTATTTTTAGAGTTTTAAAAAGTTTATTATATAATTATTTTCTTAGTAAAAGAAAGCTGAATTTTACGGTGGGCAAAATGATATAAATTAGGATGCAGAGCATGTATGTTCTGTCTAGGAATAGAAAATGAACAAAAAAATGAGACTAGATAGATAAAATAAATAACCGGAAATGAAGCACTAAATGGAGAGCAAAAATTCGTAATCTTGCTGGCTCATACCATCTAGACAAATTAGATGTCTGATACACTAAATTCAACGACCAGGATTTTATTTTTTTTTTTATTTTTTTTGATGTATCAGGTTTTTTTTTTAATGTAATGGAGGAAGAAAGGTATTTTCCCGTTGATTTATTAGATAGCAATCAGTATGTACAGTAAAAGGATGGATTAATTACATGTAAGTCCATCTTTGTTTTCCCCTGGGTATTACCTGCTCATACTATATTTTTGCCAAAAAGTATAGCTTAATGATGTCAGTTATAGTCTGCAGCTGAGAATTATACATTTTTCTGGGAAAACAGAATGGGAACACATGAAAGGATTCACATACAAAAAAATATATGAAAGGATTATAGTTGCTTTTCCAAACTAAAGTTCTTTTTTTTCTTTTTTTAATATCAGAAAACCCCTGGCGAAATTATGATTCACATCATAATTTCTACACTTCTCTGAAATTTGAACTTCCCGAAATTCTAATATTGTAAACCCAGTCTCTTTAAACTCCCATAGAGATATAATAGAGATATTTAAGTTTCTCCAGTTTGCAAGCGGTATAGGGAGAAGACTATACTGGGAACCACAACTTTTTTAAATAAATTCTGGGGGAGACCGTTGGCCTACCAATTCCATCAAGAAAAAAAAAAAAAAAAAAACTATATTAGGAACTTAGGATTACCACAATAAAATTTATTCGCATTTGTGTACAAGTGCACCTTTACACCTCCTGGATTGTTCAACAAAGAAGATCCTACTGAGTTCATGAAGTTGCCTAACATTGATTTGCCACTGTGATCGATGTAAATGTGATCTTCGATAACATTCTAGGCATGCCATAATTGAAGAATTAGCTGGATTTGGAGCAACCATACATACATGTTCCAGGAATGAAGCAGAGCTCAACAAATACCTGGAACGATGGAAAAATCTCGACATTCATGTAACCAGACCTGTTTGCGATGTCTCTTCCAGAATGGAAAGAGAGAAACTAATGAAGGATGCCCGTTCCATTTTCCAGAGGAAGCTCAATATCCTTGTAAGTTTCGAGCAATATTGCACTAGATCTTGTTATAAAGTTCAACACCAGAATACCGAAACAGGCCAAAAATGGAACCGTGAAAAAAAAATTAATTAATTAATTAAACAAAAGTAAATCTCTAAAACCTGCAACAAATCTCTTGTGACACGAATAATGCTAATCGAACTTGTTTCATGTTAAACTGTTGTAGCATTTGATGGAGTCATGAGGTCATCCTTGGCTCCGTCCTAGCGTTTAATTTTTCTGTACCTGAAAATTATTTTTTATTAATTTCTACTTACTGCACCTTTACCATTCCTTGATACCTGCTTTTCCAACCTACATCTGTCGGTGACAACCTAGGAGATACGAACGAGTTCAACCTAAATCCTGTCGTAATTGGCCCATTGAGATGGTCTCTTTTCTAGCATTTCCATGACTGACCCCTGAGTCTAATTTACTGCTGTATGAATCCATTCCATTCATATAACAAAGTTGTGGTGCCCCCCACCTAGGTTAACAATGCGGAGACGGCTGATAATTATATTATACATATATATAAAAGTATTAATTTAATAATTAAATTATCTTTATTTATATCAAATTAATACTTTTTCATATCATTTTTAGGAAAGAAGGCTGTGTCATTACGAATAGCTCTATTTTTTGAATCCAACAGCATAAACGACACTCGAATCGAAGGAATTACACGTATTTTAATGCAGCCGGTCCATTATGGATCGGCCGCTGGGTCTACAAACAGGAGAATGGTCCATCGCCGTCATTGGAGCTAGTCCACGGGGCCATTTCGTGGACCGCCGGCCTTCCCAAGCTTTGCCGTCATCGGGGAAGCTGCCGGAAACCATCCTCTCGCCACCGGGAGCCACATAATGGCCGAAAAAGCCACCGATCACCATCCGGTCATGGTCCTTTTCCCCTCCACCATCGGCCACCATATCTGCCCCCTCTCAGCCTGATCTCCACCACCTGACGCCGATGTCACCACTACGAAACCACCCTTTGCCGCCCATAGCCACCACCCACGACCTGAGACCATCGTCCGCCGCCCATAGCCACCGTCTAGCCACCCCTTCCCTATTCCAAGCTCTCTCCACCATCAGCCTCCTCTTCCACCATCCAGCCACCGCCCGCCAGCCGGAGAACCGCCCCATCCCGGCCCTCTCTTAGTCTAGTCCACCACCACCAGTGTCCATCCCATTGTAGTCGGCCACCCTCTTCCCTGTTTCACCATCTCTTCCCATCTTCCTCAATTCACCGAGCCACCGGCCATCTCCTCCACCACCATCCGCCCATGCACCGCTGCTTGTTGCTGCTCGTCACCACCCATGGAGAGGAGTTCCAGTCCAAGTAGGAGTCCACAAACTCCGAGATTCAGAGATCCAGTGAAATCCGGATCAGACTCCCTCAGCCAGAGAAAGAAGAAGAGCATCGACCATCCATCACGATATACATCGGACGGCCTAAATTTCTTCCTGTGATGTTCGGCCAATCCGGAGCCCGATTGAGTTAGAATTTGACCAGCATGAAGCCCTAGATGAGCTCTATTTAAAGGACCCCTGGATACAGAACAGAGCATCCTGGAGAGAGGGTACGGAATAGGGTAGAGGGTTTGGGTTGCGGGTTGGCCTCTAAAAGTGAGGTTTCTCATAGGAGAGTTCTACCCCCTATACCATCTTCAAGCCTACACCGATCTCCAGATCAAGACCCAAAGAGGAGGAAGAAGAGGAAGCCCAGTTCGCTCCATGGAGTACGACGAAAGAAGGGGACGTGACATCAACCGACTTCCCGACGAGGTGCGCTAATCGACTTCTGAGTTTCTATTATCACTTTCTTAGTTTATTTAATTATTATTTTAATTTCTTGTAATTGAATTTCTTTTTTAATTAATGCAATTCTATTTTTATGTACTTTAAATTCATGTTTTATTGTAGTAGGTGCTAAGATTTGATTAGCAGATCGACCGTACCCCAGTTTTATTTTCTTTCATACTTTTAATTTTTATTTTTCTGACTTCAAAATCTTTTTTCTTTTCTTTTTAAAATCAAAGATTTCAAAACTCTCCGAAGCATTACCTTCTCTGTCGACCTGACTTGCTGCTATTTACCTATTTTTAATTTATTAGAAGTTGGTTAATTTAAACTGATAGCTACGGTGTCTTAACGACAATATCATGGCCTATCAACGGCCATTATGAAGCCAACCAAGGATTCACTACTGAAGAGTATTCATTTCTCAAGGCTACCAACTTATGTAGGAAATATTTTTATAATTCCTTGGATCATTCGAGAAGATTAGAATCAAGAATAATATATAGATCTGATAAGAAGTTTATGATGCATACATGTATTCGTCATTAATACCCAAACTTAGAAGAGATGCTCACGTGAACATCTAAGGCAGAGTCCTTCTCTCCAATCTTCCTCAAGCAATAGGCAGCCCTCGATGGAAAAGATCGTCGTAAAAAATCATAACTCACGTGATGTATATATAGAGAAAGTGTGGAGGGGATCTAGCCAAATAAAATAAAATATCCTAACTAACCCACCCATTACAAGTCAAGTTGGGTCAAGGCCTATACTATGCTGTCCCAATCACACCAAACCATATAAGGTGCTCCTAGCCCAAACAATGATCACATAACATTGGGCTCATCATACATCTATCAACATGGATCATAAAATCAACCCAATTTTAATAAAACATAAATTCAATTAATGTTGCCCAAATTAAGTAAAATTCTTACATTCTCCTAGTTGGACTACATTAATTATAATTTTGAAAATATTTTATTTTAAATACAACTCTCGGGTTGAAAATAAAATGTGGTCATCATATGATCCATAGACAGCACCTACAAATGACTCGGTCCAACAATATCCATGATGTCGAATCATGGGGTCATTGTACTACTTATCCAATACAAGATTTTTTCATGGTTACAAGTATCATAAATACCATCGACATGAGTCTTGGTGCGGTATGATACAGGACTACTTATGCATGCAAACTATTTTTTTATTATTAAGTAGTGAATTAAGAGTTTATATCCCAAAATTTGTGCCAAGACTCTAAGCAAGAAATTCTACAGAATAATTTAAAGCACATGCATGCAGAAACAGACCCTAAATAGTGAAAAGAAAAGATCGCCAAGGCTAAGAAACCCCGATAAGGCTAGCTCTTCTGCAATACCATAACTTGTGAGTCAAGGGGGTGTACCAGGTAGTGATTTGAAGATGAATCCATGAAGGGGTCGCTCTACGCTTTCGGATGCATCCTGGAAAATCAAGCTGGAGATCCTGCGGATCCGTGGCTTTCGGCCCGTTGACCCGAAAGCTGGTCGGATGGAATCCTGGATTCATGGACTCTGAGGGACCTGCAAAACACCTATCAAGAGTTAGAAAACAAAGGATAAATAAGGTAGAAGACTGAAGGAAGAAAGGGAAGAAAAGGGTTGGATGTGGGAGGCCAAGTGGTGGGGGCGTCCAAGGTTGAAGCAGGGCTGGCGGCTAGGGTTTCGTTGGAGATTTGGAGGCAAGGTGCAGGATGCTTGTAGTAGCGACGGGTCTCACACAAATTCCCTTAGGAGGACAAAGCACACGGCAATGTTGAAGAAAACTCAAGAAATTTTATTAAAAGTTATCAAAATACATGAGAGGGGGGCCTCTTATATAGGCTTACAAGACTTGGGTCCCAAGTAAGGATATACAAGTAACTTTCTTTGTGTCCTTTTTCCTCACAATCCCTACCTAGAATACATGGAAACTCCTCTCCCAATTAGGCTCACAATCTCTCTCACTCTCCTTGTTATGGTCAGCCAAAGGGGGTGACCCTAAGGTGGCCGACCACATGGTGGTGACCATAAGGATGGGGCGCCGAATTAGGGTTAGGGCTTCATGCTTCCGGGTTTTCTTCGGTTGTCCTTCTTCCTGGTAAGTGTTGTAGACATTTGATTCACCAGGGTCTTCAAGGATGGCTCCATGACTCCTTCCATGCTTTCCAAGTGGCACAATTGTGTGGGTGACTGGATTCCATGCAGTGGTTAGAGTGTCATGCTGGATGGATCCATAAGTGACTTGAGTCTTTTTCTTACAAAATTGGACTGGACTCAATACAAGACTATAGGACTCATAAGACTCAAAGTGACAAAACTTATAATGAGCATTCCAAAACTTGACTCAATATCCTAATGGTATGAGTGACTCTAAATACATGACTCAAATATTGAAAGACCCAAAACAGGACTCAGGGGCCAAAGTAAGGACTCAAGTAGGCTAAGCCCTTATTACAAAATTAGACTCAAACACTAAAAATACTAATCAGATAACCAAAGAGGGCTGAAAAGCCTCTACCTAAGTCTGGTGCCTCTTGTATCCGTACCAATTCTCCCGGGGTGGGAGGAACTCGACCCCATCGAGTACGGATCGCTCTGGCTCTGGTATCGCTCAAGGAGGTCTGGGTCGAGGCGCTGCAAGTCCTCTTGACTAATCCACGAATCGTCAGATTCTGGTTGACCTTGCCATTGGACTAGGTAGCATTGATAGCCATAGTCCCGGGTCATGATAGCTTGATCATCCAGGATACACTCGATCCATTCTTCTCTCTCAGGCCAATTTATAGGTGGACACTCTAGATTAGGTTCGCTCTCAAAGGATAGGGTAGGTCCAAAGGCCGCACTAGGAATTGCTACCGGTTCCCTATACTCAACTAAGTCCGCGATATGGAAGGTAGAGCTAATGCCAAAACCCGGGGGCAGATCTAGGACATAGGCATTCGGTCTAACCTTCTCTATCACTCTAAAGAGTCTAGCTCCCCGAGCATGTAACTTCTTAACGGTCCCGGGTGGGAACTGCTCAGGTCTAAGCCTAATCATTACAGAATCCCCTACATCAAACACTTTGGCTCTCTTTCAGGAATTAGCTAGTTTCTTATATGTTTCAAAATTAGTGCTTAATACAGATCTCTAGCATGATGCACCTGTGATTCGTACTGACACCTAACAAAGTGCAGACTCAACTATATATTTCATCTTATTCATGAAATAAAAGTCTTCTTGAGAGTTATTTGCTTTGTGTTTTGTCCTCCTTTAGGAGTGGGTGTGAGACCCAAATCTACCTTTGCTCTTTGAGCATCGAGGGGTGTGAGGCCCTATTTATCAAACCCTAGCCACCATGCAACTCCATCATCCTCGGATGCCCCATATCTTGGCCGCCCCACATCCAACCCTTCCTCCCCGTTCTTCTTTCACCCATTTACCCAATTTCTCCCTTGTTTTCTAACCTTCCCTTAGCATTTTACAGGTCCCTCGAAGTTTACGAATTTAAGATTCCATTCAACCAGCTTTCGGGTCAGCGGATAGAAAGTCATGGATTCGGGGGTTCTTTAGCTTGATCTTCCAGGACGCATCCGAGAGCATAGAGCTACCCCTTCATGGATTCATCATCAAATCACTGCTGGGTACACCCCTTGACTCACAAGTTGTGGTATTGTAGAAGAGCTAGCCCTACCGGGGTTTCTTAGCCTCGGTGATCCTATTTCTTTCACTTTAGGGTCTATTTCTGCATGCATGATCTTCTAGATTTTTTATAGGATCCCCTGCTTAGAATTTTGGCTTGAATTTCGGGATACAAATCCTTAACTCACGGCTTAATAACAAAAAATTAGTTTGCATGCTTAAGTAGTCCCGCATCATGGTAGTGTAGCAAGAAAATGGCATCAAGGTGATCAAAATAAAATATGCTATTTTTCATTATCAGTCCTCCAATTTTTCTTCAACATGCTTAGAAACAAAATAAGCAAAAAAAAATTTAATGGCATCAAATAACAAGCCATTCTATCTTACATATTTAATAACGAGATAGTACAACAGGTACATAATCAAAAAAGATATTTCAAAATTAAAATAAATTAAATATAAATACCATCAATCTCATTTCTCTTTAATCACATGCTTAATATCAAGCTAAAGAAATCTCATGACTTCAAAAGAAGTCTATATATCTCCAAACATAATGAGATCTCATAATTATGAAATAAGATATACCCATATAATTATTATTCTCAAGATAAAATATATTCTTAAGATACTATGTTATATTTTATTATTTTATATGTGCACATAAACCATATAGGATGCAATCCATCAACTATCATGTTAACAATGTATATAAATACACATAATAAAAATTTCAAATGAATCCAAGCTATATAATAATTAAGCACAAGTCACTCCCACTAACCAAGCACAATAAAAGAATTTAATATGCCTATATTTTCAACATGCTTAACAAAATATATGGGCTTCAAATTCTTGGTTAGAAGATCAGCCAACATAGGCTTTATTTATATGCACTTGACACTTATGTGTCCTTGAATTATAATCCATCAATTAAAGCAATCAAGATAAATAAAATTTTGTTAATCAAGTCAATGCATAAATACATCAAACTCCCATATTCTCGACGTGTTTCATAAAATATGTCAATTCATTTGATTAGGAGATCAACAAACATTGATTTTATACATATATATTTTATAAAATATATATGTATAAAGTCAATGTTTTATAAAATATACATTTGATTAGGGGATCAACAAACATTGACTTTACATATATATATTTTATAAAATATATCTTCTTTTAATTAAAATCTCTGACTTTAATATACCTCACCAACCACTTTCTCCACGGCACCGCCTTCTATCTGGTCAAAGAGGAGTCGGACTGAAGTACTAGCACCATCATAATGCAACTAACCTTCAGTCAAAGCACCCACGGGCAAGTAAGTGTCAGAAACACCACCTTCTACTCTATTTTGCAGGCCACTCCCTATTCATGGAAAGGACAGGCAGACTCAATGCCTTCATCTAGGCTCTTAAAACACCAACGGCTAAACTCCGGTAAGTTCAGTGACTTCTTGCGACCAGTACAGGGCCTGTTAAGGTGCAGAGCCGAATGGATAATGGTACTCCCTTTATCCAAAACATTGACATTTTGGACTCAAGGAGTGGGGGCATCTGTTACAGTAGTAACCAACCCATTCGGCCCTGACACAAGATCCTCGTTAGTGGCTGACGCGGTCACATACTTTTCCACATCAGCCCCACCTCGGTCAGGAATAGAGTCCTGCTTCTTTGCTGCCCAGTCTGTGCCCAGGTCAGCCACAGGTCGGCTCTAGCCGCGCCCAGCTCGGCGATGCACGCACCCACTCCAGCTCTGCTTGATCTAGCCCAGGTTTGGTGCCAAGGTCACGTCCGTAACAAGACCGCACCCAGGTCAGCCCGTGCCAAGCTCACGCCCGCGGCACGCCCGTGCCAGGGCACCAAGCCTGCGGGTGTGACCCTGCACCAATCGACCTCAGCTCTGCTCCATGCGGCATGCCCCCGCACCAGCTCGGCGCTCTCGCGCCCTAGGGTAGCAGGGCCCCGTTCCGGCTCCGATTCGGAGCGACCTCGCTCGCACCACGGCTCCGACCACTCCGGTGCCCAGTCTGCCCGCGAGAGGCTGCACCTCGGCTCCGCCCATCCTCCGTCCGGTCACCGCACCTGGGCACGACTCCGCCCACACCGAGTTCGGCCACGCCCGGCGCGGGTGGCATGCTCCGCCTCCGCCCAGCCCGGCTCCGCTGATCTGAAGGCACGTCCATGCCATGCCCGTGGCACGCCCGTGGCACGCCGCGACACACCTGCGCACGGCTCTGCCCGATCTGACTCCGCCCACACTGAGACCGGCCATGCCCTGCACGGGCGGCACGGTCCACATTCGCCTAGTCCAGCTCCGCCCGCCTCGGTCAGACTCCGGCTCTGAGACGGAGCTCTCCGGTCGGCCACGCTCGTAGGGACGTGGCACGGGTCATCTACAGTGGCCCGCGCCAGTCCGGCTCCACCCGAAGCTCCATGCCTCGGTTCCGACGCTCCGGCTCCAGTCTGGCGGGACGCCTGCTTCAGCTCGGCGACACCATGCCCCAGGTTCGGCCCTTCCGCCTGGAGCAGCTCCGAGTTCGGCATGCCTATGCACCCGCGTGCCCAGTTCGGCATGCCTGCATGGCGCCCGGTCTGGCATGCCCGTCCGCCTTAGTCCGGTGCGACCTTGGCACTGGCAGTGCCCAGATCCGACGAGGTTCCGCGCACCCCGATCCACACCCCAGCACGTCCGCGGTCCAGCTCCGCTCTCCTGCGGTCTGGCTATGACCGGGAATAGCGCGTGGGTCCGTAGCGCATGGGTTCGCACCCACGTGCATGGTGCCTCGTACCTCGCCTCGACCAGCCTGCATGAAAAGCCTCTACGCGCCTTCTCTCGGTTCGCGCATCTGCATGGCAGCTGGCACGTAAAGTCCAGTGCATCGTCCACTTCGGCATCTCAGCCCAGCTCGACCACTGGGAGCATCGCACAGCTCTGTCTCATCCACATGGGCCCGGCATGCTATCCAAGGATCGCATCCATGTGGGTCCTGTGGCACGCCGCCTGCAAAGAAGGTCTGCATTCAGGTTTCCTAAGCCACTCCTTACACTAATCAGGAATGAGTGCTCCACCCAAGGCACCGCACTTCTTCACCAACTCTCTGAACCTCCCATAAGAGGAAGCCTTACAGGCCTACCCTAGCCTCATAGGATTACATCAAGGAGAGCACACCTCCCCAAACGATAAGAGCCGTTCGTCTACATAGGACCAACATGAAGAGATAAGGGGAGGTAAGAGATAACACACTCTCTTCATTCTTATAATATATTCCATTTTTTCACCCTCTAGAAGCAAAGAGTCCCCCGAGCTCTCCGCCTCAGAGGTCTTCTATTCCCTTCGATCGTCTCACTGACTTGATCGTCGGAGTGTCTTTGCTGGAATCCCCGGCCTAGGTCTCCCCTATCTTGCAGGTCTACATCGCGAGGGACGATACAGAGAAAATTGCTCCCCACCAGAAAGGCCCACAGGAGGACCACAACGCAGCTTCAAGCCCCTTTCATCCCTACAACGACCCCTCCAAGCACGGTGACTCTACAAAGCCCCGTGATGGAGGGTATGTTCTCCTTGATCGTCTCCGACTGACGAGCCCGGTGACATTGGCGGGGAGTCCACTCACCTAGGCCACGTAAGAGCTGTAGGCCACGACGATCTAGGTGGCAACAGATATAATATATATTAAACTATATAATAATATAATGTAATATAATATAAAAATATTATTTTATAATATAATTTGATATATTATATTAAATTTTAAAAAATAATAATATAATATAATATATATTAAACCATATAATATTATAGTGTAATATTTTATTATTATATAGTATATCATATTATATTTAATATAATATACTTAATATAATGTATTATGTTTTTATTAAATATATTTATATATATTTATATAATATAATATAATATATTATATTTACATTATATATTTGTATAATATAAAAATAATATGTTATATTAAATTTAATAATATAATATATAAATTTAATATATTTAGATAATTTAATATATTTAAATAAATTTATATATTAAATTATTTAGTATAAAAATATTTTTTATTTTTTAAAATACTTATATAAAATATAAAATATTTTATATATTTTATAATATAAAAAATAAAAAATATATTATAATAAATATAAAAAATATATTTTTATAAAATATATTTAATTTAAAAATATTTTAACATTTTGATTTTATATTTGTAATATAAATATAATAATCTATATTATTGATAATTTATATTATTATTTGAAATTATCTGGCATTGTACCGGGTATAACCTAAAGTAGTGGTCTATTCACCCTAAAGGGGAAAGTACCAGCTGTTTTTTTTTTTTTTTGATAAAGAAAAAGGAGAGGGGGATAAATCTCGGTATAGCTATCCTCACTGGATCCCAATCTTACCAGGATATGTTCGATTCGGATTGTAATTTTTTCGCGTACTGTTTCAATCATCGGTGAGTACGTCAGCCTGATACCACTAAGTTGCCGGAGCAGTGCGCTCTTTCACTATCCCGATCATGTATCATAGAAAAATTTCTAGATTTAATCAAGTCATCCACAATGATCATGTCTTGAATCTGTGATCGATAAAAAGTAAGATTAAGTTTCTACTAATCGAGCTACTATTTTAGTGATAAAGGCAACGGCTGTTGCCCGGAGATGGAAGCAGCTCATGCACTCTAACAACTCAACTTATTAATAATAAATTTATTGTGGGAGGTGCCTCACCGCTCGCAAGCTGCCTCAGAGAAGTTGCAATATGATTTGATAAAATTTCCGTCAAGGTCAAGATCTAATATTATTGTAAAAATATCCTAAAGAATTTGGCTATGATGAACATGTTCACATGTAATTATCGCGACCCACTTACGCATCCTAACAACTTGCCTTTGTTAATAATAAATTTATTGGGGGAAGTGCCTCATTGCTTCCAAGCTATCTCAAAGAAGTTGCAATATGATTCAGCTATGATGAGTACATTTGCATCTGCAAATGTGCTCTCTTATTATTGAATTGCATTAAAATTATAGTTGGCAACAGCTCAAATACACTACAATGTTGGAAAGTCAAATTTACAAATGCTTTCTGAAGTCCAACCGGATTTTATAAGTCCCTAATTTGACACCACGATGGAGATTTTTTTAAAAAATAATGTAAAAAAAAATTTATTTAACAAACTAGGATAATTTTGTTTATATTTATCAAAATAGATATACATAGTGACGTGGGGGCCAAGTAGGATCTAAAATCACGTGTTGAACCTACATTTTTATGAAATAGCGGGTTGAACTCGCGTCTTCACGAATTCGCGGGTTGAACCCGAGTTTTCATGAAGACTTCACAGGTTGGAGTCGTGTTTTTCAAAAAATTGTGGATTGACCTCGCGTTTTCATGAAATCGCAGGTTCAACTTGCGATTTTAGTTGAAATTGCGTCCGGGTCGGCTTGCGCACGAAATCGCGGGTTGAACCCGCATTTTCACGAAATCGCCAGTTCAACCCGCACTTTCGGTTGAAATTGCTTTCGAGTCGGTTTTAGGGTTGCATCCGAGTCAGGTTGCTACGAACTCGCGGGTTCAACCCATGATTTCAGTTGAAATTGCATCTAGGTCAGGTTGCGCACGAAATCGTCAGTTCAACCCATGTTATCATAAAATCACGGGTTCGGGTTCAACCCGCGATTTCAGTTGAAATTGCATCCGGGTCAGGTTGCGCACGAAATCACGAGTTCAACCCATGTTATCATGAAATCGTGGGTTCAACCTATGATTTCAGTTAAAACCTCACTGCCTTTGGTTTGCTACGAAATCACGGGTTGAACTCGTGATTTCAGTTAAAATCCAATTTTTTAAAAAAAATTATATGAAATTCCATTTTTATTTTTTATTGAATAAATAGGATTTAGGATTTAGGGTTTAGGTTTTAGGTTTAAGAAATTAGGATTTATGTTTTAGGATTTAGTAGGGTTACAGGGCTGGATAGGTCCGGGCCACCCCGAAATCGAGTCGGATTTTGGACCAGTTTTTAAAAAAATTGTGCCGAGCTTCGGGCCTTAAAATAGAGCCCATTTAGTTTTCGGGCTGGGCTCGGGCACCCTTTTGGCCTGGCTCGGACCAGCCCAATCCCGGTCCGCAAATAAGTCCGATCCAACCGTCCCGGACCGACCCGAACCCAACCATTTTTTTTCGCAATGTCCCATCTCCCTCTCAGTATGTCTCCATTCTCTCTATCAGTCTCTTCTCTCTCTGTCTCTCTCTAGTTTCCATCTCCCTCCCCTGGTCAGGCCCCAACGGCCGACGCCCCTCCCTCCCTGGCTCCGATCTGCCTCCTCCGGCGGTCCGGCCCAGCCAGTTGGGTAGTCGCCAGGGATGAGTTTTTTTTGTCCTTGGGCTGGCATTTGTGCTGGCCTGATCGGGCTTCGACCCTGGCTCAGGCAGTCGCCAGCGGATCGGGCTCGGATAGGGATGTGGCCCAGTCTGGCCTACTTTTTGTCCTAGTTATAATATATTATTATAATATCATAATATTATTTTATTAATTTAAATTTTTATTTTTTAATGATTTTTTATTAATTTTAAAAATGGCTATTACTTTTTTCATTTTTTACAAATTATTTTTTTTTTCAATCCATATATTTCTACGTAACCCAAAACATCTATATTTGTAAATATAATTGGGCTGACGCCAACTTTGTAAATATCGATTAAAAAATATTATTTTAAAAAAATTCATTATCATTCAAATTGCTAGCCTCAGATTTTTTTAAAAAATAATAATTTTTTATTAAATATTTACTAAACTACAGTCACCCCTTTCATATTTATCAAATTAGATGACATGCAAGATGCGATTTCTCTTGTATGACACCTATTTCAATAAATATAATGGGATGACCGTATTTTGATAAATATTTACTAAAAAATATTATTTTTAAAAAAAGTCTGATAATAACAATTACAAAATTTGAGAATATAGTGTAATAAGTACAAACAATGAAAAAATAAAATACAAAAATTCTAAGTCCCACATGGTGGCCGTCTCCTGCTATGTGAAAGCTACTGTCAACGAGGCACTAGCTCCACGTCACTCGATCACTGATGCAATGTCGAATCATGTACATCAGGAAATGCATGCGGTGCAGATACATGATGTGACAATCCCTCACCTATATGCTGTCCTCCATGTCCTGAGTAATCATGATGCATTGGATAGTCCGATCCAGCAGCGTACTCAAAATGATGCATTGGAGAGGTGTTGACTCTAGTTTTGATTATGACAAAATATTTAAGTATATTTGAGTACTAATTATGTGTTAACTGTGTTATTAGTTATAGGTACTCAAAATTTGAACTTAGAGAAGTTTCAGCACTGGTGCAGCCAAGTGTCGACTTATGAACAGTGAAGTGTCGACTCAAGGCCTGAGACCAAACAGGATACAGAACATGATAATTTTAGAGGTTTGGTCAAGTGTTGACTCATGGATTGAAGTGTCAACTCAAAGTGTCGACTCACCAGTGCAGTCCTAAGAGCTTCAAAAAATAATTTGAGCTAAGTGTCGAATCAAGTGTCGACTCATGTGTCGACTCATGGAATTCAAATGTCGACACTTGCTGTAACTGCTAGTTTTTCTAAAGCGTAGAACTTCTCCAACTTGGCTCCAATGGCTATATTTTCTCCTCCAACGGTCATAAAGGTATGGAGGGCTATTTATACACCACCGAGCTCTTGGAAAACAAAAGAATCCATGGTTTGAATGAAAAATCCTTTGCTTTACAAGAAAAAATATATAAAGGATTTTTAAGGATTCAATATTGAGAGTGTTGAGTCTCCAAGGATTCAAAGTGAAGAGGGAACTTCCAAGAGAGGCATCTTCAAGCATCCATTAAAGCTTCTACAATATGGAGACAAGCTCAATACAACAATCAAGTGCCACAAAGACAAATCCGCTTTTTGTAAGAAAGCTTTTATATGTTCATTGTTATTCTTGTACTTGTATTGCTTACTAGTTTCAATTAAAACTAGTATCTAGGTTGATGGTGAGCCTTGACAAAATCATCTAGATTGTTGGTGAGCCTATGTGAGAAAAATCAACAAGGATTTTGACTTGTGAGCCGGTGAAAATATGTTAGGTTGTTAGTTAGCCCGGAAAACCATCAAGGTTGTTGGTGAGCTTGTAAAACCAACTAGGTTCTTGGTTAGCCTGTAAAACCAGGGGGTTTTTGGTTAGCCCGTGAAAACCAAGGAATTTTTGGTGAGCCCATGAAAACCAAGGGGTTTTTGGTTAGCCCATGAAAATCAAGGAATTTTGACTTGTAAGCCTGGAAAAATAAGTTGGGTTTGATTTGTGAGCCCGGAAAACTAATCGACTGTAATCTAGTATGATTATAGTGAATTTTCAAGAAAAACTTGGGAAGTGGATGTAGGTATCTTGGAGTACACCGAACCACTATAAACTTGATTTGTTTGCGATTGTTTTTATTCTTGCATTTGTTTCTTTATTTTCGCTGCACTTTATTATCATGCTCACAAATACATGCTTTGAATTGGCACATTATTTGAAGTCTTGCAAAAAAGTTTTAAAGTCCAATTCACCCCCCTCTTGGGTTGCATCATCATCCTGGCCTACAATTAGTATCAGAGCCTGGTACTCTTTTTGAAAATCTAATAGTCTTAAGTTAAAGATTATGGCATCCTAAGTTTGAAAATTTGAAAGTTAGAAATTTTTGAAAAACTTTGAAAAGAATTTACAACTCATATGTTAAGGGGGAGATTTTGAAAATTTATTTTTGGATCATATTTTGAGAGGGAGCTCGATGTTTTTCATTACTACATTACTCTATTCTTATTGTTAATCTTTTGAAGCATGTTATATTTATTTTTGAGCTTACCTTGTTTATATACTTAAAGATTTTGTCATTATCAAAAAGGGAGAGATTGTTGACTCTGGTTTTTATTATAATAAAATACTTAAGTATATTTGAGTACTAATTGTGCATTAATTGTGTTAATCAATTATAGGTACTCAAGATTTGAATTTAGAGAAGTTTCAGTACTGGTGCAGCCAAGTGTCGACTCATGAAATCCAAGTATCGACTTAAAGTGTCGACTCATGAATAGTGAAATGTCGACTCAAGGCCTGAGACCAAACAGGATACAGAACGTGGTAATTTCAGAGATTTGGTCAAGTGTCGACTCACGGATTGAAGTGTCGACTCAAAGTATTGACTCACCAGATGAAGTGTCGACTCACTAGTGTAGTCCTGAGAGATTCAAAAAATAATTTGAACTAAGTATCGAATCAAGTGTCGACTCATGTATCGACTCATGGAATTCAAGTATCGACACTTGCTGTAACGGCTAGTTTTTCTAAAGCGCAGAACTTTCCCAACTTGGCTCCAACAACTATATTTTCTTCTCCAACGGTCACAAACGGTCATAAAGGTATGGAGGGCTATTAATACACCACCAAGCTCTTGGGGAATAAAAGAATCCATGGTTTGAATGATAAATACTTTGGTTTACAAGAAAAAATATGTAAAGGATTTTAAAGGATCAATATTGAGAGTATTGAGCCTCCAAGATTTCAAAGTGAAGATGGAGCTTCCAAGAGTGGCATCTTCAAGCATCCATTAAAGCTTCTATAATATGGAGATAAGCTCAACACAATAATCAAGTGCCTCAAAGACAAATCCACTTTTTGTAAGAAAGCTTTTATATTTTCATTGTTATTCTTGTACTTTATTGCTTACTAGTTTTAATGGAATTGAAACTAGTATCTAGGCTGATGGTGAGCCTTGAAAAAACCATCTAGGTTGTTAGTGAGCTTATGTGATAAAAACCAACAAGGATTTTGACTTGTGAACCCATGAAAACAAGTTGGATTGTTGGTTAGCCCGGAAAATCATCAAGGTTGTTAATGAGCCCGTAAAACCAACTAGGTTCTTGGTTAGCCCGCAAAACCAAGGGGGTTTTTGGTTAGCCCGTGAAAATCAAGGGATTTTTGGTGAGCCCATGAAAACCAAGAGATTTTTGGTTAGTCCGTGAAAATCAAGGGGTTTTGACTTGTGAGCTCGGGAAAACAAGTTGGGTTTGATTAGTGAGCCTGGAAAACTAATCGACTGTAATCTAGTGTGATTATAGTGAATTCTCAAGGAAAACTTGAGGAGTGGATATAGGTGCCTTGGAGTCCACTGAACAACTATAAACTTGATGTGTTTGTGAATGTTTTTATTCTTGCATTTATTTCTTTATTTTTGATGCATTTTATTATCATGTTCACAAACATATGCTTTGAATAGGCACATTATTTGAAGTCTTGCAAAAAAAGTTTTAAAGTCCAATTTACCTCCCCTCTTGGGTTGCATCATCATCCTGGCCTACAATTGATATCAGAGCCCGGTACTCTTCTTGAAAATCTAACGGTTTTGAGTTAAAGATCATGGCAGCCCAAGTTTGAAAATTTGAAAGTTTGAATTTTTTGAAAAATTTTGAAAAGAATTTATAAATCATATGTTGAGGGGGAGCTTTTGAAAAATTATTTTTGGATCATATTTTGAGGGGGAGCTCAATATTTTTCATTGCTACATTGCTCTATTCTTATTGTTAATCTTTTGGAGCATGTTATATTTATTTTTGAGCTTATCTTGTTTATATACTTAAAGATTTTATAATTATCAAAAAGAAAGAGATTGTTGACTCTGGCTTTGATTATGACAAAACACTTAAGTATATTTGAGTATTAATTATGCGTTAAGTATGTTAATCAGTTATAGGTACTTAAGATTTGAATTTAGAGAAGTTTTAGTACTAGTATAGCCAAGTGTTGACTCATGAACAGTGAAGTGTCGACTCAAGGCCTCAGAGCAAATAGGATACAGAACGTGGTAATTTCAGAGATTTGGTCAAGTGTTAACTCATGGATTGAAGCGTCAACTCAAAATGTCGACTCACCAGATAAAGTGTCGACTCACCAATACAATCCTGAGAGCTTTAGAAAATAATTTGAACTAAGTGTCGAATCAAGTGTCGACTCATGTGTCGACTCATGGAATTCAAGTGTCGACACTTGCTGTAATAGCTAGTTTTTCTGAAGCACAGACTTTCCCAACTTAGCTCCAACGGCTATATTTTCTTATCCAACAGTCACAAACTGTCATAAAGGTATAAAGGGCTATTTATACACCACCAAGCTCTTGGAGAACAAAAGAATCCATGGTTTGAATGATAAATCCTTTGGTTTACAAGAAAAAATATGTAAAGGATTTTTAAGGATTTAATATTAAGAGTGTTGAGCCTCCAAGGATTCAAAGTGAAGAGGGAGCTTCCAAGAGTGGCATCTTCAAGCATCCATTGAAGCTTCTACAACATGGAGACAAGCTCAACACAACAATCAAGTGCCTCAAAGATAAATCCATTTTTTGTAAGAAAGCTTTTATATTTTCATTGTTATTCTTATACTTGTATTGCTTACTAGTTTCAATGGAATTGAAACTAGTATCTAGGTTGATGGTGAGCCTTGAGAAAACTATCTATGTTGTTGGTGAGCCTATGTGATAAAAACCAACAAGGGTTTTGACTTGTGAGCCTGTGAAAACAAGTTGGGTTGTTGGTTAGTTCGGAAAACCATCAAGGTTGTTAGTGAGCCCGTAAAACCAACTAGATTCTTGGTTAGCCCGCAAAATCATGGAGGTTTTTGGTTAGCTCGTGAAAATTAAGGAATTTTTGGTGAGCCTGTGAAAACCAAGGAGTTTTGGTTAGCCCATGAAAACCAAGGAGTTTTTGGTTAGCCCATGAAAACGAGTTGGGTTTGATTAGTGAGCCTGGGAAAACAAGTTGGGTTTGATTAGTGAGCCCGAAAAACTAATCGACTGTATTCTAGTGTGATTATAGTGAGTTCCCAAGAAAAAATTGGAGAGTGGATGTAGGTGCCTTGGAGTGCACCGAACCACTATAAACTTGATGTATTTATGATTATTTTTATTCTTGCATTTATTTCTTTATTTCTGCTGCACTTTATTATCATACTCACAAACACATGCTTTGAATTGGCACGTTATTTGAAGTATTGCAAAAAAGTTTTAAAGTCTAATTCACCCCCCCTCTTGGGTTGCATCATCACCCTAGCCTATAAGAGGTACTGAATCATCGAGTACCTCATCTGTGCTGAGTAGGAGGAGCTGCTGTCGATGTAGATGCATATGGATAAGGCTCTGAAGTCTCGTCCTCTCTCTCATCCTCCCGAGCAAATCCTTGTAACTAAACACGTGCATGCTCACAAATAATACTAAGAGCTGATTGACATATGTATTGTATACTCTATAAGGATGTCGCTATGGATCCTGGCTGAGCAAGCTGATAAATTGTCGCAATGCCACTAGTCTGAAAGTTACAAACATTTAATGAGTTATACAAAATATGAAATATATGATAACAATGTTTAATAGCATAAATAAAATTTCTTACTAGACAATCATGCATCGCACCATCATGACCGAGAAATCGTCGAGTGATACCATGATACCACTGCATGTATGGATCGTGATAATCCATAGCACCATCAGTAGGAGCACCATCACAACATAACCATGCCGGCTCTCCTATAACTAAATAAAAGACTGATGAGTGGCACTCCAATCCTGCTCGACTCATCCCCTGAGATCGATACGATGTAATACAGGATTTGTAACACATGAATCAGGTACGACCTGTCAAAAATCAAACTGTTGCATCACTCTATCAGGAAAGTACCACTCTACGATATAAAAACATACAAGTGGCACTCGACTACACTAGATATCTTGACTGTAGAGACAGTAATCTGGTAGCTGTGCAAGTATGTCGGTCGTATAGCCATATCACCTATTAATGAACAATACCAAGTATTTGTGTTACATAAATAATATAAAAAATATTAACCGTTAAGTAAGAAAGCTATAGTAGTCACCTGATCTGGTCTCAAGTGATCTATCAAATGTCGATATGAAGAGAGAACATGTGTAGGTACTTTTGTAACAGCAAAATCATCTCTCCATCTGTATATTAAATAGACTAAGTTACATATATCAATAAATACAAATAATCATTAAATTTAATTAAATTTATAACTCACCGCATCCCTAGTAGACCTTGTGGTGAACCAGCTCCACCATCATCTAAATTGATCAAAGGGTTTGGAACCTAGCAAAGTAATCTGTGTGGCGCCATGATCGGGAATCTATCCCATGCCTATAACTGTAGAAGCAACAAAAGACCAGCTATCTCAGTGGCATCTCTCCTGCTCGCCCTATATAGCTCTCTATACAACTAAGCGAGCCCTGCACTATCCCAACTATAATGTCTAGCACTCTGAAAATCTGCTAGTAGGGGTAGGAACATGAGATGCATCTTATCACCAGATTTATCCATAAACAAACACCCATCCATCAACTATAAAATAAATGCTCGAGCATAGCACTGAATCTATATCTCATCAGCATCAAAGGCTAGCTCATGAAATTGATCCGCTAGCCACACCATGCTCAATCGTGATCCGTGAAGTCTACCCTGTGGTGGTATAATTCCTAACAAATCCTGACAAACCTGTCTCCAGTCTATCCGTGTAGTACCTGTCACTGGTAGACCATCGACTAGCAAACCTAACTAGATAGCAATATCTTGTAAGGTGATGGTGCACTCTCCATGTGGTAAATGAAATGTATGTGTCTCGGGATGCCAATGCTCTATAAAAGTTGTAATCAAGTGCCAGTCTAACCATAAATATCCGACTCGTGCAAGACCGTAAAATCCTGACTGTATCAATAAAGATAATATGCACCTATCGAGAGGTATGGACCTGCGCATAACTAACTCTCTACGTCGATAATAGAGTACAGCAGCCTCCTATCCCTCCCATGCTAAACATGATCTATCTATATCTTGATTGTATAATACAAAACGATCTAATGGATCGGGATCCATAACTGTAATATGCAATAAATTAAAGTAAATGTAATAAGTAAATTAAAATATATGCAACGTAAATGTAAATAACAAATAATTAAACAAGTCTATAAATTACATATACATAGAGTATTACATGACAAGTCAATAACAAGAAATAATAAATATCCGTATAATAGATCAACGATCGATCAAACATAATACATAGCCCTGAGACAACCCAATTGTACAAGCAAGCTTATTCCAAGCTCCAACCATTACCTATCCTGACATATCAATAAGATACAAAGAAATATATGTCAGTACCATACATATCACAATCAACAAAAAAAATGTCACATATAAAAGAAAATAAGCTGACGTATATAAAAATACCTATGCAATGTCATTTATAAAAGTATCCTAATCTGCCTGTAATGTTCTTAGACAAGACTGTCTATCATGCCTTTCCTCCTTACAGATAGCACACCTTCGTCTATTTCCAGATTCTCAGATATCCATATCATTCCTAATTCTGGTGGAATGATGCCTACCCTTCTATCTCAGCCTAGTCATATCAGGCATAATAAAAATTTATTCTTCTTGCTCGGACCAATATTCTTGATACGGAATTGGTTGGAAATGTCATGCATATGATTGATGATAGTCATGTAATGTATAGCATCGATCAACGTATTTATAAAAATTAATTGCAACATGTGCACATAAAGCCATCACATGAGAGCAGGGTAAATGATAACACTGCCATTTCTGGCATGTACATGTCCGCTACGAAAGTTGTGCCACCTATAATTTAACATAACATAAGTCAATATGTAAACAACATACGATAATATTTTTTAAAAAAATTAAGAACATACAGTCACTTGTGTATAATACCTTTGTTCATGTTTGGTCCACGCCTCGCCGTTTGGACTTGAAACAAGCCACTTTTTCTATCGAATCTTGTAATTGTATGTGATGTAGCTTTGGCTTGCTTGGAAATTACGTGTCCCATAACAAAAGGAGTAAATCTTTTGTTCCTATCAAGTGCATCATTTGCCTGGGCACATCGACCACTAAAATATGATACAAATCGAAAGAAAGTCAATTGCACTAAAGCAGTTATTGGCAAGAATCGAGCATTTTTTAAAAGTCCATTGAAACACTCAGATAAATTTGTTGTCATCATTCCATAACGTCGACCGTCATCATGTACAAGTATTCATTTGTCTAAAGAGATATCATTCAGCCATTGAACAACTTCTGGATTTAATTTTTCAATGATCCTCGTATATTTTTGAAATTTTCTAGGCTGTGTTTGCATTCCAGCTTTTTTGACCATATCCTTTAATTTTGGATCATGAAATCTTGAGTTGAAATTGCTAGCCACGTGACGAAGGCTATAAACATGATAAGCATTCGGTAGCTACCAACCTAAATACTCGTTTTGCACTACAGATAATATACCAGGATGTCGATCAGAAATTAGACAGATATCTTGACATGATGTAACAAAATTCCTGATACAAGTTAAGAACCAATCCCATGTATCAGCTAATTTTTCATCAACAATACCAAATGCAAGTGAAAATATATGGTTATTTCCATCAACAGCAGTTGCAATCTTCAACTTCTTCTTATACTTTTCATATAGGAATGTAGCATCAACACTTATGACCGGTCGACAATACTTAAGCCTTTCAATCAAGGGTGCAAAGGCCTAGAAAACACGATCAAATTGAGACAAGATGGAAAATGAGTAGGAATGCTGATAAATTTCATACAAGAGCCCTGATTAAATTCTTCAATAGCATGCAACCATTTTGGAAACAAATAATATGAAACATCCCAATCACCGAAAGCATGGCTATTGCCTTTTACTTGGCTTCCCATAATTTTTTATAACTGGGTGTATAATTATATTTATTTTTAATCACTACACCAAGTCCAGAAATAGCAATTGAAGGAATTTCTTTGACCTGATCCCGAATTTCATTTACAATTAATGTTGAATCCAGCCTAGAATGATCCTGAGACATCATTACCGTATGCATGTATGGGGACCCGTATATCATGTGATCTCAAAATGACCATGCCGTTTAATAGCTCTCAACATCCATTGATATCTTGATTCTCTATTCTTATATTTCAGAAGCCATAAATTGAGATTAGACTCAATCACTCTAAACTCATGAAGTCTTTCAATAGAATATTGCTTTATTGCTGTTTGTAATCCTACATTATCTATGAAGCGAAGGCCTTTACGTAACTCCTCATCTCTTTGCCATACAATAGATGGTTCTTGCAATATAGAGTACATGACATATTAGTAGCAGTCCAATCAACTTGATTGAATGTTTCGAAGGGGGCTTCAAATACATGTTTATTTGGAACAGGGATATCATGTAGACTTCATACAGGTTCTAATATACCAACTTCATTATGTTCATCAGCCACATCATCTTCACTTTCTTCATCATTTTCATTAAAATGTTGATTATCTGGATACACTGTATCATCAGTAGCTATATGTACCGATGCTTGTCTAATATTACTCTCTAGCACATTAGTGTCCACTGTATGTACAGGATCTTGTATAAAACTTAAACCAGTATTTTTCAAAATATTATCTATGATTTTTGGACTACAATATGATATAACATGTTCACTTACATGAGTTTTACTGTATTTTGAGCAGCTACTTCATAATCATCCTATTCATAAATAGGTTCAAAAGCTTCAATAGTTTGGATATCTATATACAACTTTGCACCTGATATACGAGGATGTGAATTGATCGTTGAAAACATTATCTCCATATCCTCATCATCAGTTAATGGAACGGGTTCATACTTTACATATATCAGCTATACAACTTGTGGATATCTATAAATGATTAATATTTTTTTTTCACTTCTGTTTATATGAAAGACTTTACATATTTTGTTCTTCAATTCTTCGAAAGTCATACCATATTTTATTCTAATTACCTTTTTTGGTCCTTGATTGTACTCAATGCCATATTTGCCATTAATCATAGAACCATTAATATAGCATAAAGCTATGATTATTTCTCCCATTATGCCCTACATGTTTAATAAAAGAAATATATTTAGAGATAAATTTCTCAAAATATATAATAACATCATTAAAAATTTACTTAAACAAAATAAATAATATGATAATAAAATTATGAACATAATTAATTTCTTAAATACATAAATATAAATTTCAATATTTTTTAAATTTAATATATATGTATGAAAATTATGATGACTTAAATGATAAATGCATCCTATCACCAACTACTGGGTAAAGATAGGTCCTATCCCATTCAGAAATTGCATTAATATTACAGGTCAGCTTACAGTAATCAAACGGTGTGTAATGAAGATCGAATAAAATTTTGGTAACATTTCTCCTTCGTTCTCCACATACAAATATTTATATATACGGGGAACAAAAAGAAAATGATACTCAAAATTTCATTCAATCTTCATTGCACGTCGTTTAATTACTATAAGCTGAACTATAAAATTATTTATAATTTTCAAACTATCCACATTGGACAATCAATTAATTAATGTGCATAATTCTCAAATCCATACAAATACAAATAAATTTACAGATACTATAGAATATACATATTAATCAATTGACAGGTCTACAGTTCAATGTAATACAAATTATATATTCGTATATATGAAAAATCAAATTATTAACTTAACAAATAACTTTCAATGCATAATTTTGTCGATACTAAGAATTTCTACATATTACATAATGTAGATATTCATGCTGCACATCTAAAAAAAATTTAAATAAATAAAATTACAAATATGTAGTCTACAAATATCTAAACTTTAATGCTCAACTTAATTTTTTTTGTACACTATGATTACATTTCTCAATTAATAAATTTATAATATGATTAATGTTGTGTATAAATTAAAAACTTTATTCATAACTTAATAATTTATTTATATATTCTAAATATTTATAAATTTTAAATAAATATTATTAATACTACATTTTATTTAAATAAATTTGTACTGCATGATTTTCAAATTTATTTTAATACAGCAGGTACATTGCTAACTTTATTTATAATTTAATATATTAATTTTGTACCATAATATACCTATATTTAATTAAAAGTTTATTTATAAGCTATAAATATTCATATATTTTAAGCATTTAACAAACATACAATAAATTTGTATAGCATGATAAATAAACATTATTTAATTATATAAATATTATAAATATTTTTCTTATATAATTATATATTCATAATTAAATAATTATTTAAATTATATAATAATTAATAATTTTATATATTATTTTATAATAAAATAATTCTAATAATTCCATACATATTTATATTTACTAGCTGATTTTAAGTACCATCATAATTTTACTATATTTAAAAATTAAAAATAATTATTCTTTTAATAATGAAGATTATAAATTATCTTTCTAAAATCTGATAAAAAAACTTATAAATATAGATTTATCCTAAGATTTTATCCTAATAATTATTTTTTTAATAATGAAGACTATTTAATTTTTTTTAATAATAAAGTGAAATAAATATTCAATAAAAATCTAAAATTTTTCTCTAAAAAGAATAATTTCATGTAAAATTACAACATAAAATAAACACAGTAAATAATTAAGTTTTCTAAACATCAAACAATAACATATAATTACATTAAAAAAATTAGAACTAACATGGCATCACAATATTAAATTCTAAAATTTAAATTTATAAATATGAATATAATATAACAAAAATATAATTATAAAAATATCATAAAATATGCCTGCAAGAAGAGAATACCTGATGCCCAGGCTAGATTTGGATACCAAAATACACTTGTGCTGATTCTAAACATCAAAACAAACCAAAACTTGGACCGTAAAACTGGGACCGGAAGATCAAATCCCAATTTGACCTTAAACAACTAACAAAAACCAAAATTACCTAGACAAGTTGGGAAACACCTGGACCCCTTAGAATCCAAACAATCACACTGAGATGGGGCCGGGAGACACGAGATGGGGCCGAAAAATACTGGGACCGGGAGACCGAGGTGGAGCCGCAATGGGGCTAGAAGAATACAACACCGGGAGACCGTTATGGGGTCGAGATGGGGTTAGGATGGGGCCAAAAGAATCCAAGAATGGGAGGAGATGGGACCGAAAGATGCAAGGAAACAACAAAGCAAACAACCAAAAGAAAAAACCCATAAAGGCTTTAAGAGTCTCGGGTCAGAAATCGTGGGTTGGACCCGCGTTCTCTCAGTGAACTCGTAGGTTCAACCCGCGTATTCTTTGTCATATCGCGGTTTCCAGATGCATTTTCAGGATGAATTCACATGTTCGATCTACATTTTCACCGGCTTTCGCCACGTGCCCGAGGGCCTTTCTACATGTACGCCTTTCCTGGCCACCTGTTCCTAATCTGGCCACATGTCTAAGCCTTGGTGATACATGGCCAAAAATCACCTAATTTTATAAATAAGTTACAGACGACCTTATTTTTGGAAATAATTTTTTTATATTAGTTTTTAAAAAAATCCCCATGATGGTGTATCTAGACAGCTGAAAAGCCACATTTGCATAAGCTTTCCCATGTCCAGCGCTATTTTATAGAGTTTTTTTTATTATTAATTTTTTATCCGATATTTACGGAGTTGGGGCCAATCCAATTTTATTTATGAAATTAGATATTTACAGTGAGATGGACTGTACGGATAAAAAACATGAAAAAAAATCATAAACTTTATCGAAATCTTAGATATAACCTACGATTTCTGATTTAAACTTAAAAAATAATTTAAATAGAGAAATCGTAGATTGTATTTGCAATTTTAAAGAAAAATTGTAGGTAATGAAACCTACGATTTCTCCACATAAATCCTTCTTTTTTTCATTTTAAATTTTAATAAAAAATTTAAAAATAAATAAATAGATAAAAATCTTTAAAAAGATAAAAAATAAAAAATAAAGAATTAAGAAAAATAATAATATGATATTATAATAATATATTATGACATATTTTATATTAGAATAAATATTTTATATTCTAAAATATAATAAATATATTATAATTATTAAATTATATATTATATATTATGATATAGTATATTTGTTGACATACGTATACCAAACATGGTGTGGTGGTATTGCGTCAAGTACCATCGACACAGTATAATGGGATGAGTGGCCAGACCGGCGATCGGACAAGTACCATCCTGGCAGCCAAACTGGCTATCGGATCAGGAGCCGGATTGAAGATCAGACCGGCGATCGGACTGGCGATCGGATCGGTGCCAGACTGGTGGCCTGATCGATGATCGAACTGGCACTGACCTAGCAACTAAATTGGCTATTGAACCAGTGGCTAGAGCCGGACTGGCTATCAGATCGGTGGCCTGAGAATGACTGGCTGTCAAACTAGTGATCGGATCGGTGACCGGATTGGCATTGACCTGGCAGTCGGACTGATGGCTAGACTGGTAACCAGATCGATAGTCAGACTGGCACAGACCTGACAGCCAAACTAGCTATCGGATCAGTGGTTGGACTGGCTATCAGATTGGTGGTAGAACTGACGATTAGACCGGTGACCAGATCGGATCAACTCGAATTGGTACCAGTCCGGTCGCCAGTTTGGCCACCAATCCGACAGTCAGCCCAGCCACTAATCCGATAGCTAGTTCGATTGCTAGGTTTGTGCCAGTCCAATTATTGGTCCAATTGCCAGTCCAACAACTAGTCTGATCGCCAGGTCGGTGCCGATCCGGTCGTTGATCCGACTACCGATCTGATAGCCAGTCCAGCTCTGACCATCGATCTGATGGCCAGTTCGATTGCTAGGTCGGTGCCAGTCTGATCATTAGTTCGGCCGCTAGTCCGGCCACCAGTTCGATCGCTAGTCTGGCTTCTGATCTGATAGCCAGTCTGGCTACCAGGACAGTACCTATCCGATCACCGGTCTAGCCACTTATTCCGTTGTGCTGCACCGACGGCACTTGATGCAACACCACCACCATATTTGGTATACATACATCAACAAATATACTATATTATAATATATAATATATAATTTAATAAATTATAATATATTTATTAAATTTTAGAATATAAAATGTATCATAATATATTATTATAATATCATATCATTATTTTTCTTATTTTTTTAAATTTTTTTAATTAATTTTTAAAGATTTTTATTTATTTTTATTTTTTATTTTTTTAAATTTAAAATAAAAAAATAAGAATTTATGTAAAGTAATCGTAAGCTGTATCTATGATTTTTTATTAAATTACAAGTATACAATTTTTTATTTAAATTATTTTTAAAATTTAAATAAAAAATAATAGATTGTACTTATAATTTTGATACATGTGATTTCTTTATATATATTTTTATCTGTACAATCCACTCATCTCAAACACCTGGTTCCACAAATAAATTAAGATGGCCCCAACTCCATAAATATTGGATAAAAAAATAATATTTTTACCACTACGGTGGTAGCTTAGTTGGTAAGAGCGTGGCTCCACTCTTATAAATTCTCTCTGGTCACAAGTTCGAGGCATGATCCCCGGATGACTCGATTAAATTTCAGAATTTTCTGGATACACGTGACTGGAGGGCGAGCGGCTATTACTCCGATGCCGTAGTGGGGTTAAATTGACGTACTCACCGGTTGGTGGGAAAGGTATGTGAAAAAATGCGGTCTGAATCGAACAATCGCCTAACAGGCTGGGAGCTAGAATGGGGAGCTACACCAGGATTTACCCCCTATTTTTTTAATAAAAAAATTAAAAAATAATATTTTTAAATAAACTCCTATTTTACAAATCTCTGATTCGACACCATGATGGTCCATCTAGGAAATGGACAAGACTTTCAATGAAGCTGGAGCAGTAATTGTATTGTCTCATTCAATAATGCATATCCTGAAAGGATTGGCCAACCTCCATAGAGACAAGTCTCCATAAGCTAAGGGAGACATTAAAAGTTTATTAGGCCCATTGCCGATGTTGCTGCCTGGATCGTCGTAGCCCATAGCTACTGATGATGTCGGGTGGTCTGCGACCGCCCGTCGGGGATGCCTCCGGTGCCTCGTGACCTACAAGGCAACCAGCGTCAGTGATCGAGGCCGGGGATTCCGGCGGGGGTACTCCGACGGTCAAGTCAGTAATGATCCAGGAGAACAGATCTTCCTGGTCGAGCCCCTCGGGATGAGCTCCATGCTAGGAGGAGTGAGTGGAGTGTATGAGAGTATGAGTGAGCTGGGAGATGTGGTGGCCGAGGTGGTCTTGCCCTCCTCTCTGGCCTCCCTTCCTTGTGTTGCTCCGGTTCCTCTCTTGGATTGAAAAGTATGCAATGGATCTTGTTCTGGGTCAGATGCCGATACCTCTTTTACTTACCCTGGCAGGATCTTCTACCTTGGTTTTCTTTGGGATCTCCCCCTGCTATCGTGTATGGTGAGGTACCGTGACGTAGACGAGACGTCTCTCCTGTTTTGACAGTTGGGGAAGCCTCCGTAGATCTTTGACATTCCTTCTTCCCATCCCTCTCCTGGAAACCTGACAGGACCTCAATCGATCGACCACCGGTCTTGGGACCCGCGCTCTCCGGTAGGGTCTTTTCTCCGGTTGTACAGCAGATCAGCGGAGGGCATGGCGCCTTGATATGAGCTTTCCTTTCTTTCTGGAGTGAGAGACGGTCGTGGGCATTAATTGTGGCATGGTTGGTGTTGTCGCACGGCCCTCGGGAGTATGATCACTATCCACGGAGGAGAGGCATGGCTCCCCTGGTGGCTGGCGCGTTGGTTTGAATTGAGGGCCGAGCTGGAGGGGCAGGGCCAGTCTTCGGTAGACTAGCCTCGGTGCTGCTTGACAGGACGAAGGTGGACTGAGCTCGACCGCGGAGGGGCACCTCGTGGCGGAGGAGGCTGAGCTCGACTCCTGACCACGGGGCCCGACATCAAGCGAGCTCGGCGCCGGGGTGCCGCCCAGCCCAGGGGACCTAAGCTCGGAGGGGCGCCTCATGGCGGAGGAAGCAGAGCTCGACTCCTGACCACGGGACCCGATCTCGAGGGGTCCGCCTTGGACGGGCATTCGGACTCGGCTCCGGCCTAGGTGTTCCAAGCTGGCGGGAACGGACCTGGCAGAGGATGGAGCTTGCCTTCGGCGGGCAGAGGTGTTGCTTAAGGGAAGCTCAGCCCGACGAAGGTGCTCGTGTTGAAAGCTTGTCGTGGTGCCTGATGGGGGCTCCACGTTAGCTGCCTCGTGCCACATCAGCGTTCTGACCACATCAGCCGCCATCACGGCTCGAGGGGCTATAAAACTGCCATTCTTCTCTCTTTTCTAACCTGTAACCTGCTTATCTCGTATTTTCGTTGTTGCATCATAACCAACTTTTCATTTTCAATACATAAGGTGATAGGGTTTAGATTTAGAACAGACATAAGATTGGATACAATATATCTATATTTATATTTATTTTATTTGATAAATATAAATATGGATATGAATATTAATTAAATATAAAAATTTTTATTTACATCTATTTTAAACAAATATAGATATAATCAGATACTAAATGTATTGAGATAAATATAGATATAAGTTAGATAACTAAATTTTATAATCATAAAAATAATAGATTATTACATAAATATTAAATTAAATTAATAATATATTAATATAGTTATATATATTTAAAATTTTTAAATGATATATAAAATTAAATAGAATTATAAATAGATTTGGTTATTTGGATATGGATCGGATACTTGTATATCCATTAGATGAGCTGTAAATATGGAATTAGTAGACTAGAATATATAAATATGGAATTAGTTGACCAAAAATTTATTACGAGAGATTGCAGGGATCATGAGATTCTATAGTGGACCAAAATTTAAATATAAGAATTAGTGGACAAAGAATTGATTATGAGAGATTATAGGGATTGACAAATAATGGGGATCCTTTACCTATTTTGTTTTTGCATAAATTGGCCAATATGGCCTATATATATATATATATATATATATATATGTTGTACTTGACATCAAATAAAATTAAGAGAGAAATTCCCATCTTATTCCTAAATTTTACATAGTATCAGAGCAAAGATCTTAATATCAATGAAATCTTAGTAGCCTTTTCAATCCACAACCTCGACTCACCATGGTCAATCAGAAGAAGGTGACAAAGATATTGTCGTCATACCAGATAAATTTCTCAAATAATCCGAGAACTCTGTTGGTATGCTACGCCCTCACTGGTAGCAAAAATTTGACATACGCGAGGATGATGAAGAATGCCTACAGGCAAAGAAAAAACTCGGGTTCATTAACGGAACTTTGAAGAAGTCAGATGCTAGTACACCTAAGGCAAGTCATTTGATGGTTTGCAATTCGATGGCTACTCATTCTACTCAAGATAAATCCGATCCAGAGTTCGACCCAAATGGTCCCGAGCAATATCAGCAACATCTAGCACTCTTGAATGATAAGAAGGGGTCAACCGAACAAATATCATGTGAGAATTTTACTCACAATGATAATGTAGACTGAATATTGATATGAGTGCCTTAATGCACATGACCAGATACTAGAGTATCTTGACAAGACCAATAAAGTAGAAGCATCATATCCTATATAACTCTCAAATGGGAAGACGGTTCTAGCTAAGGCAATGGGACAAGTGCAATTAGGCCCAAACTTAATTTTGCAAGATGTTCTTTATATTTCTGGTTTTACCTGCAGTTTAATTTCGATTGAAAAGTTGATAGCAAATCTAAATTGCTTGGTGACAGTTTTACATGATTTTTGTCTTGTACAGGGCCTCACCTAGAAAAAGTTGATTGGAGTGGATAAATTGCGAGGGGCCTATAAGCTTGGGCATATGGCACCATTATCAGCATGTCAAGCAACCGTGACAAAAAACCATGGTTTATAGCATTGACGACTAGGTCATCTATCTCACATACTTTACATTTAATTCCTGAACTTTTAATTAACAAGTCCTTTAGTAATTCCTAATGATATATGCTTATGCTCGAAACAAGTTATAGCAGTTAATGAAAATAAAATTGCGGCCATCTTTGATTTAATTCATTGTAATTTGTGGGGGCCTTGTAACATGGCATCTCTAGTGGGTGCGTGATATTTCCTAACCATAATTGATGAAGAAAAAATCTGAAATATATCAGCTACTGATAAGCTTCTATAATATTGTTAAAACTCAATTTGGGCACACAATTAAGACAATCAGATTGGATGATGGTCAAAAATTTATATCAGGTTCGTTAGAGTAGTTTTACTCAGATAAGTGGATAATATACCAAACCTCCTGTATTGACACTTCACAACAAAATGGAAGAGTAGAATGTAAGAATCGACATATCCTTAATGTAGCGAGGGCCTTGCACTTCGAGATGTATTATAGATATGGTAGCTGGGTCATCCACCAGTGTAGCTGCAATTGTAGGAGGCCACACACCGATCTAAAAGGATTGATGATTATTTAGATGAGAGATCTCAATGTATCATGGTGTAAAAACTTAAAATTATAAGTATTAATTTTTGTATATACTAATAAGTACTAATTCGACTAATCAATTTGTAAACTATATAAATGAATTACATGGAGTACATCGTAGCATGGTATGGTGAAGACCCATCCTCTTAGCCCCTTCTTGATCTCGAGGGATGGCTTAGGGCCATAGAAGAGGTGAGTAGGAGCCGAGTCATAGGATTCGGCATAGCTTCGACCCTCCGGCAGTTTGATACTCTTCGATATCCTCATCTCAGGCTGTGACAACTTAGACATGGAGTGATGCACATGTTGAGAATATCATGAGTCATACTTGTCCAGCGACCTCAAAGCTTTTGGAATGCCATCTGCTATACGGTCATCGAACTTCTTCGGGACCTGCATTTATATGATCAGCTGGCTTCAGTATTACAACTATTATAGTAAATAAGTCTATTAATAAATTTCTTTACTTATTTTAATTTTTTATACTTATAAATTTATTAATAATATTTTATTTTCTTCGTTGCAAGATGATGGGACATCCGGCTTTCATCTACCAACTATTAGAGAAGACATGTAAGAGGAAGACATGGATAACGACAACATAGAAGATCTCAAATGATTTTTTTATTTTAATATTATGTATTTATTTTTTATCTGTAAAGTAATGTAAATTTATAAAATTATAAAATTTATATTTTTAATATAATATAATTAAGTTTTTATTTATAATCATGGTTGTTAATTATTGTTTTACTTTTAATATAGTTTAAAAACTATAATTATTTATTATTAGAATTAAAATATTTTTTTTAAAACAATAATTACTATTTTTTAAAAAAATTTGTAAAAAGTTATAGCGATGGTAATTGTTGTTACTAAAGATTTAATACTAACGGATGAAATTTTTAGCCACGGCACTATTTTTGTTACTAATATTTTTTTATTTACTTATTTTTTTAAAAAAATGTAAATACTATTAGAAACGTTAATTAGCTGTCTCCAATAACGGTTATTAGTGACAGTTGGAAAAGCCATTGCTAATAATGATTAGTTGCTATATGGATTTATTTGATGGATTATTAGCGATGGAGTGCCGTCACTAACATAATTAGCAATGGCAAACTCACTATTAGTGACGGCAAATAGATGTCACTAATAATCATTTTTTTTATAGTGATTTTTTTGAATATTCCTTTTGAACTCAAGTATATTTAATGATTGTTATAGAATATGAGCTTAACTCATGCTTTTATGCTTCTTTCAATGATTATTCAACAGTTTAATAGGTCGTCTAGTTATTTCTGACTGTTAGAGGTCAGATAATAGCTATTAGAATCCAAAAATTTGAAAATTGGAAATTTGTAGAACTAACTATTACACAGCTATCAGAGGGCCACAAGTCGACTTGCCTGGTCCACAAGTTGGCTCACTTGTAGGAATTCAAAATTTTGACTTTTTGGTCCACTGAGAGTCAGCTCTTCTAGTACTCGAGTCGACTCTTTTGCCTGTACTGAAAAACTGACTTTCTGTATCACTAAGAGAGTCAACTTTTTCGGTATATTAGCCAGCTCTTTTGGTAACATGAAAAATTTATATATTCTGTTTTCCTGAAAGAGTCGACTCTTGTTCCACAGGAGTCGACTCTTCTACTTGAGGTAGAAAACTATCCAACTAAGAGAGTCAACTCTTCCATCCCATAAATCAGCTCGTCTACATGCCAAATTAGTGTGCCACTTCCAGAACATGCCAGTGTCAGCTCTAACTCTCATGACTCAATTCTTCATTCCAAATATCAATTCTTGTTGGGACTGTTCTCGCATCTAGAAGAAATAAAATTAAAAAATTGTTTTCTTTTCTTTTCCTGTAAGTCTTGCATTCTGCTGCACATCACTCTCCAATATTTAGTACCAATGATCAATTAAGATAATAATCATAGAAATTAATTTTTTAGAAATAATAACTACCAACCATGATAATGAATCAATCAAGTTTGATTATTTAGTCAAATAAGAGAAGTTATTTTAAAAAATGTGTTGCCGACCTTACCGCTATGGCCTGCGGCTGCGAGTTGGCATCGAACTTTGGTCCCCTTTACTACGGAATCCTGACGTTCCCGGACCTACAAAACAAGGTTAGAGATCCAGACCGGGGGTTTCAGCAGGGGCACTCCGACGATCAAGTTAGCGAGCGGCAAAGTGGAACAGATCCACTAAGGCGGATCCCCGCTGGGTCTCCGTGCTTAGAGGAATCTTTGATGAGGAGATGAATGAAAATGAGCGAGAATGAGAGGGGTCAGCACTCCGGTTCTTGCAACTAGGCTCGCCGATCTCGTCCCTGAGAGTTCCTTCGGAACCTTTGTCTCAGAGTCGCCTGTTCACTTCTTCCGTGCATTTTCCCTCTTGATTGCTTTTTCTTTTCTTTCTCTTTTTCTTTTTTTTGGAACCTGTGTGGCCAGCCACCCATGGTATTGGCATGGGTTTGAACATTCCCCGCCTGATCTTGCCGAGGATGACGATGCCCTCTTCAGGCTCGGTTGGAACCTTTTCTTGAGACCATTCCCTAGGACCCGAGAGAGGGGGGAGCTTCCGTGCCCCCATCCACATGCCCCCAGTCTGCCCCTGGGGTAGAGGACGAAGGTGGCTACTGTTGTCCACCTGTTGAGGAGCTTTGATCTGCCCCCCTTCCTGGCTTGCCAATCTGTTATCGCTTGGATCATCGTGGCCCGTAGCTCCGGTGCGTTGGGTCCCTCCCGCCGGACACTCATCCGCAGGCCTCGTGAATCGACCCCCTTTATCGGGTGGACCTATAAAACATGGGAGACCTGGGCCGAGGATTCCGGCGAGGATACTCCGACGATCAAGTCAGTGGAACGATTGAGGGAAACAGAAGACCTCTAAGATAGAGAGCTTGGAGAACTCTCTGCTTCTAGAGGGTGATAAGAATGGGAGATAAATCGAAGACAATGGAGGACTCAAGAGGTCTGTCATCTCTTACCCCTTCTTACCTCTTCATCCTGATCTTATGTAGACAAGCAACTCTTGTTTTTGGGGAGGCGTGCTGGTCTTGGTATAGACCTGCGAGGTTTCTGCTGGCCTAAGAGGTTTAGATAGGTTGGTGAACCTCCTTCTTCTGGGTGGTTCAGTGGTGAAGGAGAATAGTGCCTTGGGTGGGGCACTCCTTCCCGATTGGTGTAAACTGTGACCTGGGGGCTTTAATATAGCCCTCCTTGCAAGCGGTGCGCCACAGGTCTAGCAGGGACGGTGATTTTACATGTCGGAAAGCCATCCAGGCTTCCTTCATACCTGCACTTTGAGAAGCATATCTGGGATGGAGTCAGATGGACCGTAGCACGCGGACCGAGACGAGGTAGGTGGAGGCTCTCCATGCACACGGTTCTAGGTGCACGGCACGAGGCTCCTTATGCACGCGGATCGAGGTGCAAAGGTAGGCAGTCTCCTTATGTGCGTGGATCAGGGCACGCCATCTCTTCATGCGCACAGAACGGGCCACGGGAAACCCACTGGAGCGAAGCACTGGGCGTTCACGGAGCCGGAGTTGGGACTGGAGCCGGACTCCACGCGGACGGAAGGCACCGCGCTGGAGGTGAGGTGCTGGGCTGGAGAGGAGGCCGAGAGGTCTCCATGCTGGATCGCACCGGACTGGGTCGGCCTTCATGCTAGCAGAGCCGGACCGGGGTTGGAGTCGGAGTCCACGTGGGTGGAGGGCGCTGCGTCGGGCGCTGCCGGACTGGGCACACGAGCATGTCGAACTGGGCATGCGGGCGTGCCGAACTGGGTGGAGACGAGCCGGACTGGGCGCCACGCGTGCCGGGCATCTAGACTGGGGTGGACTGGTGCTGAACCGTGCCACGCTTCTGCGGGCGTGGCCGGACTGAACGGAGGCGTGCCGGACGGAGCCGGGCTTGCCGGACCGGACCGAAGAGCTCCGCTTTGGAGCTACGAGTAGGACTTCATGCGGGCGGAGCCGAACTAGCATGGGTGTCCCACTGGGCTGAGCGCGCGAGCGGAGGAGTACTGGTGTGCGCGGGCGAGCCGGAAGGAGCCGGACCGGAGCTGGGTGCGCCGCGGGAGGAGGCAGAGGTAGAGTCGACCGCGGTCGAGACCCTGGCGTGGGCGAAAGGACTGCGGGTGGAGCGCAAGGGCATGCCGAGCTGGATTGGAGCCGGGCTGCCGCGGGCGGAGCGCACGGTCGTGCCGAGCTGGACTAGATCCGGGGCCACCGCGGGTGGAGCGCACGGGCATTCCAAGCTGGACTGGATCCGGGGCCATCGTGGGCGAAAGAGCTGGGCACGGGCGTGCCATGGGCGGAAGAGCTGGGCCGCGGGCGTGCCGGACCGAGCGGAGCCAAAGCTAGATTGGAGCTGGGGTGGCGTGGATGGAGGCGAAGCCGGAGTCGACCGGGCATGCCGGACTGGAGCCAGGGTCAACCAGGCGTGCCGGACTGGGCGCGTAGGCGCGCCAGACCGGCACGGGCCAGAGCTGCAGCAAACGGAAGGCACTGCGTGGAGCGGACCTGGGGCACGGGACAGTCGAACCGAAGCAGGTGTCCTGCCGGACTGGGCCGAACCTGGCGCGGGGTCGCACCGGAGGGCGGAAGCGAAGTGGACTGGCGCAGGTCGTGCCTTGGTGCGGGCATGCCGCAGACGTGAGCCTGGCGCGGGCGTGCTGTGGGTGGATCTGAGGTTGGAGCTAGACTCCGCATGGGCGGAGGGCGCCGCGTGGGACTGGAGCTTGTGGGCGGAAGGACTCCGCGCGGGCGGAGTGCACCGCACGGGACTGGAGCATGCGGGCGGAAGTACTCCACGCGGGTGTGCCGAGCTTGACCGGCACGGGTTGAGGTGCCAGGGTGAATGGCCGAGGTGGGGCCGAGGTGCCGAGCTGAACTGGACTGCCACGAAGCTGGACTTCGTGCATGGCCGAAGTGAGGCCGAGGTGACGAAGTACATGGCCGAGGTGCCTACATGGCCGATCTCCTCATAGAACAAGCGGACCCACCGTCTTCTTTGGACGGGAGACTTGGGGATAACCATGAAGCATGTGACCACGTCAACCACCCAGGAGAATGCTGTCTCAAGGCCGAATAAATTTTTTTACTATTATAACAAAATGAAAATAAAATTCATGCATAAAATTATCAATCCATTAATACAACTACAGTATATCTTTTGTTCATGTCATAATGGGATTAGCTTAGCTTGATTCTGAAAATATTTCATTTTTATATATTACAAAAAAATATTTAAAAAATAAAAAAAAATAATTAATTTTATGGATAATTTATGTAGAATTATGTTTATATTGAATGACATACATATATATATATATATATATATATATATATATATATATATATATATCAAGAGAAAGAAGTTGATAATTGTGCCAATTATATATATATATATAATGTAAACCCGCTCCGCAGCGCGGGTCAGACGCCCCTCCGGAGAAAAAAAAAAAAAAAGCACGCCTCGGACCACGAAGTGCGCAGCCGATTCGGTCGCCATGTTCTTTCTGACGTGCGAGCCCTGCAGCCAGCTCATTTTTATTCCCCCTTAAAACCCCCGGGGAGCCCCGCTTACCTCTTCTTATATATCTTGGCCGAAGCCTCATCCAACTTGCGCTCAACTCCTAGCACGAAGAAAATGGCTCCTCTGCCTACCCCTCCGATCCTCCTCCTCGCGTTGTTCCTCGCGGCAATGTCCGGGTCACTTCGGGAAGGGGCACTGGCACGGGAGAGCGGCTCTGAGTTAAATAGGACCGCCTTCCCGGCTGACTTCATCTTCGGCGCCGCCTCCTCGTCTTACCAGGTTAAGCCCTTTGTCATGGCTTTCTAAAACGATCTGGAATTCTCTGCATGATTGGTTTTCTCGGCAAGTAAATCAATTCCTGATTCAGTTATCCAAAAAACCATACATCTTCTCTCTGAATGGTCTATAATATGCGAGGATTATGGTTGACAATTGCTAAACTTCAATCTTCAATTTAATAAGAGAATTAAACTTTCCAAGTTTTCTTTAGCTGCACTCCAACTGTTCCGTTCTCTGCCGCCGTCCTTGGCCTCTTTTTGCATCTCTTCTCGTAGATTCTGTGCTTTGCAGTTTGCTTTGCTAGTTTTTTTTTTTTTTTTTTTAATTAATGCATATCGTTTGCAGTACGAAGGCGCGTCGAGGGAAGGTGGTAGGCAGCCTAGCATCTGGGATACCTTCACTCACGAGCACCCAGGTCCCTGATCTCCCTTTATTTTCTCTCTCTCATTTGTTTATGAATTATGATGCTGCTGCACATTGAAATGGGATTCCATCCGCATGAAACGCCAAAGTCATGCATGGCTCCAGGCATGAAGTCGACCGTACAATTACTAATTACTCGTATCTTTACGTAAAAGCTCCACCTTTCTCAAGACTAGGACGTGCACGAATTGACCGGTCTTACGGTATATTTTGATTGGAAATTTAGCATTATAATGCACGGTACATTGGGATTTATCACCCCGTGTATTTATCAATCAAATATTCAGGATCACGGTATGTAAGAATACAGTTCTAGGTATTCCTATTTGAACCTGGATGGTTATGCTATGAATAGATTTTCTCTCCCTTCTTTAAATAAAAAAAAAAATTCTGAATCATCTCCGTCACCCAAGATAGTACATATATATATATATATATAGTTGAACCTAGTTGGTTATAGTACTACGTACGATTAGATTCTGTCCTCCTTTTTAAAGCCAAAAAAAAAAAAAAAAAATCAGGATCATCTCCTTCACCTAAGTTGGAGATGGGGATCGTAAAGATTTTTTATTTTAATGACTAAAAGGTTATACTAAAGAAAGCATTCGGACTATGAGCTGACCCTACCTTGTATTTAAAATTTGTACAAGGTGCAGAGCGGTCCACCTTTGCAGCGGTGGCAGTAAAACTTTTCCACACCGGCTGGTAAAATTATTACTTGGACCAGATATAATCAAACATTTTCGCACCGGCTGACACTAAAGCCGAAGTCAACACGATCACAGCACTGCATGGAAGGTGGAATATCCTCGGGACGATCAAATTTAAGGATCCGAGACGGGCTCGTTCGTCTTGGGACGGGACATTTTATATAACATAAATTCTTATCTATAGGTTTTTGTTTGTTTGTTTGTTTAGTCCTTTCTTATTAATTAGCAATCAAACAAAAAGTTAAAGAGAGGGAGCGACTATAGGGAATTGATTACCAAATCCTGTTCATACGTGCACAAAAAATCCATAAAAAAAAAAGAGGCAAATCCTATATCAAAAAAAAAATACTGACTTCATCACAAATTTACTACCTGAAAGCCCAGACCGTCACTAGCTTGGTTCTGGAAATGCTTGAATTCCTGCACATCCCATGAAAGTATAGATATTTGAAATTATCAGACTTGCATAAGAAGAAAATAAAGATTAGCCCAATAGCTAAGGTGTAACCTTAGACGTTTTCCCACTTTTAATTACCTTGCAATTTGAATCCCGGATAATGTTTCCCGGGTTTTGGCATCTGCAATTACCTAGCTATCATTTGCATGGCATGTCTACTGGCGCGCCAACCTTTGCTCTTCAAATAAAAAGATGAAAGGAAGGAGGAAAAAAGAATGAGGACATGCAAGGAGGATAATCATGATGACCATAGAAGTCACGGAATTCGCTGTTCAGGAAGTAGACAACTACTTAATGAAGTTGTAGATGTAGAGGCTCCGATCGATCCTTTTAATCCACGATGATGAGAGATGGAGCATCGATCAGAGTTGCAAATTTGCACACAAAGAATAAGAAAGAAAAAAAAAAAAAGAAGATCATGTTGTTCTTGCTTAGGAATGGCAATTTTAGTCGACTCGCTGGCTACACAATCCAATCCAACTCGAATGAGATAAGTTTCACCCGACTCGATTAAAATCTGTGGAGGATATGGATTTTAGAAAAAAATACCTGAAGCATGTTATGGTTAGGTATAGACAATGAAATGTCCCATCCCAAACCCAATCCAACATAACCTTAATATAAACTATTCTTTTAAAATTATAATTATTTTATAATATTCATATAGTGAGTTCCTTACTCGACCCAACCTGTTTTCTCTACTAGACTCCATCCAACTTGCACCTCCACTTGACCCGACCCGAGGTCGGTGCATGATGGGTGTGGGCATTGAGGTTTTACTTACAGGATATATATGAATATTAGTTGACATAACCGATACCCAATCTATTTTCATTCCTTCTCGTGCTGGTTCTCCTCGGATCGGATGCTTAAGCGAGATAAGACTTTAGAATGTAAGAAATAGCGAAAAAAGATTACGGTGGAGCGAAATCTCCTTGGATCTATAACAACTCAAGACCTCATCTAAAATGCCTGAATAGAAAGTATTATTTGAATATTTTGGCACTATATAAGTATTCAAGATTTTCCTAGTAAATAATTAATGTGAGACTAAAATACATGCCTGTACGTGTTCTCGCATTCTTATTTATTCAAATCATAGCATCCTTGCCATGTTAAGGATCCAAATTTATGCAAATTGATTCACAAACACTATGATTGGTCCATGGTTAGATCCAATGAACCTATGACATTATATGTTTTAGTCCACATAAGTTATAGATTAGGTCAACTTTGATACAATTTGTAATAATTTAGGATTTCATCTAAAAAAACTAGCTAGAATATACTATTTGAATTCTTAGTCCCTTGATAAGTATCCAAAATCTTTTCAAGGAATAATCAATATAGAATTAAATATATACCCATACGAATCTCCATAGATCGTTAGGTCTTGATTGCCTAGATTAGAGTGCTTGGCTTGGAGAGATCAACCTAGAGTACTCGACCTCGAGTGCTTGGCTCGGAGTACTTGGCCTTGGCTTTCAGGAGCTTGACTTTTTGAGGCTCGGCCATTGAATATTTTTTGAGGCTCGCCATCAAAATTTGAGAGCCTTTTCTCGGTAGCCTCTTTGTGAATTATCATAATTTTTTATTTTATCTAGATCCCTTCAAAGAATTGTTTTTAATTCAATTTTTTTTTCAAAATGCATGCTACGTGCCTAGCATGGTAGATGGATCAGATTTAGGCCACGTCACAATAGGGTAGATGAGCAGTGCAGGTGTTTCTGACCGGAAAGAAAAAGAGAATAAGAGAATAATAAAAATTGAAGTTTCTAAATATTCAAATAGATAATTTTAATTATGTCGAATTTAAATCTCTCAAAAGACAAAAAACTGCAATTACTATGAAACGTGCCTTGTTAGCCGGTTACAAAGTTTGAGTTTGTTGGCCAGATAAGATTGCCGATAGAAGTAATGGGGATGTAGCATTGGACTCTTACCATCGTTATAAGGTAACTCGTGGCCTTCAATTCTCTATTTTTTAATCATTTTTAGAACTTGAATTTAACGCGTACGTCTATCTTCCTCGTTTTCATCTTTTGGCTGTTGATTGATTTACGTATAACAGGACGATGTGAAACTTGCAAAGGAGCTGGGACTAGATGCCTACAGGTTCTCCATCTCCTGGCCAAGAATCCTACCAAGTAATAATGCCTACTTTTCAAATGTAACAGGATTACATGCCTCATAAATTATACTCTTATCTTGCTTTATTTGATCATTTTTTTCTTACGATAGATGGAAGCCTAAGCGGGGGTGTTAATAATGAGGGTGTAAAGTATTACAACAACCTCATCAACGAGCTTATAACTAATGGTCGTAGTCTCATCAACGTTATTTCTTAACTTTTGCTATTGTTGACATGCTCCCCTTCTCTAATCATCCGTTCTAATTTTGCAGCAGGCTTGAAGCCATTTGTGACCATCTTCCATTGGGACTTGCCTCAAAGCCTAGAAGACCAATATGGCGGTTTCTTAAGTTCTCGTATCATGTAATTTCCACGAACCGCCAACTTTCTTTTGACAGCAAGGCTCTTGTCTTGATTTTTTTTTTTTTTTTTTCTTCTCATTATTGTTATTTTTAATAGAGATATATAATCTATAATGGATTCCAATTCTAGTAGAGCTTTTCCGTGAAGTAACCTAAGCTTCTTCTCGATCATCTCACTATAGCATTGCATTGTTGCCGGCCGTAAATGCTACAAAATTTGCAAACCATCACAAATAAATCGTATTTAATTCTCTCATCACTAATTATAATTTTAATCAAGATTTTCTTATTTAATAATTTCTAATTTCTCTTTCGTAGTTTTATCTCACAAAGATATATATAAATATTTTGCTTCGCAGAAGCAATGGTACGGTGGCCATATATATATTTTGGCCTAATTAATTTGACCAAGGTCTACACCATACCAAGATTACATCGTCTCCAGGAGTCTGCACTTTTTGATGGGCCTACGAAAGACATGATGGGCTGGGCCCTGATTGGGCCACTAACGCCAACAATTAGCTCGGATTAGCAGTACTTTGGATTAAATTGCATCCATGTCTGATATGTATCCTGAACAAATCTATGGTACGCACTAATACCGGTTTCTACAGAAAAGACTACCTTGACTACGCCGAGGTTTGCTTCAGGGAGTTTGGAGACCGTGTCAAGCACTGGATCACCTTCAACGAGCCACTTAGTTTCTCAGTCCTGGGCTATGCGTCGGGCATATACCCACCAGGGCGTTGTACTCCTGGGATCGCTGGCGATTGCCTCATGGGGGACTCAGGCAGGGAACCTTATATCGTGGTGCATAACATACTGCTTGCCCATGCTGCTGCAGTCAAGTTATACAAAAACGAGTACCAGGTGAAGAGATTGGCCCTTGCCCTTTTTTTTTTAATCCTTTTTTTTTTCCTTTTGTAAAATAGATATATCATGCATTCCTGGTGTAGGTACGTCCACGAGGTGGATATATAGGGTATAGTTCCTATATGATTGACCACACAAGCAGCCTGCATCTTGTCGGCAATACTATTGGCCCTGACCTTCATGCCCAGATCTTTTTTTATTTAATCCTGGAGATCGAGGTTTCGAATACAAAAGTTTTCCTCGATAAAAAAAAAAAAAAAAAGCAGGAAAAAAAATAAGAGAGAGAGAGACCCGCTATCAAATGGTGCAACTTTGAATATTACAAGACCTGACCTTGTTGGATTAACCATGCAGGGGTCTCAGATGGGCAAAATAGGAATAACCCTGTATACTCAGTGGTATGTGCCAATATTTAGTACCAAGTCTGATTATGATGCAGCAGAGCGAGCTCTAGATTTCTCGTATGGATGGTAAGTTATTGATGAACCAAGTCCCTCCTCCTATAACGGCTATCAAAAATGTTTTAAGGCTTTTAAATCTAGATAATCGAATTTGATCATTATACTAAGACTGCATTTTTTTTTTTGTTGACTTGTATATAGGTTTATGGACCCCTTAACTCAAGGTGATTATCCTTTCAGCATGAGGGTGCTTGCTGGAGATCGGTTACCCAAGTTTACCAAAGAGCAATCCGATTTGGTTAAAGGGTCATTCGACTTTGTCGGACTTAATTACTACACAGCAAGCTATGTATATAGCACTCCGATATCTAACAGTGCAATTAAAAATTACAATACGGATTCCTACACTAACACGACCGGTAAGCTCCCACTAATAATCCAAAGTTTCCATATGCTAATTACCTAACATTCAACCGGCTTTTTTGCTCTTACTTTTTTCTCCATTTCAACAGGAGTACGTGATGGAGTCCCCATCGGTCCAGCGGTAATGGCCTTCACAACTCACATCCTTCTCTTCAAAATTCAATTTAGCAAGCATGAATGTATTGTCAATTAGCGCAATCATCTTGAGTTACGTAGGGACGTCGCAACTTTGGTAGCAATAAATATGAACATTATTCATTAAAAAAAAAATATACTATCCAAGATTTTTTTTTTTTTTTTTTTTAAAAAAAGTGTTATAATTATGTATATATAGCATGTTTCAGGCAATAAGCTGTTTCAGGCAATAAGCTAAAACATCCTGTTCCTTTAAAAGCTAGAAAATATGCAAAGAAAGTGCGTGCATGCATGTAAAAAAAAATGACAAACGAACATGTACATAATTAATTTCTATCTCCTGTAAGTAATGAGTGCCAGACATGTATTGGTCACAGACTGCTTTGAGCGGGTTCTACATCTATCCAAAAGGAATAAGAGATCTCTTGCTTTACACGAAGACCAGGTACAACAACCCGGTCATCTACATCACCGAGAATGGTAATTAAGACCATCCAATGGCTTTTCTAGGTCTGCATTCTTTGCTGCTTCATGTAATGAAATTGATTGCTGATTTAAATATGTATCACTTTTTACATATATATATCCAGGGGTTGCAGAGGCCAACAATGAGACGTTATCACTCAAGGAAGCGCTCAAGGATGATACGAGGATATATTACTACCGCAAGCATCTGCTATACCTGCACAAAGCTATCAGGTAAGTTCTATTATAAGCCACACTTGTGTACTCTTTGTACATTAGGTCTGGTCTGTTGACAAATACTGACGCACAAAGGACCGGTAAAATTGTTGGGAAACATCGATAGGCTTGGCGTTTCTTGGTTGGTGTTCATGCGCCTCAAAACGTTTGGTCTATTTTGACAGGGGAGGAGCAGATGTGAGAGGATACTTTGCGTGGACTTTGTTGGATGACTTCGAATGGAACTTCGGCTACACGCTTCGGTTTGGCATCCACTATGTGGACTACAAAGATGGCTTGAAGAGATACCCCAAGGAATCTGCCTACTGGTTCCGTGAGTTCCTCCAAAGAACATAGAATTTGTCCTTGGTCACACAAATCCTATACTCCATTTTTTGTTGTCAGTTTCCTCATTAGGAGTGCTAGAAGATCATTGATGCTGCAACAAAGTGTATGTTGGGTTTCTCCATGCTGACAGACATCATTGTATGGCATTCAACAAATGATTTAAGCATGAGAGCCATTGAAATAAAACCGAGACTTTTCTCGAAAGAAAATAAAAGAAAAAAAAGATATCCTAAGGATGAGGGATTTGTATCACCAGAACCAAGGACTCCGAGTATCCACATCATGTTAGTCTCATTAATCAGCAACCTAGATTGTTTTGTGCTATTTTTCATGCATGTGTAACATAAACATGAATAACAATGCCTCTTTTTCATCAGTTTGGGTTGGCTGATATGCGTTGCATACCTTCCAAAATGGAAAGAAGTTTTTTAACTCATTCTTTGCCTCTTGCCATTCATCCCTCTTATTTGATTTTAAGACATTTTGAATTGTTGGAGCAAACCCACTCCACGGAATGCCCGGGATCCTCCTTGATGCCGCCATGGTGCAAAAGGAACCATCACCAGGAAAGAGATGGAGCACGCCATCCGCTCCCGTCATGGAGGCGAGCTTCCATGGGGCTGCACACACAAGAAAGAACCAGGAAGAAGAGAGACTAAGGTTTTTCTGGAGGAGAAAAGGGATCGCGTATATTCTTCTTCTTATTTCCCGACGTTCCGTCGTTCTTTATATATAAAACAAAGATAACCCTAGGTCACAACCGACATAGCCCTAAAAAACTCCTCCCTCTGAGTCACTCGAGAAAATCCAAACCCGAGCCCATGTACACCCATGTCTCATTGGTTCTCTCAACCTCAGACTTAGAGTATCCCTGGAACACCTCCAGGAAACCCCTGGAATACATCCAGGACCCACTTGGGACACGCCCCTAAGTCCCAGGGATCGCCTCCAGCATCCCTGCCATGGTCTCCCAAGTCTCTCCAAAGCTTGGGAGCACCACGCAAATCCCAACAATCTCCATCTTGGTGCCCTCAAGCTTTGGCAAACCTGGCAATGTCCTCCACGCACAACCATGCTGTAACTGCGTGTCTTGACAGCCTGTGCGGATATCCTCGCCTTTGCCAATGCTCTTCAGCTGCTGAATTCACCTGGAGGCCTTTGGGATGACCGCCTCCACAGCTGAAAACCCTCGCTTGTATCCTGGCACCACCGATTGTAGCCTTCCTTCTGCATGGCAGCTGCATCAGTCTGTTCTTGGACTTCCCTAGAGAGAACCTAGCGAACTTGAACCGGCACCGGCTGTAACTTGAGCTTTACCTGACACCATCGCCTTAGAGCCATGCCAATCTCCGCACACTCTGCTCCACTTGGCTAAGTGCACCCCTGGCGCTCGTGCTAGGATATGGTCCTCCCTACACCTCCCGCTCTGAACTCGTGTCAAAACTGTTCCACCCGTGAATGATGCAGAACGAAAGAGGAGATGATGCGATGCGGAAATAAATTAAGATTAATTTTTTTTTTATATATATTTTCAGAAATTGTCAATGACTCAAAGGAAAGCTAAACTAAATTGAAAGAAACTAGGTAATAATTGAAAGCACAATTTAAAAGAAACTAGGTTTTCAGAGTGGTTCAGAAGTAACGGATCGCTGGGGGTTGAGAAACTCCCAGACCTAGGATTTCGCTCTGAACTTTCAACAGGACAGAAATAAAGAGAAGAGATGGGTTACCGACCAGACAGTGATCTTCATAGAGTTTGGTGGAAGAACTCTCTCGAGCAGATTGTTGGATCCTCGGATTCGGATATCTTCGCAATGGATCCTCCAATACTGGTCCTTTGGCTGAGTCGGCTTCTCCTGAACTCAAGATGTGGGAAAGAAGAAGAACAAGTGATGGAATCAGATACTCGAGGAAGGATTTACCAGATTGAAGAACTTGAAAGTTGATATGCTGAAATCCGGATTCTCCTGGAGGTTGATCTGACTTTCTCTGGGAATTGCTCTGGATCTGAAGTATTCGGACTGGACCCGGATGCTGGGGTCGACCTTGACTTGAAGAGGATGGCCGTGAGAGGTGGGATATGCTAGGGCTTGGTGGAAAGAGAAGGATGATGGGCGGCTAGGGTTTGGGAGTGAAGTGGCTAACCTAGGGTTTGGGGTTTGGAGATCTCACACCTCCTCAAGGTTCTTGGGAACCCGGATTTACTCCCTCACGGAGCTCAACACTTGGATGCAAGTGCGGAAGAGAGAAAACACAGAGTTTGCTCACACAAAAACTTGAATTCATTCATCAGATTACTTTAAAGTTTACAAGAAGGGTTTAATTTATAGGACTTTACAAGAGAGTAGGGTTTTACATCTTCCCATGTGGAACTAAAGGAGGGGATCTTCAAATTAGGATTGTAGGATCAATCCCTACACTTATGGCCGGCCAAAAGATTCCACAAATGTTGATTGGTGGCTTCAAAAGGAAAGTGGGTGGCGCCTCCTTGCCTTGATCTTCAAAAAAAAATATTTTTCCTTCCATGATCGGTCTTATTTGGAAGTATTTGGGCGCCTCCTTAACCTTGCACTTCAAGAGAAATTTCCTTCCTTTTATACCTGGTTTTATTTGGAATTACTTGGGCGCCTCCTAGTCTTCCTCCCCAAGCTTTGCTCCTTTCTTTTCATAGCTTGGCTCTTATGGAAACACCTTGGCCGCCCCCTTGAATTGTGGCTCCCAGATTGTCTTCTCCTTAAGTGGAGCATGAGAGGAGGGACCTGCTACCTTGTGGTGTGGGGACCAAAGCCTACTGGATGGAGATGTGGCGCCCCCTAGACTTAGGCGTGTGGCTGGGAGTGTGGCTGGGAGTGTGGCGCCCACTTGCTTGGCCTTGGGAGAAAATGTGACACCCCAGGTTGAAGTCCTAGACCACTACTGAGTCAACATGACTCAACAAAATAAACTGCAGGGAATACAGACTCAAGCTAAAATTGAGTTGATCAAGTCAACCCTTATTACAAACTAGAAAACCCTAATTCTTCGGGCAAGGTCAATCAGAGATCCAGATGGAGCTCTGAAGTCTTCTTCTGAGTCTGGTGCCCGCACCAATTCTCCCGGGGTGGGAGGAACTCGACCCTGTCGAGTATGGATCAAGTTGGCTCTGGTATCTCTCCAAGATGTCTGGGTCCAATTCTTGTAATTCTTCTCGGGAGATCCAAGAGTCATCAGAATCTGGCCTTCCTTGCCAGCGGACCAGGTATCTTTGGTATCCTCGATTACGAGTAGAGATAACCTGATCATCCAAGATCTTTTCAATCTGCTCTTTCCTCACAGGCCAGTTTGTTGGTGGACACACAGGGTTGGGTTCACTCTCAAGAGCAGGATTAGGCTCAAAAGGCTCACTAGGAATCATAGCTGGCTCTCTATACTCTACTAGGTCTGAAATATTGAAAGTGGTGCTAATGCCTAGTTCTGGAGTTAACTCGAGCACATAGGCATTGGATCCTACTCTCTTCACCACTCTAAATGGCCCAGCTCCTCTAGCATGTAACTTTCTAACGGTTCTTGGAGGAAACCGTTCAGGCCTTAACCTAATCATTACATAGTCTCCTTCATCAAAAGTTTTGACTCGCCTTTGAGAATCAGCCAACTTCTTATAAGTTTCATTACTTAAGTTTATTTTGGCATGAATTTCTTTATGCAAGTCTTTTATATGCTGTGCAAAAACTTCGGCAGACTCGGAGACTCGTGTGTGGACTGGTAAAGGAGCTAAGTCAAGAGGTGTGTGAGGTTTGTACCCATGCACAATTTCAAATGGACTCTTACTCGTAGACCTATTGACCGAGTCATTGTATGCAAATTCAGCTCTAGGTAAGTACAAATCCCAGTTCCTAATGTTTTCACCAACAAGACACCTTAACAGATTGCCTAAACTATGGTTCACTACTTCGGTTTGGCCATCAGTCTGGGGATGATAGGCAGTTGAAAACTTAAGTTTTGTCCCTAACTTATGCCAAAGGGTTTTCCAGAAATAGCTGGTGAACCGGACATCCCTATCGGAAACAATTGTCTTAGGTAGGCCATGGAGTCGAACTATCTCATTAAAGAACAGGGTGGCTACCTTAGACGCATCAAATGTTTGGGAACAAGGCATGAAACGGGCCATCTTGGAAAATCGGTCGACTACAACACAGATAGAGTCATGTCTCCTCTGGGTCTTACGCAAACCTAACACAAAGTCCATGCTCACATCTTGCCAAGGACGATCTGGGACAGGGAGTGGGGTATAAAGGCCGGTGTTCTGTTTTCGCTGTTTGGCAACAGCGCAGGTCCGACACCTAGCCACAATGTGTGCTACATCTCTTTTTAAGCTAGGCCAAAAAAGTGGTCTTCAATAGCCAGGGTGGTCTTGTCTTTTCCGAAATGGCCAGCTAAACCTCTAGCATGAATTTTCCAAATCAAAAATTCCCTAAGAGAAGTTCTAGGGATGCAAAGCCTATTCTTAAAGAACAGAAAGCCATCTAAAAGGGTATAATCCTTATGGTCACTAGATGGTCCTTGAGTTAGATCCTGGTACACAGTCTTAAAATCCGGACACGACTCATATTCCTCTTTGATTTGCTCAAACCCTATGACTTCAGCCCTAACAGAATTCAACAACAAAGATCGACGACTAAGGACATCAGCTACCTTATTTTCAGACCCAGCCTTATGCTTCAAAACAAAAGTATAGGACTGGATATACTCTACCCACTTAGCATGCCTAGGGTTAAGCTTTTTCTGGGAATTCAAGAATCTAAGAGCCTCATGGTCCGAAAATAGCACAAATTCTTGCGATGGCAAATAATGTCTCCAGTAACGCAAAGCTTGCACTACCGCATAAAATTCCTTATCATAGGTAGAATACCTAAGCTTAGCATCATTAAGTTTTTCACTAAAGAATGCTACGGGATGGTTCTCTTGGCTTAGGACTCCATCTATACCTACCCCTGAAGCATCACAGGCAACCTCAAATACTTTTGAAAAGTCTGGTAACCTCAAAATAGGTGCCTGGGTCATCCTATCCTTAAGATCTAGGAAGGCTTTATGGGCTGCTTTAGTCCACTGGAATTCTCCCTTCCTAATACAGTCTGTGATAGGAGCAACTACAGTACTAAACCCCTTGATGAATTGTCTATAAAAGGTAGCCAAGCCGTGGAAACTTCTGACTTCATGCACACTGGTCGGCTCTGGCCATTCTACTATGGACCTGATCTTTTCTGGATCGGCAGCCACGCCGTCAGGGGTTACTACAAAACCAAGGAAGATAATTCTACTGGTCATGAATTCACACTTTTTGAGATTACCGTAGAGACTATCATTCCTCAAAACTTGGCAGACTTGTCTAAGGTGGCCTAGGTGGTCTGCAGGGGTCTTACTATAGATCAGGATGTCATCAAAATAGACCACTATAAACTTCCCTATGAAAGCTCTAAGTACCTGGGTCATAATCCTCATGAAAGTACTAGGGGCATTGGACAACCCAAAAGGCATAACAACCCATTCATAGAGACCATCCTTAGTTTTGAAAGCGGTTTTCCACTCATCCCCTGGTCTAATCCTAACCTGATGATAGCCGCTCTTGAGATCAATTTTAGAAAAAACCATTGCACCGGCCATCATATCTAGCATGTCATCTAGTCTAGGGATGGGGAACCTATACTTGATTGTGATTTTGTTGATGGCACGACTATCAACACACATCTCCACGTGCCATCCTTCTTCGGGGTTAGAAGTGCAGGGACTGCACAAGGGCTAAGACTCTCTCTAATGAACCCCTTCCTCAACAATTCTCCAACCTGCTTTTGCAGTTCCTGATGCTCAGATGGATTCATCCTATAATGGGGCAAGTTGGGTAAAGTAGCTCCTGGGACTAAATCTATGGAATGCTGGATATCCCTAAGAGGTGGAAGGTGGTCTGGCAGATCCTCGGGAAAAACATCCTCAAATTCTTTTAACAAAGGTTTAACTTCCTGAGGAGGCTCTGAGGGTGTAGGAGTCCTAAGTTCCTTAGCAGTCAACATCCAAATAGGTGAACCACTATGAATTTCCTATTCTAGATCCTTAGCACTAATTAGGTTCACTCAATCTTCATTTCTCTGACCTTATTGGTTCCTTTAGCTACCTTGTCCTTAGGAGGAACTGAATGGATTGTGATTTTCTTCCATTAAAACTAAAGACACAGGTGTTGGATTTTCCTAAGAGGGTGGCATCATGATCATACAACCAAGGTCTTCCAAGAATTATACTGCTCACCCCCATGGGCAAGACGTCACACCAAATCTTCTCTTGATAGGATTGCATTTGGATTTGGACCTGACATCTAGACTGGATGGGTATAGAGGTAGAGTCTACCCAAGAAACCTTATAGGGGTTGGGGTGGGGGACTGGGATTAAGCCTAACATTTTGACAGTGCTAGCAGAAATGGCATTCACACAGCTCCCACTATCTATAATGATTTTACATACCTTATCCCCTAGTTTAAGGAAAGTCTGTAGGATGTTAGTCCTACGCCAATCTTCCTGAACTCTATTCTGGGACAGGATGCATCTCACAACCCCTAATTGGTCAGACTCTGTGGATTCCTCCTCTCCTTCATACTCATCGATCAAATTCATTTCGGCCTCATAAACTTCTTCTTCAAACTCTTCATTGGGTCCGGAACTCTCTTCCTCTGCTTCTTCTATGTAAAGGGATCTACGAGGGCACTGGCTAGAAACATGACCTACCTTGTGGCACTTAAAACAAGCTATGGCTGTGCACTGGTTGAAGATATGACCGGGCTTCTGGCACTTAAAATAGATGATACTAGGGGTTCTTTGGGTGTCAGGTGCCTTACCTTTGTCCATGGGCCTAGGGGTGGGAATACCCTGATTAGACTTGCTAGGGGTAACTTGGCTAGGTCCATTTCTTGGGATTGGGGCACTAACCCTAGAAGGTATAGGTCCTCTCTGAAACTTCTCAGTGTTCAGTGCAATCTGATAGGCTTGGTCTAGGTCAGTAACCTCTCTCAGAAACAACTCCCTCTTTATGTCTTCCCTATGTCCAGCCCTAAACCTAGACAAAGTGATCTCATGGGATTCACTCACATCACATCTCATCAGGTATTCATCAAAGGTGGTTATGTAGTCTGATACAGATCGGTTCCCTTGTTTCAAAGTCTGCCATTGGTCTAACAGGTTCTGCTGGTATGAAATGGATAGGTACTTATCTCTAAGTTTCTCTTTCATACCCTGCCAAGTGGTTATGGGCTCTACATTTCGTCTTCTAGTGGTCAGCTCAATGTTCCCCCAGTATAACCTAGCTTGACGTACTAACTTCATCTTGGCAAACTTGAACTTTCTTTCCTCAGACATGGCATACCACTCAAAGTACTAGTCCATCTCACCCTCCCAATCAGAATACACCTTAGGTTTAAGCTACCATCAAAAGTGGGTGCATCTAATTTGATGTTCCGAATGAACCTATCATCTCTATCTTCAGGTTATGGGTCAGGCCTCCTATGATTAGGTTCAGGATCTCTGTATAAAGGTCTTCTAGGCTCTTGGTGTGGGTGAGGTTGAGGCACATTAAAATCTGGGTCAGGAGTCCAATTCTGATGCCTAGGTTCCTCAAGTACTTGGACTCGATCCCTAAGCTGGGCAAAATTCTCATTCATATCCTGACTTAATTTGTTCATACTCTCAGTAAGAGCTCTAACCATGGCCTCTAAATCAGGTTGGGTTTAACCAGGTTGGTAGGGTACTCCATTCCGGGTAGACATGATGATGCAAGCAAACACATAAAATGAGACTCAACTGAATCGACTACGGGCTAACTAGACCTAGAGCCCAAACTAGATGCCCAATCAGAGTGGCAAGCTAGCCTGTAGTAACTCAGGACTCAGCCAGGCAGGTGTAAGGGGAGTGTTAGGTCCCTAGATGCCAATCCTAGACACCAATCAGTGATTGGCCAGGTAGGCGGACCAGCACACAAGCCCTTCGGGACGTAGTCCCAGAACCACCGTTCTAGACACTGAGTACAAAGCACACACAGAGTAACTAGACAAACTGACTCAACACTAGCCTTGACCCGGCTTGTTGATGTCCCTAGCCCACTATGGCAAATTAAGTCTAATAAATTTTAAAGTTAGGCTTAGGATCGAATGAGGGGGTGGTGGTTGTGGGCTAAGGAGAGGTTATCAACTCCTCCCCTTATCTTAGATGCTCAAATGCCCTTAGGATGAGTTAGGAGATGTTCACTCAAGATAATTGAATTGCAGAACACAAAAACAGAGTTGAAGTAATTTAACTCTCAGAAATTTTATGGAAACCAATAAATCATAAAAAATTATGTAAAATAGATTCAATTATACTAGTTCCAACAAAATAAAAATCACATAATTCGGAGTTACGTGCACTGAGAAACAATTCCTGAAACATGATAGTTACAGACTAAAAATAGGGTGCTTCCCCCGTTTACAATTCCTGCTACGAAGTTGTAACCCAACGGATCCCCTACACGCCCTAGGAACACCCCGTGGAATGGGAAGAGGAGGTTTGCACCTCGCTTCATTCCTAGTACCGGACGTCCTGGGGAGTCTACTTCGAGCAGACAAAGTAAAAGGAGAGAGACTTAAAACAAGCAAGCAAAACAGAAACCCTAGACTGTGCTCTGATACCAAAAATGATGCAGAACGAAAGAGGAGATGATGCGATGCAGAAATAAATTAAGATTAATTCTTTTTTTTTCTTTTTTTTTATATTTTCAGAAATTGGTTTTGACTCAAAGGAAAGATAAACTAAATTGAAAGAAACTAGGTAATAATTGAAAGCACAATTTAAAAGAAACTAGGTTTTCAGAGTGGTTCAGAAGTAACGGATCGCTGGGGGTTGAGAAACTCCCATACCTAGGGTTTCGCTCTGAACTTTCAACATGACAGAAATAAAAAGAAGAGATGGGTTACCGACCAGACAGTGATCTTCACAGAGTTTGGTGGAAGAACTCTCTCGAGCAGATTGTTGGATCCTCGGATTCGGATATCTTCGCAATGGATCCTCCAATACTGGTCCTTTGGCTGAGTCAGCTTCTCCTGAACTCAAGATCTGGGAAAGAAGAAGAACAAGTGATGGAATCAGATACTCGAGGAAGGATTTACCAGATTGAAGAACTTGAAAGTTGATGTGCTGAAATCCGAATTCTCCTGGAGGTTGATCTGACTTTCTATGGGAATTGCTCTGGATCTGAAGTATCCAGACTGGACCCGGATGCTGGGGTCGGCCTTGACTTGAAGAGGATGGCCGTGAGAGGTGGGATATGCTAGGGCTTGGTGGAAAGAGAAGGATGATGGGCGGCTAGGGTTTGGGAGTGAAGTGGCTAACCTAGGGTTTGGGGTTTGGAGATCTCACACCTCCTCAAGGTTCCTGGGGAACCCAGATTTACTCCCTCATGGAGCTCAACACCTGGATGCAAGTACGAAAGAGAGAAAACACAGAGTTTGCTCACACAAAAACTTGAATTCATTCATCATATTACTTTAAAGTTTACAAGAAGGGTTTAATTTATAGGACTTTACAAGAGAGTAGGGTTTTACATCTTTCCATGTGGGACTAAAGGAGGGTATCTTCATATTAGGATTGTAGGATCAATCCCTACACTTATGGTCAGCCAAAAGATTCCACAAATGTTGATTGGTGGCTTCAAAAGGAAAGTGGGTGGCGCCTCCTTGCCTTGATCTTCAAGAAAAAATATTTTTCCTTCCATGATCGGTCTTATTTGGAAGTATTTGGGCGCCTCCTTAACCTTGCACTTCAAGAGAAATTTCCTTCCTTTTATACCTGGGTTTATTTGGAATTACTTGGGCGCCTCCTAGTCTTCCTCCCCAAGCTTTGCTCCTTTCTTTTCATAGCTTGGCTCTTATGGAAACACCTTGGCCGCCCCCTTGAATTGTGGCTCCCAGATTGTCTTCTCCTTAAGTGGCGCATGAGAGGAGGGACCTGCTATCTTGTGGTGTGGGGACCAAAGCCTACTGGATGGAGATGTGGCGCCCCCTGGACTCAGGCGTGTGGCTGGGAGTGTGGCGCCCACTTGCTTGGCCTTGGGAGAAAATGTGACACCCCAGGTTGAAGTCCTAGACCACTACTGAGTCAACATGACTCAACAAAATAAACTGCAGGGAATACAGACTCAAGCTAAAATTGAGTTGATCAAGTCAACCCTTATTACAAACCAGAAAACCCTAATTCTTCGGGCAAGGTCAATCAGAGATCCAGATGGAGCTCTGAAGTCTTCTTCTGAGTCTGGTGCCCACACCAGTGAAGCCACCTGTCGCCGGTGCTCCACCTGAGACTGAAGTCCCCCTGATGCCACAGAAAGGAATCCCGAGGCCAGCAACTCAACGCTGCCCTTCTGAGCCTGCACCTGAACCTCGTACCTAATTACTGCCTCCTCGGACCCTCTGCATCACCGCGGACCCCTCCGAGACCGTTTCGGATACTCTACATCCCCGCAGGAACCTCCGAAACCCAGGAGCTCATCCCAACTCTTTCCTGGTGATTGTTTCTTTTGCACCATGGCGGCATCAAGGAGGATCCCAGGCATTTCGTAGAGCGGGTTTGCTCCAACATTGAACAAGTCTAAACCCCCATCTTACAACATGTAAACTTTTTATGGAGCAGACAAGACCTCTCTTCAAAAAAAAAACAAAAAAAGAGTAAGCTTTGACATCCTTGCTAGAATGGGAATCCAAATTTATTCAAATCTTATTACAAACATCATGATCTTTTTATAATCAATCCAAATGGGATATGGGCTGGATCCATTTTGATACCAGTTATAACCATTTAATTTTTTTTTAAAATAAACTAAGGGACAATTATTTAGATTTTTTGACTCTACATGAGTAGATAAAATTTATGTAGTATATAGCCAATATAAGACTAAACATTTTTGACAGACCGTCATATTTTAATATAAGTTTGCATTTTAAAACCATCTCAAATAATTTCATGAAATCTTACCATCACCCATCATAATCTTATGCAAACAGCAAGCTTTGTGATCTTAGGCAATATCTAGATTTTGCTTGGTCTTTCAAAAGCAATCCCTTCCTGTACCCAAGTAAGTTAAGAACTGCATATTGGAAACAGTATAACCTATTTTATTGAGAACTTAGTTTATCAGGAGAGTATGCAGTAGGCTGTTATAATCAAATTCAGCAAAATGATTGAACAAAAGTATGTATCTCTAAATATATTTATGCATCAAAATCAAAAGAGAATAATAAAATAATAATTGTAGCAAAATAAATAAAAAACAAACCATACAAGAACATCAAGATTTATGTGGTTCAGTCATAGTCTTTATCCATGAGGTATGCATCTTCACTATGAGAAAAAATTAGAGATTACACTTTCTCAATTCTCTTATATGAATCAATTAATAAAGAGTACAAAAAATTCTCTCAAAAATACTCAAAACTCTTTCAGAGACTTTGCTGCTGCAGTTGCTACAAAAAACCAAACCCTCTGGGCTCTGGCTGTCTGTGCTTATTTGAAAGAGTCCAAAATGAGTAGACCACATGTGGACCGTGTGGTCAAGCCTCCTCACATGTGCACCACGTGGGCCATGCAGTCAAGCCGCACTCGCATCACGTGGGTGTCCTAGGCTGCGCGTCACACATCTGCTAGCTTTCTATGAGCCAAGATGCCTGAAAAAACAATAGTAGGTAGCCAGAGGTTCATTATCTATTACACCGCAAACCCAGCACTCGAATCAACCATGTGACATGGCCATATAAACTCTTAAGCACTGCTCTAAAGATCATGTAAGGCCTATAACATATGCAAATACTCATAAAAATATGATTTATTCAAAAATAGTCAATAATCAAATATCTACTAAATAGATTCATCATCAACTTGCTCAATTATAACTATTTAAATATTTGATGGTATTAGAAGTTCTACTAACTAATGAACCAACTCTTATAATGAAACTACTCACCTAACCTAACCGTACTAAGCATTCTATGTCTTTGAAAAAATATAATAGGATATGAACTTTACAGCCCAGTAAGAATTTCCATATACCCACACCATCATAATAAAAATAATTAAAAAAATAATATATAATACCATAAAATACTATAGTCGTGCATAACAACACATGCTATATGATGCAAAATGTCATAATATATAATCTTCGCGATCATACTACCCTGCTTCAAGCGATCAAACTTTCAAATTTTTTGAAATTAGATATTCTGAAAAAAATATCTCTCATAAAAGACTCTCCTAAAACCTTTCCAAGTAAAAGGTGCATCATTCGGTCCCAACTTTCTAAGCTCCATATCTTACTAATCAACTACCTCATCTTATAACATAAAAGTAACAAAATTAACTTTTTTCCTTCATGGGACATCTCAAGACCTGGAATACTTTTTCTATTGCTTTCAACCTACTTTCAGCCTTCATAGAATCAAAAGTTTTGTTGAATATTGGTGGAGCATATTTTTTAAAATTTATCAAGGTAATTTGACACTCTTGTTGTGTCCCAATCCCCTACTGCCATTGAGAAGTTTCTTGTTATTGTTGTTATTGTGATAGTTGCTACATAAACTATTGTTACTGCTATATAAGTTTTTATTACTGCTATTGCACCTCTGCTATCCTTATCATATCAGCTCTAGTAGTAGTTCATTACTGCACTAATAATTGCATAAGCTGGGAGAGGCCAACTTGTTTCCTAGGCTAAACTCCACGTTCACCTGAGGTTTTCATTTCTATAGTCCTAGTTTCTGGAGTATTGTCTATAGGGTTATTCAATTGTCCTTGTTGGTGCATACCACTAAATGGTGAGGGTCCAACATCTTCTTGCTCATTCAAGGACTTCCAGGTATTCGAGCCATCTATAAATCGTGCAGGTCTCCTAGCATATCCACGTCCACTTCCATGCACCATGAAATCCTATATCAATCATTGTTAGCATTCACATATCTCTTGAATCCATCTATCTTATATGTATACGATAAATCTATTGTATTATTCTACCCCAACCTATTGATTGACGCACACTCTCTCTTGAACTTGCATCTTAGGATCCTACGACTTAGGCTCTAATACAACTCTTTCATATCCCAAACCCAGCACTCGGATCGACTACATGACACGGCCACATGAACCCTTGAGCACTGCTCTAGAGATCATGTAAGGCCTATAACAAATACAATACTCTAATAAAAATATGATTTATTAAAAAATAATCAATAATCAAATATCCATTAAATGAATTCATCATCAACTTACTCAATTATAATTATTTAAACATTTAATGGTATCAAAAATTTTACTAATTAATGAACCAACTCTAATCTTGAACTACTCACCTAATATATCCATATTAAGCATCCTGCATCTTTGAGAAAATATAATAGGATTGAGCTTTACAGTCTAATAAGAACTCTTATATATCCATACCATCATAATAAAAATAATTATGAAAGTAACATATGATGCCACAAAATAATACAGTTACATATAACAACACATGCTATGAGATGCAAAATGTCATAATATATAACCCTCGTGATCATCATAAATCAGATCTAATCATCTTAGGGTGCTTAGCTCTGGACTACCATAATCATGTTTTCGGCTCATGGTGGGGCATCAACAATTCACATTTTTGGTTTATGGCAGGGCATCAGCAACATAGTCCAGAGGACTACCAGAATAACATTTCCAGCCTACAACGGGGTATCAATAGTTTCAAATTTTTGGCTTGTGGTAGGGCATTAATAGTTTTACATTTATGATCTATGACAGGGCATCAATAGTCTACATTTCTAGCCTTTGAATACCATAATTTATCCAACCAAAATCAATAATATATAAAATATAATTCATATAAAATTATATATACTTAACAAATGAGTACTTAATAGATGGCTCTTAAATACCACATATACTTAATAAGTATATGATATGCAATTATCAAATTACATGGAATAAATTCATGGATGTACAAAATAGTTTTTTTATATAAATAGGTGATCAATGTCCAGAAATTTTTACCTTTACTAGGAATAGATTTAATATGCCTAATATCAGTCTGCACCTGAATCCTCGTCCTAAGTGCTACGGAGCTCACTCAATACCCTTCTACCTAGAAAATTATCCTCCTACATAATAATCTTATTTTTAATAAACAATTCCATGGTATGGTAGTTATAGGTCAAAAATCCTCTACCGGATTTCATCAGCAATCCACCCACTGATCCCTAATCCTAACTTACAACTTTTCCAATTCCTAGAAGAAACTTTTAAAGAGAAAAAAATTTAGAAAGAGAAAGTAGAGAGAGAACTAGAGAGAAAGTATAGAGAGAAACTAGAGAGGGAAGAGAGAGGAAGAGAAAATTTCTTCTTTCTTCCTTTTTTTTTATCTTTTTTTCTTTTTCTTTTCTTCTCTTCTTCTTCTTTTCCTTTCCTTTTCTTTTCTCCTCTTCTTCTTTTCTTTTTCTTTTCCTTTTCTTCTCTTCTTCTTCCATTCGACCAAAATAGGGGAAACACCTTTTTGATGACATCACGTCCAGCACGAATCCTAAATATATTGGCCAGCACTAATCTCCTAAGGACATTGGTTAGCACGAATCTTGAAGAAATCAACCAGCACGAATCTTGAAGAAATCAACCAGCACGAATCCTGACAAATTTTATGGATGTACGAGGGATCTGGGATATCTTCGAATCGGAGATCAATTTGTTTTTCTGTTCGATCGTTTAGAGCTTATCTTAATTTTTATTTGTTCCAGTTGTTTAAAGTTTAGTTTTATTTTGTTAGGATTAGATCTTCGATCTTTATTTAAAGGATTGAAAACCTCTTCGAAAAGATCAGCATTTTGAAAATAAAACAAAGAAAACATTTCTTTCTCCGATCTCCTCCCTCTCTTCTCATCTTCTACTTTCCCTCTTCCCAATTCTTCTTCTTCCCTCTTCCTCTCCTCTGTGTTTTCCCTTCCCACTTATTCTTCTCCTTTCCCAAGCTATTCAACCGAAGCAACCCTCTGTGCCTCTCACGCTCATCGTCACCGCCACTACAAGCTTTCTTCTACAACCCACATTCGCATCTCCCATGCCCCACTGTCGCCGAAACCACCTCTCTGCCTGTTGCCTCACGCGCGAAGCCTTCCATCTCCAGTCGACCTTCAACAATCAAACCACCGACCTCCACCTCTCCACCGTGTAATGCCCTCGGCCAACCCCCGACCACCACCACTTCCATCCAGGAAGAACTCTTCGTCGATCGGCCAACCCTAGAGCCACGACGCCATCTCCCTGATCTATCCCAGCAATCGATGATCCTCACCCGTCTGTGAGCAGAACCACCAACCGGAGCCACCCATGTCCTCCCTACCAATCGGCACCTCCATAGCTGATTGAGACACCATCTTCTACCTTCCTGCCCCCAATCATCGTCTCCGTCACCCGTCGCCGCCCACCATCGCCCGCGGCCGTCTGCAGCCATCATCTTCGTTGACTGCCCATCGCGAATGACCAAGCCATCTCGTCCACTTGCAATTGGGGTCATTAGATCGTCATCGCAAGTTGACACCCCACCAGATCGCCTCGCTGCTCCCCGTTGGCAAAACCGCCTTCTTCCTGTCCATGTCACCGCCTTCGACCTAGTGTCATCATGGTAAAGCCCACCGGTCTACCTCATTCCTCTGGTTTCGATCCATGGAGGAGGACTTTGTATGGTTATGAAAGCAAGCGGAGACTAGCACGGCTCTCAGAGCAGTCCCAAAGATGTGTGGAGCATGGTTTTCAGAGAGTTCAATGGCTTCTGATCCACCTCGCCTGTGAATTGCTAGCCCGGAATTTGACCACCTCCAGGACGATCTCACTCTTCCAGGAATCATGAAATTCCGTGTTTCGGGTGAGACCTCTTCAATAATTTAGCATAAATAAATAGTCAATTGCTGGAATGAAAATTAGTTAACCTATCTTTTATTTAATTATATCAATTCTCATTGAAATTGGATAGCCCTAACCTAGTGGTCGTTCTTTAACGATCAGCGGTCCAATCTTTTGAGACTTTGATTGTGCATTTTGATTAGGCCAATTCCTAGATCGAACCTTAATTGACTCGAATCATTCTTTAGTTAAAATTCTTTCTTGCTTTGAGTGTCTACTTTAATTTATCCTTAATTACTTAGTTAATTATTTTACTAATCTCAAGGTACTTAGGTCTAGGATTTGTTGTCCTATTCCACATCAGTTTTTAGTATCAAGCCATAGGTTAGGCTATGGTCAATTTCATCACATTTGAATTATTTGTATTAAAAAAATTTAAAAAAAAATTAAAATTCAAAAATTCAAAGATTGGTATTTGGTATTTTTCAATCGTACGTATCCTAACATAAGGTTGCCCTGGCATAACTTTACATTATGTTGAATGGTTGTCCTAGGACATAAAAAGATTGAATAGACTTTAAAAAAAAATTGATTGTATTCATTGATTGGACACCTTAATTGTCGCATTGCATTTTCATAATTAATCTAAGGAAATTAACCTCTTAATCAGATAAGGTAGGGAGTTCATTATCCTTCCTTAGCCCACAAATCACTATCCTCATCTGCATTGGTCCTAAACCTTAAAATTAAAATTAACTAGACACCAGCCTTAGGGACATCCGAGCTTATTAGGACAAGGATAACTAAGAGTTATACCAAGCTAGTTTCGATCATTGAATTGGTGTCTAAGAGAGTGGTTTAGGGATCTTAATCCCGAAGAAAGGTGATTACTTAATTGGTTTCATTTGCTGACCTGGCCAATCAAATTGGTATCTAAGGAAAGCAATGAGGGGACCCTAACTAATCTTGCACTTACATGGCCAATTTGGTGAATTGGTTCAAACTTGGAGTGCTCAAGGGTAGACTTGGAACAGTCAAGAGTTGTCAGTTCTAGGTTAACCCTGGGATAGAATTGTCTTGTTTGATTCACTTGATTGAAAATTTTAAAAAAAAAATCAAAAGAAACATGTATATCCTTGTTGACTCCATTGTTGATTTTGATGATAAGCAAAACGGTTAAGTATAAGTTGAGTACTAATGATTTCTTTGAAGTATATTTTTGTTGAAAAAGGTGCTCACAAATTTGAAGAAGTTTGTTTGATTGAAGAAACCAAGTTTGGATGAAAATAACTGCTCAAAGAGGACTTGGACAATCAATATTTGCTTGAATGATTATTTGAGTTAAGTGAAAATGTGTTTCAGCTCATGTTCAGACTTTTCTATGAAGTTTTCAGTGAGGTGTCGACTCAAAGTGTCGACATATGATACCAAGTGTCGACACATGAAAGTAAAGTGTTGACTCAAGCCGGAATACAAAATATGTTTCAGATGGCATGGTCGAAGTGTCAACACATGGACTCGAAGTGTCGACTCAAAGTTTTGATACATGGATCAGCTCATCGCCTAAGATTTTCAAGCCATAGAACTTGCTGAAAATGAAGAACTGCTGAAGTGTCGACACATGAAAGAGAAGTGTCGACTCAAAGTATCGACTCACCTGAGGAAGTGTAGACACATCTAAGATTTCTAGAGAATCAAAATGAAGATATTTGAACTAAGTGTCGACTCAAGAAGTTCAAGTGTCGACAGGAAGTGTCGACTCAAAGCCTGAAGTATCGATACATGGAGTTTTGGAAATAGTAACGGCTAGTTTTTCAAACACAGAACTTGACTCTTTTGCCCTTCAATGGCTAGTTTTTCAAGTCTAACAGCTAGAAATGAGATTTGAGGTCTTGGAGAAGTATATATATGCTCCAAATCAAATCAAAAGAAGAAGAATTGAATATTATTGCTGAGAATGAGATAAGAGCATTCAAGTGAGAGCTTTAACTCCTATTCATTGAAGATTCAACTACTCTCAAGCAAAAGCAAGCTTCCAAGCATTCAAGAGCCTTCAAAAGCATTGAAGATCATCTATTCTTGAGCATTCAAGAGGCTTCAACAAGTTCAAAGTACTTCTACATCGAGCTTCAAAGAGATACCTGCTTTTGTTTAAAAAGCTTACTTTGTTTCTTTACTTCAAATCTTTATTTGTTGTAAGGGTTCTTGGTTAGCCTATTGTAAAATCAAGGAAGGTTATTGGTGAGCCTTTGAAAACCAATAAGATTGGTGGTTAGCCCGCAAAATCACTTAGGTTCTTGGTTATCCTGGAAAACCAAGGGAGGTTATTGGTGAGCCTTTGAAAACCAATAAGGTTGGTGATTAGCCCTTAAAACCACTTAGGTTCTTGGTTATCCCGGAAAACCAAGGGAGGTTGGTGGTGAGCCTTAAAACTATTTAGGTTCTTGGTTAGCCCGTAAAATCAAGTGAGATTTTGACTTGTTAGCCTTGTGAAAACAAGTTGGATTTTTGATTAGTGAGCCCGCAAAACTAATCAATTATAATCGATGTGATTATAGTAAATTTTCAATGAGATCTTGGGAAGTGGATGTAGGTGCATTGATAGCACCGAACCACTATATTTTTTGGTGTTTGTGGTTGATTGATCTCTCTATTTGCTTTTCATTTATTGCTCTTTATTTTCGCTGCACTTTTAATTTAAGAGCATTACATTTGAATTTATAGTACCTTTTTCATTCAATTATTGGATTGGTTTGCTTAGCATTGCATTATATTAAGTAAATAATTTTTTGAGACCCAATTCACACCCCCTCTTGGGTTGCTTACTGGGCAACAAGTGGTATCAAAGCCCTGTTCTTAGTGTATAGGCTTTACCACCTTGAGTAAAGATCTATGGCAGCCCCAATTGGTACTAGCATAGTTGAGGGTCAAGCCTCAAATAGACCTCCATTTTTTAATAGATCAAATTATACATATTGAAAAACTAGGATGAGAATTTATATGCATTCTATTGACTATAATTTATGGAAAGTGGTTGATAAAGGTCCGCATATTCATTCAGTAGTGATTAATGGTGTTTCCATCCCAAAGCTCAAAGAGGATTGGGATGAAAATGACATTAAGCAATCCGAGATCAATGCCAAGGTAATGAATGTCCTCTATTATGTATTAGATCCTAGTGAATTCAATAGGATATCTACATGCACCTCTACTAAAGAAATATGGGATACACTTGAATTTACCCATGAGGATATCGATCAAGTGAAAAATACTAAAGTGAACATGTTAGTACAAACATATGAGATGTTCCGAATGAAACCTAATGAATCAATCACTGATATGTATACAAGATTCACAAATATTGTAAATGGAATGAGAAGTCTTGGAAAGGTAATGTCTAACGTTGATCTTGTAAATAAAATCCTCAGGTCACTTCCAACATCATGGGATCCGAAGGTGATCGCAATTCAAGAAGCCAAGGACGTTGACAAATTACCTCTAGAGCAGTTGGTTGGATCGCTCATGACTTATGAGTTGAATTTGAAACAAAAATCAATGGACATGGACAAAAAGAAGAAGGGGATTGCTTTCAAATCAAACATTCAAGAAGAATCCTCAATAGATGGGTCCGAAGAAGAAGATGATGATGAAGGTGAAGAAGCCCTCCTTACAAGGAAATTCAGAAGATTCATAAAGAGGAGGAAGTTTTCTTACAAAAAGAAATACAATCAAAGGAAAAAGAAAAAGAGAAAGAGATGGAAAAAGAAAAGGAAAAGGAGAAGGAAATACCTACATGCTTCGAGTGCAAGAAGTCAGGTCACTACAAGTTTGATTACCCTCTCCTTAAGAAGTTTAGAAAGAAATTAAGAAAGAAAGCAATGATGGCCACCTGGAGTGACACTGAAGACTCCAGTTCCGAAGAAGAGCAGACAGAAGTAGCAAATCTCTATTTAATAGTACATCAAGACCATGATGAGATAAATTCTGATACCAAAATTGATTTTACATTTGGTGAGCTTAGAAATGCTTTTGATGAACTCATGCATGATTATAAACTGATTTTGAGTGAAAATAAAAAGTTGAAAAAGCATGCAAATAGTTTTTCTCTTGAAAATAATTCTTTGCTAAATGAAGTTAGTGATTTGAAATCTAAATTGGATGTTTTAGAAAAGAAAACCAATGCTTTGTCAATGGAAAATGAAGTTTTGAAAAGACCTAAGAATATTATTTCAAATTGTGATCTTTTAAAAAAAAATAAAGATTTAGAATTGGAAAATACTAAGTACAAAAATGAACTTGAAAAGATAAAGCCTTTTGTTGAAAAATTTACTTATAGCTCAGAAAAATTAAACCTACTTTTGAATAGCCAAAGAGCCATTTTCAATAAAGCAGATTTAGGTTTTAGACCACAAAAGCAACAAAAACATTTCAAAAACTTTTTTGTACCTGCATCTTCTAGCATAACATGTTTTACTTGTAAAAAGTTAGGACATAAATCTTTTCAATATAATTTAAGAAAAATTAATTCTTTTGGTAAAGTGTGGGTTCCAAATGTAACCATTTTGAATGCTAACCCTAAAGGATCCAAGTTGACTTGGGTACTTAAAAACAAAGCTTGATTTTATTGCAGGGGTGTCTTGCAACCAAGGAGAACAAAAGACTTTGGTATCTTGATAGTGGCTGCTCAAGGCACATGATGGGAGATGTGAAGCAATTCACTTTTCTTGAGGCTTTGAATGAAGGGAGTGTGACCTTCGGGGATAATGGTAAAGAAAAAATCATTGGTGTTGGTAAGGTTCACATAACTCCTTCTAATTATATTAGCAATGTACTTCTAGTTGATGGTTTAAAATACAATCTTTTAAGTATTAGTCAATTTTGTGATAAAGGTTTTCAAGTCATTGTTAAATCATCATATTGCATGATTGCTAGCCTGGATATAAATGGAGTATAATTTATTGGAAAAAGGCATGGAAATATTTATTTGGTAGATTTAGATGATCTATCTTTGCCTAATGGAGAATGCCTTGTTGCAATGAATTCTACTAAGGATGATACTAGTTGGCTTTGGCATAGAAGATTAGGACATGCTAGTATGTATTTGCTTTCAAAACTTTGCAAAAAGAATTTAGTTAGAGATTTACCTGAACTTTGTTTTGAAAAAGATAGAATTTGTCAAGCATGTCAATTTGATAAACAAGTTAAAACTTCTTTTAAACCAAATGGTTTTGTAACTACTAGTAGGCCACTAGAACTACTTCATATGGATCTCTTTAGACCAACTAGAACATCAAGTCTAGGAGAAAAGAGGTATGGATTAGTCATGGTGGATGATTTTTCGAGATTTACATGGATTTTCTTTCTAGCACACAAAGATGAATCATTTTCAGCTTTTATAAAGTTTTACCAAAAAGTCTCAAATAAAAAAGGTATTTCAGTTGTTTGCATTCACAATGATCATGGAACTGAATTTGAAAACCAAGATTTTGAAAGCTTTTGTAATAAAAAAGGAATAGAACATAACTTTTTTGCATCCAAGACATCTCAGCAGAATGGGATAGTAGAAAGAAAAAATCATACTTTAGAAGAAATGGCACGCACTATGCTTTGTGAAAATAATTTGTCGAGATATTTTTAGGCTGAAGCTATTAATACTGCATGTTACATTTTGAATCAAGTTTTAATCTGCCCTATTTTGAAGAAAACTCCTTATGAACTTTGGAATCGAAGAAAACCAACTTTAAAGTATTTTTGAGTTTTTTGTTACAAATATTTTATTTTAAATAATGGAAAAGATAATCTTGAAAATTTTGATGCCAAGTCTGATGAAGGTATCTTTTTAGGATACTCCATATCAAACAGGGCATACAAAGTTTTCAATAAAAGAACTTTGGTTGTGGAAGAGTCAGTACATGTTATTTTTGAAGAATCTACTAACAAATCCTCCTGACAAGAGGATAGTTCTGATAAATGTGCAAGTGCTGACAAGCTTCAAAAGTTGACACTGAATGATCAATCCCAGCCAAGTGAACAAGATCAGACAAGAATGAGAAAGGTGATGACACTCCAAAACATCAAGATCTACCTAAGGAGTGGAGGTATGCTCATGGACATCCTAAGGAATTAATCCTAGGTGATCCATCTAAAGGGGTAAAAACTCGAGCCTCAATTAGAAATGAATGTGATTATATAGTTTTTGTATCACAAGTAGAGCCTAAATGTTTTAAAGAAGCTGAAAAAGATCCTAACTGAATTAATCCCATGTAATATGAACTAATTCAGTTTGATAGAAATAATGTTTGGACATTAATAAAAAGATCATCTAATGTTTCTATTATTAGCACAAAATGGATATTTATGAATAAATTAGATGAAAATGGAATTGTTGTTAGGAATAAAGCTAGGCTAGTTGCTAAAGGCTATAACTAGGAGGAAGGGATTGATTTTGATGAAACTTTTGCTCCGGTTGCTAGACTTGAAGCAATTAGACTATTATTAGCATTTGCTTATTTTATAGACTTTAAACTATTTCAAATGGATGTTAAGAGTGCTTTTCTAAATGGTTTTATAACTGAAAAAGTTTTTGTTGAACAACCACCTGGATTTGAAAATCATGCACATCATGATCATGTTTTTAAATTGCACAAGCACTTTATGGGTTAAAGCAAGCATCTCGAGCCTGGTTTGAAAGACTCAGCAAATTTTTAATTGAAAATGAATTTTCTAGAGGCCATGTTGATAAAACACTATTTTTGAAAAGGAAAGATAATGATTTATTAGTAGTACTAATGATTTATGTTGATGATATCATTTTCGGTGCTACTAATAAAATTCTTTGTCATGAGTTTGCTAAGCTAATGCAGGGTGAGTTTGAGATGAGCATGATGGGAGAACTCAATTTATTTTTTGGACTCCAGATCAAGCAAACAAAAGATGGTATCTTCATCAACCAAGCTAAGTATACAAAAAAATTATAAAAAAGTTTGGGATGGAGATTATTAAAGCAATAGGTACGTCTATGAGCCCCTCTGTAGACTTGATAAGGATGAACATGGTAAATCTGTAGATCAAAAGTTATACAGAGGTATGATTGGCTCTTTTCTGTACCTAACTGCTAGTAGACCAGATATAATGTTCAGTGTACGCATATGTGCTAGATATCAGTCTGAACCTAAAGAATCACATCTGATGGCTGTTAAGCGTATTATTAGATATCTATCTGGTACTGTTAATATTGGTTTATGGTATTATAGAAATTTATCTGCTGAATTGATTGGATATTCTGATGCTGATTTTGCTGGTTGTAAATTGGATAGAAAGAGTACTGTGGTACTTGCCAATTTCTTGGAGTTAACTTAATCTCATGGTTTAGCAAGAAACAAACTTCAGTTGCATTATCCATAGCTGAGGCTGAGTATATTGCAGCAAGAAATTTTTGTGCTGAAATATTATGGATTAAGCAACAACTTGAAGATTTTGGAATCAAGTTGGCTAGTACACATATTAAATGTGATAATACCAGTACTATTTGCTTAACTAAAAATCCTGTTCAACATTTTATGAGTAAACATATTGAAATTAGACATTATTTTATTAGAGATCGTGTAGAAAATAATGATGTTGTACTTGAATTTATTAGTAATGAATTTCAATTGATTGATATCTTAACTAAACCTCTTTTAGAAGATCAGTTTTGTATGATTAGAAGAGAGCTCGGGATCATTAATCCTTTTGATTAAATTTTTTCTATCTTTAACTCAAATTAGATCAATTTGACATCAGTCTTATTCAATAATTATTGAATTTAATCATATTTCCAGTGATTTTGATCAACTCTCGAATCTCTTATTTTTCGATTTTTAAGTCGATGTGTCGACACCTGAATGTGTCAACACATTCGTGAGTCGACACTTGAACGGCAGCAGATCGAGAATAAAGGGTTTTCGAATGATTTTTCTCCCTATTTCTCCATCTCCTTCGAGCTGACACATGTTTTAAGGTACTCCTCACTATTCCTACTCTCTATTTCCTGATTTAGTCCCGTCGATTCTTCGATTTGGACACTCAGTAGTTCAGATTTTGCTCCCATTTAGTTTTTGAGCTTTAAAAACCCTAGGTTTCCACCCAAATCTTGCCCAAATCTTTATTCCAAGCAATGGAACCCCGAAAGCAAGTAGTCCATCGACCTCGTCAGTCAAATCAGGAAGAAGAACGAAGGACGAAGGCCAGACACGAGGTTAGAGCTCCTGATCCTCCCGCACGACCACTTTTTGTAGCTTCTAGCAAGATGAGCTCGAAGACCGTCGTTGGGGGACAACGAGTGGACTTCACTTTTGTCAACCAGCAGCATTTTAGGATCGGACAGTGGATTTGACAGGCTGGTTTGACTTCTTTTTGCTCACTTAGTGAGAAGTTTTACCCAGGGCTGATTAGAGAGTTTATGGATCACTCGTCGGTGGGTCTGATGGATGGATGGCACAGGTGAGAGACCGGGATATCCCTGTTTCATTAGAGGTACTGAGCAGAGTATGGGATATTTCGATGACCGATTCAGTGGTGGACAGTTTGATCGATAGAGTGAGTGGACTCTAGTGTATCTTTGAATCTGATATATTGCCTGAGAGAGCCATCGTACCCGTATCCTGACTATTTGCAGAGATGAGATTATTGCACCCCATTGTCACCCGGATACTTCTACCGAAGACCAAACGCTTCGATTACATCACTGAGCGGGAGTTGCTAGTGATGGTCTCTTTGGTTCAGCGCACGCTTGTATGCCTTCCAGTGCTTATGATTCACCAGATGACGGAGGTGTCGATGAGCCAGTGACTCTACCTGCCATATGGGATGGGATTGACTATTCTGTTCAGGGAGTACGGCATCAGCTTTGAGGATGAGCCCTTCCGTATGCTACTACATACTGATATGTATGACATCAGGTCATTACAACGGATGGGTTATTATCTGTTCCAAGGCTAGTGGACTCACAGGATATCTGGTCAGGTCGAGGACAGAGCTGATGACGATGATGCTACAGAGGAGGAGTGCATCCTCTCCAGCAAGGCAGGACCTAGCTAGAGTCAGCCTGAGACAGCGGCTCAGCCAGTGATTGCATCTCAGTCTGATCCTACTACTTCAGCACAGCCTCAACCAGCTCGAATGGAGACTCAGGGTATTTTTGACAGCTTATTGGACAGAGTCAGATGCATCGAGATTGATATTTTGATTGTTAGATAGCGTCTTGATTGTTTCATAGCTGAGACCAGAGAGAGCCACAATGGACTAAGTGATGGCATCTCAGCTATATTGACTGCACTGTCCAGACCTTCAGTGAGTGCTCCGGTTGCTGATACTGCTCCACCTGCTTCTGGACCTATTGTTGATGTTGATGGTGATGTTGTTGTTGGAGATGATATTGATGGTGATGATGTTGATGGAGATGATGAGGAGACTGACTTTGGTGGATTCGACTTTCCATATCTAACTTCAGAGCCAGTAGCGGAGGTGACGGCAGACTTGCCCAGGAGTCCTACTCTTGATCCTTCTAGTTCACCTACCCAAACTCCAATTCCATCCTCTCCTTCCAGATCGGATGATCATGATCCTATTCCCATTCTTTCACCAGTTATTGAATCTCCAGTTATTGAGATTCCTGTTGTACATTCATATATTGTTGATACCCTCGTTGTCGATACACCCATGATTGACACTTCTATCATTGATTCGTAGATTATAGACATACCAGTTCATTCTTCAGCCGATACATCTATGCTTGATACACCTATTATATCATCACCTGATACCCCAATTTTTGACACATCGATTGTTGATACTCCTATTATTCACACATCCTCACTTATCTGAGAGCTTGGATTTTACACACCTGGCTTTCAATATCCTGATTCCGGTCCCTCTTTTGATCACACGCCACTTTCGGCAATTGCAGAAACTGTTGAACTGATTAGTTTCATTTCTACGGAGGACATTGCTTCTACCTCTACTGCTCCAGCCAGAGGTCGGACATATGCACGATGCAGAGGACGTGGTCGTCGTACCCCTCCATGATCGACCAGGACCCGACTCCGAGATTTCAGATCGATGAGGCCTCGAGCTCGATCTTTTACTGACACAGGACCGATTAAGATCAGATTGTCTTCAGATGATGATGATACGGATGAGGATTAGTATATTTATGTATGTTTAGATAGTTTACTTTTATGCATCTATGTATGTTTTGTCTTTTATTATACAAATTCTGACTTGGAATGAGATATCATGTTGTACTTCATGTTTCTGAATGAAACGATTTACACTTTTCTTAGTTCTTCATTGTCTTCACTTGTGAATGAATGAATTTTCATTTTAAATTCAATGCTATATCCTGAATGTATTGACTATTTGTCTTCTTACCTTTTTAATGATAACAAAAAGGCGGAGTAGTATAGTAAGATTTAAGTATAAATGTGATATATTTTTGCGAGTAGAAAGTATAAATGTAAAGTGAATTTGTGATGTGCAAGGGATAAATGAGAGTATTTGCAAAATTTGAAAATTATTTTGAAAACTTGAATTGAAACTGTTTACAAACTCCTTAAGAAAGGGGAGCTATACTTTGTTTTCATTGAAAATCCTTTTTAAAGTGAATTTCATCTTGAAACCCCTCTTTAAATGTTTGAAAAGATATTTACAAACCATTTTATGGATCATCAATTCAGGGGGAGCATTATTTATTGCTGAATTTTCATGTAGAGTATCATGATACATGTGATTATGTTTCATATATATCCCAAAGCTCTGATACTCTCAATCATTACAACTTGCTCTGATAATCTGAAATCATTATATCATTCTTATTCTTATACATCTTATCAAAATTGAAAATTACTTTGATACAATTATTGCATTTAGTGCTATGCACCTTGTTGAATTCTTTTAAAAGCTTATTATGCAATTTATACTTAAGGATTTTGTTATCATCAAAAAGGGGAAGATTGTTGACTCCATTGTTGATTTTGATGATAAGAAAAAGGTTAAGTATAAGTTGAGTACTAATAATTTTTTTGAAGTGTGTTTTTGTTGAAAAAGATACTCATAAATTTGAAGAAGTTTGTTTGATTGAAGAAATCAAGTTTGGATAAAAAGAACTGCTCAAAGAGGACTTGGACAATCAATATTTGCTTGAATGATTATTTGAGTTAAGTGGAAATGTGTTTCAGCTCAAGTTCAGACTTTTCTGTGAAGTTTTCAGTGAGGTGTCGACTCAAAGTGTCGACACATGACACCAAGTGTCGACACATGGAAGTGAAGTGTCGACTTAAGCCGGAATGCAAAGTATGTTTCAGATGGCACGGCTGAAGTGTCAATACATGGATCCGAAGTGTCAACTCAAAGTGTCGACACATGGATCAGCTCATCGCCTGATATTTTCAAGCCACAGAACTTGATGAAAATGAAGAACTGCTGAAGTGTCAACACATGGAAGAGAAGTGTCGACTCAAAGTTTCGACTTACCTGAGAAAGTGTCGATACATCTGAGATTTCCAGAGAACCAGAATGAAGATATTTGAACTAAGTGTTGACTCAAGAAGTTCAAGTGTTAACAGGAAGTGTCGACTCAAAGCCTGAAGTGTCGACACATGGAGTTCTGGAAATAGTAACGGCTAGTTTTTCAAATGCAAAGCTTGACTCTTTTGCCCTCCAATGGCTAGTTTTTCAAGTCTAATGGCTAGAAATGGGATTTGAGGTCTTGGAGAAGTGTATATATGTTTCAAATCAAATCAAAAGAAGAAGAATTGAATATTATTGTTGAGAATGAGATAAGAGCATTCAAGTGAGAGCTTTAGCTCCTATTCATTGAAGATTCAACTACTCTCAAGCAAAAGCAAGCCTCCAAGCATTCAAGAGCCTTCAAGAGCATTGAAGATCATCTATTCTTGAGCATTCAAGAAGCTTCAATAAGTTCAAAGCACTTCTACATCGAGCTTCAAAGAGATACCCGCTTTTGTTTAGAAAGCTTACTTTGTTTCTTTACTTCAAATCTTTATTTGTTGTAAGGGTTCTTGGTTAACCTATTGTAAAAACAAGGGACGTTATTGGTGAGCCTTTGAAAACTAATAAGGTTGGTGGTTAGCCCGCAAAACCACTTAAGTTCTTGGTTATTCCGGAAAACCAAGGAAGATTATTGGTGAGCCTTTGAAAACCAATAAGGTTGGTGGTTAGCCCACAAAACCACTTAGGTTCTTGGTTATCCCGAAAAATCAAGGAAGGTTGGGGATGAGCCTTAAAACCATTTAGGTTCTTGGTTAGCCTGTAAAACCAAGTGAGGTTTTGACTTGTTGGCCTTATGAAAACAAGTTGGGTTTTTTATTAGTGAGCTCGCAAAACTAATCAACTGTAATCGTTGTGATTATAGTGAATTTTCAAGAGGATCTTGGAGAGTGGATGTAGGTGCATTGATAGCACTGAACCACTATATTTCTTGGTGTTTGTGGTTGATTGATCTCTCTACTTGCTTTTCATTGATTGCTCTTTATTTCCACTGCACTTTTAATTTAAGAGCATTACATTTGAATTCATAGTACCTTTCTCATTTAATTGTTGGATTGGATTGCTTAGCATTGCATTGCATTAAGTAAATAATTTTTAGAGACCCAATTCACCCCCCCTTGGGTTGCTTACTGGGCAACAATCCTTGAAACCTGCTTCACCTCTAAAAATCATGCATGACAACTAGGTCAGGGATTAAGTACCAAGCAGAACCTTCCCACTCAAATAAATCCCAATTTAGAAGCTGCTCTTCAGGGGATCATTGGTCGACTTGAAGCAATAGATGGCAAATTAGGTTCTTTAGATGCAAGGGTAGGAGCCCTAGAAGAGGAACAATTAGTGAACACGAACCATCCTGTTAGAAACTCTTCATCTAGAGTCACAAACCCTAGAGACCCTAGAGACCGAAATGACTATCCAAGTTATGAAGGAGGTCGTACTCAATCACTTTGACCTGTTATAAATCCTAGGGATCGACACGATTATCCAGGTTTTGATGTAGGTAGTGATCAAACACTTTGACCTTATCGTAACCCAATCGATCATGATGAACGTATTATGAGGAGTGTTAAGGTTGAAGCCCGGAGTTTCATAGGTCACCTGGACCCTAAAGAATACATTGACTAGAAAGCTGATATGGATCACTATTTTACTTGGTATGACATGTCTGATGATAGGAAAGTTAGATTTGTCCAAATGAGGTTATTGGGTCAAGCCAAATTATATTGGCACAATGTCCAGAATTTAGCCACTCATAGGAGACAGGATCCCATTGGAACATGAGACGAGATGAAGGATAAGCTTCATGAGAAGTATCTTCCTGCATCATATCAACAGCAACTTCTAGACCAATGGCAAAGGTTGATCCAAGAAATCGAATCTATAAATGATTATATTGACAAATTTAGGGAATATCTTATGTGATGTAATATAAATGAAGACCCTTCTGTCACTTGACCCGATTTAGAGCTGGTCTGAGAGAGGATATTCAAAGAAAATTATTTATGAGAAAGGTCTATAGTCTAGAACAAGCATATCAACTGGCCTAGGATTATGAGAGATTCCAAAAGATGTATATCACCCGTAGACTTGAGCATTCTAGACCATAAATTTTAGGTCCAAGACCTAGCATGAATCAAGCCCCGATTGGTCTAAACCCTAACATGAGTCAGGCCCCTGGTAGTCGACCCCCATCTACAACCCCACCAGTTAAGAGAGATGAGAAAGGAAAAGGGATTATAGGAGAGACTTCCAGAGGAATTAGCTCTAAGGTTCAATGATTCAAGTGTAATGGAATAAGTCACGTGGCTAGTCAATGTCCATCTAGAACACTGCATATTGGGGAACTTGAAGAATATGAAGATCTAGATAATGCCCTTGAAGAGGAAGTCTACATTACTGATTCAGGATTAGCCGACGCCTTCGAAGAATATGACCCTCTCCAAAATAAGGCTAGAGTTAAGGAACGATTAAGAGTGATTAGGTGTATATTGACCCAACCCAAGAAAAGTGAAGACTGGCACAGGACCGCTATCTTTCATACCTTTAATGATCAAGGAGATAAGGTATGTAAGGTAATCATTAACAGTGGTAGCTGCATCAATGCTATCTCCACTGATACCATTTCGTGCCTAGAATTAGCACTTGTAGACCATCCAAGTCCATATAATGTAGCCTAGGTAGATGCTTCATCTATCTTGATTAGGAAGGAAAGCTTCTCTATGAGGAAGGTTAGGATAGAGGATTTGTTGGTGCAGTATTCTCTAAACGTGGCTTTGGAGGAAAAGCCTGAGGGGATGGTTGTTTAGGACCAGATATCTTTGCAGAAGAGGTCTGACATTGGCGTTATGTTTGAACAGCTATCTGGGTACATTGCGGAAGCATAGGTTGGTGTTGTAGTCACAGGGATAGAGCAGGAAGACATCAGTTTGAGGTCAAGAGTGCGGTGGAGCATGAGTCTTAAGAGTTGTGGAGAATGGGTTGATGTTCCAGCTGGGGAGGCAAGGTGGCTTCGGCGGGTAGATGTCAGCTCTAGAGACAGTAGGAAGGGTGCAGACGGTCACACGGAGCTTGTCAAGGATGGAGAAAGGAAAAGTTCAGATTTTTCAGTCACCGGAGTACATTGAAGAGACGATGCCAGAGGCAGCTCAGGAAGGCAGGGAACAGTCTTAGGGAGCACCGGGTATCGGGCAGTTGGGAGTATCCCGGTATTGCAGCATTGGCCTAGGGACAGAAACTGGAGCTGATGGGAATGGCAGCTTAGGGAGACCGGAGACAAGTCTCAGGGAGTCCTAGGGACATTATGCAGCTGGGAGACAAGTTGGGACATGATGCAACAACCAAGTGGAGATGGTTACTGGGTTCAGTCACTGGGTTAGAAGAGTTAGGATGAGCTCTTGGTTTTGGAGGAGCCTGTGGGGTTTGCAATGTATCCAAAATGGTCTCATAGGGTTCGTGGTGTGTGGAGGGTCCGAGGTGGCAACGACTGGGTACGAGGTTCAGGTGCAGGCTCAGTAGGGCAGTGTTGAGTTGCTAGCATTGGAATTTCTTTCTATGGCATCAGGGGGACTTCAGTTTCAGGTGGAGCACCAGGAAGAGGTGGCTTCACGGGTAGAGCAGGATTCGACACGAGTTCAGAGCGAGGTCCAGAGATACTGGCCAGATCCTAGCACGAGCACCAGGGATGCACTTAGCCAGGTGGAGTAGAGTGTGCAGAGATTGGCATGGATCTAAGGAGATGGTGTCAGGTAGAGCTCTAGTTACAACGAGTGCCGGTTCAGTTTTGCTATGGTCTCTCCAAGAAAGTCCAAGGAAAAGTCTGATATAGCTGCCAGGAAAAAGGAAGGCTACAATCATGGTGCAAGGTACAAGCAAGGGTCTTCGGCTATGGAGGTAGTCATCCCAAAGGCCTCCAATGGCATGCAAAAGATGAAGAGTGTTGGCAGAGACAACGAGATCCACACAAGAGGCTATTAGGACACGCATTTACAGCGGGATATACAGGAGGACATTGCTAGATTTGCCAAGGTTTGGGGGCACCACTGGATTTGCATGGTGCCCCCAAGCCTTGCAGAGACTTGGAAGGCCATGGCATGGATACTAGAGGTGATCCCTAGAGCTTGGGGGCATATCCCAAGCTGTCCTGGAGGTGTTCCAGGGGATTTATGGGATTGTTCTCAGGGCTCTGAGTCAATTTGGATCACGGCATGTTGGGTCAGGGGTTTGATCCAAAGTGATTAGTATTTTCATATGGGCTTAGAGGGGGAGTTTTTTTTGAGAGAATGTAACATAACCCAGTTGGGTTATGGGGTTGGGTTCAGGTTTGTTAAGTTGGTTAGGAGGTTAGCCAGTTGGTTGGTTAGTTAGTTGGTTATAACCAATTAGGAAGTCTAACCATGTGAGGTGTTCTAACGAGTTTATTATTAGCCCAAGAATCCAAGTTCTAATCGCCTTAGATTTGTAACCACCCAAGAATTAGTTGAGCCCAAGAATTCCAAGTCCAAGACGCCCACATGAGGAGACTAAGATCCACGCCCCATGTGCTATAAGATGGAGGGGCGTGCATGATGGGGACATTGAGCCAGTTCAGATCCAGCCAGTCCAGACCCAGCCAGCCCAGATCTCGGTACCAGCCCATCACGATTCTTGAAGTATCATTTTATTATTTTATGGGTGTACGGGGATTTGGGATATCTCCGAATCAGAGATCAGATTTTTTATTTTTTAGAGTTATCGGAATACTTAGTCCTTCCGATTATTTTGTGATTTATCGTTGTTGCTTTATTTAAGTTATGTTTGCCATGAATAAAAATTTAGTGATGAAAATATTTTGAGTAAAAGAAATCAGGGTGTGTCCCGATTTTCCCCTCCCCCTTCTCTATTCTGGTTCTCCCCTTCTTCTTCTTTCTGGATTTTCTTCCCCCCCTCTCTCTCTGGTGCTTCCTGGACTCTTATTCTTCTATTCTAATTCCCCCATCTTATTCCTCCTCTCTCCTTCATCTCTGTTATTTCCTTTCTCCGTCCAACCCGTGAATCAACTATCGTGACTCCCGCAGCACCGACCAAGGTGCCTCCGCCCCTGCCGACCGATCCCATCCCCAACCAGTTCCTGGCGGACACCGGCCGCCCCAAATCGATCCACTGCTACCCCTCCGCACCATCTCTTCTCCGCCCTCTGCAGCCGCCATCTCCGTTGACCGGCCAGCCCTAAGAGCTACGACGCCTCTCCCTCCACCAAAGCCGCCTCCTTCCCCATCTCCGCTCGCTACACCGGAAGCTCACGTCTGGGACGATCCACGCCGTCGATCTCCTCCTCCATAGATCGGAGTTTCCCTCTGCTCCCAGTGGTTCCCTGACCGGAACTCCTCTGCTCCACTGTCGCTGCCGCCGTGCCCTCCACAGTCGCCGCACATCAGCCGCCGCCCGCCATCGGGACCACCGCCGTCGCCGCCCAGCCCTGTCACCGGCAAGATATCACCGGATCTCCCCTTCCGCCCGGTCCCCTGTTCCTTTTGGTGTTGATCCGTGGTGAAGGAGAAAACAGCACGAACGTGAAAGCATTCACGTTTGCTGCTGCCGATTTCTGCATCGGATCCCAAAGCGCGCGGATCCCAGAGCACACGGATCTCAAAACATTGGGATTATTATTAATTTTGATTTGGGATTGATATATTGCTTGTTTTCGGTGTTCCAGGTCCAACAGCTTCAGATCAATCTCGCCCGTGAACTACTGGTCCGGATTTTGGACAACCTCAGGATGATCTCCCTCTTCCAAATTTCGTGAGGTTCCGTGTTTTCGGGTGAGATCAATTTTGTTAACCTGACCCAGTCAATTGCTGATTATTTCTATTTAATTAGATTTAATTTAATTAAATTGGACACCCTAATCTAGCGATTGTTTCTTAACGATCAACGGTCCATATCAATTTGGTATCAAAGCGTTCTATCCCGCATCAGTGCATAAACTTGGAGGAGCGCCCAAGGGGGGCTGACCCTTTGGGATCTTGGTCCGGTTGGATCATAGAGCGATCAGCATGGAGTCTTCTCATGGTGGAGTGGTTTCTCGGTTTGGAGAGAGGCCGACCAGGAGGCATGTGAAGACTTGGGACCGTGAGGCTTGGCTCACGGTCCAAGGGAGTCCGCAAGGATTCCTCACGGTCATGAGAAGACCATGAGGGTTGATGCTTGGAGCGCCCCCTTGGAGCGAGACTGCGTGGAGAGATTTTCTGCATGGGGAGTTGGCCGTGAGGATCCTGCATGAGGGAGTCCGTAGGTGGAGCTCTTTCTAGTGAAAGGAGGCACGATCATGGCTTGGGCTTCAGAGAGGCGCAGGTGAGGGAGATATCACATGGAGGGCTTCGACCATGGAGTGTTCCACGGGCTTTGGAGAGAAGATCCTGAATGAGGTATTGTCCGCAGGTGGGGGCTTCTACTCGGGTTTGTAAGACAAGGCCGGTGTCCTGTTCTTGTATATTGTAACAAGGTTCTTCTTCAAAGAAATACAATCTCTCTTTTTCTTCTACATCTCTTCTCTATATCTCCTTTGTTGCATAATATTGAATCCAAGAACATGTTGCTTCCGCTGCGATAGGTGCTGGTCTGGATCTTCCAACAAGTGAGATCAGTGTCTAGGAATCTCAACATCTCTCTCTCACTCTCTCTCTGGGCAAATGGGACCTACCTTCTCTTTCGGATCAAGCTCCTGATTGCTCTCAAGCATGGAAGTTTTCAACTATCTGGTATATGCTCTAATTTCTCTGCTCCACATTTTAAGAGCATTCCTTGTTGCTCTAAGCTTAGAACCAAAATTGGCAGCCGCATATATTGTTGGAAGTTCTTATAGAGAACCAAGCTTTGGAGACAACATCATCAATAGAAACATTTGATAACCGGGATCTATCAAATCTGAAGATTGATATCAACTGCCTTGTGCAGTCAAACAGGAGTTGAATAGGAGCATAATCCGATTATGAATTTGGCAAATCAGTTTAAGTCGAAAGTGGCCGCAGGTCATCCCATTCAGAGAAAATCAAAAATCTATCAAGCTTGGACAAAATAGGAAGTTATCTATGATTACTCCACGTAAATTCTTGACCCTTTAGATGGAGGTTAATCGGTTGCAAGGAACTAATAAGCGACAAGAAAGCCAAAGTAATAGACCGAGCTTATGGATTGCCGTTCTTTTCATGGAGTCCACAAGTAGCATTAAAGTCTCCCCAACAACCCATGAACCAGCCAATAAGGACCCAATCTATTTTAATTCCTAACAAAGTTGGTGTTTCAAGTAATGATCAGCTGGGCCACAAACTACGGTGAACATCCAACATGAATTTAAAAGCCCATCATTCCATAAAGCACTAAAAGAGAGAGCAAATTTGTTTTCTGACTGAGCCAAATCTTCCAGAATTCGGACCAAGATATATACCCCCGCCGTCCCAGATGCATCCTAGACGATCCAATAGTCAATTTGTCATTCTGAAATGGAGCGAAGGATGCTAGGCGAAGCTTTGTCTGATTTGGTCTCTTGGATTCCAATCGCACAACAACGACAATTCTCGCTTAAGGATAAACTCTTCTTAAATTTAAAATTTTAATCTTATGTTCACGAATCTTTAATTTGTTATTAATTAAACTTAAATTTTTGTGACCTTTAGATGTATAGTGATGACTAGCTAAATTTACAGATCTGGTTTGATTCCATATGACTTTACCACTTTTAGCTGGTAGAGACGATTTAATTTACTACTTCTGATCATGCTGCACAGTGCCCAATAATTGTACCATATAGATGCCTTTAATCCTTTTATATATATATATAGGTTGAGCTTACCGACATGGCGGATTACATTGAAATCCAGTGGACGGTATATGCCTACATGCAGCAATTCAGATATGGTGTTGAATTCCTAAGTTAACTTGTGAGGTTGGTTGGCTTCAAAGCGAGTTGGATCATTCATTCCTCCTTCCAAGCTTTAACTAATAGGTAAATTCAAATTAATGAATTTAAACGTGTATACATTTTTTGAAACATTAAATCTCTTTTAAATTTTTTTTTTTGTTTTAACGATCGGAAAAGGAGGAAGCCATGAGCTTCTGTTACATTGTTAAAGAATATATACAAAATACCATCTGGGAGTGGCCACGCCCGGGATCTAACTCCTCCCCCGCTTTTTATTTTATCAAAATATATATATATATATATATATATATATACAGAATATAATACAAGTAACAAAAAATTAAACAAGATCAGTACTGTTGTACCCAATCACTCTGCATTGCTTACCGTCATATTAGTATAAATATGGTTTGAAATTATAGTTCACTATAAACATTAAAAAAATAAATTATTAGAGATGACATTCAAAATCATTTATAAACATGAAAGGACTTGGTCAAGGGATAACCGAGTACATCTCAATCCACACGATACACAAGCATAGCAGAAATATAATCATTTTATGAAAGAAATAAATTTGAACAAGTCGTAGAACATAAATAGATATAATCAAGCAGTATAAACACAGGAGAAAAAGAAAGCACACCAGATATATGTGATTCGATCTATCAATTATTGGCATACATACACGGGTAAGACCTCCTTGATGATTTTTTATTAAATCCACCGCACAAAAGGTACACAATTGATGAAAAAAATATAAGAAACTCTCTTTGTTATAAAGGGCTCTTGATATTTTTTTTAATATCTCTCTTCCTTACAAAGCCTCTTTGAATCCTTTGGTACACACACAAAACAATATCTCATACCTCCTTTTTTAAAAACACCATCGAGGACTCTCGGCAGGACTCATAAAATAAAGTCCTATTTGGACTCTAATTTACAAAGAAACCAAAACCAAAAAAGAACTCCACGGCCTCCTATCCATGCAAATTGCAAAAAACGAGGGGGGATACACATGGACTTTCCATAGGCTTCAATGTCATCAATTTTTTTACTTGAAGATATGTACCGAACTTCAAAAAATATCATTCCTGAAGGCCTTGCCAATCTCCACTCCTCACATAGCTCCGAGACCGAGAGAAACTTTACTCTAATTTAACTTCTCTCGAGTCATCAGGTTCGTCAATATATCCGCTGGGTTTACATCGATATGATTCTTCAATAGCATGACTAGACTATCATCTAACATAACTCTCACAAAGTGATAGCGAATGTCGATATACTTCATCCAAGAGTGAAACAGCAGATTTTTTACTAAATGCTATCACAATTCACTCTCATCACATCATGCTTTACCTTAAAGTCTCCAAGAAGTCTTTTGAGCTAGATAACTTTTTTACATGCGTGTACCACTACAATATATTCTACCTCTGTCATTGATAGTATCACCACTGATTGAAGCTTAGATTTTTAGCTAATAGCACTACAATCCATGGAGAATACATAACCTATGGTAGATCTTCTCTTATCCGATCTGCTATAAAGTTAGAATCCACATATCCAATACACTCTAAACTTGCAAAACTATAACAGAGTGAATAATCAAACTTCCCCCTCAGATATCGAAGGATCCACTTCACTGCTTTTCAATGGTCACTATCTGGATTTGCCATATACCGGCACATAACTCTCATTGCTTGCGCAATGTCTAGTCGTGTGCAAAGATGGCAAACATAAGACTCCCTACTACTGATAAATATAGTATCCAAGCTATGTCAGTCTTTTTCGTGTCCATGCTAGGTGATTGCTCGGTTGATAGTTTTAAATAAACAGGAAACATGGTAGAAACTAGTTTTGCATTATATATATTGAAGCACCGCAGAAACTTTTCTATATATCTCTTTTGTGAAAGCCAAACCTTCCTATTATTTCTCTCCCGTAGCACTTCATCTCAAGATTTGTTTTATGGCTTCTAAGTCCTTCATCTCAAACTTCCTAGCTAATTGAGTTTTTAAATTTGATATCTAATTCTTGCTATTTTATGCAACCATCATATCGTCGACATACAACAACAAGATACAAAAGCTCCGGTCATCATAACCGTAGAAATATGCATAATGATCCACCTCCAATTGATCAAATCTCAAACTCATAATGAAAGAATTAAATCACTTGCACCAACATCTCGGTGCCTATTTGAGACCATACAATGATTTATTCAGCCAACAAACAACTGCTCCTTGCTTTTTTCGACAAAATCTTTAAGTTGTGACATATAAATCTCCTATCCCAGATCACCATGCAAGAATAATGTCTTCACATCCATTTGCTCGAGCTCTAAATCTGACTGTTGTAATTGCCAAAACAATCTGAATAGTAGTTAATCAAACTACCGGTGAGAAGATCTCATCAAAGCTAATTCTTGGCTTCTGAATATAATCCTTCACCACTAGACACACTTTAAATCTCTCTACATTCTACATTTTCATTTGTATCCTTCTTAACCTTATAGATCCATCGACATCCGATTAGACTCCTCCTCTTCGGTAGAACTTCAAGATCCCAGGTTTTGTTCTTTCGAAGTGACTCTATCTCCTCCTCTATGGCACAATGCAACTTTCTAGCATTGGTAGACTCACAAGCCTTCCTATATGAAGTCGGCTCATCCTCCTCTATTAAACAACATAAGCATAAACATGGTTAGCAGAAGGAAGAAAACAAGTAACATAGCATCATACCTTACGGGATGCCTAATAACCCTCCTAGGCCTATCGAACTCCATTAGAGCTCTTCCGATGAGACAGGATCTTCATGTGATTGCAAAAACTCCATGCTCAGTTCGTCATCAACTGCTTGATCATCAACATGTGCATGATCTACTTGTACCTTATCGCGTGCATCAAAGAACTCGACCGGAACAATGGCTTCATCATCTTGCTTCTTCTTGGTGCTTTGAAGGGATTCGTCATTGAAAACAATATCTTGACTAATAATAATCTTGTGAGTAGTAGGGTTCTATAATCTATATCCCATCACTTCTTGTGCATGGCCAAGAAAGATGTGCCTTCGAGAATTCTTGTCTAATTTTGTCTTCTTCTTTTTTGGGATCCATGCATATATGTCAAATCAAAAGACATGAAGATGGAAATAATTTACTAGCTTGTCACTTCAATTTTTTTAAAAATTTTTTAATCCAAGTGATTTTGTCTGTGCTTGATTGATCAAGTAACAGGCCATGCTCACAATTTCTACCCAAAATCTCCTGGCAAGTTTTACATAATTTAGCATACTTCGAACCCTCTCTATGAGTATTCTATTTAACCTCTCAACTATACCATTTTATTGTGGTGTATCAAAAATTGTTAGGTGTCACCGAATTCAATGCTCGCCACATAACTTTTCAAATTTCTTGGAATAATATTTTTATCCATTATTAAAATATAGGTATCTAATTTTCAAACTCTTTTTAGTTTTCATCAGAGCCTTAAATTTTTTGAAGGTCTTAAAAACATCGAATTTCAGCTTTAGAATATATATCCAAGCTTTCAGAGAATAATCATCAATGAAGGAGACAAAGTAAGAATACCCGTCCAATTTTATATCGGGCAACTTCCAAGTATCTGAATGAATTAACTTAAGAAATCCCATACTCCATTATTGTGATGAACTGAAAGAAAATATTCTTTGCTTACCATAGATGTAATTTCCACAAAACTCCAGTGATGCTGACTTGTATCCTGAAAGAAGCTCCTTATTTGATAATACCTATATCTCATGCTCGCTTATATATCCCAAATGACAATGCCAAACCGTTGGAGACACCATCTTTGCACTTGCTATCGCCGCTTCTCTTATCTGAGTCTCGCTTACCAATTTATAAAGACCACCTATAGGCTATTCCTTCATCACCACCAAACATCCTTAGCATACTTTAAGTTGATCTTTCTCTCTAACAAATTTCAAGCATTGCTTACAAAACTTTATAATTAATAGTAGACTCTTGCGAAGTGTAGGAATATTCCGAATATCAGAAACTGTCCGGACTATGCCATCAAACATCTTGATCTAAATATCTCACTCCAACCACAGAACATGTATTATTGTCCAAATAAATAACTGCACCATCCCATTATATATGTATGAAACTACTCCCTAAAAGGAGTCATGTAAAAAGATGCCCCTGAATCCAAAATCCAGTGATGTACAAGTCTGATCTCTCTAATGCTGTCAATGCATCCCTATCTTCTGAAGTGGTCAAACCAGCTTCACCTTCTGCTACATTGCCTTAAAAATTTTTCGATTCAGCTTTTTGTATTAATTTCTTTAACCCGGTAATCTTTATTCACGTGTCTTGATTTTCTATAATTCCAATATTTCACCTTCTTCTTACTCTTAGATTTAGATCTCGTCTTCCTTCGATCACCATGTCCCCTCTTGATAGGTCTCTCCCATGCTACCCTGGCCTCTCTCGAAAAACTTTCTTGACTAGATTTTTGTCTCATCTTCTCTATTAACAATGATGTAATAACTGACTATATCTTGAGGATTTCAATGTGACTTAAATTCATGATGAGATTATCCTAAAATTCTAGTATTGAATTATGAGGCCCGCCCATGTTTTGGGCATTTTGGGTTAACGAAACCTAGAAAAAAAAAATTCGCCGAAACAGGGGAGGTGGTTTATCCTTATCCAGCCGGAGATTTCGCCGGAGGTTTCGACAGGGGAGTCGTGAGGGGCGAGGGAGGTGGATGGCAAGTGTCGGGGTAAGATACGACTCTGATCGACGAGGTTTACTTCCCAAGCGACAGTGAAACCCGTCGGTTGATTGTTTTAAAGCTTCTTCACTCGCCACCGAATCGAGCACCATTGACTCTTCCACGTCTTCGTCCTCCTCTCCGGCGAGCATCCGGAAAGTCCTTTCAAGGCCGGTAAGTTTTCTTTCCTTTATTTCATTATTTAGAGATGGTTTAATCGAGATTTAAGAATCGATTTTGTTGGGCTGTGGATCTCCAATGGCCGCACTGCCACATCTTCCCACCGGTCTGTCAAGCCTCCCCGGCAACCGCCTCCCATGGCCGCCGCCAGCTGCCGTGGGGAGGGTGGTTCGGTCGAGATGAGGAGCAGGGGCGGGTTCGGGAAGAAGAGAGGAGAAGGAAGAGAAATAAAGAAAGAAAAAAAAACCGAGGGGCTAAGTTCCGTGGAAATAGAAAAAAAATAGAGAGAGAGAAAGCCTCCATTTCGTGAGGAAAGAAAAAAATAGAAAAAATAGAAAAAAAAAAAGAAAAGGAAAAAATATATATGAAGAGAGAGAAACCTACCTGAGAGTCCGTCGCCGGGTGGTTTCCGGTGGCCCACCCGCGAGGTCTCCCACCATCATGGGAGAGAAGGAAAGAGAGAAAGAGGAGAGAGAGAAAGAGAAGGGAGAGGAGAGAAGAGAAAGGGAGAAAAGGTAAATTTTGGACCAGAATTGGAATTGGATTGAGAAGAGTGCCCATGATAACATAGTTTCTTTTTAGTTTTATTAAATAAAAATTAATTATATGTTTAAATTGTTGGTCAGGATCATCGTTGTCCTTGGAAGATCATATCTAGGTTTGAATTGTACTTGTTGGTGGATTATTTTCGGTAAGTTATCTTGACCTCTAATATTATATGCCAAATATGTTATGTATTTATGAATTATTAAATGCATGTAATATATTTTATTTGTATTGGATTGCATTATGTGCATGCATTATGTTGGTGTGGGTGCATTGTGTTGGTGGGGGTGCATTATGTTGGTGTGGGTGCTCTTTAGTCCGACTATGATCATACGAGGACCTAGTCTCCTTGTGGACCTCCAGCGGGGCGATCGCTGGCACATGACCGATGAGCGGTATGTGAGTCAGGAGCTAGTTGCCTTATTTTAGCCATGCATGGCAAGCACATGCAGAGGATGCATGTTTCTCGTGTGATACTCAGAGCTAGTTTTTCTTGTGGGCCTCCAGTGGGGCGATCACTGGCGCATGACCGATGAGCGGTATTTGAGTTAGGATCTAGTCTCTTGTAGGGCGAGCCACGGGCCGATCGTGGCCATAGTCAGAGGTACTAGGAGAGTAAAGTAAATGGTTGGCCATCCATAGTCGTGTCGATGTCGGTTAAGATTAAGTATGCATATTTGCATCATGTTGCTGGATATATATTATTATATTGATGGATATCTTGTTGTATGGTATGTTTGTGCTTGCTATTTATTAATGGCATATTTGTGTATGTGTACTGGAGGTGTTGATAACTTACTGAGCTTGTGTAGCTCATCCCTATTTTTCTATGTTTTTGTTACAGATACCGAAGATCAATTTGGCTATGGGACCAGTCAGTGAGGAGCTAGGGTTTAGGTGTTGATCTCTGAGTTTATAGTTGAATTTTATGAAAAAAATTCTTGGAATCAATAAATAATTAGTGAAATTTGTTCCTTACCACTATTTGGATATTGAATTGAAGATTAGGCCTTGCATGATCTCTAGGATAAAACCTAGGGCTGATGCGGCCGGTCGCGTAGCCGATCCAGGTTTTGGATCGGGACGTGACATGAATAAAGTAGAATGCTAGCTTTTTCTTCTTCTTTGATTCTCACATTTAGGACTGCAAGCTTGCTCATAATGGAATTGAACTGATGTCCCGTCCTTCATCTTCAATTATATAATTATCGTCTCAAATAAATTTTATTCATCAAAGACTTTCTTTCATAAAGATTTTTCAATTTTTTCTTGATCCCTTTTGCAGTAGTCTCAGCTCGATATTAAATAATACCAAATCATCTAATGCCAGATAGAGGTTCACCATTACCAGCTTATCTTTCTCCTCATATTGTGCATCTGACATATCATGCGATTTATATTCTTTTTCTTACAAAGCAATTTCACAACCATCTTTGATCAATACCACCTACATCTTTATCTTCCAAAGTAAAAAATTTAATTCGTTAAATCTCGGTATCTCATATTTTATTATCGTCACTTTGATCGTCATTGTTTCATATCAAATCAGCTTCAAAAGAATCTTCCTGCTCTGATACCAAACTGGAAAGATCAGTCGAGAGATAACTGAACACATCTCAACCGACACGACATACAAGCACAGCAAAAACAGAATCATTTTATAGAGAAAATAAATTCGAATAAATCATGGAATATAAAAAGAGATAATCAAGTAATATAAAAGTAGGAGAAAAAGAAAGCATACCAGATATACATGGTTCGGCATATCAATTCTTGGCCTATATCTACGGGCAAGACCTTCTTTATAATTCTTTATCATATCTAAGGTACAAAAGTTACAAAATTGATGAAAAAAAATATAAGAATTTTTTTTTTTGATCACAGAAGGCTCTTAATATTTTTTTCAATATCTCCCTATTTCTTACAAAATCTCTCCGAATCCTTTGGTGTACACACAAAACAGCATCTCAAGCCTCCTTTTTTTAAAAATACTATGGAAGACTAATAATTACAGGACTCATAAAATATGGTCATGCTTGGATTCTAGTTTACAAAAAAAATTAAAACTAAAAAAAGAACTTCACAGCTTTTCATCCATGCATGTTGCCAAAATAGAGGATAAACATGAACTTTCCGCATAGCTTCAACGTCATCACAACAGGCCTCCAAGATAAGATTCCAATTTAGAGCACCGTGGCAAGGGACCAGGTACACTTGCTGATCGTAACCCTACGTACAGAAATTTCAAAACGCCCGAGTCTAGTTGTCTCCTAGTCCTTATTTTTTTTCCTATCTTTTGTCACCCAAACATGGCTTCCATCATGCAATGGCCAAAGCCAAGTTTGTCAAATGGCCCCTGTATCAGAGAGGACAGATCGAGTTATTAGGCTGAGTAATGCCAATCGAGTTTTGCGTACTTTCATCCGCAAATATAACTATAATTTATTTATTGATTAGCTTCTTGTATGATAATTTAAGATTCCTTGGATCATGTCAGATAGGACAGAAGCCAGAAAGGATATGCCTCCCTCCCTCTCCCTGGCTTGGATCGAGAACTCGAGCAAGAAAGAAAAAAGCTTCCGTGATCGAAGATGCGACGAATAAGCGAGCAAGAGATGCATAATAATTTAATTAGTTTTGAGTAAATCGATGAAACATGAGCAGATCCCGATGGGCCACAACATGTCGATATAAGAAATACCGAAAACGGTCAACTCTTCCAACTAATCATCACTTCGTGGGAGGTTCATGGAATTTTTCAGCCGGTCTTCATGGCAAAGTAACTTGCAGCATGTGGCATTAACTTTGGGTGGAAGATGGAGCAATTTACAGAGGGAGGAGGGATGGGCTCGGTGGTTGCTTCTCTGCAGGCAAAAGGAAGAAGGAGAGAGGAAAAAGATAGAAGAACGTAGCCACTCTGTTGCCCTGCATTTCAACATGATGCGCTGTCTGATGTGTATGTGACGCAGGACCATCACTTTAATGTGGAGATTGTTAGGTGTCCAGGATCACCCCATCTCATTCCAGAATACAAATCAAATGAGAGAAGCGAGAACATTGTTCTCCAGACACTATATTTTGCCTTCCTCTCTTCTTCCTCGCCACCGGGAATTTAATTAAGAAAAGGCCCCCCCGGGATGTTTACCTCTCACCAACCCTGGACAAGGCCTCCTGAACCACCGTCGGCAAAGCCGTGACCACCGTTGCATTATCTAATCACTCGCATTCAAAAACAGTAGGTTGGGTTGCTATTCATCACTGGAGAAATTATTATTTAAACTCCTCGATTTATATTTTAATGTTTGCATGTTTTTGTAGGTGGACAAGTAGCCAAAATATAATCCCAATTGAATTCATGTGATGAAGAATCGAGATGAAAAGCTTTCTTTATTAGAACAGGCAACCAAGGGTCTACACTAGATTAGGATGATTAATTGGATGATTTCATCCTTTCGGAACGATGAACAATGTGCATGCAGAGAGAAGAAAAACCATATATCATCATCTGTCTTGGAAAAATTATTCCCTGCACTGCATATATATATATATATATATACAATACGTGGCCATGCATGTCACCGATTATAATCACTTATTTTTGTGACGGTGCATTGAGATGCATGCTTCGATGAAATTTATACAAACTAGCGGTCATGGTTGATAGCGTGCGCGGCCATATGATGCTATGGTGTAAAGAATAATTTTTTCTTTCCAGAAATGCATGACCAGCTATCCTTTCTCGTGGATGTTTATGTTGCTAGATGTATACATATGACTGAAATGATACCAGAAAGAATTCTAGCAAAATGATAATATTTTTATTTCTCGATGCCTATGAGGTCCTATCCACAAGGATTCCGTTCCTTGGTTGCGGGGCCCCGTCTGATTGGTGTAAACGAGGTTTCGCGTGTCACTGCAGGCCGTACTGGCGCCCCCTACGGGGCGCGGCGCGTGCCGGCTCTAGTGGCGACCTTGCAACCCGTGCCTTCGCTTCCCCGAGACTTTGCAGAATAGGGCTGCTCTCGACCGAGGTGGACCCGTCAGGGGGCGCCACCTGGCGAAGTGGCAGAGAGAGGCTCGACTTCGGCCGAGGTGGACCCGTCTTCGGGTGCCACCTGGCGAAGGAGCAGGAGGGCCCGGCTCGACCTCGACCAAGGTGGACCCGTCTTAGGGCGCCACCTGGAAAGGGAGCGAGGGGCCGCCAGCTTCGGTCGAGGTGGATCCCTCCTGGGTGGACACCTGGCGGAGCGGCAGAAAGGGGCTCGACTTCGGCCGAGATGGACCCGTCTTCGGGTGCTAGCTGGTGAAGGAGCAGGAGGGCCCGACTCGACCTCGGCCATGGTGGACCCGTCTTGGGTTACCACCTGGCAAGGGAGCGAGGGGCCGCCAGCTTTGGCCGAGGTGGACCCATCCTAGGTGGACACTTGGTGGAGCAGCAGAGAGGGGATCGACTTCGGCCGAGGTGGACCCATCTTCGGGTACCACCTGGCGAAGGAGCAGGAGGGCCCGGCTCGACCTCGGTCGAGGTGGACCCATCTTGGGACGCCACCTGGCGAGGGAGCGAGGGGCCGCCAGCTTCGACCGAGGTGGACCCCTCATGGATGGACACCTGGTAGAGCGACAGAGAGGGGCTCGACTTCGGCTGAGGTGGACCCGTCTTCGCATGCCAGCCGGTGAAGGAGCGGGAGGGCCCGGCTCGACCTCGGCCACAGTGGACCCGTCTTGGAGTCCCACCTGGCAAGGGCGCGAAGGGCCACCAACTTCGATCGAGGTGGACCCCTCCTGGGTGGACACCTGGCTGAGCGGCAGAGAGGTGCTCGACTTCGACCGAGGTGGACTCGTCTTCGGGTGCCAGCTGGCGAAGGAGCAGAAGGGCCTGGCTCGACAGCGACCGAGGTGGACCCGTCTTGGGGTGCCACCTGGCGAGGGAGCGAGGGGCCGCCAGCTTCAGCCGAAGTAGACCCCTCCTGGGTGGACACCTGGCGGAGCGGCAGAGAAGTGCTCGACTTCGACCGAGGTGGACCCGTCTTCAGGTGCCAACTGGCGAAGGAGCAGTAGGGCCCGGCTCGACCTCGGCAGAGGTGGACCCATCTTGGGGTGCCACCTGGCGAGGGAGCGAGGAGCCGCCAGCTTCGGCCGAGGTGGACCCCTCTTGGTGGACACCTGGTGGAGCGGCAGAGAGGTGCTCGACTTCGATCGAGGTGGACCCGTCTTCGGGTGCCACCTGGCGAAGGAGCAGGAGGGCCCGACTCGACCTCTACCGAGGTGGACCCGTCTTGGGGTGCAACCTAGTGAGGGAGCGAGGGGCCGCCAGCTTCGGCCTGGCTGGACACCTAGCGGAGCGGTAGAGAGGTGCTCGACTTTGGCCGAGGTGGACCCATCTTCGGAAGCCACCTGGCGGAGGAGCAGAAGGGCCCGACTCGACCTTGGCCGAGGTGGACCTGTCTTGGGGTGCCACCTGGTGAGGGAGCGAGGGGCCGCCAGCTTCGACCGAGGTGGACCCCTCCTGGGTGGACACCTGGCAGAGAGGCAGGGAGGTGCTCGACTTCGACCGAGGTAGACCCGTCTTCGGAAGCCACCTGGCGGAGGAGCAGAAGGGCCCGGTTCGACCTCGGCCGAGGTGGACCAGTCTTGGGGTGCCTCCTGGCGAGGGAGTGAGGGGCCACCAGCTTCGACCGAGGTGGACCCCTCCTGGGTGGACACCTGGTGGAGCGGCAGAGAGGTGCTCGACTTCAGCCGAGGTAGACCCATCTTCGGAAGCCACCTGGTGGAGGAGAAGAAGGGCCCGTCTCGACCTCGACCGAGGTGGACCCATCTTGGGGTGCCACCTGGCGAGGGAGCGAGGGGCCGCCAGCTTCGGTCGAGGTGGACCCCTTCTGGGTGGACACCTGACAGAGAGGCAGGGAGATGCTTGACTTCGGCCGAGGTGGACCCGTCTTCGTGCGCCAATTGGTGAAGGAGTAGGAGCACTTCTTCCCGAACGGGGATTCTTTTGAAAGAAAAAATCTACGTAGTACTGACCGTGTCCAGCTGGACCTGACACGCGCTCCACGTTAGCGATGTAGCCATATCGATAGTGTTGACGCTGAATCCTCGCCGACCGGATGAAGTAGTTCGTCCGTCGAATCATCGTCAATTGAAACCTGCAAAACAGATCCCCTGACCGGAAGAGGATCGCCGTCAATTGGAACCTGCAAAACAGATCCCATGAATGGAATTCTTCCGACGGGGGACACTCCAATGCCAAAGTTAGCAAGTACTCAGGCAGCAGAATGGTGAGCTCGAAAGCAGAGAGGGAAAGAAAAGAATCGAATGATCTGGGTTAGTTTAGCTTACCTCGAGTGCCCCATCTTACCAGTATTTATAGGCATAAGTGTAACTACTTACGGTTATGGATTTGAAACGTCTTTTCAAAGCAGCAATGGAGAAATGACACGTGTCTTCAGCACGTTCCTCACACCACCAAACAGTTATTATGAGAGACAGGTGTCAGAAATACGCCATTATTACTTATCGGTTTCTGCTAAATGACAAATCCAAATACTCCCATTTTTTGAAATAAAATTATTTCGAACTTGGGAGTGGGGGGCAGCTGTTATGATATTCCGGTTCAATTTTAAAACAATTTCTAGTTCATCCTTTGAGCCAATTCCAATTTTTTGGTTTAACAATCAAATCAGCATACTAAGAAAAATATATTCTGAATTTGATAAAAATTTTGATCTGCAAAAGGATACGCTGTATAGCTTCGGCTTCATATCTTCAGCCTAGCCCGAAGACCAAGCCTATCAATTTAATACCTCCGACTTCGTATCTTCAGCCTAGTCCGAAGACCAAGCCTATCAATTTCATACCTTCGGCTTCATATCTTCAGCCTGATCCGAAGACCAAGCCTATCTATTTTATACCTTCGGCTTCGTATATTCAGCCTAGTCCGAAGAGTATGTTATCTTGTTTTCAGGATTACTGTAAGTATTTATCTATTTTCCCTTGTTAGTTCCAAAAAAATTTATCCGAAGTGTATAGTTAACATTCCCTCTAGAAGCGCTACTAAAGAGAATGTTGGGTTCACTTCGGATTTTCTATAAAAGAATGAGGTATATGAAACATGTGGGCTTTTCCAACCCCAGTCAGTTGAAGTCTGTTCTGGTTGTTGCAACCGTCCACATGGTCAATAATCTCAGATTGGATAACTACAGAATAACTAATCTTTCGACTACCACTACTTACAGTTATGAGGAGGTTCTGTTTGCCAACTCCCATAACCGTAAGTAGTTATACTTATGCTTATAAATGTTGGTAAGAGGGGGCACTCGAGGTAAGCTAAGCTAATCCAGATCATTCGAATTCTTTCCTTTCCCTCTCTGCTTTCGAGCTCTCCATTCTGCTGTCTGAGTTCTTGCTAACTTTGGCATCGGAGTGTCCCCCGCCGGAAGATTTCTGATCAGGGGATCTTTTGCAGGTTCCAATTGACGGCGATCCGGTGGACGAACCACTTCATCCGGTTGGCGAGGATTCAGCGTCAACATATAGTAAATCCGAATCCCAAATAAATACTTATCAACAAGCTAAACTAGAAAAATAATTAGATGCGGGCTACTCATGTCAATTTTCAATAAAATTAGGCCTAATACGATTTTCAATCCTTTTCATTGCACTCGATAACAAACTTTGAGCTCATCAATGCTAAACTCAACTTAGTGGCCAACCATGATAGTGCGAATAGTGGTGTTACAATCAACCGTGAATGCACGTATCTTGCATATCTTTTTATCCATTTTTGGGCATTCCATCATAAAAAACCAGTTATTTTTCATCCTCCTAACTTGTTCCATAATTCATGGTATAATCTTGGTTGATAAAACCCATTTCAAATACATTCCTTTTACTTTTTAAAAAAATTTTCAACATACAAGCACCACTTTTCACCTAAAAAATAATGATAATGAAATTACATAAACCGCATGTGAACAAAAATCATATCGAGCAGGCACTATAGAATATCATATAAAGCGGGCTTCATAGTTTACCACATTTTTCTTAATATTAATCTTAAAGAGTAAGCCTAAAAGTTAAATATATTTTCTTTTAACAAAATTATTAGTTTCATAATTATGACACCCTCTTTCTTTCTTGATCGTTTTTCACAAATACATTTTAGCAATACATAGTATATATTAGTAGACACTACAAAAAACATGGAAATTCTCGACACTAATATAAACAATTTTCGATACTTTAAAGCGTCGCTAAAAATTTTCCTGATATTTTAAAAAGTGTCATAAAAGCATCACGAATGCAGGAGTAGAGACAATTTTTTCGATGCTTTTTAAAAGCATCGGAGTTTTTCCTGATGCTTTAAAGCATCAGGAATAGGATTATTTTCGAAGCTTTAAAGTATCAGGAATAAGGTTATTCCCAATACTTTAAAGCATCGGGAATATGGTTATTTTTGAAGCTTTAAGTCATCGAGAACAACCCTATTCCCGATGCTTTTAAAAAGTATCAAGAATAACCTTATTCCAGGATTATTCCCGATGCTTTAAAGCATCGGGAATAAGGTTTTAAAAAAAATAATTATTTAGAGTATTTAAAATCTATACAATTTTTTTTAACCTGTATAATATAATAATAACAAATATTTGAATCTCATTGCATGCATTCTTCACACATCCGAATATAAATTCCAAATATAAAATTCATTGATCTAATATAACAAAATTTGTTACACTTATATATGTTTAACAAAATTAAAAAATACATGAAAATACAAGATATAAAATAACTAAAAGTCGAGGTCAATAATCTACAAGAGATAGGTCATCACCCTGTCTATGAGGATATGATGCTCCATAAGCCTATATAAAAAATATTTAAAATATTTAGTTTGAGAAACTATGAATGATAATATATTATATAAATTATTGATTTAATATAAGAATATATATTTAATATCATATATATGTACCTGATGTGGAACAAACATCTGTATGACAGATGTAAGCTGCTCAATGTGCTCTCTCATGATCTCCATCACTGGTCTATCAGCGGCACGGCTCTATCATATCTCCTCTAGCTCAGTGGCATGGCTTTGTCGCATCTCCTCTAGCTCAACCGCATAGCTCCATCACATCTCCTCTATCTCTTCCTCAAGTCTGCGAATACGTGCATCCTAAGCATCCTCTGCAGCATCACATGTATATCTACTGATCGCACATAACTGAGTGGGGATGACTCCAATTCCATAGCCCCTCACTCGACAGTAGTACTCCGACCCCATCAACTCTGTAAACACCTCGACCTCGATGAGATTACTTTGCATAGATGCTGTAGAATCATCGACGCGCTCGGCAATAAATGATGTAGCTCTTTCCTGTATTAATTTAAAAAATTAGTTAGATCTTAAAGACTAACAAAATCAAATTTAAATCGTTGCATGAAATAAATTGTAATAAATATTTATACATATATCTCTCGACTCATCTCTAACAAAAGTGTCGTCACGATGAGTATGAGTCATCCGGTAAAACTCCACCTGACCGAGTTCTCTCCTATGCTTATCCATCTATAAGAAAAATTATAATTTTAAGAAAATAATTCAAACAAATTTAAAAATTATTTAAGTATCACGATATATATATGTATTGAAATACATCATCCATGATACATATATGTATCGTGATACATCGTCTGCGATATATATATATCGCGATACAGCATCCATGATATATATATGTACCGCGATACATATATGTACTGTGATACATATATGTATCGCGATACATATATATATCACGATATATCGTCCGCGATATATATACGTATTGCGATACATATATGTACCGTGATACATCATCCATAATACATATATGTATCGCGATATATATATATAACGCGATACATATATGTAACGCGATACATATATATACCGCGATATATATATGTACTGCGATACATCATCCACGATACATATATATATATCGCCATACATTTTTCACGGTATATAATATTAGTTTTATTAAAATATATAAATACTTTAATATTAAAAATATAAGCTTATAGTTTAAGAAACTTACGAACTCCTATCTAACTCGTGCATAACTCTTGGATCCCAATGTATGGAGAACAGACAAAGCTGCTCGTACAGCTATACCTATATTAGAATATGTCTGCAAAATCAAATTGATAACTTCTTATATCCAGAAAGTAATCTATACATATGTATAATGTATAATATAAACTAAATATTTTAATAAACTTGCTTCAAAGAAATTAGAAGATACCTATCCCCTCTCGGAGAACAATAATGAACAAACTCTACCCACTAATGAGGGGGTCATCAGGAGGACAAGTACCAACTACCTACTCTTCTGTCATACTCGGCAACATGTACTTCATCTTCAACTGTGCTTTATATTCTTTTAATTTCTGGTTGAGAGACTTTAGTACAAAATCATGAGAAGATGGAGGGAGTACAAACTTGGACTACAAAAGAAAATAATTAGTAAGAATATAAAACATAACATAATATATCAACCATGCAAGATAACAAATAATTTAATTTTAATTTTTTACCTGCACAACTCATAGAATCTCTACTTTATACATCGGAAGCATATCATTCCACTTTGCACAACTTAGTGGACAAAGTTGATGCCTCCATGCAATTATCCCTAAAAATGAACTAAATAAGCTGGCGACTTTTTTAATTGGCTGCCCTAGCTCATTACACTCAATCACTATCTTCTCACCCTCACGCATCTACCAGACATCTCGTATTACTGTGGGCCCACGCCTATGTATAACCCTTCCAGATCCGTCTACATAAAAATAGATAAAAATAAGCTATAGTAAAAAGTGTAATAAAATTTTATCTAACCAATAATATTAGAATAAATTATCCTGAATATATAGCTCATCATCTGCTACATCGACAGGAGGTAATGATGCCCCAAGGATGATGGACCTACGGTAGACTAATGTGCTGAAGAACTGGATGCAACGTCCGGTACTGACGAAGGACCGACATGAACATCACGTGCCGAAGAAGTACTGGCCTCAGCCTGCTGTGCTGAGATAGAAGTGCCAGCCTCTGTCCGTAAGTGCTGCAACTGTATACCAACAAATCATCGTGAGCGAGGTAGTGTCACCTATAAGTTACATCAGAGTCAGAATTAGTGAAAATAAATATTAAATTAACATAATAATTAATACAAATTGCATACATTACAAAATTTAATATCAATATGAATTAAGTATTAGCTTTTTCTTCAAATTCCGTCCTAACCAAGGATACTGTAGCATATACGTCATCAACTGGTACAAATTTGAATGGCATGGAATGCATATAAGTATCATCATCTTCATCATCTTCCAGCTATTTTTTCATATCATATAAGTCCCTAGGTTTTGTTTTAATAATAGTAATACAATCTTTGTCTTTTGCATCTTGTACAAAAAATACTTGACGAGCTTGAAAAAAAAATGAATGGATCTTCCTTCAATTAGACACCAGTATGTATCAACCTTGTAAAATTTACAAGTGTAAATCTATTTGCATCCTTTTTCAAACCCCTTAATGAGTTTATATCTACCCAATTATATCTAAATAATATGAATTTAAAGATTCTGTAGTAATCTAACTCATATATATCTTTAAGTATACCATAATAAATTTTTCTATCAGCTTCCACCATAACACCGCTATTCTATATTTTTCTAAATTTCTTGCGATCTTTAGTATGAAATTTAAAACCATTGAATACCGCTATACATGGTATTCAGATGAAAGATTTGCAATAATGAACAAATCTTAAATACAACTAAAATTAGATGGTCAAACGAACTCATAAAAACCTTAAAATCTTGTTTCTATTATTTGGGTTAAATCCAAATAGTATTTAGAAAGGGTAGAAGTTTAGCCCTAGCTTTAAATTTTATCTTATTTTATATTATTACAATTCTACCTTAAATTTTTTTTTATAAATCAGATGATTTATATTTTTCAAGAGTACTAGCATAAAATTTGAATAATTTTAGATGTAATGTGCTAACATCCTAGGCTTGGAGCCTTTTTATAAACCCGGTCTAGGTAATTTCTCAGAAGGTCCAGAAAGGCTTTAACCATTGATTATGTGCATTAATATCTGCAACACATATATTATGGCACGCACAAGTCAGTTGGGACTAGGGAAGCAAATGAATCGAGTTGAGTCATTTGCTCACAAGCTATTTAAACTCGGCTCAAGTTCAAGCTCGACTCGGCTCAATTATAAATTATACAATAATACAATAATAAATGTGTATACAAATTATATAATAATAAATGTGTCCAAAATTCCTTTCATTTATGAAGCAAGGAGGTATGGGTATAGAGTCTTGTTTTTTTTATTTTCTAAGAAATTGCACTACCACCGAACATGAAAACAAATTTAGATGTGGATTTTTTAGTATTCACATAACCTTGAAAGGTAAAATCAGAGCAGCCAACAAATTACAACTCATCAGCAAGATATTTCAAGGCATTTTACTTGGTCCATTTCAAATAATGCAAAACCTTTCCCAGGATTTGATTAGAATCCACTATGAATTCCCGCAGCATATATGTAAGACCTAGCCTTGTACACCTTGTGGCATGCATAAAACTTCCCATAGCTAAAGCATATGCAAACTTTGATTTATCAAGTTTACCCTTAGGTGATTTAGGATGGTCTTCCTTGCTCAATTTGTTTATTTCTTCATAAGAAATTCTATCCTGAAAACATCAATCCATCCTAAATTGATGCATGAGTGATTCAATATTTATCTTGTGACAAACTGAGTTTTCTTTGCGCTTTGTCCTTGATGTTTTTGATGTTGAGCATTCACCATGATCTTTCATCTCAAATGTTTGAAATAGCCAACTTTTAATCTCCATTAGAAGGTTCATATCATTACCCGTTAGAAGAATATTATTAATATAAAAATTAAGAAAAATAATGGAGAATATCAGTAAGAAAAACAATCTTGATCTTTTTAATTAGCTTACTTTATGTTCATTTCTAGCTATTTTAAGTGAAACCCATAGGATGCTCCATGTAAATCTTCCTAGTAAGATTTTCATTTAGAAAAGCTGTTTTCATAATCTTCTAGAGTAACTCAAGTCATAAGAGCAACTATAGCTAAATTGCTATAGTCACTATCATCTTCAATATATGAATTTTTGCTAGGACTTTCAGTATAATCAAATCCGTCATCATTAAATTTCATATGCCTAGTTTCAACAACGGTCTTGTCTACTTGATCAAACAATCTATATCCTGTTGAAAAATCAGGACAACCAATAAACAAACATCTTTTTGTTCTGGACTTTAGGTTTTCTTTACTAGGATCAGGAATGAGAATATAAGCAACAAAACCCAAAATTCTTATATAATTTAGCTTAGGTTTCCTTCCACACCAAAGTTAAAAAAAAGTCTTTTCAACAGACTTCCCTAGCACTCTATTTAAGATATTTGCTACAATATGAAAAATGCTTCATTCCAGAAAGAAGTAGATAAATTTGAAAAGGCTAACATTGGCCTCACCATGTCCTGCAAAGTCATATTGCACCTCTTGGCAACTCCATTAAGTTGTAACCATGATATAGAATTCTGCTACATACCTAGCTACATGATTTTAGTAAGGGGTTAATAATCGTGGATGCTTTAGTCTTCTCATCAAAACTCATTCTATGATACACTAATTTATCTACAATAGCAACCATATCATCAAATTTTTTCTTACATCAGCCTCTTCTTCACATTTAGCTCTAGAGAACCTTTTCCATAAGTTATTGACATGAGCATCAGATTTCTATCGATATTTTGCCTCCAATTTGTCTAATATCGCCTTGGTTGTCTCAATAAAAAAATAAGCCATACAAAGTGTTTTGCTAAGTCCTTTAAGGACATAGAATTAGATATATTAATGGATAGTTTCTAATTATTGTGCTTGCTTAAATCTTGTTTATAGCGGGCTATCTCTTCTGCTTGATTAGTCACTAGTTGAGATTTCTATGAGCTAATTAACATATATAATATCCTATACCTATAAAAACCTAGAAGTATATCAATCATTTTTTTCCAATCTACATTATTAGCACCATCTAAGACCTTAGATTTTAGTATATCAGCAAATGCAATCCACCAACTTGGCACAGGCAAAGAAATTATGTTAACCATAGACATACATAATTACATTTACATACATCTGGGACATCCAACAACATTTATGGACAAATTGGAGATCCATGACTTTCACCAAAATATCACAAGAACATGATAAATTAATGTACACACTTTTTTTCTATTTTATTATTTCATCCAAATAACTCATAGGGAATTTGCCAATCATATAATTAACAAATAAAATCTTTAATTAAAAAATTGATAGGCTATAATATACACAAAATGCATTACCTAATGATCATACACACACACAAAAAAGACAATGGAGAGGGATACTTAAGGCTGCAGACGAGATCGGAGGTGATGAACTCCTCGACATTGGCACTAAGGAAGGGGATCCACTTAGGTATCGTCTCCATGGACCACACTGGAGGGGATCAATGATGCCGGAGGCACGAGGAGGGCCGGGGGGTTGGGAGAAGATGATGGAATGGGTTTTTGAAGGGAGCTCGGGAGGAGATGAAGGAGGAGGGAGCGATCCCGGAGGAGGGGAAACGGAAGAGCGGTGCGTGACGAAGATGGAGGAGGGAGGGATCCCGGAGGAGGGAAAATGGATAGGAGCGATGCATGGCAGAAATGAGTTTAGGGCATGGCAGAAATTAGTTTAGGGTTCGATCAAGAGGGGGAAGAAAAATGGCGGACCTGACAATGCTTAAAAGCATCGTTAACTTCATTTTTTGCTAACGCTCCTCAAAAGCGTCGACATAGTGGCGGAGCTTCTCGATGTACCTCCCTAGCATTGGGAAAAAAGCATTGGGAGACCCTGTTTTTATTGTAACGAGACTATCTAGTATATATTATTTGATCATATACTATGTATTGATGAGTATCATATTCTATATTATATATTAATTTATCTAACAATATATATTGAAATATCAAATAAATATTTTGCCAAGTATATATCAAATTACCATATATGGTATACTAATGAAGTCTTTGTTCAGGAAACTATATATCAATTTATCTAAAATATATATTGGATCGTTTCTAAGTATATTTTAAAAAAAGTTATAGTATATATCAGTAAGCCATCAAGTATATATCATTTGGTTATATACTATGTGTTAATAAGCATCATATTCTAGAAATCACGTATCTATTTATCTAGAGATATATATTGGAATGTTGAATAAAATTTTTTGTAGATGTATATCACATGGTTGTATACTGTACTGGTGAACATTATATTTAAAAAATTATGTATCAATTTATCTATAGATATGTATTTTATTATTACTGAGTGCGTATTAAAAAAGCTTATAATATATATCAGTAAACTGTTAAGTATGTATTATTTTGTTATATACTATATATTGGTGAGTGATATATTGTAGAAATATTATATATTGATGTATTTAAATATATGTATTGACTTATTGATGATTAATTTGTTTAGTGTATATTATATGATCATGTAGTATGTATCTATAAAAAATATCATAATTATAGAACTAATAACTTTGTTAATAGAAAGATGATTCATTCTTAGGTTTACATTTTAAAATTGATGTTAAGTGAAACAAGGTAAATTATTAAGCCAGTTCCATTTAATATTCTATAATACCTACCTAATATAATTTTTGTTCCTCAATTAAATATATAATAATAATGATGATGATATGATAATACCGGTGATGATAATAATAATGATATTATTCTAACTACTGCACCTTCCACGTACTATAACATATAATATTGGATGATCTTTCCCTTGGTTCTACTGCCGTGTATGGTGGGTCAGAGCGCATATTTTAAACAATTATTAGTGGAGGAAGGACAAGATTAAAAAAAAGCCAGTGATCGACGCCTTCAAGACCGGGTTGGGTTGTGGCCAGCCTTTGGAGGTTGCCTTGTCCTCCCCCTCATGGCCTTTGTTTTCTATAAACTCCTATTAATTGAGATCTTTTGAATACTCGAACAGGATTCTTATAAAACCAGGCTCGTTTGACGCGATCGAGGGGAGATGAAGAAAATGATCTATACCATGTCAGAAAATTTTCTATTACTATTGGTAGATATTTTGTCTAATCTCGGTAATAATCAAGGTGGATCCATCTTGATAACATCCATGGACAAATTAAAAGGATAATCATGCCAACCCAAAAATACCAGCAGCAATTATATCCATTCAATCATTATTGTACATTTAAAATATTTATAACAGCAAGATTATGTTGATAGCTGTTGCCGTGCAATCTAGCACTATTAAAGCCGCTGCACATACTGTCCATCTTATAAACGGTTACCGAACTCCCTCTGTAAATGAAATTGAATACGAGACTCTTGGATGAATCATTCAATTATTCTCCCATACTTTTTTTTTTTTTTTGTTATTCTTTAAATTTTAACTGATTTGAATGTCATAGGGTTTTTGTTAAAAAACTTTCAATAACATAGTTTTGTTTTAAGTTCAGTTAGCCAAGGAGATGTAACAACCGCATCCTCGAGTTCCTCCCTACATCTAGGGAAGAACAACCTCGTGGACCTTTCCATCTCATCAACCTCGATGATCTCGGAGTTCAATAGCAACAACTATAAGTTTGTACGCAAACTTTTAGATTAAAGGAAACAGGGATATTAAATAAAAAACAGTGCAATTGCTTTAGGATATAAGTGTTTATAAATACATGGACGTAGAAATGTATAGATTTATACGTTTGATCCAACAGCAACTTTGCATTATAATTGTAAAGATATGAATTCAATAGAAAGTTTTCAGTCTCACGTTTTTTTTTTTTTTTTTTTAAAGCATTTCTCGTAATGCCTCCTCTAATCTACACCTAAGGATTGCGGATTATTATATATATCATATTCATGAATCCAAAGACCCCATTAATCTCCAACATTACAAGAATAAAATTCTACAATCGGACTCAGTTATTGTAGGTCAAAGAGTACGTAATTTATGCCAACAAAAATAAAAGAAATGGGCATATAAATTCCATTATGCCAACCTGTTAGTTGTGTAGGGTATGTTATGTTGCACCCAGACATTGTTTTGTGGTTAATTCCTCTTAAACTCTCCAAGAATCATTGGTGCATCTGAATCAAATTGTTCGGATATTTTTCGATTGCATTGCAATTATATAAAAATGTACCAACATGTCTCGCATGGCAATGTAAACGGATAAAAGAAATATGTGAAAACTTTGAAAATTAATAAATGAAGCATCCAAGATCGATCTCACCATGCCAATATGCAATTAAAAGGTGACGGAGTTACCATGCTGATGTTTTTTTTTTTTTTCTTCCCTTCCCTCCATGCCATGATGGCATCTTTTTTTATGACTGTTTCTCCCACAATACTCACCCCTGTAACTTACTGACACCCTTAGAATGTCTCGAAGTAGGCGCCTTTATCTATTTACCATTTTACTCGTATTTATTTTATTCGCTCACCAATTCCATGCGCGGGCACAGGAAGGCGACGTGCAAACGAAGGCTCGAATGGAAGACCGGTCAAACCCATTCGCCCACGGGCGGAGCCTCGTCTGATGCCGTCTTCTTCGATAACCATTACGAATCTGGAGGCCAACCGACAGATCCAACGATCCGATGGGCTCCATTTTACCTTCGAAACTTCGATGATTCCAAGCGAAGGCGTCTCCAACAAGCTTGCCACGCATATCCGCCTACAGCCAAATACGAGTCGCCAGGTTAAAGTACGGATATGCCGGCTATCAGAAAGAGAGGGCAGGCTGTCGGAAGTCGAGCCGAGCTAAATTATCGAAAACGGACCCACAGATATTCCTATGGGAGCTGCCAATCTGCCGTACGTGTCTTGGCGAGGAAACCATCTCGTCCGCCCCTTCGGTATGTCTGGGAGAACCGTATCCCCACATAGAAATTATTATGCCGACGACTCGTATATTATAATTGCCACGGACCCATAGTGGATTGGTCCAGCTCGACAGTTCACATGGACGTCCTTCGTCACATCCGGAGCCAACTGGCGACATCACGGGGCGACACGTCTCGGGTTGCGTAAAACCTGATCGCCGTCCAAGTTAAACGTTTCTCCCCCTCTGACAAAACTGCCCCTCGCCTATCACCAAATCCCAGATCCGACCTGGACCTCGACCCCGGGACAAGATAACTCAACGGATTGAACCATCCGGTTACTAGTTGAACCGGCGGGTTAATATACAGAGCAAAAAATCGTAATCCTTCGAATTCCCTTGATCTCTCTCTCAACTTCCACGATCCTACAATTCCTCCCCCAACTTTCACGGACGTTATTTCATAATTACATAAAATTTGAGATACGCATCCATTAACAAAATCAATGCCCAATTATTAAATATCCATCTAGTTCATAGGAAGATTTTTTTTTTTTCAGAAAATAATTTTTCAAATAAATTATTTTTTAGAAAGAAAATTTTGACATGTTTAATTGATAAAAAAAATGACTTGTTTAAAAATGATTTATATTCAATGAAGCATCCACTTTTTTAAAAAAAATAAAAATATCTATTATAAAAAAAATCTATGATATCCTGAATAGATATAAAATCATATCTTTTTATTTTTAAATTTTATAAAAATAATCTTTATATTAATATAAATATGAGGATAATATTATGCATTTCATCCCAAATATTCTTTAATTTATATATAAATACAGTCATAAATCCAAAAATATATTTTTAAAAAGTAAAAAAATCATCATTTTTTATTTTATAAAAAATTTTTAAACATCCCCCTTTCCCCCCGCGCCAAAATCCATTTTTCGTGAATCAAACGATGTCCCAGGACTCGAAAACGACGGAAGGCCCGGAGTTTCTTTGGTGGTCCGCCGGGCGATTAACCGGAAGAAATTTGCACTCCCTATTCTCGCGGGACCCACTCCTCCCCGACGGCTCTCCGAATCTATGACGGCACACGCACCGGATGCCGGACCACCAGGAGGGCAACGTCGTAATTTGGGAATAGAGGGTATTTTCGTAATTAGAAGAAGAACCGAGCCGTAACCGTGCTCTCACTCCGCTTTCTTTAATTTGATCCATCAGCAAATCCGCTCCTCGCGTTCCCGCCGTCTGACGACCATTTCCCGTATTGAAAGCTCTCTCGCCTCTCCCCCTCCTTCTCACTCTCCCTTCAGAAGGAGAAGATAGAGAAAGCTCGGTGCAACCCCGTCTAATGGCGAGATCGAAGACGAAGCAACTCTCCTACATCGCGGTGCCCTCTCAGGTCATCCACTCCCTGTCCTCCTCTTCTCTCCAGAACCTCATCCTCTCCCCCAAGAAGTCCTCGCGGTCCAGGAACCGCCTCTTCTCCCTCACCATAAGCCCGAGATTCTTTCTTTCGTTCCTCTTTATCTTCGCTCTGGTCGGAACGCTACAGATCGGGTTCCGCCTCGACCCGCTTCTCCCCTTCTCGCCGATGCCCTGCTCCACCATCGGCCAGGGGACAACCGCGGCGGCCGTCGTGCGGACGGACGATTCAAGGTTCCCCGTCACGGCGGCGGCTGGAGGAGTGGAGTGGAAGGAGGAGGATGAATTCTGGAGGCAGCCGGAGGGGATGGGGTACCGGCCGTGCCTTGAGTTCAGCGAGGAGTACCGGCGGCAGAGCGAAGGGGTGCGGGCGGACCGGCGCAAGTACCTCCTGGTTGTGGTCTCTGGTGGGGTGAACCAGCAGAGGAACCAGATCGTCGACGCGGTTGTCATCGCCCGGATCCTCGGCGCCGCCCTTGTCGTTCCCATCCTCCAGGTCAACGTCATCTGGGGAGATCAAAGGTATTCTCATCGTCGCCGGAATCCCGATCGTTGCCTAAATTTGGAGTAGCCCCTTGTTCCCTTCCCTTCTTGTTGTTTCCTCTCAAATTTGAATATTATCCCGAAATAGATTTCCTTCATCTTTTTCCTATACTTTCAGGAAAAGTATTAAAAATCTATTCCTTAAGCTGTCTTCTTCGACAATTTTTGGATAAATTTGCCATATTTAACGTTTGGAAACGGTGTTTCCATTCCCAGTTCTTGAAAGCTCTACTTTTGTTGCTATATTTCCGTTAATAGTTTAATAGGTTGAGTTCTGTTCCGGGTATAGGCTCATCGCTTTGAGCCAACCGCTCGTAAGATTTATTTGGTGAGAAATCTAAAGTTTTTGTCGTTGTGTGCGATTTGGGCAGCGAATTCTCGGATATATTCGATCTGGAGCATTTCAAGAGAGTTCTTGCGGACGACGTGCGGGTGGTGTCGTCGCTGCCGTCGACGCATATAATGACGAGGCCCGTGGAGGAGAAGCGAACCCCTCTCCATGTGTCACCGCGTTGGATTTTGTCAAGATATCACAAGCGGGTGAGTTCTTTTGTTTCCCAATCCTGTGGCTTCTTATCATATCGCAGTTTGATATTGTTTGATCAAAAAAAAAACATTCTTAAAAATGTAGTCAACATTACAAACGAATTATAACAAATTAGTGTAGGAATTGCTTTCGGAGAATTGTATGAGCCGTACCAACTAAAGTTTAATTTAGTTTTTATGTGTGGGCACTATTGCTAAGGAGTTGCATTTTTGTGTAGCTTATGAAGCTTGCTAGACTGGCAACACATAAGTGGAAGGCGGTACTCTCAAAATAATTTCATTGTCCAATATATAATTAATATCGAAAGAAGTTCAAGTACTAAAATCTAATAAGTGGGCAATCGGTAGCAAAATAGTTATAATGATTGGATTGTCACGGTGATCTTTGTTTCTATGCCATCATTTGAAAAATTCCTCGGTAAATTTGGTAGACTTTGCGGAAAGATTTTGCTGTTTATGTATTACCATATTGATTTATGTTATATTTAAGGAAGCACTAAGAAGGAAGATGCTTTACATGCATATCAAAATTAGTCTCTTCAGAACTGTTGATTTATATCGTGTTCTCCCATTGCAGCTGAAGAGAGAAGGGGTTTTGCTTCTGCGTGGATTGGATTCCAGGCTGTCAAAAGACCTTCCAGCCGATCTCCAGAAGCTTCGATGCAAGGTAATCAGACCCTCCAATATTTTTGTTTTTTTTTTTGGCTGAACTCTGTCTCGGTTTAATCTGCATTTATGATGAAACATGCGATTAACTTTGCAAATCCTCAAATGATTCTAGGTTGCATTCAAAGCATTAAGGTTCTCAGCTCCTTTGGTGAAGTTGGGCAATGAGCTTGCAATGAGGATGCGGAGCAAGGGGCCATACCTTGCACTGCATGTACGGATGGAGAAGGATGTATGGGTGAGAACTGGCTGTCTTCCGGGCTTGAGCCCCGAGTACGATGAGATCATTCAAGAAGAAAGGAAGCGCAGACCGGAGCTCCTCACTGCGAGATCCAACATGACTTACCATCAACGCAAGCTCGCTGGCCTCTGCCCATTAAATGCGCTAGAAGTCACCAGGTATGGGTAGCACATCATGTTGAACATAGCACAAGCCCATTTTCCTGGCCTCCTTATCTAATACGAGATTCTTCATGAAATTGTCGTCGATCAGACTGCTTAAAGCGCTGGGAGCATCTAAAGATGCGAGGATATATTGGGCTGGTGGGGAGCCATTTGGTGGATCAGCTGCCTTGCAGCCACTAACCAGAGAGTTTCCCCATTTCTACAGCAAGGAGAATCTATCCCTGCCAGGTGAACTGGAACCATTTGCCAACAAGTCTTCTCTTCTAGCTGCTATCGACTACATGGTTTGCGAGCAGAGTGATGTCTTCATGCCTTCCCATGGAGGGAATATGGGACATCTGATGCAGGGGCACAGGGCATTTGCAGGGCACAAGAAGTTCATAACCCCAAACAAGCGGCAGATGCTCCCTTACTTCCTTGACACCTCACTTCCAGAATCCGAGTTCAACGGAATCATAAAAGAACTGCACAAGGGATCTCTTGGGCATCCCGAGTTTAGGAAGGTCAGGAGGGATGTCACAGCCTATCCAGTTCCTGAGTGCATGTGCAACAATACGAACGCAAGGTCCGTTGTAGCCGGAGGTTGAAGGATTTTTGTCTTCATGGGACTGGATTGCAGTGGAGCACTCTCCAGTGACATCGCCCTCGACTTTTCACAGAGCAGCTAGCCGAAGCATCGGGGATCGATTTCAAAATACGAGCGCTTCCAGCTGGTCTGGAAGCCAAAGTTTTTCCAGGGAGGACAGTGTGGTGGTTCTCTCCATCCGAAAACACGGTGCGGTGGGTTTCTCTCCATCTGAAAACAGGTTCCCGATATATATATACAGAAGTATAATGATGCACAGATACACAGCTCCAAACGAATTCATACAGAGAGCCCCCTTTCCTGTATATATATTGCTGTTGTTGTTCATTATATATTTGGAATCAATTATGGGGATGATTCTTTGATTATTTCTAGCGCTTGTATGATGTATCTGGTGAACCAGTTATGTGTACATTTCCATTGTCAAATAGGAGGTATCAGGAATGATCATTCCGATCGCGCTTTTGTTTATGGTGAAAACGCTTTGCATGCATTTGTCCCTGAATTAAATTTCCTTACTTTAAGATTCTGATAGTCAGAAGTGAACAGCTTGAAGTGGTTCATTAGGCAGGTTTTTCTTCCAGAATAATTTCCACTGAGCACCTTTTCTGTTTCTAGAGAGCTTGGATAGAACATCCAACCAAACCTCCAATTGTTTTCGTGTCAAACCGACCAAAGCTTGTCCGTAGTCAATAGTTTTATCGTTACTTTTTTTTTTTTTTTTTTGGGTTACAACTTCCTGGTCTGTAAAAGCCATTATTTAATTTCAGACATGGAATATATGGCTCACAGCTTGGACATTTTGGTGTGTATGCCCTTACAATGTCTGTTTTTTATTATTATTTTTTCGTAATGCCTGTTTGTCCATGCATTTGCTAATTTGAAGCGAAATTGTCTCAGGTTAGCCAGGAAGAGGTATCCACTCCCCGGCTGTTCAGAGTAGGGTGCTTAGGGTCCTTCGGGACTGTTTCACGAGAGGGCTATACTCTGTTTTGGGTACGGTCCGGTATGTTGGTAGGGCTCCCCTGTTTCTGGTGCCGTGATCAAGGATCGTGAGGTAGTGGGGGTAGTCAGAGTGGAGTCAGCCAGCTTGTTGTTTGTACGTCCTACCTCATGTTTTCTTCTCTGGCCATCCGGGTGTCTCTGGTTCCATTGCTCGATGGGTCCTATTTCCTACAACACAAGGTTGGCCCAACCGCTGTTGCAAAAAAAAAAAAAAGAAAAAAAAAAAAAAAAGTAACTGCACGAGCAAGTTAATTACAATGTTATGGATGTCAGTTGAAAGTTTGGAAAGGTACCCACTCAAAAAAAAAAAAAAAAAGGGGTCATATCTTGAAAGGATGAAGGCTTTCCATTTACGAAAAAGGAGAAAGGATTGAAGCCTGATGGCAATTCTCTCTCCCTCTCAATCAGTCCAAGATGACGTACAAGATCCATGTCATCTATGCACGCAGGCCCACACCCTCATGTATTTTTACCCCACGTAGTCATGTCTCGGTTTCAGAGCTTGTAAGCAGGAGCTTTCGCTTTCTCGACGCACATGTTGGACAACTAAGCTTTAAATGGACTGCCCGATGGAGAGAGACCCTAACAAAAGCCAAAATATTCAAAGCCTTCGTAAATATTATCAAATCGACCTTTCTGCAAACGGAGACAAATTACGCACCAATAATTGTAGATTTGTAGTTCTCACAAAAAACGATTTGCTAAAATATAAAATGAAGAAGTTTCCAAAAGATTATATTTATTTAGTTGCTCCGTGCTAGCGTCTAACCTATAACAAAATTGGCTACACAGGAGGTGCACTAAGACACGCACGCATGATTAGCGTGCACTCATCTTTTTCAATGTCACGCAACCAAATATGTCAGGTAGCGGATCTTGTCCCCGATAATCGATCAACCAGTACGACTTTTTCAAATGGATATGCTGTTAGGAATCCCCATCCCTGTGACCCCGGGCCTGGAGAATGGCTTTAATATCTCATAGGGCGAGATTCCCGCCCCGCACCTATTCTTCAGCCTCGTGTCTCCGTTCCTCTCATCAATAATCCCCTCGATCTCCTTGAGCCTCCAATGGAACTTTTCATATGCCGCCCACACCACCGGGTCCTTGGCCAGGCCCAGCTCCAGCTCCCCGCCCAGGTACTCCTCGTCGGAGGCGTGGCTCGAGAGCACGTCCAACCACGCCATGACGTGGGTGGCTTGGACGGGCTCGGGAGACACTCCAAGAGTGCGGCCTCTGGTTCATCCCAGAACCGCGCCGCTTCGCCCTCCGGCTCGTCCTCCACCGGCATCTCTGTGCGGGCTATCGTGGGCCGGTGGGGTATGTTGTCCACGTAATTCGACTGCCCGAAGTTGACGGCCGCGTGGTGGGCCGAGGCCACCCAAATGATGGTGGTCAGGACTTGGGCTAGGTTCTCAGGGCTGTCCAGTATGGGCCACCATGGCTCGTCTTTCTTGTCCTCGTGGCCCTTGGTTCGGACCTCGGTCCACCACCCTTGGAGCTCGCAGTCGTTGAGGACGCCGGCAGGGTCCGGGTAGTAGTGCGAGACGAAGTCTTGGACCCACTGCTTGATGGCAGACCATACGAGAAGGCCATCGTTGGCGAATGGGTAATCCTCGATCGTCAGCCTCAGGCCGTGCTCTGCTGCTGGATCCTCGACTGCCATTCCCCTGACAAAAGTTTGGGCATCAACACTCCATCAGTTAAGGGCCTGTTTTGGTGCATATAAGTTTATTGTACTGCCCGTGAGTTCAATTATTGCATGATGGCTCTTGCTCAACTTTTGGTTTTGTAGTGATCGAGTGCAACCAAGTCGACCTGCAACTTGCCTCTAGAAATTACGGCACCCTGATTGCCGTAACCATATAAGTCAAGTTGCACTGTTGCAGAAATTGAATGAGGTTGTGGGGCACGATAATTAAAAGTTATGCTGATGTATATGGTCAAATAAAAAGGCAAGAAGTCGAGCTTTCTGGCCGAGGAGTTGTTGCAGTTTCTATATTGTGATATAGAATTTTGTTTTGATCTTATTTACTTACCTTCGAATCAGGTCAGCAGGCAAGGCCTCCATGTCGAAGCGCCAAAGCTGGTCATAGGCAAACGAGCTCAGCTCCATCGAGTACTTGCCCGGAGAGAAGCATGACTCGATGAGTCCGCCAGCACTAATGAGGTTCTTGCGGGCGATGGCGTTGATCTCCAATGTGTAACGGAAATGGGGGCGCAACAGTTGGTGTATGGGGTGCATCACGCTAAGTTGACGGTTAGCAGCAATGATGTAGGGCTCGGTGCAGCAGTGACCTCTTAGCCTGTTTGGTTCACAAAAAGGATGAGGAAGAGGATGCATGCATGGTGACACCAATTTGATCATATATATAGCTAGATAAGCGTTGAGCTAGTTGGCTCAATCTAGATTTCCATCAACTAGGCTTTGTTATAGGCATCGTGGCTTTCTATGGGAACAATCTTCTTTAGTCCGACTTACTTACTCTCCACTTACGCTTTTAGCTAGCTAAATCTATTGAATATGGAGTGACAGGGAACAAAAATTAAAACAAAAGCCAAACCAATGTACAGATTGAAATTTTTTTTCAAGATGTGATGAGTTTAAAGAGTAAAAATCAAGGGTGCAATCACACTATTTTCGTTATAATTTAAATTACCAGTGGGCAATGAGCTGGTGATAGCCGGAATCATGAGCGCAGACATGAGCCTTGGCGAGCGTCCACAGCCAAGCCCCGGTGGCATCCCAACTCCGTGTGAATGCTTGCTTCCACCGGGGCTTCGTGGGGGAGGCCGGACGGGTAAGCTCGATGGCAATGGGCCTCAGCGTGTCATCTTCCATCAGAAAGAAGAGAGTGCGAGATCCGTACAGGGTCGTGCCCTCTAGTTCTCTGACCTTGTGCACGTACGGTAACAACAAATCATGGTAGTCCAAGATGAAGAGCCTCTTTTCATCGAGAGCCTAAGGAAAATCAATTTGCCATTCATGGATGATGATCATGTCAACGCCGTGAGCATGCATCGACTGTTAAACGAAAAACATTTGTACATGTCTTGTATTTTTCAACTTATCTAGCAATTAAGTACCTCTTTTGTGCTCATGTTAATCTCTCTCTCTATAAGTTCTTCAGTGATGGCGGATTCCGGGGGACCGTAGAGCTCGGGGTCGAGTTTGCTGACCAGTGGAAGTTCCTAGGCAGAAACATCAAGGAGGAAACTGTTAGACTTCATATCATAGAAAATGAATAATAGTCTTGGAACATGAAGTTGCAAAATATATCAATATTTTCCTCCGATAAACAAAGATAAGATGAATTAATTGGTATGAAATCAATGGGTTTCTGGCAAGTCTAAACTTTGAATGTTCAACTTGCGAGGGATAAATTAATTAATATATCTTAACAAGAGATTCCGTTGAATATTAAATATACGTGGCTTTCATTAAAAAATTGTTATTCACAGCTTACATTCCAGGAAAAATTGAAACCTATTAATGAAAGTATATGATTTTATGCATCTATGGAATCAAAGTTAGACATAATTTTTTTCTGGCTAGTAACCAACAGAAGTGCCCCTCGTACTTGGTACAGTATAATGGGATCGATTTTTATTTTTTGGGGGAAATGATAGGATGACCCGTCATTCACTAGGAATTTGAAGCCAAAACTAAAAGACAACGAAAATAAGACGCCAGACCGGAGTCCATCCCCGCCGTGGAATGGATCGAGCAGTACGTGGTCTTGCTGCCAAGGCCATCCCATAATTCACTTACATTAATTGCTATATATGCTGTCACATATATAGCCGTTATCTGATTATATGAAAATTAGGCTCCCTTCTTGTTCGTTGATTTATATATACTGGCAACCGTACACATGCGATGCATGTTGGAAGGAAGAAAGAAGAGAAAGTGATAGAGTTTAATCTTTTGAAGCCGAATCAAAGAGCTATATGGTTAATTATGGAGTCCAATCGTTGCAGAAGAGGGATCTGATTAAATTATTAGAAAAGAAGGAAAAAGAGAACGAAGGCAGGTAACCAATAACTTGCAAGTTATTGGAGTACATAATTAAAGAGTACTTATTAAGACAAATAAAAGGGCATTGTTCTTGGTATAAAGAGTGACAAATGGAGTCGAAAAGCAAGATAAAGACTTCAAAGCTATCATATTTATGCGGTGTATAGAAATACGGTGTCTTGCAATTTACCCTAAGTAGCTGGATACCGAATGGGTTGAGGCCTGCAAGGGTTTGTCGAGCAAACTCTTCATCTCTGCACCAAGTCAATCTGTCTCCTGCACGCATGCATCCATGTTTTATACCATTAATTGTATGTTTCCATTAGCAAAAGCATGCTCAAACCATTACAGCAATCAATAACAATTGTTTGCTAGCGATCGAAATTGGTCTCTCAGCTGGGTATCATCATTTCATATTTAATGAAATGGTGATGACGGATTTCATCACCATTTCTCGTAGAAAAGGAAAAGGAAAATGGAAAAAATAAAAATAAAAAAATCAATAACAATTATATAGGACCCTATTTTTTACTTGTTCTCGAATCATGCCTTGCGCGGCCACAACCATCAGCTATGGATTTCATCAGTTTCGTCAAGGCGCTTTGAGAGAAGTCCGACTCTTCCGAGAACTGCGAGGAGGTAGACTTGTTCGAAGCTGCATCTTTTCCCATGAGGTTTAAAACCATAAGCATGGTGTTGACGAACGCCGTCCCAACAAAAGGAAACACGGCGTCCAACGCTGAGTTCAAAGTCTTGGCCGTAATTGTCATCTGCTTCACTTCGGATAGGGCTTCATCCCTTGGAACGTACACAAAATCGCTCCTTGTTTCGGACAAAGGGTCTGAGAATTTAAACCATTCAGGTTATATATGTTTCTATTATATATATATATATATCAAAAGCAAGCCAGGCCCATGCTTGACATAAAATGAAATAACTTTATGCACCCTTTTTATTCGGAGGTCGCCCGGTCCTACAGCGTCTAGGATAAGGATGCAGCTTGCCCCCAAGAACTGGCCTTGCCTTCTCATCATTCTGGTCAGGGCATCCCAGGTCATTGTATGTATCGTAGTCGTAGATCCTTTCAAATCTCTTCCTCTTTCCTTGGGCATTTCCACGTAGGGTCTTAAGTTCTTTCTTCCTCAACCTTTGAAGGCCACTTGGCGTCTGAGTCGGCAAGCACGTCTGTTGGAAGTAAATACGAGTATTATATATTCATGAAAGATCAAAAGCAATACACACGTGGGAAGAATGATTCATTTTTTTAACTTGTTAACTTGTTTACATCTTTTTTATTATGTTATTATATTGATGAATATGCCAATTAGTCTTGACTTCATTGGCTTCTCTCACTTTCGGGACTGTATTAGGATTTGAACCATTTATAGTGGTGGCACATTATTATTTCTGAAAGGGCCCATTTTGATGAATACCTTCTTTTTTTTCCTTCTTTTTTTTTTTCCTTTTTTTTGCATAAAACATAGAAGGATCTACTTTTTTTTTTTCCTTATAAATTTAAATTAATTATATCAATTTATTATAAATATAATCATGGAAATTAAAAAAATAAAATATATGAAAATTTGGAAGGAATCTCTGTCACGGTCTATAAATAAGTCATAATCTTTTGTGATGCCATGGGCCTCCACCTTGGAGACAAATATGTTTTTTACTTCATGCTATAACACTTGTTTTTGACTTCATGGTTCCTTTCCAAGGATGTTATCGGACCCGATTATTAAAACTTTTCTCCATGATTGGTACTTGAAGTGACACAAGATGGATTGATACTTTATACCCTCCATTGTAAATTACTCCACTGTGTCTGGTTGTGGTCATAGGAGAAGTTATGAATGAAGTTGGAAAGATATATAGATGGCCTCCATTCAATATTTAGTTTAAAAAATTTATAAAAAATTTTAAAAAAAAGATTGTCCCATCCACGTACTCTAATTCATCAATTTGTATTCTCTCAAAAAATCACTCTAATATATTTAGTTGGGGTCATAAGAAGAAGGATGGATATCTCTATCTATTATTTAATTCAAAAAATCTTAAGAAAGATGGATGAAAAGGAATTTATCTAACTCACTAATTTGCATTCTCTCAAATTAGAAGGATACAAAGAAAGAGTATGTAAAATATGGATTTCCACATTGACAAAGTTGTCCTTCATTAACTTTTTTTTGTCAAAATCCTAACATTCATTCATTTTTTATTTATTTTATTTATATATAATTTAACTATACTATTAAATCTTATAAATAATTATTTTAATTTCAACACATAATTTTTATAATTATAAGTAAATAATTAGAATGATTTTCTATGTTTTTATTTATATTCACTATTTCTAGTTAACTATTTATAAAGATAATTTAAATTATTAATTAATTATTTATTTATATAAAAAATATATTTTTTTATTCATTATAATTAATTTATATAATTATTTACTAAATTAAATATTTTTATAATTATAAATTATGAAGATTATAAATTTATATATTATCTTATTTTTTAGTATAAATAAGTATTATAAATTGATAATAATAATAATTTTTTAATTAAATGATAGTTTAGTAAAATTCTCATGAAAATATCATCTGTCTTCTCTTTCATTCCTTGAAAATTTTCATCAATTTTTCTATATTTCACCAAATATAAGAGAGGCTAAATGAAAGAAGAGAGTGGATTGATTTTCCATCCATCCCTTCTTTCCTGCATATCCTTTCTCTAATCTATCTTTTATTCCAACTAGAGAACAAATAATCAAATTCATGGATAGTTTTTACTCAATTTGCAAACTATTATATTGCTAGCAACCAAAGAAAAATTTTAGACTAGCTTGGGATGGAATCCGTAGCATCATCACCTCTTTGTTTTCTTTGAGTCAATATTTTCCAATCATTATTAATCACCAAAGCATCAGGGAAGCATGCACCATCAAAAATGCTACCGAAATGTGCCTTGGGTGTCATATATGCCACCCTAGTCTTTATGCACGCTTGGTCATGGGCCTAGTCAAAATCCAAGTTCACTTAAACTTTATCCAGTCCCAATTATAAAAAACATGCATGCTTTTCTCAAAAAATAAAAAAAAGAAAAAAAATGAGAGACATATTTGTATCTAGGCGTTTAAGAGAGAGGGAAAGGGTATATGTGGGAGAGGAAGGGAGGGGTCCGGAACACTACCTTGGTGAAGAATATCCTCTTTTCAGGGCTATCAGAGAGAGAATGCACCCACGAGTTGCAATGTACAGTAACGATAGCATCACCAACCACAAGGGTAATGTCTCTGATGGACATTTCCTTATGGTGCTTGTTTGTCACCAAAATTCCTCCAATATCACCGAAGTCTTCAGGGATTGAAAAGTTCACCTCATACTTAACCTCATCCCCCTTTTGGTTGACCCTTCTACCATAGGCTTCTATAGCATCCTTCTCTATCCCAGTACCTTTGTCAAGAAAAGGCAGTTAGTCTAGATTCTCCAAGAAGTTTTTACAATTATATTCTCTTGCAAAAAAAAAAAAAAATCTAAGATTGAACTCAAAAAAGTTTAAACAAACAGTAAGTTATGGAATATTAATTTGATATAATTTCAGATATCGAATATAACACCACTTTTATGGTCAATTCATCATGTAAGCTAATGACTTGACACAACGATACTTCTCTTCTTTGGAAATCTTACTTGGATCAAGCTCCGTGCTAACGAGCCCGAGGAGAAGCGTTTTCCCGATCCTGTCGGTAATGTCGTCGACTGGACGAGTAAGCCTGAAATTTTCCAAAAACCCTCCAACCGTCAGCTTAACCGTGACAACCGCCTTGGCAGTTATAGATCCTGCAGACGTAGCAGATGGAACTGCGGCCTCCGAACCCACCGTGGTGGGTGGGACTGCAGTCAGTGCACAACAAATCAGGCCACATCTCGCCGGCGACCGGCGAGGAACGGATATTGGTCGGAAGGTAGACTTGGAGAGGGTTCCATCGCCCGATACAAGGCTCCTACCTGAGAAGGAGAGGTGGGAGGGAGAATGGAGGTTTGATGTCTGAGACACAGCGAGGAACATCTCTTCTGAAGGCTGGTTGTTTTTTTTTTGTTTTTGTTTTTTTTTTTTTTTTTCCGTTGGGGGGGGGGGGGGGGGGGTTGCGCGGGTCTATGAATATGAGTATCCCCCATGATGTATATATAGGAGGGAGCATGGATGACCAACGTAAGTTTGATAGATTTCCGATGGTAGAAACGATCAACACACCACAGATATTGTTTTTTTTTTTTTTTTTTTTTTAACGGGAGAAGAGACCGAAGAGGCTGCCAGTGTTTTATTTATCAATTATGTATAAAGGTAAAATTACAAAAACTACGGACTGCAATCGGGATTTTAACCAAAATAATATTTTAAAAAAAATTATTTTCTAAAATACGGCCATTTTGTTTTTATTTATGGATATAGATGATTTTGGCCACGTGTCCATAACAGAGACGTCCGTGAGGGGTGAAAACACGGGTTGGACCTGTGAGTTATGTACGAAATCGCGGGTTCAACCGCGATTTTAGAACCCTCTTTTAAAATCGAACCCGAAAAAAAAAAAAAAAAAAAAAAGACGCAGGTCGAACTCTCTTCTCCCGCCGAATAAAAAAAAAAAAAAAAAAAAAAAAAAAGAAAGAAGGCGCGGGGTCGAACTCGTGTTTTCTTCGAGTGGACGGAAAAAAAAAAAAAACAGAAAAGGCGTGGGTCGAACTTGCGTTTTCTCTCAAAAAAATAAAACCCCAAAATTTCCCGTGTAAGAGAAGGTACGGTGCCAAAAAAAAAAAAAAAATCCCAAAACACACTGAATGAAAAAAAAAAAAAAAAAAACCTCCCGCCCCCCGTGGCAGAAGAAGCGGTGCACAAAAAAAAATAAAAAAATAAAATTCAAACAGCATTTAGATTTAATTCCAAAATATTAATTAAATTTTAATTTAATAAAATTTTAAAAAATAAATAACAAAATTTAAAATAATATAATGAAAAAATTTAAAATAATAAAATGAAATTAAAAATATTTAAAATAACATAATAAATTTATAATATTTAAAATATTTAAAATAATATAATAAAAGTTAAAAATATTTAAATATTTAAAATAATATAATAAAATCTAAAATTTTAAAAAAATAAAAATAAAAAAGTTACGGGGCACCCGGACGGATACCGATCACTGATCTAAATTTTTTAAAAAAAGTTACGGGACATCGATTCGACTAGACCGGTGGCCGGATTGATGGCGACTAGACCGGTGACCGTATGGGTGGCAGGACTGGTGGCCGGACCGGTGGCCGGATCCTGGTGACCAGATCGACCGTCAAACCGGTGATCGACTGTCAGACCAATGGCCGAACTGGCAGCTAGGTCGGTGCCAGTCCGATCGCCGATCAAGATCACTCCGGCCACCGATCTAGTCAAACCGGTGCCCCGTAACTTTTTTTTAAAAATTTAGATCAGTGATCGGTACCCGTCTGGATGCCCCGTAACTTTTTTTTTATTTTTTTAATTTTTTTTAATTTTAGATTTTATTATATTATTTTAAATATTATAAATATTATAAATTTATTATGTTATTTTAAATATTTTAAATTTTATATTATTATTTAAAATATTTTATTATATTATTTTAAAATTTATTATTTATTTTTTAAAATTTTATAAGATTAAAATTTAATTAATATTTTGGAATTAAATCTAAATATTGTTTGAATTTTTTTTTTTTGTGCGCAGCTTCTTCCGCCATGCGGGGGAGGTTTTTTTTTTTCTTTTAGTGAGAGAAGAAGGATGTTTTGGGAATTTTATTTTTGGGGCGTCGCGCCTTCTTTCATGCGGGCTTTTTTTTTTTTTTTTTTTTTTTGAGAAGATGGGGGTTCGAACCCGCGTCTTCTTCTAGTTTGGCTTTCACGACTAAAATCGTGGGTTCAACCCGCGATTTTGTACAGAACTCACGGGTCCAACCCGTATTTTCACCCCTCATGCTATCTCACGGGCGCTCCTACCACGTATCCAGATACATGGCTAAAATCATTTATATCCATAAATAAAAATAAAATTGCCGTATTTTAGAAAATATATTTTTTTAATATTATTTTGGTTAAAAAACCTGACTGCAGATTTAGAGTAAAACCCAGAGCGAAACGGAAACGGTGCGCACTACCCAAACCAACAATTATGTCGCTCTCATCTAGGGCTGGAAATGGACCGATCCAAAGTCCATTGGGGTGGTCCAAAGATTATATTTTAAAAAATTTTGGATCGAATCCGGACATTCCTTTGATCCAAAAATTAAACGGACTCTATTTTACAGTCCTAAGACTAGTCCAATATGCTTAAAATTTGGTCCAAAACCTGAATCGATTTCAGATCGGCCCAAAGTTTATTGAGCTGGCTCAGTCCAGTTCCAGATAATAGACTTTTGAACCGGTCCATTTTCAGCCCTACTCTCATCATCGAAACTATTTGCCGACACAACAGGGAGGAAGATCACTGACCCGAGTTTCATTTGACTGATGAGAGTCTTCCATGACTTTATGAAGTACTGGGATCTTTCTCTTGGTCTGTTTGGATATTGATCAGTACCGGGTTCTGTTATTTTTTTAAATTTTTTTTCTGTCCACCCCTGTTTTTACTTCCCTCCATTTTCTGTACCAGGCTCTTCTTGGTCATTCCGTAAATTGCTACTTCTTTGAATAAAAGACAGGTGGCTACCTTCCTAGCCTCCTCTTCTATCAAAAAAAAAAAAAAAAAAGCAATTTCGTACTCATCCATGACTCGAAAAATTACAAAAAAAATAAAATAATTTTCTACTCATCCATAACTCGATAAGGAGCCGAACAATAAAAAACAGAGACAGCATCTTACACGACAGCCAATTTTAGCAATCTAAGAGAACATGTTTTGCACAAGGGGTGTCTGGGGCCGCCAGAGATTTATATGCTTATCACGTTCCTTGATGGAGCAAAGGTACTGCCAACTTGCCAACAGAGAGATTTATATGCTTATCACGTTCCTTGACGGAGCAAAGTTATTGCCAACTTGCCAACAGAAGAATAGGTGCAGTATGTAAAATTTTTTTTAAAAAAATTTTAACTAATATTAATTATTATTTTTATAATTTATTAAAATCAGGTTGGTTGTATAGTCCATATTGATAAATATTGTTGAGTCCAATATTATGTTGTTGCCGCGGCTTCTTCTGGACTGGGTCCAGTCGACGGTGCTGGAGCGCGTCTCTCCTGGTCGACCTGCAACAAAGTCTCCGAGACACCGGTGGTGTTCCAGCGGGGGACACTCCGATGCTTAAATCAGTAGGAGGTTGTAGGCAACAGAATGGAGGAACAGAGAAATAACGTATGGAGAAGGGAAGAGAGAACTTAGCCATAAATGAGGTCCCCCTGGTGCCTTATATATATTCAGAACAGTCCAAAACTGTTAGGGAGCGATCCGGAGAAGACCGATTTGCCCCTAAGAATATCCGAAGAGTGGCCATGTGGCGCCTGGCTGGGGCAGCGTCGTGGGGGTGGTGGAGCAGTACTGCTGATGTGGCAGGAGGCCGTTATAACAGAAAATGATTCCGAATTCTCTGAGTCCGGAAGTGAGTCTGCCGGACACCTAGCAGGAGGGCCGTCGGACTTAGGTCTCGATGGATCGGTACTCCGAAGTAAGGCGGCGGGCCGGACCTCAGTAAGAGCGGGCCGTCAGACCTTTACTCCGGTGGGTCAGCACTCCGTAGGAAGGTGGCGGGCCGGACCTCATCAACAGCGAGCCGTCGGGCCTCTACTCCAGTGGGTCAGCACTCCGTAGGAAGGCGGCGGGCCGGACCTCATCAAGAGCGGGTCGTCGGGCCTCTACTCCAGTGGGTCAGCACTTGCTTGGATCGTGGCCGTCGTAGCTTGAACGGGACGACCTAGCTGGACCGCCGGGAGTGACCGACCCAAACCGGTAATGAGCCGGGAGGGTATAACATATGTGATGATTGTATTTGGGCTGGGAGCATCTCATATAAGTTGGTGTGGTTGAGACGTCATAGTATAAGTCTTGATCCAACTGGTCCATGATGGAAAGGCCTGTTAGATCTTGCTTATAAATAATAGGCTAGGTCCTCTGTCCACTCCTCATGATATATGATATTATTATTTACATAAAATTTGTTCTCACGGCTTATCCCATGAAGAGCCGCCTGTTGATAGAGGATGTGGAAGAGGGAACTATACCTCTTCGATGTTCATATACGCATCATTTACAAGTTTGAAATTAATGGCGAATACAAATATATATCATAAATCCCTTTAAACAGATCTTGATAATGGATGTGATAAATAAAATAAGATCTGTTATCCAATAAAATATATTTAAATATTTTATATTTCAATCTTCTATTTATGATCCATGAAGATTAATGAAAATTTTTTCTGTATCAGAGTCCTTATATTTTTAGTAAAATATTGGAATCATCTATTTTCTTATTCATCTTTTAGATGATTAACCCTGAAAAATCCGATGATGATATCTGTTTTTTATTCGTAACCAGTCTTTTAATTTATTAAAAGATCCCTTTTCCCTTCTTTTTCGTCGATTATTATCGGCCTGATCCGCTCGTGTCCATGCTTGTGCTTGTCGATGTCGAGGGCTATGGCGGTCGGCGGCAGGTGATGTTTTTGCCTCGGATTTAGAACAATTGTTCTCGCGGCATTACCGCGTTGCTGCGACGATTCCCACGAAACAAATAGATGACCTCAGAATAATAGTTTTGGAAATTTTGGTTGGACCAAATAAATCATCCTAATCTGGTCAAGGTGAAGGTAACGTGGACGGGACTTCTCTCCCTCCCATTGCCCGTCTCTCTCTCTCTCTCTTTCCTCCCTTTAGAAGGTTGCCAAATCCTGACAGTGATTCGGATCCTTTTGACCACCGGCGACGCCGTAGGAGGCGGGACGGGCTATCGTGAGGAGGTCTTGGAGGTCACTGTGGAAGAGGCCTTGAATTTCAATAAAAAAAAACTTTTTCTTATTTGTATCCTCCTCCTCTTTCTCTCTCTTAGACCCATCAGAAAAAAGGAGAAGATCCATCGCCGGATCTCCCTGATTTACCCTCTCTCTGTGATCGGCGAGCAGTGGTGGCCAATGGGTGTGACAATATGGAGGACCGACGACGTTCGCCATAGCAGAGAAAAGTAAAAAAAAAATTGAATGGGTGAACCGTGAGAAATAAGCGAGAAATCCTCCCACTACAGTAATTATATAAAATAACAACGGATTTTTGCCGGACGCTTTTCCTTAGCATCGTTAATTCCTGAAAAAATATATATATATTCATTGGGGGAAGTGCCTCGCTGCTTTCAAGCTGTCTCAAAGAAGTTGCAATGTGATTCATGAGCTATGATGAGTACTTTTTTTTTTATTTTTTTTTTTTGATAAACAAAGGGGGAGAGGAGTTAGACTCGGCGTGGCCCCCCCAGACGGTCCCCCACCTCAGCCAGAGAATGTTCGATACATGGCGAAGGTGAGTACATCAACTTTTGACTACCACTGGTGTTAGCCGAGTAAACGGGATTTATTATATATATCCCTAACTTTTTCACTACCACCAACCAACAGGGACTCCAGGATTATTTTATTAATTTTTTCTCTTTTTTATTTTATTTTTAGATTATTTTTTATTTTTTATTTTATTCCCGGACTTTCTCGTCGAAATATATCTAAATCAACACTCAAACCTCTCACAACAAACTGCACCACTCACCAGTGGTATGATGAGTACATTTGCATGTGCAAATGTGCTCTCTTATTATTGAATTGCATTAAAATTAGAGTTGGAAAACACTACAATGTTGGAAAGTCAAATTTACAAATGCATTCTGAAGTCCAACCAGATTTTATAAGTCTCTAATTTGACACCATGATGGGGATTTTTTTAAAAAAAAAATGTAAAAAAGAAATTTATTTAACAAACTAGGATAATTTGGTTTATATTTATCAAAATAGATATACGACGGTGACATGGGGACCAAGTAGGATCTAAAATCATATGTTGAACCTGCGTTTTCATGAAATAGCGGGTTGAACTCACGTTTTCACCAATTCGCGGGTTGAACCCAAGTTTTCATGAAGACTTCACAGGTTGGAGTCGCATTTTTCAAAAAATCGCAGGTTGAACCCGCATTTTCATGAAATCGCAGGTTCAACTTGCGATTTTAGTTGAAATTGCGTCCGGGTCAGCTTGCGCACGAAATCGTGGGTTGAACCCGCATTTTCACGAAATCGCCAGTTCAACCCGCACTTTCAGTTGAAATTGCTTTCGAGTCAGGTTTAGGGTTGCATCCGAGTCGGGTTGCTACGAACTCGCGGGTTCAACCCATGATTTCAGTTGAAATTGCATCTAGGTCAGGTTGCGCACGAAATCGTGGGTTCAACCCACGTTATCTTGAAATCACGGGTTCGGGTTCAACCCGTGATTTCATTTGAAATTGCATCCGGGTCAGGTTGCGCACGAAATCACGGGTTCAACCCACGTTATCATGAAATCGTAGGTTCAACCTGTGATTTCAGTTAAAACCTCACTGCCTTTGGTTTGCTACGAAATCATGGGTTGAACTCGTGATTTCAGTTAAAATCCATTTTTTTTAAAAATATATGAAATTCCATTTTTATTTTTTATTGAATAAATAGGATTTAGGATTTAGGGTTTAGACTTTAGGTTTAAGAAATTAGGATTTATGTTTTAGGATTTAGTAGGGTTATAGAGCTGGACGGGTCCGGGCCACCCCGAAATCGGGTCAGATTTTGGGCCAGTTTTTAAAAAAATCGGGCCGGGCTTCGGGCCTTAAAATAGAGCCCATTTAGTTTTCGGGCTGGGCTCGGGCACCCTTTTGGCCTGGCTCGGACCGGCCCGATCCCGGTCCGCAAATAAGTCCGATCCAACCATCCCGGACTGACCCGAACACAACCAATTTTTTCCGCAATGTCCAATCTCCCTCTCTCAGTCTGTCTCCGTTCTCTCTATCAGTCTCTTCTCTCTCTGTCTCTCTCTAGTTTCCATCTCCTTCCCCCGGTCAGGCCCCAACAGCCGATGGCCCTCCCTCCCTGGCTCCGATCTGCCTCCTCCGGTGGTCCGGCCCAGCCAGTTGGGTAGTCGCTAGGGATGAGTTTTTTTTTGTCTTTGGGCTGGCATTTGTGCTGGCCTGATTGGGTTTCGACCCTGGCTCGGCCAGTCGCCAGCGGACCGGGCTCGAATAGGGATGTGGCCCAGTCTAGCCTACTTTTAGCCCTAGTTATAATATATTATTATAATATCATAATATTATTTTATTAATTTAAATTTTTTATTTTTTAATGATTTTTTATTAATTTTAAAAATGGCTATTACTTTTTCCATTTTTTACCAATTATTTTTTTTTCAATCCATATATTTCTACGTAACCCAAAACATCTATATTTGTAAATATAATTGGGCTGACGCCAACTTTGTAAATATCGATTAAAAAATATTATTTTAAAAAAATTCATTATCATTCAAATTGCTAGCCTCAGATTTTTTTAAAAAATAATATTTTTTTATTAAATATTTACTAAACTACAGTCATCCCTTTCATATTTATCGAATTAGATGTCATGCAAGATGCGATTTCTCTTGTATGACACCTATTTTAGTAAATATAATGGGATGACCGTATTTTAATAAATATTTACTAAAAAATATTATTTTTAAAAAAGTCTGATAATAACAATTACAAAATTTGAGAATATAGTGTAATAAGTACAAACAATGAAAAAATAAAATACAAAAATTCTAAGTCCCACATGGTGGCCGTCTCCTGCTATGTGAAAGCTACTGTCGACGAGGCACTGGCTCCACGTCACTCGATCCATGAGGCAATGTCGAATCATGTACATCAAGAAATGCATGCGGTGCAGATACATAATGGTGCGGGCACCAGACTCAGAAGAAGACTTCAGAGCTCCATCTGGATCTCTGATTAACCTTGCCCGAAGAATTAGGGTTTTTGGTTTGTAATAAGAGTTGACTAGATCAACTCAATTTAGCTTGAGTCTACATTACCTGCATTTTATTTTGTTGAGTCATGTTGACTCAGTAGTGGACTAGGGTTTCAACCTGGGGTGTTACATTTTCTCCCAAGACCAAGCAAGTGGACACCACACTCCCAGCCACACTCCCAGCCATACGCCTGAGTCCAGGGGGCGCCATATCTACATCCAGCAGCCTTTGGTCCCCACTCCACAGATAGCAGCTTCCTTCTCTCATGCGCCAGATGAGGAGAAATCCACCAAGAGTCCACAAATCAAGGGGGCGGCCAAGACTTTCCCAAGAGAACCAAAGTAAAGATGGGAAGAAATTTTCTTGGAGAGAACTTCAAGGAGGCGCCCACTACCTGCCAAAAAAATCCAAAACAAAGATGGGAAGGACCTTGACTTAGGGAGGAAGAAAAGGAGGAGTCCAAAAGAGTTGATCCATGGAAGGAAAAAAAATTCTTTTGAAGATCCATACAAGGAGGCGCCATCTACCTGCCTTTTATAACCCAAATCAAATTTTTTTGGTACTTTGGCCGACCATATGTGTATGATTTTTCCTGATTTGTAGATCCCCTCCTTTAGTCCCACATGGGAAGATGTAAAACCCTACTCCCTTGTAAAGCCTTATAAATTAAACCCCTCTTGTAAGTTTAAATCAATCAGATGAATGAAGCCAATTATTTTTTAGCAAACTTTGTGTTTTCTCTCTTCCGCACTTGCATCCAGGTGTTGAGCTCCGTGAGGGAGTAAATCTGGGTTCCCCTGGAACCTTGAGGAGGTGTGAGATCTCCAAAACCCAAACCCTAGGTTAGCCACTCCACTCCCAAACCCTAGCCGCCATCACCCTTCTCTTTCCACCAAGCCCTAGTCTATTCCACTTCTCACGGCCACCCTCTCCAAGTCCAGGCCGGCCACCAGCATCCAGCTCCAGTCCAGATACTTCAGATCTACAGCAGTTCTAAGAGGAAGTCAGATCGGCCTCCAGGAGAATCCTGATTTCAGCAACTTCAGCTTTCAAGTTCTTCAACCTGGTAAATCTTTTCTTGAGTATCTGAAATCCATCACTTGTTCCTCTTCTTTCCCAGATCTTGAGTCTAGGAGAAGCCGACCAAACCACAAGATCAATATTGGAGGATCCATTGCGAAGATAGCCGACTCCGAGGATCCCACAATCTGCTCGAGAGAGTTCTTCCACCAAAATCCTGAGAAGATCACTGTCTGGTTAGTAAACCATCTCTCCTCTCTATTTCTGTTCTGTTGAAAGTTCAGAGCGAAACCCTAGGTCTGGGAGTTTCTCAACCCCCAGCGATCCGTTACTTCTGAACTACTCTGATAATTCAGTTTCATCTAAATTGTGCTTTCAATCCTTACCTAGTTTCCTTCAACTTAGCTTAGCTTTACTTTGAGTCAAAGCCAATTTCTGAAATATAAAAAAAAAAAAGAAAAAAAGAATTAATCTTAAATTTACTTCCGCATACGCTTCCTTGTTCTTTGTTCTGCATCATTTTTGGTATCAGAGCCCTGTCTAGGGTTTCTATTTGATTGCTTGTTTGAGTCCATCTCTTTTTACTTTGTCTGCTCGAAGTAGACTCCCCAGGATGTCCGGTCCTAGGAATGAAGCGAGGTGCAAACCTCCTCTTCCCATTCCACGGGGTGTTCCTAGGGCGTGTAGGGGATCCGTTGGGTTACAACTTCGTAGCAGAAATTGTAAACGGGGAAGTGCTCTGTTTTTAGCCCGTAATTACCCTGTTGCAGGAATTATTTCTCACTGCAGGTAACTCCAAATTTAGTGATTTTTATTTTTCTGAAACCAGTATAATAGAAACTAATTTTCATAATTTTATCATGATTTATTGGTTTCCGTGCGATTTCTGAGAATTAAATTACTGCAACTCTATTTTTGTGTTCTGCAATCCATTTATTTTGAGTGTTCATCTCTTAATTCATCTTAAGGGCATTTGAGCATCTAAGATAAGGGGAGGAGTTGATAACCTCTCCTTAGCCCAAAACCACCACCCCTTCATGCGAATCTAAGCCTTTAATCTAAAATTGATTAGACCTAATTTGCCCTAGTGGGCTAGGGACATCAACAAGTCGGGTCAAGGCTAGTGTTGAGTCAGTTTGTCTGGTTACTCTGTGTGTGCTTTGTACTCAGTGTCTAGAACGGTGGTTCAGGGATTCCATCCCGAAGGGCTTGTGTGCTGGTCCGCCTACCTGGCCAATCTCTGATTGGTGTCTAGGATTGGCATTCAGGGACCTAACACTCCCCTTACACCTGCCTGGCTGAGTCCTGAGTTACTACAGGCTAGCTTGCCACTCTGATTGGGCATCTAGTTTGGGCTCTAGGTCTAGTTAGCCCGTAGTCGTTCAGTTGAGTCTCATTTTGTGTGTTTGCTTGCATCATGTCTACCCGGAATGGAGTGCCCTATCAACCTGGTCAAACCCAACCTGATTTAGAGGCCATGGTTAGAGCTCTTATTGAGAGTATGAACAAACTGAGTCAGGATGTGACTACCACTGTTACCCAGTTTAAAGAACAAGTCCATGAGGATTTTGCCCAGCTTAGGGATCGAGTCCAAGTGCTAGAGGAACCTAGGCATCGGAACTGGACTCCTGACCCAGATTTTAATGTGCCTCAACCTCACCCACACCAAGAGCCTAGAAGACCTTTATACCGAGATCCTGAACCTAATCATAGGAGGCCTGACCCAGAACCTGAGGATAGAGATGATAGGTTCATTCGAAACATCAAGTTAGATGCATCCACTTTTGATGGTAGCCTAAATCCTAAGGTGTATTCTGATTGGGAGGGTGAGATGGACCAGTACTTTGAGTGGTATGCCATGTCTGAGGAGAGGAAATTCAAGTTTGCCAAGATGAAATTAATACGTCAAGCTAGGTTATACTGGGGAAACATTGAGCTGACCACTAGAAGACGAAATGTAGAGCCCATAACCACTTGGCAGGGTATGAAAGAGAAACTTAGAGACAAGTACCTACCCATTTCATACCAGCAAAATCTGTTAGACCAATGGCAGACTTTGAAACAAGGGAACCGATCTGTTTCAGACTACATAACCACCTTTGATGAATACCTGATGAGATGTGATGTGAGTGAAGCCCATGAGGTCACTTTGTCTAGATTTAGGGCTGGACTTAGGGAAGATATTAAGAGAGAGTTGTTTCTGAGAGAGGTTACTGACCTAGACCAAGCCTATCAGATTGCACTGAACACTGAGAAGTTTCAGAGAGGACCCATGCCATCTAGGGTTAGTGCCCCAATCCCAAGAAATGGACCTAGCCAGGTTACCCCTAGCAAGCCTAATCAGGGTATCCCCACCCCTAGGCCCATGGACAAAGGTAAGGCACCTGACACCCAGAGAACCCCTAGTATCGTCTGTTTTAAGTGCCAGAATCCCGGTCATATCTCCACTCAGTGCACAGCCATAGCTTGTTTTAAGTGTCATAAGGTAGGTCATGTTTCTAGCCAGTGCCCTCGTAGATCCCTATATATAGAAGAGGGAGGAGAAGAGAATTCCGAGCCTAATGAGGAGTTTGAAGAAGAAGTTTATGAGGCCGGAATGAATTTGGTTGATGAGTATGAAGGAGAGGAAGAATCCACTGAATCTGACCACTTAGGGGTTGTGAGATGCATCCTGTCCCAGACTAAAGTTCAAGAAGATTGGCGTAGGACTAACATCCTACAGACTTTCCTTAAACTAGGGGATAAGGTTTGTAAAATCATCATAGATAGTGGGAGCTGTGTGAATGCCATTTCTACTAGCACTGTCAAAATGTTAGGCTTAACCCCAGTCCTCCACCCCAACCCCTATAAGGTTTCTTGGGTAGACTCTACCTCTATACCCATCCAGTCTAGATGTCAGGTCCAAATCCAAATGCAATCCTATCAAGAAAAGATTTGGTGTGATGTCTTGCCCATGGGGGTGAGCAGTATAATTCTTGGAAGACCTTGGTTGTATGATCATGATGCCACCCTCTTAGGAAAATCCAACACCTGTGTCTTTAGTTTCAATGGGAAGAAAATCATAATCCATTCAGTCCCTCCTAAGGACAAGGTAGCTAAAGGAACCAGTAAGGTCAGAGAAATGAAGACTGGAGTGAACCTAATTAGTGCCAAGGATCTAGAACAAGAGATTCATAGTGGTTCACCCATTTGGATGTTGACTGCTAAGGAACTTAGGACTCCTACACCCTCAGAGCCTCCTCAGGAAGTTAAGCCTTTATTAAAAGAATTTGAGGATGTTTTTCCGAGGATCTGCCAGACCACCTTCCACCTCTTAGGGATATTCAGCATTCCATAGATTTAGTCCCAGGAGCTACTTTACCAACTTGCCCCATTATACGATGAATCCATCGGAGCATAAAGAACTGCAAAAGCAGGTTGGCGAATTGTTGAGGAAGGGGTTCATTAGAGAGAGTCTTAGCCCTTGTGCAGTCCCTACACTTCTAACCCCGAAGAAGGATGGCACGTGGAGGATGTATGTTGACAGTCGTGCCATTAATAAAATCACAATCAAGTATAGGTTCCCCATCACTAGACTAGATGACATGCTTGATATGATGGCCGGTGCAATGGTTTTTTCTAAAATTGATCTCAAGAGCGGCTATCATCAGGTTAGGATTAGACCAGGGGATGAGTGGAAAACAGCCTTCAAAACTAAGGATGGTCTCTATGAATGGGTTGTTATGCCTTTTGGGTTGTCCAATGCCCCTAGTACTTTCATGAGGATTATGACCCAGGTACTTAGAACTTTCATAGGGAAGTTTGTAGTGGTCTATTTTGATGATATCCTGATCTATAGTAAGACCCCTGCAGATCACCTAGGCCACCTTAGACAAGTCTGTCAAGTTTTGAGGAATGATAGTCTCTACGGTAATCTCAAGAAGTGTGAATTTATGACCAGTAGGATTATCTTCCTTGGATTTGTTGTAACCCCTGACGGCGTGGCTGCCGATCCTGAAAAGATTAGGTCCATAGTAGAATGGCTAGAGCCGACCAGTGTGCATGAAGTCAGAAGTTTCCATGGCTTGGCTACCTTCTATAGGCGATTCATCAAGGGGTTTAGTACCGTAGTTGCTCCTATCACAGACTGCATCAGGAAGGGAGAATTTCAGTGGACCAAAGCAGCCCATAAAGCCTTCCTAGATCTTAAGGATAGGATGACCCAGGCACCCATTTTGAGACTACCGAACTTTTCAAATGTATTTGAGGTTGCCTGTGATGCTTCAGGAGTAGGTATAGGTGGAGTCCTAAGCCAAGAGAACCATCCCGTAGAATTCTTTAGTGAAAAACTTAATGATGCTAAGCTTAGGTATTCTACCTATGATAAGGAATTTTACGCAGTAGTGCAAGCTTTGCGTTACTGGAGACATTATTTACTACCGCAAGAATTTGTGCTGTTTTCGGACCATGAGGCTCTTAGATTCTTGAATTCTCAGAAGAAGCTTAACCCTAGGCATGCTAAGTGGGTAGAGTATATCCAGTCTTATACTTTTGTTTTGAAGCATAAGGCTGGGTCTGAAAATAAGGTAGCTGATGCCCTTAGTCATCGATCTTTGTTGTTGAATTCTGTTAGGACTGAAGTCATAGGGTTTGAGCAAATCAAAGAAGAATATGAGTTGTGTCCGGATTTCAAGACTCTATACCAGGATCTAACTCAAGGACCATCTAGTGAACATAAGGATTATTCCCTTTTAGATGGCTTTCTGTTCTTTAAGAATAGGCTTTGCATCCCTAGAACCTCTCTTAGGGAATTCTTGATTTGGGAAACTCATGCTGGAGGTTTAGCTGGCCATTTCGAAAAAGATAAGACCACCCTGTCTATTGAAGACCATTTTTTCTGGCCTAGCTTAAAAAGAGATGTAGCACACATTGTGGCTAGGTGTCGGACCTGCGCTGTTGCCAAACAGCGAAAACAGAACACCGGCCTTTATACCCCACTCCCTGTCCCAGATCGTCCTTGGCAAGATGTGAGCATGGACTTTGTGTTAGGTTTGCCTAAGACCCAGAGGAGGCATGACTCTATCTGTGTTGTAGTAGACCGATTTTCCAAGATGGCCCATTTCTTGCCTTGTTCCCAAACATTTGATGCGTCTAAGGTAGCCACCCTGTTCTTTAATGAGATAGTTCGACTCCATGGCCTACCCAAGACCATTGTTTCAGATAGGGATGTTCGGTTCACCAGCTATTTCTGGAAAACCCTTTGGCATAAGTTAGGGACGAAACTTAAGTTTTCAACTGCCTATCATCCCCAGACTGACGGCCAAACCGAAGTAGTGAACCGTAGTTTAGGCAATCTGCTAAGGTGTCTTGTTGGTGAAAACATTAGGAACTGGGATTTGTACTTACCTAGAGCTGAATTTGCATATAATGACTCGGTCAATAGGTCTACGGGTAAGAGTCCATTTGAAATTGTGCATGGTTACAAACCCCACACACCTCTTGACCTAGCTCCTTTATCAGTCCACACACGGGTCTCCGAGTCTGCCAAAGTTTTTGCACAGTATATAAAAGACTTGCATAAAGAAATTCAAGCCAAAATAAATTTAAGTAATGAAACTTATAAGAAATTGGCTGATTCTCAAAGGCGAGTCAAAACTTTTGACGAAGGAGACTATGTAATGATTAGGTTAAGGCCTGAATGGTTTCCTCCTGGAACCGTTAGAAAGTTACATGCTAGGGGAGCTGGACCATTTAGAGTGGTAAAGAGAGTAGGATCCAATGCCTATGTGCTCGAGTTGCCTCCAGAACTAGGCATTAGCTCCACTTTCAACATTACAGACCTAGTAGAGTATAGGGAGCCAGCTGTGATTCCCAGTGAAGCTTTTGAACCTAATCCTGCTCTTGAGAGTGAACCTGACCCTGTGTGTCCACCAACAAATTGGCCTGTGAGGAAAGAGCAGATTGAAAAGATCCTGGATGATCAGGTTATCTCTACTCGTAATCGAGGATACCAAAGATACCTGGTCCGCTGGCTAGGAAGGCCAGATTCTGATGACTCTTGGATCTCCCGAGAAGAGTTACAAGAGCTGGACCCAGACCTCTTGGAGAGATACCAGAGCCAACTTGATCCATACTCGACAGGGTCGAGTTCCTCCCACCCTGGGAGAATTGGTGCGGGCACCAGACTCAGAAGAAGACTTCAGAGCTCCATCTGGATCTCTGATTAACCTTGCCCGAAGAATTAGGGTTTTTGGTTTGTAATAAGAGTTGACTAGATCAACTCAATTTAGCTTGAGTCTACATTACCTGCATTTTATTTTGTTGAGTCATGTTGACTCAGTAGTGGACTAGGGTTTCAACCTGGGGTGTTACATTTTCTCCCAAGACCAAGCAAGTGGACACCACACTCCCAGCCACACTCCCAGCCATACGCCTGAGTCCAGGGGGCGCCATATCTACATCCAGCAGCCTTTGGTCCCCACTCCACAGATAGCAGCTTCCTTCTCTCATGCGCCAGATGAGGAGAAATCCACCAAGAGTCCACAAATCAAGGGGGCGGCCAAGACTTTCCCAAGAGAACCAAAGTAAAGATGGGAAGAAATTTTCTTGGAGAGAACTTCAAGGAGGCGCCCACTACCTGCCAAAAAAATCCAAAACAAAGATGGGAAGGACCTTGACTTAGGGAGGAAGAAAAGGAGGAGTCCAAAAGAGTTGATCCATGGAAGGAAAAAAAATTCTCTTGAAGATCCATACAAGGAGGCGCCATCTACCTGCCTTTTATAACCCAAATCAAATTTTTTTGGTACTTTGGCCGACCATATGTGTATGATTTTTCCTGATTTGTAGATCCCCTCCTTTAGTCCCACATGGGAAGATGTAAAACCCTACTCCCTTGTAAAGCCTTATAAATTAAACCCCTCTTGTAAGTTTAAATCAATCAGATGAATGAAGCCAATTATTTTTTAGCAAACTTTGTGTTTTCTCTCTTCCGCACTTGCATCCAGGTGTTGAGCTCCGTGAGGGAGTAAATCCGGGTTCCCCTGGAACCTTGAGGAGGTGTGAGATCTCCAAAACCCAAATCCTAGGTTAGCCACTCCACTCCCAAACCCTAGCCGCCATCACCCTTCTCTTTCCACCAAGCCTTAGTCTATTCCACTTCTCACGCCCACCCTCTCCAAGTCCAGGCCGGCCACCAGCATCCAGCTCCAGTCCAGATACTTCAGATCTACAGCAGTTCTAAGAGGAAGTCAGATCGGCCTCCAGGAGAATCTTGATTTCAGAAACTTCAGCTTTCAAGTTCTTCAACCTGGTAAATCTTTTCTTGAGTATCTGAAATCCATCACTTGTTCCTCTTCTTTCCCAGATCTTGAGTCCAGGAGAAGCCGACCAAACCACAAGATCAGTATTGGAGGATCCATTGCGAAGATAGCCGACTCCGAGAATTTCACAATCTGCTCGAGAGAGTTCTTCCACCAAAATCCTGAGAAGATCACTGTCTGGTTAGTAAACCATCTCTCCTCTCTATTTCTGTTCTGTTGAAAGTTCAGAGCGAAACCCTAGGTCTGGGAGTTTCTCAACCCCCAGCGATCCGTTACTTCTGAACTACTCTGATAATTCAGTTTTATCTAAATTGTGCTTTCAATCCTTACCTAGTTTCCTTCAACTTAGCTTAGCTTTACTTTGAGTCAAAGCCAATTTCTGAAATATAAAAAAAAAAAAAAAAAAAAAGAATTAATCTTAAATTTACTTCCGCATACGCTTCCTTGTTCTTTGTTCTGCATCATTTTTGGTATCAGAGCCCTGTCTAGGGTTTCTGTTTGATTGCTTGTTTGAGTCCCTCTCTTTTTACTTTGTCTGCTCGAAGTAGACTCCCCAGGATGTCCGATCCTAGGAACGAAGCGAGGTGCAAACCTCCTCTTCCCATTCCACGGGGTGTTCCTAGGGCGTGTAGGGGATCCGTTGGGTTACAACTTCTTAGCAGAAATTGTAAACGGGAAAGTGCTCTGCTTTTAGCCCGTAATTACCCTATTGCAGGAATTATTTCTCACTGCAGGTAACTCTAAATTCAGTGATTTTTATTTTGCTGAAACCAGTATAATTGAAACTAATTTACATAATTTTCTCATGATTTATTGGTTTCCGTGAGATTTCTTAGAATTAAATTACTGCAACTCTATTTTTGTGTTCTGCAATCCATTTATTTTGAGTGTTCATCTCTTAATTCATCTTAAGGGCATTTTAGCATCTAAGATAAGGGGAGGAGTTGATAACCTCTCCTTAGCCCAAAACCACCACCCCTTCATTCGAACCTAAGCCTTTAATCTAAAATTGATTAGACCTAATTTGCCCTAATGGGCTAGGGACATCAACAAGTCGGGTCAAGGCTAGTGTTGAGTCAGTTTGTCTGGTTACTCTGTGTGTGCTTTGTACTCAGTGTCTAGAATGGTGGTTCAGGGATTCCATCCTGAAGGGCTTGTGTGCTGGTCTGCCTACCTGGCCAATCTCTGATTGGTGTCTAGGATTGGCATTCAGGGACCTAACACTCCCCTTACACCTGCCTGGCTGAGTCCTGAGTTACTACAGGCTAGCTTGCCACTCTGATTGGGCATCTAGTTTGGGCTCTAGGTCTAGTTAGCCCGTAGTCATTCAGTTGAGTCTCATTTTGTGTGTTTGCTTGCATCATGTCTACCCGGAATGGAGTGCCCTATCAACCTGGTCAAACCCAACCTGATTTAGAGGCCATGGTTAGAGCTCTTACTGAGAGTATGAACAAACTGAGTCAGGATGTGACTACCACTGTTACCCAGTTTAAAGAACAAGTCCATGAGGATTTTGCCCAGCTTAGGGATCGAGTCCAAGTGCTAGAGGAACCTAGGCATCGGAACTGGACTCCTGACCCAGATTTTAATGTGCCTCAACCTCACCCACACCAAGAGCCTAGAAGACCTTTATACCGAGATCCTGAACCTAATCATAGGAGGCCTGACCCAGAACCTGAGGATAGAGATGATAGGTTCATTCGAAACATCAAGTTAGATGCACCCACTTTTGATGGTAGCCTAAATCCTAAGGTGTATTCTGATTGGGAGGGTGAGATGGACCAGTACTTTGAGTGGTATGCCATGTCTGAGGAGAGGAAATTCAAGTTTGCCAAGATGAAATTAATACGTCAAGCTAGGTTATACTGGGGGAACATTGAGCTGACCACTAGAAGACAAAATGTAGAGCCCATAACCACTTGGCAGGGTATGAAAGAGAAACTTAGAGACAAGTACCTACCCATTTCATACCAGCAAAATCTGTTAGACCAATGGCAGACTTTGAAACAAGGGAACCGATCTGTTTCAGACTACATAACCACCTTTGATGAATACCTGATGAGATGTGATGTGAGTGAAGCCCATGAGGTCACTTTGTCTAGATTTAGGGCTGGACTTAGGGAAGATATTAAGATAGAGTTGTTTCTGAGAGAGGTTACTGACCTAGACCAAGCCTATCAGATTGCACTGAACACTGAGAAGTTTCAGAGAGGACCCATGCCATCTAGGGTTAGTGCCCCAATCCCAAGAAATGGACCTAGCCAGGTTACCCCTAGCAAGCCTAATCAGGGTATCCCCACCCCTAGGCCCATGGACAAAGGTAAGGCACCTGACACCCAGAGAATCCCTAGTATCGTCTGTTTTAAGTGCCAGAAGCCCGGTCATATCTCCACTCTGTGCACAGCCATAGCTTGTTTTAAGTGTCATAAGGTAGGTCATGTTTCTAGCCAGTGCCCTCGTAGATCCCTATATATAGAAGAGGGAGGAGAAGAGAATTCCGAGCCTAATGAGGAGTTTGAAGAAGAAGTTTATGAGACCGGAATGAATTTGGTTGATGAGTATGAAGGAGAGGAAGAATCCACTGAATCTGACCACTTAGGGGTTGTGAGATGCATCCTGTCCCAGACTAAAGTTCAGGAAGATTGGCGATGCCCCCATCATCGATGATCAGCAGATCAAGAAACAAAAAAAAAAAGGAAATAGGAGAGATCATGTATTGCCATTTATCCGGTACCTCGTTGGTTCCAAACTCGACAATAACCCATCCAAGAGAAAGGAAAAAAAAGGGAGACAAGGCTTACCTTGATTTCAATAAGGTCCCTAGAATCCTCAAAAATTTGTTGTCAGATCAAAAAAATCGGGGCTTCTTCTCACCCGCAATTCGTGGGATTTGGGTTGAATAGCTTGAGAGAAGAGAGGTCCTCTTATAAAGCTTGGCTACGCTAAACTCCCCTTCCTTGATGGAGTATGAGGGGAGGAACTCCTCCTCAATGGAGTCAGATAAAAGGGAGGAAGACCCCGATCCAGAGTCTTCCTTCCTTTTTTTATTTTATTTTATTTTTTTGAATGGGCAAGGTATTACAAAGATTACATGATGAAAAGATGTACCTAACATGACATGATTTTGATTAGACACTTCATGGATTTATCAAATGGACCATTGAACTACTAAAATTCATTTTCTCTATTGGGATTCAATTTAATAAAATTAATTATATATTATATTTTTAGCAAAACTTTTTTATAAGTAAAATACTTATTTTTAACTTGATTTGACTCAATTTAATCAATGAATACGATACATGAGTCAAGATAGGTAAATAATTAGAGAAAAATAATTTTTATTGCAAAATCTACTATTAATATTGCAAGCAACATACTATAGTTAGGTAATAATTTAAGATATGATTATTTAAAACTTGCATGGTGAGCAATTTAACCTTGAAATTGGATTATCAATTCAACCTATGTTATATAAAAATATATAAAAATTAAACTTCCTTTAATAAAATATATAATACAAAGTATTATAATTATTCTATATTAAATACCATTACTTATTAATTATAGTTTAAATAAAAAGAATCATAAATTATCCACTTTTAAAAAAATTATAAAAAAATAGGATTATAGAAATATGTTGAAATTAATGATATTTTTAAATATTTTAAATAAAATAATTTCAAAATACTATAAATAATAATATAAATTTATTCATTTATTATTTTTATCAAAAAGAAGATGATTAGTTTTTTATAAAAATAATTAATTAGTAAAAAATATTATAATATATTTGAAATGAGTCTATTTTATAACATAAAAAGTTTGAAATAACTACAACAAACCATAACTTCATAACAAAAGCTAATGTTGTCATGGTGGCCAAAAATATTTTATTTTGGTGGGTTATTTATCTATTATTTTTTAATTTTATATTACTAAAAGAATCATAAAAATTTTTTGTCTTTAATGACCATTTTTATTTGATCACTAAGTATGTCAACTTGTTATGACCAATAATAATTTGTTACTTTTTTTTTTTTTTGCGATGATATTTAGTCCTTATTAAAACTTGTTTTTTGTTATTAATTTTTTATCAGGTCATTAATTTTGTGTTCTTTAACTATTATTTCTATTCTTTTGTCACAACAAAATTGCCACTAACATTTTTCTTTAATTATTATTTGTATTTCATCATTAAATATAGTAGATTTTTTTATAATTTTATATTTTGGTCATTACAATTTTTAGTCATGATATCTTTAGTGACCATCTAGTGACAAATTATATTTGATCTTTAATTTCTTTTAATGACAAGTTCACCAAAATCTTGTCTTTTTGAGTGGAAAAGGATGAAGCCAAAAGCTTCTCCCCTGTTTATTCACGATACCATAGAAGAGTTGACCTAAATGTTGTCATAAATAAGTTCATGCCGAGTGTTGGCTTATTGAGATGGTCTATTGTTTAGCATTCCCATAACCAACTCCTGAGTCTAATTTACTACTGAAGTATGAATTTATTCCATCCATATAACATAAGTTTGTGTTGTCCCTACCTAGGTTAACAATGCAGGGACAGCCATTTGGAAGCCAGCCGAGGATTTCACTATTGAAGAGTATTCCTTTCTCATGGCAACCAACTTGGAATCAGGATTTCATCTGAGCCAACTAGCTCACCCTCTTTTGGAGGCAGCAGGGGCAGGTAGCATCGTGTTCATCTCTTCAATTGCAGGGATTGTAGCCCTAAAAAATTTATCCGTTTATTCAGCAACTAAAGGTAATATTTTAGTATAAGGCTTTTTTTATCAAGCATAGGTAATCAATAATTGTGGATCCCCCATTCTACAGGACTTTCTTATCTACTATACTTTTCAGGAGCTCTGAATCAACTCACGAAGAACCTAGCTTGTGAGTGGATAAAAGACAATATTCGAGTCAATTGTGTTGCTCCAGGATACATCTGGACCCCCCTCGCAAAGCATGTAAGGGACCTTTTTCATTGTTCTATCCGAACCTTTATTCGAATTATATTAAAAAGGAGATTCGAATTATATTAAAAAGGAGAAGAGTCCTCCATAAAAAATAAAAATAAAATAAAACACTTGATTGGCAATTATGGGTGCCACTCATCACTTGATGGGTAAGTACACATGTTAGTATAGCATAACCAGTTAATTATAGCATTGCGTTTCCTATATATTTGCAAACGTATGGGGATTTAAAAGAGGACCACTCAGCCAAGCAAATCCATGTTACCAGGGGGCGTCCTTTAATAATAAATATCATAAAAGATTTGTTAACTCTTTTATTGACCAGCTTAATAATGTTCTTATGTTTTTTATAAGTAAGCTATTTTGTGATTAACTAAAAGAATAATCTTTTTATTTTATTCTAAAATATCCATAACCCTATAATAATTATCATATAATATAATATATAATATTATTAAATAATATAATATATTGTAGTATATAATATAATGTAATAAATAGTATCATATAATATAATTATTATATATAATAATATTAATATAATAAATGGTATTACAGAAAATATGGATAAATCTTAGAAACTTATTCTGGAAAGTAGTAATATAAAAGATTATGAAAAATAGATTCCATAGCCATTTTGCAGTGCATTAAAGAATATTAGCAACTTATTTTCCTATCTAAATATTACTTGGGTTCATTCAAAAAAAAATAAATATTCTTTGCGGAAAACTTACCTAGGAAAAAAAAAATTTTATGCCCCCCAAAGAACAGGCCCAAGAGAAGATCCTTATGTTCGTAAAGCAAAAGCAACAACAAATAATAATAATAATAATAATAATAATAAAAGGGTATAACTATTTGTGCAGGGATTTTTATAACAAAGGTCGAAAGTTCCTTGTTCATGTCTTGTCTATGTCAACAGCATTACATCACATGAAGATATGTTCATTCTTTTAGGAATTTTGTGGTGGTTGCCGTACAATAATTGGTAAGTTTGGTTCAAGCATCTTCACAATGGTAGGAAAAGTCATTGGCCAGACCAGATCCACCGACTCAAAGGTGGATCGGTCCAACAGCAAAAGGACATGCACAAAGGGGAAAGGGAGCAATGCATGCTATGTCGTGTGTGCCCTTTCGCGATTAGACTGGTCGACCACTGAGTTAGTGGACCTAATCCAACTAATAATTTTATAAATGGCAGGGAAAGCAAAATATGCCAAATGGTGAAGTCATTGGTTGTTGAATTCTACTCTCACGGTTGGCCTTCTCCCATGCCAGTTCTAAAAGGAACAGGAAAAACAAGATGGCTATTCAGTTGGTATTATGCGATAAATATGACCCAGAAGGTTCGAGTCCAGTATAAATCAACACTACAAATTTTGATTTACAAGGCTCACTCCAACATGTCCTGCGATTTTTTTTGGAAAAGCAAAAATGAAAACCTACTCCCTAGCTATCATTCCTCCGGTGCAAGGACATCAAGGCGGCCCTATGGGGCTGCACTTCTTTCTAGCAATGGAAATTTGTGGTGGCCATAGTTGTTGCAATCAAAACTCATGTAATTTGCACTGCATCTATCACCTAGATAAATACATATGGTTAGTCTTTAGGCTAAATTTCTGCTAAAATCTCTTTTCCTTGCAATTGTGTAGTATCTTGAAAAGAAGGAAGCTTTGGAAAGAGAAGTCTCCCGCATACCCATGGGGCGTATTGGAGAACCAGAAGAGGTGGCATCTCTTGTGTCGTTTCTATGCCTACCTGCTGCTTCCTATATCACCGGTCAAGTTATTTGTGTTGACGGAGCTCGGACTTCGAGTGGCTTCTAAGAAGCAAAACAACTCTATTGGGAAGTTTATGTGCTCTATCCTCGAGTAATGATGCTGTCCAGTCCCTTAATGGCCTAGAGTGGTGATGCTTAGTATAGGTTATCAGAAAGCTTTCTTTAGTTGTGTGGTTTTCGGTCATGGAGAGCCAAGGCAATTACTAGAGCTTTGAGAATAAGAGTCACGACATTTGGTTGTTACGAACTCATGGATTCATATAAATTAGAGCACGGATGGCTCGAACCAAAATGCTCATATTTAATTTGTGATATTGGTTTAATTTATTTATGTCATTGAAAAAATATATTGGATTTATTTGGCTTTAGCTTCCATAGGAAGGTTTAAGTCACCTGCTCGAAGTATCCACTATAATCAGAAGAAATCTTGGATAGACTTGGTCTACCACATGTGCTCTGGACAAAGCCAACAAAAAGATGCCACATTTTTGTCTACATTATATGTAAAAAATATATTTGAATGACTTTTAATTACTCTCTTTTGCTCCTAATTCATGGCCTCTTAGTAGCATTTTGGGTCTCCCTCATCCATGATCATCATATACTTATAAAAAAATATCTCTAGCTAAAAAGGTTCATGCTATCTAGTAGTCTGCTCAACTAAGGCAGGTTTTAGTGGGGCATGCTCAATATCCTTGAAGTGGCTGGATTGCTGACGTGGGACGGGGAGACTGATGTGGAGTTCCCATCAGACGCCATGATGGATTCCCATCATGAGCCCCTTCATCGGGCTAGGCTCCCCTGGAGCAACGGGGCCGCCCGCCGAAGCCGGGCTCCGTCCTCCGCCAGGTCAGTCCCCGCTGAGTCGGAAGCCTAGGTCGGAGCCGAGTACAAGCCCCACCAAAGGCGGACCCCTCGAGGTCGGGCCCCATGGTCAGGAGTCAAGCTCAAGACTCCTCCGCCATGAAGAGCCCCTCCGAAGTCGGGTCCCCTGGGTGGGGCGGCACCCCGCCCACCTCCGTCAGCTCGAGCTCGTCTAAAGCTGAGTTCTGCTGATTCGAAGTAGAGCTCAGCCCTCCTCCGCCCTGCCGAGCTACCTCAAGGTGAATCCATTGGAGGCGGGCCCCACCTTTCTAGCTCGGTCCCCAACTCAAATCGAGGCACCAACCACCAAGGGAGCAGCACCTCCCCTCCGAGGACAATGGCAGGCCTCCCGAGGGTCGTACAACAGCGCCCGCCATGCCACCATTAATGCCCACGGCCGTCACTCACACCAGAAAGAAAGGAAACTCACATCAAAGTGCCATGCCCTCCACCAACCTGCCGTACGACCAGGAAAAAGACCCAACCGGAGAGCGTGGGTCCCGAGAACGGTGGCCCGCCAACCGAGGTCCCGCCAGGCTTCCAGGAGAGGGGCAAGCAGAAGGAATGTTAGAAGCATATAGAAGCTTCCCCGGCAATCTGATAGGAAAGGCGTCCCGTCTATGGCACGATACCTTATAGCACACGTCTGACAGCATGGGGAGATCTCGAAGCAAGCCAAAGTAAAAAGCCCAGCCAGGGTAAGCCAAAAGTAAGCAAACATAGAAACAAGGGAGAGAGGCCAGACAAAGGGGGACGACCACCTCGGCCACCACCTCTCCCAGTTCACTTTCATTTCCATACACACTACACTCACTCCTCCTAGCATGGAGCGCATCAAGAGGGGCTCGACCAGGAGGATCTGTTCCCCTGGATCGTCACTGACTTGACCGTCGGAGCGCCCCCACCGAAATCCCCGGCCTAGGTCACTGACATTGTTTGTTGCAGGTCCCGAGGCATCGGAGGCATCCCGAGTAGGCGGACGCGCGACCCTCGATGCCATCAGCAGCTACGGGCCACGATGATCCGGATGGTAACAATTCTTATATGGCATATTATTATCAAGTATGGGCTTATCAACTATTACCATTATCTTCATATACATCTCTTTCTGTTGCCCAGATATGGTGCCCAAGAGGGGGGGTGAATTGGGTATTTTAAAAAATTAAAGCAATATACGTGCTATCAAGTTCAAAGGTGAAGAGTGATAGTGCTCAAGTAATTGTGCAACGGAAGCAATGAAATATAACAACAATTAAAGAGCAAAAGAAGATAGAGAGTAAAGCAATGCAAACACATAAGAAGTATAGTGGTTCGGTGCACCTAGCACCTACATCCACTTCCCAAGCTCCACTTGGGAATTTCCACTATAATCTTTTCTAGATTACAGCCGACTTGTTTTACCTGGCTCACAAGTCAAAACCTTACACACTTGTTTTGGCTTCGGGCTTACAAGCAACCCTAGTTGGTTTTATCAATTGGCTCACCAACAAACCTCACTCACTTGTTTTGGCTTCGGGCTTACAAGCAATCCTAGTTGGTTTTGTCAATTGGCTCACCAACAAACCTCACACTAGTTTCAAATTCCCTTGAAACTAGCCTAAGACAAAAAGAATATGAATACAATGAATAAATCAAGACAAACTCCTTTTGAGCAAAAAGAAATTCGATGTAGCTCTTGATGGAGACTCTTCAAGCCTTTCTCTTGGAATCTTGGACCTCACTAAATGCCAAACTCTTGAAAGTTGGATTCCTCAAAGATGGAAAGCTTTTGGCTAAGGAATCTCTTTATTTTCTCACTCTTTTTGGCTTGGAATTGATTGAAGGCTTTATACTTTCACTCTATTCCTTTTCACTTTGTCTCCTTGTCTTTTTTGAAGTTAGGTGGAGGTTAAATACCTCATTCAAGCTGAAACAACTCCACAAGACCGTTAGAATAAAAAATATGGCCGTTTATGGCCGTTAGAAATCAAATCAAAAGTTCAGAAAAACTAGCCGTTATGCCCTGAGTCGACCTCATGAGTCGACCTCTGGATCAAGTGTCGACCTCATGAGTCGACCTCCAGTTTATCTTAGGCAAAAATCCAGAAAACCATAGTTCTGCCCAGTTTGAATTCTCAGGCGATGAGTCGACCTCTGGTGTCGACCTCTGGATAGGTGTTGACCTCTGGTGGTCGACCTCTGGAGCGTGCCACTGAAATTTTGCCGTGCCGGCCTTGCTGAACTTTTCTTTTCTTCATGAGTCGACCTCTGGTGGTCGACCTTTGGCAAGGTGTTGACCTCTGGTGGTCGACCTCTGATCTAAAATTTTCTAAAACTCTAGAGAGGTGCGTGACATGCTTGAGTTTCTCTAAGTCTTTGTTTCTTTTGTCAATTACTTCTTAACAAGAAGGTCCAATATGAGAAATTTGATCTTGTTCAAGGTAGAAGAGCTCTTTCCCAAATCAGGCAAGCTTGGTTTCATCATTGTACTCTTGATACTCTTTTTGAATAACCTAAGTCCTAAAACTTTATCTTGAGATGAAACATTAGTCCAAACATATACTCAACCTTTTGTTAATCATCAAAATTAAGGAGCCAAAGCCAGCACTTTCATTGTTATCATTCACCATGGTAAGAGGTACTAAATTTAGATCAACATAATTTTAAGTAATAGAGTTTGGCTTCTTAACCTTTTTAAATTTTTCAATAGTCTGATCCTCTAGAAATACAATATTTTTGCTTTTGACAACCTAGCTTTGTATACCTTGGATGAGCTGCTATACCCAATAAAAACTCCGGGTTTCGCCTTCTTATCGAGTTTGTCTCTTTTGACCTGTGGCACATAAGAAAAATAGAGGCAACCAAAAGTTCTTAGGTTTTGCAAGTTTGGTTTATAATCGAACCAAGCTTCAAATGGAGTTCTTTTTTGTAGAGCTCTAGTTGGTAGCCTATTTAATAGAAAAACTATAGTATTTGCAGCCTCTGCCTAGAGAAACTTTGGTAGCTCCTTTTCATGCAGCATACACCTTGTCATCTCCATAATGCTTCTATTTTTTTTCACTTACTCCATTATGCTATGGAGTATAAGGTACTGTGAGCTGATGTTCAATACCAACTTCTTCACAGAATTTGTTGAAGCTATCGGAAGTGTATTCCATTCCATTATCTAACCTTATTTTCTGCACCTTGCAACCACATTGATTCTCCATCAATGTTTTATATTTCCAAAATACATTAGAAACCTCATATTTAAATTTGAGAAAATATATCCAACAGAATCTGGTATAATCATCAATAAATGCAATATAATACTTACTGCCCTTTAAAGATGATATTTTCTGGGTCCTCCAACATCTATGTGTAGTAGCTGAAGCTTGTGTTGTTCTCCATGCAATTTGAGGGAAGGGACTTCTAACTTGCTTACCATACTGACAAGCTATACAATCTGCCAGCTTCTCTTCTAACAATGATACCCCTTTCACCAGATTATATTTCTGCATATATAGAAGTCCAGCATGATGGTAATGTCTGAGCCTTTTGTGCCATAACTCTGCATTGCTTGTGTTGCATGAAAAGGCTATCTTCTCCTCCTCCATTAGATTCAGAGCAAAGCTTTTTGCCCTCATTTTTATCTTAAATACATCTCTGCCTTTTGTATCTTTGATCATGCACCATTTGTCTTTAAATATAACTTTGAAACCCTTTTCAATCAATTGACCAACACTAAGCAAGTTTTGGTCAATGTCAGGCACATATAAAATATCAGTAATGTACTTCAAACCTGTTAGCTCTCTATAGCCACAGTTCCTTTGCCTCTAACTAAGATGTATTCACCATTGCCAATCTTGACTTTTGAAATAATTGTTTTATCAAGTTGTTTAAAGAGCTCCTGGTCATTAGTCATGTGGTTTGTACAACCACTATCAATCAGCCAAGAGTCACTAGAGTTGTTGCTTGTTGCGAAATACATTGCAACAAATATCTGCTCCTCTTGATTTTGCTCGGCAGCAGTGTTTACTTCGGCTTCATATTACTGTGACTTGCAAATCTTCTTCATATGCCTAATCTGCCCGCATTTTCGGTACTTGATATCTAGTCTCCACTAGCACTTTCTCTATGGATGATTAGTCTTTTTGTAGTATGGATAGGGTGGATATATTTCATCCTTGCTTTTGTTATTGCTGCTAGTCTTGTTGTTGCTCTTATTCTTATTCTTCTTCCCATTTTTGCCTCCTCTTAAATTTTGTAACTTTGCTTGAAAAGCTCCCTCTACAGATTCTTCTTGTCTTATCACTCTTCTTTGTTCCTATGCCTGAATTGCATTTACCAACTCTGCCAAGGATATGCTTGACAGGTCCTTTGATCTTCTAATGAAGAGATTTTAAATTCATATTTCTCAAGCAAAGTTACATAATTTTTTACACAATTCTTTCATCTGAGAAGTCCTTACCAAGCAACCTTATCTTGTTTGCTATGCTGAGCAACTTGTCAAAGTAATCTTTGATGCTTTCCGACTCTTTCATCTTTTGCATTTCAGACTCCCTGATCAAGTTTATATCTTTTGCAGATTCCAGGTTCATAATCCTTGTGAATTATATTGTGTTAGACACAGTAGATAATAGGCAGGCTTTAGCTTTGGACTTCCTTGTTTTCCTTTCTTTGTGAATCTTTAGTTGAGCAATTGTAGGATTATCAGGCAATGGAGGAATGTGATAATCTTCCTCTACTGCCTCCCAAAGATCAATGCATCAACATGGACTGTCATTTTGATAACCCATGCTTGATAATTTTCATCATCAAAAACTGGTAGCATAAGAGATGAGAAAGTTGTTTCTGATCTAGTTTGTGTTTGTGGACTCACAAATCCCTCAAGATGAAAAGCTCTGATACTAATGTGTTGTTGTGAGGTAGTGAAACAGAGTATGGAATAGGAGAAGCAATGAGAGAGAGTCATATTTTTTATTCAATGCACGGCTCTATAAAGTGCTAATGTGAAACAGAAATTAAAAAAATAACAACTTCCTAATATCAAGCAACAAGAAAAAATAACAGCACAAACTAATTTGCTGAAGAATTGCATATCAGTTTTGACCACTTCTTCTGCAATTGTTTAACATATCCTATAATGTAACAGCTGCTAAGGCACTCCTGCAACACTATTGCTAAGAAATATTGGCACACTAATTTTTTATATAATTTTATATAATTTTCTTGTTGGTTGCCTTGTGATTCATCACACTACTTTCTCATTAGAAGAAGTATTTTTAGAGTTTTAAAAAGTTTATTATATAATTATTTTCTTAGTAAAAGAAAGCTGAATTTTACGGTGGGCAAAATGATATAAATTAGGTTGCAGAGCATGTATGTTCTGTCTAGGAATAGAAAATGAACAAAAAAATGAGACTAGATAGATAAAATAAATAACCGGAAATGAAGCACTAAATGGAGAGCAAAAATTCGTAATCTTGCTGGCTCATACCATCTAGACAAATTAGATGTCTGATACACTAAATTCAACGACCAGGATTTTATTTTTTTTTTATTTTTTTTGATGTATCAGGTTTTTTTTTTAATGTAATGGAGGAAGAAAGGTATTTTCCCGTTGATTTATTAGATAGCAATCAGTATGTACAGTAAAAGGATGGATTAATTACATGTAAGTCCATCTTTGTTTTCCCCTGGGTATTACCTGCTCATACTATATTTTTGCCAAAAAGTATAGCTTAATGATGTCAGTTATAGTCTGCAGCTGAGAATTATACATTTTTCTGGGAAAACAGAATGGGAACACATGAAAGGATTCACATACAAAAAAATATATGAAAGGATTATAGTTGCTTTTCCAAACTAAAGTTTTTTTTTCTTTTTTTAATATCAGAAAACCCCTGGCGAAATTATGATTCACATCATAATTTCTACACTTCTCTGAAATTTGAACTTCCCGAAATTCTAATATTGTAAACCCAGTCTCTTTAAACTCCCATAGAGATATAATAGAGATATTTAAGTTTCTCCAGTTTGCAAGCGGTATAGGGAGAAGACTATACTGGGAACCACAACTTTTTTAAATAAATTCTGGGGGAGACCGTTGGCCTACCAATTCCATCAAGAAAAAAAAAAAAAAAAAAACTATATTAGGAACTTAGGATTACCACAATAAAATTTATTCGCATTTGTGTACAAGTGCACCTTTACACCTCCTGGATTGTTCAACAAAGAAGATCCTACTGAGTTCATGAAGTTGCCTAACATTGATTTGCCACTGTGATCGATGTAAATGTGATCTTCGATAACATTCTAGGCATGCCATAATTGAAGAATTAGCTGGATTTGGAGCAACCATACATACATGTTCCAGGAATGAAGCAGAGCTCAACAAATACCTGGAACGATGGAAAAATCTCGACATTCATGTAACCAGACCTGTTTGCGATGTCTCTTCCAGAATGGAAAAAGAGAAACTAATGGAGGATGTCCGTTCCATTTTCCACGGGAAGCTCAATATCCTTGTAAGTTTCGAGCAATATTGCACTAGATCTTGTTATAAAGTTCAATACCAGAATACAGAAACAGGCCAAAGATGGAACCGTGAAAAAAAAATTAATTAATTAATTAAACAAAAGTAAATCTCTAAAACCTGCAACAAATCTCTTGTGACACAAATAATGCTAATCGAACTTGTTTCATGTTAAACTGTTGTAGCATTTGATGGAGTCATGAGGTCATCCTTGGCTCCGTCCTAGCGTTTAATTTTTCTGTACCTGAAAATTATTTTTTATTAATTTCTACTTACTGCACCTTTACCATTCCTTGATACCTGCTTTTCCAACCTACATCTGTCGGTGACAACCTAGGAGATACGAACGAGTTCAACCTAAATCCTGTCGTAATTGGCCCATTGAGATGGTCTCTTTTCTAGCATTTCCATGACTGACCCCTGAGTCTAATTTACTGCTGTATGAATCCATTCCATTCATATAACAAAGTTGTGGTGCCCCCCACCTAGGTTAACAATGCGGAGACAGCTGATAATTATATTATATATATATAAAAAAGTATTAATTTAATAATTAAATTATCTTTATTTATATCAAATTAATACTTTTTTATATCATTTTTAGGAAAGAAGACTGTCATTACGAAGAGCTCTATTTTTTGAATCCAACAGCATAAATGACACTCGAATCGAAGGAATTACACGTATTTTAAAGCAGCCGGTCCATCATGGATCGGCCGCTGGGTCTACAAACAGGAGAATGGTCCATCGCCGCCATTGGAGCTAGTCCACGGGGCCATTCTGTGGACCGCCGGCCTTCCCGAGCTTTGCCATCACCGGGGAAGCTGCCGGAAACCATCCTCTCACCACCGGGAGCTACATAATGACCGAAAAAGCCACCGATCACCATCCGGTCATGGTCCTTTTCCCCTCCACCACCGGCCACCATGTCTGCCCCCTCTCAGCCTGATCTCCACCACCTGACGCCGATGTCACCACTACGAAGCCACCCTTTGCCGCCCATAGCCACCGCCCACGACCTGAGACCATCGTCCACCGCCCGTAGCCACCGTCCAGCCACTCCTTCCCTATTCCAAGCTCTCTCCACCATCAGCCTCCTTTTCCACCATCCAGCCACCGCTCGCCAGCCGAAGAACCGCCCCATCCCGGCCCTCTCTTAGTCTAGTCCACCACCACCAGTGTCCATCCCATTGTAGTCGGCCACCCTCTTCCCTGTTTCACCATCTCTTCCCATCTTCCTCAGTTCATCGAGCCACCGGCCATCTCCTCCACCACCATCCTCCCATGCACCGCTGCTTGCTGCTGCTCGTCACCACCCATGGAGAGGAGTTCCAGTCCAAGTAGGAGTCCACAAACTCCGAGATTCAGAGATCCAGTGAAGTCCGGATCGGACTCCCTCAGCCAGAGAAGGAAGAAGAGCATCGACCATCCATCACGATATACATCGGACGGCCTAAATTTCTTCCTGTGATGTTCGGCAAATCCGGAACCCGATTGAGTTAGAATTTGACCAGGATGAAGCCCTAGATGAGCTCTATTTACAGGACCCCTGGATACAGAACAGAGCATCCTAGAGAGAGGGTACGGAATAGGGTAGAGGGTTTGGGTTGCGGGTTGGCCTCTAAAAGTGAGGTTTCTCATAGGAGAGTTCTACCCCCTATACCATCTTCAAGCCTACACCGATCTCCAGATCAAGACCCAAAGAGGAGGAAGAAGAGGAAGCCCAGTTTGCTCCATGGAGTACGACGAAAGAAGGGGACGTGACATCAACCGACTTCCCGACGAGGTGCGCTAATCGACTTCTGAGTTTTTATTATCACTTTCTTAGTTTGTTTAATTATTATTTTAATTTCTTGTAATTGAATTTCTTTTTTAATTAATGCAATTCTATTTTTATGTACTTTAAATTCATGTTTTATTGCAATAGATGCTAAGATCTGATTAGCAGATCGACCGTACCCCAGTTTTATTTTCTTTCATACTTTTAATTTTTATTTTTCTGACTTCAAAATCTTTTTTCTTTTCTTTTTAAAATCAAAGATTTCAAAACTCTCCCAAGCATTACCTTCTCTGTCGACCCGACTTGCTGCTATTTACCTATTTTTAATTTATTAGAAGTTGGTTATTTAAACTGATAGCTACGGTGTCTTAACGACAACATCATGGCCTATCAACGGCCATTATGAAGCCAACCAAGGATTCACTACTGAAAAGTATTCATTTCTCAAGGCTACCAACTTGTGTAGGAAATATTTTTATAATTCCTTGGATCATTCGAGAAGATCAGAATCAAGAATAATATATAGATATGATAAGAAGTTTATGATGCATACATGTATTCGTCATTAATACCCAAACCTAGAAGAGATGCTCACGTGAACATCGAAGGCAGAGTCATTCTCTCCAGTCTTCCTCAAGCAATAGGCAGCTCTCGATGGAAAATATCACCGTAAAAAATCACAACTCACATGATGTATATATAGAGAAAGTGTGGAGGGGATCTAGCCAAATAAAATAAAATATCATAACTAACCCACCCATTACAAGTCAAGTTGGGTCAAGGCCTATACTATGCTATCCCAACCACACCAAACCATATAAGGTGCTCCTAGCCCAAACAATGATCACATAACATTAGGCTCATCATACATCTATCAACATGGATCATAAAATCAACCCAATTTTAATAAAACATAAATTCAATTAATGTTGCCCAAATTAAGTAAAATTCTTACATTCTCCTAGTTGGACTACATTAATTATAATTTTAAAAATATTTTATTTTAAATACAACTCTCGGGTTGAAAATAAAATATGGTCATCATATGATCCATAGACAGCACCTACAAATGACTCGGTCCAACAATATCCATGATGTCGAATCATGGGATCATTGTACTACTTATCCGATACAAGATTTATTCATGGTTACAAGTATCATAAATACCATCGACATGAGTCTTGGTGTGGTATGATACAGGACTACTTATGCATGATAAATTCGATATGGAGTACAGGAGTTTGAATGGAAAGATTTATTGTCCATGCCGATGATGTGTTAACAGTCACTATCTAGATCCACAAATAGTAGAAGAACATTTGATATGGAATGGTTTTGCAAGAGGTTATACTCAGTGGATTTTTCATGGAGAACTTATGTTGCCATAATCAAGTAATCAACCATTGTCTGATCCTGGATCCAGTAGTATGCAAGAGAATCTAGTAGGAGATGATGATATATCGGGTTTGATCACAGATGCTTTTCGACATGGTGTTCAAAACTTTGTAGGTTCAAGTGGTACACATGAAACAACGGGAGCTCAGCAACCATCAACTTCTAAGTCAGCTCGGTATCATAATTTAATGAAAGAAGCAGATGAACAATTATATCTGGGCTGTTTGAAATTTTCTAAGATCTCTTATTTTATACATTTATTCCATATAAAATATATGAATGGATGGTCGGGTAATAGTTTTACTATGCTTCTGAGGTTATTAAAGGATACATTTCCAGAAGGTAATGGTTTACCATCCTCTTATTAAGAAGCAAAAAAAGTTGTCAACAATCTGGATCTTGAATATCAAAAGGTTCATAGTTGTCCGAAAGACTGTATATTATATCATGGTGAAAATGCTGATCGAGAGTCATGCAATGTATGTGGATCTTCACGATGGACAAGTCATGAAGGAGATGAGGATGATGTAGTGAATGCAACAGATATATTACGGCGTACAAAGAAATCGGCAAAGGTATTGCATTACTTTCCACTTATTTCTCGGTTGAGAAGGCTATATTCATCATCAAAAATAGCTTCATTGATGAGATGGCATCATGAAGGGCATACGAAGGATAGAATGTTGAGACATCCAGCTGATAGTTTAGCATGGAAGGATTTTAATGATAGGCATTCTGATTTTGTCTCTGATATTTGTAATGTTCGGTTGGGTTTAGCTTCAGATGGCTTCAATCCTTTCCGTACTCTAAATTCTACATACAGTACTTGGCAAGTTATTCTGATACCATACAATTTACCATCATGGTTGTGCATGAAACAATCCTCACTTATCTTATCAATGGTTATTCCGGGTAATAAGGGTCCCGGAAATGATATTGATATTTTTTTACAACATTTAATAGAGGAATTGAAACAGTTGTGGGAAGGTATTGATGTAGTTGATACTTCCAATGGTGAAACATTCAAACTACGGGCTGCTTTGTTATGGACTATTAATGATTTTCCAGCATATGCCAATTTATCTGGCTAGAGTACAAAAGGATGGGTTGCATGTCTTTGTTGTGCAGATTCGACACATTCGATTTGGTTAAAACATGGAGGAAAATTCTGTTATATGGCGCATCGTCGATGGCTAGAACCAAATCATCCATTTCATTTTCAGCAAGATTTATTTGATGGTACCATAGAAATGGGATGTGCACCTATTCCACCTTCGGAACTAATATTCTTAGACAAATGGATTCCATTAGTTACACATATGGTAAATCTTCAAAGTCTAATAAAAAAAGATGAAGGGATGATCAAGAAGGTTTGCTAGAAGAAATGACTACTGCTACGTTAGATGCACAGGTATTTGACGATCCTGATAATTTTTTTGAAAATAAAAATGAGGAAGATGTACAGATAGCATCTACAACTCAGCCCCATAAACATTTATGGAAGAAAAGAAGTATCTTTTTTGACTTACCTTATTAGAAACATAATCTGATTCGGCATAATCTTGATGTCATGCACATAGAGAAGAATGTATGTGATAATCTGCTTGGAACATTGTTGAATCTTGATGGAAAGAGCAAAGATAACATGAAGGCCCGAATGGATTTACAAGAATTGGGTATCCGACATGATCTTCATCCCAAAATATTTGCTAATGATAGAATTTATTTGCCTCCTGCATCTTATACTATGTCTATTCAAGAAAAAGATAATTTTTTGACAGTATTGAAAAATATTAAAGTACCTGATAGATATGCATCTAACATTTCAAGGTGCGTGCATCTTAAAGACTGGAAAATTTTCAATCTGAAAAGTCATGATATTGATGCAAGATATCTTTTCAATAGCTTCAAGATCATCGGTATCTAAACCAGTTCTTACAGTTATAATCAGGTTATCATCATTCTTTAAGTCATTATGTTCAAAGGTTATTGATCCTAGAGAGCTTGATCGGTTGGAGTCAGAAATTACGGTTACACTTTGTCAGATGGAGAAGATCTTTCCACCTGGATTTTTTACTATTATGATACATCTACTCATTCATTTAGCTTCGAAAGTCAAGCTTAGTGAATCGGTACACTATCGATGGATGTTTTCTATTGAAAGGTATTAATGTTAATGTTTAATGTTTAGATAATTTTTAATAAAAGTAGCATTATGATGATGTATAAATACATTTTTTAAATGTTGTAGGTATCTTGGACGATTAAAAGATTATGTACGAAACAGAGCCTATCCAGAGGGCTCTATTACGGAAGGATATATTGATGAAGAGTGTCTGACATTTTGTTCAAGATATCTTCAAGGTGTAGATACTGTGTTTAACAGACCTCAACGGCATAGTGATTTCGTAGCCAATGCAGAGTTGTATAAGTTCTTAACTGCAGGAAGATTAATTGGAAAAGGTGAATAAAATTGTACCAAACTAATATTAAATTTCGTAGCCAATGACGATCTACCTCCTGCAGATCATTGACCTCGACTTTTTTATTATTTCACTCTATGTATTTTCATGTATTTTTTAATTTTGTTAAACAGACATGTGTAACAAACTAATATTAAATTGTAATGTATTTTATTTTTGGATTTATATTTTGATTTATGTTTGGATATATGATGAATGCCTGGAATAAAATTGAAATATATCTTATTTATGTACAGGTTAAAAAAATTATATAGATTTCAAATTTTAAAATAATTATTTATTTATTTTTTCAAAAAATGAAATTTTCGATGCTTTAAAGCATCTGGAATATCTTTATTCCGTCGATAATTACCAACACTTTAAAGCGTCGGAAATAAGTTATTCCCGACGCTTTCAAAAAGCATCGGTAATTATCGTTATTACCGACGTTTTAAAAAGTCGGTAATTATATTTTTAACGACGCTTTAAAATGTCGGGAATAATATATTTCCGATGCTTTTTAAAAGCATCGGCAATAATATTATATCTGATGCTTTAAAGCATCGGCAATAACTATAATTACCGATGCTTTAAAGCATCGAAAAAATGCCCGACGCTATTGCAACGCTTTCGCAAAGCGTCGGAAAAAATCGTCTCCACTCTTCGCTTTGCAACGCTTTTGCAAGCATCGAAGATGTTTTTACCGATGCTTTAAAGCATCGATAAAGGTCAATTTAAGCGTCGTTAAAAGTCCTGTTCACTGTAGTGTCCCTTGATATGGCTGATCTTTTGGTCGCCGGTGATAGCGAGAGGTGGCAATCCAGTGATCGGTTCGGCCGATGGCTCTCCGTTTGGGGAGATCCCAAGCTAGGAACCGCCACTAATGGCAATTTGGAGTAGCGTGGGAGGAAGAACAAAAAAAGATTGATTGAAGATGAAACACGCCATGGAAGGCCCTGTTCCTTTGTTAACCGTGGGGAAGAAGGTTTTTTTTTTTTTTGGGTGGGTTGGGGGGGGGGACCCAAAATCCAATAGTCCATTGTCTTGTAACCCAAAAAAAAAATAACAAAAAAAATCTTGATGAGTCTTGGGTTTGGATAATAGATTTTAGAGTTTAACCTGTTAACGACTGGATTCATTATCAAATTTAAATAAATTTAGCCCAATTGACAAAATGGCTGGACCCAATCATATTGAATTAGTTTTAATTTAGATTAAGAAAAATTTTGTAATTAAACCCTTATTAAATTAATAATTATATATGGGTCTATATAAAATTATAGATTGGTTTCTAAAGTTTTGAAAATTATAAATGAGTCATAAAAATTTTACATTAAAGCCCCTATTATTTTTAAAAAAATATATTTTACAAAAAAATATCTATATTTTCTGTAATTTATGGTTTAATCCTTTATTATTGATTTTGATAAAAATCGATGTAACTTGCTTATTTTACATCCAATTGAGTGATTTTTGGACTGTTGGACTCATAATAATTTAAAAATAATTTGATTGAGTTCTTCATACATGATGAAATATTTAAATAATTTATAAATTATTTATATATAATTTTACTCACTATTATATAATTCAAGTATGTTTTCATGTGGTCCCAGGATCTAGAGCACTCTATGAATTTTAAATGAGTTATTGAGGACTAATGATTCATCTTTATTATTTTTTAGAATTACATATTGATGTCTCTATCATTATTGACCCAGAATTGATTGTAATTGATTGCTACACTTATTATATACTATAATTCTTATCTAACGGTATTTTATAGCTATGTAATAAGTATTGTTGATAGAAGTGATAATTAAAATATATTATTATATTATAATTTGATCAGTGGGATGTACGTAATTGAGTATCCCATTTTGGACTGATCTTTTGTGGCATACTTGTCGTTAAAGTATGTCATTTTATATTTATTTGGATATTTATCTTTCCTGTATAAATAATTTTATGAGTTGATATAAATATTTATCACTAAAGTGATTTATTTATATTATCTATGAGTTTTTCATTATGAGAGGAATATTTTCTGATTATTGCATAGAACCGCCTGCTCAAGGGAGGTTGTTATATATTTTAATCGAGAAAGGTTGCATGGGGCATTGTATTACAATGGTGCTCTTAGCTTTCATGGATTTGTCTATCCAAAGGGGATAGGTTCATGATTGTTAAGGTATTTCATTTGCTTGTGGTTTCATGTGAAGTACTTATGCATATTAAATGTTCTGCCCAAAGAAAAATATAAGATATTATATTTGGACTCTTGTATATTATTTATGTATATGCCCATTGACTAGTATCTTGCATTCTTGACATCTTTAATTATACAATTATTTTTATGTTAATAATAATGTTGTTATTGAGATCTTAACGGATCAAAATATCAAAGGTAGAAGTATATTGGACTTAAAAAAATTATCTACCCAAAGGGGATAAATTTTTAAATGCCTTGTGTCCTCGTTGTATTAACCTTTGTTTTCTTTGAAAATAGATATATATTGGATATAAGAAATTTATTTATCCAAAGAAAATATATTTTTTTAAAAAATTGTATTCGCATTACATTGACCTCATTATTGGAGCTTAAAAGTACATCATATTCTCTACCTATTGAAGAGTTTATAATGATGCATATGGTATACTTATTGAAAATGGCTTATGATGTTTAAAGCCTTTATTTATTATTTATACCTTAAACATGTTGCATAATATATGATCTTGATTGATGTTTTTATATCTTATGCCATTTTAGAGGTCATGATTTGATGATCCATAATTAGAAAGTTTGTGAATTTTGATAGATGGTGACCACCAAAGTGGTCCGTTCATTGAAATTATAAGATCCTTCTGTAAGATATTTAGAAGGGATTGCATAGCATTATATGTTGAAGAGAGATTCCTTATATTGGTTATTTTCTTTCTAAAGAAAGTCTTGTAACATTAGACCAAGGGCTCTCATTAAAATAATGCTTCCATTATGATGACTCTAAATGAAATAATTTATAAAATATGGAAACTGAAATTGTGTTAGCACTAAGTTTGATGAATCATAGATATTATATTATGTAATGATCTTCAATCTTGGGTGTCTTATAAGAGTACTCTGAAATAAAATTATCTAAAAAGTGGTAAAAGATGAATTATTTTATTTATAATATATTTATATAATTAATTCCATTCTTGTTGTTGTATTTAAGAATGGTGATCTAATGTAATCTTGATCTTATTTGTAAAAGATATGTAGAATCAAATAAAAGAAAATCTGGATAGTTGATGGATAGATAAATCAATGTGAGGTAGATGGTATGATGGTGTTAGGGCTTATATCTTGAAACTAGAGAGTATTATAGCTAAAATTAGTATTATGAGATTTCTATCTCTAATGTATTAGTTACTTATCATATTTTAGTTTTCCTGTTGTACGGATTAGTGAACTTAAAATCATATATATGAATAATTAATAATCATATCCTATTTTGTTCATAAGTTTTGATACTTTCGAGAAAAGAATAAGAATATTGATATGGTATATCAATCACATTCTAGGATCCTATAAATAATAAATAAATAATATTATTGAATATTTGTATAAGTATGGGATTCTTGTTAATACAACATGCCTGAAATTTCTAAATAAAATGATGTGACTGAGAGGCAAAGCACACTCTAAAAGACATGGTTTGAAGTATGATGAATGTGTACAATTTATTATGATATCTCTAGTATAAGATCCTAAAGAACTGCCATCTATATTTTGAATGAATTCTTGGTAAAATAGTTATACAAGATACTTTTAAGAGGAAGGTTGTAAGAAGCCCAGTATTATTTAATTTTATGTTTGAAGCTGTTCTGCAATACTTAATCATTGATAATTCATCAGCGAATAAATCTTGATTTTATAATAATATGTTATTTATTTTGGTTATCCAGATAATTTTAAAAAAATACAAATTCTACTATCCTAATAGAGGTATAAAGAATATTGAGTCAAATAATGCTATATTTGTAGATTCTGATTTGCATAATATAAAATGCTCCTATATTAGAAATATGACATGAAGAAAAAATAAGTTGTTGCTCTTATTTTTTCTTTTATTTAGATAAATATTATATTTCATCCTATTAGAGGATAGTGGGAGAGCAACATCAAATATACAAACTAATTATAGTATCTTCATTACTAGTTGATGTAGCACTAGTAAAGAAATCATATGATAAAAAATAAAAATATATCATCTTTTATGATAATTTGATTTTTTAATATGTGAATGGCTGGAGGGATTGTTTCATAGAATTAAAAAAGGTATGAAAATAGAATCTAGTAACATTTTTGAATATACGGGTAAAGTTTGTGGCGTGTTACAAAGTCATAATTCATATTACTTTTATTATGAAACTTTGTCCTAGAGCTATAATTATTGATTTTATCTTAAAACCACTTAAAATTTATTATAATCGTAAGCAACTATGCTCTTTAAAGGAAGAATAAAAGTTTTCATTATCTTTCTATCTATGTGAAGATAGAATATTTGTCAATAAGAGATTTTAGTTGAAAGGGAGATATTTTATAAAAATATTTGTATAAAGTCAATTTTTATTGATCCCCTAATCAAATAAATAAAATCCATAGTTTTTATAAAACATGTCAAGAATATGGATATTTTAGAATTTTTTAATTTTTTAGATTAGTGAGAGTTTGGTGTATTTATATATTCACTTAATTGATAAATTTTATTTGTCATTGATTGTTTTAGTTGTTGGATTGCATTTCTATATGGTTTATATGTGCATATGAAATAAAATATAACATAGTATCTCAAGAATATATTTTTATCTTGAGAATGATAGTTATATAGGTATGTCTTATTTGATAATTATGAGATCTCATTATGCTTGGAGACATAGATTTCTTTTGAAGTCGTGAAATTTTTCTAGCTTGTTATAAAGTATATGATTAAAGAGAAATCATGATTAATGATATATTTATTTAATTTATTTTGATTATGAGATATCTATTTTGGTTATGTACCTAACTAAGATCAGGTATCGAGTCTCAGATTTGTTGTACTATCTCGTTATTAATATCATGTTTGCGTATGTGAGATAGAATGGCTTGTTGTTTGATGCCATTAAAATTTCTCTTGCTTATTTTATTTTTCAAGCATGTTGAAGACAAATTGAAGGACTGACAATGAAAATAACATGTTTTGTCTGGATCACCTTGATGCTATTTTCTTGCTACACCACCATACCAAGACTCATGTTGATAGTATTTATGATGCTTGTAACCATGGATAGATCTTGTATCGGATAAGTGATACAATGACTCCCATGATTCGATATGATGGATATTGTTGGACCGAGTCATTTGTAGGTATGTTTATGGATCATATAGTGACCATATATTATTTTCAACTCAAGAGTCATTTTGAAATAAAATATTTTCAAAATTATAATTAATGCTGTCCAAGTAGAAGAATGTAAGAGTTTTTTCTTAATTTGGACTAACATTAATTATTATTTTTATGGTTTATTAAAATCGGGTTAATTGTATGGTCCATGTTAATAGACATTGTTGAGCCCAATATTATGTGATCATTGTGTTTGGGCTAGGAGCATCTCATATGAGTTGGTATGGTTGAGGCAGTATAGTATAGGCCTTGACCCAATTGGTCCGTGATAGGAGAGCTTGTTAGTGTTTGCTTATAAATAATAGGTTAGGTTCCCTCTTCACTCCTCATGATATATGATATTATTGTTTATGTGAGATTTGTTCTCACGGCTTGCCCTATCGAAGAGCCGCCTGTTGAGAGAGGATGCTGGAGAGAAAGGATTTTGCCTTCGATGTTCACGTGAACATCTCTTACAGGTTTGGAATTAATGGCGAATACCTATGTATCATAAATCCCATTTAACAAGTCATAATAATGGATGTGATAAATAGAATAAGATCTGTTATTAAACAAATCAAATCTAAATATTTTATATTCCAATCTTCTGTCCAAGATCCATGGAGATTAATAAAAATTTGTCCTTTACAAAATCCTCTAGAGGGTAGAAAAGATAGAACTTCACCTACGAAGGAATACTCTCTTATTTCTTCTTTTCCAAATTTTCTAGCATAACGTTGCCATCACCTGCTTAATTGCATGCCCATCTTTCAGTAACTTAAAATTTGCTTGCTCTCCCTCTCAATCAAAAATTTTTGAGTGTTGCTAGCCAATCTAAAATTTCGAGTCAAACTTTGATAACATTCCAAATAGGCCAGCTACCTCCTCCTCCTCCTCCTCCTCAAAAAAAAAAAAAAAAAAAAAAAAAAAGTTGGGGTGGGGTGGGGTTGGGTTGGGTTTGAGTGAAATAGCAATTCATGGGATGGTTTCAGATGGTGCCCCGCATAAGGCACTTAGTCGGCCAACCTTGGCGTGAACGTTAATTTTCCGTGTGCCTTATTTTTTTAGTGCAAGTCACAGAAATATTTTAATTTTAAGCGGAATACGTGCTGTTCGGATGAACCCGTGGAAAGGCCGAACGATTCCGCCGCCTTTGAATAAAAGCACCTCCCCCGCGTGTGCGATACGTAGCTATTTGATTGCACGAGTGACACATGGCTACTGGTCACGGTTGCCCTGCACGGTGAACCGACATCACAGCACGCGCGGCACGTTTAAGGTCCTTGGAATCTGGGAAGTTTAAGACGTATTTGGCTGTCAAAATATCAAAATGGCTGGCCGGGTTTTGAACTTGATAACACTGATCAAAGTTCAACCAACTAATTTAATTATTGCTGTTATACTCGATCGACTTTTCTTCGAATCAGATAGTAGCCAACGGCTCTTCGATCGGGTCAGACCAAAGGTTCAGCTTATCTATCGAGGGTCCGACCAACTCACCTGGGATCCAATCGATCCACTTCAATCGAGCCCATATCGGCCCGAGACAGGCCGATCCAAGGATGGCCTGGAGGCTCCTTCTAGCTGGTACCAGGATTCCGTTACGACAGAATCCTGACATCACGACACCATTACTCTACGGATCCCACGATCTCGGCGCCGTTATTCTACATGTCCCATGATTCGGTGCCACCTGGCCACTACCAAGATTCCTCTAGGGGCAGTTTGGCCATTTACAGCCCGGCTCCTAATAGATTCTGGTGAAGCTCCGCACCTATATAAGGTAAGAGGGGGACTCCGAACGGTAAGAGAGCTTTTTCCTTCACACGAGCTATCTCCATTAATTCCTCCATTCTGTTACACTAAGCCTTCCATTAATTTAACCATTGGAGGGTCCCCCGCCGGAGCACCTCCGGTCCGTGGGACGTTTTTGTAGGAACCGGGGAGACGCACACTCTAGCCAGGTCAAGAGAACCCGATCTGGAAGATTCAGCGGCAACAGATTGGCGCTAGAGAAAGGGGGCCTGAACCTTCGTTCTTGTTTCCCTTCTCCAAAAGGAGGAATACACCACTAAGTAAAACGATGGCGAAAGGAAGAGCTCAGAATACCTCCAACAGGGGAGGCCACTTTCAGGCTGGGTCGGGAGAACCTCTCAGGGAGGACGACGCCATCCAGCCAACCATCACCCTGGGATAGCAACAGTTCCAAACTCTTTTGAACCGCATTGACACTCTCGCCGCCGCGGTTCATAACCTTCAAGACGCTGTCAATGACAGACAGCAGCCACCTGCGATGTCCAGAACCGGTCATCCATCTGCTGCCGAAGGGAGTCGACAGCAAGTAGTCCCTCAACACCACTCCCATGCGACCCCGGAGCCCCGAAGGTCACAGAGGACTCGCGCCGAAGGGAGAAGAGTGAAGTCCGCCTCACCCTCTTCCACAGATTCGATCTCCAACAATGACCAGCGACGCGACGAAGACCCGAGGGACTACACTAGCAAGCTCCAACGCATGGAGGAGCAAATTGCCGAACTCGTCGATCAGCAAAAAGAAGAAAAAGTGCTGGCGTACGACTTCCGCCCGCCATTCTCCACCACAATTATGGGGGAAACTATCCCCCGCCACTTTAAGATCCCCCACGTGGAAGCTTACAATGGCACCACCGACCCTCTAGAGCATCTGGGCACTTACAAGGCCCACATGATGCTACAGGGCACCTCCGACGCCCTCATCGCCTTCCCCACAACTCTTAAGAAGGTGACTCGAATGTGGTTCTCTGCCATCCGACCAGGTACGATTCACTCCTTCTTCCAGCTGGAAAAGCTTTTTTTGTCTCATTTTAGGACCTGCAGCAGGACACTGAGGAACTCGGACTACCTCTTCCTCGTACAACAGAAGGAAGGAGAAACTCTCCGGGATCACATGGCCCGATTTAATTTGGCAGCCATGGAGGTCCCGGACCTCAACGAGCACGTAGCTATGTCGGCCTTTAAGAAGGAGCTGCGATCATCCAAGCTCACCTTCTCACTAGACAAAAAGTTCCCAACAAGCTATCCTGAACTACTATCCCAGGTACAAAAATATACCATGACAGAAGAACAAGCGGCAACCCGATGCCTGGCTGAAGGGAGGTCGGCCCCCAAGAGGAGGAGTGATAGGGCTTTCGAAGTCCGACCTCCCAGCGATGGCACCAACTCGGCCCGACATCGCAGCTCTAAGTCGAATGACTTCCCCAAGAGTTCGAGACTTACACACCTCTCTCCCTTTCGAGGAAGAAAATCTTTATGGAGATAGAGAAGGAGACCTTCCTACAAAGGCCTCGCCCGATGAGGAGCCCCTCCACGTCAAGGAACAAGGACAAGTACTATCGGTTCTATCGTGACCACTGGCACAGCATAGAAGATTGCCTCCAGCTGAAGGATGCAATCAAAGATTTGATCAGGTGGGGGTATCTGCACAAGTACGTCCGACCTTAGAGGAACCGGGCTGAAACTTCCACTGCCAGGAACTTTCCGGAGGAAACTAAGCTACCCAACCAATGCCCTACCGATGGAAATGTTGGCATGCTCCACCACCGGTCCGACTGGAGAGACAAAGGAGGTCAGGACATCTCAAAGAGGCCTTGGGGATTTAATATAATTAGTTTCTCCGACGAAGACCTCCCAGAGTCTCAGGCCTCTGGGAATGATCCTGTTGTTGTGTCGGCAGTAATTGCCAACTATGATGTAAGAAGAATCTTCATTGATAATGGAAGCTCCACTGAAGTTTTGCTGTATGATGCCTTTGTCAGAATGAATCTGCCTAGAACTAAGCTGCAAGAATCCCAACATCGCTGACCAGGTTCGGGGAGAACTCTGTCGGCGTAGAAGGAGAAATAACTCTGCCTGTGACCATCGGATCGGAACCTTATCAAAAGACCCTCCCTATCAATTTTGTGGTCATCCACCCATCATCAGCTTACAACGCCATATTGGGGCGACCGGCCCTTAACAAATTCCGAGCCATTGTGTCTACCTACCACTTACTGGCAAAACTTCCGACTCGAAATGGAGTCGAAGTGATGAGAGGGGATCGTAGGATGGCCAGGCAGTGTTTGACCATTCAGGATAGACAATCAGGAGGCCATTCCACCTTGGAATAACCTGATCCCAGGTTCGAAGCTGACTACTATGAAGAACCGGTCGAGAAGATCCTTTTCGTATCTCTTAGGGAGGACGATCCTACTAGGGTCTTGCAGATCGGAAGCACGCTCGATGAGGAGGCTAAATCAGAGTTGATCAGCTTCCTACAGAACAATGTCAACATTTTCGCCTGATCAGCATCCGACATGCCAGGCATCCCGTCGGAAGTCATAACCCATCGTCTTAAGATGGACCCACCTACAAGCCCGTCCAACAGAAGAAGAGGAACTTCGTCCCCGAGAGATAGAGGGCGGTCGATGAGGGGATTAAGAAGCTCCTCAAAGCCAGCTTCATCAAAGAAGCCCACTATCCCGACTACCTGGTGAATGTCGTGATGGTGAGAAAGGCCAACAGGAAGTGGAGGATATGTGTAGACTACACTGACCTTAACAAGGCCTACCCGAAGGACAGCTTCTCCTTAACAAAAATCGACCAGCTGGTGGATGCCACTGTCGATCATTAACTTCTAAGCTTGATGGATGCCTTTTTCGGGTACAACCAGAACAGCATGAACCCGAAAGATGAGGAGAAGACAGCTTTTGTCACTGATAAAGGGCTGTACTGCTACAGGATGATGCCCTTTGGCCTAAAGAACATCGGAGCCACTTTCCAGTGGCTGGTCAACAGGGTCTTCGAGGGGCAACTTGGAAGAAACATGGAGGCATACGTTGATGACATGATAGTCAATAGCCTCCGGAGAGCCGACCACATCAAGGATCTGAAAGAGCCCTTCGACGCGCTGAGGCACCATAAGATGAAGTTGAACCCTGCAAAGTGTACCTTCAAGATGACCTCGAGGAAATTTCTCGGCTTTCTGGTCACACGACGAGGGATTGAGGTCAACCCTGATAAAATCAAGACCGTTATCGACATGGGACATCCAACCAGCAAGAAACAAGTACAAGAACTCACAGGTCGGATAGCCTCTCTCAGTCGCTTTATTTCTAGATCGACCGAAAAATGTCTCCCTTTCTTTAAAACACTGTGACAGTCGGACCACTTCCAATGGACCGACGAATGTTGGTCGGCCTTCGAAGCACTGAAGGCTTATCTGAAGATGCCTTCCTTACTCACTAAGCCTATGAAGGGAGAGTCCTTGTATCTATATCTGTCAGCATTGGATGAGGCAGTGAGCTTCGTCCTCGTCTGGATAGGGGAGGACAACTAGTAAAAGTCGGTATACTACATCAGCAAGGTACTCCACGACACCGAAATAAGGTATCCCAAGATGTAGAAGCTTGTTTACTCCCTGGTTATGGTAGCTAAGCGACTACAGCCCTACTTTCAAGCGCATCTGATCATCATCCTGACTGATCAACCTCTCAAGGTGATCCTCAGAAGTCTCGATACCTTGGGACGACTTGCCAAGTAGGCCATCAAGCTTGGCGAATTCGACATCTCCTTTTGGTCTCATTCGCCCATAAAGGCTCCGGTGATCGTCGACTTCATAGCAGAGTGTACCTGGAGGCAGGAGACACCTCCACAAATGGTCAACACACCTGAGGATGATACTGCTGGAAAGTCAGATCCTGCTTGGACACTCCATATGGACAAAGCGTCTAACCTTGCTGGTTGCGGAGCAGGCTTAATCCTGATCGATCCCGACGGACGGAGCCTATAGTATGCCCTGTATTTTGCATTCCAAGTATCAAATAACCGGTAGAGTATGAAGCCCTCCTCACAGGACTGAGGATAGCCGAAGAGCTGGGCATCGGTCGGATCAGAGCCTACTCTGATTCCCAACTGGTGGTAAACCAGGTGAGGGGCGAATTCGAGGTGAGAGATCTGACCCTGGCCAAGTATTTGGGTAACGTACAGAGCCTCATGACTCGGCTCAAATCTTTCGAGATACTCCATATACCTCGGGCGCAAAACTCCTGGGTGGACGCCTTGTCACGACTGGCCACTACCGTCAATAACCCCTCCGACCGAACCTTCGTGGAGCACCTACAAAGCCCAAACACTGTTGAAGATATATCAGGAATCCATCAAGTGGAGCGAGAAGCCTCTTGGATGAACTCCATCCTTGCGTTCCTCAATGAAGGAACCTTACCGGAAGATAAATTCGAAGCCAAACGTGTGCACTCGACGGCCTCAAAGTATGTCGTCCTCGATGGAATCCTCTACAAGCAATCATTTACATAGCCACTACTAAAGTGTCTAGGACCGTCAGACATCGATTACGCACTTAGAGAAGTGCACGAAGGCAAATGTGGTGACCACCTAGGAGGTAGATCTTTAGTCTACAAGATCATCCATAAGACTACTACTGGCCAACCATTCAGAAGGACACTGCAAATTTTGTTAGAAGGTATGACACATGCCAGAGGTACTCCAATGTTCAACGGCAATCGGCTAGTCAGCTAATCCCGCTGATAGCCCCCTAGCCATTCGTGCAGAGGGGGATGGACATCCTCGGGCCATTACTCCCAGCGTTCGAACAACGGAAGTTCCTAATTGTAGCCATCGACTACTTCACCAAGTGTGTGGAAGCTGAACCACTTGCGCAGATCACCGAGGCCAAGGTGGAGACCTTTGTCCGAAACTGCATAATCTATCGGTTCGGCATACCGCAGGCAATCATCATCGATAACGGACAGCAATTTGATAACCCGAAGTTTTGGAATTTTTGCCAGCAATACCATATCTCCCACCTGTTGATTTCAATCGGACACCCCCAATCCAACGAGGAGGCCAAAGTCACCAATTGGATGATCTTACATGGGTTGAAGACTCGATTGAACGATGCTAAGGGACTCTGGATAGAAGAACTTCATTCGATACTCTGGGCCTATCGGACTACCTCCCAGCCGGTGACTGGTGAAACTTCGTTCAATCTCACCTACGGGAGTGAGGCGGTCATACCGGTGGAAGTCTCCTTGCAATCCCTCTAGATCGATCATTTCGTCGAACTAGCCAATTCTGAACAGAGAAGGGCCGACCTCGACTTACTCGAGGAGACCCGACTCCAGGCAGACCTGAGGATGGTGACCTATCATCAAAGAATGGCCAGATATTACAATTCTCGAGTCAAGGCTCGTAGCTTCCGGGTCAGAGATTTAGTTCTGCAAAGATAAGAGATATCCATGCCGACTGAACAAGGAAGCTCTCCCCCAACTAGGAAGGCCCCTATCGGGTGGTCAAAGTGATCCGGGCCGGAACTTACCGACTCGAGCATCTAGATGGACAGCAGGTGGCACATCCTTGGAATGTAGATAACCTCCGCAAGTATTATCAATTAAAGACAATAATTTATGCTACAAACAAGTTCGATTCTGATCGGCAAAGGCTCTAGTGTAGCCCAAACAAGTCCAATTCCGATCAGCAAAGGCTCCAGTGTAGCCCAAACAAGTCCGATTCTGATCGGCGAAGGCTCTAGTGTAGCCCAAACAAGTCCGATTTTGATGGGCGAAGGCTCCAGTATAGCCCAAACAAGTCCAATTCCGATCGATGAAGGCTCTAGTATAGCCTAAACAAGTCCGATTCCGATCGGCGAAGGCTCCAGTGTAGCTCAAACAAGTCCGATTTCGATCGACGAGGCTCTAGTGTAGCCCAAACAAGTCCGATTCCGATCGGCGAAGGCTCCATTGTAGCCCAAACAAGTTCGATTCCGATCGGCGAAGGCTCTAGTGTAGCCCAAACAAGTTTAATTCCGATCGGCGAAGGCTCTAGTGTAGCCCAAACAAGTCTAATTTCGATCGACGAAGGATCTAGTGCAGCCCACTCAAAGTCCGATCCCGATCGGCAAAGGCTCTAGCATAGCCCCTTCAGGATCCAACCTCGATCGAAAAGTACTTTGCGGGATCCTTAAACCTTTGAGGGATTTTCCTATAAATAACTAATTCAAAGGTTCCTTAGAAATATTTCTAAAAGAAATGATTACGGGCTAAACCAACCTATCAACACTTAGAAGTATTTCTAAAGGAGATGAGTTTGGGCTAAACCAACCTCTCGACACTCAGAAGCAGTTTTAAAAGAGATAAGATCGGACTAAGCTGACCGTTCCACATTCAGAAAAATAGGCATCAAAGATGCACATCCAAAAGAAAGTCATTTCATTCATTAAAAAGTTTTTGTACAAGAGTGGGTAGACATTTACAATCAATCTTAAGTATTGCCCTATGGGTACAAGGGGGAATAGTTAGAGGAGCTTCGGCTTCAACCCCCTACGCTGCATCCGAAGTCCCGACCAATGCCTCCATCAGCCCCGTGTCGGTAGCAACTTGGGCATCAGCCCCGATGTCGGTCGTGTTGGGAATTGTGTCACAAAGCCAATTGTCTAGGCTGTAGATGGTTGTGCTATTTGTATATGAATTTTGATATAAATAAAAGTTATTTTTTGGCAGTTCATCACAGGTGCATTTTCCTTAATTTAAACTATTTTGTGATGATGTCCTTTGAGCTACCTTGTATGTGATGTAGAGATGATGCATCATGTAGTTCATAAATTAGTTCGCGACCAAAGGATACGCTATTTCGGGATGATAGTGTATCGAGAGTAGGTCGTTGAAGTCATGTCTGTTGGTTGTCCTCTTAACCAAGGAGCATGGAGATGCTAGTATGACATCAGGTGTTGTGTTTGACACTTCACTGAATGTGACTCTCATGCGGGATTCTCTTGCTATCGAAAAGGAGTCTTGCATTAGAATGTGGACTTGAATTATTCCTTTGACTTGAGATCACTATGGCAGCTTGCAAGCAACTCACTGTGCTTTGGTGCCAGATTACCTGGATTTCTAATCCGGTGATGGAAGGTTGCTCGATACAGTCAAGTACTTGTGTAGCGATAGTAGGATCGAGATAGGATTGACCTTTCCAAATAATTTGGATTGAACGCTTTATATGCCTCAATTTAGTAAAACCTCGGTCAGGGCATTCCTTGTAATGAGTTGCAGGGATTCTTTGAGACATATTCAGATGGGCTGCTTAGGGTTGGGTAGTTTAACCCTATGCCATCCATAGCATTAGGAGGTGTAGGGAATAAGTTCAATGCTATTCCATGTTCGACAGGTTCTTCTTGCTCTGCAACCTTCAACCTATCCGGATGCCGGGTATCATTGCTAGATGGCGACTTTGGCTAGTACTGGAAATGTTCATGTGCTACCGTTTAGTGTTTGAACCTATGGGGTCACACACCAAGGATTTCTTCTTGTTTTGTTGGCATGCGAACGATTGAGAATCATTCCGGACTCGTTTGACAAGTTGTCAAATTTTCGTTCGAGCCGACTCTTCTTGAACGAGTCGATTCGAGTCATTTGACAAGGTGTTGTCAAACTTCTAATCGAGCTGACTCTTCTTGGTCGAGTCGACTCGAATGATGGACTGTTGAAATTTGAAAACTCTTCATTAAATGCTGTAATTGTTATGGGATTTAATGCTGGGAGTTTCGAGTTTTAATTGTTGCCATTGCAGAATTCCAAGGGACTTCTAACCTTCCTGGAATCTCAAGAGACCCCAAAACTGCTCCCTAATAATCTCTCATTATTCCCTCTTAATTATTTTGAGAGCTGCTGCTATTATATAATTGATGGGCTACAGAAAGTGAAAAGTTACTCCATATATTCCATACCCAGAAATCTGGATCAAGGTTGAGACTCTGCCATATTCCTTGGTTAGAGATCTTGATTGATCCTTGAGAGATTGAAAGATTGGATCTTTGGGATAGAGTGAGTTTTGGGTGGGATCTCTGAGTGCATACCTTCTATTGATGGTTTGGGATAGAGAGAACTAGGAGAGTCCCCGTTCTATTCTAGCACTGCTATAGCAACTTGCACTTCAAGGAGTTGAAGGTGTCTCACTCGTCTTTAAGGAGTTGAAGAATAAGGAGTTCAACCGACAAAGCTTCCGTAGAGGCTAGCACCTCAAAGGAAGAAGGAATCGCACTTCACGATGTAAACCACCCGTAGAGGCGGTACCCGAGTGCTGCTTACAGATTTGAATTTTTTTACAAGTTTGTGCCGCCCCTGGGATCGCGACTGAGAGTCAGACTTCCCGTTCTTCCCGGTGAACGTCACCAAGGTATGTGATTGATTATGTATGACATAATTAGCTCTATTGCATCATTGTATGATTTCTAGAAGCTGTTCTGTTTTATACATTGGATGCATGATTTCATATTTATATTACTTTAGATGCATCTAGATCCTGCTAAAGGGGTTATGTTAATTAGATTAACATTTTGATAAAATAATTTTATCGCTTTCCGCTACTGCATGCTCTTAGAAAAGCTTTAAAATGCATGCATTGCCCCTAGGAACGGTTCCTTACAGGTCGGCCCTCCTTCTTCTTCTACCGGCTGTCTCAGCTGTATGACCGATAAGTCAAGCTCCGGGAAGGTTTTGGCTATCTTCTTCAGGCAGTCATCGAAGCCGTACTCGTAGCTCGCTGCTCCAGCCTCTTCTATCTCGTCGTTGAAGCTGGCAAAAGCCTTATATTCCACCATAGCATCGCGGACCTGTTCCTCTGCCAGCTCCTTGTCCTCTCTCAGCTGGACTATGTACTTCGTCGACACTATTTGGTAGGCCCGCGCACTCCTCTCGAAGTCGGTAAATCACTCCTCCTCCTCGCTCAACCGACGGATCAGAGAGGTAATCTTCGCCTTCTTCTTTTTTAACTTGGCCTCTCGTTTGACCAGCTGAATCTGCAGGGCTTCTGCCTGCTTCTTCAAAGACTCAGCTTTGGCCAGATTAGCCGACAACTTCTCCTCCATGGCCTTCTGCGATGCCTCCGCCACCGCTCTAGCCATCTCCGACCCCTCGACCTTCTTGATCGAGGCCTCTACCATGTGAACCATATCGCCGAGGCCCTCGTCCATCAGCAAGACGTTATGGAGAAGCTGCAAACAATAAGCCGTGTTAGTCACACACAAGGTCAAACGAGAAGAGGAAAAAAAGATGAAGGGATAGTGAGTTACCTTTATCAAGTTGAGGTAGGCACCTCTCGCCATCTCGTTTAACTTACGCCGACAGGACTCCTCCCAGTCGGCCTTAGTGATAGCCCTTTTAAGAAAATCCCTGGCCTACTGGGGGTTCTGAAGAGCAAGCCATCATTTAAAGGTGTCGTAGCTGACCTCATCGGCGTTCGCTCCTCCAACTACACCTTTCCCCTTGTTCACGGGGCGAACTGTCTCATCAGCTCGGGCAATGGTGAGGCTAGGGCCGTCACTTCTTCGATTGGCTCCAACGCGGTTGGCTCCGGTCCCCGATGGTGGGCAAAGGTCCCGACGCCCTCGCCACCAACCGCTCCAACAAGGGAATATTGTCCTCGTCGGACTCCGATGCCACTTTGATCGCGGGACATTCCTTAGCCCGTTGCTTCTTCGACTTGTCCGTGGTCGGCTCCACGGACTGGGCGGCCCTCTTCTTTGCCGCCCGCTCTGCCACCCTCGCTCTGTCGAGCTTCATCTTCTCTCCTGTTGCAAGGGCAAAACCAAAGTAAGTGAAGAATAAAATAAAGCTTATAGAACAAAAATGGGGGACCGACGGCAATAGTCTCTACCCTACCTAAGTATTTATGGCGGCTGACTCAGGCCAAGTGGAGGCTATCCTCTTGAAGCAGCTACGGTACCATTGTGACGTCGACCGCCTCCATCTCATTGAAGTTAGCTTGGTTAGCCATCAGTACCATCCTCCCTTCATTAGCCGTCAGCCATGGTTCCCCTCAAAGCCCCAAGGCTGAAGGCTGTGCATGAAGAAGAACTTGGTTTTCCATCTGTGGATGGCTGATAGAAGACCTCCAAGTATCTTCCGCCCGGGATAGGGGCTAAGAACTCACCACTCTTTGCTCCTAAAGTCTTTCTTCAAAACAAAGAAGGTGGTGAAGAGAGAGGTCCTAGGCTCGACTCCGGCTCTCTAGCATAGAACCATGAAACAGCTGATAGCCCGAATGCTATTCGGGGTTAGCTGTGCAGGAGTAATTCAATAAAGGTTGAAGACCTCGCAAAAAAATTCATATAAGGGGAACCTAAGGCCAGCCTTTAGGTGATCCTCGTATACCGGGAGGGCTCCGGGGCTCAGTGGCCCGGTCACCCTCCCTCTCGGTCCGGGAAAGTGAGGTCCAGGGTGGAGGGAATATTGTATCTAACCCTAAGGTCTTCTACCCGTTCCCGTGTCATTTCGGACTGAACATGATTGGGACTTAGCTCCTTATCCATACGGTTGGAGGCCATTACTATGAGGCTTGAAGAAAAGGAGGACTAACCTGAGGACTGGTTTCCTAAGAGGGCGGAGACGATGGAATGTGGTGCTCTCTTTCCAAGTACGGATGCAGTGAGAAACTCCACCTAGAGTCTCAATGCCTCCCTTTTATAGCCCCTGGGAAGACGGTTTCTCGCCGTCCCTCGAGTGCCGCGACTTAGGTGTCAGGCGGTACGACTCCCCACACAGCGGAAGCTGATATGATGGAAAGAAGCATATTCGAGCCGCGATCCGCGTGACCGCCAGATAACGGTAGAGGGGTCGCCCCCAGCATGGCATCGACCATCCAGATGTTGCCACGTCACTCAAGTCACCTCCAAAACCCGACGCCCAAGCGGGTCATGTTGGCCGCTCATCATTGCGCCCCTTCTGCATTAACTGCCGCTCCCTTCGCTTCTAATGCAGTGTCCACACATGTCCCAAGCAGGAGTTTCCAAAGTAGGAAACGACCAGATACAGCATGCCCAATCAGATCCGTAATCACCTTAAAAACAATTGCATTCAATACAAGAATGATGCTTTCACCCTTCGAAGCAACAAGCCCTCCTGAAGGCCAAGAACAAGGGGGCAACTGTTATACCCGATCGGCTTTCCTCTGAGCCAGATCGGAGCCGATTGCTCTTCGGCCTGGTCGGACCAAAGGTCCGACTGACCCATCGAGGGTCCGACCGACCTACTTTAACCGAGTCCATATCGGCTCGAGGCAGGCCTATCCAAGGATGGCCTGGAGGCTCCTTCCAGCTAGTGCCAGGATTTCGTTATGACAGAATTCTGACATCACGGCACCATTACTCTGCGGATCCCACGATCTCAGCGCCATTATTCTACAGGTCTCACAATCCGGTGCTACCTGGCCACTACCAAGATTCTTCTAGGGACAGTTTGATCATTTCCAACCTGGTCCCTAATAGATTATGGTGAAGCTCCGCGTCTATATAAGATAAAAAGGGGACTCCGAGCGGTAAGAGAGCTTTTTCCTTTTCACAAGCTACTTCATTGATTTCTTCATTCTGTTGCTTTAAGCCTTTCACTAATTTAATCATCGAAGAATCTTCCGTTGGAGCATCTTTGGCCCGTAAAATATTTTTGCAGGAACAGAAAAGATGCACACTACAATCATATTGAAAGAATCCGATCTGAGAAATTCAGTGACAACAATTATGAAGCACTCATGAACGATGAACCGACGCCGCAATCAAATGCCGGCTGGTTGCAGAAATATTATAATTTCTGCTTAAAAAAAAAAAATCATATGAAACATCTTGCAGAATTTAATTGGAGAGGAAGAGGCACGACTAAAGATAAAGGAAAGTCCCTGGTTTGTCCGGTCCTCATCAGTTTCTTTGTAAAGAGGAATGCTAGGTGACTCGGGAAGGAATTTTTTTTAAAATAATATTTTTTAAATAAAAAATTATTAAACTAATGTTTCAGGATATATTTACTGAAATAGATGATTTCGGTCGACGTAACGGTGATGGGGTATCTGAGTTCATCTTTTCAAAAGATGAATCCAATTTTATCTTTTAAAAGATGAAATCCTTATAAACCGATATTATTTTTTTTAATTTAATTTTAAAATTTAATGTGACACGAATTAAATGGACGTGGCATTGAATTCGACCTACGGAAAGACGAATTTAGTTTTGAATTTATCTTTCCACCGGAAGAATTCAAAATTAAATTTCTTTTTTTTATAATTTTATAAATTATTATTATTTTTAAATAAAATTAGTAAATTTTAATTTTAAATAAATAAATAATAACTAAAAAATTAGTATTAATTAAAATTTTATATATTATTTTTTGATAATACTAATTATTATATTATTTTAAGATAATATTAATTAAAAATAATATTAATTAACTATATGAAAATAATATTAATTTAAAATTAATAATAATTTAACTAAAAAATAATATTAATTGAAAGAAATTATAATAATATATTATAATATATATTATATTGTAATAATTATTTTATATTCTAAAATATAATGAATATATTATAATTTATTATATTATATATTATAATTTTTATAATATAATATAAAAATATTTTAAAAAATAAAAAAAATAAAAAATAATCATCATGTCGATACTATTCGGTTGCTAGCCCGGTTCCAGTTCGGTCGACAGTCCAGTGTCAGTCCGATCCCTTGCTCAGGAGCGGTGGCAGGACCCCGATGACCGGACCGGCGATCGGGTCTGTGGCATGACTGGGGCTAGACCGGTGAGAGGATCTTGGCAGTCGGATAGGTAGTCGGACCCGGGTGGCAGGATCGGCTGCCGGACCGGGGGCCGGACCGGCTACCGGACCGGCGGCCACACAGGGGCCGGACTAGGGGCCGGACCGGTGGCCGCACCGGGGGCCGGACCGGCGGCCAGACCGGGGTCCCCGGTGCGGCCCTCGGTCCTGCAGCCTGACCGGGGGCCGGACCGCGGTCCCCGGTGTGGCCCCCGCTCCTGCAGCCGGTCCAGCCCCCGGTCCGGTGTCGGTCCGGTCGCCCGGGTCCGACTACCTGTCCGACCGCCAAGATCCTGTCACCGGTCTAGTCCCAGTCATGTCACAGACCCGATTGCCGGTCCGGTCATCGGGGTCCTGCCACCGCTCCTGAACAAGAGATCGGACTGACACTGGACTGTCGACCGAACTGGTACCGGACTAGCGACTGAACAGTATCGACATGATGATTATTTTTTATTTTTTAAAATTTTTTTATACTATATTATAAAAATTATAATATATAATATAATAAATTATAATATATTTATTATATTTTTTAATATAAAATAATTATTACAATATAATATATATTATAATATATTATTATAATATCTTTTAATTAATATTATTTTAAATTAATATTATTTTTTAGTTAAATTATTATTAATTATAAATTAATATTATTTTTATATAGTTAATTAATATTATCTTAAAATAATATAATAATTAATATTATCAAAAAATAATATATAAAATTTTAATTAATACTAATTTTTTATTTATTATTTATTTAAAATTAAAATTTATTAATTTTATTTTAAATAATAATAATATTTATAAAATTATTTTTTAAAAAAAATTAGTTTTGAATTCGTCTGTTAGAAAATGAATTCAAAACTGAATTCGTCTTTCCATAAGACGAATTCAATATCACGTTCATTTAATTTATGTCACATTAAATTTTAAAATTAAATTAAAAAAAATATTATCGGTTTATAAAGATTTTGTCTTTTCAAAAGATAAAGTTGGATGAACTCAAAATGCCCCGTCACCACCACGCCGACCAAAATCATCTATTTCGATAAATATATCATAAAATATTTATTTTAATAATTTTTATTTAAAAAATATTATTTTAAAAAAAAAATTTCAAGAAAAGATCATCGCGTCACCTAGCGTAAGAAGAATCTTTGCGCTCCCTAGGTTGAACAATTCATGCTCAAGCATGATAAGTCCAATTTTTTTTTTTTTTTTTTTTTTTTTTTTTTTTTTTTTTTTTTAAGGGAGGGAGATGATATTTTCTCTAGATGAGGTAGTACAAATCCTCAAATATGGTTCGATCCTATTTGTAATCTCGTTCACTATAATAAATGCCAGAGCTGGTTGGATAACTATGAGAAAGAAATGCAGCTTGGATTGTTCAACTAGTTTGTTGGTCCACTGAATTTGGTCCATCTTAGTCAATGTTCCTTTAAAAAAAAACAAGAAAAAAAAGGAGTATGTAGCCTAATCAGAGTTTGCACGGGAGGTTGCGAACTCTGGTTATATGGAAGTCCCCAGCACGTGAGATGTACTCAGCTTTCTGCCGTCAGGTCCCAACTGTTAGCATAAAATATGTTCGAATCCAACCAAGTGACGCAAGTTAGTGGACAAATCTAGGTGATCGGTGAATCTGATCGGTATGTCGTGTGCGGCGCCGCCCAAATCCACGATGGCGTCAGGTCCCAACTGTTAGCATAAAATATGTTCGAATCCAACCAAGTGACGCAAGTTAGTGGACAAATCTAGGTGATCGGTGAATCTGATCGGTATGTCGTGTGCGGCGCCGCCCAAATCCACGATGGCCATCGTGATGAACAAGCATCATTGCAATAGTAAAAACATGAAAAAAAAATTCAGTACGGTAAGCAACACGTGTCCTGCACCTTTCCGGATTTTTTTAAATATTATTTTTTAATTATAATATTACTAAAATAATACCGTTTGAAATAATATTATCATATTAATATTGTTTTGGGCCACGTGATTTTATTATTATTATTTTTTATCACTTGGACCACGATGCCGAGGTACTTCTGTTGAAGATGCAGGGCAGACCTGTATTTTCTCGAAAAAGACCTTCTAAATCTTTAAAAAAATATATATTAAAAATAAATATTGGACATGCACCTTTTAAAAAATTAAAATAAAATATCGATGATGTAGGTAGACCCTGCATCTTTAGAAAAATCAGAAAAAAATATAAAAGTACAGGTTGAACATGTGCCTTCTAAAACCCTCCAAAAAAAAATATATTGAAGATGCAAGTTGAACCCGTGCCTTCTAAAAAAATACAAAAAAAATCCCAATTGAAGATGCAGGTAAAATATGTGCTTTCTAAAAAACCAAAAAAAAGAAAAAGCATGAAGACGCGGGTTCTAGAATTTAGGATTTACGGTTTAGGATTTAGGATTTAAAAGATATACTTGCCGGACCAATGGCAGGACCTTGGCCGTTGGACCGGTGGCCGAACCCTGGAGACCGGATCTATGGCAAAACTGGGACTGGACCGGTGGCAAGACCGGTGGCCGGACCCTAGCAATCGAACCGATGGTCGGATGGGGGCCGGACCGATGGCCGGACCCTGGCAATCGGATCGATGGTCGGATGGGATCCGGATCGGTGGCAGGACCGATGGTTGGATCCTGACGGCCGGACCGACGGTTGAATCGGTGATCGGACCGATAGTCGGACAAGTGGCAAGACCGATGACTGGACCGGTGGCCGGACCTTGGTGACTGAATCGGCAGTCGAACCAGTGGCAGGATTGGAGGTCGGATCGGTGGCAGGACTGGGAGCCGAACCGGGGGCAGGACCAGTGGTTGGATCGATGATCGGACCGGTGGCAGGACTGGAAGCCGGACCGGTGGTAGGGCAGGTGGCTGGATCGGTGGCAGGACAGGTGGCAAGATCGATTTGATTATCAATCTGGCCATCAATTCGATAGCCAATCCGGTCATTGATTTGATTGCTTGTCTGGTCGCTAGGTCGATGCTAGTCTGATTGCCAGGTTGGTGCTAGTCCGAGTCGGATCGGTGGTGACCGAAGTGGTACCAAGTAGGGGATTGGATTGGCACCGGTCCTTTGACCGAACTTGCATTGGGTTGGAGACCGGACTGGACATGATAACTAGACTGGTGGCCGGATTAGCACCAGGTTGACGGTCAAACTGGCACCGACCTGCTAATCGAGTTGGGGACCAGTTTAACCAACATTTGTATTATAGGTTTTTTATATTTTATTATTTTTTAAATTTTATTATGTTAAATTATAAACTATTTTATATTATTTATAATTAAATAATAATGTAATGTAGTATATGAATACTTAGTTGTGTGTACTTGAGTGTATGCCCAATACTTAAAAAAAATAATAATTAAATTTATGATATTACATGAACTTAGTATTTAACATTGGTTGGTAAATATAATACATAAATATAAAACTTTATTATAATGCCAGAACTCTAAAATAATATGGTCCACACATAAATGTAATACATAAACGAAAATAAAAAATATATCCTAAGTCCCACTAGGCGGCCATCTCCTTCTACACGGAGGTTACTTCCGATGATGTGAAGATTTTTGTTCACTCGATCGCTGATACCCCATCGAAAAGCTCTATCTCAGGGTGAAGTGACTCTTGTGTAGCACCCTCATATGTCGATCCCTCATCGATAAGTTTTTTCCTATAGGCTGAGTATCCCTGATGCATCATGTACTCTAGTGCAACAATATAATTGAACTGTGCTATAGCATCCTCCACAGATGTGAACTGTCTGACATCCTCATGTAGATAACTACTCTCGGGTATGTAGGGAGTGAACTCAAGTATTGGAAATGGAGAGGCATTGCATCGACGAGTACGTCATGTATGCTGAGGTACAGGAGCTGCTCGTGATGGTGATGCATAATAGAAATATATAGGCATCTTATCCTCTTTATCATCGTCATGAGCAAATCCTCGTAACTGGAAACGAGCCTGCTTATGGATAATATAAAGGACGGTATCACATATATCCATGATGGATTGGGATAACGTGGATATAGACCTGGCTGAGCAAGCTGTCGAATCATGATTGTACCACCATTTTGAAATATACATGTCATTAAAATATTATTTTAAAAAAGTCTAAACTATGAAGTATGTTTAATAAAATAAAATAAATTTTATTATTTAAAATTTATTAACCCATATTCTCTTAATAATATAGCCAAACATTTTATTTCTTACAAATTTATTTTTTTATAGCTTTCCTTATAATTTTTAATATAATTATTTTTGACTTAACTAGGGCTCGTAATACAATTCGTATAATAAAAATTTTTAAATTTATAACTAATTAACTTAGAATTTTTCTAAGTAATGTAGGTCCTGCCACCGGTCCGGCCCCTAGTCCTGCCACCAGTCCGACCGCTGGTCCTACTATCAATTCGACCATTAGTCAGGCCATCTGTCCGATCGTCGATCCGGCCACTAGGGTCCGGCCATCGGTATGGCCTCCAGTCTTGCCACCGATACGACCGTCGATCCGGTCGCCAGGTTTGACCACCGGTCTGGTCGCTAATCTTGCCACCAATCCGTCCCCAATCTTGCCACCGATCTGACTGCTAGTTTGGCCGCCAGGATCCGGCCACCGATTTGACTGTCGATCTAGTCACCAAGGTCTGGCCATCGATCCGGCTGCCGATCCTGCCACCTGTTCGATCGTCGATCCAGTTTTCAAGGTCCGGCCACCAGTCAGGTCCCCAGTCCTGCCACTGGTTTGGTCGTTAGGGTCCGGCCATCGTTTCGATCACCAGTCCTACCACCGGCCCGACCCCCAATCCTATCCCTAGTCCGATCGTCGGTCCAGCCACCAAGGTCCGGCCACCGATTTAGCTACCAGGGTCCTGCCACCCGTTCGGCAAGCATATTTTTTAAACCCTAAAGCCTAAATCCTAAATCATAAATTTTAGAACACGTGTCTTCATGCTTTTTCTTTTTCTTTTTGGTTTTTCAAAAGGTGTAGGTTCTACTTGCATCTTCAATCAGGATTTTTTTTGCATTTTTGTAGAAGGTGCAGGTTCGACCTGTATCTTCAACATGCTTTTTTGTTGGGGGGGGGGGGGTTTAGAATGTGCAAGTTCAACCTATGTCTTTGTGCTTTTTTTTTTTTTTTGGTTTTTCAGAAGATGGAGGTTCTATCTACATCTTCAATATATATATATATATATATATATATATATATATATATATATATATATATATATATATATTTGGGGTTTAGAAGGCCTTCTCTAAGAAAATGCAGGTCTGCCCTGCATCTTCAACAGAAGTACCTCCACGTCACCATTTCAGCGATCCAAGTGGCAAAAAATAAAAAAAAAACACGTGGCCCAAAACAACGGTAATACAGTAATATTGTTTCAAACAGCATTATTTTAGAAATATTATAATTAAAAATAATATTTTAATTTTTTTTAATAATATTTTTTAAAAAATAATATTACCAAAACAATACTCCTTGAAATAATTTTATCGAACTATGATTTGTGGGCAACGTGTTATGAATTTTTTTGCCACCCGGAGAAGACGTACATGTGTCTTCTAAACCAAAAAATAATATTACCAAAAAAAAAACTTGGTTGAAGACGCAGATAGAACCTGCATCTTTGAAACCAAAAAAAAATATTCAAAAAGAACCGAAATAAAAGAAATATCTATTTAGGGACGCAGGTAGAACCTGCATCTTCTAAATCAATCAAATTAACATAATAAAATTTAAAATAATATAATAAAATATTTAAAATAATATAATAAAATTATAATATATATAATATATAAAATAACATCATAAAACTAAAAATAAAAAAAATAAAAAAAGCTACATGTAAAGTGAAGCCGTAGGTCATACCCGTGACTTCATCTTATTCTTGCATCTCTATTTTTATAATAAAAAATTAAAAAAATTAAAAAAAATAAAATATATATAAATAAAGTCAAAAATTAATGATTAATAATAATATATAATTTTTATATTATTATTATAAAATAAAATTTATTATAATATATAATAAATAATATATTAAATCTATATTATAATATATTAAATTATAAATTATAATAAATATAATAAATATTTTATAATATAATATGACATTTATTAATATTTTATATTATTATTTAGGTAACAATTTATGACTTTATTTATAAATTTTTTAATTTTTTAAAATTTTTTTAATTTAAAAATTAAGGTTCAGGAATAAGATGAAGTCGCAGGTATGACCTAGACTTCACTTTACCTACAACTTCTTTTATTTTTTTTATTTTTAAATTTTATTATATTATTTTAAATATTTCATATATTATCATTTTATTAAATTATTTTAAATATTTTAAATTTTATTATGTTATTTTAAATATTTTATTATATTACTTTAAATTTTATTATGCTAATTTGGTTGGTTTAGAAGTTGCAGGTTCTACGTGCATCTTTTTTTTTATAAGAAAAAGGGTACGGGGAATAAATCCCGGTATAGCTCCCCCATCGGGCCCCAATCCGTTAGACAATTATTCGATTCGGGCTATAACTTTTCCGCATACCCTCCCCACCAATCGGTGAGTATGTCAGCCTAACCCCACTATGTCACCGAAGTATCATCCACTCCGCCCCCCAGTCACGTGCATCCAGAAAATCTAGAATTTAATCGAGTCATCCAAGGGAGCATGCCTCGAACCCATGACCGAAGAGAGGCGGAGCCGCGCCTTTTCCAACCGCACTACCACCGTAGTGGTAAATAGATGCAAGTTCTACCTGAAGGTGAAACTATTCACGCAAGCAGGGTAGAAAAGATATATTTTAAAATAATTTTAAAAACATGCACAGCAGAAGGCTTGGTAGATAGATCTAAACGATCTACCAATCTACCCGTAATAGGATCTAGCATAATGTAGTAGCATGCAACATAATATCAAAGCAAGAAAGAAACACATATAAAAGTACCATACCTTTATACCAGAGAAAAGCTGTGAAATGAGTAGGGTGCTCCAGCCACACACATGTCTGGCCTCTACAAGTGATCCACACCGGGGCTCAACGCTGATCAACTCCCTCAGAGTGTTAGCTCTTCGGGATCCTTAGGGCTGATCTTCTTCTTCCGGGAAGACAAAGAGGAGAGGTTGAACCCTTTCCCAAGAGACTCTCTTCCCAAGACCTAGCTTGAATGCTAAGTTTCTCACACCCAATCCCTAGACCTCACAAACCCTTTTTTTTCTTTTCTATTGCTGTTGTCTCTCTTGTAACCATCAGCAGCCAATACAATGACCTTCATTTGCCATGAGAGGGAGAAAGAGAAAGGAGGAGAGATGGAGAGAGAGAAAGGGGGAGAGGATCAAGGCCATACCAAATGGGTCCAAACACTTTAGGAAGGAATGACAATCATTCCATGAAAGTGTGGAGCCAAAAATGGTTTGAATTTGAAATTCAAACCAAGTCAAAACTTGCCCAAAAAACTTTCCAAAAATTCTTTCCAGAATTCTGATCGTCACAGGAAGTGCCGACTCATGAAAATTGCCAAGTGTCGACACTTCTCCAAGTATCGACTCAAGCAAAATACCAAGTATAGACACTTGGAACAAAGTCAATCATATTGACCTTCGGTGATGGCAAACGATTCTCAATCATCGATCAGCCTTAAGATCATATAGAAACCCCTATGGTGTGTGACCCCATAGGTTCGAACACTAAGTCGGTAGCACTGGAACACTTCCAGTACCAGTCAAAATTCTCATCTAGTAATGATACCCGATGTCCAGATAGGTCGAACATGCAGAGTACCTCACAAGAACCTCTGAATATGGTTACCGCATAATTCATCCCTTTGACCTCAAAATGCTTAGGATGACCTAGGGTTCGACTGCCAACCCAAATTTGGTCCATCCAGATCATGTCTCAACTTTACAAGTTCTGTGACTACTCACAAGAGCTACCCTGGCCAAGGATTTGCTAAATTGAGACATAGTGAGTCATTCACTCCAAACTATTTGGAGGGGTCATTCCATCTTGATCCACCACCGCTCCACAAGTACTTGACCGTACCCAGAAACCTTCCATCGCTGGATTAGAAATCCAGGTAGTCCGGCATCGAAGTATAGTGAGTTGCTTGCAAGCTATAATGGTGATCTCAAGTCTGAGGGACACATATACCCATATCCCTTCACGAGCAACCCTTTGGTAGAAGGGAGCTCCGCAGATGGTCACGTTCAGTGAGATGTCATACATTTCACATGCATGTCACACCAGTGTCTCCACACTCCTTAGTTAAGAGAACAACCAACAAATATGACATACGACAACCTACACTTGATACATCATCGTCCTATAACAATGTATCATTTGGTTGTGAACCAGTTTAAGAATTACTTGATATATCATCTCTATATCAAAATAATGTAGTTATAAGGACTCCATCATACAAGAGTTCATTTCAGAAAATATAAATATGATGAACAGCCAAAAAGAATAACATTTTTATTCATTAAAAATTCATATACAAATACAAGATAGCACAACCGTCTACAGCCTAGACGATTGGCTTTAGGACACAATTCCCAATAACTCCCACTTGAACTAAAGCCAATCAGTACAGAATCTCATTCCCATTTCTGTTTACAACAGTCAAACTCTTGAACTCCGACGGCTTTAGTGAAGGGGTCAGCCAGGTTCTCCTTTCCATCAATCTTCTGAAGGTCAATGTCACCTCGTTCCACGATCTCTCGTACAAGGTGATAGTGCCGTAGAATATTCTTTGTGCGGTGATGAGACTTCGGCTCTTTGGCTCGAGCAATGGCTCCAGTGTTGTCACAGTAAACTGGAGCAGGACCATCCAGGGAAGGTGCCACTCCCATCTCACCAAGGAACTTCCGCAACCACATAGCTTCCTTCGCTGCATCATATATTGTAATATACTCTATTTCGTATACCGAGTCCGCCACGGTAGGCTGCTTAGAACGTTTCCAGCAGATCGCTCCTCCATTCAGGGTAAAAATAAATCCTGACATACTCTTGCTATCATCCTTATATGACTGGAAACTGGAGTCAGTATACCCCACAAGTTTAAAGTCAGATTCTTCATAAATTAGCCATTGGTCCTTAGTATTTCGTAAATACTTAAGGATGGTCTTTATCACTTTCCAATATGCTTCACTTGGGTCAGACTGGTATCTGCTCACTACGCCTAGTGAGTATGCCACGTCTGGTCTAGTACATGTCATGGCGTACATAATAGAATCCATTACCAAAGTATATGGGATTTTACTCATACGCTCTCTTTCTTCAGGAGTTGTCGCACAATTCCAGTGCCTATCGGGAGAGCCCTTCTTGGAATTTTTCATGCTGAACCATTTCAGCACGGTGTCGATGTACATAGACTAGGACAATCCCATAAGCCTCTTAGATCTATCTCTATAGATCTTCATACCCAGTATGTAAGAGGCTTCACCCAAGTTCATAGAGAACTGAGATGATAACCAGACCTTTATTCCTTGCAATGCTGGAATGTCATTCCCAATTAAGAGAATGGCATCCACATACAGCACAAGGAATACAATCACAGAATCATTAGCCCATTTGTAAATGCAAGGTTCTTCTCCATTCCTAACGAAGCCATACGACTTGATACACTTATCAAATCGCATGTTCCAACTCCTTGATGCTTGTTTCAGTCCATAGATGGACTTTTGAAGCATGCACACCTTTGACTCGTCTGTGGATGTGAATCCTTCAGGTTGTATCATATACACCTCTTCCAGCTCACCATTCAGGAAAGCTGTTCGGGCATCCATTTATCAGATTTCATAATCAAAGTATGCCGCTAAAGCAAGCATAATCCGAATAGACTTAAGCATTGCCACAGAAGAGAACGTCTCATCATAGTCAATACCATAACATTGACGATATCCTTTGGCAACCAGACGGGCTTTATAAGTCTCTACTTGCCCGTCTGCGCCCCTTTTCCTTTTGAAAATTCATTTGCACCCAATGTGTTTTATCCCTTCAGGTGGATCAACCAATGTCCATACATTGTTGATCTTCATGGACTCCATTTCGGATTTCATGGCTCCTAGCCATTTCTCAAAGTTGGACCTCTACATCGCATCCATATAGGTGATTGATTCCTCATTGTTCTCATCGAGTTCAATGGGATCATCGTCCCGGACCAAGAAATCGTAGTATTTGTCCGGTCGACTCAGTACCCTACCGGATCTCCTTAATGGTTCCTGTGTGGGCTCTGGGTGTGATCTAATCATAGCCGGTTCTATGTTGTCCCTTAAGTGTATCGATTCTTCTACTTGTTGAGCTTCACTAAGTTCAATCTTAGAGGCTACAGTCCTTTTATCAAAGAACTCCTTTTTCAAAAAGATAGCTCTAAGACTTACGAACAACTTTTGTTCCTCAGCTAAGTAGAAGTAATATCTCTTAGACTCTTTTGGACACCCAACAAATAGACACCGGTCAGACCTAGGTCTAAGTTTGTTCGTTTCCAAACATTTTACATAAGCCAGTCACCTCCAGACCCGAAGGTGTGATAGTGTCGGCTTACATCCAGTCCATATCTCATATGGTGTTTTACTAACGGACTTACTTGGAGCCCTATTTAATAGATAACAGGCTGATTCTAGAGCATATCCCCAAAAGGATACCGGCAGAGAAGCAGAGCCCATCATGGACCGAACCATGTCTAATAGGGTTCAATTTCTCCTCTCAGACACTTCATTTAATTGAGGTGTCCCTGGAGGTGTCCACTGAGAGAGAATCCCATTTTTCTCTAGATATATCAGAAACTCATCCGAAAGGTATTCACCACCTCGATCAGATCGAAGAGTTTTGATACACTTTCTAGTTTGTTTTTCTACTTCACTACAATATTGTTTGAATACTTCAAACGATTCAGATTAATGTCTCATTAAGAAGATATAACCATACCTCGAAAGGTCGTCTATAAACGTAATGAAATAAACGTACTCACCCCTGGCACTAACATTCATGGATCCGCATACATCAGTATGTACCAACTTAGAATCTCTTTGGCTCGTTCACCTTTTCCAGTAAAAGGTGACTTTGTCATCTTTCCAAGAAGACAAGACTCACAGGTTAGAAGTGAACTATCTTCACTAAAATCGAGAAGACCCTCGCATTTAAACCTGTTTATCATATTCTTGTTAATATGACCTAGCCTACAATGCCACAGGTACACTTCACTGACATTATCTATCCTAGGGCATTTGCTAGATGTGTACATTACACTAATAGGTCACGATAGTACATAAATGCCATCACGTATTTGTCCAATCAATACTACAGAACCATTTCAAATGAGTTTGCAAACGCCATTCTTTATTGATAGTTCATAACCATACATGGCCAATTGGCCTACAGAAATGACATTCAAAATAAAAGATGGACAAAAGTGACACTCGTTCAAAACGACAGTACAGGACTCGAAAATAAGTTTGAGGACTCCCAACGCCAGGACTGGAACTCGGCTTCCATTTCCTACGTTCAAGAATCTCTCACTGTCCTCGAATCTTCTACTAACTTAAAGTCCCTGCAAATAATTGCAAATGTGAATTGGACTTCCTATATCCAATATCCAGTTAGTAGTATTGCAGATAGAGAAACTACAAGGTGTTATCATATGAATACCTTGTTCAGGACCGTCCTGCTGCTTTCTCTTCTTAGACCTGTTCGGGTCAAGGGAAGCAATGTAAAGATAACAGTTCCTCTTCCAATGTCCCTGCTTCTTGCAGAAGAAGCACTCTGCATGGCTTTGATCAGCCTTCACCCTCTTGTCCTGACTGGGCTCGGAAGCATTCAACACCTTTTTCCCTTTATTTTTTTCCTTTCTTAAAGGGATAACGCCCTCTCGAAGATCCTCCCACTAGATTCACCATCCCTTTATTCAGATGGTGGTCTTTCTCAAAAGTCTGTAGCAACCCCAACAAACCATGGTAGTTAACTGCAAGCATATTCATTCTGTAATGATCGAGAAAATCTAGATAGGAAGAGGGGAGGGAATTCAGAATCGCATACTTCCCAAGCTGTGCATGCAAGGGACATCCGAGCTTGCCCAGGCGCTCAATCATCTCGATCATGTACAATACATGATCAGTGACTGAGGCCCCATCACGCATCCGCGCGTTGTAGATAGCACATGAGACCCTGTACCTCTCAATGTCATCAGGTGTGCCAAAGGACTCCTTCAACTTTTGAAGGATTTTCTCTAGCTGGGTTTCCTCGAACTTGCGACTAAACTCGTCGTTCATCGCCAACAACATAATGTATCGGACAGTGGTCTTGTCAGAGAGCCACTTCTGATAAGTGTCTCTGATCGAACCCCGAGTATTGGTAGCAGGGATTTCAAGTACCATATCTGATATCACATACAAGATCCGTTCATGCTCCAAGACAATCCTGAGCCTTCGATACCAGCTATTGAAGTTGGGTCCATTGAGCTTCTCATTATCGAGAAGAGACCGGAGCGATAGGTTGGAAGACATCTGAAAGGAAAACCAAAGCTAATTAGTATATATGAATTATTAACCTAAAGATGTGGACTTTAGTCTAAAGGTCCCTCCCACTATTTTGTTCAGACCGGTAGCCTCTACCTCCAATCTGAGGAATTACTTTAATTCTCTAGTGGGTACCAGAGCCTAATAGACAACACATGAGTCCAACTTTGGCCGACCCACCCATGCATGTCAAAGGTAGGTTCTTCAATCGATTACTTCTCCAAGTAATCTCTAGTATAAGGGTTTTGCCCCAAGGTACACTTCAATCGGCCTTTGGGCCTCCTATTGAAGGTCCTGGTTAGGTCCAACCATTAATATGACAAAATTCAATACTTCTGACTAACGAATAGTCAAGCCTGACTTTGGCCGGCCCACCTGACCATTGTTAAGAGAATCCAACAGAGCCATCATATTAGGAACAGCAATTCCAATAGCCCGATGAATACCCGATCTTTGGATCTGCCGATGAACACCCAACTACTGGACACATTACCATCACACTTAATGGGAGGCTAGGACTTGGTTATTGATACGCATCGCAACGCACCAATTTAAAACCTTAAATCTACTACTCTAAAAGGTAAAATAACGGGAGTAAGGGTCGAACCCACAAGGATTTTGGGTTATTTTGAAAAAGAATTTTTGAAGAGAAAACTAATATTTAACTAACTAAAACAGATAATGAAAGAATATAGATGAAATAAAAAAAAATCTTGGAATTCCAACTGGTTACTTGTAGGTGGGCTGGCACTCCACTTCTATGTGATCTGTATGTTCCGATCCAGATATAACCTATTCTTGACGATGATGACTCGTACCTGTTCGATCATGGCCCGTTCTCCTGGAATATAGATTAGTCAGAAATCGGATATATATAAATTATAAAAATCTTTTTATAAATAATTTATTTCAAGAGCACAAACTGTTCCCTATCGAATACAGCTTGTCCCAAGAACATAAACTATACCTAATAAGAATTAAATAATGATTCATAAAAATATTGACAAGAAATTCAGGCTTTTATTTCATAAAAAGTAAGTACAAAAGATGAAAAATAAAATAAAACCCATGTGCCAAGCACTACAGTGAAATCCCGAGAAGATGATCTAGCCTTCTATCCTGGACATCAGCTTCACATAAAAGAAATACGGGAATGGATTGAAAATTCTAATAGTGAATCCGACCCTATTTTCTAGTGGATTGGGTCTGGATCTAATATTAGAACTCGATCAAAAAAACCGGATCGGATCGGGGTCACTCATGACCCGATTCGACCCGATCCATTTACACCCCTAGTTGAGGTGGCACAGTATAGGCCTTAGCCTGACTTAGCTTATAATGGAAGGGCCTATTAGGTTTTACTTATAAATAGGCTAGGATCTCCTCTCCATTCATAATATTTTTTATAAGATTAGTTTGTATGGCTTGTTCTATCGAATAGCCACCCGTTGAAAGAGGATGGTGGAGAGAAGAATGATTTTTTTGATATTTACATGACATCAATGATTGTAAATTTAGAAATTAATGATGAATGTAGATACATATCCTAAATTCAAATTTATTATTTGTTCTTGATCTAGATTTTTGGATATGTTGTTTATTCATAACCATTCTTGAAAATAATATTATTTTTGGTATTCTATAAATCATGCATAAAATCTTGGAATAATAAAATTTTTATATATTTCTCATCCATCTATACATGGTATAGGTTAACGAGACGTAAAGTAGTCATTAGCCATGTTACATATTTCATTGGTGAATGAAATGATGATGATGATGGTGATGATAAAGAAAAAATAAGAAAGAAGATAAAAACAAATGGCTCGAGATTGTATCCAATGCAAAAATCAAATCTCAGCCCTATTACAAATTAATTTGAAAATTTCAATGCCGTCCGCGTATCGGACTCCAGGAGACATAACATTGTCAAATATATGTCCCACCATTATTGTATTCTACAAGATCTTCTCTGAAATCCGGAGATGGGTAGAGTAATATCAATTAACTAATTTCAAATGGAAATGCAGAGATAGGTAAAAGTAATATCAATTAACTAATTTCAAATGGAAATGCTGTTAGGGTTCCCATGCCTGTGACGCCAGGCTTGGAGAAAGGCTTCAGAAAATTCATAAGAGAGTATTCCGGCCCCAAACCTATTCTTAAGCTTTGGATCTACATTCCGACAATCAATAATTCCTTCAATCTCCTTCAACCTTCCATTGAACCTCTCGTATGCTGCTTTAATATCGGATCATGCACCCAAGGCAACTCTGGGTCCCCGCCGAGGTACTCCTCGTCCGGCGAATGGCTCGATAGCACATCTAGCACTGCCATCACCACCGTTGCTTGAATTTGTGAGGGAAAGCACCGTAGAAGAGCAACATCCGGCTTCTCCAAAATTTCGTATATTCCTTTCCTTGCGAGTCCTCCACCGGCATCTTGGTGCGTGCAATGGTTGGCCGGTTGGGGAAGTAACCACCGTAGTGGTACTGGCCGAAGTTGACAGCGGCGTGGTGTGCCGAGGCCACCCACATCATGGTGGTCAGGATGTGGACCAGGTTCTCCGGGCTGTCCATTTTTGGCCACCATGGCTCGTCTTTCTTGTCACCATGCCCTCTGGTCCTGACGTCATTCCAAAACTCTTGGAGCTCGTAGTCTTGTAACACATGGCTTGCGTCCGGGTAGTAGTGCGAGACGTAGTCCTGGGTCCATTGCTTGATGGCAGACCAGATCAGGAGGCCATCGGTTGCAAACGGATAGTCCTCGATGGTTAGCCTTAGCCCGTGCTCAGCCGTGGGATCTTCGACCGCCATTCCCCTGCCATTAAAAAAGAGAGAAAAAAATATGGAGTAAATCTGTTAAGGCCTTCGTTCAAGTGGTCTGTGACCCTTTTGACTGTTTTATATATTGCGATGGCTCCTACTTTGTTATGCAGATATATCCTAACATGGAATTCTTTTTTTTTTTGGGAATCAAGTGATCATATTCAAAATTGAAATGAGAATTTGTATTGGAAGAGTAATATACCTCCGAATCAAGTGGCAAGGCCTCCATGTCAAAGCGCCACATCTGGCCATAGGCGACGGAGCTGATCTCCATGGAGTATTTGAGTGGGGAGAAAGATGACTCTATGACCCCACCTGCGCTTATAAGGTATTGCCGAGCAAGTGCGTTGATCTCCATGGTGTAGCGGAAATGTGGGTGCAATAGCCGGTAAATCGGATGCATCGCACTGAGTTGCCGATTCGCTGCAATTATGTATGGCTCGACGCAACAATGGGTTCTTAGCCTGCAGAGTTACGATAGAGAGCAGCGACGCATCGGCTCTTGTTTTGGATAATGGAAGCAGGACCGGAAATGGGCCGGCCCGAAGTCCATTGTCTGGAACTGGGCTGGACCGGCTCGATAAATTACGGACAGTTTGAAATTGATTCAGACTTCGGACTAAATTTTAAGCATATAACTAAATTTAAATTAGGCAGTCTTGATTCATTTTATGTTAAAACTTTTACCCTCCACGAGTACAAAAACTTGAATTTGAATAAGAGATTATCCCCATGGTCACCCCTCTGCGACCAGATTCGATATCGAATGGCACATCTCCAAGTATATTAACTGGCTACGTTTAATTCAAAAGCTTAGAATAAGCACGCACCAGTGGGTGATGAGCTCATGGTAGCCGGAATCATGAGCACCAACCTGAGCTTTAGCGAGTTTCCAGAGCCAGGCCCCGGTGGCATCCCAACAAGGCGCGAAGACTTGCTTCCACTGGGGCTCGGTCGGGGAGGCTGGCCGGGTGAGTTCGATGGCAAGCGGTCTCAGAGTGCCCTTTGCAAGGAAGAAGATCGTACGTGATCCATACAAGGTGGTGCCTTCTAGCTCTCGAACTTTGTGCACATATGGCAGGAAAAGGTCGTGGTAGTCTAGCATGAACAACATCTTTTGCTCGAGTGCCTGCACGAATTAACACAAGAACAAATTGCTATGAGCTTCTCATTTGACACGATTCATTCGGACATCGTATGTTGTTCGGAGAATTTTTCTAAAGCGTTTTCCCTTTCTTCCTTTTCTTTAAAAAGATTTCACGGCAAAAATCATGGTCATTAATTAGGGATTAAATATGGTTGTCTAGAGTGGTCGGTCCAGAATGTGTCATTTGTTTGGTTTCGATATTTCTTATACTGGTCGTATCTATCATCGTGCTGGGATGCAAATGTCCTGGGCCGGGTTAGGATTCTCTTCTCCGAAAAGAAAGTCTTCATGCATCATCATCTTTTAGTAGAGAAAAAAATATACCGTACAATCTGATTGGATCGCGTAAAGTTCGCTTGTCGATGCACATTAAATACTGCGATTTTATATTTTCTTAAAAATTTTGACTAATGAAAATATTTCTCCCCTACAAAAAAAATTAGACACTCGTTGGCTTGGATTATGACATCCAATGACCGGCTTACGACATCCCGTCATAGGACCGAGAGGTATATATTTTCATATCGAACAAAGTTCAAAAATTTTCAATGTTCAAAATATCCCTTGCCTTATGATACTCGATTTATAAAGGGATGTTATATAGGAAGAGCATTTTCATCATTTAAACATCTATTTAATGCTTACAGTTTATCTTTTTTGAAAAATTGAATGACGAAAATATCTTTTTCTTATGACATCCATTCGTGAACATGATGTTATAATCCCGTTCACAAAATATCATTAGATCAAGGATATTTTTATCATTGAAAAAAGTTTGAAATTTTTTTAATGAGGTCTTATGACTTCCTATCAATAGGATCATGGCACTCCGCTTACAAATGGATGTCACCAGGGAATGGTATTTTCATTATTCAAATATGTATTTAATATATATATAGTTTACTTTTATTAAAAATTTTGAATAACAAAAATGTCATTATCTTATGACACCCATTTATGAACAGGATGTCATAATGCTGTTCACAGGATGTAATACTTGAACCGAATGTGCACCCACCCCCCCCCCCCTCCCCCCGTCATATTCTTGCAACTGTAAATGTTTAATATCTAATAGAACGCAAGTGTAGTTACCTCTTGCACTGTCATATAGCCTCCTATTTCTTCTTCGATCATCTCTACCGTGATAGCAGACTCAGGAGGGCCGTAGATCTGCGGATCAAGTTTGCTTTTCAATGGGAACTCCTGCACAAGCTCAGAGAACAGTTGCGGGCTAGGTTAGTAGCTAATCATATTTTTTAAATTCTAGAAGACAAAAATAGGTTCTGTACCGAAAGACATTTGGTAAAATTATAGTAATAGTGAAACCAAGGTTTTTTTAATAAAAAGTGTTTAATCTTTAAAAAAATAAATAATTCAATAATTATGTAATAATACCTAGATCCATTCAATTAGTAAACACTTTATATATATATATTTTAATTTGCTCAGATAATACAATACATGTTCATAATATCTGCATCTCGACCCTATACCAAGCCACATATCAAGAATCGGTTATTGTGATTTTTGAATAGCATAAATTTAGAATTAATCTTAAAGATCCATTTGTTTTTTCTTATATCTTTGTATCATCCTAGTTGTAATTTCTTGTATATCTTCAACTATAAATATACATAAAGAGGCCATCTCATAATATTGGGATAGGAAAAATTTTTCACAATTTTTTTTCTTTTTCCTATATATACTTCTTTCCCGCCCGATATAAAAAACAATTAATAGCAACTGCTGTAAGAGATAATTAATCAGATGTAAAATGGCAATGTTAATTAAAAAGATGGCAGAACTATATTATATATATATATATATATATATATATATAATGCTCGAAGGTAGCCTCACCGTAACCAGCTGAATGGCATATGGGTTGACACTGCCAATGTTTGCCGAGAGAACTCTTCATCTCTGAGCCATGAGAACTGATCCTCTACAATTTGTGAAACATATGATAACTTCGCCATGGGGACATAAAATTACGAGATCAAAAGCAAGGAGGGAGAGAGAGAGAGAGAGGAGAGAGAGAGAGAGAGAGAGAGGAGAGAGAGAGAGAGAGAGAAGTAATTACTTTCGATAATGGCTGGTGTCTCGAATTTCAGGATCTCATCGGTGCCATCGGTGATGCCCCTCACTAACCGAGGGATTATACTTTGGAGCAGGCCAACACTTTCTTTCTTTGGTAAGGGGACGCCTTCATCATATAACTTATCAATGGCAGTGAAGTAAGGAAAGCCGAGCTTAGTGTCGATGAGTGCAGTTTCGATGGAGGGAACGAGTGCATGCAACACAGATCGTAACGTCTTTGCCGAGAATTGTACAGATTTCACTTCGGAGAAGGTCTCATCCCTCGGTACATATACGTAGCTGCTCCTTGTTTCCGATAGAGGGTCTGTTCACAAGTTATATATAGATTTGTTCACATAAGTTGAATGAGATGATATATATATATATATATAATATTTATCTATGTACATATGCCATGCATTCATCATCCATCGGCGACAAGGGAAAAGCATATTGGAAAACTAATTCGCGCTGTTTACTACTGTTCCATCTTGGATTGTTTTTATGCGAGACACACACGGTTTGCTGCCAAAAGAATCACAACAGATTCTCTCTGAGGTGCATCAAATTATTACAGGCAGAAGACTGCAAGCATGCATGTTTTTTTTTTTTACCGTTCTTTGATCTGGGGCGTCCGGTCCGGCAACGCCTTGGATAGGGATATTCCTTGCTACCACCAAGGACTGGTCTAACTTGGTCCTCGCTAGCATCAGGATCACCTAGATCGTCGTACACATCATAGTCATAAATCCTATCGAATTCCTTGCGTTCTCCTTGGCCATCACCTCGCTTGTTTTCAAGTTCTTTACTCCTCAACCTACGAAGCCCGCTTGGAGTTTGGGCTGGCAAGTAAGACTGGTAGAAATATCGTGACATGGGCATTCAGTTAGAGATATCGTGACAGCATTTGCATGGTTTGCAATATATATGAAAAAGAAACTTAATTTCAAGTAGGAAGTGATCATAATTAGTCGTATATGTACAAGAGTCGAAGTCATGAGCTCTATCTAAAGTCATTCGTAAGAGCTGACAATGATATGATGAAAATATTTAGGTAATGATGGATTGGTAATGATATATGATATCGATAGAAGAGTTTTCTTTCGTTTTTTTTTTTTTTTTTTTTTTTTTTTTTTGTTGCCAAACATAATGTAATATTCATAACATTTATTTTAAAAGCTAATAATTATGTCGATGAAATTATAGGCAAGAGAACTGCTACATTAATTTGCCAAGTACGTCCAACATGGGCGCAAAGAGAGGTCCTTTTTTTTTTAATCGTTGAGCGATTCTAGGAAGTCTGAGATGTTTTAAGGGGTGCCCTTTGCCCTAAATGATTCACCAGGACACCCACAATACATCCTAAGAAACGTGAATTTTAATTAATTCAAACTTGAATATCAAAATTCTATTGAACAGATTAGGTTCTACGTCTATCATATGGAGCTTAGCATATGGAAAAGAAGGGGAAGAAAAAACAGCAAACGAAAAGAGAAAGTTAGCATGATTAAATCTACTTTAAGATTTGTGAAGATGATAAGTTATAAGAACTTTCAAAGTGAAATCATTTTATCTATAGAATAAATAGGAAAAGTTTTTTGACTCCAAGAAAACCCTACTATCAATATTGGATTATTGTAATTCATATTGAAGCCAGTTTGTATATATATATATATATATGCTTTTCCTTTTGAAATGAAAGTCATTGTTTTGGGAAGAATATATTGTTTTACGCGTGGGCCAGCGGCCATCGTCCCCAACTATATTCATATGCATATAATAACTATTGCCATGGAGAAAACACGAAAAGCATTCAAGCGAATCATCTCTAGCTACAATATCCATGGTAATAATTCCTATTTAAATAATTACACAGTTCTTTCCTGCAGAATTAAAATTATGCAGGACAAGAATTTTTGGATTTAAAATAGTATAATAGTTGTAATTGTCTGATAGTTGGTTGTTACATGTAATTATAATAGAAAATAACAATTAATAATGATTTTTAAAAAAAATAATAATGAGAATTACAGTTATTCATCCAAATCTTTGTTGATATATAAATGAAAAAAAATGTTAAGCAAATAAAATGTCTTTTTAACTAGTTATAAATTTTGAATTTAAAATACTAACTTTTATGATAAATGGTTATCATAACCAAATAACAATCAAATTGTAATATTGGCTTGGGCTGAAGTCGGCAGGCCCAGCCGACTTCAACCCAAACCAATGAAAAAAAAAAAAAAAAAACAGAGGGGGAGACGGAGTGGAATAGGGGATGTACCTTCTTCCTTATCCGTCCGACATTTTCGCCGGGGACTTCGAGGGAGGAGTCGGAGGGGGGAGAGGGAGGTTTGACGAAGCCGTAGTAAGGTTGGACGGGACCGGCCAACTGGTTTCCTTTTCCCAAACGATGAGAAGTCCATCGATGGATTTTCTTTAAATTTCCCCATACCGCCGCCTCTCGAGCGATCTCCGTGGTGTTTCTTCCTCTCCGGCGAGCATCCAGGAGTCCGGCGAAGTCAGGTAAGGTTTTTATGAGTTTTTTAAAGAAAAAGGGGGGGCCGAACCTATTTTCCGGTTTGGGGACGTGGATCCACGGGTGGCTTCGCCGCCGCCATCCACCGTCTACCGAGATGTTTTCCCGGGGACCTTCTTCCTGGGTCGTCGGTAGCCGGGGGGGGGAGGTCGGGCCGGTTGGACGAAGGAAGGCAAGGGGAGGGACCATTCGGGAGAAAGAAGAAAGAAGGAAGAAAAAGAGGAAGAAAAAAAAAAAAAAAGGTTTGGTTTGGATTCGGGAGAAAGGAAAAGAAAAGAAAATAATAAATAAATAAAATATATATATATATATATATATATATATATATATTGGTTTGGTCCAGAAGAAAAAAAAAATAATAGGAAGAGAGAGAAAGAGGAGAGAGAAGGAAGAGAGAGAAATAGGAGAGAGAAGGAAGAGGAGAGAGGAAGAGGAGAGAGGAAGAAGAGAGAATCCAAGGATTTTCTCGAAATTCGTAAAATTCGAGAATTTAGATTAAATTATTTATTAATGTAGGGAATCAGTCTTTGAGCAGGAAGGCATCGCGCAAAAATTCGGGTACTGACTAGTGTTGAATATATTAGGATTGGCGATAAGGTAAGGAAATTCTGTATCGATCATTCTTTTATGCATGAGTTTATATATGCATTTACACGTATGATATATATTATGTGGCATAGTTGTTTTCTTGTGATAGATAATGTATTTTTTTAACATTATTGTCGTCGGTATTCCATGCATGATGTTATAGAGAAAATTGATATCCGGATGGGTTGGACCATGATACCGGATTGCTAAACAAGTTGAACAATGAAACCGGATATCGAGTGGGTTGGACCACGATATCGGTTAATACAATGTGTTGGACCATGACATCGGTTATCGAGTGGGTTGGACCACGATACCGGTCGTCGAGAGGTCATAAAAGATGTTTTGACAATTGTTAATAAAGTAAATAAGGTGTTTGGTCTAGCCATGCTACGGTTGCACCGTGGTTATATAGCCTGAGCCACGGGCTTTGTACGTGGGAGCCGGTCACGGACGGATAGTACATGGGACAGCCGAGCCACGGGCTTAGTACGTGAGCAGGATCGACCATAGTATGCATGGTCGCTTTGTGGTTGCCAGTCATGGGCTGGTACATGACCGTGGCTAGTCCAGGACCCTAAAGATAAAGATTACGTAATGGAAATTCTAAAGGAAAAAATTATAATGTTATCAAAGTTTGTAATACATGAGGCTGAAATCATTTGATTGCATTGACATATCATATTGGTATTTTATTGTTTCAAAAATTATATTATTACTTAGAATGATCATATAGATACCTTACTGGGCTGTAGAGCTCACAACCTACTTTCTTCTTTTACAGAGTCGTGCAGATACTTGGCTTGGTGATGAGTGAAATTTTCTTGAAGTAAGTGATTCTTGTGTACCCAGGCCTTGCATGATCTCTAGGGTAAAACCTAGGGTTTGTGCGGCCGGTCGCATGCCGATTCCGGTGCTGGATTCGGGACGTGACATAATGGTATCAGAGCTAGGTTATGATCACTTGGGATGGTGATATAAGTGGATAATAATAATAATGACATGATGGTTATTAGGATATGATAAGAATTGTGACAGATCTTAGTTATGATGATTTGAAGACCGTGGCAAAGTGATATTGAATTCAAGTCATGATTGTTTGAAATCGTGATATAAGAGATTATGGAATTAACATGATGATTAGTAAGACATAACAGAAATTTTTAGAAGGATTTATTAGTGAATCTAGATGGTTTAGTAAATTATATCAGAGTGCGCAGTGGAAGCGTAGTGATTTTTAAAGTGTTATGATGGGAGCATTGATTTAGATCTCAATCAAGCTAATTTCGAGGATGAAATTATTTTAACGGGGGGAGAATGTAATATTCGGCTTGGGCTGAAGTCGGCAGGCCCAGCCGACTTCAACCCAAACCAACGAAAAAAAAAAAAAAACAAAGGAGGGGGAGACGGAGTGGAACAGGGGATGTACCTTCTCCCTTATCTGTCCGACATTTTTGCGGGGACTTCGAGGGAGGAGTCGGAGGGGGGAGAGGGAGGTTTGACGGAGCCGTAGTAAGGTTGGACGGGACTCCGACCGACTGGTTTTCCTTTTCCCAAATGACGAGAAGTCCATCGATGGATTCTCTTTAAATTTCCCCACACCGTCGCCTCTCGAGCGATCTCCGTGGTGTTTCTTCTTCTCCGGCGAGCATCCAGGAGTCCGGTGAAGTCAGGTAAGGATTTTTATGAGTTTTTTTTTAAAAAAAGGGGGGGCCGAACCTATTTTCCGGTTTGGGGACTGTGGATCCAAGGGTGGCTTCACCGCCGCCGTCCACCGTCTGCCGAGATGTCTTCCCGGGGACCTTCTTCCTGGGTCGTCGGTAGCTAGGGGGGAGGTCGGACCGGTTGAACGAAGGAAGGCAAGGGGAGGGACCATTCGGGAGAAAGAAGAAAAGAAGGAAGAAAAAGAGGAAGAAAAAAAAAAGGGTTTGGTTTTGGATTCGGGAGAAAGGAAAAGAAAAGAAAAAAAAGGAAAAAATATATATAAAATATATATATATATATATATGGTTCGGTCCAGAAGAAAAAAATAATAATAGGAAGAGAGAGAAAAAAGAGAGAGAAGGAAGAGAGAGAAATAGGAGAGAGAAGGAAGAGAGAGAAATAGGAGAGAGAAGGAAGAGGAGAGAGGAAGAAGAGAGAATCCAAGGATTTTCTCGAAATTCGTAAAATTCGGGAATTTAGATTAAATTATTTATTAATGTAGGGAATCAGTCTTCTGAGCAGGAAGGCATCGCGCAAAAATTCGGGTACTGACTAGTGTCGAATATATTAGGATTGGCGATAAGGTAAGGAAATTCTGTATCGATCATTCTTTTATGCATGAGTTATATATGCATTTACACGTATGATATATATTATGTGGCATAGTTGTTTTCTTGTGATAGATAATGTATTTTTTTAACATTATTGTCGTCGGTATTCCATGCATGATGTTATAGAGAAAATTGATATCCGGATGGGTTGGACCATGATACCGGATTGCTAAACAAGTTGAACAATGAAACCGGATATCGAGTGGGTTGGACCACGATATCGGTTAATACAATGTGTTGGACCATGACATCGGTTATCGAGTGGGTTGGACCACGATACCGGTCGTCGAGAGGTCATAAAAGATGTTTTGACAATTGTTAATAAAGTAAATAAGGTGTTTGGTCTAGCCATGCTACGGTTGCACCGTGGTTATACAGCCTGAGCCACGGGCTTGTACGTGGGAGCCGGCCACGGACGGATAGTACATGGGACAGCCGAGCCACGGGCTTAGTACGTGAGCAGGATCGACCATAGTATGCATGGTCGCTTTGTGGTTGCCAGTCATGAGCTGGTACATGACCGTGGCTAGTCCAGGACCCTAAAGATAAAGATTACGTAATGAAAATTCTAAAGGAAAAAATTATAATGTTATCAAAGTTTGTAATACATGAGGCTGAAATCATTTGATTGCATTGACATATCATATTGGTATTTTATTGTTTCAGAAAATTATATTATTACTTAGAATGATCATATAGATACCTTACTGGGCTGTAAAGCTCACAACCTACTTTCTTCTTTTACAGAGTCGTGCAGATACTTGGCTTGGTGATGAGTGAAATTTTCTTGAAGTAAGTGACTCTTGTGTACCCAGGCCTTGCATGATCTCTAGGATAAAACATAGGGTTTGTGCGGCCGGTCGCGTGCCGATTCCGGTGCTGGATTCGGGACGTGACAGAATAACGTAGCTTAAAAAATTATTATTCATATATATAATATACCAAACATGAAAACAACTGTATAACGACCATTATTTTAAATTATGCATGCTTTTTCTGATAAAAATTGTATTTTTTATTACATAAATTGGGGGTAATCTCATAAATAAATAGATGTTAATTTGAAAATAATTTTAGCCCAATGTAAACAATATTTACAGCAATATTTAACCAAGACATATTAAAAAGGGATTACTTTTTATTACCTATCATATCATAATGCATACAATCAATCATAACCATTATTTTTTATAAATTTTATTTATCAAATATATTTTTTGATATATTATTATAGAAATCAATAATTGTGATTCGCCACGCGTTCTGAAATGCTCGCACACTATACATCCGCTGCTCCTCTTGGAAATCGATCAGTTAACGCGTTGCACCAGAACACATCAAGAAAGGAGATATGGCATATAATTGACAGTTTGTGAGAGAATACACGGACGAGTCTCGCACGTGCCAAAGTCTCTTGTCATAATTAACCCTCCACGTATGATATGTGAGATGGAGGTAATAATTAAAGATCAAGTACTGATTAAGGAATATTTCATGTTCTTGAAAATCAACAAAAATACATACATAAGAAATGATGAGATCTAAACTTGCATATTATTAAATATTATTATTGCTAAATTTTAAAGATAAATATACCCTTTAATAAAGATTATCAATAGATTATAATATATATATATATATATATAATATAGTACATAATATTAATATAATAACTAGTTTATTATAATAATTACTACATACTATATTATATTATATATTACTATATATTATATTATATGTAAAATAATATAATATATTATTATACTAATATAAAAAGGTTTAGGATATATTTATACAAATATCAGTATGTTAATATTATTATACTAATATATTATATTAATTGTCTTTATTAAAGAATATATTTGTTTTTAAAATTTAAGAATAATAATATTTAATATCGGGTGAACCTAGTCCCGATGTCTTGAATATGGATTAATTCTGTTGATTTTCAAAGACATTAAATGTTCCTTAAGGGCACTGGTTAGCAAAACCCTATTTTATGGACAAATTAACAAGCCATTTTGTCATATGATGATTAGGTTGCAACTTAGCTAAATAAATGTTGTTTGGACTTTTAATTCATAGGTATGATCAAATTCAAATCATATTGATGGAGATGGCAAGCTAAATATATATATGGTGAATCCAAGGAAGGACGAAAAGGTCGCCGATTAATGCATGTGTATATAAAAAAGGAGTTTAAAATGCAGAGACGTAGAATTAATTTTAGATTTCTATAACGTACTTGGTCTACGCATGAATTGAGGAATAATTTGTTAGAAAATTATAGGTGGAATAGTAATAACGCGAGGACTTGCCTTGTTGGTGAAGAAGATTCTCTTCTCTGGATTGTCAAACTTGGCGTTCACCCAGGAATTGCAGTTTATTGTCAGGATGGTGGCATCGTCATGGCTGAATGTGATGTCCTTGAGAAACATCTCCTTATGGTGCTCATTTGTCACCAAAACCGCTCCAATTTCACCAAAAGTCCTGGGTATCGTAAAGTCGCACACATAGTTGATGTCATCCATATCTTGGCTTCCCTTGTGAGCATAGGCTTGAATAGTCTCCTTTTCTAGTCCCGTATCTTGCACGCAAAAAAATTAATATATACATGGATCATCGGTTTGTCCCATTGCATCGTAGGCCAAATCCATGACCAATAAAATTGACTCCAGCTATTATATATACCTTTCCAACCTCTTAATTAATTTCTCCGTATATAACAACGTCATTGCTGATTAATTAGAATCCATGGCACGAGAATTTGCAAGTTGCCGTATCGATGTGATGCATCCCCCTAATTCAATGTATCTATCTACCTTTCAAGATATTACCAGGTCCAACCGCGACACGAACAACCACTAATCAGCACTCGTCGATAATGCCACTTGATCCAGGGTCCTATATAAGGAGGTCACATCATTGGATAATCTTTTTTTGAATGATGTCACATTTGTGTCCCTATTTTAATATTTTCCAAGCAAATTGTTATGTGTCACCTTGATGTTTTGTTTGGTGTACTTTTTGGTAGTTTCACTAATCCTAGTATGGTTAGCGAAACCACCGAAAGGAAAGGGACGCAGGACTTGGTGGTCCATGAAGCGAGATAATGGCTAGTGAAGCTACCAAAAGGAAAGGGACGCAGGACTTGGTGGTCCATGAAGTGAGATATTTTGGTAGGATTTTTTTATTGGACGTCCCCGTGCACTAAAATCATATATAAATATATATATATGTTTGAACGGTACAACGGCAGAAAATTCTCTATTTATCTTCACCAAAGTCGTGAGTCAGGTGTGAATCTGGACGGGAGGTTCTCTGGCACGTGCAGGGACAGGCACGGAATATCGATCTAACGTGATAATAAGAACATAAAAAATGAAATTTTAAGTTTGGACCTTTTGGTCTGAGCCAGTTCGTTCGATGATCACGGTCTAATGAACAATGTTTATAAGTAATAATTAATGTCTTGTTTTGTAAATTAATTGAGATTAAAAAACTATTTAACTGCTGTCCAACTAAAGAACAAAAAATAAAGTTAATTTAGGATATTTTCTGGATTGACAGTCAAATTAGAAGACCAAGCTAGGACGATCTGGAAGGCTGATTTTACCAATAAAGACTTAAAAAATTAACTAAGGGCATACTAAGTTATCCAGGTGATGATGGAGAATGAATGGAGTCGTCATATTAATTATGCTTGGATTGAAAATAATCATGAAAGAGGCCCTGATAGTTAGACGAAGAATGAAGGGCCAACGAAAGTAAATATATACGAAGAGGATGATGAGAGAATGAGAAAGAGATTAAAAAAAAAAAAAAAGGAAAAAAAAAACTCCAACATCGAGAAAAAAAAATATTGAATGCGAGATTTGAATTGCTTTAACATAGACTTCTCCCAACTTATATGCATGACACTTTTATAGCGTAGCCCATCTTTTTGAAGACAATATTACATTACTGAACTCCATCTATCAGCATCGACGTCCAAGGTAGAATCAAAAATTCCGAAGTTCGAATCAAATCTGAGCTCCATGCCCCAAACTCACCAAACAATGATAAAAAAAAATAAAAAAAAATGAACGAAACAAAGAACTCAAATTAGTTCTGGAAACGTTATTTATTAATCCATTCACTTCTGTACGTGGGCAAGTCTCGGCAACCATGAAACAGGAAACCATATATGCTAATATGCATGGAGAAACAAAAAGGACCAGGGATTTACCTAAGCCTCTACTAACATAAGCTTAACCGATGATCGCTTACCTGGATCGACCTCGGCACTCACGAGCTCAAGGAGGAGACTTTTACCGACAAGATCTGTAATGTCATCGAGGGCACGCGAGAGACCGAGGTCACTCAGTAACCCCCAACCGTCATTTTAACGGTGGCAACCGTTCTGATCAGAGTGACAGCTTCATCACCGACTACGGTAGAAGAAGAAGATGGAACTTCCCTTGAAGCGCAACGAATGCAATCACGCTTCCTTACCTTTCGGAGCTTGACCGCCGTTGGCCGGAGCCCGAGCGAAGAGGAGCGGTGGCTGGAAGGAAGGGTCCCCTGGGAGAGGAAGAGGGAGGGGGCACGGTTTGGTGCGAGGAGATGAGGCTTCAACATCTCTTCTTTGAGAGATGATGCGGGTGGCCAGGGGTTCTGATGAGGAGCTCTACGCATCAATATTGGCTGACTATAATGAGATTAGGTACTCTATGGCTACTAGCCAGATGTTTGACATGGCATGTTGCTACCTAAAGCACATAAATCTTGGATCGGTGCACCGCACGTACCATACATCGCATGATGGATAGATATATATGAGCCGTGCAACACATGTTGCACATGCCCATATACAGCTATCCATCGTGTGATGGACGGTCATGGTTACGAGGAGCTCTATGCATCACGATTGGCTAACTATAAAGAGATTAGGTACTCCGTGGCTACTAGCTAGGTATTTGATCCGGCATGTAGCTATCTAAAGCACACAAACCTTCGATCGATATGCACCGCACGTACCATTCGTCACATGATGGATATAAATGAACCGTGCAACACACGTTGCACATGCCTATATGCAGCTATCCATCGTGTGATGGACGGTCATGATTATGAGGAGCTCTATGCATCACGATTGGCTAACTATAAAGAGATTAGATACTCCATGGCTACTAGTTAGGTGTTTGACGCGGCATGTAGCTACCTAAAGCACACAAACCTACGATCGATATGCACCGCATGTACCATTCGTCACATGATGGATATATATGAACCGTGCAACACACGTTGCACGTGCCTATATGCAGCTATCCATCGTGTGATGGACGGTCATGATTATGAGGAGCTCTATGCATCAAGGTTGGCTAACTATAAAGAGATTAGGTAATTCTATGTAGCCACATATATCATTCATTGAATGATGGATAGATATGAACAGTGCAACACATGTTGCACATGCCAATATGCACCTATCCATCGTGTTGTGATGGGTGGTCGTGGTTATCACAAACAACCCGCATTCCTATCTAAAAGCAAAAGGAGGTGGTGTAATCACCATCGGTGAGCAGAAGGGACCTTTTGCCAATGGTTCTTATTGTAGGTACATGAGTTTGGGTTGAGGGTTCTCTTATCTTTCCTGTACAGCATGATCTATTTTTGATAGAGCCTTGGACCACATGATTGCAAGCTAAATTTCCAACCTACATGAAGTACAACATATCATAACATCTATTGAGTTTAGTGTCGGTCCTGAATGATGAGTCCAATTAAGAAGCCAAATTTCTACATAACCCGAAAACTCCTTTAATTTGGCTGCATTTGAGCATGTTTACTTCAAATTACTAGGTTGTAATTGTCTTTGAATCAAATAGAGGACTTTCTAATCTAGACTAAACTTGTCCATGGCATGCCATGATAGCAATCCATATGTACAAATGATTATATTTGTAGGCAGCCCCTATTGAGAAAGGCCAATGATCTCTTGGGGAACTTTGATGGATTTTCTTATAGTAAAGAAAAAGAAAGAAAGAAAAAAAAAAAAAGATTATCAAAATAAATAAATAAATAAATAAAAGAATGCATGATATGCGTGCTAACGGCTATTAGCTCTTTGCTCATAATTGGTGCATTTCCCTTTAATTAATTGAGAAGTCTGAGACTCTTGAGTTTCAAACATGAGTGATGGTGAATATATGCTTAAAACTAGATTAAAAATATCTTTTATGTAATCAAATCATATTATTCATTGTTATAAAGGATATAGAATGATTTAGAGTTCTTATCATCTCAAATTAAGAACCTCCAAAGTTGACCGAGTCAATCGAGACAAGATTAAAGAAAACTATTTATCAAGAAATTTCTTGCTTCTGGAAGCTATATTTGTGGATGTGCCGAGGCGAACTTTCGTATATGACTTTGATTGACATAGATAGCTTTGGATATTTCTCCCAAACAGACAAACAAGTTAGGCTACAGTCCTAGAAACCTTTTGATCATTTTCATGCTAAGATTTTATTATCTTCTCGAGGGATGACATAACTTTTGCTAAAATTAATACAAGAAATCCATCATTCTCATTAAAATCCACTTCAGATTGCCCGATCCCTTAAAAATTGAAGGCCAACGTTATATGAAAAGAATCTATTAAATATGGCTATAGGCACTGTGGCAAAGTGTTTACTTATAAGGACATATCTGGTTGAAGGGAGTTGGACACTAAAATGAAAATAAAAATAAATATTTTCCATTATAATCGTTTGGTTGTTGAGAGTCTCGTTGCCATTTCAATGTCAAAAGAAAATGAAAATGTTCCAACCATCTAAAATTCAATGTCTATTTTTTTCTAGTATTCAAATCTTATTTTAATTTTGATTTCAATTTCGGTCATTAAAAAACATGTTGAAAGATACAGCCATTTCAATTTTCATTCTAATTTATTCTAATTCTGATTTTGGCCATGAATTAAATATGCTTTAAATGCAATATTGCAAGTGCAACCATCTCATTCACTTGGTAATATCTGGTTGAATATAAACTAATTATCATTTAAGTATATGGTATATATATAAAAAAACATTAGTCCAGGATGATGTTTTTTTTATTTTGTTAGGCGGGCCGGGGGGGGGGGGGGGGGGGGGTGGGTGGGGGGAGGGAGAGAGAGAGAGAGAGAGAGAGAGAGAGAGAGAGGGGAAAGTGATTCCTCATCTTTCTTGCTTTCTAGCACGAGGAGGCTATAAGTTGAAGATTGTACAGCATTGAATTTTTTATTGTAATTATTTAGAATTAATTTTAAGGTCTTTTTACTTCATATTTTATTCTATGATGGATCCCATATAATTGGGGTTGCCCATGAATATAATTAGTGATGTGGGGGCTAACCGCCCACCCTCGGCATCCGAGGGTTCCTGGACTGGGTTTCATTTTTATAGTCATCCATCATTCACAATACCTTCTAGCCACTTTTAGCTTGGCTGACCCTTAGTCACTGATCAACCCTCAGCCATTGATGGGGAGCTCCTTGGTTTATGAGACTGATGGAGGCTTCTAAGGCTCACTTCTCCCTAGCAGCATGACCTTTGGGCAAGGCAGAAATACATCCCGAGGCTCTTGATCCTATGGACTCTTGGTCCTGGTGCGGGTACTCAGGAGGATCCTGAACCACTGTACTAAAGGACAAATAAAGCTCTTTAGTAGCATCTTCAAGGTAGCCCAAGAAAGAATCAATCGACAGTCATTCCTATGCACCTTATTATGTGATCAGGTGAACAAATTCCATAATCCATAATCCATAGCAAATCCTTGCAATTAAGAGGAGCATGACTGGACCCACATAATGGTTTACGTTATCATTAAGAAATGTGGCTGGCAGCGTAGAAGAGATAAATCTCTAATTAACAAAAAATAGACATCTACGCATGTGATATGATTATCTGACACCACTTAGGATAGAATTCTCAGAATTGTCACTTCTTGCCCAGTGCATTGAAAGTTTTTCTTTTTTCAAAAGTGCCCCTATCCTGAGTTGATTAAAGAGGTTCCTTGAGAAGCCCCAAGGTATATTTTCTATCTCAATACAATACTTCTCTTGACTCCACTCTCCTTTCTTTCTTTCTGTTGCCTGTCACCTGACTTGAGCATCGGAAGGTCCTCACCAGATCCGCTTCCAGCAAGGGCTATCTTGCAGGCATAGCCTCTAAGCACCACTCCTCTAGTGACCTCTGACATCCGAGCGAGAAGTAGCACCATTAAATAGAGGAAGGACCTTCGATTGCCACCCATTTTTTAGAAAAAATACTAAGTAGAGTTTCTATGCTACCTATAGGGGTGACTACCCAACGTTCCGATGCCACCACCTCCCGACAAGCTAGCTAGCCCGTCGAAGGTCACCCTCTAGAACCACAAACCAGCACCGCCCAGCGAGAGGGTTAAGCCAGACACTACAAAAAAAGTCATATACACCCATGCTTTTTAGACACGTAAAATACATACGTGAGTAAAAGTTCAAATTCTAAAAAAGGGTTATATATATCCATGTTTGGCAAACGTGAAAATGCTATAATCAATTTGTAACTTACGTTTTAACTATTAAACGTGAGTAAATCAAATATAATGGATAAACGTTGGTATGCCAAGAAAAGAGTGTCCAAAAAAATTAATACTGATTCCAAGTCTAGAGCTATTCCAAACTCGGATCCGACTAACTCTAACATAAATGGGTAGGATCTGGATATTTAATATCTAGACCCGAGACTCGACTAAAAATATAATATATATTTGAATAAAAATATGTTGTGTATTTTTTTATACGATCAGGCATTTTCTATTGTTCGATCTTTTATTTTATAATTCAATCATCCAAGCAATGTTTATATATATATATATATATATATATATATATATATATATATTCATAGGATCCATTGATTTTGTAACATTTGGGCCATCCCCATTTTTAGGGACCCGTGGAACCGGATCAGGTCCTCAAATAGGCCCGTTCTATTTTCTGGATCGGATTTGGATTTACTGAATTTGGACCTGACCCGATCTAACCTGACTTGACTCAAACATACTAATACTATTAGGATCATATCTATTTAGACCTTTAAATTATAATTTAAAACTTGTATGGAACTTATTTTTAACATAGAGATAAAGTTATAGTTATTTTTATATCTTAATTTATTTTACAAATAATATTATTTGTTATCTATTTTATGGTTAATAATAATTAGTTATGTAATAATTAAATTATAGTTGTTTATATTTATCCATATCATATCTTAATCCAAATTTTTAGTTAGAGCCGGATTATTTATAAACCTGATCTAATCCGAATGATTCATTCGATTGAAAATTTTGATAGTGGACCCGACTCGACTTGATTTTCTAATAGATTGGGTCTGGATCTAATATTAGAACCCGATCAAAAAACTGAGTCGGACTGGGATCACTCATAATGTGGTCGGATCTGATTTATTTACATCTCTAACCAAGACATGATAAATAAACTAAAAAAAATGGTATCTATCATTCATTAAATTTAGATTTATTTTTAATTTATAAATTTTATCTTCAAAGTAAGAAAGTCATGTTATTCTATATAGAACATGAAAAGAAGGTATCTAAGATACTTGCCCACATAACTTAAATCGAAAGGTCTCGTTAAGGTATACGGCTCTGTTAACATCCTGTTTCGAAAGATCCGATTGAGCTGGCAGTCCCACCGCTCACAAACCTCTCGATCGAAGGAACGGTTAGAGATGGGAGGATCCCACTGCCTCCCACTCGAAAACCGATGTTTTATTGATACGGAAGACTCATGTTTGCGTGAAGTAAACCACTCCTCCCACTCCCGTTGCCTTCGATCTCTCTCAAAGAAACCCTGGCGAGAGAAAGAGTAAGAGGAGCGATTAGAAACAGGGATCCCTCCGCCTCGAAAACCCTTGTTCACCTCAAAGTAAACCCCTCCTCCCACTCCCGTCCCCTTCGATCTCTCTCTCAGAAACCCCTTCCCCCTTCAATCCTCCCCCGATCCTCTCCCTGGTGATCGTCTTCCACTCGATCACTGCATCATACGCATGGTCCGGCAAAGCGCTGAAGGTCTATCGCCGCTTCTTCCACTCGTTCTTGGTGATCGTCTTCCACTCCCTGGTGATCGCCCCTTCCCCTTCAATCCTCCCCCGATCCTCTCCTTGGTGATCGTCTTCCACTCGTTCTTGGTAGAGGTAGATGTTTCAAAATTTAAATAAATGTCTAAGTGAATTTATCTCTAATTAATAGCTGTTTACGTTATTTATGCCACTCTTGAATCCTCATTTGTTACTGTGTTTGTAAATGCAGACTTTACTTGGATGGATATCCATATTGCTGCCTCATGACTTTATAGCTTTTGCCTCTCTGACTCTGTGAACTAAGACACAGAAATATGCATACTTACATGATGATGCTTTTATGTTAAATGTTTTCACACAAATGCTATTGCAGTATGTTGCCAAGGCCACTGGTGCAACTACAGTATTTTTAATTCTTTCTATTACAAAGATACAAATTTTGATTGTCTGATAGCTCCTACAATCAATTCTTAAAAGTTGGATTGTATTGCATTCTTAGAAATATGGGTACTCGTAAGCATGCTTTTGCATTTGTTCTGCATATTTTTCACTACTGCATGATTGGTGCTTTTGTCTTTAAATAACTCTGCAGATGCTATGCAAACTTTATCATTTGGTTGAGATATCATCTTCTTTCTATAGTGACACATTATGAAAATCTTGTTCTTAAATATGCTACCATAGCACGATAGTTTTGTATTTGTAGGCACTCACCGAAAGAAATAAAACCTTTTTTTCATTTCAGCTATCATTTCAAAGTCCTGTTGGGAATATTTCTACCAGTTTCAGTCCAGATCATCATCACCCAATCTTCTTCAAATTAAAGTTACAAAGTACTATGGCACTACCCTTTATCAAAAAATTCTTCCTGGAGGGATTGAGCAGGTATTTATGACCAAACATCAACATAATACTGATATGCTATGAATTGGTGCTAAATTACTCCTCAAGGACAATTTCAGGTAAGAAAAGAGCTACCATGAAACCATGAGGCTAGTTGACAAGTTGGGGGACCTGATTTGTTAATTGTAGCTTATGTTCATGCAATGAGAGAAGGTTTAAGTAATTCATCGGTAAGGCACAAATTGTAGACCAATGAGATAAAAAGAAACAAGGTCTCACATGTCCTAGATATAACTAGAAAGAGGAAAGAAGACAAGATTTAACACCAGTAATTGAACATTAAGGCACAAATTAGAAGACAAAAGGTCAAAAAGAAATAAGGTCCCATTCATAGATCTAGATAAAAAATTGAAGCACCATTTTTTCTGTGCCCTTACTACAGTAGACATTAAAACACCAAGCCAAAACCCAGGAACAAAAATAAGTAACCAAACAGGTAAAGCACAACTTGTGATAGCTTGTGGCACAAGCTTTATGCACCGCTCTTTACTAGTATGAAGCATTGAGGGTGGTGCATCTAAGTTTAAATAGAACTGGCAGGACCACAAATGATTAAATAGAAAAGTAATCCCATTTTCCAATATAAGTTTTATAGGATCAAGATTAAAGAACTGAACATCTAGTCACCAAATATTGCTTTATTGCAGTCAAAGGAATATCAAATCCTTGAAAATCATATAAAACCTTTTTAAGCAATTTCATAACGATAAAAGGGATCCCACCAATCCTTGATATCACGTCCTTCTTATGCTAGATAACTTATGCAATAAAAGCTGCATCAGTTATCACTGTATTACATGACAGCAGACCACTTATCATCTAAGAGAATTCTAAAAATAAATTAAATGAAGAAGAAGAAGAATAAGTCTTCACAACCTGGTCACTTATTGATTTCTGGTTCCAGGAAAGCACCTCTAGACCCAATCTCCTAGAATAGCTTTCCCAGCGTATTTAAGCATTAGCAGTCGCAATCCAGGAAATCCAGTGCAAAGACCTAGCAGTGGTAGTAGTACCACTGACAGCACCACAGTCGAAGGTAGACCAGACGGTGCCACCTTAGACCCTAGTAGTGCTGGAGACATTATGGCCGGAGCGACGATGACTCCCCCTTTCATGAAGCCTCGAATGGGAGGAGCATACTCATCAAAGTATGTCATAGAGTCCAAACAGGCAAGGAGACATTCTCCTTCACCTTAATCAGACAAGGGGTCGATGCTAGCTTGATCGCCCCCTCCCCTCGACCGTTTGAGATGCATACCGCTAGAGAAGTGGAGGTAGATCAAAAGCTCTGGGAGCTGAACTAGCATATTGAAACTCTATGAGGTTTGGCCCGGGTAGAGATGAGGGACTTGATTTTACTACCGATCCATCCTTCAGAGCCCATATCATGCAGGAACAATTATCTAGATTTTTTAAGATGCCATAGTTAAAAATCTATGATGTATCCACTAACCAGTGGATTATTTGGAAAGTTTTAAAGCCTTGATGTTCTTCATGGGACTACCAATAGAATCCTATACTGAGCCTTTTCCTCTACCTCAAGAAGGTGGCTCGATATTGATATTCTAGTTTAAAGCCAAACTTCATCCATTCTTTCGACTAGTTAAGTTGATCCTTTATCTCTCATTTTACTAGTAGCAGGAGGTGTGCTGAGGCTGACTTGCTAATCAATATCAAGTAAGGGAAACGAGAATCTCCCAGGTCTTATATGAGCCGATTCAATGAAGCGGCTCTAGAAGTATACAATTTACCATGTAGTCGCTATAACTTCCATGAAATATGGTCTCTAGTAGTGTTCTTTTCTTTTTCCTTGGAAAAGAAGTCTATGGTAGACTTCTCCAAAATGCTGACCAGGATGGAGAAGTATGTACATGCTAAAGAGGCATATGATGTGCATGGTCTATCATTTGCTCCAGCGGCAACGGTACGGTACCCAACCTTGGAGTTTCGATCAAGAAGGAAAGACCATGGGAAAAGGCCAAGAAGCTAAACCCCTTCGTGATGTCGGAGAACTCCTTCGATCCAGTATCATAAAGTCCTCCAAACCAATTGGACATCCTACCACCACGGTTAGTATACCCCTCTGAATGCCCCATGTCCCTAAATTTTGATGCAGGTTAGGAGGAACTGCCTAAGGTAAAGAGGATACAAACAAGACCAGAGAAGCATAATCTGAATAAGTACTATCTCTACCACCAAGACCATGGTCATGATTGAAGGAGTGCATACAATTTCAAGATGAAATCGAGGAATTCATTCGCCATGGATGATTGAATAGATTTCTCTAGGACTGGAGGGAGAGGCGCGATACCCAGGTCCCATGCTTGCCAGAACCACCATCGAGGGTAAAGGAGCCAGCCAATCAACCCATCAAAGGGACTGTCAATAAAATCATTGGAGGGCTAGGGGAAGAAGTCAAAGCAAGCAAAAAGCAAAGGCTCGAGGAAGTCATTACTTTCACCTAGGCTAATGCCGAGAGAGAACAATACCCCATCATGATGCTAGGATTGTGATCCTGAATTTTGATGATTATGATGTGCACCATGTGCCCATTGATAGTAGAAGCTCGGAGGTTGTGTTGTTGTACGATGTTCTCCTAAAAATGAATATTTCTTCTAAATGGCTGAAAAATCTAGATACACGATAACTAAATTTTGGAGGAGCCGATTCTATTGAAGGAACTATTGTGCTATCGACGATAGCAGGAAGCGCTCCCCGATGGTCCCAGGTATAGCTTACTTTCACAATTGTAAAGATCCCCTCGATATATAATTTCATCTTAGACTGGCCAGGGTTGAACAACCTCCGTGCAATAGTATCAACCTACTATCTACTTATGAGGTTCTATACCTGCACGGGGTTAGGGGGTACATGGGAACCATACCTTGGCGACGTAATGTTATTAGTGGCCCACTAAGTCAAACCCTTGAATGCCTTTCCTGTCGAAGGACTAGACACTAGGGATGAGTTAATCGAGGAGGGGGAGAGCCTACGGAGGATTTATAGTTATTCCCTACTGATGGGAATCCCCAGCATACAATTTAAATTGGCTCCAAGCTAGAGGAGGCTACAAAGCAATGGCTTGTGGCCTTTTTGTAGAAAGACATTGACGTTCTTGCTTGGTCCCCTGTAAATATACCAATCATCGAACCACAAGTGATAATGTGTCATTTAAATATGGATCCTACCCATCGACCAGTAAAGCAAATGTGTTAGCTTCAGTCCTTGATTTTGATGAATAACAAAATATTGAGTATATGTTTTGAACTAATATTTCAATTGGAGTTGTGAATTCTAGGTTACAGGTACATCAAATTTTTACACAAAAGCATCAAAGTCATTTACTTTAATGCAAGATAAATTTCAAAGTTTTAGAAGTCTTCTCACTTTGGAAAGCTAAGAAATTGATCACTTTGATCATTATGGAGAAGAAATTGGAAGTATATTGGATAAAATTTAGAGTTTCAGAGCTTGGCACAAAATTTGAAATTGGCATAGACCAAGTGTCAACTCATGAAGCCTAAGCATCGACACTTCTGAAGATTGACATGCAAAAATTCTGCCGGCATGCCAAGTGTCGACCTAAGTGTCGACTCACATGTCGACTCAAGGCCTGAGAATAGAAATGGATATAATATTATTTTTGGACTCCAGTGAAGTGTTGACCCAAGTGTCGATCCAAGTATCGATTCATAAGTTGACTCACAAATCGACTCATGGCCTGAGACAAGAAAGTTATAGAAGAGTATCATTCCTGGATTCTTTGCCAAGTGCTGACTCAAATGTCGACCCAAGTGTTGACTCACAAGTTCAAGTGTTGACTCATATGTCAACTCATAATCTGAGACCAGAAATGAAGCAGAATCATGGATTTCAAGAATTATACCTGGTATCGATCCAAGTGTCGACCCAAGTGTCGACTCACAGGTCGACTTACGGGTTCTAACAACAGTAACGGTTATGTTATTAGAAGTTCAGAATTGATTCAAACAGTCAAAAATGACTAGTTTCTCCTCTCCAATGATCACAAATAATTTTTTGAAGATTTTTAGTGTATTTATCTCTCACCAAATTCATTGAATACACAAGAGACACAAGAGACAACTCCTATCATTCTAGAAAGCTATTGAAAAGATAAGAGAGAGAGCTAAAAAAAAGATTCCAAGTGAAAAACCTTTATTCTAGTCGTTAAGCCTTCGAATCAATATCCAAAAGTGTTCATTGAAAGCTTCCAAAAAGAAGAAGACAACTCAAGCATTCAAAAGAGCTTTATCGATATTATTTTTACTTTTTTGAGAGCTTTTCTTATGCTCACAACCGTACTTTTGGTCTTATTTGCTGTAACTAGTTTCAAGGCTATTGAAACTAGGGGTTAGGCCCTTCCAAGCCATGAATTGGAATACAAGCCTAGGGTTGGCTTGTGGAAATGGTTGTTGGTAAGCCTAAGTAAGAAAACCAACTGTGGGTTTGACTTGTGAGCTCTTAAAAATAAGATGGCTATACTCTTTAGTAGATTATAGTAAAATTTCCAAGAGATAGCTTGGAAAGTGGATGTAGGTACTTGGAGTGCACCGAACCACTATAAACTTCTTGTGTTTATGTGTGTGGCTTGCCTTCTCATTTATTTCTCTATCATTGCTTTTTGTTCTTTAAAGCACCGCATTTATATCATATTCTGCATATTCACATTATCACAAAACACATTAGTTCAGCACATACTTAGTTTAATTTTTAAAAAACCTAATTCACCCCTCGTGGGTTGCTACACTAGGCAATAAAATGAAAAGAAGTTTTATCCTAAAGTGATAAAAGGTCATTGCTTAAAAAACACAGAAGCTGACTAACATCGGGTTCATCAGAGAAGTCAATTACCCCTATTGACTGGCTAATATTATATTGATAAAGAAAGCCAGCAAGAAGTGATGGATGTCTATAGACTTTACAAACTTGAATAAGACCTATCCGAAGGATAGCTATCCACTTTCTTGAAATGACCAGTTGGTAGATGCGATGTGGGCTATGAGCTTATCACCTTCATTGATGTATTTTCAGAATATAACTAGATTCATATGGCACATGTGGATGAGAAGAAATCCCTTTATTATTGACCATGGTTTGTTTTGCTATATGATGATGTCGTTTGGCTTAAAGAATGTAGGATGACCTACCAATTATTGGTGAACAAGATTTTCAAAGACCAAACTAGCCATAACATGGATGTCTATATGGATGATATGTTGGTCAAGAGCCATGCCTTGGGAGTCATATAGATGACTTAGAGGAAATCTTCACCTTCCTATACCTTCATAGTGATGTTCGGGAAGTTCCTCGGGTTCTTGGAGTCCCATTGAGGGATTGAAGCTAACTCGAAAAAGATACATGCCATATGACAAAAAGGCACTCCAAGGATAGTAAAGGAGGTATAGAGGCTTATGGGGCAGGTTGCTACCCTCAGCTGGTTAGTTTCTAGATTGGCTAAGAGGTGCTTACACTTCTTCTAAATGCTGAAAAAGTCGAAGGACTTCTAATGGGCCGAGAATTCTATAAAGCATTCAAGGATCTTAAAGCTTATCTCAGTACCTCCCCTCTCCTTAGCGAACCTGAGGTAGGTGAAGAGCTATATTTGTATTTAATGGTCTCTCCCTCCATCATTGGTTATGTCCTTATTCGAGAGGAGGACTAAATCCAAAGGCAAGTATGTTATGTTAGTCGAGTCTTGCAGAATGCTGAAACCAGATACAACCAGCTTGAGAAATTTTTTTGCTCTTATAACTTTGGCCAGGAAGCTCGTCCTTATTTCTAGGCACATATTGTGATCATCCTTATAGACCAACCCCTTTGAATGACCTTGTATTGGTCGAATCCTTCGAGCAGAATGGCCAAGTGGGCCCTCGAGCTTTTTGAATTCAACCTGGTGTTTAGGTCAAGACCTTGTATAAAGGTGCAAGTACTGATCGATTTTATGACAGAATGCACTGTCCCTGAAGAAGAATCTGAAGGGGGTGATCCAATATTGGAAGAACTGGAGAATCAGTGGGTTGTTTATGTGGACAGAGCCTTAAATGCTAATAGTTTGGGAGTAGGACTTATCCTTACCATCCCCGAAGGAGAGGATATTTAATATGCTCTCTACTTTGAGTTCCTTCCACAACAATAAAGCTGAATATGAAGCTCTAATTACTGGCATTAGAATATCTAAAGAGCTAGGAGTGCAACATTTAAGGGCCTATAATGACTCATAGCTTGTAGTCAGTCATCTACTGAATGAATATGAAGTAAGGAAGGAGAGCATAAGGAAGTACCTCCAAAAGGTGAAGGATTTAATCCCTACTTTCCATAGCTTTGGTGTTCAACAAGTTCCCATGAAGGAGAATGCTTGGACCAATGCTCTGTCTAAACTTGCAACATCTGGCCCACATGATTTATGCACGCAGGTGTTCTTTGAAGTACTGGAAGAGCCCAGCTTCAACAAGTCTAAGCTCGTGTTGCAATTGGATGCTAAACCTTGCTGGTGGATCCACTGGTCCAATATCTCTATGACGAGACTCTCCCCATTGATAGGAGTGAAGCTCATAGGCTATGGCACTAAGCCCCTAAGTTCATCCTTTATGAAGATAAATTCTATAAGTAGTAAGTAGTCTTTTTCCTTGCCATTACTCTAATGCTTGTGACCCTTAGAGGCAAAGTACGTTTTTTACGAAGTTCATAGAGAAATATGAGGCAACCACTTGGGGGTAAGGGCTTTGTCCTATAAAATCCCGCAGCAAGGATATTACTGGCCTACCAAGTAATAGGATACTATTGACATGGTCATGAGGCGTGACCGATGTCAGCACCATTCAAATGTACAGTGACTATCGACCGCACCGCTTACTCCAATAAAGTGGCATGGCTCTTTGCTCAACAGGGAATGGACATACTAGGATTCTTTTCCCTAGTCTCTGAATAGCAAAAATTATTGCTTGTGGCCATTAATTATTTTACGAAGAAGATAGAAGCTGAGCTACTTACCAAGATAACAAAGGTCAAGATAAAGGACTTTATTTGTAAGCCTATTATCTGTCGCTTTGGCTTTCCTAAGACCATCATCATTGATAATAATCGATAATCAATGACTTCAAATTAACTGAATTTGCCTAACCTGGGTATCACCCATTGCTTCACTTCTGTCATCCATCTCAAGCTAATAGGGAGGTCGAAGTGGCTAATAGAACTTTTTTTTAGGGATTTAAAGACTTGGCTTGATCAAGCGAAGGGATTAGGGCTCCCATCCTTTCGAGTCAAGAGTTTCAACAAAAGTAGCAACTTAGAATAGTTCGGGGCAAATTTAGATCTATTGGAAGAAATTCGAGAACATGCTGCTATAAAAATGGCAACCTATCGATAAAAGGTCATGTGATACTACAACGTGCGAGTCCATGCTAAATTCTTTAAGGCTAGAGATTTGGAGCTGTGATGGGCTGAGATATCTCATCCAACAAACTAAAGAAAGCTTTCTCCAAACTGGGAAAGACCATATTGAGTGAAAAAAAGTCATCCAATCAAAATATATTGTCTGACATAGCTAGATGGAACACCTCTGCCTTACCCATGGAACTTCGAAAATCTCTGGATGTACTATTAATAAGAATAATACAATCTTCCCTATTTAAATGAAAGATTTACAATTAGATTGTATACCCTTGTTGATCAGTAGGTTGAAGGCACCTTTGTTTAGCATCAGAGCTAGTTGCTACATTTTTACGCTTTAATAAATGATTGAAATAGAAGCTTTCTCCCATATTGTGCAAATCATTCTCGAAGGCTAACTTATAAGATCCTCGTTAGTCTGTCCCTGCACATCGGGGGCTAAATTATAAGATCTTTGGCTCAACGACGATAAGGGCTAACTTATAAGACCTTTGTCCATCCATCCCTACATATCAAGAGCTAATCTATAGGACCCCCTGCTCAATGACTACGAGGGCCAACTTATAAAAACCCTCATCCATCCATCCCTGCACATCGAGGGCTAACCTATAGGGCCCTCAGCTCAATGACAATAAGGGCTAATTTATAAAACCCTCATCCATCTATCCTTGCATGTCGAGGGCTAACCTATAGGACCTCCGATTCAACGATGATGAGGGATAACTTATAAGACCCTAGTCTATCCATCCCTACACATCAAGGGCTAACCTATAGGACCCCTGGCTCAATGACGCCGAGGGCTAACTTATAAGACCCTCGTCCATTCATCCTTGCATGTCGGGGGCTAACCTATGGGATTCCCGACTCAACAACGATGAGGGCTATTTTATAAGACCCTCGTCCATTCGTCCCTGCATATCAGGGGCTAACCTACAGGACTCCCAGCTTAATGACGATGAGGACTAACTTATACGATGATTGCCTGTCCATCCCTATACATCGAGGGATAACCTATAGGATCCCTGGCTCAACAACGGGCTAACCTTTAGGATCCCTGGTTCAATGACTGGGGTTAGCTTAAGGCCCTCATCCATTAAACATTAGGTGTCGACCTATGAAATTCTCAACAAAGGCATCTAGCCAAGGATAACTCATTTCAAAGAGACTCATCCTTATGCACTCCAGAGTACAACACTACAATGTTCATATTATAAAGTAAATAAAAGGTACTTCATTAATATTTTCTAGAAAATAAGCCTAAAGGCTCTACAAAAGAGGCTTGCCTTGGAGACAGGCCAATGATCTATACATGCAAAAGCAAAAAGAGAAGATGATAATCTAGGCAACTGGTGAAGAGAGACCCACAGCTCCTTTGGCCCCAAAGGCTAGTTCATCTTTGACTTGATCTTTCTCGTCTAAGAAGATCAAATCTAAGTTCAAAAAATATTTGGTCACTTTTTTCTAAGCCTCCTTTATCCCTTCGAGGAAGGCCAGGATAAAGAATGCTATCTTCTAGTCTTTATAGTCCTTAGAGAGCTTATAAGCCTCCATACCCTCCTAGATCGCCATTTCCTTCTGTGCCTTTGGCCCCAAAGGCTAGTTCATCTTTGACTTGATCTTTCTCGTCTAAGAAGATCAAATCTAAGTTCAAAAAATATTTGGTCACTTTTTTCTAAGCCTCCTGATCCCTTCGAGGAAGGCCAGGATAAAGAATGCTATCTTCTAGTCTTTATAGTCCTTAGAGAGCTTATAAGCCTCCATACCCTCCTAGATCGCCATTTCCTTCTGTGCCTCATAGTCACCCTCCTGCATCATCCAACTCCCATCTCTTTTTACTCTCTGAGGAGAGTTTTCCTTCAAGTACTTTGATCGCCTGGACATACCTGATGGATGCTCTAAACAACATTTTTCAATCGATTTCAGCCTCAAACTCATTGAGGTGGCCCTTCATTCCTTTCATCTCGCTCTTAGTTGAGGCAAGATGACCCCTCACGTTAAAATAATCATTAATATAATGACACACCTATAAAAAAGGAAGGCAATAGTTAGATAATAGTGGCCGAATCAAAATCCGAGGATAAGGGAGAGGACATACCTGATGAATGCTCCAAACAACATTTTTCGGTGCCAGGAGGCCCCCTTGCCGATGATTCGCTTGGAGTAGATGGGGCAGATAAGGCCTTTGAAGAGGTCGTTGGTGACCCCCCAATTGTCAAAGGCATAGTCCTCGAACTTGGCACCTTCGAGATGGTTACTTAGAGTACTCGCCCCCTTGGTAGCCACAGACAAGAGGGCAAACGAGGAGACCCCAGCCTTGGTCGATGTCAATCGACACATCCCTAGGGTAGGAGGAGGAAGAGTCTTCGAGGGAACAGCAATAACCACTCCCTCGGCCTTGTAAGCGGTTCCAGTTGATGGACACATGTGCTACACCATATAAATTTTCATCGACCTACCTGAGGGGCCTTGAACAGTGCTGGCCTTTACTTTGTGGCCACCTTTCTTAGCTCCTAGACGTTCGAATGATCCATAGCTACAAAAAAAAGAGAGAAAAAAGAGAAAGAAAAGGGGGAGGGTGTTTCTATATCTAGATGATCGACTTGAAAGTCCCGCACCTATAAGTCTCGGGGTCAACTCCATGCATCCTTAGCATGTCAATAGATTGAAGGAGAGATTGAACTTGTCCATCCATTGGCTTCTGATTTTGCATTAGGGAACTAGAAGCCCTAAAATTTTTGGCACTAGAAATACTCATCGAAAATCACCTTGTTTGTTAGAAGTCGCCTCTTAGTGGCATAAAATCCCTCCCCTTTTAAAGCTAAGCAAAGCCAAAAAAGCTACCCTAGACTCCTATTTAAATAGAAGGCCGTCATAATTTTTTCTCATTTTGAGAGATGCTATAAATAACCACATGGCATCCATTCACCCACTAACTCATTCCGTGCCTTGTGAGGAACATTAACTCTTGATTGAACCTCCGAGATCCCTTGAGTATACGGTTAAGTCTACTTCTGGCTCAAGACTCTTTGCATTCAAGCTAAGAAGTAGGGGACAAAGATATATGGGACTAAACCCCCACCCTCGACATCCCGAGAGTTCCAAGACTAGGTTTCATCTCTAATAGTCATCTATCTATCCCATAGCACCTTCTGGCCACCTTCAGCTTTGCCGACTCTTGGTCACTGATCAACCCTCAATCATCGAGGTGGAGCTCCTTGGTTCACGAGGGTCGTTAAAAGTCGTGAAGACTCACTTCCTCCCTAGCAGCATGACCTTCGGGTAGCGAAAATGCACCCCAAGTCCCTCGATCCTATGGACCCTCGGCCCCTGTACAAGTACCCAAGACGATCAAGAACCCTTGCATCAAAGGACAAATAAAGCTCTTTAGCAACATTTTTCAGGTATCTTAAGGAAAATCAACGACACTCACTTCGATGCGCCCTATTATAGATCAGGTAGGCAAATCTCATAATCCATAGCAAATTCTTGTAATTAAGAGGAGCATGATTGGACCCAAACGGTGATCCACATCACCATTAAAAAATGTGGTTGTCAGTGCAGAAGAGACAAATTCCTAATTAATAGAAAATAGACATTCTGGCCACATGATGTAATTCTTTGACACTACATAGGACTAAATCTTAGAATTGTCACTTCTCTCATCCAGCACCCTGAGGATTTTTCATCTGCCTAAAGTGCCTATCTTGAGTCTATAAAAGGAAGTTCCTTGAGAATCCTCAATACATTCTCTATTACACACAGCCTCTCCTCTGGCTCTACTCACTCTCTTTTCTTTCTTTCTGTTGCCTACTACCTAACTTGAGTGTTGGAGGGTCTTCGCTGGACCAACCTCCAACAGACCTTTTTTTTTCCAGGTACAATCTATGAGCGCCACTTCTCCAGCAACCTCCAGTGTCCGAGTGGCAAGCAATGCCATCAATTAGTATTTTTATTTTTTGCAATTCCCATAAGCACAAGGGTTAAGAACCTGTTTATATATATATATATAATAGGGTGAACTTATCGATGTTTCGTGGTGGAAGGAGATTGGAAAAGTATGCTGGTAATTTTATTTTTCTAGTAATACAAGAACCCCTTCGTGTCATGAAATTTTTATAAACTTGATAGTCTCGGTAAAATCAGAGACTTCCTTGTGACCATATTTCTAATGGAGTATTGCGTAAAGAAATCATATTTGAATTTCGTAGCTTTCTAATCTTCTAAACATTAAACATGATAGTTGAAAAATGCAAACTATAACTCTACTACTTTAACATGTTATGCGAGTGTCTGTCCATCCGCTAACTAAAACCTTCTTTGATGAAAATACATCTCAAACAGTTAAGGTTTCATTTAAGGACTAGCATGAACTTATTATGAGAAAATTAATATCTAACGCCTCCTCCTTGACCTTAGAGAGGAAAGCAATATATTTTTTGAGACTTTGAATTTTAGCTTCTCGGTGCAAATTAATAATTTTTCATCTAGTCGAAGTTTCCAAAACTAGCTTTTATGCAAACTCAAAGTTAGTTAGTCTAATAGAAATATGCTTGCAAGTTCATAACTATTTAATAATCATTACTTAATTACACAATGAAGACTAAGCATTCAGTTTCTTATATTTAGTCCTTTTTTTTTTTTTTTAACCGATAAAGGGAACGAGACCCATCCGCACTATAATCGGCAAAATTCAAATAGTCGGTATGTACCACGGACGGCTCAAACCCAAAATCTTTAATTGCTAACTAGTGGGTTGTAATATTGGAATAAATCCCATTTCACTCATATTAAAATAATCAGGTACCACTTTCCATGTCACGGTAGATTTGATCAGGCTACTATGTTATATTTTTACTCCTGCCTCGAGCCCAACTTGATTCATCATTCCATCGTCATCGCTCAAGTCATCCTAGGATGGTTCAATATGGTCATGAATGAAGCATCAAATAGGTAATCTGGTCCATCTAATTTGATCACTTGCACTCCACCATTTCCATTTGCAGTGGATGGTTGCTTTCAGCTAGACAGAGAGGTTATATTTCAAGCTACAACTCTTAAGCAATATGTCACTTTAAAAAGCTACCCACCCTACCTACTTACTGCTAATAACAATGATCCAATGATGGTTATGATATTTGTATCAAACTCGATTTAATTTTGAGAATTCTGCTACGATCCCTTGTTCCAAAAATACCCTCTCGAATAAAAACTGATATTAACCGGGACATGAGTGGATGACGAGAAGACAATCTTTTAGCTTGCCGAATACGGTGATTTTGATGCCGGTATATTTGCATTACCCTCTAAAACATCCATTCTCCAAAATCATATAATCCTCTTGGCAATGGAATGGGCAATCGGATATCTTCAATAATTTTTGAATATTTCTGGAAGAAATATTTAGATTGTACCTCTACGATCCCTTGTTCCAAAAATACCCTCTCGAAAAAACTGATATTAACCGGGACTGAGTGGATGACGAGAAGACAATCTTTTAGCTTGCCGAATACGGTGATTTTGATGCCGGTATATTTGCATTACCCTCTAAAAAACATCCATTCTCCAAATCTATAATCCTCTTGGCAATGGAATGGGCAAATCGGATATCTCAATAATTTTTTGAATATTTCTGGAAGAAATATTTAGATTGTACCTCATAATCTGCACCATAGCTCGATGGTTGCCACCATCCTCCCTAAGAAAGTTTAGGGTGCAAATTTCGGTTGTATTTCTCCCTCAAATATTTGAGCCATTCAAATCAACTAGGTGCTGCTCATTTTCTCAAGAACGATAATTTAGATGTTGCCATCCATCCAAAGGCCCATACCAGAAAACAACTTAACTTAATGGGCTGCGAGTACTCGTACAATCATCCATCCAGAGGCCCAAGATCCGATGATACAGATCTAACCATGAATACCATGCATGGTCCTGATTTTAATCAGACGGTTGTAGAGGGCGAGAACATCGAGCGCCCCTTCATCTCCCATCAGCCGTCTCATCAAGATCAAAATGATCGGGGCATTTTGGTAAATCCCCTTTTCCCCTTCGGTCTTAGGAAGGTCCCGTGGGGCGCGAAGAATGATTGCCGGGAGCGAGCTCACCACTGCGCGAGAAAACCAAGTAGCATTTCCGCCTCCTTTGGTATCAAAGTTTTTTCTTCCATTTATTTATTATTTCATTTGAACTTTTGCTATTTTTATCCCTAATTCGTTCGGTCTACGATCTCATTTAATTAGAGGAACAGGTAACTTGTTTTTGAATTAAATTTAGGGCTTCGATTTTTGTTTTCTAGATCTGTTTCTACCATCTGATTTCGCTTTTTATTTAATTTCGATAGGAAATAGTGTCACGGATTGCTCGCATTCTTGACCTATTGATTTCAGGTAGTAACGGAATCGTGACCTTAGAATTCTAGGGTTTTTATTTGTTCTTGAATGATCCTTTCTATTAAGATTTTCCCTATTACTGTGCAAATTGATTTGATATAGTTATTGTCGATTCATATTTCGTTAGATCTTTCGATCGGTTATCCTAATGCTGGGATTTGTTTGTCTATTTAATGGCTAGAAGAACAAGAATGGATCAATCAGAGCTTAAATACATGGAGGACGAGGATTCGCCTGTGATGAAGACGATCAAGGGAGCGACGACGGGTTTAGCTGCCGGTGCGCTTTGGGGTACGGTCGTTGCTACATGGCATGACGTGCCCCGTGTAGAGAGGCACGTAGCGCTCCCTGGGTTAATTAGAACGTTGAAGATGTGTGGTAACTACGGGCTTACTTTTGCTGCTATCGGAGGTCTCTACATTGGTGTCGAGCAGTTGGTGCAGAAGCAAAGGATGAAGAGGGATTTTATTAATGGTGCAGTCGGTGCTTTTGTTGCCGGAGCATCTGTTTATGGTCTTAAAGGTATTATAGTTGTGGCCTATTAATTTTATCACAATATGAATTTTAAACTTGCGTTTCTTTTATGGGCTTAAAGGTATTATAGTTTTGGCCTATTAATTCTATTACAATATGAATTTTAAACTTGCATTTGTCATAGAGGAATAGCACTTTAATTGTCAGACAGTGTTTACTGAGAAGGGATTTATGATAATAAGGGGATGTGACTTCATGTACTTGATAGTCGATTGAGTTCATTATGTTGACTTCTATCTAAAACTAATTTACAATCCTATCATTTTATATTTACAGTAGGAGTTGGCTGGTAAGCGTCCATATATGGTTGGTAATGTTTCTTATGTTCTTTTACTTGCATGTTTAAGCATGTGAACCAATTCCTATTGGCAATTTGTATCCTAAATCAAGGTATTAGAGTTGTGGAAATGCAAAAGCTAACCTATCATGATATGTATGTTATCTTACCATGAAAATCTTCATTCTTTACCCACTTTGGTGATGCTTCCATGATCCTTCATCTCTCTATTGAATCACCACTTTCACCTTGTTTACTCGTTAGTTATGTTCACGGCTATTTCTAAAAATGGATTTCACTCTCACCAAGTACTTCAGAAAATGAATGTCGCTTTTCATATTCCTGGCTTCTCAAGTTTCATTCTCCTGACAAGTTATTAATGCTTGTAATTTGGTTTGAACTTATGATGCTGGATTTTGCAAGGAGATACAGGTTTTCAACCTCAACCAAGAAATATATTAGACAGCCAATCACAAGATGTAGCCAGTTGTAAGAGAGGCTAATTAATATGTTAAAAATATGCTTTCAAATTTCTTGTAAGTTTATTTTTGTTCTTATTTTCATTCATTCTTCCTTAAGTGTTCATAAACTTATAGGAAATTAGCCATCACATAAATTAGAAACAACATTTTGACAATGGTTTATATCAAGGTCTGCCATACCATTCTCTATTGATTGTGTTGTATATTGAGGTTCGGTTCGTATATGAGCTGAACCAGTCCTTATCAGTTTGAACTGAGTGAAGCCGTCCCTTACCACCCCATTTTAGTGGATACTCTGGCTGGGAGTAATAAAAAACATTGGAAGCCTGTCTTGGTAAAAGGTGCATGCTATACCATATCGACCATGCTATACCAAACCAATAATGTACTGGTGCATTTTTCAATATTGGTTTTGTGGACCTTGGTTTTTAGGCCCAGACTTGTGAAATGAAAGTGACATCAAATTCCTTTTTACCTCTTTTATTCAAGTTGTCTGTTCCCCTTTTCTGTCTTTTTTGCAAACCTTTGACTTGAAATGTTGATTTTCAGGGTATTTTCATCATGGTAATATTTTGCCTATGGTACATATGACCAAATAATATCAAATGACTTCATTATCCTCTATTTGTCAAACTCAAATATTTTAGCATGCTTATATCTAATGCTAGGCTTCCAACCATAACCAAAATCCATTGCACCTTTCTTGTCTTTGCCAAGCTAATTATGTATTTTTTTCTCCATGGCATAGACGTATAGTTCCATATTACAACAAACTCGTTTCAATGTACCTCAGTTCTCTATAATATACAGTTGTTATATACCACTTTATAGGAAGATAACCACTCCATTTACTTAGACTTTGTCCTAGCTGAAACATCGTCATCTACATTCCAGCCTTTTTTTAGTGATATAACCAACATAGCAAAAAATAGTCCTTTTCTTAAAAAAAAATCTTATTGTATCATCTCAAGTGCATTCTTTGCTTATATATCCTGCAATGAATAGTGTTTCTTGCTTTTGATGAACTAATTTTAAATATCTTCTCATCTTTTTGTTCATCGTCACCTACAAATAAGGTAAGCTAAGATTTCTTTTATTGAGAATCAACAACCTATGCATCCATGACAAGTAAAAAAGTGTTGGCTTAGAACTGAACTTGGATATATCTGTCTCTGAGAACCATCAAACCTTTTCAAAAGGTGGAGTTGTTTCTTTTCTAGTTATAGTTCCATGATAGGCACTTTGGTGTTCATAATGTAAATTGGTCACTTAAGACTTTCTTTATCAATTGCTTGTGCATGCCCAGTGTTACTTGTCATAGATTCCTGTTCTCACTGTTATCATTTTTTAATCACTTGTTACCAGTAGCTTTGCTGGAGGATCTATAAGATTGGCTCCGCACTGATTTGTCAATGCTGAGATTATTCTTTGTATCAGAGTGCTTCATCTTCATTCATGTAACTTGCACTTCAAAATCTTACTCTGAAGTAAATCAATTTTACTTCTCTTATCCTTATGTTTGTCCCATCTTGTCATAAATCTTGGCTACTTCTGTAGTTTAACTTCAAACTTGAGGACTTCTCTGTTTCAGTCAGGGGGGAAAAGGAAGATTTCATGTCTTTGAGAAACTTAGTACCTACCTCGCTTACCTTGTTACTCTTTCATTTTCAATGAACCGAGCTATATTAAGTTATTCTTGTTTCTTTAAGGCATGTTCCAAAGTCCATAAAGACAAATGATACTAGCCTGCTAGGCTTTTTCTGCATCTAGTGAAAATACAAGTTATTTGGTTTTGCACTAGCTTGCATTTCTCACTTGAGGTGCAACATGTTGGATGAGATTGAGCTAGAGTATCCTACAGTCTCTGATTTGTTTTCCTAGTTCTTGTAGAGCACTCTGTTAGTCTATCCTGAATATCTAATGCTTGTGCATCATTGACATGACCTATTAATGCAACTTGTACTTCTTCCTTCTATGTTTCCAATTTAGTATGTTGGTGGCTGCTTCCATAATTAATTTCAGGCCTCAACTTGTTAAGTTATGATGGTCATGCATGATTCTACATAAATTAGCTAGTTAGTGCATAATTATACATTTACCCATGCTATTCAGTTTTGAATCATGAACTTCTATCTTACCAACAAGTTTGTGTAAAATAATATCCAATGTCCTTTTTTCCCTCCCTGTCAAACAAATTAATGTAAACTTGCATGTAGTAATTGTTTACTTAAGAGGATGCAAGATTCATATTCTTTAATCTTTATTTAGATTTGTTCTTTCTCATGAATAACACAAGTAAATTAGTTGTCAGCCTATCTAAACTGTTTTGATTGTTGCTAGTTTTTGTAAGTTTTATGACAAATTTGATTCACAAAGAATTAATTTGTTATCACATAAAGCTTGAATTGTTTTGAAACACTCTGTATTACACTGTGCTTGTAATTTATATACCACGAGCTTTTAATTTAACACTCTTTAGATTTAACTGTAAATGTCAAGCTTTTAATTTAATACTCTTTAGATTTAACTGTAAATATGGCATTTACTGTTCTCTGTGTTAAGAACCATTACAATAACTGCAAACAACAGTCTGTATTCTATTTACTATTTGTTCCCATCAATGATTAGATCTAGAGTATAGCTAAACTATTCTAACCTTCCTAGAAGTGCTTGCATGTTTCCTGCTGATGATATGTTTTCATCTAACTGAACCTTATTTTTTATTAAAATAGGTTTAAAATAAATTACTGTCAGTTGCTGAGGTGCCATTTGGCATAATTTTTATTTTTTTATTTTCAAAAATAAAAAAAATATGTTTTTATTTTTTCTAATTTTTAAAAATATGAACATGTTTGCTGTAGTCAATTATTTTTTGAAAACAAACATGGTGATGGTGGTGGAAATGGTAGTAGTTATAATGAAGGTAGTAGAGGTAATGGAAGTGTCAGTGGTAGGTCTAGTAGCAGTATACTAGAGTTGGCGATGATTGCAGTGATAGGGCGGTGGAAGCAATGGTGGTGGTGGTGGTGGTAGTGGTGGTGATGGGGGCAGTAGCGAGGTAGCAATGACAAGGTGGGGGTGGTGATGATGGTGATGGTGTAGTGGAGGCAGTGATGGCAATGGTAGTGACATTGGCAGGAATGGTGGTGGAGGCGCTAACTACAATATTGGTGACAATGGCAATGGTGACATCTCTACGATGTCAATGATGGTGGCGGTGGCAATAAAAAGCAGCGTAGCGGTGGTGGAGACGGTGTTGGTGGTAAAAAATGAGTTTTTTTATTTTTAAAAATATTGAAAGTAATGATTTTTTTCTCTACCAAGAAATTAAGATTTCTTACTTTCAGTTTTTCTAGACATAACTAAAGTGATTTATAAATAGGAAATAAAAATGATGGTATCAAACATGTTTTTTGTCTCTGCTTTTGTGATTTTACTTTTAAAAATAGAATGGAAGAAATAAAAGTGATGTTAAACAAGCCCTAAAACATAAATCATTATCTGAGTATAGACCTGACAAATTGTCTCCCTTAGATGGTCAGATTGGGGACTCAGTTTTCAGTGGCTTGTGGATTTATACAATACTTTTTCTTGCTAGCTTTCAAGTGAAATTCATTCCTGAAGAGTAATGACACCTATTTGGTATTTGATTATAGTTGCACATTCAGCAGTTGGAAAGAGGAGCGATTGTTTATATCCAACAGCAAGAAAACGGTGCTTTGAGAATACAAAAATTGAGACCCAATGGAGCATTTCCATCATGTATATCTGATGGATGATTTTACTGGTAATAGTATATATGATAAAGGCAGAGGGAGTTGAAAAGAACATGGATCAGTTAAAATTTTATTTGCAGGCATAGCAATAGTTATATGGCATTTGAGACTGCACAAACATCTTGGAATGTTAGAAATTAGAACTTGCATGATTCTGTAATGCAAGGATCTTATTCTCAAACGAGACTGCCGTTATTTTTAAAGGTTTGGAATAGTTTAGTAGGTTTTGCTTTTGAAAGAACTTGCCACTATTATCCTTTGGCTAGGATATATTTCTGAAATGGAACTGCTCTAAACAAGATTGGATTCTCTTGGTGTGTTTTCCGTTATTCTGTTGAGTACAAAGGAATTAATTTTCTACATTTGCAAGGTTTTTTTCTTTAATGATGCACTGATTTTATCTTATTTCTGTTCATGATTCTCCCATTTCATGATTTTTTTTTTTCATCTAATGACACCAATGAAGCTTCTATTGCCTTCATTATTTTCGATCGTTTCTAATTTGGATGGGTACTTTTGAATCTGCAGGGAGAAGCATTCAAACAGCCATCTCTGCAGGTTCTTGTCTGGCTTTCACTTCTGCTGTGCTGGACATTGGGGGTCGGACTACAAGAATCGATACGGGTAAAGAATACTACCCTTACACCACTGAGAAAAGGCCTTCCGTTAGTACTTAATTTCTTCCAAAATGAGCTCCGACTCTTTTTAAGGACCTCAGCCATGATAGGTCTTCAGCACTCTCCTCTGATATGTTTCATGAAATGAGCATCTTAAGACTTGCAGTGCTCATACCTTGTTGTTGGCAATCTATTTTCTGTTTTCAGAAACCATGATGAGACAAATATGGAAATAAATCCTAGTTTTCTTTTGGCTTGCTGTGATGATTGAAGCATGTAAAGCAATTCAGTTTGTTATTCCAGTGATGGCTGCAAGAAAATATTTGGTGATCAGCATCTGCTTGGTTACTTGAAACAAATTTAAGCAATGAATAAGCAATTGGAATATGAACGAGTGATTTACTCATATCATATCAGGAAGTTTGTGTAGCCGCTTAATGTTTAATATGACAATAGGAGAAGGTGAAAAGAATTTTTGTGTTCCTTTGGAGTTCTGTTGCTTGTGCTGTTGCAAATCTTTATTCAATGTGAGTTGCAAACCATACTCCAGTTAATCCATCAATTGGTGACCTGGTGTCGTGGTTTTCGTTAGAACTTTGATATAGCCGCAGGGCATCATGTTTCATTGGAAACTGCAGAATTTAAGATTAGACCTCTTACTATTTCATGGGGTGAGCATATATGGAGCGATGTAGATCATGGGTCTGCTATTTGGAAATGATGAGATTGATGGCAGTGCCTCCTCAAAAGGCCTATATGTTTCTGGCAATATATCAAAGAAATTGGAGGGATGTTTTTCTCAATGCTCCATGTCATTATGTTACGCATGGCATGGCATGGGTGGATGTCCATGTCATCATTTTATTACAAATTGATTAACTACTGGAGGATCTTATAATTAAGGCACCATGATCAATACAGCTTGTTCTTTAAACTTGTATTTCTATGATCATTGTTCATGAATAAATTTGGAATTTTCTTTACTCCTGTAGAACACGTCGTCCACAGATTGAAGTATGGCAGAAGATATTCCTGTAGTAAACATCCAGTTTTTTTTTTTTTTGGTAAGAAACGTCCAGTTGACAGGTGCTATTAAGCATGCAGATTGCTTAGACTGTCATTATATGGTATGTCGCCACGTCAATATATCCAAGAGACAAACTGAAATTTTTTTTTTGGTGCTGAAGTATTGATATGATATTGAGTTCTATGCCTTTTTTTTTTTTAATGATACAAGTAGGAGTCTTAGACATGCATGCGAGCATTTCAACTATTGTTACATGAAAGCTCTTGAACCTCATGTATAAGTGTTTAGATTTATTATTTTTCATGTCTCATTGTATACATCACTTGGTTCAATTGTCTGAGTTCAAGGAATAAAAAGAAAGGAAAATTTCATGCAGCAATAATAAGGGTTTATTATCGATATAATTAGGCGGAAAAAGAAACGTGCGTTAGAGAGAACTGTGGCCATTCGTTCTTTTTCTTGAGTATGCATTCATCATTGATTTGTGTAAACAAATGTTTTATATCATTAGATCTCTATATGTGATGGCAAGATTTTTTTTTTTTTTCTTGAAGAAAAATGAGTCAGAATGCCACCCGAAAATTTATCGGCAAATAAGCTAAAACAGTTAAACTTATTTAGATTATGTGATGGCAAGATTAACGGGTCCAGCTCCACTCTCCTACTAAACCGAACTTTTTCTAAGCTGTTCTACCCCTTGTCTTTTTCGGTTCAATGAAGTGATTTTGAGGCTTCATTGAATCCATACCAGCCTTTGACATTCATTGCACATCTCTTGTTCTAGCAGTCTATCTTAGAGTAGAGCAAGCCACCCTAGAGACTGGTTAAACACAATCTGTCAGCAATCTATACTTCGTGTTCAGGATAAAGTTAACCACATGCTTTGGAAGGGGCTTTATAAGAGAGGGAACGCCTAGACTTGCACGAATAAATTAATTAATTTGGATGCTCAAAAGGCCAAAACCACGTCCATGGTGATTAGCCCATTGTAACGTAAAAATGCATATTCTCTGATTTGTATAAAAAATATTTAAAAATCCTTCCATATTTATTCTTGATGCTGGCGCGCGCGGGAAAAAAAAAAGGTATGACGCATTGTAAGCTAAAGGCTCGAAAACTAAAAAGTCGCGGACTACAGGGTACTCAAGGATGATAGCTTTAACCGGTCTGTTAAATGTCCAATCTGATCCGACTAAAACAGGCCTAATTTTACTCATTTTATTTAAATTTAAAAATAACCATAGATCCTGGACATGATATTTAAAATAAAATTGAACCAATTATGAATAATAATATGACCCATCCTGAATTATGTTATCGTACCATTTATATTAATATTACTTGTTCAGGGATCTTTCATATTGTGAAATATGTATTACATCCAAGATCGCATCTCTGTCTACGTAGTTAATACTGCAAGAAAAAAGAGAAAAAGAAAATACACAATACTATTTAATTGGGCATGCAAAACTTTACTAAGAAAGAAAAAATTACTTACAAAAAGAGAACTCACACTCTCAATCTTATATTAAAGAATTTCTCATTAAGAAGATCCAAATTTTTTACAAAAATCTCAACTTTTAAGAAGTTCCTTTAGTCCTTACAAATTACCATACCCTTTGCCTGGTCTCTGTCCTTTTATAAACCTTTAAAACTATGCACAGGTCTCTGTATTGAAGAGCATTTCGACAAGATTCCAAAGATTCAAATCGTGTCGAAAATATAGTATAATATGAGTCAAAACCCTATCCAGAATACCGTAGACCATCCATAGACCGTCGCTAAGCCTCCCCACGTGAACTGGTGCTAGACTAGGCATATACATGTGTGCCACGTGTACATCCATGTGCGTGGACGTCCATGCACCATGCGAAACGGTCCCATGAACCATGCGAAATATGCAGTCGCGTGGACCGATTGTGCACCTGAGAGCCATGCACATAGCAGGCTACACGCGCTTGCAAGCCAAGTGCATCGCAGGTCATGCGTGCCTGTGGGCCATGCCATGCACATGTGCCTAGGACTGGCCGGGCCACCCATGGGCCGGCATGGCGTGGCACAAAGCGGGCTGTGCCTGGCACGGCCCGCTTGCTACAGTAACGGGCCGTGCTAGGCACGGCCCATAATAAGGGGCCGGGCCGGATTTTGATTTTCTGGTCCGCAGGCCAAGCCCGGCATGGCCCATAAGGGCCTGGGCTAGCACGGCCCGGCCCGCGGGTCAGCACGGCACGGCCCATTAGGGCCTGGGCACGGCACGGCCCATTAGGTCCTGGGCACGGCACGACCCATTAGGGCCTGGACCGGGCCCGGCACGGCCCACAAGGGCCTGGGCAAGGCCAGCTACGGCCCGACCCCCTTAAAATAAATGAAAATAAAATTTTTATTTATAAAAAATATTTTTTAATAAATTAAAAAAATGTTGGGAACTAAGAATTTATTAATATAAAGAACCATAATGGTCGGGGGTTTGGCATAGACCCCTACCAGTTTATTAATTTAAATCAAAATGGTACATGAAAGGAGGGGGACTAGGCATGATCTCCAGAATATAATAAGAAAGGAGAAAAAAATAGAAATAACTCATTTTAACAATTAAAAAAATAAAAATGTATAATTATAAAAAATTAAGAATTATAAATAAATGATCAAAATCTTACTAATCATCGGTAGTGTTTATATCATCATCATCAGACCGTATCTCGCTTCCTGCTATCCTCTTACCTGCGGGGACTGGGTTCGGACAGCAGCTCGAACTTCGCTAGGAGCTCGACCTTAGCTACGAGCTCGACCCCGGGCGAGAGCTCGACCATAGACGAGAGCTTGACCTTAGACGGGAGCTCAACCTCTGCTGAGAGCTTGACCTCGGACGGGAGCTCGACCTCAGCTGGGAGCTCGACTTTGAATGGGAGCTCAATCTTGGCTGGGAGCTCGACTTTGGACGGGAGGTTAACCTCAGCTGGGAGCTCGATCTCAGATGGAAGCTCGACTTCAACTAGGAGCTCGACCTCGATCACTTAGCTCAACCTTAGTCAGGAGCTCGACCTCAGCTGGGCCAAGTGTTCTTCACCACCTCATCACTTAGCTAGATCCAATATGGGAACCATGTCAGTGGCTCGCTACATCAACCGGCATTTTCACCATCTTCGTAATATGTATGCATCATGTAAATAAAATCATTGCAGTTGTCGGGTGCTTCACAGGATCTCAATAACGAAGTTGCCCGAAGAAAATAATAGTCCCCTTCTCAAATCAATGTTCCTCATTTGTTAGTCTGAACTGAGTTGATTGTAAAAATTAAATGTACAATTATAAAAAATTAAGAATTAAAAATAAATGTGCTCGTTTTATGACAGTTGAAGGGTTAAAATAGTAAAAAATCAAAAAATACCCATTTTTTAGCTGTTATGAGCCAAACGGGCCATGCCTGGCCTGGCCCGTAACGGACCCAAACGGGTCGTGCCTGGCCCGTCCCGTAACGGGCCCAAACGGGCCGAGCCAGGCCCGGCCCATTTTTTAAAAAAAATTAAAAAAAAATAACCGGGCTGATGGGCCAGCGGGCCGTGCCTGGCACAGCCCGCCACCCCTCGGTTCTAGGGCCGTGCCGGGCCCGGCTTTCAGGTTAAGAGGGCCATGCCTCCATTTAGTAACGGGCTGGGCCAGGCACGGCTCGTTTAGCCTGTGGCCCGGTGGGCCTGGGCCGGGCCTGGCCCGGCACGGCCCAATGCCCAACGGGGTTTACCTCCCCCTCCCTTTTTTCTATCAAAAAAAAAAAAAAAAGGCTCGTAAACTAAAAAGTCGCGGACTACAGGGTACTCAAGGATGGCAACTTTAACCGATCTATTAAATGTCCAATCTGATCCGACTAAAACAGGCCTAATTTTTCCCATTTTATTTAAATTTAAAAATAACTATAGATCCTGGACATGATATTTAAAATAAAATTGAACCAATTATGAATAATAATATGACCCATCCTGAATTATGTTGTTGTACCATTTATATTAATATTACTTGTTCAGGGATCTTTCATATTGTGAAATATGTATTACATCCAAGATCGCATCTCTGTCGACGTAGTTAATACTGTAAGAAAAAAGAGAAAAAGAAAATACACAATACTATTTAATTGGGCATGCAAAACTTTACTAAGAGAGAAAAAATTACTTACAAAAAGAGAACTCACACTCTCAATCTTATATAAAAGAATATCTCATTAAGAAGCTCCAAATCTTTTACAAAAAATCTCAACTTTTAAGAAGATCCTTTAGTCCTTACAAACTTTCTCTGCCATTACCATACCCTTTGCCTGGTCTCTGTCCTTTTATAAAGCTTTAAAACTATGCACAGGTCTCTGTATTGAAGAGCATTTCGACAAGATTCCAAAGATTCAAATCGTGTCGAAAATAGAGTCTAATCTGAGTCAAAAGCCTATCCAGAATACTGTAGACCATCCATAGACCGTCGCTAAGCCTCCCCACGTGAACTGGTGCTGGACTAGGTCTATACATGTGTGCCACGTGTACATCCATCTGCGGGGACGTCCATGCACCATGCAAAACGGTCCCATGAACCATGCGAAATATGCAGTCGCGTGGACCGATTGAGCACCTGCGAGCCATGCACATAGCACGCTACACGTGCTTGCAAGCCAAGTGCATCGTAGGTCATGCGTGCCTGTGGGCCATGCCATGCACATGTGCCTAGGACTGGACCGGGCCTGGCCCGTTGCTACCGGGCTTGATTTGCTCCTGGGCCTGTGGTGGGTCTTTAATTGGGTTTTCTGGTATCTAGGCTTTGTATTTTAGACTGAATCGAGGCATTTTCTCAACCTTCACATCGACTCAATATTCGAACTCCACCTAACTTTTGAAAGCTCTTGAAAAATCTTGCACCATGACCTGGAGCAAATGCTTATTGCTCATAGATAGGTAAACATAGAGTCGAGTCAGGCTGCTCGATCCCATCTCCATCGTGTGCTGTACTGTGCTTGATTTGAGTCTACTTAGGGAAGCCTCCTGCAGCAATAGGAATTTCACTATGCGACATTGCCTATCATCCTCTCGAGTCTCGCATCTTGTACCTATCCATCTGCATCCAGAGCTCCACCTTATACTGGGCTCCCATTTGTATCAGGAACTCCACCTCGTACTGGACTCCCATCAAGAAGTAATGTGCTATATATTTTTTTCCCTTTAATACAACCCTACTATTATGCATGACCTTCAGGATTCTATCACCAGCTTTTCAATTACTTAAATCTAGTGTGCTCAGTAAAATCAGATTCCTACAAAAATTAGGTGTGTATCGGATCTCGTCCAATTTCTTTACTGTCCCATATGTGCTCTTAAGCCGATTGTCCTGATACCTTTGATTGCATAGCTCAATCTATTTGGCAAGTAGACAGAACCCTCTCTACTCTTTAAAAAGTCAATAGTTCCTTTCTGTAATAGATATAATGTGGATATGCAGAATTTAAAATCTACTATAAAAAAAGTAGATACCTCATTGGATACTATGAGTGCTCACCGTATCTACCACTATCGTTACCATCAACCTCTATCGTAGTAACCTTTGTTCGATCCTTGAGTTATGGATAATCTTTAACATGATGCCCCAACTCATCATACTAGTAATATATGATCTTTTTCGCATCCCTTAACTTGGACTTGAATTGCTTACCTCATGAGCCTTTGTCGCTCCATCCTTTGCCACTTGCACCTTCAGTCACAGCCAAAGCTAAGTTGCCCCCTAAACTCAAAGCTCAATTCTACCACTTGAGAATCTCATTCTGCAGTAATGCTGCAATGATTTTTTCTATCTTAATGGTGCTCTTTCTTACTAAAAGAGTAGTTATTAAAGACTCAAAGGATGGGAGAAGCGATCATAACAAGACTAGCATCCTGATCTTCTTCTCAACTATCTCGCCAACATTAAGGAGATCGGTAAGGATCCTTTAGAAGCTCAAATACTCCTACACACTTTGCCCCTCACTCATCCAGTTGATAGAACTGCTTCTAGAGGAAGAGAGCATTTATGAGTGAGTTTGCCATGTACATCTATTCAAGCTTCGTCCATATCATCATTGGAGAAATCTTGCTAAGTACATGGATCACCATGTCATCTTTTGGGTACAAGCGATCGTGCTCATCGCCTACATCTGGAGCTGATTCTAACTTTTGTCCCCTATGATAGTCAGCATCTCCTCATATATGAGAGTATCGAGGAATCCCTATTGAATCAGCATGTCCTTCACCCTTGCTTGACACAGAAAGAAATTGCTCTTCCCATCATATTGGTTGATCTCTATCTTGATTATGTTTACCTTCTCCATCTTCTTTAACCTTGATTAATGTCACTGTAACACGGATAGCCTCGCTCTGATCCAGTGATCGTGATACCACCTGAATTATACAGTTATTGGAGGATCCTTCGAATTGTGAAATACAGATCCCCATCCAAGATCGTAACTCCATTGATAAAGTTGATACCGTGAGAAGAAAGAGGAAGAAAAAAGATACACAACAAAATTATATTGAACATGCAAGACTTTACTATGAGAAAAAAAATATTTACAAGAGAAAAACTTGTACTCTCAATCTCATTCAAAAGAATCTCTCAACAAAAAGTCCTGGATCTCTTACAAAAGCTCTCAACTCTCAAGAGACCTTTTAGCCCTTACGAGCTTTCTCTATCGCTGCCATACTCTCTACTTGACCTTTGTCTCCCTTTTTAAAGGCCTCGAGACTGTGTACATGTCTCTATATCGAAGAGTACTTCAACAGGATTCTGAAGATTCAAATCATGTCGAAAATGAAATCCAAATCGAGTCCAAACCCCATCCAAAACATCGTAGACAATCCAAGGATTGCTGCTAAGCCTCCCTGCATGAACCAGCACTGGACCAGTCCTATCCCTGCATACCATGTGCACATCTGCCTACATGGACTGCCTTGCACCATGTGAAACGTGCATGGACCATACGAAACATGTAGTTGCACAGATCGACTATGCATCGTGGGTTGCATGCATCACGGGCCATATGTTGCTTGTGCACCTAGGCCTGGGTTGGGCTTGGCTCGCTATTACCATGCTTGATCTATTCCTAAATCTGTACTAAATCTTTTCTTGGATTTTCTGATACCTAGACTTTATATTTTAAACCAAATCGAGATGTTTCCTCAAAAATTAATCTAATCTGATATAATGTAATCTGATCCGTCCGTCCTCCCGTGGTTTACTCAATAGATGGTAGTGAATATAGCCTCATTCATCTCAACCATCTCTCTATATTCTTTAAAATTAAACTAATTGATTATTTTTATTTATTTTATTTTTGAATACTTAATTAATTTGATTGATATTGAAACTTTTTAATTAAAATATATATTGTAGTTATTAATGTATACTAAGCTTTTATCTATCTAAATAAAAAATTGAATGTCGTTTATAAAGCCCATTAGTTTATATAAAAACTATAATTTTATTAATTATAACAATAAATTAGAATTTTTAAACCCAGTTTGATCCATTCCAATACAATCCATCTATTTGATCCATTTAAGTTAGCCAATCTATTTTATCCGACTGGACCTGACCAGAGATATATGGATATGAGTATAAAGTTATTAATTGCTAGGCTGACATGGTATGGGCACAAATTCTCTGCGTGCATACATTACACCGCATCATGCTGTGCATGGTCCACTTATAGCCACATGGAGAGAAGTGGATCCAACCGGCATCAATCTCCTCTTAAAATGGGTGTAACCTCTGCCATGCTCGTCAGACTGAAAGGAGAGATGTCGAGAGTGGAGAGGCGTGACCGCCCGCTCGATGGCAGCATCTTTTTCGCTAGCATTCTGGTTGACATGCACGTCGATGGAGGAGCCATCCTTGCTTTCAGGCATTGTGAAAGCAACGGTGGTGTTGGATGAATGCTTTAGAAACTGATCTAATTGATGCATAATTATTTTTCAGGACATAAAATTATAAAAAAAAAAATAGATATTAACGATCACAAATTTGTCATCGTCGATGACGATTTTTATTGGCCAAAATTAATGCAGCCACATAGTCTCTCGCTAATATTATTAGAAATTAAATAGACCATTAACTAACAACAGCATGCAACTATCACCAATAAATTTTAAATATTATTTTTGAAAAAAATTTGAGTTTTTAATTGATGATTAAAGACATATTAGTGACAGTGCTGCATGCCGTCACTAATATTTTTCCAATTATCAATGGCTCAATGAATATTAGCGATGGCATGCAGCGCCATCGCCGATAATTTTGAATTTTTTTGAAAATAATTATTTTTAGTGATGGCTTTGGGACTTATTAGTGATGGCAAGCCACCATCGTTGATAAATTAAACCTTTATCGGCCACTATTAGTGATGGCATTCGTTGCCATCGCTGATAGTTTTTTCTAAATACCCCTTGCGCCTACTTCCTCTTCCCACTAGTTTCCCCTACACCGCTAGCATTCCTATGCCGCTGGATTGCCATTTTCTCTCCTCGCCGGCTCCAGTTCCCCCACCGCCAAACTCCCCTACTTCTCCCCCCTCGGTTTCCTCTCCCCACTAGTTTTCCCTCCCCCGTTGCCAAGATCCCCTGCTTCTCCCTCCGGTTTTCTCTCCCGTCGGTTTCCACTCCCACACCATTGAGCTCCCCTGCTTCTCCATCACGGTTTTCTCTCCCTACTAGTTCCTCCTCTCCTACCATAAGCTCCCCTCCTCTCCCCTAGTTCCCCCTCCCTCACCATAGAGCTCCCCTTTTTTATCCCTCCCCTTGGTCCCCGCGGCCATGTCCCCATGCCACCATCTCCAAGCAAGCACCACCATCCCCGAGCTGGTGCCGCCATCCTCGAGCCAGTGCCACCATCCCCATGTCTCCTTTCGTGCTACCATCATATTCATGCCTCAGCTTTTGCATGCCGGATCCACCATTCATGGGGCCCATCTATTATTGCTTTTGTGAGTATCGGCGAGGATGACAGTGATGGCAATAGAACCATCATCAAAAAATTTTTAATTTAAAATATATTAATTAAATTTAATTAGTTATTTATTCAAATAATTAATTAGATATTAATTTAATTTACTAATTAATTAGTTAATTATGTGTGCATGGATGCGTGTCCTGCATACACGGGACTTGGATCTCAGCTTGCAGAGTACAAGATAGGGCCCGGTCACACACTCTGCACGCTCGGGTTGAGGGAAGGTACCGGACGACATTGCAAACATAGGAACCAGGGTATGCCCAGCGTGCTTGAGCCTCAGGTCCCAGCCGGTGTCTAAGGTAGCCAACCTTCCTGTACCTCGAATGCTTGGATTGAGAGAAGGCGCTAGGGTAGCATTGCAAACACTAGAGTTAAGGCATGCTATATGCGCTTAGGCCTCAGGTCCCAGTCAGCATCCAAGGCAACTAGCCCTCATGTTAGAACCAACTGGCATGTTTAAAGAATGATAACAACTTGGGATTGAAAATAAATTCAAACTTGGGGTTGATGACATCTTATAGTGGTATCTCTAAAGAATGACAAAAACCAGCAATAGAAAACTTCAATTGAGGGTAAAGACTAACCTAAAGATTACATTTTATGCCTTATTGAATTGCTCGATTTCCACATTCTTTATTGCACCACACTGACTCTAGCATTCCCTAATGAACTTCTGATTAATTTAAATTATTATATCTTAACGCATATGAATGTTGTTATCAGAATTCATGTTTTATAATTACATATTAATTTAACTAATTAATTATATATTTATTTTTATAAAATTTATATTGTATAGAACCATAGATCCTTCTTTTGATTAATGTACCTATTTTTTGGTATCCATACATTTATATATTTTTATATGGGACAGAGAATTATATATATTGGTCAATTAACTATCCAATTTAGATAGTTTAGAAATTATAATTAATTCAATAAATTATAATAATCAAACTATATGTTGACGGTTTGAGAGAAATTTTGGACATCATTTTTCTTTAGTTCTCCTTACATATCTTTAGCCATGTAGGAAGAACTAAAAAAAATACTACTGAAATTTCTTTCTGCCCTTATTGTATATCATTTGATTATTATAATTGACCTACTAAATTAATGCAATTCCTGAATAAAATAGGATCTTCTATACCTATTAGTTGATGATATGATGTATTTATTATATAAGCTATTTCAAATAAAAAAATAATTGATAAGTGTTTTGCCTTGTATTTGTATATGCGGTATCTTTAGATAGTGTGCAATGGACCATAGTTGGATGGATCGTCGAGTAGTCGATGGGATGACTTTTGCTAAATATAAAGAGGGTATCAAGTACTTTTATAATTATGCTTTTGAAAATATGGTACTTTTAGTTCAAGGATAAGCTCATTGTCCTTGTAATAGATGTGTCAATAGAAAAATACTTGATAGGGATACAATATTTGCCTATTTATATAGGAGTAGATTTATACTGAACTATAAGCATTGGTACCTGCATGAGAGATATGGAAGATAATTGCAAGGGTTAAAAGTCAGTAAGACAGGGATATAGATAGCATGGTAGACGTGATTATGGATGTAGCAGGTCCTGAATTTAACTGGGATATGGAGGACAATCTAGAACGGACAGTGATAATTTTATTGTATGCTAAAAGATGAGATGAATCACTATTGTCGGGATATGAAACATACACTGTACTATCAATTGAGTTAGAGTTGTTGAATTTGAAGGTTGAGTTTAATATGATAGTCAATTTTATGATAGGATGGTAGAAATAATAAAGAAGATGCTATTGAAGGATGAGAAACTTCTTCGGACCTTCTATGCTTCAAAGAAAATAATGAAAGGGATAGGCATGGGATAAGAGAAGATAGATGCATGCCATAATGATTGCATATTTTTCTACAAGGAGGACTAACTGAAGAGCATATATGATGTATGTGATAAAAGCTGATTAAAGTTGAGGCAAGAGGATAGAAATCAGAAGGATATATTATATAAGGTTCTTCGATTTCTTCCTCTCACTCTTAGACTTCGGAGGCTCTACTTGTCCAAGAATACTGTCAGATAGATGAGATGGCACAAAGAAGAGATTTACAAATACATCGATATGATGAGTTATTCATCGGATAGTGAGGCATAGGAAAAATTTGATGCTTACCATCCTTTATTTGCTCAGAAATCATGCAATGTCCGACTTGGTCTGTCTACAAATGGGTTTATACCATTCAATTGTGCAGGCCCCTTATTCATGTTGGCCAATCTTTATTACTCCATACAATCTATCGCCTGGGATGTACATGAAAGAACATAACATCTTTCATATATTAGTCATTCATGGACTAAACACCTAGTAGAAGTATTGATGTATATCTAAGATCTCTTGTTGATGAGCTCAAATTCTTATGGTTCAATGGCACACTTTTATTTGATTCATCGAAAAAGCATAATTTTATAATAAAAGCTGCATTGATGTAGATCATTACCAATTTTTTTACTTATGAAATGCTTCAAGATGGAGTACTCATAGAAAGCTAGCATATCCCTATTGCTTGGAGAATACAAAATTATTTTAACTTTAGCATGGTTGTAAGTTTTGCTAGTTCGATTGTTACCATCAATTTCTTTTCAAAAATCATCACTTTTGAAAACAATGGGATAGTTTCAAGAGGATTAAAATAAAGGACCATGCACCCCCACACATCAATGGTATGGAGTGTTTCAGATGGTATCCCAAGTGGACAAAGTACAGTTTAGCATACTATTTGACAAGTAAAAATCTTGAAGATTGATAGATATCATAACTATGTGAAGTATAGTATCGTCTGAGAATTGCCATACTGGTACCAATTTGATCATCATAACCTTGACATCATATACATTGAGAAGAATATATTCGATAATATTTTTTATGCTGTTATAGGTGTCAAGGGCAAGATGAAGGATAACCTTAAGACTCGAGCAGATATGAAGAACATATATAAGCATCTCTATTAGAGCTAGTTAAGGTGTCATCTGAAAAATTTCTGAAACCAAAATCATCATATATATTAATAAGGGAGTAGTTGAAAGATGTATATGAATGGTGTAAAAATCTTAAATTTTTAGATAATTATGCAAGTAATCTAGCTTGGTGCATCAATGTCAAATATTACAAATTCTATAGGCTAAAGAGATGTGACTGCTATGTTTTCATGCAAGAATTACTATCATCGGCTTGGCGTGATCTCCTTCTTAACTTCATATGGAGTTCTTTAATTGATCTCAGTATTTCCTTGAAAGATATTTGTACTACCGAATTATTTGCCAATCATATTTCCAGTCTTGAGGCTATCAGTGTAGAGACTATATATAAGTTGGAGAAGATTTTCCTTCCTAGCTTTTTCGACTCAATGAAGCACCTCGTGATTTTAGCTGATACTACTTTAATCCCAGCATACAGGCAAAGCTGACTCAAGTGGGTAGAAATGATAATGGTGGTGGTGAGGGATTAGAGCGGGAGATCTTAATATTTGCATATTTCGCTCGTGAGTTGCACATAAGTTTTGTCGGGTTTTAATTAATGTTGAGTTTGACAGGTGGACACATATATTTTGCTAAATTGTATGGAGATCAACCCATATATTGAGTAAGTGTCTGTCATAATTACAACTCTTCAATCACTTATTACAATATATTTATCTTATGCATGTTTAGGTAATATGATGGGATGCTAAGATGGGATCAACTGAGAATAAGTGAGCAATAAATTTTTGCACGGCACTTACAGAACTTTGCACATTAGTTTCATGAACTGGTAAGCATCCATTGTCATTTCATATATTTTAATTTTTCTAATTTATATTTTTATGATATGCGGGTCATGTAAAGGAACGAACAAATACCTAAAAAACTAAGATCATTAGATTATGGGTTAACAAAATTGTAACATGTTATAATAGCTGTAACGTAAATGGTTTTAAATTTCACATCCAGCAATGTGGATTTTATAAGAACACAATGAACAGTGGTATGTGTATAAAGGATAATTGGTGGAAAGAGACAAAGAGGACTATTATGGAATCCTCAAAAAAGTGATCAAGTTGACCTATATTGAAGGTAATAATATCATTCTATTTAAGTACCATATGGTTTGATAATAACAATTATATGAAGATTGATCCATGATATGGACTTATTGAAATCAAATATAGATCAAAAGCATATCTCAACAAGCTATTTGTGTTAGCTCACCAAGCTGTTCAAGTATATTATATTTATTTTCTATCAAGGGAGAGAAGAAGGAAAGATTGGTAGGTTGTATGCAAGATAAGTCTTGAGCTATTCATTATGCGCTCGATGATCAAGAAGAGCCCCATTTACCATAATGCTTTCAGGAGGATAAAAGATTAAGAGTTTATCAATCCTTTATAAATACAGAGTTGGATGCTCCAGGAATTCTCCTATATGATGGCCCGTATGAGGAGATAGATCATACCGAGTTTGTTTTAAGGGACAATCTTATCCAAAAAAGGGAAGAAGAGGAAGAAGATGAAGAAGTGGAAGAAGAGAATGAAATGAAAGAAGAGGAAGATTCATAAGAAGAATTCGAATGGTACCAAACATCTAAAGAGGCCGACAAGTAATGTTAAGTATATAATCTTTGAATCATTTTAAACACTTATCTTGCATCATTTTACATCTTACATTGTCATCCTAAATTGTATAATTAATTTGGTGATTTTTTTTATTTTATTTTTAAAGATTATATATCATATTTTTTAGAGGTTGGAGGAGTACTAACCAAAAAGAGAGCTCTAAAGGACAGAGCTCTCAAGGAGAGAGTGATTGTGCTACTAGCTTGCAAGATTTTATGATACTCACATCACATGGTAAACTTAATATTTTAGATATTATCTTTTATATTATTATCCTTATATCTAATAAACATTCTTTACATTAAACATTTTGCTCTCAGGTTTGGATGAGTGGGGTCACTAGTGACCCCACAGTCACACAAAAAAGTGATCAACTCTCAAACTTAGCACTGTGGTCAAGGACTTGCCTGGCTCGTGGTACCTCTAACTCGATCGAAGATATAGAGCTCATCTACATTCGGAGCTACTCGTAAGTATATTTTCAATTAATATGTTTAAAATTTAGCCATTTTAGAGTTAGTATTTATTATTTAAAATTAATTTTGCAGTATATTTGAGAGCTTAGGATGTCTCATGTGGTTATGGGATCATTCATCGATTGATGCCAGGGTCGATGAACGAGTTTTCTAGTTGGCCATCGGGGGGCTCATGATGCAACTTGAAAGATATTCCTAGTAAGTTAAATATGTTTAATTATTAAATTTGTAGTATATTTATATTATATTTATTTAATACATGCTTGTTTATATTTGTAGAAGTACTACTGATTCGAGACTCCTCAGGATGAAGAAGCTGGCTATCCGACCTTCAAGGAGGTGGTGACACATAGACTCCAGGATGAGTTGTTTAGTCTTAGGTAGTTCGCCAAAGAGCATTCCAAATCCAAGTCACCATGGGATTGAAAGTCTTTCAGGGATCACTGAATGTAGTCGAATATATCGAAGGCCGGCCCTCTGTGACTAATAGAGCAGTAACGAGTACTCCAGTAGGTAGCAAAGGACAAGACAGAATCATACCATCCAGCAAGATCTGATCAAGCACATCGATGGATCTGTTGGCACACATATGGTAGCAAATAGATTGGTAAGAATTCTATACATATATTAATTTCATATTAAATTTATCATATATATATTTTAATTAATTTATTTTTATTATTTACTTATTATAGACATGATAGCTAGGTCATGCACCGGGGCACTGCAGTTATGGGAGGACACATGCCAGTTTAGGAGGATTGGTGATTACTTAGATCCAAAATCTCGATGTATCGTAGCAACAACTTAAAACATTAACTATTAATTTTTATATATACCGATATGTATAATTGAATTAATGAATTTATAAATTGTATAAATGGATTACGTGGAGTACATCTAATTACGGCATGGTGAGAACCCATCTTCTCAGCTCCTCCTTAATCTCAAGGGATGGCTCAGGGCCATCAGAGGGGTGAGTAAGAGCTGGTCATAGGATTTAGGCATAGCTTCAACTCTCCGGTAGCTCGCTGGTCTTTGGCATCCTCATCTCAGGCCTTGACGATCCTAACATGGAGTGATGCACATGTTGAGAATGTCATGATCCATCTTTTTGCCTAACACTCTTAGAGCTTTTGAGACACTGTCTATGATATGTTCATCTAGATTCTCTAATATCTACATGTACGATCAACTAGCTTCATTATCACAGCTATCACAATAGATAAATCGATTAATAAATTTATTTACTTATTTTAAATTTTTATACTTTGAAGCTTTATATTTTGAGCTTGAGTCAGGGAAGGAAACTTATAGGATAAAAATTTAATCTAATCATCTAATCAATGGATTGAGAGTGTCTATAGCTTGATCCGTATTATCGAATGGAATGTATAGAAACAATCTGTTCGAGAATTGGAAAATATCGAAATATATGCCTCTATATTAATATATACACTTCCATATCAAATTTATTGATAATATTTTATTTTTCTTAATTACAGGATATTGAGACATCCGGATCTCATCCATCGACTACTAGAGAGGATGTACAAGAGGAGGAGGATGATGACGAGGAGGATCTTACATGATTTTTTTAATATTATATATTTAATTTTGATACTTGTAAAGCAATGTTAATTTATAAAATTATATAATTTATATTTTTAATATAATATAATTAATTTTTTATTTATAATTATGGTAGTTGACTATTAATTTACTTATAGTAGGTTTTAAAAAAATCTAATTACGTGTTATTATAATTATATAGGTTTTAAAAAAAAATATTTTTTAAAAAAAATTTAAAAATTATTATCGATAATATTAGTGATGGCTAACTACTGTTAGTAATAATTATTAGTGATGGCATGATAATTAGTGATGGCATGATAATTAGCAATGACGGGTTTGATCGCTAATCTTTTTTTTTTTTTTTTTAATAAAAAATTAAAAAATATTAGTGATGGCATTGCCATTGCTAATACTATTGCTAATAGGTATTATTAGCGATGATGTCATTGCCATCACTAATAATGCCTATTAGCAACAAGGTTAGTTTGGATAGCCTATTAGCGATGACTCGCTAATAACCTTATTTCTTGTAGTATAATTTTGTATTTGACTAATTAAATAGGATTGTTAAATCTATTTGTGTAATATATATGTTTATGAATTATCCAAGAAATTAATAGATGATAATACATATTTTCAAGAGTTGAGACTTTGAGACATATTATTAATGATTAATTTTTAAATTGCTCTCGATCGATAGATCGTCATGGAGATGGGATTAATCTAGTTAGATTGGTGCATGGATCCTTCCCTCTAGGTTAGATGAGTCTAGTCTATAGTATGAGAACATCGAGTAAGAGTGCAAGTGATTGTTAAGAGTAATGGTATTGAGCATGATCAACATGAGAAATCACTTGTATATTTACTCACTCTTAGTGATTTTCTTGATGCTATCGTAGTGTAAGTAGTTCTTAGACCTGTGATATCTCGATTGCTTATAGTGAGGTTACTATGATTTAACTGTACATAAACATGGTCCCTAGTCATTCGGGTCCTTATGATGTATGTTACCTATAGTAGATTCGTTGTAGGGGTAGGTGTGCATCTAGATCCTAGTAGATAAAAAGTAGTCCTATATGATTTGTAAGGTCAAGTCCAGAAAATCCATGGCTATGGTAGTATGAAGAATAGAAAATGATTTCTATTAGATTTCATATCATGAACTAGAGTCAAATAGATCTTATTATGATAAACAATGGGGTTTGATGGGTTATCCAAAACCTCAATCTTGTCTGAACTCACGATAGAAGAATTGTATCACATGTTATTATACCTAAGGATTCATTCATTTTATTTTGTCGGGTTGCCACTACATGCTGCTAAGCATCACTAGTAAATTATGAGACCTAAGAGAATTATTTTAATGGTCAATAATTTTCATTAGTTGGGTTGGAATTATTCTAATCTATTGAAAGGGATTTCAGTGATATTAAGGATGGAGATCCTAATATATCTACTACCAGATAGAATAGACCTAGGAGCCACACAAATATAGAGGTTCTGACTGATTAGATGGTTGAGTATGATCTTGAATTGCCTTAGGATCCGCTTATCAATGTGATGGATAGATAGAATGATTTGTAATTGTTGCAAATCTGCGATCCTAAAATTAAGGAAGGGTTTATGTGCAAACATTGCAATAAAAAAAGGCTTACTAATAATTAGTAAGTTTAAGGAGAAGAATTAATTAGCAATTGATACTAATTGAATTATTAATTAAGTCATTTGATCATTTAATTATGATTAGGCTTGATACAAATTAAATTATATTTAATTTGATTAAGTTTGGATCTAATCTTAGTCAAATTAGTTTTTGTAACTAAATATAATTGCATATGTTGCAAACTAATTTGATTTGATCAAATTGGATTTCTAGTCCTAGTGGAATTAAATTATATTTTAATTCAATTGGATTTGATCTAAGTCTAATATAATTGGATTTGCTAGTCTTAATGGGATTGAGACTTAATTCCTAATAGGTTTGAACCAAACCTAATTATATTCAGATTAAAAACATGATTAGATATAGACTAGGATTCAATTCCATATTTGACCGGGTTTCTCTTTTTCTTTTCCCCACATGAGAAGGACTCTTCTTATGCTTCCACACCCCAATCAAATCTTGTTGCCATTCATATTTTGCGTGAAGAAATGATTGCATCAAAAGAAAGAGGAAAGGAAGGGGGCGCACCAAGAGTTGTCACCCCTGAGTTTCTCTCTCCTATCTTTTTCCTTATCCATATTCTTTTTGAATTTGATTCAAATTAGGATGAGGAACTTTTGAGCATGGGATTATTTGGGTCTTGGCATACAAATTAGGAGAGGATTCATGTAAAAAACAAAGGAGTTTTTGCGTGTGCATGAAAAGAAGAGAGGCGCAGAGTATCTCTCTCTCAATGCCACCTCTCTTTCTATCTCACACACAAAACCAAAACTAAGGGGGCAGCCTCAAGTGTTGGGGTTTTGATTCTTCTCTTCCTAGGATCTCATGTGAAGAAGAAAAAGGCTCAAAGGATTGGGCGGCTTCCAAAAGTTAGAAGCATTATTTTTTTCCTCTCTTCTTCCCTCCTACATGAAAGGTTTCATGCATTGATCTGTAGCAAGGAGTTGCTGCTCCTCTTTCTTGAGAAAAAAAGAGTCTTCTACCATCAAAGGTGATCTTTGCGAAGGGAGCTAGCACCTCAATGAGATCAGGACCTTGATCAGATCAAGGATTTCGTATGGATACCTATAGAGGCCAAATACTTATATGGCCTTACAAAGAAACTCTGGAGACATCCATGAATCATCAACAGGACCGTGATGAAAATCAACAGGTGCAAAAATGTTAGTTTATTTTAGAATTTTTTAGATCTAAATTTTTCTCTTATATAAAGATCTTGATCCATGTTTCATAGATATGATCTGATACATGTGCTTAGATAAAAAGTATTTTAATCTTGTTTTTAAATTTCTACCTTATATTTTGATTGTTTTTAAAATTTTGCATGCATGAAACACAAAGGTGGCCATGTTTCTAACATGTGATTTGTGATGGTGCACTGGTGGTAGTAGCCATAGTTAGCAGAAAGCTAAGGTTAAGGAGGAGAAGATTGTTTTGATGTTGAACTCAAGTTGTTAAGAGAGGCTAAGAGATTGGAGGTTATATGGGCAAGGGAAGGAGAAGTTCGAAAAGGTCTGGGAAATATAAGAAAGTTCTCAACTTGAATCATAAGATAAAAGGCATGCGGTTGATGCATGGTGATTTTAGATGTTCGCCTCAAGGAGAAGGATGTTAAGACCTAGTATTGCTCCAATACTAGCCATAGACTATTCTCTTGCATGGGAGCTTAGGTGTTAAATCAGAAAATTAAAGAAAATAAGGGAAAACCCAAACCTGATCGGAAACCCCTCTAATCTATTTCAGCAAAATTCTGCACAATGCATCTCTTGGGTTCCAGGATACTATGCACTTCACCTAGGATCCTAAACACCATGAAACTTCACCGGATGGGAGCCCACTCATGCTACTACAACTCCAGCAAATCAATTTGGGGTGTTGAAAAGGGACTGAGATGCAAACCTACCTGACATGCTGAACACGATTGCATAAAATTTTGTTGAACTCCATTATGCGACCAGCAACTTGCCGATCTCGTTGGTATTCCTCTGGAGGTCCTTTGGAAATGAAATTAAAATAGTATCACCTTTGATTGATCCCTTATTATTTTAATTTCACTCAAAATAGAGATTTGTGAAGAAAGAAAAGAGAACAGGGACCTATCAGAGCTAAAAATAAAATGCAGAAATCTATTTTGGGATGTCTTGTTTTCCCTTGGCATGAATTCTTCTTTGTGGCATGAGGAGAGAGGGAAAGAGAGGGAGAGAGGAGGCTAAGGTTTCAAGAGAAAAGGACTCTCTTCATTCCACCCTTTAATTAGTATTACATGATCTATATACCAACTACAATGGGTTGGATAATCCAAGCCCAAAAAACTTCCTAGACTAACCCATACATGAGGCACTCAACTGAAGCTCAAGTACATGATATGCTCTCATCCTCTTGGATCCAAACTTGGTTCAAAACTAGATTAGCCCCCTCGAGATCCAAATCTCTTAGACCTCGAGCCCGTGGAGGCTGAACTCCACTCTAGGACCAAACTTGTCCTAGTCTTAGGATCCAAACCAGTCCTAGAATCCTGGAGCCAAGTCCATGGCTTCTCTCCTCACCTCCCAAGGCTTGGAAGCACTACACTAACTCCTACAATCTCTACTTTGGTGCCCCTAAGCCTTGGCAAGCCTAGTAATATGCTCTTACACGATCCCGCTGTCACTGTATGTCCTAACAACCCTTTTTAGAAATATCCTTGCCATCGCCAACCTTTTTCAGCTTCTGAGCTCCCTTGGAGATCTTTAGGATGACTGCCTCCATAGATGAAGACCTTTGCTTGCTTCCTGGCATCACCTTGGAACTTGTTATAGGTTTCCTTCTGCTTGGCAGCTTATCACTTGTTGCCTTAGACTTCCCTAGAGAGATCGTAGTGTTTTTATGCTGGCACTCGCTACAACTGAGCTCCACCTGATATAATCTCCTCAAAGCCATGCTCTCCATCTGCACACTTTGCTCCACCTGGCCCTATGCAGCTCTAGCTCTGGTGCTGGGATATCGCTCCTCCTCTAGTAGCCCACCGCTCTAAACTTGTGTCACAACTTCCTCCACTTAAGCCACCTCTACTTGGTGCTCTACCTAAATATGAAGTCCATCTAATGCTATAGAAGTCAATCCTATACTTGAGGCTAGCCACCTAACGCTACCCTACTGGGTCTACTATTGCATCTCAATCACTATCGCTGCCCCTACGAATCCTCCACACTCTTCGAACCCTATCGAAGCTGCTTCGAACCCTATTGAAGTTGCTTCGAACCCTCTGCAACTTGCGTGTACCTCCGAAGCTATCATGAGCTCATCTGACTCTTTAAATATAGCAACTAAACTTGGAGAATCCAAGTATTTTCTTTCTCCTCCCTTGTACTTCTTCCAAAGTGGACACTCCTTAATATGCCTTGCTTCACTACACTTGAAGCACCTAGCTTCCTTGCTACCCTTTTGAAATTATCTTTGCCCCACCTGCTTGTTCTTTTTCTTCTATCTCCAAGGCCTCTTTGAAACTACAAGACCCTCCTAGAAAGCCTCCTTTGTCATCCATTTCTACTACTTGTTGAACCTGAGCACTGATATAATCTTCTCGTACACTAGTATCTCCTTGCCATATAACTAATAGATCAAAGCTCCCAAGTAGCGAATATAACAGTAACAAGCTTTTATTCTCCTCTTCAAGCTCCACCCCAATATTGAGTAAATTTATGCTCATTCGATCAAACCACTGATATGCCCCACAATATCCTCGCTCTCCTACATCCGAAGGCTATATAGTTATTTTTTTAGCATTAACTTGTTGCACATATTCTTCCTTATATATAACATGTGCAACCCTGACTATAAACTCCTGGGTAATTTCTACTCTAATATGCCATACAACATCTTATCCACCAAACATACTCGAATGTGGCACATAACCTCTTCTCCAAGGACACCCACTGCCTATTATTCATCCCCTCTAGCCTATCCTCATCCTCTCTAGCCTATCCTAAAGCCACATCCAATCCCAACTGAACTAGCAAATCCTCCATCTTAACCTTTCACAAAGTGAAACTTTCCTTTCCATTAAATTTATCAAACCCAACCTTCACCTCGCTGCTTTCTATGATCAAACCCAATGACAAACAGCACAAAGGATGGATCTGAAAAATACCTGACTAGGAAGGGTGGATAGCAGCCCTGAGATTGCTTCCTTCCTTGCAAAACTTGGAGAAAAAAATTTGATCTAAAAACTTTAATCAAATCTAAAATTCTATTGATCTCCCTACTGCAGAAAACTGAACACAACACCCCTAGACTCTTCCTTCCTCACCAAAACCCGAAGAGAACCTAGATTTGAAAAAAATAATGCAGATCTTTTGCTGATCATGACAAACTTTGATCCTAGAATTTCTAGAAAACTGATCCTTACTGATCTAAAAAATCTGGAACTAAAATCCTTGTTTTAGATTTGTTGTCTTGCTGAAAATTCTACTACAAATCATCTTCCTTCTCTATGCTCAAACCAGCTCTGATACCAATTGTTAGGACTTGGTACTGCTCTAGTACTAGCCATGGACCATTCTCTTGCATGAAAACCTGGGTATTAAACTAAAAAATTAGAGAAAATAAGGAAAAATCTGAACCTAATTGGAAACCCCTCCAATTTATTTTAGCAAAATTCTACATAGCATGTCTCATGGGTTCCAAGAAACTTGTGCTTCATCTGGAATCCAGAACATCATGAAACTTTACCAGATCGGAGCCCACTCGTGCTGCTACATCCCAGCAAACTGATTTGGGGCATTGAAAAGGGATTGAGGCAAAAACTAACCTAATACACTAAATACATCGACATAGAATTTGCATAACTCTATTTCACGACTAGCAACTTGCCGATCTTGCTAGTATTCCTACGGAGGTTCTTTGGACATGCAATTAAAATGGTAGCAACCATTGATCGAGCTCTCCTTATTGTTTTAATTTCATCTAAAATGAAGATTTGTGGAGAGAGAAACAACCCCCAAAATTAGGACCTATCAGTATTGAAAATAGAATGTTGAAATCTGTTTTGGGATGTCTTGTTTTTTCTTGACATAAATTCTTCTTTGTGGAATTAAGAGAGAGGGAGAGAGGAGGCTAGGGTTTCAGAAGAAAAGGATTTTCTTCGTTCCATCTTTTGATTAGTATTATATAATCTTATACACCAACTACAATGGTTAAACAGTCCAAGCCCAAAATCTTCTTAAGCTAATCCATACATGAGTGCACTTAACTCAAGCTTGAGTACATGATATGCTCTCACCATCTTAGACTCAAACCTAGTCCAATTAGATTAGCCCCCTGGAGATCTAAATATCCTGGACTCTCGAGCTTTTGGAGGCTGAATTTTTATTCGAAGACCAAACTCGTCCTAGTCCTAGGATATAAACTACTTCTAAAATTCTAGAGCCAAATCCATGGCTCTCTCCTGATCTTTGAAGGCTTGGGAGTACCCCGCTAACTTCTGAAAAATAGAAAAAATAAATTTTATCCTAGAAAGGTGTTAAAAAATTAGAGAAGTTTTTAAGCACGAAGAACTTGGTGGTTTTGAGTTTGGCAAGGACTCAACAGGGGCATGTTTGACGGGGTCATCATCCCCACCACTCGCTTTTCTCAACATTGCAATAATCCCACTTGGGCAAGATCCTGTCGGCGTAGGAGTCGTTGGAGAACAGCGAGTGCTGTACTCATCGAGTACACGGGGCGAGGACGATGGTGGCGCTGACATGGTGGACAGTGGAGGGCAAGTGTGATGGCAGTGCTGATGAGATAGATGGTGGAGGATGATTGGCACGGTGGAGAATATGCAAATTTTAAGAAAAAATTGGGACCATTGGATTTCTTAGAGAAGGCTTTTATGAGAGCCGTTAGATCCGCTTTCTTTACATGGCTATAATCGGATCATGTACAGCCGACCCGACCGTAGCCAATCCACTGCCATCGCCTCCTTTTTAACCTTTTTATCCTCTTCGTCGGTTCTTTCCCTTTCTCGTATCGAGACGGAGGAAGGCCAGGAGCAAAGCAGGGAAGAGAACGATGCCTCTCAAAACCATCGACGCGACCGTCTCCGATTTTGAGGAAGCTTTCGAGCGATTCAAATCTGAGAACTCCCAAAATCAACTAAAATTCCTGCTTTTCTTGGCGGACAAAGACCCCTCCACCTCCCTTAGCTGGTGCCCTGGTACTCCTTTTCCCCCAATCCTCTCTTTATTTATGCATTTTGAATCCATCGATCAAGTTGCTTTACAAGAAAGGAGGGTTTTCTCGTGATGAAGGTAATCGACAAGGATAACCCATATGAGATTTTTCAATCTCGTTGCTTGTTCCATATGTTATTCCTTCTTCTTTTGTGGTCTGGTGGTATGTTTTAAGGTGGGCAGTGGCTGGTAGGTTGACAGTTTTTTTTTTTTGTTGATAGGAGTTTTCGTGTTACATTTTGCTTGATAATTATGTAACGTGAACTAATTGGCGTGTGCAAATTGTTATAAATCACGATGTGGATTGTTTGAACAAATTCAGTGTCAAACATGTCCTCAAAATGTTACAAAGGTTCATGATAGAAGAGGGTGGGCATTTACATTATTTGGCAGGAAATGATTCTTTATTTCATTGCAAGGAAGACATGGCATATGTTGTTGGAAGGTAATAATATTTGTGGCTATCTTATTTTTGTAACTATCTAATTGAAAAAGACCGAGTCTAGAGTTATAACTTATGTCTTTAAGATAATTTTGTCCCGTAATGGTACTTACGGTGTATTACGATTGTCTTCCAGATACAATGATGTCTTCTGATGAAACAGTATTACAATTCACCAAAAATTCGAATCAGGAATGCTTTTCTCTCTTTGTATGCACTATAGCTATACTCTGTTATTCAGAGTATGCAAATGCTTAAGAGAAAAAAAGAAAAAATGAATGAAATGAATGAGAAACGGAAACCTATTTATAGCCTTAAAATGTCCCTTGGAAGCAACTCCTCAGATGTGATCTGAGAGAGTTATCGATGGCTTTTCGTAATGAGATATGCCTTTCCTCAACCACGATCTGAAGATTACGCGATCAATATGCTTTCTCAATCGCGATCGGATGCCATGATATACTGATTCGTACCGTGATCACTAGATCACGCGATTAGCGCGCTTCTCAATGCATCGTTTCATGATCCTATGGTACTTGTGATCATCAGAGGAAATGTTGATCCATGAACGGATGCATGATCACGCTATCAACGCCTCCGGATGCGTGATCAGTTATTTCGTGATTCTGAAATCCTGTCATCCGAGTCGGCTCGAACCCTCAAGTCGGCTCCTTGCTACAGAGAGCACTCTGGTTGAGTCGACTCGAACCCCTCGAGTCGACTCGACCAGATCGCATGGGGTTCGAGTCGATTCGATCATATCACATGTTATCGTTCGGTGGATCCGAGTTGGCTCAAACAACTCGAGTCAACTCGGTCAAACCGCATGTTACCCGTTCTGTGGATCCGAGCCGACTTTCCTTCCTGCAACCTTGATGTGGTGCCAATCAATCTCGACCGTCTGATCAGGAAAAATTTAAAAGCTCCTCAAGACGATGCATACGTGTGAAGTACAAAGTGCGTCTACAAAGCATTCATTGCACCCTTGTCGTCCGTTGCACATGCACGCGCGTGCGCGTGTGGGTGATGCGTAAGCTCTCCATCTATGGTGAGCCTAAATACAAGAGCATGGAAAAATGTTTTCTTATAAAGAGCCTTAACTTTTTTCAATCTTTCCATGTGGGATTAAAAACTCTCATCTCAAAGAGTATTTTGGGTAACCTCAATTTTCATTCAATTATAAGGTATTTTTCTAACAATCCCCACATGAATGAAAATTGAACTCAGGTCATCAAAGATCAGTAAAGACAATCCCCCACAAACATAGATTTAAAATGCAAATAAATATGCAGACACTTAAAGAGAGTACATGGAATGAAATTGTATCAGGATAGGTAGCTTGTAGCTTTGAACCTTCTTTTGTGTTTTGTTATCGAGTTTACTTGTTAAAAGTAAACATGATGTCTTGAACTTTTAGTATTTGATGTAAACTAAGATAATAACAATCACAACTTCTTTCCGAGCATTCCTTTTGATTCTCATGGTTGTGTTCATTTTGGTCCTGAACAACTCCTGGTTTCATGAGTGCTTTAGAGAATTAAAGTCTTTAAAATTCTCATAGAATTGGTCCAGTTCACACTCACATAGGTGATCTTATTAAGAGTATTGTGCTATACCCTATATGATATTCATGTCATAAGAATCATTAAAAGCTATGCTTATCCTAGTATCTTTAGCAGGCAGCACTGATTATCATAGGAATGAATAGAAATTTACCTCCTTAGTACTTTGTTGACCTCTTATAATTTAGTTGTCCCTTTTGAACCTAGATCTTGGGATCTTCAGTCAACTAGGTTGGGTATCCACTATGAAGATTAATTTGTTATAGGCTTTAAACCCATTTCCCTCGATAAATAATTTACTTGATCTCTTGGTAAACCTTTTATCAGTGGATCCGCAAGGTTTTTCTTTGACTGAATGTAGTCAATAAAGATTATTCTATTTTCAAATAATTGCTTGATGGTATTATATCTGCGACGTATATGTCTAGGCTTACCATTATATATTTTATTATGTACTTTGCAAATAGCTGATTGATTATCACAATGGATACATATTGCAGACACAGGTTTAGACCAATATGGAATATCCTCCAAAAAATTTCGAAGCTATTCTGCTTCTTTTCCAGCTTTATTTAAAGCTATAAACTCTGATTCAATAGTGGACCGAGCTATACAAGTTTGTTTTGAGGATTTCCATGACACTGCACCTCTTCTTAGGGTAAACACATATCTACCAGTTGATTTAGTGTCTTCTGAAGAAATCTAGTTATCATCACTATATCCTTCTAGTACAGCTAGATAGTTGTATAATGTAATCCAGAATTTAGGATATATTGTAGATATCGTAATACCCTTATTAATGCTATCCAATGATTTGGACATGGATTACTAGTAAATCTGCTTAACTTATTGACAGCATATGCGATGTCAGGACGAGTGCAATTCATGACATACATTAAACTGCCAATTATACGTAAATATTCTAATTGTGATATGGGTTGCCCAGTATGCTTAGTAAGATGTAGATTAATATCTATAGGTATTCTAAGCGGACTGGTATCATATTTATTGAATTTATTTAATATTTTTTCAATATAGTGAGATTGAAATAATATTATTCTATCAGACGTTGTAGTGATTTTAATCCCTAATATAACGTCTGCAATATCCATATCTTTCATATCAAAATGCTTAATCAATATTTTCTTTGTTTTTTTAATTATATTAGTATCGCTACTTATGATTAACAAATCATCCACGTATAAGCAGACTAAAATATGCCCTTTAGGTAGGGTTTTGCCATATACATATTTATCACATTCATTGCTTTGAATCCATTAGACAACATGACATTGTCAATTTTATATGTCATTGCTTAGGTGCTTGTTTTAATCCATATAAGGATTTCACAAGTCTGCACACCTTTTCTTTACCTGGAACGACAAACTCTTCAGGTTATTCTATATAAATTTGTTCCTCTAATTCACTATTTAGAAAAGCTATTTTAACATCCATTTGATGTATTTCAAAATTGTTGATGATTGCAATAGTGATTAACATTTCTATGAATGTTATCCTTGTTACAGGTGAATAAGTATCAAAGAAGTCTAGATCTTTTTGTTTAAAGCTTTTAGCTACTAATCTGGCCTTATACTTATCAATTGATCCATCAGCCTTTAAATTCGTCTTGAAAATCCATTTACACACCAAAGGCTTCGTACCTAATGGTAAATCTATTAATTCCCAAGTATGATTATGCATGATGGACTCAATTTCACTATTAATAGCTTCTTTCCAAAAGGGTGCTTCTGGTATAGACATTGCCTCTTTGAATGTCTGAGGTACATTTTCTATTATGTACGTAACGTAATCAGAACCAAAAGATTTTGTAACTTTAGGTCTCTTGCTACTTCTAGGTTCATTTTCAGGATGTTTCTCCTGATGACTACTACTTGCCATATTATCATAAGTTCTTTTATTCAAACTTGTAATAGATATTCCTTTATAAGAGAATATTTTCAAAAAAATGACGCATTTCTTGATTCCATAATTGTATTTTCCTGTATATCAGATATATTTGATTTATATACAAGAAAGCAATATGCACTACTGTTTTGTGCATAATCAATGAAAATACAATCAATAGTTTTAGGTCCTATTTTGACATTTTTGGATCTGGAACAGCTATTTTAGTTAGACACCTCCACACTCTTAGATAGCTATAAGAAGGCTTTTTTCCTTTCCATAACTCATATGGAGTAATGTCTTTCCTTTTAAGAGGTATTTTGTTAAAAATATGATTAGTCGAGAGAATTGCTTCTTCCTATAAATACTGTGGTGTACCATAATTTATCAACATAGCATTCATTATTTCTTTCAATATTCGATTTTTGCGTTCAGCAATTCCATTAGATTAAGGTGAATAAGTAGCTGTAGTTTGATGAATGATGCCATGTTCTTGACAAAAGTCATTAAACGGTGCATCGTATTCATCACCTTTATCACTCCTTATAGCCTTGATCTTTTTACCCAGCTGATTTTTAACTTCATTCTTATAACATTTAAACATATCTAAAATCTCATCTTTAGACTTTAGTAGATACGCATAACAGTATTTAGTTGAATCATCAATAAATATTATAAAATACTTTTTACCTTCTCTAGATTGTACTGACTTTAAGTCACATAGATCACTGTGGATCAAATCTAGAGGTTCAGTATTCCTTTCTACTGAATGGAATGATGTTTTGGCTAGCTTAGCTTCAACACATATCTCATACTTGTAATGCGGATCGATTTCATGATTAGGTAATAATTCATTAATTTTCGTAATGAATTAAAATTCACATGACCTAATTTATCATGCCATAAATAAGAGGAGTCAACCATATAAACAAAAGAAGCATCTTTATTCTTTTCAATGTTTCGATGTACAGTCATTACATTCATCTTGAATAATCCATTATTCAAGTAACCTCTATCTATAAAGATCTCCCTTTTAGTAAGTATAAATTTATTAGACTCAAATACCATCCTAAATCCATGTTTGCTTAGGAGGGAGCTTGATAACAAATTCTTACGAATATCAGGAGCATGCAATACATCGTTCAGTAGAAGCTCTTTGCCAGGTGTCATATTTATAATAATGCGACTAATTCCTTCTATCTTCGATGTAGTGGAGTTATTCATTAGCAGATTTCTATCTCTGATAGGAGTATATGATGAGAACATACTCTAATCAGAACAGACATGTCGAGTAGCTCCAGTGTCAATAAACCACTCATTTGGTTTATCAACAATATTTGCTTCGAACACAACTGCTAACAACATCATTTCTGACACTCCATGGGATAGGGTATCTTCAGTAGTATTGACTTCTTTTCTTTTCCCTTGAAATGACAATCCTTGGATTTGTAGCCTATTTTATCACAAATGAACCATTTGCCTTTGAACTTCTTAGGATTGTCCTTCTGTTTAAAGCCTTCACCAGAAAACTTGTATTTTTTCTTGTTGACCTTTCCTTCTATGAGGTTGGCTTTAGGCTTTGCAAGATGTCTTCCTGTCTTCTTATCATGGCTTTTATTGTCTTCCTCGATCCTTAGGTGGACGATCAGATCTTAAAGTCCCATCTCCTTTCGCTTATGCTTCAGGTAGTTCTTGAAGTCTTTCCATGATGGAGGTAATTTTTCAATTATAGCGGTTACCTGGAATGACTCACTCAGAGACATCCTTTCTGCATGTATCTCATGCAGTATGATCTGCAGTTCTTGAACTTGCTTCATGACGGTCATGTAATCTACTATCTTGTAGTCAAGAAACCTGCAGACCATAAATTTCTTATGACCTGTATCCTCGGTCTTGCATTTCTTGTCCAAAAATGCCCACAGCTCTTTTGCTGTGCTTATAATACTGTACACATTGTACAGAGCAAGGATTCAGGTCCCGGCGGGATGTCCCGGGACGTTCCACGGGACACCGGGACGGGGTACTATCTCATGTGTTGGGATAGGACGTCCCGTCAGCGTCCCAGCGTTCCAATTGGGACATCTTGGGATATCTCCTGTCCCGAGTGTCGGGACGGGACGGGATGCCAATGCGTCCCGTTTCACGGAAAAATCGGGACAGCCCCGTCCCACGGGATTTAAAACCTTGGTACAGAGTATTCTCTAATCCATTTAGGATATAGTTCTTGCATAGGAAGTCTGAGTGCTTCCATGCATCCACAGCAGCGATAATTTGCTTGTCGTTCTCTCCTTCCTTCAGGACTGGTGGATCTTCGTTGAGAACTCTGACCAGATTCAGACTTGTTAGATAGAACATCATATTCTGTTGTCATCTCTTGAAATCAGTGTCAGCAAAATTCTCCGGCTTCTCGGCGTGAATAGGTGCAGCCATTGTTGCCATCACTTGAGTAGCACTTTAGATGCGTGAAATTGTCTTAAGATTGTTGGAAGGTAATAATATTTGTGGCTATCTTATTTGTGGCTATCTAATTGAAAAAGACCAAGTCTAGAGTTATACTCTGTCCTTAAGAGAATTTTGTCCCGCAATGGTGCTTATGGTGTATGATGATTGTTTCCATGATACAACGGTCTTCTTCTGGTAAAAGCAGCACTACAATTTACCAGAAATTCGAATCAAGAATGCTTTTCTCTCTTTGTATGCACTATAGCTATACTCTGTTATTCAGAGTATGCAAATGCCTAAGAGAAGGAAAGGAAAAATTGAATGAAATGAATGAGAAACGAGTACCTATTTATAGTCTTAAGATGTCCCTTGGAAGCAACTACTCAGATGTGATCGGAGAGAGTTACCGATGGCTTTTCGTAGTGAGATATACCGTTTCTCAACCGTGATTTGAAGATTACGCGATCAATACGCTTCCTCAACCACGATCGGACGCCATGATACGCTGATTCATACCGTGATCACTAGATCACGTGATCAGCACGCTTCTCAATGCATCGTTTCATGATCCGATGGCACCCGTGATCATCAGAGAAAACGTTGATCTATGAACGGACACGTGATTACGCTATCAACGCCTCCGGAGTGCACTTACAAAGAACCCATTGCACCCTTGTCGCCCGTCGCACATGCGCGCGCGCGCGTGCGGGTGATGCGTAGCATCACCCTCAAGCTCTCCATCTATGGTGAGCCTAAATACAAGGGCATGGAAAAATGTTTTCTTATAAAGAGCCTTAACTTTTTTTAATCTTTCCATGTAGGACTAAAAGTTCCCATCTCAAAGGGTATTTTGGATATCCTGAATTTTCATTCAATTATAAGATATTTTTCTAACATATGTCTGTGTAAACTTTTTGATACCGGACAATGTCTTTAGGATTTTCCATATTTGAAAGAAGTTTGTATAATGTCCGATATCAAAATATGAATTGAATTTTAGAATGAAAAGCAATAGTATGAGTTGCTTGTGAGAGTGTTTACATTTTTATATATTTATGTATCCAGGTGGGAACATGATACTGCATAAAAAATAACTTTAAGTTACAATTTTTGTTGCAGTATTTGATGAATATTGTTAATTTTTAAAATTCTGATTATTGAAGGATTTTTGATTAAGCAGATTATAGTGTGCCAATACAACAACAAGCTTCATTTCTTAAAATTTTCTTATTGCTTTAGAGGGAGATGGAATGGTGCAGAATTGTTTAGAGGCGTGAAGTGACTGATTTGCTGCCCATGTTTGAGGAGTAACTTGAGGGGTGGAGAATTCTGGCAAGCTTCCGTTTAGAGTTGGGCTGCTTAGGGCCATGTCATTCAAGAAGAGTGACAGTGGCTCTTAAGAGTTTGAAGCTAACTGTGACCTTCGTTGCAGTCCTATGCTTTATAGATGGAGATATCAGTTCAACATGCATATATTGACATGAGGCCCTCTTATTGGAAGATTTTGGGTGTTTGCCTAAGTTATGGTCCAGGGGGTATGGTGATAAAATTTTGCAAGCTTCATTGTAATGAGGATGGGATTTCCAATAACTGTTTTGTCATTCCTTTTCTATAGAACCTTCAGTAAATTGATGTATTGCTACCACACTACTTGTCCCTCTTAAATTTCATTCCCAAATTTCCTCAGTTGTGGGCAGGGAAATGGTGTTTCATGCAAAAAAGTGAATTTGGTCTATAAGCCTTTTGATCAAGATTTTCCGAATCGATACCGACACCCATACTAGTTACTAACCGATACAGTATGGTACTAGTTCAGTACCGTACCGACACATGGTACAGGCAGGCATGCCAGTTGATCGGCATGCCTTTTTTCTTGTTTTCAATTTTTTTAAATTTTGATTTTTAGGATATGTAATCAATTTTTTAAGATTTCTTGAATGGTTTTAAATTCATATTGATGCATTTCTATTTTATTACTTATTTTTTCAAATGTCTTGATGTCTTTTTATTTCCTTCATTTCATATAATACCATAGCTAAATCATCTTAAATCACGGATGATTACTATGAAATACATTATTATGGATGAAATGGCTAATATGATTTTTTTTCATATTATCTCATTTTTTTCAAATGTGTTGATGCATTTCCATCTCTATATAGTGTACTTTTCTTCATTTTCATTTGATAGCACAAGACAAAATATATATATTTATTTTTTCAAATATTTATTATGATATGATATGACTAATGTGGTTACTTATTTTTTCAAATGTCTTGATGTCTTTTCATCTTTATATAACATGATTTTCTTCATTTTTATATAATAGTCATAACTAAATCATCCTAAATCATGAATAATTACTATGAAATATACTATTATGGTATGAAATGGCTAATATGATTTTTTCTTGTGCTATTCATTTTTTCTCAAATATGTTGATACCTTTCCATCTTTATATAATATACTTTCCTCTATTTTTGTATGATAATATGAGAAATGACATGGTTACTTGTTTTTCCTAATATCTATTATGGTATAAAATGGCTAATGTAGTTACTTGTTTCATCAAATATCTTGATATCTTTTCATCTTATATAGCATGCTTTCCTTCATTTTCATATAATAGTCATTGTTGAATCAATGACTACTGTAGAATATACTATTATGGTATGAAATGGCTAATATGATTTTTTTCATGTTGTCATTTTTTTTCTAAATGTGCTGATATCTTTTTATCTTTATATAATCATAGTTGTGCTTTCCTCCATTTTCATATAAAAGCTATAGTATTATATTACCTTTCTAGAATAATGACCAAGCTGGGATATTCATAAGCATCTACTAGCCAATTTAAGCAAGAAATCCTAAATAAGAAAGTATTTTTTATTCAAAAAAATTATAAATTTTGATAATTACAGTGCTCATAATCAAATAGTTTACTAAAAATTTTAAATAAAAATAAATAATAAATTATTGCAAATCCTTCCAAATGAGATGCATTGTCCTTCATCAATGTTATCCTAAAGAATTAAGAAATAAATTTTTATTTGATAAAAAAAAACTTAAAAATAGGGTAGGATATGAAATCAATCACGTTTGGCAGATTTAGATCATGATATTATTAAAATATTTGATAAATTTATCATCCAAAATTAAGTACTTTAAAAGGATCATATGGACGAAACAAGATATTTGTAAGCTTTTACAAGAAAAAAAGTAGAAAAAAGCTCTCCTATGATTAATCTTCAATTTCTCTATCTTGTTCCTGCATTTTTCTCTTTTTTTACTATGGAAATAAGTTGAAAGAGGAGAGGGATTTCTCCTCTCATCCCGGTCACTTTAAAAGAAAAAAACCAGAACCAAATGGTTCAGCCTGAAACTGTGCTAAACCATCCAGTTTGGTGCAGTTCATATTAGTTTGGCCCCGGAACCGAATCCTACAACCGAATTGACTCGGTTTAGGACCGGTATAGTTCGGCACTGTTCTGAAAGCCCAGTTAGGCATGGTTTAAGATAGTTTGGCTCCGAAACCAAATCCCACAACCAAACCAACCAGATTTAGGCCCGGTATAGTTCGGTACGAGTTGATCCGGGTGGTTCGGCATGGTTTCAAAAATCCTGCTTTTGATAGATAATGTTGAGAGATATTAATTATGGTCTTTGAGAGAACATCAATTAAAGAGCCCTTGAGACTATGTTGCTGTGTTGGATTGACATAATTGAGAGGACTGGTTTGGACCCATGGGGATATTAAATTTGTGCTTCTTTAGTTTGTAGTGACTGTTTTTTATTGTTGAGAGAATGTGTGGTTCCCCCTTTCCTATTGAGAAATCCGAGAGAATGCATGGATCCCCCCTTTCCTTTTGAGAAATTCATCAGAGATAGGGGGTCTTGGAGACCCCTATCCACTCACAGAAAAAAGTCAAATCACAAGCAGTAATACTGTAATACCCTTATTTTTCATTAGGCCCCACTTAGTTTCCTGATTGGCATGAAGGTTGTTTTTCTTATGCACCCTTAACAAAAAGAAAAAAAAAGACATAAGTTAGTTGATACCATTCCTTATTTAAAGTTTTATTTTTGCTTTCATCTGGATTGTGATGATCCTTTATCATGTGGACATAAAGAATTATGGAAATGGTGAAATGATAATATTGATGGCATGATGCCTAACATTTGATAGTTCATGGAATGCATTCTCATTAGTTTCAAAATTAGATTTTTGTAAGTTGCTCTACTTCTGGTCTTATAGTTAACTAGTTTGATGAGGCATAAGAACATGTTCATGGACAAAGGGATGGTAATCTCATTATTATAGTGCATCCTGTAGTCCTAACATGTATCTCACAATTTTGATTATTGTAAGCAATAGAATATCTGTATTGTCTAAAAAGCTCTTAAATTATCATTGTGACAATAATGGATCCAAGATGAGTGCTTATGAGCACCTTTACATAAACACTTAATTATTCCATATTTCTGACTTTACTGAGTTCCTTGAGCACCTGGGGACAATATGATATAACATGGTGCTCAACGGCACCTCAGAAATAGAGTGCATTGTTTACATTAACCTGTAGTTTGGCGTGTGGCACAAACACATGGTCTTTTATCATATCTTGTTAATGAATGGTTTCCTATCAATGATGATACTTTATTTTTTAACAATTCCAAGTGCTAAAGTATTAGCTTACAGTGCTGGATTCTTCTAATGAAGTGTGACATTTTTTTCTTCATTTTCTTTGATAAAATAGGACATAAATTTAAGTCTCTTGATATACTGTATGAGTACTGTTATTCTTCTAAATTCACTGGCCTGGCTTGAACAATAGTCTATGCTAGGTGGCAGGTCCACAATTTGACCACTGGTTGATCATGAATTGTTTGCTCCAACATAAAAAGGCCTCAGTCCCTTCTGAAGTCCAATCTCTCTTAGCCCCAAAATCACATCTCGACCACTTTAATTTCCCTCATCCCCACTCTCCCATTAGGCCGAGTATAATAGGCCTCTCTTCTCTTCCTCTTGGTCGTAAGCTACTGTCATCGGGCATCACCAAAGCCAAGAAGAGGCCCATCTAGGAGGTGGATTTTTGGTTACCATCACTTTTGTGGTCAGCACTAATCTAGGTTCTTGGCCTCTCTCTCTCTCTCTCTCTCTCTCTCTCTCTCTCTCTGTGAAGCCCTGCAGCTTTGTTACTGTTGAAGATCTTTCCCTATGACTTTTATTAGGAAGGAAGCAAAATCCCTAAATCATGACTGAGCCTTTTCAAAATGGAATGCAAATAAAAATGAAGTTTAGATCAAATTAATGGCCATAGATTAGTCAGTCATAAGTGCCTCTTAGGTGAATATGTTATTCAGAATAATGAAGAGAAGGATAAAAGAAAAATAGTATAGAGTTGGAGCAGTGTGGATAAAGTGGAAGGTTGCCTTTAACTTCCTAGACGTTATGCAAATGCCATGTACCTTCAATATTTAGTGTAATATAATAGCAACTTATAAGATTTTTCTGAGTTATATATAGCAAGGGCCTAACCATACAAAATGCATTATCTAGGATTCTGAAGAAGTGGATGCATGGTAAAATAGGACAATTTGAAAATAATTGCCTTTATCATGATCTTTCATAGTAGTGCATGTGTGTGTGAGAGAGAGGGAGAGAGAGAGAGTTTCAGATTGACTGAATCTTCTGCATTTTCTTGGGACAGTTTATTGAGGGAAGTTCCGGTTATTGACATGTCTCACTATTTTAGATTCATCTAAAAGAGCCTATAAAAAAATTTATAGTGTGCTTTTTGAAGTTCAAATTGGAGGCAGAAGAATTTCCAAATGCTGCAGATACCTGCTCTGATAACTTCTTAAGTGGAGATGGACATCAAGGAGAAAGAATAGATAAGTTCTGCTACTAAAGCATCAATTCTGATTGCTGCTATCTTAATTTTAATTTGAGTATTGGAGATACCGATATTTAATTCTTTAATTCGTGAGCATACGTCATGACTGGTTCTCATTCACGCCCGCTGAATGTTTTAGTTCCCCTACCCAACATGGAAATTATTCCTTCAGAGGCCTTGAAGAGTATTGTATCTTGGAGGAGCATCATGGCCCGCAGACCATGGTGGCCTCTCTAACTTCTGACATTATGTCAAAGAATAGGTCAGAGTCCTCTAAGCTTCTTTTGTAACCATCTTTTGCACTTGATGCATTTTGATTTGCTCGTAAGCATGACTGAAGGCTCCCTTACCTTAACTATACGAAATATAATTTGAATAATGGGGCAGAATTTCTTGTATATATGTCATCTGCTTTGTTCTGAAACTATGATAGCTTCACAATGTGTTGTTTTTGAGAGGTCATAACCAATGCCACTAGAACCTTGTATTGCTCTTTATGCATGTAATGTATAAGCAGGAGCGTTCCTTCCTGACTGTAGCATTGAATCAGATGTTCCTGTTTTTACAAAATGACAGAATGAAGTCTTTGCCTAAAAAAATTATAATTTCTCTTTTGTTTTGCAGATTGCAATGTGGCAGAGCCTGTAATATATGAAAAACTGAAGGCATCAGAAAAAGATGTGCTGCTTCTTAGAGCATATGTTGGAGATAGACCTACATGGAGAAATCCTAGCCATCCATGGAGAATTGACCCAAGGTTCAGGCTCAGAGGAGTCCCAACACTCATTCGATGGGAGAATGAGGCTGCCATTGGACGCCTTGAAGACCATGAGGCTCATATTGGAAACAAAATTGATGCCCTACTACCTAGTAACTGATCCGTTTTGCTCCAGCAATACTGTTTTCAGGCTGCTTTAAGAAATAATATCCACAGCTTCCAGCTCTGATGGTAAACTGCATGATATTCTATGTTATGTACCTTCAGATAATAGAAAAGTTGTTTCAATAATTTTACATTATCGAAGAGTTTCTGGAAAATCTTTAAGGTAGACTGGTACTGATTCATTGTTGTTCTATAATGCTTGGTGTCCGATTCAAGGGCTTCGAGTCAGAACTGGTCCTTGCGTGTATTAATGGAATTAGTTATCATATATTAGTTCAAAATAAAGCATAGAAGTCTTCAATTGATTGTAACTGGTATGAAAAGAAGAAAAACATTAAAAAAAAAACATATTAAAAATAAAATTTATTATTTTAGAACCAATAAAAAAGATGGCTGTCTTGTGTCAAGGTGGGTGGGACGCTTCAAGGTCTCGGACCTGTCCCTAATCGGGGGCCGGGTCTTAATTATTCTCTCCACCTTTTTCTGCTTCGGTGTGCAGCACGCCCACCTACTAAACGTAGGGGTTTGGTTGCCTTAAACTAAACAAGTCCAGGCCATCTTATCGTCCCTGCTCGGGTAACAAGCCCACGCGAGACCGGCCTCGGCAGCAGCGCATCCCGGCTTCGGATACATTTAGGCACTTAATATCAATTAAATCTTTGATATAGGATTATTAAAACGCATTCCGGGGGCTTAATAGTTAATACCATGGCCGGGTTTTATAAGACGGTGTGGTCCGTGACTAACGTGCGATAGAGGCGGGAGTTAACAAACCAAACCGCAGAAACTGCGAACTTTCCGATGCTCCAGGAAGTGGGACAGCCGGTAACCTACAACTCCACAAATATCAGCCGCCATCCCATCAAAGTTTACCACGTAGACGGGGATGTTGAGAATTTCTCTGCAATATGTTGGTATCCCGAGTGATATATATATATGGTAATACTTTGTAGATTTATATACATTTAAAGTACATGACAACGCATTCTATGCACACCTTAAAATATGTCTAAGAGAAAGTGGCTAGGCGCTGTTGTGGTATCTGGGTGGCCAACGTGGTACACGCATCCGATGTAGTAAGCTACTGACATGGCACTTGTGGTCCGTGTTCCTAGCTAAGTAGAGCTTCTGGTCGAATGGAGTTCCAAGTTGGCCCGAACCTCGACCGCAAAAGGAAGTAGCCCTGCATGCTGGGAGAGGAAGGAAAGACTGAAGGATGCCGCTATCCCAAACAGGTGCGTGTGCCCTGATTGGCCCCTACGAGGCTAGACGACAACCGAAGAGGGTGGGTCACTATCTCTGGACTTGTTACGACGCGCCTTGGAGGAGGAACAGCGCCTCACCTGCCCTGTATCCCTCGTAGAGGTGTGCATTGCCGGAACAAGGAGTCGCGCGGCATGTCGTCCCTCTCCCATGCAAAAGATCTTGCTAGGGCTCTGAGTCCTGCGGGATCTGTACCTTTTGCAATGAAGCAAATCCTATGGCATGTTGCCTACACCCATCGCAGAAAGGGTCCTGCTAGAACTCCAGTTCCTATCTCGCGAAATCCTACTGGGCCTACACCCTCCTCCAAGAGGATGCGCCACAGCAGCTACCTGTACTCGCTACAGAAGAAACCCTGCTCGGACTCCAGTTTCTGTCCCACGAGTTCTGCACCCCTCTCAGGAAGGGGCATGCGGCTCGGATGCCTCATCCACCCTGCATGAACGACTACCATATATATCGATAAGAGGGGCCTCCGGTGAAGTTAAGCAAGAAAAGAAGAGCAAACCCAATAGAAAATAGTGGCAAGCAATCCCATAAAGTTCATCCTTTTCCAAAAAGACCTTTTCATGGTGGTCACCAAGGCCTCCGTGATAGAGCATCTGTTGCCTTCGATCGCCTTACTAACTTGACTGTCAGAGTATCCCAACCAGGATTCCCGGCCTAGATCTTCTCTTTTTTGCAGGATCGTCAGGCAGCCAGGAGTGCGCACCGACGAGGATTCGATGGTACCTGGAGCGACCTACATGGCCTCGGGACCCACCAAGCTACAGGTCGAATATGGTCGTGGCGGCAATAGATTGGCACGCCAGGCAGGAGGAGTGCGATAGACCACCACCTCGTTATAATGACCCGATGGTTGTGACGTGCGTGTGCGAGGCTTTGCCAGCCGCATCGAAAATCCATCCCACCATGAAGACCGGCATAGTCAGAAGGTGGAGCCTCCAACCCCACCACCTCCATCGCAGGTGGACCAGCTAGTGCAAGTCGCCGCGTTAGCATAGCAGGTCCAATCCCTGACCGCAGCAATGCGACGTCTGTAGCACCAGCACTGGTCCATGGCAACGCAGCAACAATAGGGGACCCCTGCAGCCCCCACCACGGTGGCCCCTACAAGCCCACGAGCCGCCTCATATCCATGCTCCCCACATCACCCGCGGAAAGGCCAGCATTTCCTAAGCGACGGGCGTTGGAATTGTTTGGCCGTTCGAGAGCATTCCTCCCGAACTCGAATTACGGTAGCCCCTCACACTGTTAACAGAGACATGGCTGGGGGCTTAAGCACGAGCTTCCCCAATCTCCGCCTTCTCCTCTGCCGATGGCCTCGACCAAGGGATCCTCTGATGGGGCCATCCAGGGCAGGCTGAGGAGCTCCTAGAGGAGCACGAGCGTAGGCTAGCTGACCTTGCCCACCAGTTTGCTAACCTTCAAGGTGCTACCTATGAGGCGGTGGGCTACAACACCCGTCCTCCTCTTTCCCGCCAGATCCGGGAGGAACTGATCCCTCGTCGGTTCCTCATACCCTAGCTAGACCCTACAACGGGACTACAGACCCCCTAGATCATCTTGAGAGCTACAAGACCCTCATGCGGGTCCAAGGGATGACTGATGCCCTTCTTTGCACTACCTTCTAGCTATGCTCTGCAAGGTGGCTCGAGTTTGGTACTCCCATTTCGAACCGGGAAGCATCGACTCCTTTGAGCAGCTGGAAAAGAAGTTTGTAGCACATTTTGATACCTGCCGCAAGGTGCCATGAGAAGCTGATTGCCTCTTTTCGGTTTGCCAGCAGGACATGAGTCTCTTAGGGACTATGTGACCCATTTCAAGGTGGCTGCCCTAGAAATCTATAACTTGGAAGAGCTTGTTACCATTTTGCCCTAAAGAGAAGACTTAGAACTCTCGATTCACTTATTCCCTCGACAAGAAACCCCCAAACTCTAACTCGGAGCTTTTGCTCCGTGCCCAGAAGTACATTCATGCGAAAGAAGTCGACCGCACTCGGAGAGAGTTAAACGAGAGGCCTCTAAAGAGGCAAGCTCGTGAGGAGCCGAGCAGGTCTCGAGTGCAGAAGTTTATTCCAACTCCTCGGACCAGCTTAAGCCGAAGAACACTTCTGATAAGGACAAGGGGTATACTCCTCTCCTCACCCCAAGAGCTAAGATCCTAATGGAGATCAAGGAGAAATGTAGAAAGCATAGTCCACCCCCGTTGAGACCGTCCAACAGTCGTGATAAGTCCAAATATTGTCAGTTTCACAGGGACCATAGCCATGACACCAAGGACTGCCATCACTTGAAGAGGAAGATCGAGGAATTGATTCGACGAGGCTATCTTGGAAAGTACGTAGGGGGACGGTCTCTACCCGGGGATCAGGGCTATGAGACCCACCATGTTGCCATAGACAACTAGCCCACAGAGAAGTTAGTGGGGATAATTACCTGGGGGGTAGGGTGTTGGATCGATGTCGCTAACCCACTTTACAAAAAGATCGACCCTATTATAAGAGGTGCAGTCATCTCTCTTAAACTGGCAGCGTAGCGATCCCGCAGCACACGAGTCGGCTTGAAACACTATAGGAATGGCACCTGACCCTCTCAAGTCAGCCCGAGGGACCTGCTGACCTGGCTGCCAGCTCACCCAGCCAGTGGCCGCATTGCACGGACCCCAGACCTCGGGTGAATCCACGAGGCGTGAGATGGCAACCAAGTCAACATTCCCCCCTAGCTCACGCATCGGGGGTTCCTGCCTTCCAGAGTCGAACCCTTTACCTCAGCTCTGATACTAGTTGTTGGATCGATGCCGCTAACCTATTTTACAAAAGGATCGACCCTATTATAAGAGGCACAGTCATCTCTCTTAAACTGCAGCGTAGCGACCCTACGGCACACGAGTCGGCTCGAAACACTACAGGAATGGCACCTAACCCTCTTGAGTCAGCCCGAGGGACCTGCTGACCTGGCCTCCAGCTCACCCAGCTAGTGACTGCATTGCACGGACCCCAGACCTCGGGTGAATCCATAAGGCATCAGATGGCAACCAAGTCAACACAGGGAAAAATCCAAAGGGAACTGGAGGCAGGGAGAGAGATATTGATGTAACCCCTTTGATGGGAAAAGACTTAGTAGGGGAAGCGAACCTCAATAACGATACTATTATCAAAGAAATGATAATAGCAAGACACTCTATAAAAAGGATTATGGTCAATAATGGAAGCTCCTCTGATATCCTTTTTTTATAATGCTTTTGCAAGGATGAACCTACCTCCTGACTTGCTCAAGCCAGTGTTCACACCCTTGGTTGGCTTCACCAGAGACTGTCGAGGTCGAGGGGGAGATCACACTCCCGATCATGGTTGGGTTGCCACCCTGCAGAGCATGATCCTGATGACTTTTGCTGTGGTCAAGCTCCTTGTGCCTATAACGTGATTCTGGGGTGACTCGAGCTGAACCAGCTTGATGCGGTCATCTTGACCCGGTGCCTCCTTGTGCAATTCTCGACCCCGTATGGGATCGAAAAAATAAGAGGTGACCGGCGGATGACCCAGTATTGCCTGCAGACCATTCCCAGAGTTCGAAAGGTCGAGGAGAGCCCAGACGTGGACCAGCTAGATTAAAGGGAACAGGAGGCAAGAGGGGGACCTATCGAGTGCCGGTTATCATTGCCTCTTAGCAAAGACCCACAAAGATAGTGCAAGTGGGAGCCTTACTATTCGAGGGAGAAAGAGCCTAACTACTGGGCTTCTTGCAGGTGAATGCAGTTGTCTTCATCTAGTCCACTTCGAATATGTAGGGGATTTCCTATGACATGATTATCCACAAGCTAAATATCGATCCCAAGTATCAGTCGGTCCAGTAGAAAAAGAGAAGTTTTGTACTAGAATGATAAAGAGATAAGTGAGGAGGTCGAGAAGCTACTTGCTATCGACTTCGTTCGAGAGGCACATTACCCTCGATGGCTCGTAATTGTAGTTATGGTCAAGAAGGTGAGTGAGAAGTGGAGAACCTGTGTGGACTACATCGACCTCAATCGGGCATGTCCAAAGGCTGAGTCTTCCACTGCCTAAGATCGACCAATTTGTGGATGCAACATCGGGACATCAGCTACTCAGCTTCATGGATGCATTTTCTAGGTACAAGCAAATCCACGTGGACCCAGAGGATGAGGAGCACACCACGTTCATGACCGATGGTGGAACTTTCTACTACAAGGTGATGCCATTCAGCCTGAAGAATATGGGAGTGACCTACCAGCATCTGGTTTAGCAAGGTCTTCAAGGACCAGATAGGCCATAACATGCAAGTCTATATGGATGATATGATCGTCATGAGCTGCCAAGAATCGAATCATGTTGCTGACTTGATGGAAGCTTTTGACAACCTACACCTTTACCGGATGAAGTTGAACTCTGCAAAGTGTACATTCGGTGTCGTGGCTCGGAAGTTCCTAGGCTTCATGGTCATCCAGTATGGGATAGAAACAAATACTGAGAAGATCTAGGCCATTACAGACATGAAGCACCCGACCTTAAAGAAGGAAGTCCAGCACTTAACTGGCCACATCGCTGTGCTCTGCCAATTTATTTTGCACTCGGTCGAGCACTGCCTACCATTCTTCAAGGTGCTATGCAAGATGCATGACTTCACCTAGTCCAAAGAGTGCAGGGAGACTTTTGAGAGACTGAAGAAGTTCCTTACCTCGCCCCCTTGCTTTCTAGACCTGAAGCCGGAGAGAAACTCATCCTCTACTTGGCCATATCCCTAGGCACCGTCAGCTCAGTGCTGGTTCAAATTGACAAGGATGGCATCTAGAAGCTGGTCTACTATACTAGCAAGGTACTGCACGATGCGGGACTTAGGTACATCCAATTTGAAAAAGTTGTTTTTGTGCTAATTATATCTGCTCAGCATCTTAGGCCCTACTTCCAAGCCCATCTAATCGTGGTCCTCATCGATCAACCTTTGAGGGCTATCCTAAGCCAACTGGATACCTTAGGATGCTTGACCAAGTGAACAATAAAGTTTAGCGAGTTTGACATCTTGTATCGTCCAAGACCATCTCAAAAGTCCCAGATCCTAGCTGATTTCCTGGTGGAGTGCACATGGATGGGTGATGACTCGAAGGAGGTGCCACCCGAGCCAGCACGACGTCCACCTGAAGGAGGGATGATGTGGATACTCCACATCGATGGTGCATCCAACTCAAGAGGGAGAGAAGCTGGCCTCATCCTCACCAACCAAGAAGGGGTGGTAGCCAAGTTTGATCTTCGTTTCCTCTTCAAAGCGACCAACAATCAAGCCAAGTATGAGACCCTCCTAGCAGGGCTGAGGGTATCCTACGAGCTGAGAGTCACAAGCCTAAGGGTCTTCACTGATTCATAACTCATGGCTAGGCAAGTCACGGACGAGTTCGAGGCTTAGGATCCCCTCATGGTGAGGTACCTGGATGAGGTGCACTCCCATATGGTGAACCTTCGGCACTTCAGTATCTCCCACATCCCTCGGGAGGAGAATGCCCGCATCGATGCTCTCTCCAAGCTTGCGACCTCGCCCGATTCCTTACTAGGGTGAGCCTTCATTGAGTACCTGAAGGTTCCTAGCCTCGAAATGAGTGGCGAGGTCCAGCAAGTCACCTATGAGCTGAGCTGGATGGACCCCTACATCAAGTACATAGCTGAGGTACTTTACTTGAAGACTGCACAGAAGCCAGCCTCTTGAAGTGGAAGGTGACACCTTTCATGCTGATGGACGGGCAACTCTATCGTAGATCCTACTCCTATCCCTTGTTGAAGTGCCTGAGACCTTTCAAAGCCACCTATATCTTCCAGGAGATTCACGAGGGCATCTATGAAAATCACATGGGGGGCAGAGCACTAGCTTACAAAGCTTTGAGGTAGGGTTATTACTAGGATACCATGAAGGAAGATATAGCTGAGTTCCTGTAGAGGTGCGATCGTTGCCAATGGCATGCACATATCCAACAATAGCCAACTTCATCACTATGACAACTTTCCTCTTCCTGGCCATTCGCCTAATGGGAAATGGATATATTGGGATCATTTTTCCTGCCATCCAGCCAACAAAGATATCTAATCATTACCATCGACAACTTCACCAAATTGGTGGAGGCTAAGCCCCTAGCACAGATCACCGAGGCCAAAGCTAGAGCCTTCCTCTAGAAGTCAGTCATCTACCATTTTGGTCTCCTCCATACTATTATCACTGACAACTGGTGGTTGTTTGACAACCAAGCATTCAAAGAGTTCTATGCCGAGTTGTGCATCTGCCATTGCTTCACATTGGTGGGCCACTTGCAGACTAACGAGAGGGCCGAGGTGACCAACCATACTATCCTCCAGGGACTTCGCACCCGTCTGATGAAGCGAAGGGCCGGTGAGTAGAAGAGCTTTCCAATGTGCTATGGGCCTACCACACCACCCCTCGAGCTGTGATGGACCAAACACCATTCAATCTGGTCTTCGGTACTAAGGTGGTGCTACCAATAGAAAATGGTCTGCTGATGCTGAGGGTGGAGCAGCTCGGTGAGTCAAGCAATCCAGCACCTCTCCTACTCAATCTTGATCTACTGGATGAGACAAGGGACAAAGTACAACTTCGCATGTCTGTGTACCACCAGCGGGTGGCCCAGTACTATAACTCTCGAGTGAAACTGAGAGCCTTTCGCCCGGGAGACCTCGTCCTGAGACGAGCAGAAATGCCACAGCCTGGTGAGGGTGGGGAGCGATCACCCAATTGGGACGGCCCTTACAGGGTGGTCGAGGCCTTGCACTAAAAAGCCTACATGATAGATGAGCTCGATGGCACCCAGATCCTATGAATGTGGAATGCAAGGAATCGGAGGATGTATTACTAGTGATGTACGCCCCCTACTCAAAGATGGAATGGAATGCCCTTTGGCGGCATTGTTTGAATTCACCATTCTGAAAAGCACTCATCCATCGAACCGCAAGTCCGGTAAAGAAAGCCAGGAGCTCCAAAGCCCCGTCCTCATTCGTCAAACCCTAGGTTCGACGAAGAAAGCCAGGAGCTCCAAAGCCCTGCACTCATCCGTCAGACTCCAGGTTCGATAAACAAAGCCAGGAGCTCCAAAGTCCCATACTCATCCGTCGGACCCCAAGTTTGGTAAAGAAAGTTGGATGCTCCAAAGCCCTGTACTCATGCATCGGATCCCAGGTCTGGAGAAGAAAGCCTAGAGCTCCAAAGCCCCACACCTATCCATCGGACCCCAGGTTCAGCGAAGAAAGCTAGGAGCTCCAAAGCCCTGCACTCATCCGTCGGATCCCAGGTTCAGCAAAGAAAAGCAGGAGCTCCAAAGCCCCGTACTCATCCATCGACCCCAAGTCCAGCGAAGAAAGCTAGGAGCTCTAAAGCCTCTCACTCATCCATCAGACCCCAAGTCCGGTGAAGAAAGTCAGGAGCTTCAAAGCCTCACACTCATCCGTCGGACCCCAAGCTCGGCAAAGAAAGCAGGGAGGCTCCATGGCCCCGCACTTATCCACTGGCCCCCGGGTTTGGCAGAGAAAGACAGGAAGCCTTGCAACACTGCCACTTTGGGCTGCCTGCCCCACAGCTCTGCATTCACTCCTCAAACCCTATGTCCAGCGAAAGAGAGGACAAGGCACTCCATAGCACCATCCCTATTGGCAACCTGCACCATGGCACCCGCATCTACCTCTTTTATCCCAGGCTAACCTTTATTGGCTTGGGAACAGGCAGAGCCTAACGAGATGCTGCCTAGTGTTGCCACCTCAGATGGTCTATCCAACTGCCCCGTTGCTTGGTAGACGGGCCAAATGACGGGCACCCAAAAAAAGGGGAAAAGTGGGAGCAAAGAAAAAAGATCAGATTGGCAAAAAAACTTGATTCCATTGCATAAGTCTATAAAAGGACAACTCCCCGATAGGTCGGGAGTCCATCAAAAAATTTTAATTATAGAAAGAAGAGAAAGCAATGGAAGAGGCCTAGGTTGGTTGCAGTCCAAAAGTCGATGCCGGAGTACCACCAGACCCGATGGCATCCATAGTAGCTTCTATCATCACCCATGTCTTGACCATTGTCCGCTCGATGGCTTCCCTCACCGAGCTTCATCGGATGGATGTTGTGGCAGTCGTGGGTGCTTGGGATGCTAGAGGTGAAGCTGACTCGGCATCAAGTTCGGTGGGTTCTGCTGGGGCGACTTCGACGGGCGGGTTTACCTCACCGACCGCATCCCCCTCAAGCTTGTTGAGAATGACCTCATGCAGGTCCGGGAGGTGGAAGAGTTGCACCATCTTCTCTTGCATTCTTCAAAGCCTTTGAAGAATGCATCGCATATAGCCTCCCTCACTTCATCCTTGAACTTCATCGAAGCCTTGTACTGCATGATGGACTCGGTCACTTCCCTTTTCGTGGCCTCCGTCACCATCATAGCGGTGGTAGCCTTCTCCTCGGCCACCGCAGCTCGCTCTTCTGCCAGATTAAGTCACACCTGGAGGCCCTGCAGTTACCCTTCCAAGCAGAATGATGTAGAGGTGAACCTGGCGAGGTTCTCTGCCAAATGGGTGATATACTCCACCTTCTCCATGAGCATGGCCTCGTGGTCCTCCACATGAAGCTCAAGGTCAGCAACAAAGTCTCGGGTCTGCTCGAGCTTGGTCTCTAGTTCCTTCACCTGAGCCTCCAAGGCTAGCAACTGCTCCACCACGACCTTGGCTCTTGCTTCGGCGGTGTTGGCCTTGCCGTGAGACTCCACGTCCCGCTGAAATAGCACCCGATACATGTCCTTGACTAGGAACGTGTCCTGGATGACCTGAGGTAGGAACCAAGGAGAAGCCAAGAGCCCAGCAGGAATGAACCAAAAAAAAAGAGAAGAAGAAAGAAGGGAAGGGAAGGGAAGGCTTGTTATGAGAAGCTGGGGGAAGATTCTGGTAATGGTATCCCCCAGCGAGTGACCGGCCCTCTCTCGGCAATCCCGAGGTTGCAGGATGAACCCCATTAGCCTCTCGGGTAGGCTCACATCGAGGGCAACCGATACTTGAGAAGGCACCAGCGTGGACACCATGCTACCCTAGGAGTTGGAGCCATGGATGAAGAAGGACCCGCTGATGTCGGATTCGCTGGATGGGTCTCTGTCGCTACGGTGGCCACAGGCAGAGTAGGATCACTCTCCAGCGCAGACACGATGGCCACTTCGAGGGACGGTGGGATCCCAAGATCTTGGGAGCCTCCGAAGGGGCCTAAGGTGTCCCCTCCCTCAGCTTAGCACTCCCGCTTGGTCCCGGGGCCGCACCCCCGATCGCCTCTACAACTGGCATCGGGGCATCCTGGGCCCTCTCTTCCCATGCTAGGCTGACAGATCCCCATGGGGCCTTTGCTCTTGCTCCCCATGAGGCCTCTTCACCAGCTCTTCCCAGGATCTCGTCGACGACGACCGCTTGCAGGTCATCTGCTTAATTTTGTCAACGGAGAACTTCATATCTGCATTAACAAGAAGAGTTTAGTTAGTCGCTAGAAATCGTCGAAGGATGCATATGTCAAATCTTACCTAAAGACTGGACTGGACTGATACCGGTATCGAACAGGTTCTACTTGGAGAGGAGGTCCCGCCCGCATGGAACTCTCGAGGTGATGAGTTAATCGTACACCTCCTGATCAGCAGGCTCTACTGTGACATTCTAATTGGAGGACCGATCGGGGTCGCTCCAAACCCAGTTGATCCCCTCGATCGAGGTAAAAAGAAATCTGCTCTTCCATCCCTTGATGGAAGTGGGTAGGTCAAATCTAAGCATCTCGGGATGGGGTACTACGAACCACCACCCTTTATCTGTGGGATGGCATTTCAAAGTGAATAGGGCCTTAAAGAGAGAAAATCGGGCGACTATATCATGGAAGTGGCACAGTACTATGAAAGAAGAGATAACCCTAAAGGAGTTTGGGGTAAGCTGGGCTGGAACTAACCTATAGTGGTCCAAGAAAGATAGAATAAAAAGATGAAGAAGCCAGAAACCAGCAAGAAAAAAATCCTTATACAAGGCGACCCGGCCTGGCCTGCTTGAGGTGGCCCGCTCCTCCAGGTCTGGGGATGTGATCCGGATAAAATTTGGAATCCCGTAAGTGCTTTGAAGATGGAGGGCATCTGCCCTGGTCATCGTTGAAGCGATGCCGGATGGACCGGCCATATCTTGGCTTGAAGACAAAGGAGGGGGAGGTAAAGACAAGGTGTTGGGGTCCACCATCTAGCGAGGACCCCAGGGGACTCTGAAAGGAACGTCCTCCTCCTTGCTATTCGAGAAAGGAGGCCTTGCTCAAGACGGCTCACCGTGCTGGGGCGGACCAAGGGACACTCCAGGGGATGGTGTCCACCTCCGGAAGAACTCATGAAGGGGGAAGGAACAAAGGAGAGAAGGAAAACCTAAGGGTAGGGAACGCTCCCTTGATGCAGACCAGAAGAGAAGAAAGCAAAGGAGGAAGACTAACCTGTAAGGGACTCTAGGTCGAGGGTTCCAAGAATGGGTGAGGAGCTCCCCTCTTTCTTCTCTATTCCTCCTTCGCTCGAAAGTCTTTGATAAGGAAAGAAGGGACGAGCCACTTATCTAAAAGAGAAGGTGAAACCCCCTTTTTCAAACTGAGCCGGCTAGTCGATGCGGCCCTCCACTTCACCGGCCAATAGAATTCAGATGTGTGCCGATCTCTGCCATCCAAGATGCTTCGACCCATGAACCACTACACTGGGAGATGTGAAAACATCACTTCAGATCGCCACTCTTGCTGACACGGCACCTTCCAGTTGGTGCGGGCACGATATGCAAATCGATAGAGACCATGGCATTTAATGATGCGGGCATGGCAGCCCTCCATGTCAGCGACGTCATTACTTCCTTCTTCTCGAATCCAAGGAGTCATGATGCACTCTAGGCTCGGTTGTGGGGGGCATCTGATGTGGCTAGGCACTAACATGGTACCCGGTGGCCAACATGGCACACGCATCCGACGTGGCAAGCTACTATGGTGCTCGCAGTTCATGTTCCTGGCCGAATAGAGCTCCTGGTAGAGTAAAACTGCTAGCTATGCAAAGCTCCTGGCAGAGTAGAGCTCCTAGCAGAGTAGAGCTCCTGACCGAGTAGAGCTCCTGGATGAGTAAAGCTCCAAGCGAAGTAGAGCTCCTGGCCGAGCAGAGCTCTTAGCCGAGTAGAGCTCCAGGCTGGCATGAATCTCAGTCACAAAAGGAAGTGGCCCCCGCATGCTGGGGAAGGAAGGAAAGATCGAAGGATGCCACTACCCCAAACATGCACATGTGCCTCGATTGGCCCCTACGAGGCCAGACGGCGACCGAAGAGGGTGGGGTCACTATCTCCGCCAGACTTGCCGCGACATACCGTGGAGGAGGAACAATGCCTCGCCTGTCCTGTGCCCCCCGTAGGGGCATGCACTATCGAAACAAGGAGCCACGCAGCATGCTGTCCCTCTCCCATGCAGAGGATCTTGCTGGGGCTCCGAGCCCCATGGGATCTGCACCCTTTATAAGGAAGCAAATCCTGTGGCACACCACCTACACCTATCGTAGAAGGGGTCCTGCTGGGATTCCTGTTCCTGTCCCGTGAGATCCTGCTGGGCCTGAACCCTCTCCCAAGAGGATGCGCCGCAGCACTTGCCTGCACCCACTATAGAGAAAACCCTACTGGGACTCCAATTTCTATCCCACAAGGCCTGCACCCCTCTCAGGAAAGAGCACGCAGCTCGGATACCTCATCCACTCTACAAGCATCGGCTACCATATATATCAATAAGAGGGGTCTTCAGAGAAGGTAAGCAACAAAAGAAGAGCAAACCCAATAGAAAGTAATGGCAAGCAACCCCAGAAAGTTCATCCTTTTCCAAAAAGACCCATTCATAGTGATCACCAAGGCTTCTATGATAGAGGATCTGTTACCCTCGATCATTTTACTAACTTGGCCGTCAGAGTATTATCGCCGGGATCTCTGGCTTGTGTCTTTTCTTTTTTGCAGGATCATCCGGCGGCCAGAAGCGTTCACCGACGAGACATCCGATGGTGCCTGGAGCGACTTACGTGGTCTTAGGATCCACCAAGCTATAGGCCGAAGGCGGTCGTAGTGTTAACAAAACCATTGCAGAGTTGGTTTGAGGGCTATCATCTATGACCATGACAAATATGGAGTCATACGGGAAAATACTGTTATACAAGCCTTGAATTTATCAACATATTACCATTGATCCTGATTTGGAATGCTTTTGTCCTAGAAGGGGTTTACTAAGCAAACATCAACACTTGACATGGGCAAGCCTATGTAATGTCAATCCACCCTTGACTCGAGAGTACTATATTGATACAAGACAGCTAGTTTTATTTTGTCTTCTCCATCTCCTATTTACCCAAGCTTCCATCATCTTTGTGGTTAAAAAAATCTATCGTGAAACGATCCAATTGTGAAACCTAGACTCTTTGATAAAATATGGATATGATGTCAGGATCCAACAACTAACTAGGTTAATAACAAACCTAGCAGAGAAATTAGCAATGAAAGTAGTTGAACAATTTTTTAAAAAAAGAAAAGGGAATTGATTAAACGAGGTTTTTGAGTAACATGGGGATCCGAACAACTCTAACAGGGCCATATTAGAATTCTGTTGGTTTCCAAAGTTATTATTGTTGGTATAATTGGATTCGGCTTGGTAAGAAGAGTATATAAATATAAGTTCGTAAATAGATGGGCCGTATGTAAGAATTTTCTTGATTTGGATTAATATTAATTGATATTTTTATTTTATTAAAATCCGGGTTGATTTTATAGTCCATGTTGATAAACGTAGGTTGAGCCTATTATTATGTGATCATTGATTGGGCTACGAGCATCTCATGTGATTTAGTGTACTTAAGACAGCACAGTATAGGCCTTAGCCCGACTTGACTTGTGATGGAAGGGTCAGTTAGGATATTTTCATTTTATTAGCCAGGTCCCTTCTCGCTTCCTCTATTTATATATATCATGTGTTTGGTGATTTATGATACAGTGATCTTCCCATCGAGAGCCGCTTTTCTGAGGAAGACCGGAGAGAAGGACTTTGCCTATGGTATTCGTGTGAGCATCGAGATCAAGGATTTTGGTGAATATAGGTAAGTATTCATTTTTCAGATCTAATATATGATTCTTATTTTGATTGATCCTAGGAATTTAGGGATTATTTTTCCCACATTTGGTATTAGAGCTTGGGATTAGAATCGTGTTTCAATATTTTATATCTGATAAGACTTTTTCCATCGATCGTCACGGATCTTAGCATAACGGACATTGTCCGTACTGTGGGATGACCGGCGGCATCGAGATGATGCTGCCATGACCGTGGTGATTGGAGAAACCTGCAGTTTGCCGATCTCCATTATTTTTGATACCCCGTACAAAAAAAAACTAGGAAGAACTTACCTTGTCCCGCCGGCCGTTGGAGGCGTTTTGACCTCCGGCGTGCTCACTAGAGCCGGCGACCGGGCCTTCTTGGCCGGTCCCGGTAGTGGTTTCGCCGGCGGCGGGGCTAGTGGCGGTCTTGGAACCAAGGGCGGCGGATTAAAAAAAAAGGGGTTGCCTGCCGTCGGGCCCGGATCGGATGCCAGCGATGCCACCGGAGGCGGCGACTGGCAGTCCCTGGTCAGTTGCAATGGCCGTTCGACCGGTCCACCATCGACGGTGGAGCTCTGGAAAGGGGTGGCGGTGAAACCAAGAACCCCCCTTGTTTACGGTCGCGTGGAGAAGAAGCTCTTGCGGGTTTTGGATTTTGGGTTTAAACCCAAGATCCAATAATCCAAAAACCTTTAACCCATTTTCAAAAAAAAGGGCATTTTGCACTAAGGCCCCTGGGATTTTTGGAATTAAAAATAAGCCCTTTTGTAGTTAAGTCCCTCCAACATTTATAATTACTTTTTGGTCCAAAAGACCATTTTGCATTTAGGCCCTTGAGTTTTCTGGAATTATAAATGAGTCCTTTTACAATCAAGACCTTGAAAATCTTATACTTATATTTTGGTCCAAAATAAAATGATGAAGGGGCATGGGCGAATTTTTATGGTTGTTTTTATTGATGATGTATATTTTGGAATGCAATGAAATTTGTAAAATGGATCAGGGGATACATGTTGATTAGTATCCTATTGCAACTGATCGTATCGGACATACATATATTTTGGCATATCCTTTATTTTGGCTTAGATATTTATTCTCTGTATGCATAATTTTGTAGGTTGGCACAAATATTTATCACCAAAGTGGTTTGTTTGTGTCAATCCATCGAATTTTCATCATGTGAGGGATATTTTCTGGTTATGATATACAACCGCCTGCCCAAAGGAGATTGTTGTGTATTTTAACTAGAAAATGTGGCTGGAGCATTATGTTGCTAATGTACTCTAGCTTCCTTGGGCCTGTCTGCCCAAAGGGGATAGTTTCAGGAATGCCAGAATATCTGATTAGCTTGTGACTTCATGTGAAGAGCTCTAATACATATTGTATGTTCTGTCCAAAGGGGAATATATGATATTGTGTTTGTGCTCTTATTTGTTATTATGATATGATATGTTTGTAGTATGTCCGTTAATTGATGTTTACATTCCTTATTTTGATTGTATAATTACTTTTGGTGTGAACAATAACAATGCTATTGTTGAGATGCTTACTGGGTCGAACTATAAGAAATGGAGGCAAGACCTAGAGTTTGTTCTTGGAATTGATGACATTGATCTTGCATTACATGAGGCTAGACCTGATGATTTGAATGATCAAAGCATCATTTGTGCCTAAATCACTAGATGGACTCTTTTTTTTTTGTGGGTTCCATATTTATTTTTAAGTAATGATTTTTCTTATGCTCACATGCATTTCTAATAGATATGAGGACTATAATCAATTTATAAAGGCATTGATTTGCCATGTTTGGTCCTTTATCATCCCTGGTGTCATAGTCATACTCATAGGATCTTTAATATGTTGAGAATGACATTGAGGTAAAACATCCTATATCTCTGGCATATCTTCTTGTTTGTTAATATTTCTAGAGATCATGGAGGTCGATATTTGTCTCATTTCCATCGCTTGATGATGATTGATCCATCATCGACTAGAAAGGGTTGTAAGAGATAAGTTTTGAGTGGACTTTGAGTTTGGATTATCAAATTTTGGCCCATTTAAAACCCAAACCATTAATTGTGTTGAGCCCAAATTGATGAGTTGGCTGGATCCAATTTCATTGGGCAATTTTAACTTTGGGATTAAGGAGATATTTTATATTTAAGCCCCTATAACTTAAATATGAGTCCATATAAATATTTAAAATTTACGGTTTAGTCCTTTATCATTTGTAATTTGATAAAAATTATTGTAACTTGCTCATTTTATATTCGATTTGAGTAGTTTTTTGGACCATTGGATTCATAATAATTTGAAGAACATTTTGATAGAGTTCTTCATGTTTGATAAATTATTTAAATAATTTAAAATTATTTATGTACAATTCTACTGACTATTATATAGTTCGAGTATGTTTTTCCATAGTCTCAAAGGATTTGGAGCACTTTATGAATTTTGAATAGCTGAGTTAATGGGGACTAATGACTTATTTTTATTTGGAATTGCATATTGATGTCTCTATAACAATTGATCCAAAATTGACTGTAATTGATTGTGACACTTAGTATATACTGTAATTCTTGTCCAAAGGTATTTTAGAGTTATGTAGTAAGTGTATTGATAGATGTGGCAGTTGGAATACATTATTATGTAATAATATGATCAGCAGGGTGCATGTTGTAGTGTATCTCATTTTGGACTGATCTTTTATGGCATACATGTCGTTAAAGTATGTCATTTTATGTTTATTAGGCATTTATCTTCTCTATATGCATAATTTATGGATTGGCATAAATATTTATCACCAAAGTGGTTTGTTTGTGTCAGTCCATTGAATTTTTCATTTTGAGAGGGTTTCTGATTATTGCATATAACCGCTTGCCCAAAGGGGATTGTTATATGTTTTAATCGGAAAGGTTGCATGGGGCATTGTGTTGCAATGGTGCTATAGCTTTCATGGACTTGTTTGCCCAAAGAGGATAAGTTCATGACTATTAGGTATTTCATTTACTTGTGGCTTCGTGTGAAGAATACTTATGCATATTACATATTCTACCCAAAGAAAAATATGTGATATTGCTTTTGGACTCCTGTATATCATTTATGATATATACCCATTGACTAGTATTTAGTATTCCTGTCATTTTTTTTGATTATACGGTCATTTATGTTAATAATAATGTTGTTATTCAATTTTGATTGGATCAAAATATCAAAGGTAGAAGTATATTAAGCTTAGAAAATTTGTCTGCCCAAAGAGGATAGATTTTCGAATGCCTTGTATCCTCATTGTGTTAACCTTTATTTTTTTAAAAGAAAAATATATTGGGTTTAAGAAATTTGTTTATCCAAATGGAGATATATTTTCAAAAGTTATATTGACCTCATTTTTGGAGCTCAAAAGTATATCACATTCTCTGTCTATATGAGAGTTTTATATGTTGATGTACATGGTACATTTATCGAAAATGGCTTATTATATTCAAAGCCTTTATTGATTTATTATTTGTACCTTAAATATGTTACATCATACATGAGCTTGATTTATATTTTGTACCATCTTAGAGATCATGACTTGATGATTTCTCTTTGGAAGGTTAGTGATTTTCGATAGATAGTGACCATCAAAGTGGCCCGTTCATTGAGATTTAATAGGTCATTCTGTGAGCTTTTTAGAAGGGATTATGTAACATTATATGTTGAAGAGAGATTCCTTATATGAGTTTTTTTCCTTCTAAGTTTTGTTGTATTGGATCAAGGGCTCTCATTAAAATAATGCTTGTAAAGATTTTCTGAGATATATTGTATATGTTTTTCTATTGATTAACCACATAAAGATTATTTAGCAGCTAGTATATTTGTATTCAATAGAGTTAACGCTCCCATTATGATGATTCTGACTGAAATATAGATATGAAAACTAAAATTGTGCTAGCACTAAGTATGATGGAATATAGATATTACATTATGTAATGATCTTCCATCTTGGTTATCTTATTAGAGTACTCTAAAATAAAGCTATCTATAAAAGTGGTAAAGAGTAAATTATTTTGAAATATATTCATATAATTGATTCTATTTTTATTATTGTATCTAAGAATGATAATCTATTTTGACCTCATTTGTGGAAGATATATAGAATTTGATAAAAGAAAGTTTGGATAGATGATGGATAGATAAATTAATATATGAGTTGAATCGTATGATGGTGTTAGAATTTATATCTTGAAACTAGAAAGAATTGTACCTAAAATTAGTATTATGAGATTTCTATCTCTAATAAATAGGCTGGTCATCATATTTAGTTTTCCTACTGTGCCGTTTGATGAATTTAAAATCATATATGTGAAATAAATAATAGATCATATCCTTTCTATTTCAGAAGTTTTTAATACTTTTGAGAAAAGGATAAGGATATTGATAAGGTTTATTGGTCACATTCTAAGATCCCATATATAGTAAATAAATAATATTATTAAATATTAGTATAAGTATGGGATAGTTATTTAATACACCATGCCTAATTTTTTTTTAAATATAAATGATATGACTGAGAGGCAAAGTACACTCTGAAAGATATGGTATGAGTATGATGAGTAGATGCAATTCACTTTGATATCTCTAGTATGTAATCCTAATGATTACCATCTACATTTTGAATAAAATTCTTAATAAAAGGTTATACAAGATACCTTTTGAGTTAAAGATTGGTAGGAAATCCAATATCTTTTATCTTTATGGTTGGAGCTGTCCTGCAGCACTTAATCATTGATAATCCATTAGCGAATAAACCTTGTTTTTGTAATAATACATTGTTTATTTTGGTTATCCAGATAATGTTAAATGAATACAGATTCTACTATCCTAATAGAGAGGTATAAAGATATTAAGTCAAATCATGCCATATTTGTATATTCTGATTTGCATAATATCAGATGCTTCCATATATTAGAAGTATGGTAGTGCAAGAAAATAAGTTTTTGTTTTTATAAATGTTTTGTTTCATCCTATTGGAGGACAATGGGAGAGCAATATTAAAAATACAGGTAAAGTTTGTGGCATGTTACAAAGTCACAATTTATATTGTTTATTATGAAACTTTATCCTGGATCTTATAATTATTGATTATGTCTTAAAATTACTTATAATTTCTTATAATCATAGGCACTTATCTTCTTCAAAGGAAGAATAAAAGTTTCATTTTTCTATCCATGTGAAGATAGAATATTTGTCAGTCAGAGGTTGTAGTTGAAAGGGAGATATTTTGTACAATATATAAAGTCAATATTTGTTGATCCCCTAATCAAGAATAAGATCCATAGTTTTTATGAAATGTGTTAAGAATATGGGAATTTTAAGAATCTTTTGATTTTTGGATTATTAGGAGTTTGATGTATTTATACATTGACTTGATTGACAAATTTTATTTGTCATTGATTGCTGGACTGTAATCCAACGACATATAAGTGTCGAGTTTATATGAATAAAGTCTATATCAGCTAATTCTCTAACCTAGAATTTGAAGCCCGTATGCTTTATAAAGCATGTTGAAAATATGGGCATATTGAATTCTTTTATTGTGCTTGGTTAGTAGGAGTGACTTTATGTTTGTGCTTTATTATTATAAAGCTTATTTTCATTTGATTTTTCTATCATGTATATTTATATACATTGTTGACATGATAGATGATGGATTACAATCCTATATGATTTTATATGTGCACATATGAAATAAAGTATAACATAGTATCTCAAGAATATATTTTATCTTGAGAATGACAGTTGTATGGGTATGTCTCATGTTGATAATTATGAGAGCTCATTGTGTTTGGAGACATACAGACTTCTTTTGAAGTCGTGAGATTTCTCTAGCTTGTAATATAGCATGTGGTTAAAGAGAAATCATGATTGCGGGTACATATACTTAATTTATTTTGATTATGAGATATCTCTTTTGGTTATGTACCTAACTGAGATCTGGTATCGTGTTTTAGATTTGTTGTGCTGTCTCGTCATTGACACCATTGTTGAGTATATGAGACAGGATGGCTTGATGTTTGATGCCATCACGATTTCTCTTGCTTATTTTGTTTCTAAGCATGTTGACGAGAAATTGGAGAACTGGCAATGAAAAATAGCATGTTTTATTTGATCACCTTGATACTATTTTCTTGCTATACTACCATACCAAGACTCATGTCGATGGTGTTTATGATGCTGTAACTATGGATAAGTCTTGTATTGATTAAGTAGTACAACGGCCCCATGATTCGGCATCATGGATACTGTTAGACCGAGTCGTTTGTAGGTGCTGTCTATAGATCATATGGTGGCTACATGTTGTTTTCAACCCGAGAGTTATTTTGAAAATAAAATATTTTTGAAAATTATTAATTAATGTAGTCCAAGTAGGAGAATGTAAGAATTTTCTTGATTTGGGCTAACGTTAATTGATAATTTTTTTTATTTAAATCTAGGTTGATTTTATGCTCCATGTTGATAGACATAGGTTGAGTCCATTATTATGTAATTATTGATTGGGCTAGGAGCATCTCTTGTGATTTGGTGTGGTTGAAGCGGCACAGTGTAGGCCTTAGCCCGACTTGACTCGTGATGGGAGGGTCAGTTAGAGTATTTTCATTTTATTGGCTAGGTCCCTTCTCCGCTTCCTCTATTTATATATATCACGTATTTGGTGATTTATGATATGGTGATCTTTCCATCGAGAGCCACCTTTCCGAGGAAGACTGGAGAGAAGAACTTTGTCTACGGTGTTCATATGAGCATCGAGATCAAAGATTATGATGAATACAGGTAAGTATTTATTCTTTAGATCTAATATATGATTCGTATTTTGATTGGCCCTAAAAATTTAGAAATTATTTTTTCCACGCCGTAAACCAATGATAATTCCTCTTATATCCTTGTGATAGCATACCGGATGGCTGAAGTCCAATACATGGTGAAAACTATGGCTGTCTCGTGCTTACGCGAGTGTGAATAAACGAAATGGAGCTCACATTTTAAGCTTTGTTTAAGTTTACTCGGTATTAAAAAAAGAAGGCTCTAAAGTAAAGCACCGATAAAGGATACTTTCGAAATTTCAGAAAAACGGAAGGCTACCTTTTTGATACTTCAGCAATTTTAATCGGTAAAAAATATTCATGAGGACGGAGATTCCTCCACATTACACTTAGTTTTCTGTTTAGGCTCCTATGTGCTCTGCTTCATCCCGAGACTCCTTCGTGCTTCTTTTTCCTGCTTGCTTGCACTCCATTACGCTCTGTTCTGCCCCTGCATGGGCTTCCGTAGCATCACTCTATTTGGGCTACTCCACGCTCCACTTCATCCTATGGATGTTGAGATATCTTTGTGCTCCACTTTACTCCACTCCACCATCTTTTGCAAAAGAGAATCTTAGTAACACATGATTCTATTTTAATTATATTACTAACGGACCAGCAATGATTAAATTAGAAGGTATAATAAATCTATTAATTATTCTAATTTAACTATTAAAATAAATATTAATTACTTTATATTTATTAAAAATTGATATTTTTTATGAATGTTTTGCAAAAAATGATCTTATAGATAGAAAGAGATCGATTTTTTGAGTTCAACGATACAAAAGCACGTAAATCAAGGTTTGAACGAGCTTGAAATTCAAGTTTAAAGTTATTAATAAATTGCACAAATTTTGAAGCAGCCGATCCATCATGGACCGACCACTTGGTCTACAAGAAGTCCTAGACAAGCTCTATAAAAGAACTCCAAGCAGCAATCCAGGCATTAGTTTTTTCAGCAAATTTTATATTAATTTATTTTTTTTCTTATTTAGATTATTGTATTTAGACTTATGAAAGAGGAGAATGATGGAGGAGATGCTGGTGACAGCGAAGCGTGGCTAAACTCCTTTAACCTGGGATGAAGATAAAGCCTATCTTTCTTTTTGTACTTGATTTCTATGAATGAAACTCATGTTCTTCTTTTTTTTATCTTTTGAGTTATTTTTCTGATCGATGATTTGATCTAGCATACATGGCCTACATCATTTATCGACATGTCGTGATCTCCGGATACAGTACTTGCCTAAGTGAGGTAGATCGTAGTATGGTAGATTAGATCCCTAACCTTGTAAATCAATTATATAGTTTATACTCTAGTGGACATGTCATGATCTCTGGATATGGCTCGTCTAATAAAAGATAAATTATTCTAATCCCGAATTTGCAAGAATTATTGATATTGCAATATAAAGAAAAGAAGATAAAACATGTTTGTATGGTGGATTCAGATTCCTAGATTACTTCTCCTACTGACTTGATTTCATTAATTAATTAATTAATTTTTTCTTTCAATTACCACTCCTCTTAATATAATCCTTTATAACAGTTTTCTTTTGATTTTCTTTTTATGAAATAATTATCCTTGGCCCCCAAGGATATGATCTCGACTCATCGCTAGCTATAGTAGTGAGTAGGTTTTATTTTTGACATCTTACGGTAGCAATCACCATATAATCATCTGGCCTCTACGAGTATTCACGTAGAGCTGACTTGATTAGAAGCCTCTGAGACCATCAAGGTACTAGTTCTCTTACAGATTTCGCTTCTTTGATTGAATCTTGTTTCTTCTTCAATTTTTCTTAAGAACAGAGAAGAAGGCACGCGTGAACTCTTCACGCAGAAGGAAGAAGAGAAGGGAAGAAGAAAAGTGGAAGAGACTCCTTATTTTTTTTGTTCCTCTCCGTTCTTTCTGAATGGCATAGGAAGGAAGAGGAGGTGCCAAGAAAAAGAGGGAGGATGCCAATCTCCTTTTCTTTTCTGATTTTTGCATTGGAAGTTGTCGAGAAAAATTCATATTGGTGCAAGAAAAGTCCTCTTATTCTTACACCACTTCTCAAGATTAGCCCCATCTAATCTCAACCTCTTTTAGTTTTGAATCAAATTCAAAACCTTGTTAGGATAAGAGAGCAAGTTGATAATTAGAAGGACTTTGAGAGGTGGGACACTAACTCTTCGTGCATGAATTCTTCGAAAAAAAACTGCTAATCCTTTTCCACACCAACTTAATTTTGTGCACCGTATGGAATTCCTTCTTAGGCATGGAAATTAAGGAAGAGAGCCCAATCCAAATGGATCTCTAATTCCTAATCCAATTAGGAATCAATCATAGACCTATTCATATCCATTTTGAATCCAATTATAAACCCAATCCTAATCCAATTAGGATTTAAGTCTAATTGCCAATTGAATTGGGAAACCCCATTCAAATCCAATTCAAATTTATTTGAGTCAAACCCTAATCCTAATCCGAAGATGATTTATAGCCAATTCCTAATTAGACTGAAAAACTTAGTTGGAGTTTAATCCGAAATCAATTTGAGTCAAAGCCAAATCCTAATCCTATTAGGATTTGAGTTCAATTCCTAATTGAACTGAAAAATCCAATTTGACTCAATTGAACCAAGCCTAGCTAATTAAATCTAATCTAATTTAATTTAATTAGGACATAAATGATCAAATTAAATTATAACTATTATAACTAAGTTCTCCTTAGCAATTCTTCTAAATTGTAACTTTTACAAATTAGCCATTTTTATCAATCAAATTGATAATTAGGCTTTGATCCAACCTATTAATCAAGTCTAAATCCCTATTATGTGTGACTCTATAGTTCCTATTCTATTTGATAGTGAGACATACTATGATCTCCATCATAGTATCATTGAAATCCCTTTCAATGGATTGAAATGATTTTAACTTACCTCGATCAAGAACCATTGATTTGAAAATGATTCAAGTAAGTTCTCACAATCCACCGGTAACATCTAGTAGCATGTAGTGGCAATTCTAGCATAATTGGAATAAAGAACTCCTAGGTATGGTTAACGTGTGATTCGGTTCTTCTTTTGTAAGTCCCAACAAAATAGAGGTCAAGGAGAACTCATCAAAATCCATCGTCTATCATATACCTGATTCAATTAGTTCAAGTCCAAATTATGAAAATCCATGAAAATCATTTTTCAATCATTCACATTACTATGGCCATGTTTTATGGACTTGATTTCTTAAATCATATAGGACTCAGCTCAAGTCCAAATTATGAAAATCCATGGAAATCCTTCTTCAATCATTCACATTGCTACGGCCATGTCTTATGAACTCAGCTTCTTAAATCATATAAGACTATGCCTTATCTACTAAAGTCAATAAATTCCATTTAGATACGATTCTATTCTTACAGCTAATCTATTGTAGCCAACATATACCACAAAGACCTGAATAGCTAAGAGACCAAGTGATTACACAATCAAACTATAGCAATCTCATTATAAGTAACCGAGACATCGCAAGTCAAAGAACCACTTATACTACCATAATATCAAGAAAGTCACTAATGAGTGAGTAGACATCCAAGTAATTTCTTGTATGATCATGCTCAGTATCATTATTCTCTAATAACTACTTGCACTCTCACTCTAGTATTACTATACTATAGACTCGAGACTCATCTATTCAAAGGAAAGCGATCCATGCACCGATCTTGATAGATCGACCACCGTCCTCGTGATGATCCCTAATTTAGAGTAATTTAGGAATTAATCTATAATAACACATGCCTCAAATTCTCAACTCTTGATATATGTATCATCATTAATTAATTTTTTGGACGATACATTGATACATATGTAACATGTATGAAAAAAGTAACCCTATTAAAGATTATCAAATACAAAATTATGTTATAGAAAGAAAATATGTATCTACTAGATTAGCTTCTAGGATATACATCTAACATGATCTTGCTATGTACTTACCTTGCTGCCCTGTTGTAACTCTAACCTTTCTGTTGAGGACTATGCCTTCGGTCTTATCGCACCACACAAATACCAAGTACTAACAAATCACTTTCATTTTTTTACACTATCCCATCCAACATAGATCCATAGTTGCTACCTAGCGGGACCCTAATATCCTATCAAAGCCACTCCTCACATCGCTCGAGTCACTCAATATAGCTGTTCACTCTGAGCTCCAACTATCTACCTCTATAGAATGACTATTCATGCCACTTCCTAGGATACTTAGCCTATCCTAATTGCATTCTGTCTTCACTCGGAGTTTATAATATCAATGTATGGCTATCCCACTGATCTATCTCACTCCTATGACTCTAGTACCCAATATCCTTTTTGGATCTGACATCTAAGCTTCATAATACCTCATAGCATGACTAATACAAATACCAAAAAAATGGCACCAAGAGAGAAAAGAGGAGAGAAAAAAAGTAGAAGAAAGTCCTTTATTTGATGAAATGCCTTGGAGGGAATAGAATTTTCTCTTTCTTTTTTTTATGAATAACTTAGGATTTGACAATCCTAAAAGTCTAATTTCTTGCTAGACTCAATGAAAAAGTAAACTCCCATCAGAAATATTTCTCCTACCACCCCCCCTTTTTTATGAAATGTCTTGAACCGTTGGATTATAGGCTAGTCCAATGGACCAAGCCAGCACAATTAAAACTATTACTAATATAAAGATGCTCGAAACTAAGGATCTCGGTACCGGTACCAGGACCCGTACCAACATTGAGCCAATATGATACGGTATCAATACCATACCATACCATGTGTTGGTATGATAGGCATACCGGTTCAAACTGGCACGTCCATTTTTTTTCTTTTAGGGTTTAAGATTTTTTTAGGGTTTAAGATTTAGTGTTTAGGATTTAGTGGTGCGGACACTAGGACCAAAAAAATATGACAGGTCAATCCCACTTCTCTACAGATCACCTATGACTAAGCCCTAAACCCCAATTCTAGTTGAGTCCTGTACAAGCCTAAACTTGTGAATAAATTCCAAAACCCCAATTGAGACATGTATATATATATAAACCTAGTCAATTTTTTGTTTTGAGTTATTTTGCCTTGTGATTGAGGGTTAGTTATGTCTTTGATCAAAATTAGTTCAATTTGATCAAGTGGATTTAAGTTGGTTTCAATTGAGTCATGTAATTAGTTAGGGGATCAAGTCCAATTCAAGATTGCAAGCCCAATTCAAAATTGCAAGCCAAGAGGGGACCTAATTCATGGCACCACATCAACTTGGACATCTCCACATGCCATATCATCATCTTGGATGCCCCATGCCATGTCATCGACCATGTCACCATGCCATGTCACATGCCATGTCATCATGCCATGCCACCTCATCATCCTACATGTCATGGTCGGCCACAAGATTCAAAGTTGGGCGCCAACTCTAGAAGCCAAGTTCAAGGGGTTTCATGATCAAGACTTCAAGAATTCAAGAACTCAAGAGTCTTGTAAGAATTCAAGAATTCTCTTTATCCAAATTGAAGAGTCCTATAAATGTAAGAGGCCTTCATCATCCAAATTCAAGATTCCATCATGAATTTCCAACCAAGAACTCATCTTGGCCACCCATCATCAAGGAAGTCTTGTCGCCCACTTCATCCTCATTCTTGTCACCCAATCTATGAAGCAATCACTTGTTGTCGCCTAGATGGATGAAGCCCAAGAAATCCAGATGCCAAGAGTCCAAGACGCCAAGAGGGAGTTCAAGAGGAGGTTGTCGTCCAAGAGAAGCCAATTCCATGGAGTTCTTGCCCTTCCAACAAGAACTCGAGCATTTATAACCCTTACGATTCTTGTTTATGGTCTATAAATACCATCCTTAAATCTCTTGTAATCATTCAAGTTTTTATGAAATAATTGAGAGTTTTCTCTTCAATCCTTTGCTATGAGAGCATCGAACTCCATGAGGGAGAGGGCGTGAGGTCCTTGGGTGTGAGTCCTATCTATCCATTCAACCATCCAAAACCCTAACTCCACCATTCAATCAACCTTTCTTCTTCCTTATTTCTTCCAATCTTTTCCTCTTTCCATGCCTCCTAATTTCTTTTTTGTGACTGATTTCAGGTGATCAAGATCTGAAGTGAAGGTTATCTTTGCTTTGGAACCAACCTCGTTGAAGATCGGAACCCCAAAGATTGATAATCTTGAAGTTCTGTCATGAATCCTAGAGTGCTGAAATTGATTGACATCAAGAATGCTGCGAATCTTTGTTGGTAAAAAAAACCCCTCCTCAACTCTTTAGCTCTGATTCTTTGAAAGCAAGAACCCTAGTTTAGGTGATTTCTCAATCATCAAGTCCTGTTTCTTAATTATTCTTGATTGATTTACATTACGGGTATTGTGACTAGTTGACTAGTTGAGTTCATCCGAATACTTTGAGTCTTATTTCAAAAAATTACTGAAATTAATCTCTGCTTAATTAAAGATAATTAATCTTAGGATTGTTAGATTTAGTTTTGCATCTTTTATCTCGCATCATCTTTGGTATCAGAGCAGGTTAAACTAGGGTTTAATTACTAGTTGCTGAAATTTTTGCATACCTAGTTTTAGGCTAAAATTAACTTGCATAAAAACCATCATAAAAAAATTATTAATTAATTTTTTGTTAATCCTCTGCTTATCTGCTATCTAATTATAGAAAAAATTATAGAAAAAAAAATATTTTCTGTTAATTTTTGTTTAGATTCATTGTGCATTAGGGTTTCATTTGTGTGCATGCATTATTAATTCAATCTAAGGGCACTTTTACTACCTCAGATAAGGGAGGGATTTCATCACCCTTTATTGGCCCAAAACAATCACCTTTGCATCGAACTCAAGCCTAATTAAAATCAATTAGAAACCTAAAATAGCTTAGGGACACCAACAAGGTCGGGTTCCAAGTATTGTGTGAAAGCTAGTGCACCCAATCTTTTGATTATTTCTTGAATCTGGTGTCTAAGGCTAGAGGTCCAGAGGCAAACACCCTAAGTGGACTCGTAATTTTTAATTAAGATCCTGCGAGAGCAAGGGGAGCCTCCCACGATCCCACCTCTTACCTGACCAGTGGACAGGATAATTGCTGAATTGGTTGTAAATTGAGCTGACACATTCTACTTGAGCTCTAGGTTTAGGAAATCCTAGTTCGATTTTGTGTGTTTACATTGCATGGCCACTAGATCAGGAATACCATATCAGCATACTCAAACCCAACCCAATCCCACCATAGACCCTAATATTAAGGCTTTAATGAGATCTATAACTGAACAATTTAGGTAACTCAATGCTAGGTTTGACCAAATGGACGAGAGACTAGGTAACCATGAGGAATCCCATGTGACCCATTCAGATTGTGAGACACCTAAACCCACTCCCCCAAGTCCAAGAGCCCAATGTAGGGAAGTCACACCTGACCCTAATCCTAGGTGCCAAACCCCTGATGTGAATGATCAGGAAGAAAGGATCCTTAGGAACATACGACTTGATGCACCTACCTTTGATGGAAGTTTAGATCCTAAGGTTTATACTGATTGGGAGAGTGACATGGACCAGTACTTCAAATGATATGAGATGTCAGAGGAGAGAAAATTTAAATTTGCTAAGCTTAGGCTAGTCCAACAAGCTAGATTGTACTAGAAAAATATGGAACGACTGAACCAACAAAGAGAAGATTTGCCCATAGTCACATGGAGAGCTATGAAGATTAGACTTAGGGAGAAATACCTATCCTTGTCCTATAAGCAAAAATTGTTGGATTAATGGCAAAAGTTGACTCAAGGTAACAAATCAGTGGCAGAATTATAGCCAAATTTGATGAATTTGTTATGAGGTATAGTGTCATTGAGTCAGAAGCTGTTACCTTATCTAGATTTAGAGCAGGCCTACACGAGGATATCTAGAGGAAATTATTCTTGAGAGAAGTTCATGATTTGGAACAAGCCTACCAAATTACTAGGAATTGTGAACAATTCCAGAGAAAACCCATTACTCGCCAACCTGAGCCTAGTAGGTTTACTGCCCCTGGAAGTAGATCTAACACGAGCCGATTTTCAACTAGCCGACCCAATCCTACCTCCCAACCAGCTTGTAAGGATAACAAAGGTAAGGCACCTGAAGTCCAAAGAGATAAGAACCAAATTGCACAATATTTTAGGTGTCATAAAATGGGCCATTTTGATGCTCAATGCCTTGTACGAGCTTTACATATTGGAGTGTGAAGAAGATAACTCAAAAAATATTGAAGAATGTGAGGAAGAAATTTATGAAGCTGAGAAAGATTTGGTAGAAGAATATGAAGGTGATGAAGAGCCCATAGAGTCATCTGATCTACTATGAGTAGTTCAATGCATTCTAGCTTAGACCAAGAAGAATGAGGACTGGCGTAAGACTAATATCCTACAAATCTTTATTAAGCTAGAGGACAAAGTTTGTAAGATTATTACAGATAGTAGAAGTTGTGTTAGTGCCATATCTATAAACGCTGTTAAGAACTAAGGCTTAACTACATCACTACATCCTAGCCCATATAAGGTATCCTGGATTGATGCGACATCTATTCCCATTAGATTACAATGCCAGGTTCCAGTCCAAATTCAATCTTACCAAGAGAAAATATGATGTGATGTGATTCCATTGGAGGTTAGTAGCATTATATTAGGCAGACCTTGGTTGTATGACCATGATGCTACCCTTTTTGGCTGAACCAATCATGTGCCTTTAACCATCTTGAAAAGAGAATTGTCATCAATTCGAACCCCACCTAAGGACAATATCAAAAGAGAGTCTAGTAATTTGAGGGAAAATGAACCAGGATTGAACCTAATCACTGCTAAAGAATTAGAGCATGAAATTACTGAAGGTTCAACGATCTGGATTTTGACCACTAAGGAAGTTCATGACCAACCCCAGAAGGAATATCCTTAGGAGATTTTAGAGTTTCTGAAGGAGTTTAAGGATGTGTTCGCTGAAGACCTCCCTGATTACCTACCACCAGTAAGGGACATACAACACGCCATAGATTTAGTTCTAGGAGCGACCTTGCCAAATTTACCACACTATAGGATGAACCCTACTGAATATAGGGAATTACGGAGGCAAGTTGAGTATTATCTTAGGAAAAGATTTATTAGAAAAAGTTTAAGTCCATATGCCATTCCAGCTCTTTTGACCTCTAAGAAAGATGGCACTTGGAGAATGTGTGTCGATAGTAAAGCCATCAATAAGATAACAGTGAAATATATATTTTCTATACCCCGACTTGATGACATGTTAGATATGATGGCCGGTGCTACCATCTTTTCAAAGATTGACTTGAAGAGTGGCTATCATCATGTTAGAATTAGACCCGGAGATGAATGGAAAACTGCATTTAAGACTAAGGTATACGAATGGTTAGTGATGCTTTTTGGCTTATCAAATGCACCTAGTACTTTTATGAGGATTATGACTCAAGTTCTGAAAGCTTTTATTGAAAAATTTATAGTAGTCTATTTTGATGACATCCTCATATATAGTAAAACTAAGAAGGCTCATTTAGACCATCTTCAACAAGTATGCCAAGCCCTTAGAGAGAATAGTCTTTATGCAAACTTGAAGAAGTGTAGTTTCATGACCCCAAAGATTATTTTTCTAGGCTTTGTAGTAACTGCTGAAGGCGTGTCTGCTAATCCCGAGAAGATCAAGTCTATGGTTGAGTGGCTCATACCCAAAAACATACATGATGTTCGTAGTTTTCATGGATTAGCTACCTTCTACAGGAGATTTATTCGAAGGTTTAGTACAATTGTAGAACCTATTACTGATTGTCTTAGGAAGGGAACCTTTGAGTGGACCCAGAATGCTAATAAAGCCTTCCTAGAAATCAAGGATAAGATGACTCAAGCTCCAATTTTGAGGCTACCTGACTTTTCAAAAATTCTTGAAGTAGCTTGTGATGCCTCAGGTGTAGAAATAGAGGGAGTCTTAAGTCAAGAGAATCACCAAGTTGCTTTCTTTAGCGAGAAGTTAAATGATGCTAAATTGAAGTATTCGACTTATGATAAGGAGTTATATGCAGTGGTCCAAGCCCTAAGGTACTGGAGACACTATTTGCTACTACAGGAGTTTGTTCTTTACTCAGACCTCAGACCATGAAGCACTCCGATTCCTTAACTTGCAAAAAAAATTGAACCCAAGGCATGGTAAATGGGTAGAGTATATACAGGCTTATACTTTTGTCTTGAAATACCATGCAGGTATTGAGAATCGAGTCGCTGATGCACTTAGTAGATGTTTTATGCTCTTGAACTGTGTTAGTACTAAAGTCATAGGGTTTGAAAAGTTAAAGGATGAATATGAGAATTGCACTGACTTTGGCGAAATTTATAAAGTAGTTAAACAAGGACCGTCTAGTTCGTATAGTGAATATACTATTCAAGATGGTTACCTTTTTAGAGAAAGTAAACTATGTATTCCTAATACTTTCCGTAGAGATTTCTTAATTTAGAAAACACATGCTAGAGTTTAGCTAGACATTTTGGTAGAAATAAAATCATTTTAGCACTGGAGGACCAATTTTATTGGCCCAATCTTAAGAAGAATGTTATCCAAATCGTGGCTAGATGTTGAACTTGTGCTGTTGCTAAACAGCAAAAGCAAAACACTGGCCAATATACCCCACTTCCTGTACCGGATTGTCCTTGGCAAGATCTTAGCATAGTTTATGTTATTGGATTACCTAAAATCAGAAGGAAACATGATTCTATTTTTGTTGTAGTTGATAGGTTTTCAAAGATGACACACTTTCTATCATGTTCCCAAACCTATGATGATTCTAAGGTAGCAAAGCTTTTTCTGAATGAAGTAGTTAGACTACATGGTTTACCTAGAACCATAGTATCCGATAGAGATGTATGATTCACCAGTCATTTCTGGAAAACTCTTTGGCAATTGTTAGAGACAAAACTTAAATTTTCTGCATCTTATCACCCTCAAACAGATGGACAAACTGAAGTCGTGAATCAAAGTTTAGGGAACTTACTTAGATGTTTAGTGGGTGAAAATACTGCAAATTGGGATCTATTACTCTCTAAAGCTGAATTTGCATACAATAGCTCAGTTAACAGATCCACCGAAAAAAGCCCGTTTGAAAATGCCCATGGGTACAAGCCAAGAAAGCCTTTAGATCCTATTCATTTACCCATGCATGAACGCATTTTTGAGTCTGTAGAGTCATATGTATAGCATATTAGAGAGTTGCATAAAAAAATAAGTGAAAAAATCAAAGAAAGTAATGAATCATATAAACATATGGCTAATTCAAGAAAAAGACTCAAAGAATTTGATGGAAACTTTATCATGATCAGGCTTCGACCTGAACAGTTCCTACCTAGAACCATGAAGAAATTACATGCCCGTAGTGCATGACCATACAAAATAATTAAGAAAATTAAACCTAATGCCTATGTGCTTGAGTTACCACCCGAGTTAGATATTAGTTCAACTTTCAATGTTTCAGACCTTGTAGAGTATAAGGAACCAACAATGATACCTAGTGAGCCTTTTGGACCTGATCCCATCCTTGAGAGTGAGCCAACCCATGAGTGTCCACCAGCCAAAATACTAGAATGGAGAGACAGGATTGAGCGGATCTTGGACGACAAGATTATCGCTACTCAGAGTAAAGATTATCAACAATATCTGGTTCATTGGCAAGGACGACTCGAGACTGAAAATTCTTGGGTCACTAAAGAGAATTTGCAAAGGATTAATCCCGACTTACTAGAACATTACCAAAGCAGAGTTGATCCATACTCGACAAGGTCGAGTCCCTCCCACCCGGGAAGAATTGGTGCGGATACCAAAGCCAGAAAAAAATGACAGGTCAATCCCATGTCCCTGTGAATCACTGTGACTAAGTCCTAAACCCCAATTCCATTTGAGTCCTGTACAAGCCTAAACCTGTGAATTAATCCCAAAACCCAAATTGAGGCCTATATATATATATAAACCTAGTCAATTTTTGATTTGAAGTTATTTTGCCTTGTGATTGAGGGTTAGTTATATCTTTGATCAAAATTAGTTCAATTTGATCAAGTTGATTTATAGTTGGTTTCAATTGAGTCCTGTAATTAATTAGGGGATCAAGTCAAATTCAAGATTGCAAGCCCAATTCAAAATTGCAAGCCAAGAGGGGACCCAATTCATGGCGCCATATCAACTTGGACATCTCCACATGCCATATCATCATCTTGGACACCCCATGCCATGTTATCCGCCATGTCACCTACCATGTCACATGCCACGTCATCATGCCATGCCACCTCATCATCCTACATGTCATGGTCGGCCACAAGATTCAAAGTTGGGCGCCAACTCTAGAAGCCAAGTTCAAGGGGTTTCATGTATCAAGACTTCAAGAATTCAAAAACTCAAGAGTCTTGCAAGAATTCAAGAATTCTCTTTATCCAAATTGAAGAGTCTTATAAATATAAAAGGCCCTCCTCATCCAAATTCAAGACTCCATCATGAATTTCCAACCAAGAACTCATCTTGGCTACCCATCATCAACCCATCATCAAGGAAGTCTTGTCGCCCACTTCATCCTCATTCTTGTCGCCCAACCTATGAATCCATCACTTGTTATCGCCCAGATGGATGAAGCCCAAGAAATCCAGGTGCCAAGAGTCCAAGCACCAAGAGGGAGTTCAAGAGGAGGTTGTCGCCCAAGGAAAGCCAATTCCATGGAGTTCTTGCCCTTCCAACAAGAATTCAAGCATTTGTAACCGTTATGATTCTTGTTTATGGTCTATAAATACCATCCTTAAACCCCTTGTAATCATTCAAGTTTTTATGAAATAAATTGAGAGTTTTCTCTTCAATCCTTTGCTGTGAGAGCATTGAACTCCGTGAGGGAGAGGGCGTGAGGTCCTTGGGTGTGAGGCCTATCTTTCCATCCAACCATCCAAAACCCTAACTCCACCATTCAATCAATCTTTCTTCTTCCTTATTTCTTCCAATCTTTTCCTCTTTCCACGCCTCCTAATTTCTTTTTTGTGGCTGATTTCAGGTGATCAAGATCTGAAGTGAAGGTTATCTTTGCTTTGGAACCAACCTCATTGAAGATCGGATCCCCGAAGATCGATAATCTTGAAGTTCGGTCACGAATCCTAGAGTGCTGAAATTGATCAACATCAAGAACGCTGCGAATCTTGTTGGTAAAAGAAACCCCTCCTCAACTCTTTAGCTCTGATTCTTTGAAAGCAAGAACCCTAGTTTAGGTGATTTCTCAATCATCAAGTCCTGTTTCTTAATTAGTCTTGATTGATTTACATTATGGGTATCGTAACTAATTAACTAGTTGTGTTCATCTGAATACTTTGAGTCTTATTTTAGAAAATTATTGAAATTAATCTCTGCTTAATTAAAGGTAATTAATCTTAGGATTGTTAGATTTAGTTTTTCATCTTTCATCCCGCATCATTTAGGGTTCAGGATTTAGGATTTAGGATTTAAAAAATATTAATACATTAAAGTAAGCTTCCAACCATTAATTCTAATTAAAGTAAGATATAAAATTATAATTAAAATAAGATTACTAGTAATTAATGAAAGTGGAAGGTAAAATATAAATATAATTATATATCGATATTTATAATCGAATCGAGTGTCGATGTCCATAAATATCGGGATCATTAATATATTGAGGATGAATATCATTAAAATCCTTTAACCAGGTAGCATGATACTCCTGCAAGCTCAACCCAAGAGGTATGCGTGATGGATCGTAACTCATCACAGATCCCTCGCTGAGATCCCGACTCTGAGAGGTATCCAAAGATTGATGATATGGCTGTGTAGGGGCCCATCCAAATATACCAGCAGCAAAATCAGATCCGTAAGATGCTCCGAGCTGTATGAGAAAATAACCACTAGAAGATGATATCTTGGATGCACGATATGGATCATATGGATCACAAGCTATTGATACCTATGGGTAAGAGGATCTTGAATATAAGAATGACCTTGATACATCCATAGATCCTATCCACGTTCAAAAGCTATAGCTGCATCGTGTCCCAAATGATCTCGTGGAGCCCATCACCTATAAAAATTGTATCACCACGGGGTCATCAACTGGTGCACCATGGTTCATATCCTGTATGGCATGATTAAACTGGACTCATCAGCGAATCAAAAATGAACAGGTGGCTGCATCTCCTGTTCTCTGACCCCTCCCTGATCACTAGATCCCTCACTATCTGAAGAAACACTAGCACCACTCTCTCTGGTGTCTAAATCTAAATGAGCTGAGTGCTCCGGTGAAGATGCAATTGTCTTTCTTTTATCTTTATCTCTAAACCAAATAGATGGCGGGGAGGGATAATATGATGTGTATGCTGGAGTCCTGTAAGGAATATTACTTGTTGCCCATTGTTCAGCATCCAGCCTCGCTAGCTACAAAATTGGTTGGTCAAGGAGACGATCCTGGCTCATCAAGTTCTGGCTCCTGCTATTGACTCACGACCCATCCAATCATCAGATCTTCATCCTCAACAACATAATTACTTGCAATGGGATCATAGTATTTCAGTTCAACTTCCTCCTGAATGTACTTTAGCCTCAACCTTAAATAATAATATATATAAATAAGATTGTTGAGGTATATCTATTTTAGATGGTTCCTCTGCTTGGAGTGGATAAGGTCAAATGTAAACCAATTACGCTCACATCCACTAGATGACACTATTTAGGAGAGAATCTTGATAGCAAGAACTTTTAAATATTTTGCAGATCTACTAAAATGCATCCATCATTTAGCTGTAAAAGACATTAAATCATTTATAATTTTAGATTCAGCAAAATTCAAAAATCAATCTAAATCTAATATTAGACTTAGTACTTAGTAGTACCTATAAGGATTCATCTTTGATTTACTTCTGATGGCTACAGTGGATCCAAAAGAATGTGCCTGTGAAAATTGGACTTTTGGGCTGAAGTCAATAAGCCCAGCCGACTTCAACCCAAACACAGAAAAAATTTTAGGCAGAGATGGAGAGCAGGGGAGATTGGTTCTCCCTTATCCGGCCGGGGATCTCGCTAGAGGTCTCGAGGGAAGAGTCATGGAGGGGAGGGGGTGGTCGGCGACGTGGTTAGAGTGGGTTAAAACTCTGATCGACGAAGTCTTTCTTCCCCAAACATCGAGAAAAATCGTTAGGAGTTTTCTTTAAATCTCCTTTCACCGTCGCCTAATCGAGCCTCCAAACCCTTCCAAGCCTTCGTTCTTCCTCTCCGGTGAGCGACGAAGAGTCCCTTCAAGTGCTGGTGAGTCCGACTATTTTTATTTCAATTTTAGGGGGTTTTAATTATTTTTGTTCTTTGAGTTTTCGGGATTGTTTGGGCCCTGGATCACCAGTGGCCGTGCCGCCACCCTCCCTCCGGCCAGCCGAGCCTCTTTCCGATGACCACCCCCATGGCCACCATCGATAACCATGGGGGAGGCCAGTTCGGTCAAGTCGAGGGAGAAAGCAGGGGTTCGGGAGAAGAGAAGAGAAAAGAAGAAAGAAAAAAAAAAGAAAAGGAAGGAAAAAAAAAAAAAAAAAAAAAAAAAGGAGAGAAGGAAAAAGAAAAAAGAAAAAAGAAAAATAATAATAATAGGGGGGCCTATGTTCGATGCAGGGAAAAAAGAAAAAAGATAAGTAGAGAGAAGATGAGGAGAGAGAAGGTGAGGAGAGATAAAGAGGAAAGAGAAAGAGGAGAGAGAAGTGAGGAGGGAGAAAGAGGAGAGAGAATATAAGGAGAGAGAATGAGGAGAAAGGAGAGAGAATGAGGAAAGAGAAGGAGAGAGGAGAGAGAAAGATGAGAAAGAAGAGAGAGAAAGAGGAGAGAGAGGAGAGAGGATTGGAAAGTCTTCTTTCTTAAAATTCATGTAGTTAGAGTTTTTCGGATGAAATCGTAGAAGAATTTTAAATAAATTATTATTATTGTAGGGGATCAGCATTCTGAGCAGGAAAGTATTGAGCGAGCTCTGGATACGGACAAATATCAGTTATACTAGGATTAGCTTCTAGAAGGTAAGGATATCTAGACCTGATCACCGGTTATATATATGTATTTATTATGACATGATTTGATCCGTGCGTATGAGCATTGACATGCATGATCAGTTTGATATATAATAGTTTGATTTTTATGTTGGATAGTATGATTGTTGTTAAAGCTATATTCTTGTATACTATGTTTTATCGAGTAAAATTACTTTTGATGGTTGGACCATGATGCCGGGTTTGGTTGGAAATCTGTAAATAACATAATTTGATTACGTGATGTGAAATGATAAAGTATTAATCAAGTGAATACGGTGCTTGGACTAGCCATGCCATGGCGGTACCGTGGTTACTCTAGTTGCCAGTCATAGGCGGGATTATAACAAATGTTGCCAATCACAAGCATAGTATGCCGGTCACAGGCGAGAGTGTGATAATAGTGTACCTAGTCACAGGTTGGAGTGTGACCGTCATTAGTCCAGAACCCTAAAGAAGCAAGATATCTAATGAAAATTGAAGTGTTAATTAAGAGAATACGATATTTGGACTAGCCATGCCATGGTGGTACCGTGGTTCCTTAGGTTGCCAGTCATAGGCTGGAGTGTGATAAATTGTGTGCCAGTCACAAGCGGGATTGTGACAACTTTATGTGCCAATCATAGGCGAGATTGTGACAAATAGTATGCCAGTCACAGGCGGGAGTGTGACAACAATGTGCCAGTCATAGGCTAAAGTGTAACCGTAGCTAGTCCAAAACCCTAAAGATAAAGGTTAATAATGAAAATTCTAAAAGAAAATATGATGTTATCATTGGTTTTGTTAAACTTGACATTTGAGTTGTTTTAGTTACGTGATCCGGTAAACTTTTGTTTTCCTATTATTTTAAAGTTATGCTATTATTGGTGTGATTGTTTGGAGACCTTACTGGGCTGTAAAGCCCACAACCCCTATTTTCTTCCTTCTCAAAGTTGTGCATGATGATCGAGCTTGGTAGTGGATTGGACTCGTGGTGAGATGATGCATAATAAGAATTGGGCCGGGCATAAAATCAAACACCAGGATTGTAGATTTTTAGTTAATTTTGTTCAGTTAGTTCGGTTGCTGACATTTATGGATCAGTGGACCATTTAGTAGTTTTGACTTGAATAAATAGATTTTTTTTAGTTATTACACAATTGTTTAAATAATATTGGTTTATTTGAGGAGATTTTTGAAGTGACTCTTGTGTACGTAGGCCTTGCATGATCTCTAGGTTAAAACCTAGGATTTGTGCGATCGGTCGCGTAGCCGATTTCGTTGCTGGATTCGGGACGTGATAGTGCCCTCCCTAAAAAATTGTTTGAAAAAAAAGTGTTATTATCATGTGCTACTTATTAAAATTAGTGCTAATAAAAATCATTCAATAATTTCAACATAACTTGCTTCTTCTAGGTATATAATGTAACATCTGGATCAGGCTCCATCTTATATATAATATTGCATAGGGCAGACATAAGCTATTCATCCATGATAATGTCCGGTATGGAGTATTGGAATCTTGAATTCAGATAGTAAGTTACATATATATTTTAAGAATTAATCAAGTATACTTGTATAAATATATTTTAATTAAAAATTTTATATAGTTCATGATTTATTGTATACATGCTAGATGCAAATCCAAACTCATAAACTCCACCATCCATCAATGATCTAGATATACTCAATAGTATATATTGGATCTGCCTTTTGGATCTTTTTCTTTGCCCTTTGTATCATATAATACAAGAAGCCCATTTGATAATCTCTCTCAAAGTCCACAACCTAAAATACCTCACATAAAGGCATGATAGCCTCCACTATCCTCTTAACCCATTACTAGAATGTCTGTCTTATCACTAAATTCTTCACATTGCTCCTCTCAATATTTGTCTTGGCATTAGTACTCTACTGCCATTCTTGACTGACAAATATCTAATGCAACTCTACTTTATTGCCAAGAAGACTATCAAATGTTATATAATTTGTAACAAACCATGTGATCCTTGGTCTCAATATTTCTTCCCTAGTAAAGCTTCTCATTAATGATAAGACCCATGTATGGTTATAGATGAATCTAGTAATAGTCTGTGCGAACTTAACTATCTTTTGCACCATATGGATTTTTTTTAATATCTATCAATATGAAGTCAATACAATGTATAGCATAAGAGATCCAAAAAATATACGGTCATCGCTGCATCAAAAGCTATTCTATAGTCCTGTACTGTGATTCATTATCTGTGATGACCTGCACGACACTCTGCTCTCCCACTTGATCAATTATCTTCTCCATCAATTTAAGGATATAACTGCTGTCGTGCATCTGATCTGAAGTATCAATAAATTTATGAAAAAAAGTTTTTCCATCATAATAAGTTAAGAAGTTAATGATGCTCCATCTAGTAGGACCAGTCCATCATACATCACTATCAATCCATATATGGGCCATTTACTCTGATAGGAGGTAATCCAATTTTCTAGCTCCTCTTTAGTGCTGTTTAGAAGCTGATCATAAATATTCCTCGATCCTAGAGGATCTATACCTGCTCTAGCAACCTGTATAGATAAAATAATAGAGCAATAATATGGATTATCGACTGTGTGTGCTGTGATATGATTGAAATGAAACCAGGATCCGATGGCTCGCCACATATCCTTCAGTTTATCATTTTTTAGTATACAATCAATCCTCTATTGCTTGGAATCTCTACCAGGAAGGGCATGTGGATCGACATCATGGATAATGGCTCCTATTGGAATGTTCCTATAAGACTTCTTTCTACTGCCAAATGCTTCTAACATTGATGCAATACAACTAATACCTCTCTTAACGGGCTCTCTGACTGAGGAGGTCCTCCTAACTATGTTTCATTCTCTTGCAATACTTACAAAGCCCGATCTCGATTCCTACTCAAAAGCTAATGGCCCAGATCACTGTCTCTGCCTGCCCATCTCCTCTAGCTGCCTCTGCACATACAAGCTTCTTAAATGGCAACCTCCATCTGTACTTCCTCAACGAAAGGAATAGATACTTCATCTGATTCCTAGAGTATTAAGAAGGTGATTCTATGGCTCTGTGGTCCACCTTTACCTTTTTTGATGTTCTTTCCTTTCTTGCTTTGAAATCAGTAAAATATTTTTTCATCAACTAACGAACCTCCTATGGACACTTCCGGCATACAAATACATCAGAATAGCTGCTAGCCAAGTACTGCTTTAATCTCATTATCCCACCACCTTTGAATTCTATATTACACTATTTACACCTCCAGTGATGCCGACCTGAAAGCATTTCTTTATACAATCAATCAATATTACATTGCATATCCTTCTTCCTCCTCGATGGATTCATTTCTAAATATTTAAAAAACATATAAGCTCAATAATTACGTATATTAATTAATACTTTATTAACATTATTTTTATTTTTTATTTAAATATATATATATTTTTATTTTTTAGATTTAAAAATATAAAATATTAAAAATTATTAAAAAATTAATTTAATCTTATATTCATGTAAGATCCTATCTAAGATGCTACATATATTTTTTTTAAAATACTAAAAATGGATGATACTATAATTTTTTTTAAGATTGAAAATGGATGAAAGATTATTATTATTATTATTATTTTAATATTAGATCTAAAATACTATTCATAAGACATATCAAAACCTGGATAAATCAATATAAAATTTATAATGAGAATAATTTAATAACCTTATAACAATAATCTATAATTATAATTTTTTTAATTAATTATTTTATTTTTTAATAATTTTTAAATTTAAAAATAATTTTTAATTTAAAAATTATATACTTAACAAAAAGATCAAAAACTTAGTATCATTATATAAATCTTTTATAAAACTATAATCTTTTATAAAACTATACATGCCTTGGATTACCTTCCTTTTACAATTTTAAAATTTGATTAGCTTGAAATCAAAATAAAATAGAATCTACAACCTTTGTTAAAGCCTTCCAACATAAAACATAGATCTCTCTAGATCTCAGAGATCTCTCGGGCATTTTATAAAACCTCCAGTAATGCACAATAACTAAAAGAGAAAAAATCAATTTGAACCGATCTAAATTGATCGATTCAACATGATTCAAGTCGATTCGAAATCAATTTGAACCCGCTCATCAATTTTTTTCATTGGCAAAACCAGAGAACCGATTTTTGGTTTCAAACCATATATATATGGACCAAACCGACCAATACGACACGATCCAACAAACCATACTTGAAACATCCTTTATTTATGCCACATAGACAAAAATAATAATAATAAAAACTATAAAACCTAGAAAGAAAATGGCAAAAAAATACTCATTGATTTAATATTCTCTAAGGAAATTGTGACAGCCTCTATTTTACGCCACGTAGAAAAATATATATATATAATGGAAGCAAGAAAAGTAGCAAGATAGAACGTCGGGTTGAGAGGTGCAGCCTAACTGTTTTTTTTCTTTTTTTTCCCTAATAGAATATCAGTTTATTCTTAGCCAACAATCAACAATGATAAAATTATTTTGAGATCAGATGCATTGAGAGGCATCAAAAAAAAAAAAAAAAAAATCTGCCGATGAATATTCAAAAACCTGAGTCGCATCATCAAGTTCCGCTGCCTGACATGGAATGAACCGATACAGTACAGCTGCTCATCTTCATACAGGCATCTTCTCCCAAGCATCATCAAAGTACATGAGGACATCATAAAATCGTGACCCTTGATCAAAATGTCACCACCAAACTAACAGCAATCAAAGTGAATGGAAACAAAAAGTAAAGGACATGCCCTAACACCCAGATTGCTTTCTCGAGCAACCACGCTACATTTTGAGTGCCATGATGCACATCTGATTGTACACTAAAGACAACCCTCCGATAATAGCGAATTGAAAAAAGCAACGGTGGTCGATAAAAGGTGGCGAAAAGATGAAGACTGACTTCTTTTTTTCACTTTACATAATGCTGAGCACCAGAATGCCTTCGTATCACTCACCAGGTCAATCACCCTGTTCACACGATGCCTTCGTAACCAACTCACATCATCTCAATCACCCTGTAGACAATAGAGTTGGCGGATGTTGCCAGAAGCTGCAATAAGAATTACAAAAATGGAGTTCAGTAAAACTTATCTTGTTTTAGCTTGTAAAATGGAGCACAGAATCCAATTGATCACATAGGTTCATCATTTATCAGCAATTAGTTTTAAGAACAGATTGGTACACAAGCAAGGCCATCTGCCTTTCTCCTTGGATACAAGTGCCAACTTCCGCTAAATTGAAGATAAATCAAACTACTGCATTGGGTTCAACGATCAGCTGATACAAGATTGCACCTTTAGTTGTTAATTCATATTGAACATCAGGAAATCCCTATGTGCAATGGTTGAAAAGTAAAATTTCAGCTGAAGTTTCAGTGTGATGTTGCATTCCTGTTTGTTGTGGAAGAGCCTGCACGAATTTGTTGCATAAAATGTGGCTACCATTGGATAGCTACATACATGTCTTTAATTAACAAATTCTATGGAATAATGAAGCCATTCATGTACTTCCAACGAAAAGGAAGGGAAAAAGAAAAATCGAAACCATAAGTGAAAGGCATCTGGATTCCAAGTGCCATTTCAAAATGCATGAGAGATGGTCTGAGATTATTTTGGTGTTTATTGGTTACCCAAGCTAGGCATGTAGGAGAAAATGAATTATAATGAAACAAGTTATAAAAATTAAGATATTTCTCGTTCTTAAGTTTCTGCAAACTTTAACTTACTAACAAATATGGAAGTCTTTTATTCTCAAGAGACAATGAATACGATCCCTAGATCATCTATTTCAATTGATGGGATGCATGAGTGATTGAGATATGCAAAATCAAAATTAGATGGAAGGCAAAAGCAAAAGAAGTTAAATTACCATAGAGCCAGTCCTTAAAATGAGCATGAAGTGCACATGCCAATTCCCGTTTCCTGCCCTCCTCAAGTTGTGCATCCCTTATAGCTTGTTGGATGTCACACATAATTGAATTCTGGAAAGGAACCACCGAATATCTCAATGAATCAGACTCAAGACCAGGATTTACACAAATGCAAACTCGGTAAACAAAATAAATGTACAATATGCACATAAAAGCCAATGTGGAGCAGCAATTTAGGGTGGGCATCCTTCCAGAATTAGACCACATACATTTTTCTTCTCGGATGCCTTATAAATCTCAGGCAATGGAAATGGATTACATTTTGTGGACTCTAGTGATTCAACTCCAAACCATTTAGGAATCTGCACATCAACATAAAATCGAAAAGTTATGGAAAGGTCAAAGATCTAGTACTGAGAAAGATACCAATGTTAAAGGAATGCACAAGCAGGTTCCATTTAACCGGTTATAAATTAATTAGATGTTCAAGTGGAAGTCATGCAGCACAAGCAAATCTGAAAGGAGTCAAGAAGAAAATACTAATTGTTGCCTACTGAGAGAGATGTCAAAAAGACAAAAGATTCATGAAAGAAAATATGTTATCCTAGGGGCAGATCATGACAATAACACCTGAGGACTTCGCATCCACAGAGCAATGAAATAAAAAGATGAAGCATACCAGAAGATTTGAGAACTGATCAGCATCAAGACATGTAGCAGACTCAGCTTGGACATCAGAGACTCCTGCAGGATGAGAAAGTGAATCATGAGGATCAACCATTCCCAGCACAAGGGGTTCGTTCCATCTATTGACAGTTGCATCAATGCCAAATTGAGCCATGTGTTCCCCCAACTGTGAATAAAAGGTATTGTATGGGGCCACCTGTTCAAAGATAAAAGAAAAGATTTTAATTCTAGAAACAAATTAGATGAGTCCATATACACGTTTGACAGCTTAGAGAGAATCAATTGAAGTTAGCTTTCGTCATAGAAGATCTAAACTGTAAACATTTACACAAACAATTGCTTATTCAAGATCATTGTCAAAGTGAAGGGGGACTTCCATGAACCGAATTGCAGCATTATGCCAAATATATTGTAGTGGCAACGAACATGATATGTAGTTCCATTATTTAAGAGTGTAAACTCAGCTTTAAATGTTTTTATCTCCGTCTTTCCAGTTAATACACAATTAATTTTAGTTTGGTAGAGAATAATTTGGATAAACACAGGATGAAGAGGTGTGCCAAAATGTGCAAGAGAAATTTAAAATGCAGAAGACAACATGCAAGGACTCCAGGACATGGTAGGTTGAAAAGGGTCTGGGTGAAGAACATCAGGTGCTACTAACAAACTAGAAGACCAATGGCTGACTTTGGAATTCGAATCACATTTAAAAGGAGAGCATGTTTTGTCACTGGCTGACGGTTATGTAATGACCAAGATGTTATTTTGGCTAATTATGCACTCGCTTCTTCTCTTATTTACCTAGCAATGTAGACAATAACCAATAAACAAACTTTTCATGAAGAGAATGCTTCCAGCAGCAAGTATAAAAAAATGATTTTGTCATACTCTTTTATCTGACTAACTTCCCCACACTGACTGCCTCAATTTGGTCCTATTTGTTTATTGCTTTGATTATTTCTTTTCTCTTTTTTTTTTATTGGGTTGGGTGGGGTGGGGGGTGCGGGCTGAGCTTAGGTTTGATCAATGGAGTTAAAATTTCCAAATTATCAGTGTATATTTAAACTATAAATTACTTGCAAGCACATGCCAGGTCACCTAAGGAATTTATAGAAACCATATAAGTCACAAATTTAGATCTATGCTAATAGGATATTGAGCAGAAAGATAAAGCACCAACTCACTTGTAATTTATGATTATCTCCAACAATAAGAGGTTGCTGGTTGACCCCCAAGAAAAACACACATTCACGACAATTTGCAATGCACACACGTTTTGCAGCTGTAATGACTTGTACCCTTTCACAATGCTCCACTCTTACAGCCTGCATACATGTGAAAATCATGATTACCACATTCACAGCAAGAAAGTACAATAGATATTCACCGCGATTGTATGGTTAACTAATAATTATCAGTATTCATTAACAAATGAAATAGTTGGGAAAAGGCTGCATGAACAAGGTTATGATTAACAAACAGAACACAGGTAATAAGAATACTGTTCTTTCCAAATATAGAAGACCTTGGAAGTCCTAATTCCCAAAATGAGGAAGAAAAATTTGTCTAGCAGACAATGCAGTGGCAAAAAGAAGACAATTATCATTTGCATTAAAAATACTTCCATCATATCAATCAATAGCATATCAAAGTAAAGTTATTTTTTATCAAAAAATGAAATACTAAAATAATTTAAAATTGATCTAGCAATTGTTTCAGATGATTAAAAAATCAAAATTTATTTCACTGTCAGAATTTCATAAAAATCTTTTATTAGTGTAACAATTCACACGAAAATAAAACTAACAAAAAACTTAACAACATAATAATGGATGCACTTAAAAAGTAATTTCAGAAGATTTAATGTCTTTCCTTACAAAAGAGAGATTCCCATCCACCTAACTATGTTGACAAAAGAAACAAAATATAACTACAATCACAGCTTTGTGAACAAGCTATTGGGAACTTACACCTCTTCCTTTCCATTCTACTTATGAAGAATGACAACCAGGATCAAGTGGAGGTGAAATTATTCTCCCATGAGATGAAAGAATGTTGAAATCTGCTCCTTCTTCCTTGTGACTTGTTAGTGTCTTCAGATGGAGCATACATATGCCCAACAGCACATAGAATAAGAGGGAGGGAAGGTGGTGTATTAATCTAACTTCTGCAGAATAACTCAGGACCAGGAATTCCCTTGTTGCATCATACGAGGCTTGTGTGCTTAGAACTCCCATATATATGTCTTTAGCACAAATACTACACTATATAAATGTGCCTGCCTTGTCAGTAGTCACCAACCAAATATGCTCTCTCAGCTTTCTACCATAAGCCTTTAAAGAAAAAAGAAAATAAAAGAAAACCATGTGTTGATGCCCGTCTCCACTTCAGATTTCTGTTTCAATTCTCTAAGGATGAAGACCACCTCAACAGTCAAACTTCTTTGCCCAAGACCAAATTGGCATTCTACAATCTCTAAATTTATATTCAAGAAGACAAGAACCCTTGTGATTGATCAGTATGATCTTATGAAAAATTGCAGAATTCTGCATATCTTCTTATTTTGGCACTCTTCTTAAAATTAAGTCCATCAAAGTGATAGGTTAACTAAAAGAACTCATACTGCACATTACTCTCATTAATCAATCGATCATAGTTAGGTCTAGAACTTCCTCATGTGCAGGATATCTATTAGTTCTATGTATCTAACATAATTATTTTCAGAAATAACTGAGTATTTTCTGCATCAGCAGCAGCAGCAGCGCAACGTGACCTAAAAAATCATTTCCTCCCCATCTTTTCTGGCAAATAAATCTTCGTCACCTTTTCTTATGTAACTGCTAAAATACCTTATGTTCTGGTAATGAGTTGTAAAAGTACCTTTTACTGAACATTACTCCTCATGCAAAAGCTTCTTTCCTAGAAAATTTTTTACCTTTTTAGATCCTTTATTTCTAGAAGTCATTTCTTAAAACAATATCCATCTGGTGTCTCTACAAACTCCATGCAATATAAACAAGTGCCCTTGTAAATGCATGTTAACCAACAAAAAGATCCAAACAATTGTCTCTAAGTTTTAGGAAGGCAAAGAATCGTAAAAACTAACGCCTTTAATGGGGAGAAAGGGTTTTTTTCCTCCCCTAAAGTTTATCTTGCATAATCTGTTTTGTTGCTCACCATACAACTTATTGAGCAGTTTATTCACAGATCAAGCTAGTCTGATTTAAATTCCAATCTCTTATTTAGTTATCTGTTTCCCTATACATTCCACCATTTTATATTTAGGCCTCCTCCAACTCTTTTTGCTGATCTTCCACTGTTAGCTCAAACATCCATAATCGTTAGCCCATGGCACAAGTCAAACTGCAGATCATAAATCTTGCAACTTAGAACATACCAATTACTGTTTCTAGAAAATAAACAAGCCATTCATTAACAGACCCATTAAGTGTCAAAGGTCAATTCATGTACACCGCTCTTTCCAAATAATGCATTTGTTACAAAAAAAATGGGCATGCATTTTTCTAAATCTAGATAACACCTTCAGTCATTCCAAGCACTCTATCATTGCTCTATGACAACAGTGCACACTATCATTTTTCCTTGAATGTACACTCATTCTCTTCATTACATGCATCAACATGGATAGTTCCCATTTCTGAAATAGCATTACGGTTCTTTCATGTCTTTTGATGCGAGACTCTCATAAAGTAAAAAGTGATAGTGATCATTAATTCCAGCAAAACAATTATTACCATATCACTCAATTGCTTATTCTGTAACCACCAAACATTTGTCTGGTCAAGTTCTAATCCTCTTTCACATATATGAAGTTATCTAATCAATAGTGATTTCTTTGAATATAGATCCCTCCTATTTAGTCTATTCCAGACAATTTTTATCAACATCCACATATTCCAACCAGTTACAAGCTAACTTTGTTTATTTTCTTTAACTTTCTTTTGTACCATGATGCAGTTCGGATGGCTTGCTTGTCACTACAAGTTCAAGCAATTAGCTGTTTTACCTGAATATTCAAATCCAACTCCTCAAATTCATGTTGAATACATACTCAAATCAGGTAGGCATCACCTGCTTGGATACTTGTTGAATGTTTTATATACAACCTTTATAAATTGCTAGAGAGTTGGCCTTTTCCAACAAAAAATTTACCTACCACAATAATGCTAAAAGCATTCTTCTTTTTAGATATTGATCAAGGACGTATTAGTTTAATGCTTTTACAAAATGCTATTTTTCACAAATCCTTAAACTGATTGGGAGGTTTGAATAAGAAGCATATATATATATAAAAAGAGCATAACAAATAATGTCTTCTAATATTTTATCTATGTAATATTTGAATTTTATATTAGCTAAAATTATTTTGTTCTACATATCCCAATATCTCTTTTTCCCTCTTTCCACTTTTCATGTGCATGTGCATGCAACATTGCTGAATGTCCAGCAAAACTCAAATTTAAGTAACACTCTTTTTACTGCTTCATGTTTCCAATGTAAACCTAATTTAATGAATTTGATCTCAATTTTTAAGGAGATGTAGTTGATAACAGCTATAATTGGTAAACCAACAGTGCTTGGTCCCACTCCTAAAGCGTGACAGCCTGCTTAAAAACAAGAGATCAGAAGTGATCATGCAAGTGAAGGTCCATAATTTGAAGATCTGGACAGGGCAACTCTGGTTTCAACTGAAGCATGGCAGCCTCAGCCCTACTTATAAAGCATGACAGTCTGCTTAAAAACCACTATGGATCGTTGGGGTACTAGAGAGAGAAGATGGGTTGAGGATTGGCTCTAGCTACAAGATGAGTTGACACAGAGCATGAGACATTGGACCTATATATCATCCATGAGGCTGACATTTGTTATTTGTTTCTAACATCAACTCTAGCATGGAGCCTTATTTTAAGGCATTAGCATGGAGCCTTATTTTAAGGCATTCACCAAAAAATCCAAATAATTACATCCATCTTAAAACCCAGTCCATTCGATAAACTATGCCAAACTTGTATACAATACAGATCTATATATTGTACCACCTACCATTTAAAGCAGCCACAAGTTATAATTCACATGGTTATGCTTCCCCCCTGCTTAATTTCTTTTACTTTGTTCGTGCAAATTTTCATCTAGTTCAAAGATTGTTCTTCTCATACATCTCCACCTCCATTGAATTCATCCAAAACCCCGTGGCAAATATGTGTAGTCCATATCAGACTAATGGTCCCAGATGGTTAAATATCATGATCCTGACAAGGCAACAAAGCTAACAATGGTTCATCTAAAGCTAACAATATTTTGCACTTCTATTCATAAAATCCATAGCAATTCACAAGTACAAATGCCAAAATCATCATAGAAAATACCTGAGCAAATCTACTCAAATGACATTTCCAACAATCCCCAAACTCCAGAATCCAGATGTGGTTTTTCAGTAAACAACAAGAACACATAATCTATGTTTAACGAAAGCCATTCCACTGTCATCTTGACATTAAGACCCTAAGAATGCAAGATATTATTGCTCCTAATATCTATACTCCAAACATAGTGAGCAAGGATGCTCTTCTAGTATCCTTCCATTCACATGATTAGCCACTTGTAATATAACATCCTTGAAAGATGACATTTTTGTAGCATGGCACCATGGACTCTACTAAAATGGTCTGATCTTTCAGCAGAAATGAATTAATTTTGATTTCTTGAGCTGATAAGCAAATCCAAAAGCATGTAAGTATTTCTTAGGTAATACAAATACTGCTTTGTATGTTGCAACCCAAACTATTGTAGTTTCATCCACATGCTAATAAAAGAATTTTTTTAAAAAAACTGTAAGTTTCATTAATATAGAATTAGACCCCTATCTATGACAGAAAGTGGCATCTAAAAATGAACAGATATCTAGTATTGACTAATCGATTCTGCAGCTTCACATCAAGCACCCCATGACTATTTGAGGGGCTTCAAAACTTTCACATTTCTTATGTCCCACATGCAAATGTATGAAACACTAATTATGATGGCTTGTGCATACTCTAAATTTCAAACTGAATTTTTACAATTAAAGATTATCATCATATTCTTATAATATTTTTCCTCCATTTCACATATTGATACTTCATTTGTAATTTCTGAGGACTAGTATGCAAAATCCGCTGAACCGGTACCGGGACCCATACCGGTCAGTGGGCGGTATGGTACGGTACGGTCCGTACCATACCGTATGGTGTACCGGCATGCCAAATTAAATAAAAAAATAATCTTTCTTCCCCCCTCTCCCTGAACCGACCCGAACCGGGCCGAACCGACCTGAACCGGGCAGTTTCGTACCGTACCGGTACCGTACCGTACCGTTTCGGTATGAAATTTTTTTTGTTTTTGTTTTTGTCAATGGTCCAGTGTCCGGACCATTTTTAGGTGACGAACCGTACCGGCTCTTGGCCGGTATGGTACGGAACGCCCATACCGGGCGGTACGGGACGGTTCCGGGAACCCTGCTAGTATGTATATTTTACCATATTATTGTATCATCTTGAGGACAATTAAAATGATTCAGTATGGCACTCTAATTTTGATTCAGTCCCTTGGTCAAAATATAACCTAAAAGCACATTCAAATTTTGATACCAAAACATTTAAATGTGTAGGCTGAGAACCTCACAGGGCCTCCAACAAGTTCAGACAAGAGCTAGACTTAATACTTCATGAACAAGCTGAAATATAACAATTTAATAAGCAAGCTTAGTACGAACTAAAATTAAACCAGCAACTCTTTACAGCATGAAACCATGAAATGTTCACCAATAGCATATAGATAAAATAAAGCATGAGTCGAGAAAATTCTACACATCAATGCAATGCACCAAAAACAACAAATGAAATGGAATGATGGTTAAATTATTTTGATCAAGGTTTTAAGAATGATTTCATACCCATACCAGTACCCAACCGATACCCCTCATACCAACATTCCGTATAGTATATCTCCTGGTGCCAACACTCAATATGGTACATCTCCTGGTGTCATGGATTCAAAAGCTGCCAGAACTGTACAGTACTGACCAAAAGCAGCACTGATGCAGGAGACGAGGCCAAGATCCTCTACTAATTTGTACCTGTCATATTGGTCCATACCAATGCACACCGATCATTCCATACCAACCAGAGCATATTAAAAATTTCTCATTCTTTTGATGCTATCAATTTCGATTTGGATGGTCGGTGCCAGTACCATCCTGATACCAAATTGGTCTGATGGAAAAATTTTTACGAGATACTCGAAACAGTGCTTGATACCAACACTTGTAACAAGGGATGTACTAGGTACCAGTTCCCTATCAGTACCATACAGCACACACCACACTAGCTAGTATGATCCAGTACATAAAACCTTGGTTTTGTATATCCTAAAATAATAGCCATAACAGATAGCTCAAAAGTTATCATAACAGCAGTATACATACCTTACCAATAGCTCCTAGGATGATAGTTGAATCAGAACATCCATAAACAGTAGCATACTTCAGAGGTGCTAGTATGTAAATTACTGAATCATGGCAATTTAAGACCTGCAGTGAAACAAATAGATGTATTAGGAAAATTTGTAATGAACTTCAGATGTCTGACTCAATAACAGATTTGGTACTTTCAATTAATTTACTGCATGGATAAATATAACAATATTATGATGATAAGAAATAATATATGATATACAAATCAGCAGTTGATATGTATCACTTTGCATCTATTGCAAGAATAAAATTGTCATAACATTAGTAACCTCTTTAGTTTCATTTCAAAAGAAATAACAAATTGCTCATATTAGACGAATCCATTGCAAAGGGTTGAAAATAATAAAAGAGCTTCCAAAAGAAATTTGCTTGATTTTTAAAGTGGAGAAAGTTAAGGTTGATGCAAATTAAGAATAGGGTTCATATCAGTTAAGAATTGGCCACAAAACATTCCCAAATATTGATGGATTATGTATTGGTTAATACAGCCCACCTCCTTTTATGAAAGCAGGATTTTGACATGGTTAAGGTTAAATTAAGCAAGGTAATTCCTTCTTTTTCCATGTTGGATCATGGTAAACCCAAAAGGAGAATTGGAGTTGGACCTATCAAGGATTCTATGCCACAGTAGCAATCAAGTTGGGTCAGATTGGACACAGGTAGGGTCAGATGTGGGTTGGGTCAAAAATTTGTCAACCTAAAGCTGCCCGGTCATTTAATGGGTCAAAAATCTAGACCCAAACCTGATTTTTTTATTAAACAAGTAACCTAACCTTGACCTGGACAAGCCATTTAATAAAGGCAGAACAAGTTGCATAAGTCTTTAAATGGATTACATGGGTTTTAAAAAAATTAAGCAGGTCTTGAATGAGTCGAGTCATGATTCAACCCAAACAACAAATGGATCAAAATGGGTTAAACAGGTTAAGATGTTAAACGTGAACTTAAGCCATTTAAAAAACAGATTAGGTCAGGTCGAACCATTTATAGCCCAGAACCATTTATGCCACTTGACCTGCTTAAAGTGGATCAATTGCAGGTTGGTTTGGTCAGGTCATAAATTGCCACCCCTACCTCCATGTCAATTGTTTCTACGTCTTCTACCAAACTGAAAAATTGGTCCAAGTAAAGGTTTGAAATCCACTTAAACTATTAAAATAAAAATTTTGTTGTTAGGATATCTTTAGAAGATTTTTTTTTAAGTTGAATCATGTCAAAAAGAACCCATGACTTTGGAAAAAATAAGTCAGACTCCCAGCCAACAACAACTAATGGTACCGCATCAATTCTTCTCCCCAGAAAAAAAGGTACATATATGTGTGACTGAGTATGAACAATCAGCCATCATCCTAAAAGTTGTTTAGAGGTTGGTGAGGAAGGAAAGAAACTTTTGATCTACGATAAAGCAAAGATTGAACAAACATATAATATATGCATTTATCAAGATGATGCCAAATCCTAGCCAGGAACTAGCAACTTATGCTCCTTGGAACCCTTGACAACAAGTTGTTCAAACTTTGACAGGCATTGTTCCTTGGATCTTCTTACCTTTTCTTCTGCCTTGTTTTGGAAGATTGTATTATATATATATATATATATAAAAGACTACTTAATCTTTAATAATCAAGTATCAATATACAGCTCACAACTGCCCTTCCATAATTTTTTTTTTTTAATTTCATATTTTCATGGAAGCAAAATGCTTGTCATCTAGACCAACATGAGGACTATTATCATATTTTCTTTGTAACTGGATGATATTGCTATTCTCTATCATACTATCATATTTTCTTCATAACTATTATTATCTATGTAAAGTTCAAATGAAATGGATGCTCATTCAATTTTTCATTATAAGTATGCAATATTGTTATCTTAAGTAAGAAGAAATAGCCAACTTGCTTCAACATACACCCTTCTTAAGTTATAAATTGTAAAACTCACTTGAAGTAGAAATGAACACGATAACCAGCTTTAATTCATAATCTACATATGCATCCTATCAAATATGAAAAATTAACATTCTACTAAAATTTGAAATTGCAATAGTAAAACTTCCTCACAAGAGAAGAGGAGGGGAGTGGCAAGCACTAAATAACAACTTTTTCCCTTAAGGCTCTTTCTCTCTCTAGAATTACAACAATTTACACGATTCAGTATATATGCCATGGTTTCTTGTTATCTACTACTATGATTTACATGGTTCAATGATTCAATCTAAATCAAATAAATGAACACCAACAGTTAGGTATTTCAGTAAAATAGCAATGGCGGAAAAACAATCAGGAAAATAGGTTGCAACAAGATGGCACGATTTCATGGATACCTTGCCGTTGTTTAAATGTGAAAAAATTATGAATGAACTATTTAAGTATCACAGTGAAAGATGACTAGTCGACATAATATTAAGTTGCATTTAGTTCTCAGACCCAATTAAACAAGGTCTTTTTGGTTCTGCTGATGAATATATTAGCTTTGAATCTATGGGCGCAAAGGAAACTGCATGCACCTTGTTACAAAACATTATAACTTTCCTGCACATAGCCTTTGATATTGCAATCGCCTCTTCACTATCAAGAATTTCGTGATACAGGGGATAAGGGGAAAGCCTTTGCAGCAAATGGAAAAGGTCATCAACTCTTACCTTGCATAAATGTCTTTCTCTCCATAGTCTAGCCAGATGTACAAATTCTTTAAAGGCATAATATGCTCATGAGAAATTTAAGGCATACTCTAGATTGCTACTCTTAATAGTGGGAATGGTTAGGGCACAGCAAAATAAATCCTGTGAGAATCATCTTTTTTCCAGCATTTGTTTCAGTTCTGATTATTTGATGCAAGACAAAAGGAAAAAGTCCCAAACCTGCAACTTATTCAGTTCTTATTCTTAGATCAACAACTAATAGTTCATCAATCTTTAATTGGTTATAGACTGATCCTTGAATAAAAATACAGAATTGCAGCAATACTGAAGCCTTTTTTTTTTCACCATTGGTTAAGCACCTTCAACAAGCCTTTTTTTTTACGTTGGATTAATATTAAAAATCAAATTGGATTATATGCTGTTTCATTGATGTTCCTAAAGCCATTAGACTCACATTCCAATAATACAAGTTACAGCATTTGTAATTTGAACACCGGTAATATAATAAACAGTTGACCGAATTTCTCACTCTACAATTTTTTGTTTATTAAAACTCAATATTTTCTACATAAAGTATAAACTTCTATATTTATAATTCCAGTATTGCTCATCAAGTTTTTCCCACAGACAAACTCTCCTAGCAAGCCTGCTAAACCATCTGATACAAAGCCCACCTTTCTTTTGCTTTCTTTGGGATCAATTGCTGACAATGAGCCAAAAGGCTATTAAAACGATATATAGTTGTGTATAATACTTTTTGACTCCTTGGTAGGTAAGACTACATACTAACCAGTGTCATGGCTATCATGCAAAGAGGGTTGGAAAAGACTGACATTTCAAGGTAAGTGTTGTTATTACTCCCAGAATTCCATCAAAGAAATTTTTGCGAGCTACCGAGCATCAGGATCATGAGATTTGAGGCAAAAAAAAAACTTTTAATGAAGTTTTTGTCTTAAGATTCAATAACATGAGAATGGGTTCCGGTTGATTTTCCATTCTTCTGCTTATTAGGCTGCTTTCTTTTTTTGACAAAATCATTAAAATATGTTCATTATTAATATATGATGAAAAAACATCAACTCATGAATTCTTCAATGAATACATGAAGTTAAACTAGAAGCACAAAATAGTTCAGAGGCATCCTAAGTGAGAAATTGGTTGTCATTTTCTTGCAAAACAATTTATGATAACCTGATATCAGCTGGATGTGATTTTTGATATCTTGACATTGCTGGACCAACCGCAACCCCTAAAAACATTATGATTGTCAAAACTAAATGGACTGTCATGTTTTTTTATTAACAATAATTTAAAAAAGGATAAATTTGTTAGTATGTACTAAAAAATCTCAGGCCCCTTGTTTTTCCTCAAAAAATAAAAATATATGTTTGTTCCATATGGAATGACTACAAGATTTCCGGACCAGTGTCTACTTTCAACATTAAAATTATAGTTCACCCTCACCTTTATGGAATGGCCCTTGATATCACATGCCTGCTTGAGTACAGAAGCTTTAGAAAAACCCTCCACAAAAGTCTGACTCCTTGCAGCATTGTTCTGCATAGTGGTCCCACTCAGAGAGCTGCTGCATTGGGCCCTTGTATGACTCATGCAGGCATCAGTCATAGCCACATCCTGATCTGAGGTGTTAACTGGGCCATTTTCTCTGACTGGTACTTTCTCAGTGGTATGCTCCAATGAAGCAGCTATATTCTGCAAAACCCAGTCATGAACATGGGCAGCAGGCACAGGAACAGCTGGCATGTCGGGATCTGAATTTGCAAAGAAAGGAGCTGCCTCTCTCAATGGTATTTCTTCGCCACCTTTCTCACCAATTTGAATGAGGAAACCAAGGTGTTCAAACCTTTCTAATGTTAAAACCTAGAGACAAATCGAACAAGAAACCTTATAAATAACTATACCATTTGGGTTATCGAATATGGAAAATTCTGGTTTCATAGCTACCATTAAATGATTGTAGGATGTCAATATTCATCTTGAGAACAGGAAAAGGAAAGAGGACATTATACCACTATCATATTTGAGAAAAGCAATAAAATCATCTCAGTTTACAAAGGCACAAATGATTATTAAGTGTATTACTAGGAATTATGTAGTTGTAATGAGATTGTTATATGATAGCAGGATGTCAAGCAAGCTTCCTCTCCTGCCTTGCCTTGACAAATAAAGGTGAAATGTGAATCATGCACCTCACCACCAGTAAATTCTCATTGCAAATGCCTGCTGTTCCCTGTATGTAGAGCTTAATACAAAACTCAAACATAAAGATAAAAAAACAAGTCTTACACCATATATTCAGAGTTGAATCTACAGGTTTTTTTCATAGCCATCAGGTACCCAGGCCAAATTCTCCAAATGCACCACTTATTTTCTAAACTAGTTGTATTAAGTAACTTCAGTAAGATGCCACAAGGTCAATCAAGCATAACTATATATTGAATGTTTAAGTTCACAAATAATGGTGAGTAACCAGAAATCCCAAACTTAGACATACTAGTCTCAGAGGTGATAACTTATATAACATGTACTACAAGATATACTCTTGATAAAATTGCATTGCATCCTATAGCTTTTGTGGAATATATCAGGTCAAACCCTAAAAAATGAACTACACATATATTGAGAGATGCAATCAAATAAATTTAAATTTTCTGATAGAACATGAGCTTTACACTAATTCTAATTTTTTTCTAGCAAATGCAATTAATGGATAGTGGAATCCATTTATATGTGTATATCTACCAATCAGGAGAAGTACATCATACAAAGTATAAGAATATATAGAACATATATAGAAGATATGACATAGAAAGTACAAGAATATATAGAACATATATGTAAGTTATTGCAAAGAGAGTAGATCTCAGTAGCCGCATGCAATCCTTCTGATACTTCTTTCATTTTACATTTCATTAGATTCAGGTCATGACAACTAGTTGAAGTTCAACCATGATATTTTTAAAGTGCTATGAAGTTATTTATTATTTTACCTCGTCCTTGTTGGATAAAATTTAACAGAAACAAAAATACCAGACAAAATTTACTAAAAAATATGAACTGGTTTATGATTTAATGGAATTAACCCATCATCATTTAAAGTTTAAATCATAAAATATCTATGCTGCTAATTACAAAATGATCTCTGTGCAGTTCTCTTTTTCTTCCAATAAGAATTACAAGATTGAACACATGATGCTTGCCCAGACATGGCAACATTGAAAATCAAAAAGTCATCATTCACCTTAAATGTTACTAAATTTTGGCACATGCAGTGCGCATGCTTTGTTCAAGAGAAAAAAACAATCAATGGATGACCATGATCCCACCTGTCAACACTACTTGAAATAGATTTGAAAAATAATCTCCCGTTTACTCTCATTTACCTCTTTTATTTCTGTTCCTTGGTGAATTTAGAGTAAAAAATAGAAGGGAAACTATTATAAAAAGAAGTGCATATAATAAAATCAGGGAAGAAAGAAGCACACATACATAGAGTTGGAGATGAAAAGTAAGCAATGGAGACACATGAGCTCCACTCTGTGTTATGATATTAGAGATCTCATGTAGATCACTCAAATAAGGTAAACTCAATCAAATCAGAATAAAGTGTAAAACATTGTCAATCACTATTCAATACTATATAAAGCAAGATTTGCCATACCGGTCAATTCAGTACCCCTAGCCATCTCGTCTATAGTGTACCAACACTATAATGAGATGGTACAAGTATGGGGTCCATTACTAAGATGGTGAACCCTGATATAAGGTCTACGAAAGCAAAATGAAGTTGCACATTGATATTGGGAATTAATTATATGGATTTCATCACAGCATTTATTTACATTCTTTCTATTTTAGTACCAGATTCTGGTGTATATGGATGCACCAATATTTTTGTAACATTTTGAGATATTAAATGATCCAGCTGAGCACTTTAAAGTGACATAAAATTTAGCATATGTCAATTGGACTGCATTTATGATCATAGTATTCATTGGGAAGTACCCAACTCCAAATTGTATAATGGGATTAATGATTGAACTAATTCAATACTCTTACAATTTTAGTATTTAATCACTTGGTAATACATATCATGTGGTACATGTAAGGTCATGAAGCTTTTCATCCCTAGGCCGCATAAGCTATGCTATTGCAAAGTATTAGTCGATGGAATTTCTGGTTGAAAATATCAAATTATCAGTTACCCACATAGTGTTATAGTTCTTAGCTTTGCTAGTGGTCTCACAGCTCCCCTAACAAGCAATTCAATATGAGCTAATCAGTCACTTGATCATCATAAAAAGTATTGATAGTTAAACAAGCAAATTGATATGAATGATTATAGCCATCTGACAAATTGGGACTGCAGCTCAATACTATTTGCACCTTCCAAATAAGGAAATAATATCATGCTAGATTTTAAACAGTTTTAAACATAATGATATTGGACAGTTAGTTTCCTCATGAAACTTTAACATGTTACATGAATGCTGGTCATGTGATGGTTAGAAGTGAGTTAGCAGTTTAACCAGCCAAATAAAAGCCTGAAATGGCATGTTAAATGTAACTGGTCACCCCAAAAAGGCAGCCTAACCTGGTTAACTTTATTTAATGATTGAGGATGAAATACAGTTAACCACAGAAGCATTGTTCTCTCCTTTATTTTTTTCATTTTGTTCTCACAATTTATCTAACATTCAGAATGTCAACCAAAAAGTGAATAATTCTGACACATGGCTATCTGATTAGGGAGTGGTTACCAATGGTTGGATCTATTTATCCATTGTTAACTATTCAGCATCCAAACACCAAGATTACCATGCATAAAAATAAGGGAAAGAAAAGATGTAAAAAAAAATAGCTTTCCCTTCCAAGGCAATATGAGGATATCAAAGAAAGGAAATTTAGGGTAAAAGGGATGCTCAAACAACCCACCTGAAAAGCAAATGTATAATACCCACAAAAAACACAAGAAAGAAACTTGCCCCTCCCCAACATCCACAGCCAACTTACTTTATCACTCACTTCATAAAGTTTCCTTAAATTTCCCATGAATGAAATGGGGAAGGCACATTTGAGTGTGGTGCCTATCTCACTCCTTACCTAACCAGAGCATTGGGACAAGGTCAAATAGTATATTTTTCAAGATCTCACATAAGGCGGTGCAAGAGAAAAGTAAATAACCTCGTTGCACCTAACCTTATAGTTGCCACTAAATCTTCATTTAGATTGCTATCATGGTAAATATTTTAACATGCTCACCAGCCATGCAATGTTGATACCTTTCAAGAATAACGCATAGATCACCATCTATAACTAGGTGAGATGACTTCACGTGGAGTTGCTCCAAAAGATCTGACTATAGATTCTCGGGGCATCTTCCTCAAGAAGAAATAGACAACACTCTGTAAATTCCTGCGAGGAAACAGGCTCCTTGACTTCCTTAAGGATGGCAATCATACTAGGCAATTAACAAGCCGAGATCACCCTAGCTTGGTCTTGAAATAAACTACTCAAGAATAATCTCATAGTTGCAGTATATGCTAATCAAAATGATTAGGCCAAGCCCAAGCACAACCAGAGAATTTATCTGAAAGGCCACAACTGAGTCTGCAAGGTTCATGGCAAGTAGAGAGTTTGTAATATTCCTTGGGAATCTACAGTGATCGAGAACAAAATATTACTCACTTTGGCAGGATATGAGGTAACTAATAAGTGGCAGGTGCCCTTTACTATCAGCAATAACCACATGCAAGTAGTGTAGCAAAATTGATGTTGCAACATGGAGAGGGAGACGAGGAAAGAGGAAGAAAACCATAGTGCTCAAAGGATATATAAGAACCTAACATCCCAATGAAGTAGGTAAACCTAAGTTTGAGAAGGAGCTCAAGTTCGACAAGGAGATGAACTAGTAAAGACACGAGCAAGGGAAATGTGAATTGCCAAATAAAAGGATAACTTAATTGCTTGTATATGGAAATTGTAATTAATGATATGAGTCATACATCTAAATATAGAGAATGATCCAAAAAAATAGAATTTGTAAGCCTGAACGTCAAGCATACCTAGGTTACTCAATTTCCACTTTATGGATTCCTCTTCACCAAATATTTTTTTTTATCAATAGAGATATCAAGTGTGAAGTACTTTTATACCTAGGGGGTGTAAACAAGCCAGATCTGAGTCTAGCTAGGCCTAGCTCTAGCTTGGCCAGTTTATATTCAAGCCAAGCCTAAGCTACCTCGTTTAGGCCATGCTTGAGCTAATCATGAATAGCTTGTCTAAGATCTAGGGAAAATTAGAAATCATTTAATTCTTCCATTTATATAATTTTAAGTAATAATCTCAATTAAATTTTAATCTTATAGTTACAACATGTTCTATTCTACATAATCTATACTAATTTATAACAAATAATTTTTCAAATAATTATATTACTATTATTTATACTATAATAATATTTAAAATAGTTGTATAATATTAAAAAATATTTAAATACTAGTATATTTTGAGCTATTTCAAGCTGAACTAGAGCAAGGAAAGCCTAGCTCTAGCTCAACTTGTTTCTTAACTAAGCAAGCTGAAATTGAGCTAGTTCATGAACAGCATGCTCATTTGCCAACCCTAGTTGCATCCAGTTGCCAAAAATCCTAACATTCTAGATGAAACATCACATATGACCTATGTCAAGCATTAACTGCAGCGGTTAATCAGACAATTTTCCCATCACAATATTCAAAAATATTCATTGCCATTAAAGAGTTTTTCTAACCAGTATAAGAAGATATACATTCCTTGCTTCTTAAGATTATAATATTAGACTAATGACAAGTCGCAACCAACAATCATGCTTTTAGCAGACTTGCACTGCAGGAAAGAAATGGAAATTACTAAATAAGCTGGTTGCTGCAGCATATAATAATATAAGAACCTAATAATTAAAAATGGTATTTAGCACATTTCTAAGAAAAGCAAAGAAACGATCAAAGAAAATGATGCAGACAAAGGTTTCAAATAACACTGACGAAAATTATGGAAACATGATGGATGATTAAAGTTGTATCTGTATTAACCCACCAGACACTCATCACCATCGCCTTCAACTGACTCTGCCAAAAGATCAAGCATGTTAGCCATATGCTTCTGCAGATAAGACAACTGGTGTGCCTCTTCATCAGCTTGTGAAGGCATAGAACGCCGACTATTACTGCGTACAAGCTGCACTCGGAAACCAGCATTTTTTATCATTAAAAAGTCAAAACAATGAATATGTGATAAATATATGTAAAATTATCATTATTTAACTGTCAAAAACTGAAGCACATAAAATCAACGTGATGACTAATTTCAAAATGATGAGTGCAGCTTCCATTTATGATCTTCACATTTTCGAGTTTTTGCTTATATTTGAAGCTTCTCAAAACAATAGAAGAAAGAGTAATACATGCACTGAAAGCATCTCTACATTTATGTTGAGCTCAAAAAATAATAAAACCACTTTCTCAACCTCAATTCAATATGTAATTTGCTAGAACTAGTCAGCCTCATCCAGGAAACACCACCACTCTTTCTATTCATTGCCAAACTCAATTAGTGCATCTACATTGAACAAGCAGATGAGCAGCAATTTCAAGCATCCATCATGTCAGTGCATGCTCACAGATCGCCCATGCTTCCATCTATAACAAAGCTACTTGATATGCACATCAACATCATTCACCAGGTTTCAAATATCATCAGAAACATTGTTCACCAATATAGTATAGCTTTTTGATGGTAGCAACACCAATGGGAGAATTTCACAATGAATTCCGTGTATTACAACATCTTTTTCCATTTAAAACTTGATTCTTCTGAAGTAGCAACTCTGCTAAGTAGCGACAAGCTTCAGGATGACATCCATCAGTCACGCGCATCAAATATCCTCCAGTATAACCTTAGCAATCCCACGATCAACAATTTCATCACAAATCAAAACACACTTCCATCACATGCTCGGACATCAAATGAAAGGCATTCCAGCTAAAGTTCATTTTTTCCCCCTTTTTCGTGCGCTGAATTTTGCCACAAGCAAGACCATTTGATGTCAGACTACACTAATTTCAGAAAAATACGGATCGATTTCGAATCAGGCATTAAACTCTGAAACAAAGAAGCGCAAACGAAAGAAAAGCTCCTGCCTGGATCGGCGAGAGGGCGGAGAAGAACCCGTCGAAGGCGGAGGTTGAGGGCCACACATCAGCGACGGTGGCGGAATCCTTGTGCGCCTTGGGGAGGAGGCGCTTGTAGGTCTGGATGTAGAGGAAGAGAACGAGGTCATAGACGTCCGCCGTGCCCGCGGGGTCGGGTGGATCGGAAGGGAGAACGGAGGCGAGGGTGTCAAGGACGAGGCGGGCGTGGTCGGGAGAGATCTGGAGGGCTTCGGCGACGGCCGGGGCGTCAACTCGACCGGGGCAGGGAGAGGACAGCCCGACGAGCTTGTCCCGGAGGGAGCCTAGGGTTAGGGTTCCGTCGGAGAAGATGAGCTTGGGGATGGGGAGGAGGCCGTGCTCGAAGGGCTCGCGGCGGGGGCGGAGGAGAATAGGGGCCCCTGTGCCGGCGCCGGCGCCGGGGTTGGAGGGCGGAGAAGGTGTGGTGGGGGTCGAGGGGTCGCGTCCCTCGTCGCTCATCTCCGATTTCGTCTTCTTTCTCGTGGCTGGCGGCCAGAGAGGAAAGGACGGGGGCGCTCAGATCTCGGAGCGAATGAGATCGGAGGTAAGTGAGACGGGATTGCAGAATATAAATTCTATTTGGAGCTGTTTGCAAATGGACACCTTATTGGTCGTTTATATCGCGTCATCTGTTACTTATGTTTTTTTGGTCATTCGCAATCCAGATCCTTGAAGATTCTCTCCCGCCCCCCATCCAGGAAAGCCTTCCATCCGGGAAAGATTCGCGTCCGACCTCCGGCTTTGGATAAAGCCATTGTCCGGAGGCCAGATCCATGCGTGCTTACCCGTTGCAATAATTTACATTAAATTAAAATAGTATATTAATTTATATTTCTACTCTTCGACACTTACCATATATACCACAGTTTCCCGCCGCGGGCCTCCAACGTCAGGCCCCCTTCAAAAGTGGAATAGTCATTTAATAATATCCTAGACCAGATACATGTGATTAAAATATTTTTTTAAAAGTTTACAGCGGATCATCTATTATTAAAAAAAACTAAATTTTATATCAGATTATCCTATTTAATTTAAAAAATAAAAAATTTTGATGAATCTCAATTTAGTTTTTAAAAAATAAAATAAATACTATAAAAATTAATTTGGTTGGGGTATATTAAATTATAGGATAATCTGATGGTTTATGATTGTTGCCGTCCGGATCGTCGTGGCCCGTAGCTGCTGATGGTGTCAGGTGTTTCGCATTCGTCCGTCTGGGAACGCCTCCGGTGCCTCGGGACCTGCAAGAAGCAACGTCGGTGACCCGGGCCGGGAATTCCAACGGTCAAGTCAGTGACGATCCAGGAGAACAGGTCCTCCTGGTCGAGCCCCTCTGGATGAGCTCCACGCTAGGAGGAGTGAGTGGAGTGTATGAGAGTGCGAGTGAGCTGGGAGATGTGGTGGCCGAGGTGGTCTTACCCTCCTCTTTGGCCTCTCCCCCTTCTCCTCTTTCCCCTTGTGGTGGATATGTTGTTGGAAAATTGTATGTTCTCTCGTGGAGAGAGTGTTGCACTCGCTTGGAATTGGAAAAAATGAGCGTTGTTACCTCCCTTTTGCTTACACTGGCTAGGTCCTTTCCTGCGGCTTGTCTCAGGGTCCTCACACGTTGGCAGATGGTTGTGACGTGACGTCATGCCATGAACGGTATGCCTTCTTTATTGGATATCTAGGGAAGCTTCCATAAGCTTCTGACGTTCCTTCGATTTGCCCTTCCTGAAAGCCTGGCAGGGTCTCGACTGCCGCATCACCGCTCTTGGGAATCATGCTCTTGGTGTCTTTTTCCCGATCGTACAGCAAGCCGATAGGGGGCACAGTGCCTTGATGTGAGCTTTCCTTCTTCCTGGTGCGAATGGCGGTTGTGGGCATTAATGGTGACGTGGCGGGTGCTGTCGTATGGTCCTCGGGGGATTCGCCACTGTCTTCAGCTGGGAGGTGCTGCTCCCTTAGCGGTTGACATCCTGATTTGCATTGGGGGCTGAGCTGGGAAGATGGGACCCACTTGCACGGGACCCGCCTTGCGGTGGCTCGGCTGTGCGGTAGGGAGCCGAGCTCGGTACCAGGCCAGAGGAGCCTAGCTTTAACCGAGCTCGAGCTGGCTGAGGTGGATGAGGCGCGCCCAGGCCAGGGGACCCGGCCTCGAGGGGGCTCCTCATGGCGGAGGAGGCTTGAGCTCGACTTCGGACCACGGGACCCGAGCTTGGACTCGAGAGGTCTGTCTCTGGCGGCGTTTGAGCTCAGCTTCGACCTAGGCGTCCCGACTTGGCGGGTACCGACCTGGCGGAGGACGAAGCCCGGTTTCGACGGGCGGCCCCGTTGGCATCGGGGAGCTCAGCCCGGTGAAAGGGCCCGTGATGGTAATCCGACGTGGCGCCCGATGGGGGCTCCACGTCAGGCTCTTCACTCCACGTCAGCGATACCGGCCACATCATTTGCCCCCCACTCCCGAGGCCCGTTGTCGCATTGCGCTCGGGGCGAAGGGAGTAATTGCGGTGCTAACGTGGAAAGGTGAGAAATCTGGTGCAATAATGACTGATATCGGCGGCGTCTCGCTCGGCGGTCCTTCGCGCCTGTCCGGGGGTGCCCCATGGCCACGTATTGGGAGCAGTTATGGCGGGCACGAAAGCTGAAGCGGTCGCGGTCGGATGGGGGCGTCGGCCCCGTTGATCAATGACACGTGGCATGACTTTTGGGGAAGTCGTAACGGTACGGTCGGACGCAGATTGTCTCGAAGGGATGGTTGAGTCCTTTCGAAGCATACCTTTTTCAAACTCTTCGCGCCCGGAGTCGCACGGAAGCCTTCCTCTTCTTCTTCTCCGGCCACCGGTGTCTTCTTTGAGTTCCAGCAGGTTAGCTCTTCCCTCTTTAGAAGTCGCCGTAGGTCTTCTTCCGTTTGCCTCCCCCTTGTCGTTATTTAGGAGTTGCTTTGTCCTCTCCCTTTCTCTTCCATGGACCGCTTCGGGCCCAACTTCCGTCCCTCTTGCCAGGCCGAGGCCGGACCTTCTTGGCCGAGGACTCCTTCTTCTTCTGAAAAGGAAATAGAGGCGGCGAGGTACGAGTTTAGTAGAAGGCCTTTCCATGGCCCGGTGTCCATTAGGGAACCCGGGTCTTCTCCTCTTCCTCGTTTGGCTTCTCTTCTTGCTCCTGCTCCTACTTCTGCTCCTGTTTCTGTTTCTGTTCCTCTTCCCGAGCCTGAGCCTTCTCGGTCGACAGGTCCAGGAGGGATCACTTCGGTGATTACCGCCGAGGACCTCGTGTCTATCCGGGAGGCTTATGGTGTCCATGAATCCATCGAGATCTCCATCCCTTGTCCCGGGGAGCGGGTTACCTCTAGTGGCCCTCGGCGGATTGCCTTCTATGAGGAGACCTTTGCCGGGGGTCTCCGCCTCCCTGTACACCCTTTTTTCCTTTCTTTCTTGGCCAACTACCGGCATGTTCCTGCCCAGTTGGTCCCCAATGCCATCAGAACGATATTTTGCTTCATCATTCAGTACCACTTCCACGGGATTATCACCCGTTTTTCTTTGTTCAGGGTCTTCTTCACCCTGAAATGCCACCCTATCGAGGATGGGTGGTGGTCCCTTTCTTCCCACCCTCGGGGCATCAGATTTGTTCTCCCCTCTTCCATCAAAGGATGGAAGAGCAGGTTCCTTTTTGCCTCGGTAGAGGGGATCGATTGGGTTTGGAAAGACCCAGATCGATCTCCGAACAGGAATTCCTCCGTCGAAGCTGCCGACCTCGACATGTATGACCTGCTTAGATCGGCTGAGATCCCATCACTGGAGGTCTTGCTGTCGGAGCAGAATCTTCGCGAGGCCAGGGCCAGCTCGGTGCGGGAGCCGGGTGAGTTCGACTTGGCCACCCCCCCATCGTTTCTTATCTATTTTTCTTCATTTTTTTTTGCTGCTGTCGAGCTGACCTCGTTTCCTCTGGTGCAGAAATGAAGTTTTCGATGGATGAGCTGCTCCCATTTTCTGAGGAACGAGAGCAGGCTGCTGAGGCAAGTGAGCCCACTTCGAAGAGGGGGCAAGGCCAATGCAGGCCGAGGCAGACACATCGGTTCAGGAACGGTGGCGAAAAAGGGCGACTGAGCCTGTTCCCGTACCTGTCGGGCAGCGTGAGCCAGTGGCGGCACTCGAGCCTGAGGTGGTGGCCCACGCGAGATCAGCTACTGCTGCCGCCAGGCCGGCACCCCCCACCCTGGAGGTCGTCAACCTTGAGGAGGAGGAGGGCCCGGAAGAGATCAGGCCGACGCCTCAAGCGCGGTCCGATGCTGCGCCGGTTCCACAGTTGGCACCGAGGGCACCACACACTGACGAGGGAGCTGAGCCGGTAAGAACCAGGGACGTTGACTATCGAAGGGTCCACTTCAAATTGGGGCCGAACGTTTCTCTGGTCAAGGACCCTAGCCTCGTCGAGCGGATGATGGGCTTCTCCATCCAGTCCTACGACAAGCGAGATGGAAGCAGGAGGCTTCTGGGCGATGTCATCGGCGCGACATTCACGAACCTCTACACTGTAAGTCCTTCGCTTATCATTGCTTTTCTAGATTGCTTCTTTTTCTTCTTACTTGACAGCTAACACCCCTTCCTCGATGCAGCAAGGCAGAGAGCTTCTCCTCATTTAGGACTTCTACCGGAATTGGGCCAGAGGGGAGAAGGAGCGACTGGCCGAGCTCGAATCTCTATGGGCTGAGGCGAGAGAGAAGAGTCAGGACACCCAGGAGGCCCACCTCAAAAATAAGAGCCTCGCGGCCGAGGTTGGCGACCTCGTTCGGACGAAGAAGGAGCTCAAAAACGAGGTGGAGTCGAAGAGAACTCGGCTGAAAGAGCTCCAGGTTGAGTCTGAGAGGAAGGTGGCGGCCGCGGAGAAGAGGGCCGCTAAGGCCGAGGAGAGGGCTGCTGAGGCCGAGAAGAAAGCTGTTGCCGCCAGCCATGCCGCCAAGGCCGCCGAGAAGGGAATGACGGTGGTGATCCGTCAGGCTGAGCATGCTGAGGACCTGGTGGCCACCGAAAGGAGCAAGGTGGAGGGTGCCCGAAGGGACGTCGCCGGTGCGGTGGCCGCCTTCAAAGCTTCTCCTGAGTACCTCAAAGATTTCAAGGAGGCGACGACGGACTCCTTTGCTAAGGGGTTTGCCTATTGCCGCCAGTAGCTGAGGGGTATTCTATCTGAGGAGCGGTTGGCCACGCTCCGGACTCCGAGGAAGAGGGCTTCCTCTGCAACGACGATGGTGGCGACAGGGCAGGAGGCTGCTCCAGCCGAGGCCAGCTTCCCGGCGACCTCGATGGTGCCCGGCCCCAAGGAGCCGTCATCGACAGCGACGAGGGCAGCACCCGCGCCGCAGATGGGGGCTGCTGATCCGAGCCAGCGGCTTTAGTAGCTGAACCTGCTCCTCCAGCAGAGGGCGCCCAGGAGCATGCCCAAGCGACGGAGGTGGAGGAGGGAGAGGTCCCGGCCGCTCAACGCTCGGAGAAGGAGCCGGCTGCTTAGGATAGGGTTTCTTCCTTTTTCTTCTTATACTTGTATTTTTCCCGTCTTTTCTTTTTCTTGACCGGGTCACCCAGCCTGTCGGGGCTCGGGAGACAGTGTAATCAGCTCTTCCAGCAATGAAATGCACTTTTGTAATCATGGTGTCTCCATCATCTGCAATGTGGAATGTCCCTTCTCTCTCTTCTCTCCCCTTTCTTTGCTATTTCTTTCTTTTCAGTGTAGGGAGGTCTGAGATGGGAGTCAGGAACTTCAATTAGCACGGACCCGGCGTTGAGCTTAAGGTCACGTCATTGATGTGTGTTGGCCTTGGACTCAGTTGCTCAGGGACATAATTCAGTGGTCGCTGTTAGACATTAGAATAATGAGAATTAACCCAACTTTATTTGATTAAAATTGATACTTTTTATGATACTTTGCATGAATTGACTCCATAAATGTGTAGATCTTGATTTTAGGAGTCCAACGACGCAAACGGAATGTAATTCGGACTTCAAACGGGCCCGAAATGGATTTTAGAAGGTTTTAGCACGGATTTCAAAGCCACACGATTTTTGGAGCATTGCCTTAAAATTCTTACTGGCTCACGGTGGACCGGCTCAGTGGTCCACCGCACGTCCGTTTGGTCCACGGCAGCCATTGCTGCCGGTCCACGGGCGGAGCCATGGACCACCGTGCTCCGATCGTGCCGAAACTTGTCGGAGAGCTTCCCCCGGCGCCGCCGAAGCCGCCGGTAACCTTCCCGCCGGCCGGAGAGCTCCCGTTCGGTCAAAAAAATGGCCGGAATCCGCTGCCCGTCCGTGTTCGCGAGCTCCGCCGCGCCATCCGCCGCACCATCCGCCCGTCCGCCCCTGCGCCGCAAGCCGCGAGCTTCGCCGCGTGTCCGCCGAGCTCTCCGCCCGAGCCGCTGCCTCCTCTCCCGCGCGCCATGTCCGTGCCATGTTCGCTGCCCCTGCATTGCCGCCCAGTCGTCCGTGCCGCTGCCCAGCCATGCACGCCGTGCCTCTCCGCTTCGTGCCACGCCACCGTCCGCTGCAGCACTTCGCTCCATTCGCTGCCCAGCCGTGCCCAGCTGGAGCCGAGCGCCGTCCGCCCCTACGTCACGTCCGCCCAGTCGTGTCCGTCTCCGCCCCAGCCGCGCCTCTCTGCCCGCAGCGTCGTTTGCTCAGCTGCCCTTGACACCGTCGTTCATACCGGGATGTCCGAAAACAAGGAAGCATCGGAACGAGAAGAGATGTCGGACGACGCTGGATGGACGCGGGATTGTGCGATAGAATTTTTGAATTTAATTTTTGAGATGGGGATGATCGTAAAAAAATCAGATAAGGAGATCGAATTGAGATGAAGAAATCACCGCGCTTTCCACACGGACCCGACACGGTATTTTTCAGCTATAAATACCTCGGTGTTCTCTTCTGCGAGGAGAGAAATTTTTGGGAGGTTCCACTTGCTGTCCGTAGTTCCACCTGTTGCTGTGACAGAGAGTCAGAGTCGGATAAAAAGGGAGAAAGGGACCCTTGTTCCCTTACTTTTATTTTTTTTCCGTACTCCAATTTTTATGCAATAAAATTTATTTGCTTTATATTAATCCATGTTTGCTTGTTTTTATTTTAGTCATGCTGGAGTCATGTTGGATTAGCGTTTAAAGGTAAGTCGTAGTGAATTAGTTTTGACTGACCTATACCTAAGGGACAGGCCGTGATCCACGGGTACGGGCCGTACTCTTGAGATAGGTCATATCTAAATTATTTTCACAAATTTATTATTTACATTTAATTCTTGCATTAGTTCTAGTTTATTTTAGTTTATTTCAAGTCAAAAGAAAATACTTTTTTCAAGATAACCCCAAAGTCTCTGTGGGATCGACCCTTACTCCCGCTATTCTACCCTTTAGAGTAGTGGAATTAAGGTTCTAAATCGGTGCATTACGACACGCATCAGATTTTTGGCGACGTTGCCGGGGACTTTTGGCGTTATTCTGAAAAAAAAAAAAAAAAACTCAACAATCCAAAAATTCAAAAAAAAAAAAAAAAAATCAATTTTCAAAATTTTACATTCAAATTTTCAATTTTCGATCTTGAGTGCCCTGACATAAGGTTGCCCTGGCATAACTGGGAGGTTATGTTGAATGGTTGTCCTAGGGTACAAAAGGTTGAACACAAAAAAAATTTTAGATTCACTTAGGTAAATTTATTTTTTTTTTGCAAAACCAAAAAAATATTACATAGACATTTCATAATTTATTAGGATCAGATACTTAATCATCAAAATTAAAAAAAAAATTAAGTTTAATTTTGTTTGTTATAACTTTTTGGACACCTTAGCTGTTGCATTTCATAATTTCATAATATATCTTAAGGGCACAACCCATTAATCAGATAAGGTGGGGAGATCAATACCCTTCCTTAGCCCACAAATCACCAATCCAGCATCTGCATTGACCCAAGCCTTTAATTTTAAAATTAATTAGACGTCAACCCTAAGGATTTTGAGCTCAATAGGATAAGGAAACCCTAGAGTTGGACCGGGTTCAGATCATTTAATTCCTTGGTGTCTAAGGAAAGTGGTTCAGGGACTAGAGCCCGAAGGGAAGTGAGTTGGTTCCGCTTACCTGGCCAATTTATAATTAGTGTCTAAGGCAAGCGATAAGGGAACCTTCACCCACCTTACACTTACCTGGCCAAGTCAGTTAATTGATCTTGGGCTTGGAGTGCTCAAAGGTAACCTTGGATCAGTTAGGAGCTGTCTAGATCCAGGTTAACCCTAGGATAGTGATTTTGATTTGTTTTACTTGTTTGATTAAAAAATAAAATAAAATAAAATAATTAATTAACTTTCTTTTCTCTAGTTTAGGACTCTCTTAGGAACTTCTCTTTAGACCTCTTCTCATTCTTCCGCTTTCCAATTAAAAAAAAAATTAAAAAAAATCTTTTATTGCTCTTTGTTTTAGAAGGGAGGGTGTATGTTAGTATATTCTAGGCGCCGACTTCGAGAACCTAAACATATATCCTTAGATCCGAAAATCGAAGGCTCCAGTAGAGCAACCAGCTCAGGTACTATGGATCCTAATCAAGGAATTGACCCTCCGCTGAAGGAGTACTTCACTCCTTCAAAATACACTTATTCACCTTGTATCCAAGTACCCCCTGTAGATGCCATCCAGTATGAAATTAAGTCCAGTGTGATTCAGATGTTACCCTCTTTTTACGGACTTGCGACTGAAGACCCATATAAACATCTAGATGAATTTCTAGAAATCTGTTCCACTGTTAAGATCCAAAATTTCTCCGACGATGCTTTAAGGCTTAGGTTATTCTCTTTTCTCTGAAAGATAAAGCCAAATATTGGTTGAATTCCCTAGACACCGTGACAATTTCAACTTGGGATCAACTACAGAGGGAGTTCCTTAAGAAATATTTTTCCATAGGAAAGACGAATCAAATAAGAAAAGCCATTACTAGTTTTTCCCAATTAGATGGAGAAATGTTTCATGAAACCTGGGAGAGATTGAAAGAGCTAATTAGAAAATGTCCTCACCATGCCATACCCAAATGGCAATTAGTCCAGTGCTTCTATGACGGTTTGTCAGAAAGGCACCGGCAAATGGTGGATGCCTCATGTGGAGGAACGTTCATGCTTAAAAATGAACATGAGGCATGGCAGTTGTTTGAAACGTTAAGTGAAAATTCTCTACATCATATGTCAGCTGCCCGTAGAGATCCTCCCCCAGGACCTGTAGAACCTAAGAGAGGAGGTATGTATGAAGTTGGTCGTGCTGTAGACATCTACAGCAAGGTTGATGAGCTATCTCATAAGCTCGACCAACTTTTGCAAGCTGGAAATAACTCCTCTTCATCTCATCCTACTCATGAAGTCTGTATTATCTGCTCGAGTTCCACCCACACCTTAGGTGATTGTCCATCAGCTTACCAATTTCCTGAGCTTCTTCAGGAGCAAGCTCATCAAGCTCAAACCCGAATGGCTCCTAGACCAGGAAACGATCCTTATTCGAACACATACAATCCCGGCTGGCGCAATCACCCGAATTTTTCTTGGAAACCCCAACCCGGAATCAATTTTCTGTTAGGCCAAACAATCAGGAGACCAAATTTCAAAGCATGCAATTTTCTCAATATCAAAATGCCCCACAGCCTCCACAACCTCCGCCAAGCAATCTTGATCCTTCCTTTCAAGAGAAGATCCTTCAAACTTTGAAGGAGGGGCTGAACATGAATACCCAAATCCTTCACTCCCATACCCAATCCATTGCCAAGCTAGAGACTCAGATAGGTCAGCTAGCTACAGCTTTCAATCGGAGAGAAGAGGGTAAGTTGCCTAGCCAGCCCATTATCAATCCCAAGGGTCAATACATGGCTGAGAGTTCCACTGGACCTGAAAATTTTCCTGAATATGCTAAATCTGTTATCACCTTAAGAAGTGGAAAAATATTAGATCAACCTGACCCGACCCAAGAAGTAGAGCTGGCTAAGTCAGAGAAAAAGAATGAAGAGGAGAAGGAATCCATTGGTAAAGCACCCGTACCTAAGGCTCCATTCCCTAGTGCTTTGGAGTCACCTTTACCATTGGATAAGAAAAATTTAAAAATGAATGAGATGCTTGAATTATTCAAGCAAGTCCAAATCAATTTACCTCTCCTCGATGCCATCAAGCAAGTACCGGCTTATGCCAAATTTCTTAAGGATTTGTGCACTCAAAATGGAAATCTAAGGCACATATCCCTAAGAAAATCCTCTTAACTGAGCAAGCCAGCTCAGTTTTTCAGCAAATAGCTCCACCCAAACTCAAAGATCCAGGTACCCCAATTATCTCTTGTATCATAGGGGACCTTACAATCAAGAAAGCCTTGTTAGATTTAGGTGCGAGTGTAAACCTTCTCCCAGGATCAATGTATGATCTGTTTAAATTCGGAGAATTAAAACCCACGACGGTGACCTTACAGTTAGCTGATCGATCCATCAAGGCACCCCGTGGAATGCTCGAGGATGTGTTGGTAAAAGTAGATGAGTTCTACTTCCCGGTTGATTTTCTTGTTTTGGACATGGAATCTAGCGGTAACCCTAGTCAGATACCCATCATTCTTGGAAGACCTTTCCTAGCTACCGCTAATGCTTGCATAAATTGCAGAACAGGGGTTATGGACGTCTCTTTTGGGAATAAGAAAATGCGATTGAATATTTTCAATGCATGCCAAGGACCACCATCTTATGATCATAACGAAGTAAACATGATAGAAGAAGTAGTAGATAGGAATCTTCCTGTGTTGCTTAATTCGGATCCCTTGCAAGCATGTTTGACATATTTTGGAACTGACGATTTTGATGTTGATGAATATTCAAATGAAGTGAATGCTTTGTTAGAGCCACCCAAGTTTAGTACCATTCCTCCTTGGACTGTGAAATTTGAATCATTACCGACTCAATCAAGCCCTTTAGTGCCATCCTTAGAAGCACCACCCAATCTGGAATTGAAGCCTCTTCCTGACAAGTTAAAGTATTCTTTTCTTGGATCCAATGATACCCTTCCGGTAATCATTGCATCTACTTTGACCTCTGATCAGGAACAAAAATTGATGAATGTACTTAGGAACATAAAGAGGCAATAGGATGGACAATAGCTGATCTTAAGGGAATTGACCCTTCTGTTTGCATGCACCACATTCACTGTGAAGCAGAAGCTAAACCACATAGGGACATGCAACGGAGGCTAAATCCAAACATGCGAGAAATTGTTAAAAAAGAAGTGGTTAAATGGTTGGATGCCGGTATTATTTATCCAATTTCGGATAGCCAATGGGTCAGCCCAACTCAGGTAGTACCTAAAAAGTCAGGTATTACTGTCATTCAGAATGAAAAGGGTGAGTCAATTTCTACCCGAGCAACCACTAGTTGGAGAGTGTGTATAGATTACCGAAAACTGAATGCTGTTACTAGGAAAGATCATTTCCCTCTGCCTTTTATTGATCAAATTCTAGAACGACTAGCAGGGCAGAGTTTCTTTTGTTTCCTGGATGGATATTCAGGATACAACCAGGTTCCAGTATTTCCTGCAGACCAAGAAAAGACCACCTTTACTTGCTCTTTGGAACGTTTGCATTCAGGCGTATGCCTTTTGGTCTCTGTAATGCACCAGCCACCTTTCAACGATGTATGTTGGCCTTATTCTCCGATATGGTTGGTCATTTCCTTGAAGTTTATGGATGATTTTTCTGTTTTGGATCTTCATTCGAGGACTGTCTCCATAATTTGGCTAAGGTATTGAAATGCTGTATAGAAACCAACTTAGTCTTAAGTTGGGAGAAGAGCCATTTTATGGTTCGTGAGGAAATTGTACTCGGACACATTGTTTCTGAGCGAGGGATTGAGGTTGACAAGGCTAAGGTTGAATTAATCTCGAAATTACCTCCCCCGATCTCGGTTAGACAAGTATGATCCTTCCTTGGCCATGCTGGTTTTTATAGACGATTCATCAAGGATTTCAGCAAAATCTCTCGACCATTGTGTGATTTACTTGCCAAAGACAAGTCCTTTGATTTTAGTAAAGAATGTTTGACCGCTTTTGACATTCTTCGAACTGCTTTGACCACTGCACCTATCATCAAGCCCCCAGATTGGACTCTGCCATTTGAAATCATGTGTGATGCTTCTGATTATGCTGTAGAGCTGTTTTAGGACAGAAGCTCAATAGGGAACCCCATGTAATTTACTATGCTAGTAAAACTCTTCCAGATGCACAAATGAACTATACCACTACTGAGAAAGAATTACTAGCAGTTGTATTCGCCCTAGAAAATTTCGATCATATTTATTAGGGTCTAAGGTCCTAGTTTACTTTGATCATGCTGCATTAAGACATCTGCTATCCAAAAAGGATACAAAGCCTAGACTGATTCGATGGATCCTTTTGTTACAGGAATTTGACTTAGAAATTTTGGATAAGAAGGTTCCGAAAATATGGTAGCAGATCACATTTCTAGGATCTTAGTAGAATACAACAAGGAAATTATTGGAGATAGGTTTCCTGATGAGCAGCTATTCTCAATTTCTTCTACCAGTAATCTCCCCTGGTTTGCCATATTGTGAATTATCTGTAACAGGGCAAGTTCCTCCATACTGGTCACAACAAGAAAAAGATAGGTTCTTTCGCAAATCAAATATTATTTTTGGGAGGAACCTGAATTGTTTAAACATGTTCAGATCAAGTGATAAGGCGATGTGTCCCTGAGAGTGAATTCAAGAGTATACTTAATTTTTGTCATTCTCTTGCATGTGGGGGACACTTTAGTGGAGAAAAAACTGCAGCAAAGGTGCGCAAAGTGGATTTTATTGGCCAACTCTCTTTAAAGATGCACACGAATTTGGCCGTAATTGCTCAAGTGTCAACAAAGGGGGAATATTTCACGAAAATATATGATGCCCCTAAACCCCATTTTAGTTGTTGAAATTTTTGATGTTTGGGGTATTGACTTTATGGGACCATTTCCTCTTTTCCTTGGATTTGAGTACTGTTGCCCAGATATGGTGCCCAAGAGGGGGGTGAATTGGGTATTTAAAAATTAAGGCAATATATGTGCTATCAAGTTTTAAGGTGAAGAGTGATAGTGCTTTAAGAATTGTGCAACGGAAGCAATGAAATAAAATGGCAATTAAAGAGCTAAAGAAGTTAAAGAGAAAGGCAATGCAAACACACAAGAAATATAGTGGTTCGGTGCACCTAGCACCTACATCCACTCCCCAAGCTCCACTTGGGAAATTCACTATAATCTTTAGATTACAGCCGACTTGTTTTACCAGGCTCACAAGTCAAAACCTTACACACTTGTTTTGGCTTCGGGCTAACAAGCAACCCTAGTTGGTTTTATCAATTGGATCACCAACAAACCTTACTCACTTGTTTTGGCTTCGGGCTAACAAGCAACCCTAGTTGGTTTTATCAATTGGCTCACCAACAAACCTCACTCTAGTTTCAAATTCCCTTGAAACTAGCTAAAGACAAAAGAGTATGAATACAATGAATTAAAACTAAACAAACTCCTTTTGAGCAATAATAAATTCGTTGAAGCTCTTGATGGAGACTCTTCAAGCCTTTTCCCTTGGAATCTTTGGACCTCACTAAATGCCAAACACTTGAATGTTGGATTCCTCAAAGATGGAAGACTTTTGGCTAGGGAATCTCTTGGTTTTCTCACTCTTTTTGCTTGGAAGTGATTGAAGGCTTTGTACTTTGAATCAACACTTTTTCACTTTGTCTCCTTGTCTTTTTTGAAGTTTGGTGGAGGTTAAATACCTCATTCATGCTGAAACAACTCCACAAGACCGTTAGATTCAAAAATATGGCCGTTTATGGCCGTTGGAAATCAAATCAGAAGTTCAGAAAAACTAGCCGTTATGCCATGAGTCGACCTCATGAGTCGACCTCTGGATCAAGTGTCGACCTCATGAGTCGACCTCCAGTAAAGTTTAGGCAAAAGTTCAGAATACCATAGTTCTGCCCATTTGAATTCTCAGGCTATGAGTCGACCTCTGGTGTCGACCTCTGGACAGGTGTTGACCTCTGGTGGTCGACCTCTGAAGCGTGCCACTGAGACTTTGCCGTGCCGGCCATGCTGAACTTTCCTTTTCTTCATGAGTCGACCTCTGGTGGTCGACCTTTGACAAGGTGTCGACCTCTGGGGGTCGACCTCTGATCTGAATTTTTCTGAAACTCTTGAGATATGCGTGCCATGCTTGAGTTTCTTTAAGCCTTTGTTTCTTTTGTCAAATATTTCTTAACAAGAAGGTCCATTATGAGAATTTTGATCTTGTTCAAGGTAGAAGAGCTCATTTCCAAATCAGGTAAACTTAGTTTCATCATTGTCCTTATGATACTCTTTTTGAATAACCTAAGTCCTGAAACTTTATCTTGAGATTAAACATTAGTCCAAACATATACTCAACCTTTTGTTAATCATCAAAACTAAGGAGTCAAAGCCAACAATCTCCCCCTTTTTGATGATGACAAAACCTTGAGTATATATGCAATTAAGTCCAAGAGCAAAATATAGCAATAATAAAAAATTTTCAAAGTATCCTTTCATGCAAGAGTGTATCATAAAAATTTTGTGAAAATATTCTCAAGAGTCAAAAAGATTTTACTTTTCATTTATTTCTTTCTTTTTGTGAAAACATTCTCATAAGTCAAAAAGATAAGAATCATATAAACTTTACTACTCATAAGATGGAGTCTCCTAAATACATATATACTTTTCTACTTTTCTACTCCCCCTTTTTGTCAAGAATCAAAAAGTATTGTTATAGAGAAAGATATAGTAATGAGACTTATGTTCAATTATAATGAAGTATTTAGGTGCATAGAATACATGCTCCCCCTCAATTTGTGCATTCAATATAATAAAGCATTTTAAACTTGAGGGTTTTTAAATATTGAGAGCTGGTATCAGATAAAATGTCACAAAATGTCACAATATTGATAAAAAGTCACAAGATAGATAAAAACAAGTGTATACAGTTACAAAATTGCCTATAAAGTAGGCACAAGATACTGATACAGCAGATCATACACAAGCAAACTAAGTACAACAATAAAACTATGAGGCTACTCCTCATCAGAAGGTATGTCAAAAGATACAGGAGCCATGATCCTAGATGAGGATTTTGGAGTCCTATGTGAGGAACTCCGAGTCCTCAGAGAGGGACCAGACCTAGGGGTAGTCCTACGAGATCTATAAGTCCTAGGTAAGGGCTCCACAGAAGTCGAGACAGAGGCAGTAGCTGAAGGAGTGGACGGATCAGCATGCTGAGTAGACTGAGCTGGAGTCTGCCTGCTGACTAGCTCATAAGCTGTGGGATCATCGATGTCTGTCTCTGTATGCTCATCTATGTCATCCGGAATCCCAGTGATAGTCTCAAATAGTGACTCTGTAGGCTCAATATCAACTGGCACAGCTGTGGCTGGAGGATCTGAACTCGGAAAATCAGTGGAAGGAGGATCAGCTGAAGGGGGAATCTCTGGAATCGGCTCTGCAGGTGAAACATCAGATCTACCTGCTCCAGGCTGATCTCCATCACTGTCACTGTATCCACTAGAGTCATCAGCATCATCATCACCATCATCATCATCATCATCATGTGGAGGAGATACTGTCGGATCTGCAGTCCCTGATGGCAGTGCTAATCTCAGTAAGCTGAGGATCTGTCTGAATCCTGTATCCATACTAGCTGAAAGAGCACTAATGCGTGTGTCTGTGTGTATCCGCAGATCATGAAGCTCCTGCCGTACACCAGTGATCTCTGTCCGGACCTCTGAAATCTGATCAGTCACTCGCTGCTCGAAGTCCGATATCCTCACTGAAGTCCTCCGTGGTGTCGCAGTGATAGTAGGTGCCGGAGCTGATGAAGGTGGTGGCGTGAATGGCTCAGGCTCCGCAGTCTCTGTCTCCGGTGCTGGGCGAGGAGGTGTACCATGATCAGTAGGCCCTGAAGGCCCTGCCTCAGCAGCTCGGATCTCATCCTCCTCATCTGGCTCCTGGCCAGACTCTCGTCGTACCCATCGATCACTGATCAGTCGAAATCCCATCCTATGTAGGGATTTCTCTCCATAAGTATCTGTGTGCTGTAGCTGACTGAAGGGTATGCCGTCGAATGAGACACCATGCTCTCTGAATATCTGAGTCAGTCCCATACCGTACGGCTGAACGAGTCTCCTGTGAGAAGCTGCCTCACCCATCTGCTGAAGCATGATCCTGGGGAGGTTGATGGGAGTCCGCTGGCTCAGGGACACCATCAACACCAGCTCACGCTCAGTGATAAAATCAAATCTCCCGCTCTTCGGAATCAAGATACGGGCGATGATGTGATGCAGCACTCTCATCTCCAGTGAAAGCTGGTTAGCGGACACTGTGGAAATGCCGCTAACATCCTCACGCTCTAGGATACACCTGAAGGCGTGCTCTCTGTCGCTGATCGTAGTGGCAGCAGTGCCATGAAGTGGAATCCTCCAGATGCGACTGATGACCTCAGGTGTCACTGGAATCTCGATCCCTCGAACTGTAGCAGACCATCAATGCCATCAGTGGCCATGGATCCATAGAACTCCCTGATGAGGTCTGGGTAGAATCTCTCGGACATCGTACAAAAATGGACCAGACCTGCATCTCTCAGTACATCTCCAATGAAGAAGTGATGCTGATCCCAGAATGGAATATCTACGCGCCTACCACTAGCAATGCTCTTCCGGACTAGGCTGGCTGGCACTGGTGCAGGTGGCTCTGGGGTCGGCTCACGCTCATGTCTGACTTTCCTTCGCCGCTCAGTACTACCCTGCCCCTGTTCCAATCTCCTTTTCCTTACTGCCTGGTGTTTTCTCGGACCCATGTGTAAGGAGGAGGGGTAACTTAGGGAGAAATGCAAAGAGGTAAGGCTAAGAGGAAAAGAGAGGGAAAGAGAGGTTCACGGATTGAGAAGAAGAGAAGAATGTGAAATGGGGAAATAGGGTTTGTGAGAGTGGGAAAAATAGAGAATGGAGAAAAAGTAAGAAACGGAGGGTAGAAACAAGTGTTTTCTATTGAAAAACAACCGGGATTAGAGGGTAGATAGATCCGAAGGCTTTCGGTTGTCCAAAATCAAAAGTACGGTCAAAAAGAGGGTTGAATCGAAGAAATGCAAGAGGAGAGGAGAGGATTTCCCAAAAGGTTGAGGGAGAAGGGTGGAAATCTACTATTTAGGGTTTAGGAATGTTGGAGGGGGACCACACGAAGGAGAGGAAAGAAAAAAATTGGAAAAACAAGGCTTGCGGACGGGGTTTTTAAAAACAGGTTTCCGTTCAAGTGTCGACCTCTGAGAATTTTCAGGGGTCGACCTCAAGTGTCGACCTCCATAACTTAGGTGTCGACCTCAAGTGTCGACCTCTGAAAAACTCAAGTGTCGACCTCCAACAATTAATTACTTAATATAAAATTCTGTAAAAAAAAGAAAAAAAATGATAAAATTTAGAGAAAAAGCCTTTAACCAAATTTGAGAATTTATAAATCATTTTGAGGAATTTTGATGAAAATTGAAGAGATTCAAGCAAAAGGATCAATGACTCCCAGTTCTCTTCTAATCATACAAAATCTATCTTCATTCAATGGTTTTGTGAATATATCAGCCAATTGATAATCAGTACATATAAATTCTAACAACACATTAGAGTTTTGAACGTGATCTCTTATGAAGTGATGTCTTATTTCAATATGTTTGCTTCTTGAATGTTGTACAGGATTTTTCGTTAAATTGATTGCACTAGTATTATCACATCTTATGGGTGTCTTAATTAGTTTGATGCCAAAGTCCTCGAGTTGTTGTTTGATCCATAGAATCTGAGCACAACAGCTTCCAGCTGCTATATATTCGGCTTCCGCCGTAGATAGAGCAACCGAATTCTGTTTCTTACTGCTCCATGAAATCAAATTAACTCCTAGGAATTGACAAGTTCCACTAGTACTTTTTCGATCAAGTTTACACCCAGCAAAATCAGCATCAGAATATGCAATTAATTCATATGATGACTCTCTAGAGTACCAAAGACCAATTTCGATAGACCCAGATAAGTATCTAAGTATACGTTTTACAGCTAAGAGATGTGATTCTTTAGGAGCAGACTGAAAACGTGCACACATACAGACACTAAACATTATATCTGGTCTACTGGCAGTTAGATATAGCAATGAACCAATCATGCCTCTATATAATTTTTGGTCTACCGATTTACCACAATCATCTTTGTCTAATTTACATGAAGAGCTCATAGGGGTACCTATTGGTTTTGTAGTCTCCATCCCAAACTTTTTAATATCTCCCTTGTGTACTTGGCTTGGTTGATGGAGATCCCCTCTTTTGTTTGCTTAATTTGGAGTCCGAGGAAGAAGTTGAGTTCTCCCATCATGCTCATCTCGAACTCATTCTGCATTAACTTCGCAAATTCTTGACAAAGACATTCGTTAGTAGCACCAAAAATAATATCATCTACATATATTTGTACTACTAAGAGATCATCATTTTTCTTTTTCAAAAACAATGTATTATCTACATTACCTCTAGAAAAATCATTTTTCATCAAAATGAACTTAATCTATCATACCAAGCTCTAGGAGCTTGCTTTAAACCATACAATGCTTTATGCAATTTAAAGACATGATTAGGAAATTCATGATTTTCAAAACCAGGAGGTTGTTCAACATAAACTTCCTCTTCAATAAATCCATTTAAAAAGGCACTCTTTACATCCATTTGAAATAACTTGAAATCCATAAAACAAGCAAATGCAAGTAAAAGTCTAATTGCTTCTAGCCTAGCAACAGGAGCAAAGGTTTCATCGAAGTCGATCCCTTCTTCCTGGTTGTAGCCTTTAGCAACAAGTCTAGCTTTGTTCCTAATTACAATACCATGTTCATCAAGTTTATTTCTAAAAACCCATTTTGTGCCAATTACAGAAACATTAAGGGGTCTTTCAGTTAAAGTCCAAACATTATTTCTTTTAAATTGATTTAGTTCATCTTGCATAGCATTAATCCAGTTACAATCTTTTTCAGCTTCTTCTATTGACTTAGGCTCTATCTGAGATACAAAAGCTAAATAATCACAAATATTTCTAATAGAAGAGCGTGTACTTACCCCCTTTGATGGATCACCTATTATTAGCTCTTTAGGGTGTCCATGTGCATACCTCCATTCTTTAGGTAATGGTTTTGGTGAAGTTGCATTGATTTCTTGAATTTGATCTTGACTTTCTTGATCATCATCTCCTTTGGGCTCATCTTCATTGATTGTCAATTGTTCAAGCTTCTTTGTACCTGTTTCAACATCAATAGAATCTTCTTTTCTAGAAGATTTTTCGTTAGATTCATCAAACACTACATGAATTGATTCTTCAACCAGAAGAGTTCTTCTGTTGAAGACCCTGTATGCCTTGCTAGAAGTAGAGTATCCTAAGAAGATACCCTCATCTGACTTGGCATCAAATTTACTGATATTATCTTTGCCATTGTTTAATATGAAACAGCGGCAACCAAATACACGAAAATACTTGAGATTAGGTTTTCGATTTTTCCAAAGCTCATATGGTGTTTTCTTCAAAATAGGTCGAATTAAAACACGATTTAAAATGTAACAGGAAGTATTAATGGCTTCTGCCCAAAAATATCTAGGTAAATCGTTTTCGCAAAGCATTGTGCGTGCCATTTCTTCAAGAGTCCTGTTCTTTCTTTCTACCACCCCATTTTGTTGAGGTGTCCTAGGTGCAGAGAAATTATGACTAATACCATTTTCATTACAAAAAGTTTCAAAATCATGATTTTCAAATTCAGTTCCATGATCACTACGCAAAGAAACAATAGTGAGATCTTTTTCGTTTGAAACCCTTTTATGAAATTTAACAAAAGCTGAAAAAGTTTCATCTTTATGAGCTAAAAACATTACCCAAGTAAATCGTGAGTAATCATCTACAATTACTAGCCCATATTTTTACCTCCCAAACTAGTTGTTCTGGTTGGTCCAAAGAGGTCCATATGCAATAATTCAAGGGGTCTAGTAGTAGATACTACTCCTTTAGGTTTGAAAGTAGATTTGGTTGTTTTCCAAATTGACATGCAGCACAAATTTTATCTTTTTCAAAAGTGAGTTTTGGCAATTCTTTTACAAGATTCTTTTTGCTTAATTTTGAAATCAACTGCATACTAGCATGCCCTAGCCTACGATGCCAAAGCCAACTAGTTTCACTTGCCTTGGCTTCCTTAGCCACTAGGCATTGACCACTTTCCATGGCTAGATCATCAAGATCAACCATGTAAATGTTTCCATGCCTAAGACCAGTGAACTTGATGCCATCGACATCTAGACTAGATACCATGCACAAAGATGATTCAAAAATTACTTTAAAACCTTTATCACAAAACTGACTAATGCTAAAAAGATTATGCTTCAAGCCATCAACAAATAATACATTATCTACATAAGCATTAGGGGTGATATGGATTTTACCAATTCCGACGATTTTGCCTTTTCCATTATCACCAAAGGTAACGTTTCCACCATCAATAGCAGCTAGTGATGAGAATTGCTTCACATCCCCAGTCATGTGCCTTGAGCAACCACTATCCAGATACCACATTCTTCTTTTATTTTTGGTTGCAAGGCACACCTGCAAAAATGATCAAGTTGAAACTTTAGGTACCCAAGTCATCTTGGGTCCTTTAGGGTTAGTCAAATTGGTTCCTTTTGGAACCCAAATCCTTTTAAAGGTATTTAATTTCCTTCTATTACAAACATATGATTTATGACCTATTTTACCACATGCATAGCAGGTAATATTAGAAGATGCTGGTATGAAAAAGTTTTTGTAAAGTTTTTGTTGATTGTGTGGCTTAAATCCAAGTCCAGCTTTATTAAACACTGCATGTTGACTATTTAAAAGCATATTTAGTTTTTCTGAACTAAAAGTAAACTTTTCTACAAAAGGTTTTACTTTTTCTAACTCTTCCTTGTAATTCTTATTTTGAAGCATTAGTTCTTTATTTTGTTTCTCAAAGTTCTCATTAGTTTTAAGATTTCTATTATTCTTCAAGGAATCATTTTCTTTTAAAAGATTATCTTTATCATTTGTCAAAGTTTTTACATGTTCTTTTAATTCCTTGTTTTCTTGAGTTAAATTTTCAATTTCACTTGAAAACTTTTCTGAATTTTTGGTAAGCTCAAAATTTTGCTTTCTTAATTTCTTATTTTTCAATTTTAATTTTTCATATTCCATTACTAAGTCATCAAAAGCATCATGCAATTCATTGAAAGTGAATTCAATTTCAGGTTCAGAATTTACCTCATTATCCTCGTTGGCCATGAAACATAAGTTGGCGACTACCTGCTGCTCTTCTTCACTGCTGGAGTCCTCACTCTCACTCCAGGTAGCCATCATGGCCTTCTTTCTCAACATCCTTCTACTCTTTTTAAGCAAAGGGCAATCCGTTTTGTAATGTCCAGGCTTCTTGCACTCGAAGCAGATGGGTGGATCCCTTTCTTTCTCTTTCTCCTTCTCCTTGTTGTGATCACCTTTTGTGGCCTTTTCTTGTAGAAGCCCTTCTTCTTTCTCATGAATCTTTTAAATTTTCTTGTAATTAGGGCTGTCTCATCATCTTCTTCCTCAGATTCATCACTTGACTCTTCTTTTGTAGTGGACTTGAAGGCTATGGCTTTCTTTTTCTTGTCATTGTCCACTGTTTTCTGCTTTAGTGAAAGCTCGTAGGTCATCAGTGATCCAAGAAGCTGCTCGAGAGGTAGAGTGTTGACATCCTTGGCTTCTTCTATGGCTGTAACTTTCGCATCCCATGAAGCCGGAAGAGACCTGAGAAGTTTGTTAACCAGTTCACCATTAGATATAATTTTTCCCAAACTCCTCATACCATTTACTATATTGGTAAATCTAGTATACATTTCACTTATGCTTTCAGTTGGTTCCATCCTGAACATCTCATACGTATGAATGAGCATGTTCACCTTAGTGGTCTTCACTTGGTGTGTACCCTCATGGGTAACCTCAAGTGTATCCCAAATTTCTTTGGCGGAAATACAATTTGATATTCTGTTGAATTCACTAGGATCAAGTGCACAGAATAACAAATTCATCGCCTTAGCATTTAACTCAGCTTGTTTGATGTCATTGTCATCCCATTCTTCTTCAGATTTTGGGGTGATAATGCCATTAACCAAGTGAGTGGGCTGATGAGGCCCTTTAGTGATTACTCTCCAAATATGATAATCTACAGCTTGTAAATAAATACGCATACGAGTTTTCCAATAAGTGTAGTTTGTGCCATTAAAGAAAGGAGGACGATTTGATGCTTGTCCTTCAACTATACCCATTCCAATTGGGCGGCCATGATCTTTCACTCAAGATCGTTGGACCTACAAGAGAGTACCGGTGCTCTGATACCACTTGTTGCCCAGATATGGTGCCCAAGAGGGGGGGTGAATTGGGTATTTAAAAATTTAAGGCAATATATGTGCTATCAAGTTTTAAGGTGAAGAGTGATAGTGCTTTAAGAATTGTGCAACGGAAGCAATGAAATAAAATGGCAATTAAAGAGCTAAAGAAGTTAAAGAGAAAGGCAATGCAAACACACAAGAAATATAGTGGTTCGGTGCACCTAGCACCTACATCCACTCCCCAAGCTCCACTTGGGAATTCACTATAATCTTTAGATTACAGCCGACTTGTTTTACCAGGCTCACAAGTCAAAACCTTACACACTTGTTTTGGCTTCGGGCTAACAAGCAACCCTAGTTGGTTTTATCAATTGGATCACCAACAAACCTTACTCACTTGTTTTGGCTTCGGGCTAACAAGCAACCCTAGTTGGTTTTATCAATTGGCTCACCAACAAACCTCACTCTAGTTTCAAATTCCCTTGAAACTAGCTAAAGACAAAAGAGTATGAATACAATGAATTAAAACTAAACAAACTCCTTTTGAGCAATAATAAATTCGTTGAAGCTCTTGATGGAGACTCTTCAAGCCTTTTTCCTTGGAATCTTTGGACCTCACTAAATGCCAAACACTTGAATGTTGGATTCCTCAAAGATGGAAGACTTTTTGGCTAGGGAATCTCTTGGTTTTCTCACTCTTTTTGCTTGGAAGTGATTGAAGGCTTTGTACTTTGAATCAACACTTTTTCACTTTGTCTCCTTGTCTTTTTGAAGTTTGGTGGAGGTTAAATACCTCATTCATGCTGAAACAACTCCACAAGACCGTTAGATTCAAAAATATGGCCGTTTATGGCCGTTGGAAATCAAATCAGAAGTTCAGAAAAACTAGCCGTTATGCCATGAGTCGACCTCATGAGTCGACCTCTGGATCAAGTGTCGACCTCATGAGTCGACCTCCAGTAAAGTTTAGGCAAAAGTTCAGAATACCATAGTTCTGCCCATTTGAATTCTCAGGCTATGAGTCGACCTCTGGTGTCGACCTCTGGACAGGTGTTGACCTCTGGTGGTCGACCTCTGAAGCGTGCCACTGAGACTTTGCCGTGCCGGCCATGCTGAACTTTCCTTTTCTTCATGAGTCGACCTCTGGTGGTCGACCTTTGACAAGGTGTCGACCTCTGGGGGTCGACCTCTGATCTGAATTTTTCTGAAACTCTTGAGATATGCGTGCCATGCTTGAGTTTCTTTAAGCCTTTGTTTCTTTTGTCAAATATTTCTTAACAAGAAGGTCCATTATGAGAATTTTGATCTTGTTCAAGGTAGAAGAGCTCATTTCCAAATCAGGTAAACTTAGTTTCATCATTGTCCTTATGATACTCTTTTTGAATAACCTAAGTCCTGAAACTTTATCTTGAGATTAAACATTAGTCCAAACATATACTCAACCTTTTGTTAATCATCAAAACTAGGAGTCAAAGCCAACAAGTACATTTGGTAGCAGTCGATTATGTTTCGAAATGGATTGAAGCTGTGGCAACTCGAACTAATGATCACAAAGTTGTGATCAAGTTCATTCAGCATAACATCTTTAGTCGATTTGGGTGCCAAGGGCCATTATTAGTGATGGAGGTGCGCATTTCACAAATAGACACTTTGACGCACTGATGAAAAAGTATGGAATTACCCATAAAGTAGCCACACCATACCATCCTCAGACTAGTGGTCAGGTAGAAGTTTCGAATAGAGAGATCAAGCACATTCTTGAGAAAACGGTAAAACCCGATAGGAAAGATTGGTCCGAACGTTTGGATGATGCTTTATGGGCTTACCGAACTGCTTTCAAGACCCCTCTAGGAATGTCTCCGTACCGGTTAGTGTTTGGAAAGGCTTGTCACCTACCTGTTGAATTGGAACACCGTGCATTTTGGGCTATCAAGCAATTTAATTTTGACATGAAGAATGCAAGTTTCCATAGAAAACTTCAGTTAAGTGAGTTGGAAGAGTTACGAAATGAAGCGTATGAGAGTTCGAAAATTTACAAGGCTCGAACGAAGGCTTATCATGACAAATTTATTCATAGAAAATCATTTGAGCCTAATCAAAAAGTGTGGCTCTACAACTCTAGGTTACGTCTTTTTCCCGGAAAACTCCGCTCACGATGGGATGGACCTTTTGTAGTAACTCAAGTATTTTCCATGGAGCTGTTGAACTTAAGGATCCTAAGCAAGGGAATTTTTAAGGTGAATGGCCAGCGTTTGAAACCGTATATTGAAGGAATCAGTGATGGAGAAGTTGTTGAAACTCTTGATCTTGAACAACCAGTGTTACTGTGATGATGAACTTAGTCTGGCTGAAGACGTTAAACTTAGCGCTCCTGGAAGGCAGCCCAGCTCTTTCCTTAGTTCATATTTTAACTTCTAGTTCTTTATTTTTAGAATAAATGGAGTAATAAAAGAAGATTGCGGGAATATGGTGATAGAAGGATGTCCAATTCCATACCCTACCAGGTTGTATCCTTCCATGCCATTTAGTTTTTAATATTCTCTTCCATTAGGGACAATGGAAATTAAGTTGGGGGGTGAGGTAATTAATTAAATCAAATCCTCGAGTAAAATTTTAATCAGTTTTGTGTACAAAAATTCGTCTCGAATTAAAATAATCAAACTCACTAAATGAGGAGTGATTAATGGTTTAGAAAATTTTAGAGATACTGAGGGATGATTTATCAAGAAAACCCTATAAGTGGTAGAGTGTAGTCCAGAAAATTTTAGAAGAGTAATTTCAGACCCTTCGGCCTATTGATCTTAATAATGAATCTTACTTATTTTGGTATAGACATTATAAAAAGTCCCCAGTTAAAAATTTCTGAGGTTAATAAAGATTTTTAGCATCTCTCACTGAGTAACCGGACCCCTTCGCCTAAGTAAGCGTTGTTGTTCGCGTCAAAAGGTGAGGATGTAACGAAATCTTTCGTAGAGTTAGTCTTGACTTAGCCTTTTTAACTCGAGTCATAAGCCCGAGGGGTGTTTTACACCTAATGCCCTAAAGCCAACTGGTTTGGGAGTCATTGGTTTAAAGCTCGCTACAAGGGTTAATTAGAAAGCAAGGTGTCAGGACATTGCACTGACTTTACATTAAAAAAAAAAAAAAAAAAAAAAAAAGTGGGGACTAAATAAATATTGCATCAAAACCAAACTAAGTTGGAAGATTTAGATAGTGAGATAGAAAGTTGGGAACGAAAACTCTTAAAACTTCTATGGACTTTATTCTACTACTAAATGGGTGGAATTGGTAATCCAATGAAGTACCTTTTTAATAGTCTAACCATGTATCCTTTGATTTTAGGGTTAGTACGATAATTTTCATTTCATGGACCATCTTAGTACACAAGACTCATCCATTTCCTTTACTCGAGGACGAGCAAAGTTTAAGTTGGGGGGTGTGTTAGACATTAGAATAATGAAAATTAATCCAACTTTATTTGATTAAAATTGATACTTTTTGTGATACTTTGCAGGAATTGACTCCATAAACGTGTAGATCTTGATTTTAGGAGTCCAACGATGCAACGGAATGTAATTCAGACTTCAAACGGGCCTGAAATGGATTTTAGAAGGTTTTAGCACAGATTTCAGAGCTGCACGGTTTTTGGAGCATTGCCTTAAAATTCTTACTGGCTCACGGTGGACCGGCTCAGTGGTCCACCGCACGTCCGTTTGGTCCACGGCAGCCATTGCTGCCGGTCCACAGGCGGAGCCGTGGACCACCGTGCTCCGATCGCGCCGAAACTTGTCGGAGAGCTTCCCCCGGCGCCGCCGAAGCCGCCGGTAACCTTCCCGCCGGCCGGAGAGCTCCCGTTCGGTCGAAAAAATGGCCGGAATCTGCTGCCCGTCCGTGTTCACGAGCTCCGCCGTGCCATCCGCCCGTCCGGCCCTACGCCGCAAGCCGCGAGCTTCGCCGCGTGTCCGCCGAGCTCTCCGCCCGAGCCGCTGCCTCCTCTCATGCGTGCCATGTCCGTGCCGTGTTCGCTGCCCCTGCATTGCCGCCCAGTCATCCGTGCCGCTGCCCAGCCATGCACGCCGTGCCTCTCCGCTTCGTGCCACGCCACCGTCCGCTGCAGCACTTCGCTCCATTCGCTGCCCAGCTGGAGCCGAGCGCCGTCCACCCCTGCGTCACGTCCGCCCAGCCATGTCCGTCTCCGCCCCAGCCGCGCCTCTCTACCCGCAGCGTCGTTTGCTCAGCTGCCGTTGACACCGTCGTTCAGACCGGGATGTCCGAAAATAAGGAAGCATCGGAACGAGAAGAGATGTCGGACGACGCTGGATGGATGCGGGATTGTGCGATAGAATTTTTGAATTTAATTTTTGAGATGGGGATGATCGTAAAAAAATCAGATAAGGAGATCGGATTGAGATGAAGAAATCACCGCGCTTTCCACATGGACCCGACACGGTATTTTTCAGCTATAAATACCTCGGTGATTCTCTTCTGCGAGGAGAGGAATTTTTGGAAGGTTCCACTTGCTGTCTGTAGTTCCACCTGTTGCTGTGACAGAGAGTCAGAGTCGGATAAAAAGGGAGAAAGGGACCCTTGCTCCCTTACTTTTATTTTTTTTTTCTGTACTCCAATTTTTATGCAATAAAATTTATTTGCTTTATATTAATCCATGTTTGCTTATTTTTATTTTAGTCATGCTGGAGTCATGTTGGATTAGCGTTTAAAGGTAAGTCGTAGTGAATTAGTTTTGACTGACCTATACCTAAGGGACAGGCCGTGATCCACGGGTACGGGCCGTACTCTTGAGATAGGTCATATCTAAATTATTTTCATAAATTTATTATTTACATTTAATTCTTGCATTAGTTCTAGTTTATTTTAGTTTATTTCATGTCAAAAGAAAATACTTTTTTCAAGATAACCCCAAAGTCTCTGTGGGATCGACCCTTACTCCCGCTATTCTACCCTTTAGAGTAGTGGAATTAAGGTTCTAAATCGGTGCATTACGACACGCATCAGTCACCGTCTTGAAGCTAGGCTTGGCGGCGTCGAAAGATGAGATCCCTGATATCAGAAGCCCGAGTCTTGGACCTTAGTATCTCGGAGCCAGTTCCAAGGACGTTGACGCTTGAGAATTGTGGCACTGGAAATCTGAGTTCTAGGCCTTGGCATCCTGGAGTTGGGCTCTGATGGAGACATTGAGCCAATTCAGATCCAGCCAGTTCAGACCCAGTAGCCAGCCCAGATCTCGGTGCCAGCCCAGCATGGATCTTGATGTATTTTTCTTATTATTTTATTATTTTATGGGTGTACGTGGGATTCGGGAGATATCGAAGATCAGATTTTTTTATTTCTTTTAGAGTTATCGGAATACCTTAGTCATTCCGATTACTTTGAGACTTTTTAGGGATTTAGTTTTATTGGTTGTTATCTTAGTTTATTTAAGAAGCTTTTGTCATCGAATAAAATTAGCGAAAAATATTTGAGAAATCATCTGGGTGCATCCAGACTTCTCTCCCCTCTCTTCTTCTCGATTCTTTTCCCCCTCTCTGTCTCTTCTCGGATTCCTCTTCTTCCTGATTCTACTTCCTCTCTTCCCGGTTCTCTCTCTCTTTCCTCTTTCTCTTCTATGTTTTCCCTCCTCTATTTCTCTTCCGAGTGACTCAATCAAAGCAACCAAGCTAAACTCCATCGCCCGTCGACCCGTATCTAACGCCACCGCAGCCTCCACCATACAGATCTTCCCGGATCCGCTCGGTCGGAGCCACCATAGCGCCTCCTCACTGCTGCCAACCATCCGATCCCGAAGATCCATGACCAAACCACCATCCACCGCACGATCGCAAACGTACCTTGCCGGAACTTCGTCGCTGCAGCCAAAGCCCTCCGTGAAGCCTTTCGCTCCCGTCGGTCGCCTCCGCCGCATGCCAGCCACTTGAGCTCGTCAGCCATTTCCCGCAGCCGTGCCCTCCACGGCCGAAAACCCTGTAGCCATGCCGTCCACGGTCGAAGTCCCTGCCGTCGTGTCCTCCATAACCGCTGTCCACTCCACCGGGACCACCACCGTCGCTGCCCAACGCCGACGCCGGCGAACCTAGTCACAAGACCTTCGGCCTCCTCTCCCTGTTTCTTGGTGTGACCCATGGAGAAGAAAGCCATTTTGCACGAACGTGAAGGCAAGAAGACCCACACGGTTTTCAGAGCCGCCTGACTTTCAGAGTCGCACGGATCCTAAAGCTACCCAGATTTTTAAGCTACACAGATATCAGAGTGCTGGATTTATTGGGATTAATTTGTTTATTTATTTTGATTTGGAATTGATACATTGCTTATTTTTGGTGATTCAGGTCCAACGGCTTCCGATCAATCTCGCCCGTGAACTACTGGTCCGGATTTTGGACGACTTCAGGATGATCTCCCTCTTCCAAATTTCGTGAGGTTCCATATTTTTGGGTGAGATCCATTTCGATAACCTGACCCAATCAATTGCTGATTTTATTTCTATTTAATTAGATTTAATTTAATTAAATTGGACACCATAATGTAGCGATCATTTCTTAATGATCAACGGTCCGAATCAATTAATTTTTAGGTCTAAGATTTGTCGGTCCGTCTCGCATCAATTTGGTATCAAAGCGTATAGTCCCACATCAAATTGGTATCAGACCAATAGGTTAGGTTAGGGTCAATTTCAATTTTGCATGACAACTAGGTCAGGAATCAAGTATCAATCAGAACGTTCTTCCTTAGATAACAAAATGGATCCTAGTTTAGAAGCTACCCTTCAAAGAATCATAGGTAGACTTGACGCCATTGATAGCAAGTTAGGATCTTTAGATGCCAGGGTATTAGCTCTTGAAAAGTAACAACTAGTGAACACCAATTACCCTATTAGGAACTCTTCATCAAGAGTTACAGATCCTAGAGTTCCAGATCCTAGAGACCCTAGAGACCGAAATGACTATCCGGATTATGATGGTGGTCGTACTCGAATCCTTCGACCTGACCCTAGGGATCGACATGATTATCCAGGTAATCATCCAACACTTAGGCCTTATCACAACCCAATTGATCAAGATGAACGAATCATGAGGAGTGTTAAGGTTGATGCCCCGAGTTTTGTAGGTCACTTGGACCCCAAAGAATATATTGACTGGGAAGCTGTTATGGATCATTACTTCTCCTGGTATGATATGTCTGAGGATATAAAAGTTAGGTTTGCCCAAATGAGATTGTTAGGTCAAGCAAAGCTATATTGGCACAATGTCCAGAGGTTAGCCATTCAAAGGAGACAGGATCCCGTTGGAACATGGATGAGATGAAGGATAAGCTTCGAGAGAAGTATCTTCCTTTATCTTATCAACAGCGACTCCTGGACCAATGGCAAAGGTTGACCTAAGGAACTGGACCTGTAAATGATTACATCGATAAATTTGATGAATACCTTATGCGATATAATGTGCGTGAAGACCCATCTGTCACTTTATCCCGGTTTAGAGCTGGTCTGAGAGTGGATATCCAAAAGGAATTATTTTTGAGAGAAGTTTATAGTCCAGAGCAAGCATATCAATTAGCTCAAGACTATGAAAGATTTCAGCAAATGTCTATCACTCGTAGATCTGAACTTTCCAGACCAGGAATTTTAGGTCCAAGGCCTAGCATGAACCAAGCCCCGACTGGTCCACAACCTAACATTAGTCAGACCCCTGGTAGTCGACCCCCGAGAGATGACAAAGGAAAAGGGATTATAGGAGAAACTTCTCGTGGAAGTAGCTCTAAGATCCACTACTTTAGGTGTAATAGGATAGGTCATGTAGCTAGCCAATGTTCATCTAGAACATTGCATATAGGGACACTTGAAGAACAAGAAGATCTAGGTGATGTCCTTGAAGAAGAAGTTTACACTGCTGACCCTGGATTAGCCGATGCCTACGAAGAACAAGACCATGAGGTTAGAGCTGAAAAACAATTAGGAGTTAATTTGATTAATAATTTGGATCTAATTGAATATAAAGAACCAGCATTGACACCTGGTGATGTATTTGAGCCTGCATTCTTTGAGAGTGACCCTCCTCTTGAGAGTCCACCTTTCCAAAAGAGAGGAAAACACGATGTGATTGAACAAATTTGGACGAGAAGATCAAGTCTTCAAGGAGTCAAAATTGCTACCGCTACCTGGTTCACTGGCGAGGCAGACCGAAGTCAGAGGACTCCTGGATTACTGAAGAGGAGCTGCAGAACATTGATCCAAATCTATTTGAGCACCTCCAGCCTGACTCGACGGAGTCGAGTTCTCCCCACCACAGGAGAAATGATGGGGACATTGAGCCAGTTCAGATCCAACCAGTTCAGACCCAGTAGCCAGCCCAGATCTCGGTGCCAGCCCAGCATGGATCTTGATGTATTTTCTTATTATTTTATTATTTTATGGGTGTACGTGGGATTTGGGAGATATCGGAGATCAAATTTTTTATTTCTTTTAGAGTTATCGGAATACCTTAGTCGTTCCGATTATTTTGAAATTTTTTAGGGATTTAGTTTTATCGGTTGTTATCTTAGTTTATTTAAGAAGCTTTTGTTATCGAATAAAATTAGCGAAAAATATTTGAGAATTATCTGGGTGCATCCCGACTTCTCTTCCCTCTCTTCTTCTCGATTCTTTTCCCCCTCTCTGTCTCTTCTCGGATTCCTCTTCTTCCTGATTCTACTTCCTCTCTTCCCGGTTCTCTCTCTCTTTCCTCTTTCTCTTCTATGTTTTCCCCCTCTATTTATCTTTCGAGTGACTCAATCAAAGCAACCAAGCTAAACTCCATCACCCGTTGACCCGTATCTAACGCCACCGCAGCCTCCACCATATAGATCTTCCCGGATCCGCCTAGCCAGAGCCACCATAGCACCTCCTCACTGCTGCCAACCGTCCGATCCCGAAGATCAATGGCCAGACCACCATCCACCGCACGACCGCAGATGGACCTTGCCGGAACTCCGTCGCTGCAACCGAAGCCCTTCGTGAAGCCTTCCGCCGGAGTCACCCTTCGCTCCTGCCGGTCGCCTCCGCCGCACGCCAGCCACATGAGCCCGTCAGCCATTTCCCGTAGTTGTGCCCTCCATGACCGAAAACCCTGCAGCCATGCCATCCACGGCCGAAGTACCTGCCATTGTGTCCTCCACAGCCGCCATCCATTCCACCGGGACCACCGCTGTCGCCGCCTAACGCCGACGCCGGCGAACCTAGTCACAAGACCTTCGGCCTCCTCTCCCCTATTTCTTGGTGTGATCCGTGGAGAAGAAAGCCATTTTGCATGAACGTGAAGGCAAGAAGACCCGCACAATTTTCAAGCCGCGCAACTTTCAGAGTCGCACGGATCCTAAAGCTACCCGAATTTTAAAGCTGCGTAGATATCAGAGTGCTGAATTTATTGGGATTAATTTATTTATTTATTTTGATTTGGAATTGATACATTACTTATTTTTGGTGATTCAGGTCCAATGGCTTCAGATCAATCTCGTCCGTGAACTACTGGTCCGGATTTTGGACGACTTCAGGATGATCTCCCTCTTCCAAATTTCATGAGGTTCCATGTTTTCGGGTGAGATCCATTTCGATAACCTGACCCAATCAATTGCTGGTTTTATTTCTATTTAATTAGATTTAATTTAATTAAATTGGACATCCTAATCTAGCGATCATTTCTTAATGATCAACAGTCCGAATCAATTAATTTTTAGGTCTAGGATTTGTCAGTCCATCCCGCACCAATTTGGTATCAGAGCGTACAGTCCCATATCAGGCTCAGAGGCACTAAGTGCCTGGGTGCTTCCCAGGTCCTTTGCCGGGGAGCTGGGCTCGCCGGTGCTGGATGGTCGTCCGGTCTTCGGTGCCGGAGGGTCATCTGATCTTTGATGCCGGGGAGCTAGGCTCGTCGGTGCCTGGGGGCTTCCTAGGTCTTCGTGCCAGAGCACTCTTCTCTAGGCTTTGGTGCCGGGGAGCTAGGCTCGTTGGTGCCTGGGAGCTTCCCAGGTCTTTTGTACCGAAGGGTCGTGGGATCCGGTCTTTGATGCCGAGGAGCTGGGCTCGCCGGTGCTGGAAGTCGTCCGGTCTTTGATGCCAGGGAGCTGGCTCGCCGATGCCGGAGGTCGTCCGGTCTTTGATGCCGGAGAACTGGGCTCGTTGGTGCCCGGGGGCTTCCCAGGTCTTTTGCTGGCAACGATGCTACTCAGCCCAGGGGGCCTGGGCTCGGAGGGGCACCTCGTGGCGGAGGAGGATAAGCTTGACTCCTAACCACGGTGCCCAATCTCGAGGGGTCCGCCTTAGGTGGAAGCTCATGCTCGGCTCCGGCCTAGGCATCCCGGGCTCGCGGGAGCGGACCTTGCGGAGGACGGGGCCCGGCTTCGGCTGTCATCGTGGGGCCGAGCCCAGGGGCATCGTCGGTGATGAGCTGCGTGGCTCGGTGGTGCCCTTGACCGGGGGTCTGAGCTCTGGTCTTGAGTAGGTATCCTGGAGCCGGGCTCTAAGATGATGAGAACTTGAGATGGCACCTTGGAGCTGGGCTCGAAAGCGCGTTGGTTGAGAAGATTCCCTTGGCCGGAGATCCGAGCTCTAGTCTTGGGCCTGTGTCCTGGAGCTGGGCTCGGGGATGTTGTTGACTGGAGAGCTAGTCTTTGGTACTTGATTGCCTGAGGACATCGCTTACGGGGTGGTGTCTTGGAGCTGGGCTCGAAGACGTTGAGTGCCTGGGAGCTTCCCAGGTCCTTCACCGAGGAGCTGGGCTCGCCAGTGCCGTGGGGTCATCTGGTCTTCGGTGCTGGAGGGTCATCCGGTCTTTGATGTCGGGGAGTTGGGCTCGTCGATGACTGGGAGCTTCCCAGGTCTTCATGCCAGAGCACACTTCTCTGGGCTTTGGTGCCGGGGAGCTAGGCTCGTCGGTGCCTGGGAGCTTCCCAGGTCTTTTGTGCCGGAGGGTCGTGGGATCCGGTCTTCATTGCCGAGGAGCTGGGCTCGCGGCTATAGTTTCTTGCAAGGCAGATAAATCATGTTGCGGAAAGAAATCTTTATTTCTTGTGGAGGGAATACTTACATTACTGATAGTATCTCCTCAAATTACAAGCATTCCAGGTCCGGGGGAACCTGGCGCCATCCAAGTCTTCTAAGTAGTAGGCCCCCAACGACAGGGCCTCGGCCACTTTGTAAGGGCCTTCCCAGTTTGGCGAGAGTTTGCCACTCTCCCGGGGCTAGGATGCTTCTGCTCGGCGTAGCACCAGGTCGCCAGGTCGAAAAGCTTTTTGCTTCACTCGTGCATTGTAGTATCAGGCAACCCGTTGTTGGTATGCTGCCATCCGGAGCCGGGCTTTGTCTCTTGTTTCTTCGAGGACGTCGAGGTTGAGGAGAAGGCGTGCCGAGTTCTGTGCTTCGTCATACTGCTGTACGCGGAGCATGGGCACGCCGAGCTCCACTGGAATGACCGCTTTTGACCCGAAGATCAAGTTAAAAGGCGTTTCGCCCGTTGCTGTCCTAGGCGATGTGTGGTAGGCCCACAGGATGCTTGGAAGTTCTTCTGCCCATCTGCCCTTCGCTTTGTCCAGCCTGGTGCGGAGTCCTTGAAGAATGGTTTGGTTGGTGACCTCGGCTTCCCCATTCGTCTGGGGATGGGTGACCGAGGTGAACCGATGCTGGATCTCGTGCTCGGCACAGAACCCCTCGAACTCTCAGTTGTCGAACTGTCGCTCGTTGTCGGTGATGATGCAGTTGGGGAGTCCGAAATGGCAGATGACAGACTTCCAGAAGAACTGGCGGGCATTGGCCTCTATGATCCGAGCTAGCGGCTCTGCTTCAACCCATTTGGTGAAGTAGTCAATCGCCACCAGCAGGAACTTCCGCTGCCCTGGTGCAGTGGGGAACGGTCCCAGGATGTCCATCCCCCATTACGAGAAGGGCCAGGGAGATGATAGCTGGGAGATCGGTGCAGCCGGCAAGCGCTGAATGTGGGAGTGGCGCTGGCACTTGTCACACCTTTTGACAAAGTTAGCGGTGTCCTCCTTCATTGTTTTCCAGAAGTATCCTTGACGAAGGGCCTTGTATGCCAGAGTCCTTGCTCCTACATGATTTCCACAGAGGCCTTCGTGTATCTCCTGGAGTACGAAGGCTGCCTCTGTGGGCCTGAGGCACTTCAGGAGAGGGTAGGAATAGGAACGGTGGTAGAGCTGGCCATCCATCAAGATGAAGCGGGCAGCTTTCCTTCTGATGATGCCAGCTTCCTTGCGGTCTTCTAGTAGCAGGCCATCCTGGATGTACTTGACATATTTGTCCATCCAGCTCGGCTCGGGGGCTACTTGTTGCACCTCCTCGGGGCTTTCATAGCTCGGGCTCTCGAGATATTTGATGTAGGCATGCCCTAAGGATGAGTCCGGTAGGGTCGCAAGCCTTGACAGTGCATCCGCACTAGCGCTCTCTCCACGGGGAATATGGAAAACGCGTAAGTAATGGAAGCCTGCTGCGCTCGAACGGACCCTCTCCAGGTACTTCATCATCTGGGGATCTTGGGCCTCGTACTCTCCGGAGACTTATCCGGCAACCAGCTGGGAGTCGGTGAAAACCTTAAGGTTATGCACGCCCAGCTCGCAGGACACCTTCAGGCCTGCAAGGAGCGCCTCGTACTCCGCTTGGTTATTTGTGGCAGGGAACTTGAAGCGAAGCGCACACTCCGTCACCACTCCATCGGGATTGGCGAGGATGAGGCATGCTCCGCTCCCGCAAGAATTAGAGGCGCCTTCCACGTGGAGGATCCAAGGGTCCTCCAGCGGGGCGAGCTCAGTTTGGCTCTCCGGGACCATCCACTCTGGTTCCTCGGGAAGTCCTGTACATTCTACCACGAAGTCGGCTAGGACTTGGGCCTTCTGCGATGACCTCGGCTGATATGCAATGTCGTACTCGCTCAGCATCAGGGACCATTTGGCTAACCTTCCAGAAGTCTCGGGATGGCTTAGCATGGTCCTCAGCGGCTAATCAGTCATGACCATGATGGGGTATGCTTGAAAATATGGCCTGAGGTGCTTAGTAGACATTATTAGTGCAAAAATGAGTTTTTGGAGCAAGTATACCTGATCTCCGCATCATGGAGTATTTTGCTGGTGTAGTACATTGGCTTTTGCATCCCGTCCTGGTTTATGCGGATGAGGACCAAGCTGACAGCCCCTGAGGTGATCGCCAGGTAGAGCAGGAGCTCTTCTCCTTCTTCTGGTCTGGACAGCAGAGGTGGGGAGGTCAGGAATTCCTTCAGCTCTTCAAAAGCCATCTGGCACTCTTCGGTCCAAGTGAAGTCATGCATCTTGCACAGTGCCTTGAAGAATGGGAGGCAGCGGTCAGCCGACCTCGAGATGAACCAGCTCAGGGCTGCGATCCTTCTCGTCAAGCGCTGAACCTGCTTCTTGGACGTTGGGTGCTCCATGTCCAGGATTGCTTGGACCTTCTTCGGATTCATCTCGATGCCTCTCTGGGTGACCATGAAGCAAGGAATTTCCCAGCCACCACCCCGAAGGCACACTTCACCGAGTTGAGCTTCATCTGGTGCTTTCGGAGATTGTGGAAGGCTTCAGCGAGGTCGGCAACGTGGTCCGAGCTCGGTTTGCTCATGACGAGCATGTCATCCACGTACGCTTGTACATTCCAGCCAATCTAGTCCTTAAAGACCTTGTTGACTAGGCGTTGGTACAAGGCCCCAGCATTCTTCAGGCCGAATGGCATCCTTCTGTAGCAGTATGTCCCCCGGTCAGTGATGAAGGCGGTGTATTCCTTATCCTCCGGGTGCATCCGGATCTGATTGTACCCGGAGAATGCATCCATGAAGGAGATTAGCCTATTCCTTGAAGTGGCGTCCACCAGCTGGTCTATCCTTGGCAGAGGGAAGCTGTCCTTCGGGCATGTCTTGTTGAGGTCGATGTAGTCTACACAGATCCTCCACTTGCCATTATTTTTCTTCACCATTACCACATTTGCCAGCCAGCTCGGGTACTGCACCTCTCGGACAAAGCCGGCCGCGAGGAGTTTCTCAACTTCCTCGTTGATGGCCACCTACTTTTCTGGGGCAAAGTTTCTCTTCTTCTATCGAACCGGCCTGCACTTTGGATCAATATTAAGTTTGTGGGTGATGACTTACGGGGAATACCTGGTATGTCGGCTGCCATCCAGGCGAACATGTCCGCATTCACCCTCAAGAACTCCAGCAGCTGGGTTTTCTCCTCCTCGGGCAGTTGAGCCCCGATCTGCACGGTTTTCGTCTGGTCGGCTCCGAGCCGGTAGGAGAGCAGGCGCTCGGCCGGGCCTCCTCTGGGGTCTTGGGCCCTCTGGTGAAGCTCGTCTGCTCTGGAGTCCTCCTCGAGCACCTGGGCCCCGGGGAGTGCCTAGAAGCAGCGCTGCACTGGCTGGGGCATACCCCTTATCTCCCCCACGCTGCAAGAGGTTGGGAACTGGACAAGCAACCTCTTGGTAGAGATGATGGCATCGAGGAGGTTGAGCCCAGGTCGGCCCAAGATCACGTTGTAAGGCGAAGGAAGCCTGACAACCGTGAACATTATCATGACGGTGCTCTGCCGAGGTGGGGTCCCAGCAGTGACTGGGAGAGTGATTTTTCCCTCTACTCTTGCGGAGTCTCCCGTAAAACCAACAAGGGGAGTATATACTGGCTTGAGCTGAGCAGGGGAGAGATTCATCCGGGAGAAAGCATCGTAAAAAAGTACATCCGTAGAGCTTCCACTATCTACCATGATGCGCTTTACAAGATGCTTCACGATCGTCATCTCAACAACCACACATCATTATTTACATTTTTCTCTTCATTATCCCCTTCCCTCATAAAGGGAGTACATTCTCAGAGTTCCCTGCCCCCCGAGCCCTCTTGGATGCGAGCTCAGCTCCCCAGGAGATCATGCCCACCGGCTTCTCGGTGGGGCGGTTGTCAATGACTGGAGCTGGCGGGAGAGCAACGAGCGCTTGGGACTCTGGCTGAGGTCTGCCCCCCACATATTTTTGAGGTAGCCCCTCTTAATGAGCTCTTCAATTTCCCACTTGAGGTTGTGGCATTCCTCGGTGTCGTGCCCGTGGTCACGGTGGAAGCGGCATTATTTCGTCTTGTCACGGGTGAAGGATGACTTCAGCGACCGAGGATGCCTCAGATAAGTCTCGCCCTCGATCTCCATGAGGATCTTCGTTCTTGGGGCGAAAAGGGAAGTGAAGTTCCCCTGAGGGACGGGAGCGTTCCTTGGCCTCAGTGCCGGTCGGGAGCTCTGAGCTGGCGGTCCCAGCCTCTGCGCTTCAGGCTTCTCGGTGGGTGCCAGCCTCCTTAGTGGCTTCCCGTCAAGCTCTCGCCTCGTACGATCCACCTCCTCGATGTGGATATACTTCTGGGCCCGAAAGAGCAGCTCGCGTAAGTCTTCGGAGGCTTCTTGTCGAGCGAGTAGGTCAGGCGGGAAGTCCTGAGCCCTCGCTTTAGAGCTAACATCGCCATTGGCTCCTCCAGGCTGTAGATCTCCAAGGCAGTGGCTTTGAAGCGGGCCACGTAATCTTGCAGCGGCTCATGGTCTTGCTGCCTGATGGAGAAGAGGCTATCTGCCTCACGTGGCATCTTCCAACAGGCGTCGAAATGGGCCATGAACATCTGTCCCAGCTGGGCAAAATAATGATACTTTCCGGCTCGAGATGGGTGAACCACACTCGAGCGACCTTCCGAAGGGTAGCAGGGAAGGTGATGCACAGAAGGGCGTAGTGGCCCCCTGGACCCTCATGAGGGCCCGGTAGCTTTTCAGGTGGTCCAGGAGGTTGGTGGTCCCATCGTAGGGATCCACCTACGGCATGCGGAACCGACGAGGAATTGGCTCCGTTTGGATCTCCTTGGAGAAAGGAGGGCGAGCGTCATAGCCCACTGGCTCATCAGTGGAGCCAGGCAAGTTGGCGAACTGGCAGGCAAACTCCTCCAACTTGCAGTCATGCTCCTCCAAGCGTTTCTCCGCCATGCGCCTTATGGCTTCGCCTGTGGACCCCTCCGCTGAGGGGGGCGGAGATCGTGACGCAGAGGCGCGGTGCCCATGGCGGGGAGCCTTGCCTTTCTGGTCTTGGTGGGGTTTGGGTGCCCCTCGGCCAAGATGCGGTGAGCAGCTTTCTTCTTCGGTAGAGCTGGCTCGCCATCGCTTCCCTGGGGCCTGATGGGTACCTCGAGGGTCCGTAACTACCCGCGGCTGCGAGGGCCTCCCGTGGAAGGAATGCAGGCTATCATGGGGTGCTGCAGCGTGGGCCACGGGGGTCTCTGGTTGTTGGTGAGTGGCCAGGGACCGGTGCTGGTGCTGATGCTGGAGCTGGCGCACCCCGCAGTGAGAGTGTACATCTGCTGGGCGAGTGCGGTCAGCTGGGTCTCCAGTGGGGTGGCTGAACCGGGGTAAGCACTTCTGCCTCTGGTCTGTGCGGGTTCCCGTGAGAAGGGGATGCCTCCGCATGGCCGAGAGAAGCTCCCCTCGCCCGGGTGGTCACCATCCTCCCAATGGACTGGCTAAGCAAGTTTTGAACTGGATCAAGTGTCGTTCTCCCCCCTACCTGGCGTGCCAATCTATTGCCCCCAGATCATCGTAACCCGTAACTGCTAATGGCGTCAGGTGTTTCGCGTCCGCCCACCTAGGAACGCCTCCGGTGCTCAGGACCTGCAAGGAAGCAACGTCAGTGACCGGGCCAGGGATTCCGGCGGGGGCACTCTGACGGTCAAGTCAGTGGCGATCCAGGGGAACAGGTCCTCCTGGTCGAGCCCCTCTGGATGAGCTCCACGCTAGGAGGAGTGAGTGGAGTGTATGAGAGTGAGAGTGAGTTGGAAGATGTGGTGGCCGAGGTGGTCTTGCCCTCCTCTCTAGCCTCTCCCCCTTCTCCTCTTTTCCTTTGTGGTGGATATGTTGTTGGAAAATTGTGTGTTCTCTTATGGAGAGAGTGTTGCACTCTCTTGGAATTGGAAAAAATGAGCGTTGTTACCTCACTTTTGCTTACACTGGCTGGGTCCTTTCCTGCAGCTTGCCTCGGGGTCCTCCCATGTTGGCAGATGGGTGTGACGTGACGTCGTGCCATGAATGGTACGCCTTCTTTATTGGGTATCTGGGAAAGCTTCCACAAGCTTCTGACGTTCCTTTGATTTCCCTTCCTGGAAGCCTGGCAGGGCCTCGACTGCCGCGCCGTCATTCTTGGGAATCATGCTCTTTGTGTCTTTTTCTCGGTCGTACAGCAAGCCGGTAGGGGGCACAGTGCCTTGATATGAGCTTTCCTTCTTCCTAGTGCAAATGGCGGCTGTGGGCATCAATGGTGATGTGGCGGGTGCTGTCGTACGGTCATCGGGGGATTCGCCACTGTCTTCGGCTAGGAGGTGCTGCTCCCTTGGCGGTTGACATCCTGATTTGCATTGGGGGCCGAGATGGGAAGATGGGACCCACTCGCAGGTGGCTCGGCTATGCAGTACGGAGCCGAGCTCGGTACCAAGCCAGAGGAGCCTAGCTTTAACTGAGCTCGAGCTGGCTGAGGTGGATGAGGCGCACCCAGGCCAGGGGACCCGGCCTCGAGGGGGCTCCTCGTGGTGGAGGCTTGAGCTCGACTCCGGACCACGGGACCCGAGCTCAGGCTCAAGAGGTCTGCCTCTGGCGGTGTTTGAGCTCAGCTCCGACCTAGGCGTCCCGACCTAGTGTGTACCGACCTGGCGGAGGACGGAGCCTGGCTTCGATGGGCGGCCCCATTGGCATCGGGGAGCTCAGCCCGGCGAAAGGCCTGTGGTGGTAATTCGATGTGGTGCCCGATAGGGGCTCCACGTCAGGCTCCTCGCTCCACGTCAGCGATACCGGCCACATCAATGATAATTATTTATTTTAAAAAATAATTACAAAAAAATAATTTTTATCATATTTAATTGATAAAAAATTTTAAAAATAATAAAAAAAGATTACTATATTTGATTAAAGATAATCCTACATGAAAATATGGTTAAATTTATAAATATACTCATCAATAAAAAATAATTTTTTGTACTAACATAACACTATCATCTTCAATCAATTTTTATATAATAACTAATGTTAGTGCCAAGATCCGTGGAACACTAGGAATGTTGGAACAGGTAGTGAGAGAGGGTCACCAAGAGACAGGAACTTCAAAAAACTCTAGGTCAGAAGGTGTTCCAGTAAGAACCTTCTATCACTCAAGTTAAATATCAGGCATAATAATAGTATGAGTATGAGCACTACAAGAAATTTGATTAATTTCTTGTATTGCTATCAAAGAAAATTTGAGTAGTTTGTAACGATAAAAAACTGATGAGAAAAAATCCTGCCGCAATATTATTTATCAACGAAGAAATTTGAGCAATTTGTAACGATAAAAAAAATGATGAGAAAAAATCCGTCACTAATAATATTAGTGGCAAAATAATTTTCAAATTTTGAAAAATTTATTTTTTATAGTAAAAATGTTTAGCGGTGGCTTTTGGGATTATTTGTGACGGGATACTGTCATTGCTAATAACAATAACGTATTATCGATGATAATTAGCGATGATGTCCTTTTACGTTACTGATAATTTTGAAAAAAATATTTTCAAAATTTTAAAAAATATTTTTTAAGAAAAAAATCTTTTTTTGATGGTTTTGGCGGTTATTAGTGATGGCAAGTGCCATCACTAATAATCACCGATAATTATTAGTGATGGAAAAGAATTTCATCGCTTATAATTTTGAAAATAAAATCTTAAGAAATTTTTAATAAAATTTATGGCGACGACATTGTGGTTTTTAACAATGGCAAATTATCATTGCTAATGTTTTCATACAATGTCGATTACTATTAGTAATGGATTCTTTATCATCGCTAATAATCCTTCTCAAAATCACCATCGATGCTTGATCGACTAAAAAAAATTGGCTTCCCTCCCCCCTGCACCTCCCCTTCTCGTCGATATGCTTGCACTACCATCCCCCTGCCCGATCATCAATCGTTGGTTCCCCCTCTCCCACCGCCGAACTACCTCCCCAGTTTCCTCTCCCGCTATAAAGCTCCCTCCTGATTTCCTCTCCCACCGCTAAGCTTCCCCTATGTTTCCTCTTCCACTATCGAGCATCCCCCTAGTTTCCTCTCCTCGTTAGTTCCCTTTTTCCACTGTCGAGCTCTCCTTTTTCTCTTCCCCCGTGTTTCCTCTTCCCACAATCATGTCCCCATGCCACAGTTCTGAGATGGCACCACCATTTCTAAGCTAGTACTGCCATCCCTAAGCTGGTACGCCATCCCCGTGCCTCCTTTCACACCACCATCCTATGCCTTAGCTTTTTTGTGCTGTCGAATCTGCCATCTATGTGGCACACCTATTTTGTATTATGTGAGTATTTGCAACGATAATGGCGACGGCAATAAAACCATCACCAAAAATTATTTTTAATTAATTAATTAATTTAATTTTTAATTAATTTTTTTAATTAATTATTAATTAGTTATTTAATTAATTAATTGTTTAATAATTAGTTGTTTATTTAATTAATCAACTATTTATTAATTAATAAATTAGTTATTTATTTATTTATTTATTAGTTATTAATTAATTAATTAGCTATTAATTAAATTAGTTATTTATTAGTTAATTAGTTAATTACCTATTTATTAATTAGTTACTTATTTAATTTATTAATTAGGTGTGCATAGATGCATATCTTGGGACTTGGGTCTTGCCATGGAGAGTACAAGCTAGGATCTTAAACTGCTTTGGTGCCAAGACGTGATGATAGATGCTTATCTTGGAATGGGAGGTATGGGAATGGCCAATATTTCAGCTACATCGCTACTATTATCGATGGTCGAAGGATAGAGTTCGAGAGGATGTCTCATCATCCTACTCCTCGAGTAGGATCCAGATTTTGGTGAAGAGACCCTAGTGGCATTGTTATGATAGTCAGTTGCACCATCCCCACATCTCAAGACATCCAGCAAGCCTTCTCGAGTCATATGAGGGATCATGCCATTGTTGACGAGGCATAGAGTTTTGAAGTTATTTCCTAACCTCTTAGGACTTTTACTCAATCGTCATCCTCCTGTATTGTTCAGTGGTTATTCTCTTGTATTATCATGTTTTAATATATATAAACTATTATTATTGATAAATTCATATCTTATAATATTATTATATTTTAATGTATATAAATTATTATTATTGATGAATTTATATTTTATAATTATGTATTAATTTAGCTAATTAATTAGGTATTTATTTTTATAAAATTTATATTGCATAGAACTATAGACACATCTTTTGATTAATGTATACATTTTATGACATTCATACATTTATATATTTTTGTACATGTAAGAAAATTATATACATTGATCAATTGATTATCCAATTTAGATAATTTAGAAATTACAATTAATTCTATAGGTAATTATAGTAATCAAATGATATATTGAGGGTCCGAAAAATTTTTGGATAGTATTTTTCTTTAGTTTCTCTCTCACATCTTCAATCATGTAGGAAGAACTAAGAAAAAATACTGTCAAAATTTTTTTTAGCCCTTATTATATATCGTGTGATTATTGTAATTAACCTATATAATTAATGCAATTCCTAAATGGAATAGGACCTAACTTTATCTATTAGTTAGTGATAAGATGCATTAAATAATACCAGAAGGTCGAGGTAATTTTGAGTTTGCATTCGGAATGTCACCTCCGTCATTCTCATTCTTCCGAGTTTTGCCTTTAGTGATGGGATGCGATCTCAGAATTATCATAACCTTCTTGTATCATTTTGTTTCTTGCATTACCTTAAATCATTTTAAATACTTGTCTTGCCATTTTAAATGATAATATAATTAGTAAGTATTTTGCCTTATATTTGTATATACAAATCCTTAGATAGTGTGCCATGGACCATAGTTAAATGGACCATTGAGTAGTCAACAGGATGATTTCTGCTGAATATAAGGAGGGTGTCAAGTACTTCTATGATTTTGCTTTGGGAATGTGGCACTCTTAGTTCAAGGACGGGCTTGTTATTCTTGTAACAAAGAAATACTTGACGGAGATACAATAATTGTCCATTTATATAAGAGTGGTTTTATGTCAAACTACAAGCATTGGTACCTGCACAGGAAGACATGTGAAATAATTGCAAGGATTAGAAGTCAACAGGACATGGATACAAATAAAATGGTAGACATGGTTATGGGTGTGACTGGTCCTAAATTTGATTGGAATATAGAGGATGATCTAGAAGCTGATAGCAAAGATTTCTATTATCTGGTAAAAGATGCTAATGAACCACTATGGCCGGGATGTGAAACATATACTATACTATCAGCTGTGTCAGAGTTATTGAACTTGAAGGCGGAGTTTAATATGACAGTCAATTATTATGATAGGATGGTAGCAATAACAAAAAAGATGCTACCAACAGATGAGAAGCTTGTTGGGAACTTATTCTTTAAAGAAAATGATGAAAGGGTTAGGCATGGGATACAAAAAGATAGATGCATGCTGAAATGATTGCTTACTTTTCTACAAGAAGGACTAACTGAAGAGCTCATGTGATATAAGTAATGAAAGCTAATTTAAGCCGGGGCAAAAGGATAGAAATCGGAAGGACATACTAGATAAGGTTCTTTGATATCTTTTCCTCACTCCTAGGCTTGGGAGGCTCTACTTGTCCAAGAGTACTACTGGATAGATGAGATGGTTCAAAGAAGGGATTCACAAGCACATTGATATAATGTGTCATCTATCGGATAGTAAGGCATGGAAGAAATTTGATGCTTGCCATCCTTCATTTGTTCAAGAATCATGCAATGTCTGACTGGGTCTATCTGTGGATGGGTTTATGCCATTCAAATATGCAGCAACCCCTTATTCATGTTGGTCAATCTTTATTAGTCCATACAATCTGCTGCCTCGGAAGTGCATGAAAGATAATAATATCTTTCTTATATTAATCATTTCTAAACCATAATATCCTAGTAGAAATATTGATGTATATCTGAGGCCTCTTTTGATGAGCTGAAATTCTTATGGTCCAATGGCACATGTACTTTTGATGCATCGAAGAAACAGAATTTTGTAATGAAGGCTGTACTAATATAGACTTTTAGCAATTTTTCTGCTTGTAGGATGCTGTTAGGATGGAGTACTCATGGAAAGATAGCATGTCCATATTACATGGAGAATATAAAATCATTTCAACTTGAGAATGGTCATAAGCCTTGCTAGTTCGATTATCATCATCAATTTCTTTCCGAGCATCATCCATTTCGAAAGCAGCGAGATAGTTTTAAGAGAAATAAAAATAGAGCATGATCATGCAACACTATACCTCAATGGTATGGAAGTGTTTCAGAGGGTATTCCAAGTTCACGAAATTCAATTTGGCATATTATTTGACAAGCAAAAATTTTATAGATTCGGCAAAACTCATAACTGGATGAAGCATAGCATCTTTTGGAAGTTGCTATATTGGTCCATCAATTTGATCCGTCATAACCTTGGCATCATGTACATTGAGAAGAATGTATTCGATAATGTTTTCTACATTATTATGGATGTCAAGAGCAAGACAAAGGACAATCCCAAGGCTCATGCAGATACGAAGAACAAATGTAAGCATCCACTATTAAAGCTGGTTAAGGTGTTACCTAGAAAATTTCTAAAGCCGAAAGCATCTTACACCTTAACTAGAGAGCAATTGAAGGATGTATATGAACAATGTAACAATCTTAACTTTCCAGATGATATGCAAGTAATCTAGCTCGGTATGTCAATATCAAAAATTACAGGTTTATATGAGCTAAAGAGCCATGACTACCGTATCTTCATCCAATGATTACTACTATTAGATTAGCGTGATATCCTTCCCAACTCCATGTTAAGTTCTTTGACCTATCTTAGTAATTTCTTCAAAAATATTTATGCTATCAAACTATCCACCGACCACATCTCCAATCTTGAGGCTAGTAGTATAGAAAATATATGCAAGTTGGAGAACATATTCTCTCCTAACTTCTTCGACTTAATGGATTACCTCATGATTCATCTTGTATATGAAGCTAGGATGGGGGGATCAATGCAATATAGGTGGATGTATCCATTTAAAAGATACATGCACAATCTTAAGAAGAAAGTAAAAAAATAAGGTTAGAGTCGAAGATTTTATTATGGAGACTTATATGATAGAAGAAATTTTAAATTTCAGCTGATACTACTTTAATCCGAGTGTACAGACAAAACTAATTCAAGTTGATAAAAATGATGATGGTGGTGGTAAGGGATCAAGAGAGATCTCAATATTTGCCTATCTCGCCCATAAATTTGGGCACAAGGTTGTCCAAGTTTTAACTAATTCTAAATTTTGATAGGCAAAGACATATATTTTACTAAACTGTAAGGAGGTCGATCCATATATTGAGTATCCATCACAATTCCAACTCTTAAATCACTTATTATAGTATACTAATCTTATGCATGTTTAGACAATATGATGACATATTAAGACAGGATAACTCAAGAATAAGTAAGCAAGAAATTTCTGTACGACACTCACAAAACTTTGTAGATTGATTCCATCAACTGGTAAAGTCCATTATCATTCATCTATTTTAATTTTTCCTAATTTATTTTTTTATAATATGCAAGTCATGCAAGGGAGACATTATTCCTAAAAATCTAAGACCATTAGGTTATGGACTAACAAAATATGTGACATGTTATAATGGTTGTTATATTAATGATTTTAAATTTTATATCCATGAATACGGATATCATAAGAGTACAACAAATAGTGGTGTGTGTATAAAGTGTAGCTAGTGGGAAGAGACGAAGAGTGACTACTATAGAATCCTCGAAGAAGTGATCCAGTTGACCTACATTTAAGATAATGGTGTCATTTTATTTAAACATCAATGGTTTGATAATAACAATAATATGAAGGTTGATCCATAGCATGGGTTTATTGAAATCAAACATGGATCAAAAGCATATCTTAACGAACCATTTATGCTAGCTCATGATGCTGTTCAAGTATATTATACTCCTTTTCTATCAAGAAAGAGAGGAAGGAAAGATTGGTGGGCTGTATGCAAGATTAAGTCTTGAGCCATTCATTATACACTTGAAAAAGAAAAAGAAGGGCTCCATTTATCAAAATGCTTTCAGGAGGATAAAATATTAGGAGTTCATTAATTTTACATAGATACAAGTTGGATGCTCTAGAAATTCTTCTACATGATGGTCAATATAAGAAAATAGATCATACCAAGTTTGTCTTAGGAGGCGATACTATCCAAGAAGGGGAAGAAGAGAAAGAACATAAAGAAATGGAAGAGGAAGAAGAAGATGAAGAATGGAAGAAGAAAGAGAATCAATAAAAGAATCTAAAGAGTATCATTTATCTAAAGAGACCGATGAGTAGTGCTAAGTATATAATTCTTGAATCATTTTAAATACTTATCTTGCATTATTTTAAATATTACATTGCTATCCATGATTGTATAATTAATTCGATGAATCTATTTATTTTTATTTTCAGATATTATACACCATATCTTCTAAAGGCTGGAGCTATGATAATCAAGGAGAGAGCTCTAGAGAATATCGTTCTCGAGGAGAAAGCGATCATGCTGCCAGCTCACATGGTTCTATAACATTCACATCACATGATAAACTTTAAAACTTTAGATATTCTTTTTTTATATTTATTTAATTCTTTATTATCTAATATAATGTTCTTTATGTTAGATAATTTGTGATCAAGTTTGGAGGATGTAGGGTCACTAGTCATCCCATAGTCACACGTAGCAATGACCGGCTCTCAGACTCAGCACCATAGTCGAGGACTTGTCTAGCTTGCAGCACCTCCAACTCGATGAAGGATAGAAAGCTTATCCACATTTAGAGCCACTAATAAGTACTATATCTTTATATTAATATATTTAAAATTTAATTATTTTAGAGTTAATGCTTATTATTAAGTTTTAATTTGGCAAGACATTTAGAGAGTCTGGAATTTCTCAGATGGTTACCGGGATCATTCACCAATTGATGCTGGGACTAGTAAACAAGTTCTCTAGTTGGCCATCGAGGGTCGGGGGCTCATGATACAACCTGGAAGATATTCTTGGTAAGTCAAATATATTTAATTTTTAAATTTATAAAATTTTTATATTTTATTTATTTAATAAAAGCTTGCTTTTACTTGTAGAAGTAATTCGAGACTTATCAACATGAAAAGGCTGGTCGTCTGACCTTCAAGGAGGTGGCCACATGTAGGTTTCGGTATTGGCTATATAGTTTCAGGTAGTCCGCTAGAGAGCACTCTAGTTCTAAGTCACCATCGGACTGGAAGTCTTTCAAGGATCATCGAATACGAGCAGATATATGGGAGGCTCTCTACGACCACTGAAGTATTGAGGAGTACTCCAGTAAGTGGCAAAGGGCATGGTAGAATTGCACCGTCCAGTAAATTTGATCAAGCATACTAGTGGCTCTATTAGCATGCATGTGGTAGTTGATAGATTGATAAAAATTTTATACTTAGTTTAATTTTATATTAAATTTATCATAGATGTTTTAACTAATTTTTTTATTATTTATTTATTATAGATATGGTAACTGGGCCGTGCACCGGGGTAGCTATAATTGTGAGAGGCCATATACTAGTCTAGGAGGATTGGTGATCAATTAGATCTGAGATATTGATGTATCGCAGTAATAACTTAAAACATTATTTGTTAGTTTATATATATAATGACATGTATAATTGCGCTAATCGATTTCTAAATTGTATAGGTGGATTATATGAAGTACGTTATATTGTGGTACGATGAGGACCCATCCTCTAAGCCCCTTCTTGATCTCAAGGGATGGCTTAGGGCCACCAGAGGGGTAAGTAGGAGCTAGGTCATAGGATTCGAGCACAGCTTCAAACCTCTACCAGCTCGCGCTACTCTTCAATGTCCTTATTGATGAAAACCTTGTGATAGTTATTAAAAATATATTAATTAAATCAACCTTATTTAAATAAATTTGATATTTTTATGTAGTATTTTGTAGAAAAGAACCCTGGCAATGCGAAGAGCTCAATTTTAAGAGTCAAACAGTATAAAAGCCACTCAAATCAGACTTGAAACGAGCTCAAAATCAAATTTGAAGATTTAAGGAAGAATTTCATGGATTTTGGTGCAGTCGGTCCCCCATGGACTGGCTGAATGGTCTATGAATTGCCTGTGGTCCACAACATCCATTGTTGCTGGTCCACATAATAGAATCATGCACCGTGAAGCTTCTTTTGCATCGAAACTCATCAGAGTTATCGTCCCACGACTATCGGAGTCGCCCGTGCCGTCTCCTCTGCCCGAAGAAGCCACCGGAGCTGTCAATCGTCGATTTTTCCTCCAAAATCCTGCCAGTTTGCTTGGGATTTATCGAGCATCTCGATTTCAAATAGTCATCACTTGTGCTGCCCGTGATCGGAAGGGAGACCATTGATGCTAGCTCCTCGTCACCATCTAGGCCTCTGACAAGCCATTATCTTTCACGGTCGACTCCTCTACTTTGTCCCAAGGTCCCGTCAACCGAGCGACATAGTCCTCTTCCACCATGAAGCTGTCGTCCCTCCTTCCCCAAGCCACCGATAATCATCCTCACCGTAATCAAAGTCGTTGCCTCCCTTTTCCAATCATCATCTTGAGATGCTGGCCGAGAAGCTTCGTTATCAGTCAGCTTCATCCTGCGAGACACAGCTCCAGTCTTCTTCCAAGTATATCGTTTCTATCAACACCTTATCGTGCCTAGCCATCGCCGCTGCTCTCTACTTCTCAGCCGTCACCATTGTTTTGAGAGTTCATTGGCAAAACTTGCCAAGCCATCACACCAGTCATCCTCGTCATGATGGTGCCTATTGTTTTCTCCCCTGTCCAGAGATGTCATTCATCGTGGAGCCACTATCGAATCACCGCCCCATCCCTCCACTAGCAAGCAAGACCATAACCGTCGGCACACCTCTTCTCCACTAAAGCTACTATTGCCCTAATGTCCATCTTCCTTATTCCGAACTTGAGATCCTAGACAGTACTGGAGTGATGTCCGAACCATAAGAAGGAATGGTTGGAAGGAATTAATGTGTTTGGGTTGTTCGACGAGGAAGGATAAGCAGAGTTCAGTTGGAACAGAATAGTGGGGATCGATGATTGAGCGGGTGTAGATAAGAATATGGAACTGAATATGGTTGGGGGAGATTACGATGGGAACTGACGCGATACTCACGCCTTCTCTTCTGCCTTTAAAAGAAATACCGTAACCCGAGAGAGGGGATTCATTTTTTCGATCCATTCTCTACTCCACAAACTATTCTCTCCGCTTCCTATTCACTTCTGTTGCCCAGCGATGAAGCAACCCAAGAGGGGGGGTGAATTGGATTTTATAAAACTATTTGTAATGATTTATGATAAACTAAACAAGTACATGCTAATTATAATTAAGTGCTTGTATTTTGCCAAAATGTTTGTGTGCTTCAAAATAATATGCAGTGAAATTAATAAAGTAAATGCACAAAGAAAACAATAATATAAACACAATAAATTTATAGTTGTTCGGTGCACTCCAAGGCACCTACTTCCACTCCCCAAGTTTCTCTTGGGAATTCACTATAATCATCAAGATTATAGCCGATTAGTTTTCCGGGATCACTAATCAAACCCAACTTGTTTTCACCGGGCTCACAAGTCAAAATCCTTGTTGGATTTCTAACTTAGGCTAACCAACAACCTCTGGGTTTTCACGGTTAACCAAAAATCTTATTGGTTTTGCGGGCTCGCCAATAACCTATGTTGGTTTTACGGGATCACCAACAACCTATGTTGGTTTTACACAAAGGCTAACCAACAACTTCTTGGTTTTCTAAAACTCACCAAAAACCTTGATATAATAATGTAAGAATGAAAGTAAAGAATATAATAAAGCTTTCTAATAAAAGTGAATATCTCTTTGAAGCTCTTTGAATGTTGATGAAGATCTTGTCTTCAAGTTGTTGAAGTCTTTGATTGTAGCTTGATGATGTGAGCTTGGATGTACTCTCTTATATTTGGAAGCTTGAAGGCTTGAACCACTCAACTCTTACATCCTTGAAGGATATTCAATAATCTCACAAAAGGATTACTTTTCCATTTGATTTGTATAGCTTATATACCTCTCCAATCCTCAAATAACCATTGATGACTGTTGGAGAAGAAAATATGGCCGTTAGACATAATTTGAAAAAGTTCTGTGCTTCAAAAAACCTATCCATTATAGCAAGTATCGATACTTGACCTTCGTGAGTCGACACCTTGAATCGACACTTGGAATAGTGAGTCAACACTTGACTAAAAATATCTTCTAAAGTCTTCTACTCTGCACTGGTGACCGACACTTCATCTGGTGAGTTGACACCTTAAGTCAACACTTCAATCCGTGAGTCGATACTTGATCAAAATCCTGAAATCAGCTCATTCTGTTTTCTGTTTGGTCTCAGGCCTTGAGTCGACACTTCACTATTCATGAGTCGATACTTGGCTGACCATGAGTCGACACTTCAGCATGCCGGTTAAAATTTTTTCTGCGTATCTGGCCAAGCCTTCTATGAGTTGACACTTCAAGTGTTGACACTTCCAAGTGTCGACATTTCCAAGTGTCGACACTTGACTTGACCAGTGTCGAAACTTATCCAAAATTGATTCTTAGCCTCTTCAAGTTCTTCCTTATAAATTCCAAAGTATATATACTTGATTTTTCATTAATTTAAGATCTTTTTTCAATTAAAAACATGTATTTCTTCATTCAACATGGATGAGTACTAAGATCTGATAAACATACTTATAAATATAATTAGTACTCATATATACTTAAGTATTTTGTCAATCATCAAAATCAAGACCAGAGTCAACAACTTCACCACTCCTTCCACTTCCATCTTCTTGCCCTTCTGCCATCCTATCCAACTGGTTTCCATCACAACACTGCTCCACTTTGAACCATTGCTGCTGGGTCCACCTTCCCTGAACCATTGCTGCTAGGTCTTCATGGAAGCATGATCTTAGGAAAGAGTAATTTTGTTTTAGAAATTTATTTTACTTAATTATGTATTTTTTCTCTTATGAAATAAAAGATCTTATTACTTCATGTTTGTGCTAAATGTTCTTTTAAGTATATCCTTTGAGTAATATAATCTTTGACTGATCTATTTCTAAAAGGTATGGGTCGTGATCTACGGATACGGGCCATACTCTCATTAAGATATATCAAATCTTGATTATATTCTCTGAATGCTCTTTTTATTTGATTTATATTATTTTATTGTGCACTATTTGAAATAACTCAAAAGTTTCCATGGATTCGACTCTTACTCCCATTACTCTATCTAAGAATAGTAGAATTAAGGTATTAAATCAGTGCATAGCGATGCACATCAGATTTTTGGTGGAGGAGCTGTCGGAGCTACCAATCATCAATTTTTTCTCCAAAATCTCATCGATTTGCATGGGATTTACCGAGCATCTCGGTTTCGAACAATCATCACCTGTGCTGCCCGTGACTGGAAGGGATGCCATTGATGCCAGCTCCTCATCACCATCTAGGCCTCTGACGAGCCATCATCTTCCACGGTCGACTCCTCTACTTCATCCCAAGGTCTCATCAACCGAGCGGCACAGTCCTCTTCCACCATGAAGTTGTCATCCCTCCTTCCCCAAGCCACCGATAACCATCCTCACCACTGATCAAAGTCGTTGCCTCCCTTTTCCAATCATCATCCTGAGATGCTGGCCAAGAAGCTTCATTGTCAGTCATCTTCATCCTGCAAGACACAGCTCCGATCTTCTTCCAAGTATATTGTTTCTATCAACACCTTATCATGCCCAGCCACCGCCGCCGCTCTCTACTTCTAGGCCATCACCATTGTTTCGAGAGTTCATTGGCAAAACCTGCCAAGCCATCGCACCAGTCATCCTCGTCATGATGGTGGCTGCTATTTTCTCCCCTGGCTAGAGATGTCATTGTTGAACCCCTGAATAATTTTGATGATAACAAAATATTGAAGCATGCATTTGTTTACTGACTATCTTCAAGTGCTTTACAAGTTTTTATAGGATGATTTTATTGCACAACCACATTTTCTCCAACTTTGTTGCATGTCAAGTATTTTGTTGGAAGAAGCATTATAAAATGTGCCCAAAGAAAAATCATTGTAATATTCATGAAAATAGGGCCAAGTCTATGCATCTTAGGAGTTTAAATTATGTAAAATGGTCTTTAAATTGAGTTGGAAGTATTTGAAATATTTATGGAGAAGATTGGAAGACCTTGTGAAAAAATTACTTGAGCCGACTCCAGGCAGAAGAGCCGACTCTAGGTCATGGCACAACATGAAGGTTTTTGGCACATAGACATCCGAGCCGACTCGAAGGAACCCGAGATGACTTGTCCAGAGTATCAAACTCTTGAATCAGAAAGACGAGCCGACCCAAAGTAATCTGAGCCGACTCAAATTTTTGTCAGATAACCGAGTCGACCCTTCAGTAACTAAGTCGACTCCTCCAGAGATCAGTACAATCAGTTCTAAGAAAACAAGCCAAGTGAGATGACTCGATTGAAAAGAGCCGACTCGACCAGTGTTCAATTTTGGAAGACCTAAGAATTCGAGCCGACTCGATTGAGAAGAGCTGACTCGACCAGTATTCAGTTTTGAAGGCCTAAGGATCCGAGCTGACTCGACCAGAGTAAGGTCTCAACAATTCTGAGAATCCGAGCCGACTCGAGGCAACCGAGCCGACTCGAATGACGATTCCAGGTAAGTAATGGCTTGTTCCAGAACTTGGTTTTTGAATTCAAAATGCTCTTCAACGGTCATATCTTGAATCCCAATGATCTACAATGGCTAGATCCACTTCAAATCAGTCAAAGGGACTATTTAAAAAGGATTTGAACCACCTTTTAAAAAAGAAGAAAGGGGAATGCACTAAAAGAGAAAAAGAGAGAAAAATATTTTTGAAAAGCATTCAAGAGAGCACTCAAGACTACACCAAACTTCTATCTATCTTCTTGAGGCATTTATTGAAAAAAAGTTGAACCCTTGAAAAACATTCAAAGCATATTCAAGAAGGCTTCTCTAGAGCTGCAACTGCAACCATCCGACAATAATTAGTTTATCATTTAATTGCTCTATTTTATTTCTTCTCATTATTTTGAGTTGTCCCAAGTACAACAGGGCCTGTAACTTGGAGTTTGGGTTATTTGGTGAGCCCGACATAAAATCAAAGTGGGTTGTTAGTGATCCCGTGTTAAAACTAACATTGTAGTGGATTTTTGCTATGGTTAAAACCAAGTTTGGATTTTTGGTGATCCCAGTGAAAAACCAAGTTGGGTTTTGGATTGTTAGCCCATGAAAAAAATCCAACTGTATTCCGTGGGTGAATATAGTGGAAATCCTAAGTGGTATCTTGGATAGTGGATGTAGAAGCTGGGTTGCTTTGAACCACTATAAATCTCTTGGTGTTTGGGCTATGAATATCTGTGTTGTGCTTTTACTTCTGATGCTAACTCATTTAATCACTTTACTCACAACACTCTGATTTCAAAAGAGCACATACTTGAAAAATTTTTTAAAACACCCAATTCACCTCCCCTCTTAGATAAGCCACCTGGGCAACAACTGGTATCAGAGCAGTGTCTCTGAACTTGTTTGGAGTAAAGATTGATGGCTAATCCCATGAGTACCTCTTTGGCTGAGGGCCAATCTACCAATAGACCACCACTCTTCACTGGCACTAATTATGGCTATTAGAAGTCCAGAATGAAAATACATATACAAGCTATTGATTTTCAATTATGGAAGATTATTCTATAGGGACCTCATACACCCATGAAAAAAGTTGATGGTATGGATGTCCCCAAACCTGAAAAGGAATGGGATGATCACGACATGAAAATGGATGAATTAAATGCCAAAGCCATGAATGTTTTATATTGTGCTTTGGATGTAAGCGAGTTTAATCAAATTTCTACTTGTTTATCTGTAAAAGAAATTGAGATAAACTCGAGGTTATCCATGAAGGAACTTCACAAGTGAAAACCTCTAAGATCACTCTTCTTGTACATAGTTATGAATTATTTAAAATGGAACAAAATGAAACTATTTCTGTCATGTTCTCTAGATTTATAGATATTATTAACGGTCTTAAGAGTTTTGGCAGGATATATTCAAATACTGACCTTGTACAGAAGATTTTGAGATCTCTACCAGATAAATGGGATCCAAAAGTCACTCCATCCATGAAACTAAAGATCACAACACACTACCACTGGATGAATTGCTAGGTTCCCTGATCACTCATGACCTTACCATGCAGCACCGAAATGAAGATGAAATAAAGAAGAAAAAGTCAATCGCTTTCAAGGCTACGACAAAGCTAAAAAAAAAAAGAAGAACTGGAAGAAGAAAGCCCCTCCTCCTCTGATGAACTAGAAGATGATGACATCGGCTTAGTAGTGAGGAGATTCAAAAAGTTTATGGGGAAGAAAAAAAGAAGGTATTGGGGAAAATTTCATAAAAAGGGAGAATTAAGTAGAGATAAGGAGAAAGAAAAAGAAAAGAAAAAAGAGCAACAGCCCATCTACTATGAATGCAAAAAACCTGGACATTTTAGATTTGATTGTCCAAATTTGAAGAAAAAAATCAAGAAGAAGAAAAAGAAAGCTATGGTTGCACTTGGAGCGACAATGAGGAGTCGACTTCAACTAAAGAAGAAGAGATTACAAAAACTGCAAGCTTATGTCTAATGGGTCTCGAAGATGAAGTAAGATCTCCCGAACCTCAAGATGAATTTACTTTTAATGAGTTGAATTTTGTATTTCATGATTTACTATCTGAATACAAAAAGGCAGGATTCAAAATCAAAAGTTTGAAAAATAGAAATGATGTTTTGATAAAGGAAAATGAAGAAATTTCAGAAATGAACAAATTATTGCAAAAGGAATTAAACAACTATTCTGAAAAACATAAAGCTTTGCAAGTAGAGAAAAATATTTATCTTGAGAAAAATAAAGCTTTAAATGAAGAAAACATTACTTTGAATAAGGAGGTTGAAAAACTCAAGCCTTTGGTTGAAAAATTAACATTAAATTCAAACAAGCTTGAGTTGATTTTAAGAGATCAAAGAGTATCGAAAATAAGGCTGGAATTGGTTTTAATTATGTACATACAAAAAGAATTTCAGCTACAAAATTTATACCTTCTAAAACTTTGGTGCAAAAATTCTCAGAACCTAAATTTTATGCTTCAAAGTTTTCTGCATCAAAACCTTCTACATCTAGAACTTCAATATATGCATTTAAAGTTATGTGTTATGCATGCCAAGGGGTTGGATATAAAGTATTTCAATGCAATAAAAGTGTTAAAAGTAAAATTAGAAAGATTTGGTTCTCAAAAGAACCACCTTCACTAACCTGCCAGGATCCAAGAAAGCTTGGATACCTAAAAGAACTCATTGATTATTTTGCAGGAATGTCGCAACCAAGAATTCAAGAAAAAGATGGTATCTGGATAGTGGCTGCTCAAGGCATATGATGGGTGACAAAGCTTAATTCATCACCCTAGAATTGAAAGATGGAGGAATGGTCACTTTTGGTGACAATGGTAAGGGAAAGATCATTGGAATTGGTAAGATCAGAATTACCCCTTCTACATTTATAGAAAATGTATTACTAGTAGATAAATTGAAGTACAACTTGTTAAGTATTAGTCAATTATGTGATAGAGGCTTCAAGGTTGTCTTTGAATCATCTATGTGTATAGTAACAAACTCACTTGATTCTAACACGAAACTCATTGGTCATAGACTTGGAAACATATATGTTGTAGACTTGAATGATCTAGCCATGTCTAGTAGTACAAGTCTAGTAGCAATGAATTCTAAAACCAAGGAATCTAGCTTACTTTGGCATAGACAATTAGGTCATGCTAGCATGCATACAATTGCAAAATTAATTTCAAAAGATCTAGTTAGAGGTTTACCTAAATTCAAAATTGATTTTGAATATGTTTGTGATGCTTGTCAACTAGGTAAACAAACTAGGAAAAGTTTTAAATCGAAAAACTTGGTTTCAACTTCTAGACTTCTTAAGCTACTTCGCATGGACCTATTTGGACTAACTAGGACTACAAGCTTACATGGTATGAAATATGGACTTGTGATTATAGATGATTTTTCAAGATTTACATGGGTCTTATGTATTGCTCATAAAGATGAAGCTTTCAAAGTTTTTTACAAGTTCCACAAGAAAGTTTCAAATCAAAAAGGTCTTTCTGTGATTTCAATTAGAAGTGATCATGGCACAGAATTTGAAAATCAGTTTTTTGATGATTATTGTACTGAGCACGGCATTGATCATAACTTCTCTACTCCTAGAACACCACAGTAAAATAGTGTTGTAGAGAGGAAGAATAGGACTTTGGAAGAGATGGCCCAAATAATGTTATGTGAAGGCAATCTTCCAAGGTACTTTTAAGCAGAAGCTGTGAACACTGCTTGCTACATTTTAAATCGTGTTTTGATAAGACCAATTTTGAAGAAAACCCATTATAAACTTTGGAATGACAAGAAACCAAACATTAACTACTTTCATATTTTTGGTTGTAAATACTTTGTGTTAAATAATGGAAATGATAACCTAGAAAATTTGATGCTAAATCTGATGAAGCAATTTTTCTTTGTTATTCAATTAATAGCAAGGTATATAGAGTGTTTAATAAAAGAACACTAACAATAGAAGAATCAATTCACATTATTTTTGATGAAGCTAACCCCTCACCTTCTAGAAAAGAAATGTAGACAATGATGCAGGTACACTTGACAAAGAAATGAAGGATATGAGCTTAAAAGACAGACTAACACAAGAAAGAGAAGAAGTAGTAAGTAAAGATCATGCTGATTTACCAAAGGAATGGAGGTATGTTACTTCACATCCTAAAAATTTAATTATAGGTGATCCCTCTCAAGGTATAAGGACTAGGTCTTCACATAGAGAAGCATATGATTACTTAGCATTTGTCTCACAAGTAGAACCACATAGTTTAGAAGAAGCTGAAAATGATCCTAATTGGATGTTGGCCATGCATGAAGAATTAAACCAGTTTGAAAGAAATAATATGTGAACCTTAGTTGATAGACCCTCTGACCATCCTTTTATAGGAACCAAATGGGTTTATAGAAATAAACTAGATGAAAAAGGTCAAGTAATTAGAAATAAAGCTAGACTAGTAGCTAAAGATTATAATCAGAAAGAAGGAATAGATTTTGATGAAACCTATGCACCCGTAGCAAGATTAGAAGCTATAAGATTATTACTTGTATTTGCTTGCTACATGAATTTCAAATTATTTCAAATGGATGTAAAAAGTATATTTTTGAATGGTTTTATTTCAGAAGAAGTTTTTATAGAACAGCCACCCGATTTTGAAAATCATGTTCATTCAAATCATGTTTTCAAGCTTAATAAAGCATTATATGATTTAAAACAAGCACCTGGAGCATGGTATGATAGATTAAACAAGTTTTTACTTGAAAATGATTTTGTTAGAGGCAATGTTGATACAACTTTATTTATCAAGAAGAATGTAAATGATATGCTAGTTGTACAGATTTATGTGGATGATATTATTTTTGGTGCAACTAATAAAAAGTTATATGAAGAATTTGTTAAGCTAATGCAGGGCGAATTTGAAATGAGCTTGATGGGTGAACTAAACTAGTTCCTTGGATTCCAAATTAAGCAAACAAAGGAAGGCATATTCATAAACCAAGCAAAGTACATCAAGAAAATCCTTAAGAAGTTTGGTATGGAGTCATCCAAAGAAATGAGCACATCCATGAGCCCCTCCTGCAGACTAAATAAAGATGAAGATGGTAACAACATTGATCAAAAGCTTTATCGAGGTATGATTAGATCACTGTTATACTTAACTATAAGTAGACCTGATATCTTGTTCAGTGTATGTATATGTGCTAGATTTCAATCTAATCCTAAAGAATCATATATACTTGATGTTAAAAGAATATTAAAATATTTAAAAGGAATAAGTAATCTTGGTTTATGGTATTCTAAGCAATCTTCATTAAATTTAATTGGTTTTTCTGATGCTGATTATGGAGGTTGTAAAATTGATAGAAAAAGCACAAGCGACACATGTCAATTTCAAGAGTTGAATTTAATATAATGGTACTGTAAGAAACAAAACTCTGTAACACTATCTACTACTGAGGCAGAGTATATAGCTGAGGGGAGTTGTTGTGCACAAGTGTTATAGATTAAACAACAACTAGAAGACTTTGGTATTATACAAACTAAAATTCCTATCAATATGATAACACAAGTGCTATTAACTTAATAAAAAACTTAATTCAGCATTCTAGAACAAAGCACATAGAAAATAGACATCATTTTATTAGGGATTATGTTCAAAATAAAAATATTGTGCTTGAATTTGTTCTTATTGAAGTTCAACTTGCTGATATCTTTACTAAACTGCTTAATGTAGATAGATTTCAATTGATTATAGGAGAATTATACTTGTGTGACCTTTTTTAGAATTTCTATCCTAATTTCTTCAAAATTAAGGAAATATTATCTAAAAAGCCTTCTATTCCAATCTACGAATATTGACCACCTCAACTAACACACTTCTTTCTTCAGAAACCTTTTTTGAATGTTTTCAAGTCTTTTTGTGAGTTTTTGCTTGAGCTAACTCGAGCAATTTAGGTTTGGCCGAGCCGATTCGGATGTCAGGCTAGGCATTTTATAAATGAGCCGTAGAACTTGTCTAAAACCTTTGTTCTTTCTTTTTCACCCTACCATTTGCTTAGAACCTTCATTTCCAAGCTAGGGACCACTTCCTTCCCTCTTGAACTCCCTCATTTGCCTCAAATTCTCCCCTCCACTCGATTTTGAGCAATGGCACCGATGAAGGCAGTTGGAAAGCGTTCCCGAGGCAATGAAGAGAACTCTCCAAGAGAGAAGATTGAAAAGGCGAGAAGATGAGTCGACTCGAGGTCAACAACAAGCAGAGGAATAGAATGCTTCACCTTCACCACAAAGGCAAGTGATCTCTATGGCTAATCGCCCGGTTACTTGTGGTAGAAGAATAATTTTCTCTTTCCTAAAGGATTTAGGGCTTTGAATCGGTGACTGGATTGAAGATCAAGGTTGGACATTTTTCTGTTCATTGAATGTTCCCACCTATCCCAACCTAGTTCGAAGCTTCTATGAAAACTTGATTTTAGAAGAATATCATATTGAGTCCACTGTGAAAAACAGAAGAATAATTGTTAATGAAGAAAGATTGAGCAGTTTGTTGGAAATGCCAAATGAGGGAATTAATTACTTGGTTCTAAAGGTCAAACAAAAAACCCTCAAAACAATTTTGGAAAGAAGTGATGTAAGTGACATTGGCAATGTTAAAGAAAACACTCTTTCCTTAGAAATGAGATTGTTACATAATATTAAAAGCAGAATTTTCTTTCCAAGAATAGGTCGTTTTGATTGGGTAAGTGAAAGAGACCTGTGCTTTATGAGGCATTTGATTGAGGGGGAGGCCTTCAATTTGCCCTATATCATGTTAGTGCAAATAAAAGAAGCTACAAGAAAAGTGAAAGCTTGTCTCCCATATGGGATGGTCATCATGTTATTATTTCAGGCCTCTAGAGTTGATATGACAGGAGAAGATGGTAGGCCACTGCATCACATAGATACTTATTCCACCAAGTCACTGTAAAGAATAGGATATCAACTGACAAATGGAGCTTGGAGGAAGAGAGTATCTGACAGAGGGAAGTGGAGTCATCTACTGATGATGATGAGGAGCCTGAGCCACTGTTGCCTGATGCTGAGACTGCCACTACTGCTGATCATTCAGTTTCTGAGGCTGAGGAGCAGGAGCATATAGAGAGAGAGCCTAGGAGTCCTAGGACTTCACCAGCACCATCAGCACCTCCTTCAGCACCAGCACCAGCAGAGACTTCTACTACTACACTACTTGCCACTACTCCACCAGATATTTCTGCATAGCTCACACAGTTCAGTAAGGATCTGACCAGTTCTATTAGTTCTTTGTTTAATGGTCTATGTCAGACAGTAGATCATAGCATACAGGAGTTCAGATCAGAGTTATGAGAGCTGTCTTTTCAGATGGGTTCACTAGAGTAGACCAGGAAGAGTGAGGATGATTATACTGCAGGTGTGGGGATACTTCGTGCTGAGTTTAGCCAATCAAGAGGATCTACAGAAGCTTTTGCCAATGCTCAAGCCAGTGAGCTCATTGCACTTCATGAAGGGATCAAGAAGATACAGACTGAGCTTAGCACTGTTTGGCTTTTCCTGTCTAGCTATCTTCTACTACTAGAGGAGCCAACTCACCTACCCCTAGACAGCCACCACCTCACTCTACACAGCCACCACCTCTTGGACCATCTATTAGAACTAAAGGTTCTTCTAGTCATCCTAGATCTTGATATGGTGGTCAAAATCTGCTAAAGTTGAGTCTAGTGACAGTGAGTAGGCTAGTTTTTAGTGTTTCTGCTTTCAAATTTTGTAAGTTAAAATGAAAAATTTTGAAAGTAATGAAAGCATTTCTTTTCTTTCACTTTTTATGTTTGTGCAATGATGATTGTTTATTCAACTTCAAATCAAGTTAAATTTAAATCAAAAATTCTATGAGAAGGTGAAATTATCTCAAACAATATTTTTAATTTTCTTTCTCTAATTCAACATTCATTGAATGCTCCTTGAACCTTTTTTGTTGATGACAAAAAGGGGGAGAAGTAGTTATATTGTGCATGGAAAATTTAAACATTCAATATCACAGAGAAATATACAAGTAAGGGGGAGCTTTATGTTGATGTGCTATGAATTTTTAGCTTTACATTGATTTTGAACTTAATGAGTTATGATTTTTTAGCTTTATGCTCTGATATGTTTCCTAAATTTAGCTCGATACATCATAGTTAAGCTCAAATACTTTTGCTATTCCAAGATCTGATACAATTGCAAACTATGAACTCTGATACATTATGTTAACCTTGATACATACTGAATTTATCTCAAAAGCCCTGATACTTTGTCAATATGCTATGATACTTTCAAATATATTTTTGATATACAGCTCATACATGTTGATACTTACTTATACATGCAAGTGTAAAGTTTCTTCCATGCCCGGTGTTTTGTCATCATCAAAAAGGGGGAGATTGTTGAACCCCAAAATGATTTTGATGATAACAAAATATTGGAGCATGCATTTGTTTACTGACTATCTTTAAGTGCTTTACAAGTTTTTGTAGGATGATTTTATTGCACAACCACATTTCCTACAAATTTGTTGCATGTCAAGTATTTTGTTGGAAGAAGCATTGTAAAATGTGGCCAAAGAAAAGTCACTATTATATTCATGAAAATAGGGCCAAGTCTATGCATCTTAGGAGTTTAAATTATGTAACATGGTCTTTAAATTGAGTTGGAAGTATTTGAAATATTTATGGAGAAGATTGGAAGACCTTATGGAAAAATCACTCGAGCCGACTCAAGGCAGAAGAGCTGACTCTAGGTCATGGAATAACATGAAGGTTTCTGGCATGCAGACATCCAAGCCAACTCGAAGGAACTCGAGCCGACTCGTCTAGAGTATCAAACTCTTGAATCAGACAGACGAGCTGACCCAAAGCAATCCGAGCCGACTTAAATTTTTTGTCAAACAACCAAGTTGATCCTTCAGCAACTGAGCTGACTCCTTCAAAGATTAGTAAAATTAGTTATGAGAAAACAAGCCAGGCGCGCCGACTCAATTGAAAAGAGCTGACTCGACCAGTGTTCATTTTTGAAGACCTGAGAATTCGAGCTGACTCGACTAAGAAGAGCCGACTCGACCAGTGTTTAATTTTGAAGACCTGAGGATCTGAGCCGACTCGATTGAGAAGAGCTGACTCGACCAGAGTGAGGTCTCAACAATTCTGAGAATTCGAGCCGACTCGAATGATGATTCCAGGCAAGTAATGGCTAGTTCAGAACTTGGTTTTTGAATTCAAAATGCTCTTCAACGGTCATATCTCGAATCCCAACGATCTGCAATGGCTAGATCCACTTCAAATCAGTCAAAGGAATTATTTAAAAGGGATTTGAACCACCTTTTAAAAAAGAAGAAAGAGGAATGCACTAAAAGAGAAAAAGAGAGAAAAATATTTTTAAAGAGCATTCAAGAGAGCACTCAAGACTATACCAAACTTCTATCTATTTTCTTGAGGCATTTATTGAAGAAAAGTTGAAGCCTTAAAGAACATTCAAAGCACATTCAAGAAGGCTTCTCTAGAGCTGCAATTGCAATCATCCAACAATAATTAGTTTGTCATTTAGTTGCTCTGTTTTATTTCTTCTCATTATTTTGAGTTGTCCCAAGTATAGCAGGGGTTGTAACTTGGAGTTTGGGTTATTTGGTGAGCCCGTCATAAAACCAAAGTGGGTTGTTAGTAATCCCATGTTAAGACTAACATTGTAGTAGATTTTTGGTGAGCCCGATTAAAACCAAGTTTGGGTTTTTAGTGATCCCGGTGAAAAAGCAAGTTGGGTTTTGGATTGTGAGCCCGTGAAAACAATCCGGCTATATTCCATGAATGAATATAGTTGAAATTCCAAGTGGTATCTTGGATAGTGGATGTAGGAGCTGGATTGCTTCGAACCACTATAAATCTCTTGTTGTTTGAGTTATGAATATATGTGTTGTTCTTTTACTTCTGCTACTAACTCATTTAATCACTTCACTCACAACACTTTGATTTCAAAAGAGCACATACTTGAAGAAATTTTTTAAAACACCTAACTCACCCCCCTCTTAGGTAAGCCACCTAGGCAACATTCATTCATCATGGAGCCACTACCAAATCACCACCCTATCCCTCCACCAACAAGTAAGACCAAAACCGTTGGCCCTCCTCTTCTCCACTGAAGCTACTGTTGCCCTGATGTCCATCTTCCTTGTTCCAAACTTGAGATCCTAGATAGTAATGGAGTGATGTCCGAACCACAGGAAGGAGTGGTCAGAAGGAATTAATATGTTTGGGTTGTTCAACAAGGAGGGATAAGCGGAGTTCAGTTGGAATAGAATAGCGGGGATCGATGATTGAGCGGGTGCGGATAAGAATAGGGAACTGAATATGGTTAGGGGACATTACAATGGGAATTGATGCGATACTCACGCGTTCTCTTCTACCTTTAAAAGAAGTATCGTAACCCGAGATAGGGGATTCATTTTTTCGATCCATTCTCCACTCCATAAACTATTCTCTCCGCTTCCCCTTCACTTCTCTGCTCCTTCCACTTCCGTCTTCTTGCCCTTCCACCCTCCCATCCAACTAGTTTCCATCGCAACACTGCTCCACTTTGAACCATTACTGCTAGGTCCACCTTCCCCGAACTGTTACTGCTGGGTCTTCATGGAAGCATGATCTTAGGAAAGAGTAATTTTGTTTTAGAAATTTATTTTAGTTAATTATATATTTTTTTCTTTTATGAAATGAAATATCTTATTACTTCATGTTTGTGCTAAATGTTCTTTTAAGTGTATCCTTTGAGTAATATAATCTTTGACTGATCTATTTCTAAAAGAGATGGGCTATGATCTATGGTACGGGCCGTACTCTCGTTAAGATAGATCATATCTTGATTATATTTTATGAGTTTTCTTTTTATTCGATTTATATTATTTTGTTATGTACTATTTGAAATTACTTAAAAGTTCTTGTAGATTTGACCCTTACTCTCCTTACTCTACCTAAGAATAATAGAATTAAGGTATTAAATGGTACGTAGTGACGCACATCACCTTGGACCATTTCATACATGTATTTCAAAACTTTTTTGAAACTTATAGCAGCAAAAATAATTTGGATTAATCTAATTAATCTACCATGCATTAGATCTAATCTACAAACAACCAACATAAGGATCATAACATGATAATGATGCATATAAAAAAAACTGAAATACAAGAGAGCAAGCATAGATCACATCTTGCTTTAAAACTAATACTGTAGATCACATCTACAATATCAATGAGTTTGAAACCTATTACCTTTACACGGGTTGAAGATCTTCATTGTTGAAAAACTGTGGTATCAAGGTTCTTCCTAGCCATACACATGTATGGCCTCTATAGGATGTCCACACAAAATCCCGTGTTGACCGACCTCCCTGGAGTACTAGCTCTTTGGAAAGGCCTTTCAATGGCCGATTACTCCATCTTCTTTAGACCACTTGGACTCTCCAAAGGATGAAGAAAAACACTTGGAAGAAATGAGGAGGTGAAAGAATATTAGAAGAGACCAGACACTCGAATCTTTCCTCTATTCCCAAAACTTAGTAGGAGACCTAGAAAGTACCCACGTCCAAGAGAACTTTTCTCTTCTTAAGTTTAAATTCAAATTCAAAACTTGAATTCAAAATCCAAATTGTTGAACTTGCAAGAAACAAGGGGCTTTGGGCGCATGGGTGTGGTCCACTCTAATTGGATTTAACTCGAGCTCAAACCAAATCCTATTTGATTGGATCCAAAAAGGTTAGTGAACCTAATCAAATTAGGAACCCAATCTAATTAACTAAATCCTAATCCAATTAGGAATTAATTGAGCCCGAGTCCTAATCAAATCAGGAATTAATCTTTTTTAGTGATTAGATTTCCTGATAACCTAATTGGGTCAACCTAATTCAATCCAATTCAATTAGACTTGATTCAATCCTCATTGCTCAATCAAATTGAGATAATCAACAATTCAATTGCTAATTAATCTTCTTATCAGAGATTCACTAACTCTTAGTGAATCTCTGATAAGTCGACTCATGGATAATATAGATGAGTTGGCTCACAAATGAGCCGACTCATAGATGAGTTGACTCACAGATGAGTCGACTCATAGATAGTCGACCCATAGATAAGTTGACTCACTATTAAGTCAACTCAAGGTTAATCATCAACCAATTTGATGATTAAACCCTGAAATGATTCATAATCTTTGATCAACCATCAGATCAGTCAAAACTTAAATTATGTGTGACCTCATAGGTTTGAACACTAAGTCAGTAGTATAGGAATAATTCCTATACCAATTGAAATAACCATCTAGCAATACCTGACATCCGGATAGGTCGAATCGTTGCTAAGCAACATTCAAGAACCTTTGTTATATGGTTAGTATATAATTCATCCCTTTGACCCTCCATGCTTAGGATAACTTCAAGGTTAAACTGCCAACCCTTAATTAGTACATCTATATAGTGTCTCAACCTTACAAATTCTATGACTCCTCACAAGGATTACCCTAGCTAAGACTTTGCTAAATTGAAACATAGCAAGGAATTATCTCCAATAACTTAGTGGTCAATCCCATCTTGACTCACACACCGACTTTACAAGTACTTAATTGTACCCAAAAATCTTCTACATTGAATTAAAAATTCAGGTAGTTCAGTACCAAAGTACGGTAAGTTACTTGCAAGTCACCGTGATGTTTTCAATTCTGAAAGATACTTATATCCATATCCAATGCAAGTAACTCTTAGTAATAGAGTGCTCTACAGGTGGCTCGCATTCAGTGAAATTTACTCCTACATTTCACCTACATGCCATAGCAGTGTCTATAAATTTCTTGGTTAAAATGATAACTAATTCATATAGTACACAATAACCAACACTCGATAAACATTATCATCCTTTAATAATGTATTATTTGGTCACAAACAAGTTTAAGAACTACATGATAAATCCTTCTTTATCGAATGAAAGTAGTTCTAAGGACTTCATGATAAAAGAGTTCATTACAGGAAGATATACATATAATGAATTGCCAAATAACTTTTATTAAATAATAATTCATATACAATTGCAAATAGCACATCCATCTATAGGTTAAATGATTGATTTTAGGATATAATTCCTAATAACTCCCACTTAGACTAAAGTCAATTGGAATAGTATCTAATACCCATCTTCCATTTGTGATCATCGAACTCTTTGATTTTAAGGGTTTTAGTAAATAGGTCAGCGAAGTTCTCTTTTTCATTGATCTTCTTACACTCGATGTTGCCTCGTTCCATAATCTCTCGTACAAGGTAATAGCTATGCAGAATATGTTTGGTTTGCTGATGGGACTTTGATTCTTTTGCTTGAGCTATAGCACTAGTGCTATCACAATATAGGAGAACTGGACCATCAATGGAAGGTACTACTCCAAGCTCATAGATGAACTTTCGTAACCAAATAGCTTAATTTGCAGTATTGGATGCTGTAATATACTGTACCTTGCAAACTGAATCAGCCATGATATGCTGCTTGAAACTTTTCTAGAAGATCGCTCCACCATTCAGGATAAATACAAAATCTGACATACTTTTACTATCATCCCGATTTAATTAAAAATTGAAATCAGTATATCCCACAAGTTTTAAGTCAGATTCTTTATAAACGAGCTATTGGTCCTTAGTATTTCTCAAATACTTAAGGATTGTCTTTACAACTTTCAAATGGTTCTCTCCTAGATTAGACTGGTATCTACTCATTATCCCTAGTAAATAGGCCACATCCGTTCTTGTACATGTCATGGCATACATGATCGAACCCACTATGAGGCATATGGAATTCTACTCATATGCTCTCTTCAGGAGTTGTCACATAATTCTTCTTAGATAGAGAAATTTCTTGATTTATCGATAGATAGCCTTTCTTAAAATTTTTCATGCTAAACCATTTCAGCATAATATCGATGTACATAGATTGGGACAATCTAAGTAACCTCTTAGATCTATCTCTATAGATCTTCATCTCAATAATGTAGAATATTTCTCCCAAATCCTTCATAGTGAATTAAGATGAGAACCATATTTTATTCATTGTAATGCAGGGATGTCATTCCCAATTAAGAGAATGCCATCCACATATAATATATGAAATATAATAACATAACCATCACCCCACTTATAAATATAATGTTCTTCTCTATTTTTAATGAAGCTATACGTTCTGCTTGTCTTATCAAAATGCATGTTATAACTTCGAGATGCCTACATCAATCCATAAATAGATATCTAAAATTTGCATACCTTTGATTTATCTATGGATGTGAACCCTTCAAGTTGTATTATATATACCTCTTCATCCAACTCTCCATTTAGAAAAGCTGTCTTGATATTTATTTGCCATATTTCATAATCAAAGAATGTAGCTATTGCAAGTATAGTCCATATACACTTGAGAATTACTATAGGAGAAAACGTCTCGTCATAATCAATATCATAATGTTGACAATAACCCTTGGCAACCAAATAGGTTTTATAGATCTCCACCTTCCCATTTACACACCTTTTTCTTTTAAAAATCTATTTGCACCCAATGAAATTTATCCCTTCAAGCAGATCAACAAGTATCCATATACTATTAATCTTCGTAGACTCCATTTTAGATTCATGACTTCTAGCCACTTATTAGAGTCAGATCTCTGCATGGCATCCATATAGGTGATCGATCCTCGTTGTTCTCATTGAGTTCAACAGGATCACCATCCCAAACTACCAAGAAACTATAGTATATATCTGGTTGATGTGGTACTCTACAAGATCTCTTTAAACATGCCTCCATAATGGGCTCTAAGTTTGATCTAATCAAAACCAATTCTATATTTTGTATCGATTCTTCTACCTATCGGACTTCATCAAGTTCAACCTTAGAGACTTTAGTCCCTTCATTAAGAAACTCTTTTTTTCAAAATGGTAGCCCTAAGACTGACGAATACATTTTGTTCCTCAGCAAGATAAAAATAATAACCCTTAATTTCTTTGGGATATCCAATAAATAAGCATTTATCAAACTTAGGTCCAAGCTTATCTATCTTTAAATGTTTGACATAAGCCTGGCATCTCCAGATCCTAAGATGTGAGAGTACCAGCTTATGCCCTATCTATATCTTATATGGTATTTTATCAATAAATATAGGATCGACGCCCCAACCAACTATCCAAAAAAAAGCTCCCAATTTAGAAGTGGTGGTTTATCTTTCTTAAAGCAGGCAGTGCAGCAATCCCGGGGTGCACGAGTCGACTCCCCCGTCGAGCACTGCAGCCCCAACCTAGCGTACTATCACCGAGCTGACTCCCGCCTGCGGATGAGCACCGCTGCACCACCCAAGGGGTGTTGACGTGGCACCAGCCTCACCTTAACAATGGCACCCACATTCTGTGGGCCCAGACCCCCGCACCTCGAGGGTGTGAGCTGGCCCACCCAACAATCCTTCCAAGCAAAAAATTCCTCGAGAATTCTGCCTGCAGGGACTCAAACCCGTGACCTCGGCTCTGATACCAACTATAGGATCGATACCCCAACCAACTATCCAAAAGGAAGCTCCCTATTTAGAAGTGACGATTTATCTCTCTTAAAGCAGGTAGCGCAGCAACCCCGGGGTGCACGGGTTGACTCCCCCGTCGAGCATCGCAGCACCAACCCAACGTACTATCACCAAGCTGGCTCCTACCTGGGGACGAGCACTGTAGCACCATCCAAGGGGCGTTGACGTGGCACCGGCCTCACCTTAACAATGGCACCCATATTCCGTGGGCTCAGACCCCCGTACCTCGAGGGTGTGAGCTGGCCCACCCAACAATAAACTTACTCAGAACCCTATTAAGAATGTAACAGGCTAACTTAAAAGCATATCCATAAAAAAAAATTGATAGACTTGCAAAGCCCATCATAGACTGAACCTTGTCTAATAGTATTCGATTCCTCCTTTCTAACACTCCATTTAGTTGAGGTGTCCCACGAAGTATCCATTATGAGAGAATTTCATTCTTCTCTAGATATGTCATGAAGTCACCAGTGAGGTATTCTCCTCCTCGATTTGATTGAAGAGTTTTCGTACTCTTTCCAATTTGTTTATCTACCTCATTATGAAATCATTTGAATATTTCAAATGATTCAAATTTATTCTTCATAAGATTGATGTACCCATATCTAAATAAGTTGTCAGTAAATGTAATAAATAGCAATAGCCTTTTCTCGCATAAGTATTCATTGGTCCGCATATATCAGTATATATTAGACTTAGAACTTTATTGGCTCTTTCACCTTTTTTAGTAAAGGGTGAATTGGTCATTTTTCCTAGAAGGTAGAACTCACAGGTCGATAATGATTTGCAATCATTGACATTCGAGGATTCCCTCTTTTGTCAACATATTTATCCTATTCTAGTTAATATGACCTAGCTTATAGTGCCAAAGAAGGCATTAGTGACATCATCTAATCTAGGACATTTATTAGAAGTGTGCATTATACTAATAGGCTGTGATAACATATAGATGTCATTTTTTAATTCTCCATACATCATAGTAACATCATTCACAATGATATTCCTGATTGCTATCGTAGATGGCCAAAAATAATTCACCAGCTTAAACTATAGTTAGGATGAGTTAGGATCATATCCACAGAGATCAGTTGGGATTATATTCACTTTTAATTAAAATTTTTAGTTAGAGTTCTAATTAATTTATAAATGTTAAAATTAGAAAAGATTGGATTGTGGTGAAAATTAAAAATTAAAAAAAAATAAGAATCCTAATTAATTAACAAGAAGAAAATTAAATAATATAAAATATGTATCTCAGGATTTTGATTCGATCTTCAATAAAATATAATTTAGTTCTTTATTATGTAATTAGTAAAGTTGTGATCGATTTTCAAGCATAACTTATCTTGCTTGGTATATATCTGTCCCTATATAGTCATAGGTTATTCAAAGTTTGAAACCTGAGCTTAGCATATCTCATTGGGTACAAATATAACCCTACATAGCCATAGGTTATTCAAGGACTCAATTCATAAAAATAATTAAAATATCCTATAATTCGATTCCGAGCATAATCTATCTCACTAAGCATGAATCGTATCTTTAGATCATGATTCATCTCTACGTAGTCATAGGCTATTCAAAAATCAAAATTATAGTACATACAATAAATGCAATGCTTGAATTAATGAAAAAAATATACATGAAAGAACAAATCATTATATTCAAGATATCTAATTACATAGAAAAGAAACTAATACAAATAAAAAGAACCTCCTCTACTCCCCTGGAGACGTGGAGACTAGCCAAGCATAGTGTCTGCAAGCTTCATCTTCAATGGGAGGAAGGATGAAGAAGAAGAATGCTCGCCAGCTTTCCTCCCCTTGAAGCTCTTCCATCATAAATAGAAAGGAAAGAAAATACAACTTTGTTGGCTACCTATGCTTCTCTACTTGGTTCCTTCTGTGCTTCATTGCTTCCCTTTAAATAAGCCTCAAACCAGTCCAATCTGTATCAAGTTTGGCTTTCAAAGCCTCCCTCAATTCATATTTGACTGCCTGAGAGCCACTAAGTCATCGGATGAAGATCAAAGGACCAAAAATCATGCTAGATCACCACATCAAAGCCTAGTTGCAATCGAACTAAACCATCACCATTAGATTTGTGCACATCATGCCTTAAATCAAGCAGCAACATCCTTCTTCAAATTGACTATGTTCCCAGTCATTAGATCTTAGTCCAAATGCCATCTCTGCCATCCATCAATGCTGGACCATGCCAAGACTATGCGGTACCTCAAGGATCATGCTAAGAAATCCCCTGCACCACATGAAAGTTCTTTTTCAGAATCTCTAGGTGCCACATAAAAAATGAAGTCATGCTTCTTTCCTCTAGCTTCCAAGACCTTAGCTTGCTCGCAAAACTACCACCACCACCACCCAATCATGCATCTAGAAGCCTCATAGGAGCCGCCCGCGCACCGCCACCGCTACTAGCATTATCAGAGCCCTCGCCACTTCCATCGTCGTCATCCATCTTTGTCAAAACCTCCCACTCGGGTACTCCCTATGGCTATGGAATTCTCGTGCACCGTCACCATCCATCTTTGCTGTCAAACCTCATTGCTTTCCGCCACTACTTCCGGTGCCATTCTCCACCTTTGGATTACATCATTGAGACCTCTCGTGTGGATGCTCCCTGTGCTGTGCCATCACTTCACCACTAGGAGAGTCATTGTTGCCATCTCCATTTGCTAATGCCGCCCTCTTTAGTCGCTACCTTTGTCATCGGCATCGTTGCCATTATCGACGAAACCACCCAAAATCACTGGCATCTTTTTCGAGTGTTCCCCAATAGCCATGGACCAAGAAATGGCCTCTGTAGATTGAAGGATGAGCCGTACACCGAACGACCGGTCCATGGTGGACCGGCCAATTTAAAATTGGGTTGGGCTTGATTTTTGTGACTAATTTTGATCCAATTTTGGACCCATTCGAGCTAGATCTGGGTCTAACTTCAGTCTTCAATTCAAAATCCATTTTGAGTCTAATTTGTTTCTAATTTGAGTCTTTTTGACTTTCAAATCAGGGTCTTTGTATTAGCACTTATTTTTCTTGCAAAAGTTATATATAAGCATCATTTTCTTAAGAATAAAGGTTAATTAGTCCATAAATTAATGCTTTTATTGATATTTATAATGTGCTTATCAATTACAAAAGTCATTCTTTATTGAAAATTCATAAACTTCATTGGCCAAAAAGCCTGCAGAAATGGCATTTAATAAAAATGTTAGACAATGATGATAATTACTTAGAATGATAATATAAGAATTTAAAAAAAGCATGATGACACCTAAAGCTAGGACTAGAACTTGACTTCCATCTTCCACATTCAAGAATCTCTTTCTATCCTCAAATCTCCTACTGACTTAAAGTTCCTACAATGAATTACAAATATTAATCAAATTTTTGGTATCCAATATCGAGGTAGTAGTATCACAAATAGAGAAAATATAAGGTGTTATCATATAATTAGCTTGTCTAGCAACCACTTGCTGCTTTCTTTTATTCGGTCTATTGGATCAAGGAAATCAATATAAAGAGGATAGTTCCTCCTTCAATGACCTTTTTTTTTTTATGGTAGAAGCACTTTGCTTGACTTTTGTTAACCTTAGACTTCTTGATCTGAATGGGCTGAGATTCCCCGGCACGTTCTTATTTTTATTTTTCTTCTTTTCATTCTTAAAGTGATGGTGCCCAGAAAAAGATCCTTTCACCACATTCACCAACTCATGGAGCTGATAATCCATTTCATAAGTCTACAATAATCCTAGCAAACCATGGAGTTCACTACAAGCTTTATCATTCTATAATGATTGAAAAAATCAATGTAGGATTTGGGCAAAGAATTCAAAATCGCTTCTTTTTCTAACTACTCATGCAAGGAAAATCCAAGTTTGCTCAGGCGTTCAATTTACTCGATCATGTACAATATATGATCAGTGACCAATGCCCCCTCATGCATCCAAGTATTGAAAATAGCACAAGAGGTCTTATACCACTTAGCATCATATGTCATGCCAAAGAACTCATTCAACACTTAAAGCATTTCCTCTAGCTGAGCATCCTTGAACTTGTGACTGAACTCATCATTCATCACCATCCTCATTATGCAACACACAATGATTTGATCATTGAGTCACTTTTGATAAGTATCCTTGACCGCAATACAAGCATTAGGAGCGAGCTCCTGAGGTATCGGATCTATCATTACATACAAGATCTGTTGGTGCTCCAAAACAATCTTGAGCTTTCGATACCAGTTATCGAAATTGGATCCCATTAATTTATCATTGTCCAACAATGACCGGAGCAACAAGGTGGTAGCTATTACTAAAAAGAAAATATTAGACCAAATTAGTATATAAATTATTTAATCCCAAAGATTTGAACTTTAGTCTAAAGATTCTTCCATTATTTTATACGAATTGGTAGCCTCTATCTCAAATATGATGAATTACATTAATTTCTTAGCAGGTACTAGAATCTATATAGACTACACACGAGGTTGAATTTGCTCGGTCGACCCATGTATATTTGTAGGTAGGTTCTTAACCAATTATTTCTCCAAACAACTTTTAGTAAGAATTTTATCCCAGGCACCTCTTTAACAGGCCTTTGCACCTCCACTGAAAGTCCTGATTTGGTCCAACTATTAACATGATAAGACTCGGTGCTTCTAACCAATGAATGGCCAAGCCCAAGTTTACTTAGCCCGCTTGACCACTATTAAGAAAGTTATAACTGAATCATCATATTATAAATGATAATTCTAATAGCTAGACAAGCACCAAGCATTTGTACCTCCAATGGTTATCTAAACTATTGGACCCATTACCATCCACTTAATGGGAGGCTATAACTTAGTTATTCTCATAACTTCATCATTTTAAGGATCTAATAATTTAAAGGATTTGGACATATGCGACAGAAACAAAAGAAGATATAAACCATTAATCAAAAAATCTTCCCACTAACTTTATCAAGTCTTAGAAGAGGGTTCAAGACTAACTAGTCTAAGGGTACCTAGATCAATCATATTGATTAACCTTACTTGCATGGGTTAACTCATATCACTAAGCAACCTAATCAAAAGTTGATTGACTACTTTGGCTAGATAAGTAGAGATCAAAGGAAGGGTCCTTGTTTCTTTCCTTAGACACCAACTTAATTGGCCAGGAAAAAGAAAGGTCCTAATTAGAAACCCCTTTCAGCCACTTACCTTAGATACAATTGGTTTATCAGATTTGATTCGATAGCCTAATGACTTAGGCTCAACCATTGAGCCATAATCAGGTTCATTTAGAAATCAAGAATATGGACTTGATCAAGTTACAACTAATGAGTTTGATCTATAGAGAAGAAAACCTAATTCAACTTCTGGTTAGATTTAATTCAATTCTCTATTTAGTCCATATTTGATTATAATCCTAGGCTAACCTAGTTAAATGACTTGATAGGAGCTAACCCATAACCACAAGGTTTATAAAATGGCTTAAGATTTTTCATTCTCAACTCTAGATATTTTAACCATCAAAACTTAATTCTTAATTAAGTTTATGAATATATTTGAATTGAAATAATTCAATTTGAATTATAAAAATATTTTTTTATAAATCTTAGTAAATTAATTTTCTATTCAATAGTCATAAATCGACTCACCCTAGTCATGAGTCGACTCATCCATGAGTCGACTCATCACTGTGACTGTGACTCACAGAGAGGAAATAGAGACCTGTTACTTTCAGTCCACGGTCATGAGTTGACTCATCAGGAGTCGACTCACTAGGGTCACAACTCATCAATACCATGAGTCAGCTCACGCGGACTAACAACAAGAAGTTCAACATTTAGATCTAATTTTATTCTAAATAATTTAACCTAACAAATCATAAATCATTTTTTAGATATAATCTAAATATATTTATGATTTCAGATCTAAATTACAAGGATTAAAATAATTTTAATAAAATCATTGTTGCTATTTTTTTTTATGAGTCATATCACAAGTGGTACCCTTACATGCCATAAAAGACCCCATCGAATGGGAAGAGGGCCTTTAAATTCTATTTTTCTTTTATGACTGGATGGCCATGGTGATTCCACCCAATCCAAATACTAAGCAAAAAGATTAATCTAATAAAATTTTATATTTATCTGCAATCATATCATGCCAAATGAACCTATACTCTAATACCAATTGATGAAAACTTTGGACCATTTCATGCATACATTTCAAGATTTTTTCAAAATTTCTAGTAGCAGAAATAATTTAGATTAATCTAATTAATCTACTATGCATTAGATCTAATCTACAAACAACCAATATAAGGATTATGACATGATAATGATATATATATAAAAATCCTAAATACAAGAGAGCAAGCATAGATCACATTAATGCTTTAAAATCGACACTATAGATCATTCTACAATGTCAATGAGTTTGAAACCCATTATCTTTGCACGGGTCGAAGATCTTTGTAACTAAAAAATCGTGATATCAAGGTTCTTCCTAGCCACACATGTATATGGCCTCTACCGTGATATCAAGGTTCTTCCTAGCCACACATGTATATGGCCTCTATATGATATCCACACGAAGCCCGCGCTGACCGACCTCCCTAGAGTGCTAGTCCTTGCAGAGGACATTTGATGGCTAATCACTCCTTCTTCATACCACTTGGACTCTCCAGAGGATGAAGAAGAACACTTGAAAGAAATAAGGAGGTGGAAGAATATTAGAAGAGACTAGACACTAATCTTTCCTCTCTTCCCAAAATCTAGTAAGAGATCTAGAAAGTACCCATGTTCGAGAGAACTTTTCTCACCTTGGAAACCCCACACTCCCCCACTCTATTTTCTAGTTAGAAGACCTTTTTCACCAGGTTCACCAGGCTCCCACGCCCACCAGCCACCTCCTTTTGAAGAGGCATTTAAGAGAGGTTAAGGAGTAAGGGAGTTAGAGTGTGGTTAAGAAGAGATTAAGTGGTTTTGAATCAAAATCAAAACCAACTCAATTTGAATTCCAAATTGAATTCAAATTCAAATCCTTATTTGAATTCATAATTCAAATTTAAATTTAAATTCAAAACTTGAATTCAAAATTTAATTTTGAATTCACAAGAAATAAGGGGCTTTGGATGCATGGATGTGGTCTAATCTAATTAGATTAAACTCGAGCTCAAACCAAATTCTATTTGGTTAGATCCAAAGAGATGAGTGAACCTAATCTAATTAGGAATTTAATCTCATTAACTAAATCCTAATCCAATTAGAAATTAATTGAGCCCAAGTCTTGATCACATCAGGAATTAATCTTCCTTAGTGATCAGGTTATCTCATAACCTAATTGGATCAATCTAATTAAATCCAATTTAATTAGACTTGATCCAATTCTCATTGCTCAATCAAATTGGGCTAATCAACAATTCAATTATTAATTAATCCTCCTTCAAATTCACTAACTCTTAGTGAATCCTTAATGAGGCGACTCATAGATAATACAGATGAGTCGACTCATAGATAATACAGATGAGTCGACTCATAGATAATACAGATGAGTCGACTCATAGATGAGTCAACTCATAAATGAGTCGACTTAAGATTAATTATCAACCAATTTGATGATTGAACACTGAAACGATTCACAATTATTGATCGACCATTAGATCAGTCATGAACTTCTATTATATATGATCCCATATATTTGAATACTAAGTCAATAGTACATGAACAATTTTTGTACTAACCAAAGTGACCATTTATTAATGATACCTGACATTCAGATAGGTCAAATCATTGTAAAATAATATTCAAGAACCTTTGGCATATGGTTACCATATAATTCATTTTTTTGACCCTCATTGTTCGAGATGACTTCAAGGTTAAACTGCCAATCCTTAATTAGTACATCCATATAGTTTCTGAACCTTACAAATTCTATGACTCCTCATAAAGATTATCTTATATAAGATTTTGCTAAATTGAAATATAACGAGGCATTATCTTCAATAACTTAGAGTGGTCAATCCCATCTTGACTTACACACCGACTTCACAAGTACTTGACTATATCAGAAACCTTCTATCATTAAATTAGAAATTCCAGTAGTCTGGTACTAAAATACAGTGAGTTGCTCGCAAGTTACCGTGGTGATCTTAGGTTTGAAGAACATTTATATCCATATCCAACGCAACCCTTGGCATTAACATACTCTATAGGTGGATCACGTTTAGTAAAATATACTCCTACATTTTACCTGCATCCATACTAGTATCTTCACACTCCTTAGTTAAGAGGACAATTAAATCATATGGCACATAATGATTTATACTTGATAAACATTATTGATATGGCTACATTGCTGACGTAGAATGTGTGTCAGATCCAGCTGGATGCCGCCGGTGCCACGTGGATTTTTCTTTCAAAATTCCCCGCTCGGGGCGAAGTGTTTCTGCTCCTTCGCCAGGTGGCACCCCAAGACGGGCCCACCTCGGTTGAATTCGAGCCTTCCTCCACCACTTCGCCAGGTGTCCACCCAGGAGGGGTCCACCTCGGCCGAAGCTGGCAGCCCCTGCTCCCTCGCCAGGTGGCACCCCAAGACGGGTCCACCTCTTTCGAGGTCGAGCCTGTCGCTCCTGCTCCTTCGCCAAGTGGCACCCCAAGACGGGTCCACCTCGGCCAAAGTCGAGCCTTCCTCCGTCGCTTCGCCAGGTATCCGCCGAAGAGGGGTCCACCTCGGTCGAAGCTGGCAGTCCCTGCTCCCTCGCTAGGTGGCACCCTAAGACGGGTCCACCTCTGCCGAGGTCGAGCCTGGCGCTCCTACTCCATCGCTAGGTGGCACCCTAAGACGGGCCCACCTCAGCCGAATTCGAGCATTCCTCCACCACTTCGCCAGGTGTCCACCCAGGAGGGGTCCATCTCAGCCGAAGCTGGTAGCCCCTGCTCCCTCGCCAGGTGGCACCCCAAGACGGGTCCACCTCTGGCGAGGTCGAGCCTGGCGCTCCTGCTCCTTCGCGAGGTGGCACCCCAAGACAGGTCCACCTCGGTCAAAGTCGAGCCTTCCTCTGCCACTTCGCCAGGTGTCCACCCGGGAGGGGTCCACCTCGGCCGAAGCTGGCAGCCCCCGCTCCCTCGCCAGGTGGCACCCCAAGATGGGTCCACCTCTGTCGAGGTCGAGCCTGGCGCTCCGTACCTTCGCTAGGTGGCACCCCAGGATGGGTCCACTTTGACTGAAGTCGAGCCTTCCTCCGCCACTTCGCCAGGTGTCCGCCAAGGAGGGATCCACCTCGGCCGAAGCTGGCAGCCCCTGCTCCCTCGCCAGGTGGCACCCCAAGACGGGTCCACCTCTATCGAGATCGAGCCTGGTGCTCCTGCTCCTTTGCCAGGTGGCACTCTAAGACGGGTCCACCTTGGCCGGAGTCGAGCCTTCCTCCGCCACTTCGCCAGGTGTTCGCCCAGGAGGGGTCCACCTCGGTCAAAGCTGGCAGCCCCTGCTCCCTTGCCAGGTGGCACCCCAAGACGGGTCCACCTCTGCCAAGGTCGAGCCTGGCACTCCTGCTCCTTCGACAGGTGATACCCCAAGACGGGTCCACCTCAGTCGAAGTCGAGCCTTCCTCTGCCACTTCGCCAGGTGTCCGCCCAGGAGGGGTCCACCTCGGCCGAAGCTGGCAGCCCCTGCTCCCTCGCCAGGTGGCATCCCAAGACGGGTCCACCTTTGTCGAGGTCGAGCCTAGCGCTCCTGCTCCTTCACCAGGTGGCACCCCAAGACGGGTCCACCTCGACCGAAGTCGAGCCTTCCTCCGCCGCTTCGCCAGGTGTCCACCCGGAATGGATCCATCTCGGTCAAAGCTGGCAGCCCCTGCTCCCTCGCCAGGTGGCACCCCAAGACGGGTCCACCTCTGTCGAGGTCGAGCCTGGCGCTCCTGCTCCTTCGCCAGGTGGCACCCCAAGATGGGTCCATCTTGGTCGAAGTTGAGCCTTCCTCCGCCACTTCGCCAGGTGTCCGCCCAAGAGGGTCCACCTCGGTCGAAGCAGGCAGCCCCTGCTCCCTCGCTAGGTGGCACCCCAAGATGGGTCCATCTCTACCCAGGTCGAGCCTGGTGTTCCTGCTCCTTCGCCAGGTGGCACCCCAAGATGGGTCCACCTCGACCGAAGTTGAGCCTTCCTCCGCCACTTCGCCAGGTGTCCGCCCAGGAGAGATCCACCTCGGTCGAAGCTGGCAGCCCCTGCTCCCTCGCCAGGTGGCACCCCAAGATGGGTCCACCTCTACCGAGGTCGAGCCTGGCGCTCCTACTCCTTCGCCAGGTGGCACTCCAAGATGGGTCCACCTCAGTCGAAGTCGAGCCTTCCTTCGCCACTTCGCCAGGTGTCCGCCCAGGAGGGGTCCACCTCGGTCGAAGCTGGCAGCCCCTGCTCCCTCGCTAGGTGCACCCCAAGATGGGTCCACCTCTGTCGAGGTCGAGCCTGGCACTCCTACTCCATCGCCAGGTGGCACCCCTAGACGGGTCCACCTCGATCGAAGTCGAGCCTTCCTCCACCACTTCGCCAGGTGTCCGCCCAGGAGGGATCCACCTCGGCCGAAGCTGGCAGCCCCTGCTCCCTTACCAGGTGGCACCCCAAGATGGGTCCACCTCTGCCGAGGTCGAGCCTGGCGCTCCTGCTCCTTCGCCAAGTGGCACCCCAAGATGGGTCCACCTCGGTCGAAGTCGAGCCTTCCTCCGCCACTTTACCAGGTGTCCGCCCAGGAGGGGTCCACCTCGATCGAAGCTGGCAGCCCCTGCTCCCTCGCCAGGTGGCACCCCAAGACAGGTCCACCTCTGCCGAGGTCGAGCCTGGCGCTCCTGCTCCTTCGCTAGGTGGCACCCCAAGACGGGTCCATCTCGATCGAAGTCGGGCCTTCCTCTGTCACTTCGCCAGGTGTCCACCCAGGAGGGGTCCCCCTCGGCCGAAGCTGGCGGCCCCTCTGCTCCCTCGCCAGGTGGCATCCCAAGATAGGTCCACCTCGGCCGAAGTCAGCCTTACTCTGTAAAGCCTCGGGGAGGCAGAGGCATGGGTCACGAGGTCACCACTAGAATCGACGTATGCCGCATCCTGTACAGGGCACCAGTACGGCCCGCAACAGTGCACGGAACCTCGTTTATATCAGTTAAGCAGGGCCCCACGATCGAGGAATAAAATCCTTGTGGACAGGGGCCTGGAACACTGGAAACCCGCTGTCAACACCCCGAAAGGAGGGCTCCCTCGCTTGGCTCGAGGTCTCGCCAGATTTCTCCTTTCGTGATAACACGGCGGACAAGGCATGCCAGCCACTTAACTCCCGGACTCGAAGGGGAAGGGGTCAAAGGATCCAGAGATCTCCGGGAGCCTCCGGGGAGGGGAGGGAGGCCAAAGGCGGTCCGGTGGTATAAAAGGGACGATAAAAATGGATGGAAAGGTAAGCCAAAGGAAAGGAAAGAATACTGAGAGAACGATCCTAGGACCCCCAGAAGTCCTCAAGCGCAAGCTCGGTAAACCCAGCGCAGAAGGCTGGGCTTCAACCCCTCTCTTCCTCATACTCCTTTCATCAAAACTTCTTCTAAGAACGGGAATCCACGGGAGACCCGCCTTAGTGGACCTGTTCCATCTTGCCGCTCTCTGACTTGACCATCGAAGTACCCTCACCGGAATCCCCGGCCTGGGTCTCTGACCTTGTTTTGCAGGACCGAAGGCTTAGAGATCTCAAGGTGGGAGATCCACAAAGCGGTGCCAGCTCGAAAGCTACAGGCCATCGCGGTAAGATCGGCAATAATTATCATCCTTTAATAATGTATCATATGGTTGCGAACAAGTTTAAGATCTATATGATAAATCCTTTTTTATCAAATGAAAGTAGTTCTAAGAACTTCATCATAAAAAAGTTCATTACAGGAAGATGCACATATGATAAACTACTAAATAACTTTTATTAAACAATAATTCATATACAATTATAAATAGCACAATCTTTTATAGGTTAAACGATTGGCTTTAGGATATAATTTTCAACACTTATCTCAGGTTGATGCACACATCACATCAAGGACATCATGACCTGCCTTTTTATCCAGCAACCTCAAAGCTTTCGAGATGCCATCCACAATACGATCATCGAGATTCTCTGGAATCCATATATGTATAATCAACTAACTTCATTATTATAGCCATCATAGCAGATAAATTTATTAACTTATTTTAAGTTTTTATACTTAAAAGCTTTACATATTTAGGCTTAAGTTGGAGGAGGGGACCTATGGAATAAAAATTCAATCTAACCATCCAATTGATGGGCCGAAGGTGTCTATAGCTCCGTATCATCAAATGAAATAATAGAAATAATCTATTCGAGAATCGAAGGAGTATATCAAAATATATGTCTCTGTATCAATATATATATTTTTATATCAAAACTTATTAATAATATTTTATTTTTCTTCATTACAAAATGCTAGGATATTCAGATCTCATCCACTGGCTACTAGAAAGAATGTACATGAGCAAGAGGAGGACGACAACAACGAGGAGGATCTTATATGATTTTTTTATTTTGATATTATATATTTAATTTTAATACTTATAAGGCATTATTAATTTATAAAATTATATATATTATATTTTAATATAATATAATTAGTTTTTTATTTATAATTATGGTACTTTTTTATTATGAATTTACAATATTTAAAAAATTTAATTGCATATTATTATAATTAAAATATGTTTTAAATAATATAATTTTAGATTTTTTAAAAATTTAAAAAATTATTATCGATAGTATTAGAGATGGTATATTACAGTCAGAAATAGTTATTATTAGCGATGATAGTAATTAGTGATGGAATATTTAGTTGCTAATATTTGTTAACTTTTAATTTAAAAAATAACTAAAAATATCATTAGTGATGGTGTTGCCATTGCTAATACGATTTCTAATACCCTTTATTAGTGATGGATTTTTGTCATCACTAATAAGCCCTATTAGCGACAAGGGTTTTTTCGATGAACTTTTAGTGATGGTTATCTGTCACTAATAGTATTAGCGATGGGGATTGGGTTACTAGCGACAGTAATTAGCCATTGCTAATAACTTATTTTTTTAGTATAGGTAGGGTTTTTGGCATACCTTTGGGGCTTCCAGGAAACCTCCTTTTATTAAAAAAAGGTAGGGATAATTTTGGGATGAAAAGATTTTAGCAAATTTGATAGAAAGTGATATGCAGGTCTCTAGGGGATCTTCCTGTCCATACAGAATGTCCACTCCCTTTTAAATGAGATTTTGTTCTTTATATGGGATCAGCCATGTTTTTTAATGACAACATTGACCACTACATGGATCTAGCTATGCACTCCTTAATTACAAAGATATTATGGTGATTAGCAGTTATGGAGCATGATGTGACCCTATGTCATACAATCTGAGGAGTGGAAATGAGTGTCAGTTGTGCTAACTTTCGAAATAACATTCTTAAGTACTTGAGAAAAATTAAAGATTTGTTCTTGATTTTTGGAGAAAGTTCTGAGTTGCAGGTTGAGGGATATACTGATTTAGACTTTATATCTAATCATGATGACAAAAAGTCCACATCAGAATGTATGTTTCTTTGTAATGGTAGTTATACAAGCTGGAAGAGTTTTAATTAACTCATAATTACTGATTCTACCATGAAAGATGAGTACATCACCACCTTGGAAGTTGCAAAAGAAGCCTTATGGTATAAGAAGTTCCTTGTAGAGCTTAAAGTGATGCCATCGTGCTATATTGGGATAATAACGATACCATAGCCCTTGCTAAGGAGCTTAGATTTTATCAGAAGAGTAAGTACATTGAGCGATGTTTTCACATCATATGCCACTATCTAAAGAAGAAATATGTCATGGTATGAAGAGTAGACTCTGCAAACAACATGGCAAACCTACTAATGAAGCAATTAAGCTAGCAGAATGGTGCGGACACCAGAGGCACCAAAATAAGACAGAGGCTTATCAACCCTTTGTGGATTTTCTAGTAGTGTTAGTCTATTTAAGTCTAGTTTGTATTAAGGGCTTAGCCTATTTGAGTCCCCACTTTGGCCCTCGAGTCATGTTTTTGGCCTTTTCACAATTGAGTCATGTATGTAGCATTTGATCCATACCATTAGGATTTTGGATTAGTCGGTCAAGTCAGCTCATGTTGAGCTAATCATATTCTGAGTCTTGTAATCATGTCCAGTTGTATTGAGTCTGTATTAAGTCAAGCCCAGTTAAAGAAGACTCAAGCATCTGAAGGACACCACCCAGCATGCCACCTCAGCAGCCGCATGGCATCCCAGGCACACCCTGAATTTCGTCACTTAGGATTACTTGGAGGATCATGAAGTCGGCCCATGCATGAGGAGTTGATGACTACACACCAGCACACCCCTTCCACACCCCAAGCACACCAACTCCACATGCCAGCATGATAAGAAGGAAAGTCAGAATAGATAAACATGAATCCCATGATTCATGCCAGCTTGCTTAGAAAAGAGTGGTCCACACCAAGCTAAGAAAAGTAAGAAGTTGGCGCCCCTTGGTCCACTTTTGGTTGCCCACTACCTACCTTGTTTTGAGGGATTTTGTATAGCATGAGAGTATTTTCTTCCATGTATTCAGCCCCACACTTTAGGAAGAAAGTGGGCACCCCTTATTTTCCTTGTTTTCTTTTGCTTGGGTCCTAAGTCTCATGACTCTATATAAGGGACCCCTTGTATGAAAATTTGATAATGTTTGATAAATATAAATTGAGTTTTCCAACTTCTACTATGTGCTAAGGGGAATCTATATGAACCCCTTCTTCTTCCTTGTCTCCTGCACCCTGCCTTTAGCCGCCATCAAAACCCTAGAAGCCATCTCTCCAAGCCTTGGCCGCCCAACACAAAAACTCTTCCATCCTTGTTGTTTTCAATTTATTTCTTCATCCTTGCATTATTTTCTAACCCCTAACAGGTGATTTACAGGTCCCTCGATGTCTACGAATCCATTGATTCCAGCCGGGCCACAATCGGATCACCGGGTTGAAAGCCGCAAATCGGTGGGTCTTCGACTTGATCATCCAGGCTGCATCCGAGAGCGAAGAGAGACCTCTGCAAGGATTCATCTACTAGATCCTGTCAGGTACACCCCCTCTACTTTCCAGTAGTGTTATTGAAGGGAAACTAGCCCAACCGGGGCTTCTTAGCCTCGGCGGTCCTCTTTTCAATTACTTTTAGGATCTTTTTGCATGCTGTTGCTTCTTATTTTTGCATAGAACTCTCTACTTAAATTTTTGGCCTTATTTTCAGGATTTAGATACATAACTCAACATATAAAAATATAAAAAATATTTTGCATGCATATTTAGTCCTGCATCATTTTGGTATTAGAGCCTGTTTGGGCTCAATTTCTCTTTGAATATTTGGATCGGGTGCTTCACCATGGCCGTCCAGTCATAGGAGACAAATAGGGCTGCAAGACCCTCTCTTCCCAATCTATAGGATCTCCTATGGCATGTAAGGGTGCCGCTGTGATTGACCCCTGAAGAAGAAAACAAAGAGCTTCATTAGGTTAATTTGCATCTCGACTATCTCAGTACATAGCCTGCTATTTTAGTTGTTTCTATATATAAAAGTCTTCGATTTTAGTGATTTTTGTTTCGCTGGATTCCATATAATTAGAAGTAGTTTTCAGAATTCTTTTGGATTTTATTTCTATCTATAGATTTTCTACATATCGGATTACTATATGAGAACAAATCTGCTCTGAAATTCCAGCAAGTTCATTTTATCATACTTTCATTTCCATATAATTAAATTTTACACTATAGGTTCGTGTTTTTTTTTTATTTTCAGCAACTTATACTTCTACTAATCTACATCAAAACACACAAAAAAAAAAAAAAATAGATACATTGCATTAGGTTTCATGTGCATGCCATCATTTGCATAATTGACTTAAGGGCGTCAATATCACAAGATAAGGGAAGGATGTTATTACCTTTCCTTAGCCCGAAAACTACCATCATTGCATGTCGAACCTAAGCCTAATCTAAAATCAATTAGTAACCTAATAGCTTAGGGACATCAACGAGTCGGGTTTAACCATTTTAGGGAAGCTAGTGCATGCAACCCTTCAATTAGTACCGGGAAGCTGGTGTCTAAGGCAAGAGGTTTAGTGTCAAATGACCTAAGCGATGATGTGGTTCTTTAATTGGATCCTTGCGAAAGTAAGGGGGGCCTCCCACACTCCCACCTCTTACCTGGCTGGTGAAAGGGCTAGTTGTTGTGCTATGTGTCTTCTACGTTAACCCATTCTGTCTGAACTCCTAGGTCTAGCAAACCTTAGTACCCTCTATTGTGTATTGCATGTCTAGTCTAGATTAGGAGTCTATTAGCCGATCAGTCCTTATCCAACCCAGTGTAGTCATGAGATCAAACCTTGAAGCCCACTTGCGGGCCCTTAGTGAACAACTGGCCCAATTGGACCAAAAGATGGCCTAAGCAGAGGCACGGGCAAAAGGCCGCAAGGCCCATGCTAAATTCAACTCCTCTAGGCCCAATTCCCTTGATCCAAGAACCTATGATCATAATCTAGCCCCTGAGTCTAGCCCTAGGAGTCTATACCCATACTTGGTTGATTCAGAAGAAAGACCCATTAGGAACACCCAACCTTATGCACCCACTTTTGATGGAAGCCAAGAGTTGTATATTGATTGGGAGGAGAGAATGGATAAGTATTTTGAGTACACTAGGATGTTGAAGTTGGAAAAATTTAGATTGGCCGTACATAGGTTAACCCAATATGCTAAGTTGCATTGAGCAGCTATTGAGGATGAATGTTATCAAAGAGGAGATAGAATACGAGCTGGAGAACCATGAGAAGTAGGCTAAGAGAAAAGTATCTAGGTTAATTTTATAGGCAAAGACTTTTAGATCAATGGTACAAACTGAGATAGGGTGATAGACCAGTGTCTGAGTATATTGAGAAATTCAAGGGGTTTGTCAGGAGATGTAACACAACTGAATCTAAGACCATGACCATATCTAGATTTCGAGGAGGCCTATATAAGGACGCCCAGGGGGAATTACTTCAATGGAAAATTCATAATCTAGAGGAAGCTTATCGGATTGCTAGAGAATTCGAGTCTTATCAAAGAGAACTCATGAGCAGCCGACCTAGGCCTAGCATGATTAGCACATCTAGGCCAATTCTTAGATAGATTCTTTCAAACCAGCCTACTACTCCTATCCCATTAGTTTGCAAGGGAAAGACCCCTGAATCCATTAGTGAGCTTGAGGAAGAAGTTTATGAGGCTGAACCAAGTTTAATTAATGGATATGAAGGGGAAGAAGAAGAACCCATTAAAGAATTTCAGGGAGAAAAGGTTGAACCCATTAAGAATCTAGAGAAAAAAACTCCTGAATCCACTGAAGAATCCAAAGAAGACATCTATTAATCAAGTCTAGTGGAGGAGTATGATGAAGGTGGATGCAAGGTTGAGATCACTGAGAAACTAATTGAAAAAGATCCTAAACCCACTATAGAATTTGAAAAAGGAGCGACTGAGCTAGGATCAAACATATCAGATGAGGGTTCACTCGAGTTGTCCATAAAAGAGGTCTAGGAACAAGTCCCTAAGGAGCAACCCTAGGAAGTAGATATTATTTTAGAAAACTTTCAAGATAAACTTTTCGAAGACCTTCCTGATGACCTTCCACAATCTAGGAGCATCCAACCTATCCTAGATATTACACCCATAGATCAATATTCAAATCTTAAGGTCATCTCGAGTAATCAAGGTCTATTTCATGTTTCTAATAGATTATCCCAAGACTCCGATGTTTGTATCCTATCATACCCTAAGGCTTCCAATGTTCCCCAAACTATCAAATTACACTTTGTTGAGGTCGTTCAGTTGCACCAATACTGTGAGTATGTTAGGTTTGTGACCTACTTTTGGAAGACCTTATGGTATTTGCTAGAAGTCCATTCTAAATTTTCACGTGCATGCCAAACCAGGGTCAAACCTAAAGAGTCTATAGTCTGTTAGGTTTAGGCCCGAAGAGCCTAATAAAATTTCTCTCAATAGGAATGTATAGTTGAGTCTGCATTTTGCATCATGTTAGAATTCTGTATTAAGTACAAATTTTAAAATAATTTGGCTGATTCCCCGAAAGAGAGCCAAAGAGTTTGAACAAGGAGATTCTGTCATGATTAGGCTTAGGCCTGAGCGGTTCCCACCCGGGACCGTTAAGAAGCTTCATGCTCATAGAGCCAGATCTATTAGAGTGATAGAGAAGGTTGGACCAAATGCCTAAGTGTTAGATTTGCTCCCGGAATTTGGTATTAGTTCTACCTTCAATATTGTAGATCTGGTTGAGTATAGGGAACCGGCAGCGATATCCAATGAGGCCCTTGAACCTACTCCATCCCTTGTGAGTGATCCTAGCTTAGAGTGTCCACCAATTAATTGGCCTGAGAGAGGAGAACAGATCGAGCGTATCTTGGATGATCAAGCCATCACGACCCAGGGCCGCAGCTATCAACGCTACCTGGTCAGATGGCAAGGCAGGCCAGAATCAGATGATTCATGGAATTCTCGAGAGGACTTGCAGCGCCTCGACTCAGATCTTCTTGAGAGATATGTGAGCCAGTGTGATCCTTACTCGACAGGGTCGAGTTCCTCCCACCCTATAAGAATTGGTGCAGATACCAGAGGTACCAGAATAAGACAGAGGCTTCTCAACCCTCTGTGGATTTTCTAGTAGTGTTAATCTATTTAAGTTCAGTTTGTATTAAGGGCTTAGCCTATTTGAGTCCCCACTTTGGTCCCTAAGTCATGTTTTTGGTCTTTTCGCAATTGAGTCCTGTATGTAGCATTTGATCCATACCATTAGGATTTTGGATCAGTTGATCAAGTCAGCTCATGTTGAGCTAATCATATTCTGAGTCTTGTAATCATGCCCAGTTGTATTGAGCCTGTATTGAGTCAAGCCCAGTCAAAGAAGACTCAAGCATATGAAGGACACCACCCAGCATGCCACCTCAGCAGTCGCATGGAGTCCCAAGCACATCATAGATTTCGTCACCTAGGATTACTTGGAGGATCATGAAGTCAGCCCATGCATGAGGAATTGATGACCACATGCTAGCACACCCCTTCCACACCCCAAGCACACCAACTCCACATGCCAGCATGATAAGAAGAAAAGTCAAAACAGATAAATATGAATCCCATGATTCATGTCAGCTTGCTTAGGAAAGAAGTGGTCCACCCCAAGCTAAGAGAAGTAAGAAGTAGGCGCCCCTTGGTCCCCCCCCTTTGACTTCCCACTACCTACCTTATTTGGAGGGATTTTGTATGGCATAAGAGTGTTTTCTTCCATATATTCAGCCCCACACTTTAGAAAGAAAGTGGGCACCCCTTATTTTTCTTGTTTTCTTTTACTTGGGCCCTAAGTCTCATGACTCTATATAAGGGATCCCTTGTATGAAAATTTGATAAATTTTGATGAATATAAATTGAGTTTTCCAACTTCTGCTGTGTGCTAAGGGAAATCTGTGTGAACCCCTTTTTCTTCCTTGTCTCCTGTGCCCTGCCTCTAACTGCCATCAAAACCGTAGAAGCCATCTCTCCAAGCCTTGGCCGCCCAACACAGAAACTCTTCCATCCTTGCTGTTTTCAATTTATTTCTTTATCCTTGCATTATTTTCTAACCCCTGACAGGCGATTTACAAGTCCCTCAATGTCTACGAATCCATTGATTCTAGCCGGGCCGCTATCGGATCACCGGATTGAAAGTCGCGAATACGCAGGTTTTTTGCTTGACCTTGGGTTAAAGTGAAAAAGTGAGCTCCTCAACCTTGGGTTGTTTAAAGGAGACGCGGGCCCCTCTCTCGCCACTCATCATGAACCTCTTCCCGAGCTCTCTTCATCTTCTTGGAGGGAATGCCTCCTTAGCAAAGTACAACCACCACTTTTTTTTTGCTCATGCATACTTTCAAGCTTGCACATGTATCTTGGCATAATCCTTGGGAAAGCTCTTGTCTAGGAAGAAGATCAGTTGAGAATTCCTCAAACCTTCCTTCATGGCTGATATCATGATCAATTCATTGAGGTCACGAACTTCTAGAATGGTTGTGTTCAATTGGGCTATATAATCATGCAAACTATCGCCTTCTCTCTACTAGATGGAGAATAAGTTGTTAAAGTTCAATTGCTACTTTTGGTTACTACCGAAGTGCATGACATAGAGAAGTGCATTTGACACCTTTTGAAGTATCATAAAAGGCTTATAGCTATCGAGATGATCTAGCAGGTTAGTGGAGCCGTTGTAGGGCTTAACTTGTGGCATTTTGAATTGATTAGGGATCGGATCCTCTATGATATGGTGAGGAAAGAGAGGTTGCAAGTTGAAGTTGAGGCCATCTCTCTATGCTTGGCCTCCTTCCTAAATAGCCTCAAGGTGGTGGTTGATTTCTCAAACTTACTGCTCGAGCTTAGCTTCTTGTCAGGAGAGTCCCAAACTTTAGGAGTAACCTAGAGCAGAATCTTCTTTGAAGGACTCAAGAGAATGTCGACATCACTTCTTACACCTTGGTTCCTGGCGATGGGTGGGAGCAGATCAATAGATCACTAGTTTCAACTAGTGGATCAGCCAAGAGAGCCGTGCTTGTCCTAGACTCTTAGGATAAGATCGTCGATTTTGTTGTGAGGGTGCTAGTGGAGGAACAAGTTCTCCTCGTTGCTATTATTGCTCTGCTACCTTCTAAAGGCCTTGGATAGTAGCGATGAGGTGCTGGACTTGCTGCATCAAGATATGAAATTGCTATGGATCCACCACCACTGTAGATTGGGACAAGACCACATCCGAAGCTAGCATGACATCTTGGCTGCACTAGGAGGATTGTTGCTGTGAGGCATTGGATATGCCCATGGATTTGGCCATTTCTCTCTTGTTTTGCACTAGCTATACTTTTTCAAGAAAGTAAAGCCCTTCCTTTAGTGCTAATCTATTATATAAGTCTTTAATTTTCTAGCAATATGGACTTGATCTTTTACCAAGGTGGAGATCAGTCACCTATTAATGTGGAGAGATGTTGGAGTGCTCCTTCTTTCAAGAGACCTATAAAGAAGTAGTCCACTTATTAGAGATTTTGTAGTGTCAGATCCTTCAATATCTAAGTTAACCGGAGCTTCTGGCAATAGTAGAAAAGTAAAGGAAGAGAGAGTGGTAGAGTTTCGAGACTTTTCTCCTAAGAGAGTACTTTTCTCAGGTTCCCTTTGCCCCTTTTTATATAGAAGGGATGAGTAGGTCGATCATAATCGCTTAATTTATTATGATATGGAGAATCTATACCTATTAGAAATAGTGGGATGTTGGCTAGCAATCATGGAGAATCTTTATTTGTTACAGAAGGTGGAGGCACCAGCTACGAGTTTCAAATATAAATGGAGATTTAGCATGTTAATTACAAGCTGGCCTTAGTGCATGTCGTTAGTGGCGATGTGAGAGAAATCATTTATCATGTGTTGACCTCGGTGGTTGATTGGTGACCAGGCTCTAGATTAGTCAATATCCAAAGTCATAGACTAGTAGTGATTGTGTACCTTCTTCCTATGAAGGTCATTAGCGGTAGTGAGTCATTTCTTTGATTATGGTTTGATCTTCTCTAATTAGGAAAATAACTAATACCCCAACAAGATCCTTGCAAATAGTCAAGATTGATGGTTTATTTTTATCAATGTACAATAATCAAAGTTTTTATCATAGATTAACATGCTTTTTAACAATTGGACGTGAACTTAACATCGATCCATATCTTTTCCTCCTGGGCATTTGAGTTTTTTTATCAAGATTTGGAAATATAAGAGAAGACCATAAATAACATGGACAAAATTGTGAGAATGTTCTTGGAAAAAGCTTATAATAATATCAATGATAGCTCTTATTTGGAATAGTTAGCAAAATCAGACTAGGTAACTGAGATAGCCAATGCAAATTTTTGGATAAAGTTTAATGTTTATGATTATGATTGTTGTATATATACATACTAATCTTGTTACACTAGCTCATCCTATATGCTTGTCTCTAATATTAAAATTAGAGATCCAATACATGGCTATTCAACATTTTTCACACCATTCTAACATGGTAGTTGTTGTTATTGCTAGAATCCGACCTGAGAAGAGTGGTGAAGCAAAGATACTTGAAGATATGACTATCCATACTCCAAACAAGACCAATCGGAACATCAAGGCCATTCGCTAGAGATTTCTCAGTAGGGGATCCTTTAATACTCAACTTAGTCAAATTCTAGGAAACAATAGAAGAGAGAGAGTTTTAGTGAAGAGTTATGAAAAAAGCTTTATCCGAGGATCCCTAAGTTCCCTCTATTTAAAGAGAAAGGTTGTAGTTGTTATCGAGATAGATGAAATGTGGGTTAATTGCTCAGCAATGATCTCTATCATGCAATAATTACATGATAATGGACATCTATATTTTTCTATAATTATAAATGTTGCTGCTGGGAAATTTAATTGGCTTAAGCCGCTAAGCTAGAATAAAAAAATGGTGGTGATTATAGGACAACCAGTTAGACTCTTCGGAGTTGGGTGATGATGTTGTGTCCTTGGTCGATCTCTCAGACTAGTCCTGCAAAACCATCAAAGACAAAAAAATTTCTCTTGCCAAAGGGTCCCCCGATGCTTGAGTTAATTTCATGTGGAAGAAAACAAAAAAAGATCTAAGCTATAAATGGAGATGAAAAGGTCGTAGTAGAGAGTTTGAAGTGGGAAATGCTTAGTAGCAGTAAAGGATATAAAGATGGAAGGTGGAAGATGGAGAATGGAAGGGATGAGCTCAAATCTTTATGGAGGAGATTAGCTCCAGTGTATATGCAGTCCATTTCTAAATGAGGGCATGCAAAGGAGTCTTTACTTACCTGGAAGGTTTGGAAAAAAAGGTTTTATAATCGAGGGCAAGTACCTGTCGCCTTCAGAAACATGCATCGTTTGTCAGAAAATAATAATATATATGTTCCAAGATTTTTGAGATTATGGATCTCACTTAGTGGAGGAACGAGTGGCTGGTTGCTTGTCATCTTATGAATAGAATACTCTAGAACTTCTCTAGCACGGTTGTAAAAGACTCAGTGATAGGGATTATGCAACCATTCTATCATCCTCTATCAAAGACATGCGTTGAGTTGCCAAGGAACTTGCTAGCACCATAATGGATAAGCCGTTCTATAGTATATCAATAATTATTTTAATCATGTAATTATGGCCAAGTAAGTGTAACTACTGCCGAGATCGTGGCGCTAACATGATTGGATATCTATCATTTCCTGGCTTGCATTCAGCTTATTATGATCAAAGGTGCATTACTTCCAGCACCTCCAAGGTTGTTACTTCAATTTATTTTGAGATTAAACAAGTAAATATTCATCACACCAATTATCCTTATGGATATCTTATCTATTTGATTTTTCTAATCCAATCTTCATATTGTATGAATAAGATTGAGAGATTATTCTCTGGGACAAATTTGAAAAAAATTTTCATAATTTTAAAAATTATAGGAAGCATTTGATCAAGAACCACCTAACTTCAAGTCAATTGACAATATGGCATGGCTGAGCCAATAATATCTGCAATTCTTACTGCTTACCAGAGTAGATTAAAAAAAAAAAAAAAAACATAGACAAGCAAACGATAGCTATAGCTGGGGTGGAGGACCCAAAAATATCTGCGCACGCACGAGAGGAGCACGTGCATCACTCAAAATCGTCCTTGATGGGGTAAATAATAAAGATCCTATTGTTATCTAGCACACGTGCATCACTCAAAATCTTGCTTGATGGGGCAAATAATAAAGATCGTATTGTTATCTAGCATAGCAACTAGGAGGCACGAAATCCCTCGGGGAGGGGTAAAAAAAATAAAAAATAAAAATAAAAAAAATCTTCACCAGGTGGCGAATAATTTGAATCCCCTCGCAAAAAAAAAAAAAAAAAAAAAAAGAATAATAATCGAATCACCAAATTAATAAACTATCATTCTCCCACCAACCAGAAGACCAGAAGATCCATTGGTACACTTCACCGCCTACCTAACCCTTACCGAATGCCAATGCGTGATCGAGCGCAACACGTAGCCATTTTCCCACGAAATTAGCTGAGCACCTAAAAAGGGTCAAAAGGAGTCCGTAGCATCAGACGGCCAGGCCAGCAACGTAAAAAACGTGGATTAAAAACACCGCTTTTATCAAAAGGGGAAAAAAAAAAACGACAAGGGAAAAAGAGAGAGCCGAGGGGAGGAGGAAACGGCAACAAAAAAAAATGTAAAGGTCCACGAATCCAACGATCAGGATCACCATAAGATTGGTTGAGATGTCCATCTGGTGGCTTGATCGTAACAAATGATGCGGTCGATTGTTTTGGGCACAACGGACAAGAATCCTAGGACCGTAACGATCGTGTTAAAGCAACAGTGCGGGCACGGAGGGGGACAGAACTTGTGGAAAAAGGCCTGCACCCGCGGCAAACACGTGACACGTGTCACACGTTCCCTCGGTCGTGATCCAAAGGCTTTTCGGGAAATGAAAAGTTAGTAGCTATTTTCACCCAGGAGTTTGTTTTAGGTGCCGTTCGTCGCAGCGGAAGTTGTGGCGTGATGCATGCCAAAGGGTGGCGTGGGGATATCAATTCTCGGGCTTATTGTTGACGATGGTTGGTCTGAAATGTTTAATTAATCCAAGACGGTACTAAGTGGATTCGGATTCACCTTCGTTTCATATAGCCGACAAAAGGACAGCTGGATTCCACATTAAAAAAAATAGTTTGGCTATCTCGTGCCGAGAAATCGGCTCCATCGCGCATCCAATCACTAGTGGCTGAGATTAAAAAGAAACACCGTGATTCAACGTGTCCTTGTGATGGTTATTAGTGATTGACATGACCAATTCCGGTGTACCTCGCTAACCTTCGACTGCCACGTGGAGCTGGTGCTGTAGCAGTACTCTGCGAGATACACACTTTCGTATTTAAATTGATACTGGAAATAGAAGGTGATTTTGGTCACCGCCCGCTGAGTGGGTGCGGTAGCTTGGAAAGTGGAACAGTCGCGGTAGCGCCCGGTAATAAATCTGGGAGAAAGATTGGCCCAGCCACGATGTTCGATCACAACCGTCTAGTCCATGATGAGGAGAGACGCCAAAACCCGCGATCCAAAAAAGGAAACGGCCATCGCACGTGCGAACTGCTAGACAGCGGTCCGCCCACGTTCGCCTCGGGTCCCCTGCGGTAAAATTTTTAAAGCAGCGGGAGAGAGAACGCAAAAAAATAAGAGGAGGAAGGAAGAGGCTGGGCTCTGAAGCACTCCTCCATTTCCCTCGCTTCTCCCACCCCCGCATTAGGTTCAGATCTATGTTGTTTCTTCCAAAAGAGAGAGAGAGAGAGAGATTTCTGGAGCATGGTGGATACAAGAGCTAGGGTTTCTAGTGGCATTGCTTTCCTCTTCTCTAATACACAACGGCCGTAATTGAGGTCTGATGCTTTCGTCCTCCTCCTCCGCTCTTTGTTATTCCAGGTCTATCGTATGATTCAAAAAACTGCGCCTTTTTCCATGGCTAGGGTTTGGATCTTTTAGGTCGCAGTGATCTTTTCTCGGTGCTTTGTTTTTCTCTCTCCAGTGCCGTGTTAGATGTTTCTCTTTTTCATTGTTAGGTTCGCAGTCAAAAAAAATCTTTAGAATGCATCTTTTTTGTCTTTTCTAACGTTTTCCCTGGATAGGGTCCGGGGATTCATGGCATTACTTGGATTTCCGGGTGGAGTGTGTTTGTTTGTTACTGGCTTTCCATATTTCTGAAGAAATTGTATGGGGTTTGAAATTACGGGTTGATCGCGTTCGTTTTGGTCTCAGGAGAGTCGAAATTATGTGTTCCCCTTCTTGTCGATGAGTTTTGAGAAAATGTATGAGGGAAAGATGATTGTTTTTTTAATTTTTATTTTTTCTCATGGGGATCATTTCGTTTGCTTTGTTTTCAGAAATTTTTCCCGGAACTGCGTCTTGGTGTTCTGGTTTCTGAGGTCCATTTTAGCCTTTGCATTTTGGTACCCTCATGTTTCGAAATTCTCGGGACTCGAAAGTAACCGCTTTTCTTGTTCGCGCTGGCCAGAAACCTACATTTTCAAGTTTTCGACCGTTGCACGAGTTCCTCTGTGGTGGACCTCCTCTGAACCCGGGAGATTTCCCTTAGTTCTGTTAAGATTGTTCAAAATCCAAAACTTTGCTTTAGAATTTCTAACAGCTATGTGGATTTGGATATGGTTTTCTGAGGTTTTTAGCCATTTAAATTTTTGGTGTCAAATTTCCAAAGTTCTCATTATTTGTTACCAGTCGTTTGACTCCGCTTCTCTCTCAGTAGCTTGGCAAGATGCAGAGGCCTCTCTCGCAGGAAGACTACTCCTTAAAGGCGACAACTCCCCACCTTGGTGGTGGACGCATTGCTGGTGACAAACTTACCAGTACCTATGACCTCGTCGAGCAGATGCAGTACCTCTATGTTCGTGTTGTGAAAGCCAGAGACCTCCCTCCTAAGGATGTGACTGGGAGCTGTGATCCTTATGTCGAGGTGAAGCTTGGGAATTACAAAGGCACGACCCGCTACTTTGAGAAGAAGACAAACCCTGAATGGAACCAGGTATTTGCCTTCTCGAAGGACCGGATCCAAGCTTCTACGGTTGAGATTGTGGTCAAGGACAAGGATGCTGTGAAAGATGACTTCATGGGAATGGTTATGTTTGATCTCAATGAGGTTCCAAAACGAGTTCCACCAGACAGTCCATTGGCACCCCAGTGGTATCGGCTGGAAGATCGCAAAGGGGAAAAGGTCAAGGGAGAACTGATGTTAGCCGTGTGGATGGGAACCCAGGCAGATGAGGCATTTCCAGACGCCTGGCATTCTGATGCTGCTTCTGTTCCTGGCGACGGATTAGTGAATATAAAGTCCAAAGTATACCTCTCTCCGAAGCTTTGGTATGTAAGAGTTAATGTTATTGAAGCACAGGACCTGCAAGTGAGTCAAAAGTCTGGGTACCCTGAGGTCTTTGTTAAAGCTATGATTGGAAGTCAAGCTCTAAGAACCAGGATTTCACAGAGCAGGAGCACTAATCCTTTGTGGAACGAGGACTTGATGTTTGTAGCTGCAGAGCCATTTGAGGAACACTTGGTTCTTAGTGTGGAAGAGAGGGTCGGACCTAACAAGGATGAGGTGTTGGGGAAGGCTGTTATTCAGCTGCAGAATGTGGAAAGGAGGCTGGACTATAGGGCAGTGAATTCTAGATGGTACAATCTCGAGAAGCATGTGGTTGTGGATGGCGAGCAGAAGAAGAAGGAGGCTAAATTTGCTAGTCGAATTCATTTAAGAATATGTTTAGATGGTGGGTACCATGTTTTGGATGAGTCAACACATTATAGCAGTGATCTTAGACCTACTGCAAAACAACTATGGAAGCCAAGCATTGGTATACTGGAGCTGGGTATTCTGTCTGCTCAGGGATTGTTGCCAATGAAGACTAAGGATGGACGAGGAACTACTGATGCTTATTGTGTTGCTAAATATGGGCAGAAATGGGTCCGTACCAGGACTATCGTAGATAGTTTTACTCCAAAATGGAATGAGCAATACACTTGGGAGGTATATGATCCATGTACTGTTATTACTGTTGGGGTGTTTGATAACTGTCACATACAAGGAGACAAGGCTGGTGGTGCAATTAGAGATAATAGAATTGGGAAGGTCAGGATACGGCTTTCAACTCTCGAAACAGATCGAGTTTACACCCATTCGTACCCTCTTCTAGTTTTGCTTACCACGGGAGTGAAGAAGATGGGGGAAGTTCAGCTGGCTGTCCGATTCACATGTTCCTCTCTACTTAATATGATGCATATGTATTCCCAGCCATTGCTACCGAAGATGCATTACCTCCATCCATTGACTGTTATTCAGCTGGATAACTTGAGGCACCAAGCTACTCAGATAGTCTCGATGAGGTTAAGCCGTACAGAGCCTCCATTGAGGAAGGAGGTGGTAGAGTATATGCTGGATGTAGGTTCGCACATGTGGAGTATGCGAAGGAGCAAAGCTAACTTCTTCAGAATCATTGGTGTGTTGAGCGGTTTAATTGCAGTTGGAAGATGGTTCAATCAGATTTGCAACTGGAAGAACCCTTTGACGACGGTACTAATCCATGTTCTCTTTGTTATATTGGTCTTATATCCAGAACTGATACTTCCGACGATATTCCTCTACCTGTTCTTGATTGGAGTATGGTATTATCGATGGAGGCCAAGGCAGCCTCCTCACATGGACACTCGACTTTCGCATGCAGACAGTGCCCATCCTGATGAGTTAGATGAGGAGTTTGACACATTTCCTACGAGTCGCCCCCCTGATATAGTGAGAATGAGGTATGATCGATTAAGAAGTGTTGCAGGGAGGGTGCAAACTGTGGTTGGTGACCTTGCAACCCAGGGAGAGAGGCTGCAGTCCCTGTTGAGCTGGCGAGATCCACGAGCGACTGCCTTGTTTGTGATCTTCTGTTTCATTGCTGCCATTGTGCTCTATGTTACCCCATTCCGTGTTGTGGCTTTCCTAACAGGATTGTACGTGCTGAGGCACCCAAGATTCCGCCAAAGGCTTCCTTCAATGCCGCTTAACTTCTTCAGAAGGTTGCCCGCTAGAACTGATAGCTTGTTGTGAGAGTCGGCTCTTTTTGTTTGTAACAACTGTAGTGGTGAGTCTGGCCAGACCCTTCAGTTCTAAACAAATGTCAGGATCTGATCGTATAATAATCATAGCCTTTGTATGCTGGTATCATTTAGTTGTATCTTTCCTTATGTTTTTTCTTAGTTCATCATTTTGATGTGTTACCATCTTCCTTCATTTTGCCTATTTTCTGAATCTATGTGAACATTAGACTTAGTAGTGATTATTGTTGGCCGAGAAAGAGAAGAACTGATATTTGAAATGCTCCGATCTCGATGGTACTAATCCAAGCTTTTTGTTGGGGTTAAATGGGGTCACAAAAGATTATATCCAGGATAAATTTTAATCCCTGTGTGCTAATTAAAATAGGTAATAATCCAACAATATCAATCTAGCAAAAAGCAAATCAAATCAAGTACAAGAAAACTGGATTTACGTGAAAAATTCTTCAATATGGAGGTAAAAATCACGGGACCTGGAACCAGGTCAAATTTTTACTATAATCAAATAATGGATACAGTAAGGTTTTTCTCTCTAGCAAATAGAGGCTCTCCAAACAACATATGATGATCATCTCAATATAATATATATAAATATTCTAAGGAATACTGGAAGAAAACATGGAAGATCTTACCAGAGTCAAATATTTGTCGATTATACAAGAGGAATAACAGTGATTTGAATCATTCACTTTGTAGAGCTCACTGCCGTGAATAATATATTAAAATTTCATATTGATCGGTTTTGAATTGACGTCTGATCAAGACTGGAAGAATCAGAATATTTTTCTTCTTTTGTTTCTTTCTCTCGACGTCGCACTCCCTTTTTTTTTCTTGCTGTCGTACACCAAAAATCCCAGTCTCACAAGCCCTAAGCCCTTTTCACAAGGGCTGGGTCCTACCACATGGGCGGGACCTATAACAAATCTTTCCCTTACGTCCATGTGAGGAGGACCAGCAAACCAACACTAGCTCTATAGGTTGTAAGCTTCTCTGCAGATAATGGCTTAGTCAGCATATCTGAAATATTATCATCTATATGAATCTTTTCCAACTGTAGCAACTTCATCTGCAAAGCATCTCGTATCCAGTGATACCTCACATCAATGTGCTTCGACCTCGAATGAAAAGTCAAATTCTTACTGAGATGAATTGCACTCTGACAACACAATACATGATAAAGTTTTTCTTGCTTCAGACCAAGTTCTTCAAGAAACTTTTTCATCCACAATAGCTCCTTGCTGGTGAAGGAGTAGGAGGGCCCGGCTCGACCTCGACAGAGGTGGACCCATCTTGGGGTGCCACCTGGCAAGGGAGCGAGGGGCCGCCAGCTTCGGCCGAGGTAGACCCCTCCTGGGTGGACACCTGGCAGAGTTGCAGAGAGGCTCGACCCCTCCTGGGTGGACCCGTCTGCCACCTGGCGAAGGAGCAGAAGGGCCCGGCTCGACCTCGGTAGAGATGGACCCGTCTTGGGGTGCCACCTGGCGAAGGAGCAGAAGGGCCCGGCTCGACCTCGGCAGAGGTGGACCCGTCTTGGGGTGCCACCTGGCGAGGGAGCGAAGGGCCGCCAGCTTCGGCCGAGGTGGACCCCTCCTGGATGGACACCTGGCGGAGTGGCAGAGAGGCTCGACTTCAGCCGAGGTGGACCCGTCTTGGGGTGCCACCTGGCGAAGGAGCAGGGGTACTTCTTCCCGAACGGGAGATCTTTTGAAAAAAAAAATCTACGTGGTACTGATCATGTCTAGCTGGACCTGACACGAGCTCCACGTCAGCGATATAGCCATATCAGTTGCCCCATATCCCCAGGTCCCATCGAGGCATCGTGGCTTGGGATATGGGGATTTAATGTGGAGATGACGTGGAGAAGGCAAAAATCTCGTGCCATAATTGTCATGATCGTTGCCGCCGCTCCTGTCGCGCTCGAGGCCCTATGAGGGGTCGCCACGTGCGCACGTCTGATGGGCCATTAATGCGTCGTTTCGAAACTGAGACAGTTTCTATCGAACCGAAGCATCGATGTCGGGCGTGCCTCCACGTGGCAGTCATCTAATGGCCTAGGACGGAAAGAAGCGTACGGCTGCTGTCGATCGAATTTGAAAAGGATGAGGACTTTTCGGAAACGAGGTTTCTCCACTTTCTCACACCTCGCCGGAGGTTGCAGTGGTCTCCCTTCATCTTCCAGGGTCGCCATTCCTTTGGTTCAAAATATCTCGGTGAGTGCCTGCATCTCTTTTTCTCTTCCTCTATCTGTCAACCCTCGCACTAGTTTTTTCTTGCTTCTTCTTCTTCCATGGCGCGTCGCCGTCATGTCTCTTCCAACCCGGACGAGGCCGGTTCTTCCCGGCTGAGGACTCCATCGTCCTCCTCCTTGGAGGGCGAAGAGATTCCGGACGAGGTCCGGAGGCAGCTCCAACCTGGGGCCGTGACCATAGGCATCCCTAGGGGTCCTAGGTCTCCCCCCATAGTTTCCTCACGTCCCATCTCTTCTCTTCCTCCTCCGGAGGCCTCTTCCTCCAGTCCCTCCGGTTACGCTTCGACGATGACAGGAGACGATCTTTCCCGGATCCGGGAAACCTATGGGGTCCCGGATTCAATCCGCCTTTCCCTCCCAAGGCATAGGGATCGAGTAACCTCGAGTGGCCATGAGAGGGTCGCCTTCTACGAGGACTTCCTCACTGGGGGTCTTCGTTTTCCCCTTCATCCCTTTTTTCTTTTGTTCCTCAACCATTATCGTCTGGTCCCGGCCTAGTTGGCTCCTAATGCCATCCGGGTCATCTTTGCCTTCATCGTCTTCTGCCACTTCCATGGATTCGTTGCCCATTTCTCCCTCTTCAAGGCTCTCTTCATCCTGAAGCGCTACTCCACCGATGATGGCTGGTGGTACATTTCGCCCCGGCCTAGGTGCCTTAGGTTCGACCTCCCTTCCTCAATCAAGGGTTGGAAGAATTGCTTCTTTTTCGTCTCGGTCGAGAACGTCGACTGAGCCTGGAGTGAGCTGGACTGGTCCCCGAACTGGAATTCTCAGGTCGAGCCGGCGGATCAGGATGACTTTACACTGCTGCTGGGTGACGTGGTCCCAGCCCTCGACGTTCTGCTCTCAGAGCAGAATTTATTTGAGGCAGGGTTCATCCCATCCGGGAGTTGGGTGAGGCCCGGATCTCCTTTCTTCACCTTCATGTTCTGCCCTGCACTTTCTTCCTTTTATACTGGCCTAACTGCCCCTTTTTTCCTCAGGTATGAAGTTCTCCGTGGAAAACCTGATGGAGGGCATCATGGAGAGGGATGCTGTCGAAGGGACTAACCCCCCGGCGAAGAGGGCTCGCACTGAGGCAAGCCGGGTGCCTGCGCCCACTTCCACCGTTACTGGCCCTATGGCGGCGGCTCCTGCTCCCAGGCTGCCTCGGGCCCGGGCATCCGATGTCCCTGTCGTTGACCTCGACAGGGCCGGGGAAGAGAGGGGGCCGGATCCTCAGGCGATGCCTGCTCCAGCAGTCGCACTGGCCACTTCCACGGTGGCCACCACGGGGGTGGTAGCTCCACCGACGGCCACACCGCTTGTCGATGGGACGGCCGCCCAGCCTACTGTCGACGCGGCCATCACACCCCCAAGTCTCACCAACCGCTGCTCCATGATCCGTGACCAGGGGCTCGCGGAGAGAGTCATGGAGTTCGCCAGCACCTCCCGGGACTGCCGTCTAAGGGGCAGCCGGGACTACACCGAGGCGCTGCTCGAGATCCTCCCGTAGCTTTTTATGGTAAGTTCTGAGCTCTGACTCCTTAAAGTTCCAGTTGGATCTTACTAACATCGTGTCTCTTTCGATGCAGATCGGGACGGACGTCTTGTTGCTGAGGAACTTCCTTGCCGGCTACGCCAAGAAGGATGCTGAGAAGGAGGAGAAGCTCGGCAAACTCGCAGTCGATGTCAAGGACCTCATAGAGAAGGGGGTCGAGCTGCGAGGGAATAACCAGGCTCTCCGAGCCGACCTGGTCCGCGCCGAGGGGCGCGTCAAGGAGCTCGAGACCTCTCTATCGAAGGAGAGGATCTCGAACCAGCATCGCAACGAGGAGGACGCGATGGAGAAGACCCGCCTCAGGACTCAGTCCCGGTCACTGGAGCGCCGGGTAGAAGAGGTCCTCAAGGAGCTGAGCACAGCCAAGGAGAAGAACTCCTATGTCAATGGGCTGCTGGAGGCATCCAAGAGGGAAGTGCAGGAGGTCGTGCCGAAGTTCCGGGCCTCCGAGGAGTACGTCGCTGAGGTGCGCGAGGCGACCGTGGACTCCTTCTTGAAGGGATTCCAAGTATGCCAGGAGAAGGTGAGCTCTTTCTACCCTGAGCTCGACCTTAGCGGGGTCGTACTGGGCGGTAGGAGGCAGGAGCCCACGGAGGAGCTTCGGCGGCAGTTGGTGACGAGGTGGCGGCTCCTGAGCAGCCTCCAGTCGATGGCGCCGACGGAGAGGGTGCCCCCCAGCCCGAGGAGGATGCGGCTACGCCGAAATAGCTCCACGACTTTATTTTATTTTTGTATTTTCTCTCTTTGGGGTCTCCTGGCCTGTCGGGGCCCCTTTTGTGTAAGGAACTTTTGCTTGCAATGAAAATATTTTTCCATTAACTCGTTCCTTCTGTCACTTTTTTTTTTTTTGGTGCATCTTCCGGACTGAACCCCGGCGCTAGCTACTGGGACTAAGTCTCGTAGTGCATTCCGAACTGAACTCCGGGATTGCGTGGGCGAACTAGGTTCTGTTCCACCTTCCAGACCGAAGTCCGGGACTTCTCTTTGGAATCGGGTTCCTTGCGAACTTCCAGACTGAACACCAAGGCCGCGGGCTAAAATTGAGCCCTGCGCGGCTTACCGAGCTATTCTCCGAGATTTTGTAGGACCGGGACCTAAGTCTCTAGGACCTCTTCCGGACTGAACTCCAGGGCCGCATGTCGGAATTTAGTTCCGTGCGACACTCCAAACTGAACTCCGGGATTTTTATGAGAGGGACATTGCGCCTTCGCGGATCTTCCGCTGTGTCCGTGCTTGCTGAACTTAGAATGGGTGGCCCTTACCCTACGAGACGAGAGTAGGAATTTGGTGAAAAAGATTTTATTATTAAAGTTTGAGGGGTCTTACACTATTGGTAGTACATCCTCAAGTTTGAGGCATTCCAGGTCCGAAGGAACCGGGATCCGCCTAGCTCCTCCAGGTAGTACGCCCCGTGGGGAAGCGCCTCCGCCACCCTATAAGGCCCTTCCCAATTAGGGGAGAGCTTTCTGCACTCCCGTGGCTGGGAAGCCTCAGCGGCGGAGCACCAGGTCTCCCTGGCGGAAGGACTTTGGTCGCACCCTGGAGTTGTAATATCTGGCCACTCGTTGCCGGTAAGCCACCATCCGAACTCGGGCCCTGTCCCTCATTTCTTCAAGGAGATCCAGGTTTAGCAGCATCCTGGTAGGGTTTTCCACTTCGTCATACTGCTCCATGTGCAGGGTTGGTAGGCTGAGCTCAACTAGAATAACCGCTTCTGCTCCGAAGACAAGGTTGAACGGGGTCTCATCCGTAGCCGTCCTTGGATAGTGTGATACGCCCAAAGGATGCTCAGGAGCTCTTCTGTCCACCTACCCTTGGCCTGGTCCAGTCTTGTCCGGAGGCCTTGCAAGATGGTCCTATTTGTTACCTCGGCTTCTCCGTTCGTCTGAGGATGCGCCACCGAAGTGAAACGATGGTGGATGCCGAGGTCGCTGCAAAACTCCTCGAACTCCCGATAATCGAACTGACGACCATTGTCGATGATAATGGTGTGTGGTAGGCCGAAGCGGCAAATAATTGTCTTTCAAAGGAACTTGGTGACGTTTGCCTTCGTGATCCGGGCCAAGGGTTCGGCCTCGACCCACTTCGTAAAGTAGTCGATGGCCACGATCAAAAATTTTCATTGCCCGGACACCGGGGAAAAAGGTCCTAGGAGATCCATGCCCCATTGAGCGAACGACCATGGGGCAGAGAGCTGGGAGAGTGGAGTGGCGGGCTGACGTTGCACCACGGCGTGCCGCTGACACCGGTCGCACCTCTTCACGAAGTCAGCTACGTCTTCTTTCATTGTCTCCCAGAAATAACCTTGATGGAGGGCCTTGTACACTAGTGTCCTGCCCCCCACATGGTTCCCACAGATGCCCTCGTGGATCTCTTGGAGCACGAGTGCGGCTTCTGCGGGTCTCATACACTTGAGGAGCGGGTAGGAGTAGGACCTCCGATACAGTAGCCCATCTATTAAGACGAACCGTGCGGCCTTCCTCTTAATGAGGCCAGCCGCCATGTGGTTTGCTGGTAAGGTGCTGTTGGTGATGTACTCAATATACTTGTCCATCCAGCTGGGCTCTTGGTTGACCTGCTGGACCTCCATGGGTGTCTCGTAGCTCGAGGCCTTGAGATGCTCGATGTAAGCGCGGCCCAATGATGAGTCCGGTAGGGTTGCAAGGTGGGAGAGGGCATCCGCGTGGGCGTTTTCCCCACGAGATATATGAGAGATGCTGAAATGCCGAAATCCTGCCGCGCTCGTTCATACGAGCTCCAGGTACTTCGCCATTTGCGGGTCCCGCACCTCATACTCCCCCGAGATCTACCCGGCTACCAGCTGCGAGTCGGTGAAGACCCTGAGGTTGGCCACGCCCAGCTCGCGGGACACTCTTAGCCCTGCGAGGAGCGCTTCATACTCCACCTGATTATTAGTGGCGGCGAACTGGAAGCAGAGCGCACATTCGGCGACAACTCCTTCGCCGTTGGCGAGGATGAGTCCAGCTCCACTCCCGTCGGAGTTCGAGGCTCCGTCTACATGAAGGATCCAGATGTCTTCCTCTGGTCCTGGCTCCGGCTGCCGGTCTTGGGGGCTTTCTTCCGGCCCCTCGCCCAGGCCTGTACACTCAACCAAGAAATCAGCGAGTACCTGTACCTTCATGGCCGACCTCGGTCTGTAAGTGATGTCAAACTCGCTGAGCTTGAGCGCCCACTTTGCCAGGCATCCAGATATGTCAGGTCGGTTGAGCATCGCTTTCAGCGGCTGATTCGTCAGGACAGCAGTGGGGTGCGCTTGAAAATAAGGCCTGAGATGCTGAGCGGACACGATTAGTACAAAAATCAGTTTCTCAGACAGGGAATACCTGAGCTCTGCATCACGGAGGAGTTTGCTTGTGTAATACACCGGCCTTTGCATTCCCTTGTCGTCAGTCTGAACCAGGACCGAACTGACGGCCTCTGGGTTGACCGCCAGGTACAGGAGGAGCTCCTCTCCTTCTTCGGGCCTGGAAAGCAGCGGTGGAGATGCCAGTGTCCTCTTCAGCTCGTCGAACGCCTCCTGGCATCCTCCGTCCAGGTAAAGTTGTTCATCTTCTTCAGCGCTTTGAAAAAGGGCTGGCAGCGGTCAGCGGACCTTGAGATAAATCGACTCAGGACAGCTATCCGGCCGATGAGTCGCTGCACTTGCTTCTTGGAGGTGGGCTGCTCCATATCTAGGATAGCCTGGACCTTCTCCAGGTTGGCTTTTATCCCCCTTTGGGTTACCATGAACCCCAGGAACTTCGCGGCGGACACGCCGAAAGCACACTTCATCGGGTTCAATTTCATCTGGTGAAGTTGGAGGTTACCGAAAGTCTCCGCCAGGTTGTCGACGTGGTCCGAAGTGGGCTTGCTCATCACCAGCATGTCATCCACGTACACCTGCACGTTGCGGCCAATCTGATCTTTGAAGACCTTGTTGACCAGCCGTTGGTATGTGGCCCCGGCGTTCTTGAGGCCGAATGGCATCATCTTATAACAATAGGTTCCACGGTCGGTGATGAAAGCAGTGTGCTCCTCATCCTCCAGGTGCATTCGGATCTGGTTGTACCTGGAGAAGGCATCCATGAAGAGAGGAGGCGATGCCGTGAAGTAGTGTCCACGAGCTGGTCGATCTTTGGAAGAGGAAAACTATCCTTTTGGCAAGCTCGGTTGAGGTCGGTGTAGTCCACGTAAATCCTCTACTTGCCGTTGCTCTTCTTCACCATAACCATGTTCGCCAGCCAACTGGGATACTGTACCTCTTGTACAAAGCCGGCGGTGAGAAGCTTCTCTACTTCTTCATTGATGGCCTTCTGCCTCTCCGCAGCAAAACTCCTCTTCTTCTGGCGGACAGGGCGGCACCTTGGATCAATGTTCAACCGGTAGGTGATGACTTCCGAGGGGATACCTGGCATGTCAGCAGCGGACTAGGCGAACACATCAACGTTCGGCCAGAGGAAGTCTAGCAAACGAGCCCGCTCTTCTTCCGGGAGCTGGGCTCATATCTGCACTATTTTCTAAGGGTCCGAGTCGAGGGGGTACGTCAGCAAGCGCTCCACGGGCCCTCCCCTAGGGTCTTACTCTCTTAGGTCGAGGTCGTCGACATCGGAGCTGAGCTCAGTGCTCCGGGCCTCCGGGATAATCTATAGACAATGCTGGATGGGCTGGGCCGTCCCTCTCATTACTCCCATCCTAGAGGCGGTAGGGAACTGCACCAGCAACCTCTTAGTGGAAATGACAGCGTCCAGCTGGTTGAGCCCTGGACGGCCGAGGATGGCATTATAAGGTGATGGGAGCTTGACGACGGTAAATGTCATCATGACCGTACTCTGCCGAGGTGGGGACCGGCAGTGACAGGGAGAGTGATCTCTCCTTCGACCCCCACTGAATCTCCGGTGAAGCCCATGAGAGGGGTGTGCACCAGCTTTAATTGATCATGAGACAAATTCATTCGGGAGAAAGCATCATAAAAAAGCACGTCAGTAGAGCTCCCACTATCCACCATAATGCGATGTACAGGATGCTTCGCGATGGTCATCTCGATCACCACTGCATCATTGTTTACATTTTCATTTTTATTCCCCTTTTCAAAGGGGAGTACATTCTCTGGGTCTCCCACATCCCGGGCTCTCTTTGTCGCACGCCCAATCCCCCAAGAGATCATGCCCATCGGCTTCTCCGTTGGGTGGTTGTCAATTACAGGGACGGGGGGAAGGGCTACGAGCGGCTGACCCTCCGCCGGGGCTTCGTTCCTCACGAACTTCCTGAGGTAGCCCCTCTTGATCAGCTCCTTAATCTCCCGCTTCAGATTGCGGTACTCCTCCGTGTCGTGGCCGTGCTCGCGGTGAAATTGACAATATTTTGTCTTGTCACGGATGTTCCTTGGGTTCTGAGGAGGAGGTCGGCGTAGGTAGTGCTCACCCTCAATCTCCATGAGGATCTTCGTTCTGGGAGCGAGGAGAGGGGTGAACGTTCTCTCCGGGGCAGCATCGTTCTTCAGCTTCAGGCCTCGACGAAAATCTGCAGGTGGTCCAGGCCTCCGGGTCCCGGAGACATCCCTTAGGGAAGGCTTCTTTGAAGGCTTCTCGTTCAGCTCTCGCCTGGTGCGATCGGCCTCCTCCGCTCGGATGTACTTATGGATACGGAGGAGGAGCTCAGAGTACGTCTTGGGGAGCTTCTTGTCCAGGGAATACGTCAGACGGGAGGTCTTGAGCCCGCGCTTCAATGCCAGCATGGCGATGGGCTCGTCCAGACTATAGATTTCCAGGGCGGCGGTCTTGAAGCGGGTGATGTAGTCCCGCAGCAACTCCTAGTCCTGCTAGCGGATAGAGAAGAGGCTATCCACCTTCTTGGCACCTTCCAGCAAGCATCGAAGTGTGCCACAAACTTTCCTTCCAGCTGATGGAAGGAGCTGATGGATTCTGGCTCGAGGCAGGTGAACCAAACTCAGCAGCCTTCTGGAGGGTGGCTAGGAAGGCAATGCATAGAAGAGCATCCGTCGCTTCCTGGACTCTCATGAGAGCCTTATAGCTCTCTAACTGGTCCAAGGGGTCGGTGGTCCCATCGTAGGGATCCACCTGAGGCATACGAAATTGATTCGGGATCTGTTCCTCTTGGATTTCTCGGGAGAAGGGTGGCTGGGCGTTGTAGCCCGCTGGATCGACGGGGGAGCTCTGCATGTCGGCAAAGCGGCGGGAGAACTCCGCCAGCTTGCGCTTGTGCTCCTCCAAGCGCCTCTCGGCCTGGCGCCTGATGGCCTCATCGGTGGAATCTTCCACTGAGGTCGCTAGATAATGGGGTGCCGATCGGTCTCTACGGGGGACCTTATCCCGATGGCGCCTGCTGCACCGCACTACTTCGGCATTGTTGGCCAGGGATCGACTCTCGTGATCCGCCGAACCGGAGTGGTTCCTCTTTGCAGGAGTCTGGCGCCTCCCGCGGGGGTTGGAAACTGCTCGCGGATGGGAGGGCCTGCCTTGGATGGAGTGCAGGCTTCCGCGGGGGCTCGTGGCTCGAGCTGCGGGGGTCCCTGGCTGGGGTTGAGTGGCCAGGGAGCGTTGCTGGTGCTGCAGTTGCTGCACAACAGCAGTCAAGGTTTGCAGCTGCTGGACGACAGCTGCGAAGGGAACATCCACCGAGGACGGCTGAAGAGGAGGAGGGGCAGGAAGTCCCCTCTCCGAGCTATGCAGCCCTTGTGGAGAAGGAACCTCTCCTGCCCGGTTGGTGGATGCTTCACGTCCGCGCGTCACCACCATGGTTGGAGCATGCTTTCGCCTGCTGAGAGCTTGCTTGTTCAGGGGTAGCTGTCCTGGCCCCCTTCCTGGCACACTAATCTGTTGCCGATCTCACCGCGATGGCCTGTAGCTCGTGAGCTGGCACCGATTCTCAGACTCTCTCACCTCGATATCTCCAAACTTCCGGACCTGCAAAACAAGGTCAGAGACCCGGGCCGGGGGTTCCAGCGAGGGCACTCCGACGATCAAGTCAGAGAGCGGCAAGATGGAACAGGACCTCTAAGGCGGGCTCCCGAAGGATCCCCGTGCTTAGAGGAGATGTAAAATGAAAGAAGTGTGGGGAAGAGATGAGTTGAGGCCCGGCATCCTGTGCTAGGGCCACCGAGCTCTCGCCTAAGGACTTCCCGGGATCCCCCGATCGTTCTTTCGGTGTTCTCTCCTTTTTTCCACTTACCTTTCCATCCATTTTTACCGTCCCTTTTATACCACCGAACTTCCTTCAGCACAGGTCCCCTCCAGGGGGCTCCCCGAGACCTCTGGACCTTCCCCTTCTTCTTCGAGTCTGGGAGTGAAGTGGTTGACATGCCTCATCCGTAGTGTGTCACGAAAGGGAGAAGACTGGTGAGGCCTTGGGCCGAGCGCGGGAGCTCTCCTTTAAAGGCATTGACGGTGGGCTTCCAGCCGTTTTAGGCTCCTACCCGCTAGGATTTCATTTCTCGGTTGTGGGGCCCTGATTAACTGGTGTAAACGAGGTTTCGCGTATCACTACAGGCCGTATCGGTGCCTTGTACGGAGCGCTGTGCGCGCCGGCTCTAGTGGCGACCTCGCGACCCGTGTCTCTGCCTCCCCGAGGCTTTGCAGAGTAGGGCTGACTTCGGTCGAGGTGGACCCATCAAGGGATGCCACCTGGCAGTGGAGCAGGGGCTGCCAGCTTCTGCCGAGGTGGACACCTGACGAAGTGGCAGAGAGAGGCTCGACTTCGACCGAGGTGGACCCGTCTTGGGGTGCCACCTGGCGAAGGAGCAGGAGGGCCCGGCTCGACCTCGGTAGAGGTGGACCCATCTTGGGGTGCCACCTGGCAAGGGAGCGAGGGGCCGCCAGCTTCGGTCGAGGTGGACCCCTCCTGGGTGGACACCTGGTGGAGTGGCAGAGAGAGGCTCGACTTCGGCCGAGGTGGACCCATCTTGGAGTGCCACATGGCGAAGGAGCAGGAGGGCCCGGCTCGACCCCGTCTTGGGGTGCCACCTGGCGAGGGAGCGAGGGGCCACCAGCTTCGGCCGAGGTGGACCCCTCCTGGGTGGACACCTGGCAGAGCGGCAGAGAGGCTTGACTTCGGTCGAGGTGGACCCGTCTTGAGGTGCCACCTGGCGAAGGAGAAGGAGGGCTCGACTCGACATCGACAGAGGTGGACCCGTCTTGGGGTGCCACTTGGCGAGGGAGTGAGGGGCCGCCAGCTTCGGTCGAGGTGAACCTCTCCTAGGTGGACACCTGGCGGAGTGGCAGAGAGAGGCTTGACTTCGGCCGAGGTGGACCCGTCTTGGGGTGCCACATGGCAAAGGAGCAGGAGGGCCCGTCTCGACCTCGGTAGAGATGGACCCGTCTTGGGGTGCCACCTGGCGAGGGAGTGAGGGGCTGCCAGCTTTGGCCGAGGTGGACCCCTCCTGGGTGGACACCTGGCGGAGTGGCAGAGAGAGGCTCGACTTCGGTCGAGGTGGACCCGTCTTGGGGTGCCACCTGGCGAAGGAGCAGGAGGGCCCGGCTTGACCTCGGTTGAGGTGGACCCATCTTGGGGTGCCACCTGGCGAGGGAGCGAGGGACCGCCAGCTTCGGCCGAGGTGGACCCCTCCTGGGTGGACACTTGGCGGAGTGGCAGAGAGGCTCGACTTCGGCCAAGATGGACCCGTCTTGGGGTGGCACATGGCGAAGGAGCAGGAGGGCCCGGCTCGACCTCGGTAGAGGTGGACTTGTCTTGGGGTGCCACCTAGCGAGGGAGCGAGGAGCCGCCAGCTTCGACCGAGGTGGACCCCTCCTGGGTGGACACCTGGTGGAGTGGCAGAGAGAGGCTCGACTTCGACCAAGATGGACCCGTCTTGGGGTGCTACCTGGCGAAGAGCAGGAGGGCCCAGCTCGACCTTGATAGAGGTGGACCCATTTTGGGGTGCCACCTGGCGAGGGAGCGAGGGGCCGCCAGCTTCGACCGAGATGGATCCCTCCTGGGTGGACACCTGGCAAAGTAGCAGAGAGAGGCTCAACTTCCACCGAGGTGGACCTGTCTTTGGGTGCCACCTGGCGAAGGAGCAGGAGGGCCCGGCTCGACCTCAGCAGAGGTGGACCCGTCTTGGGATGCCACCTGGCGAGGGAGTGAGGGGCCTCCAGCTTCGGCTAAGGTGAACCCCTCTTGGGTGGACACCTGGCGGAGTGGAAGAGAGAGGCTAGACTTCGGCCGAGGTGGACCCGTCTTGGGGTGCCACCTAGCGAAGGAGCAGGAGGGCCCGTCTCAACCTCGGCAAAGGTGGACCCGTCTTGGGGTGCCACTTGGTGAGGGAGCGAAGGGCCGCCAGCTTCGGCCGTGGTGGACCCCTCCTGGGTGGACACCTAGCGGAGTGGCAGAGAGAGGCTCGACTTCGACCGAGGTGGACCCGTCTTGGGGTGCCACCTGGCGAAGGAGCAGGAGGGCCCAGCTCGACCTCGGTAGAGGTGGACCCGTCTTGGGATGCCACCTGGCGAGGGAGCGAGGGGCCGCCAGCTTTGGCCGAGGTGGATCCCTTTTGGGTGGACACCTAGCATAGTGGCAGAGAGGCTTGACTTCGGCCAAGGTGGACCCATCTTGGGGTGCCATTTGGCGAAGGAACATGAGGGCCCGGCTCGACCTCGGCAGAGGTGGACCCATCTTGGGGTGCCACCTGGCAAGGGAGCGAGAGTCCGCCAGCTTCGACCGAGGTGGACCCCTCCTGGGTGGACACCTGGCGGAGTGGTAGAGAGAGGCTCGACTTCGGCTGAGGTGGACCTGTCTTGGGGTGCCACCTGGCGAAGGAGCAGGAGGGCCCGGCTCGACCTCGGCAGAGGTGGACCCGTCTTGGGGTGCCACCTGGTGAGGGAGCGAGGGGCCGCCAGCTTCGACCGAGGTGGACCCCTCCTGGGTGGAGGTGGAGGCTCCCGGCTGAGGTGGACCCCTGGGGCCACCTGGCGAAGGAGCAGGAGGGCCCGGCTCGACCTCGGCAGAGGTGGACCCGTCTTAGGGTGCCACCTGGCGAGGGAACGTGGGGCCGCCAGCTTCGACCGAGGTGGACACCTCCTGGGTGGACACCTGGTGGAGTGGCAAAGAGAGGCTCGACTTTGGCCGAGGTGGACCCGTCTTGGGGTGCCACCTGGCGAAGGAGAAGGAGGGCCCGGCTTGACCTCGGCAAAGGTGGACCCATCTTGGGGTGCCACCTGGCGAGGGAGCGAGGGGCCACCAGCTTCGGTCGAGGTGGACCCCTCCTGGGTGGACACCTGGTGGAGTGGTAGAGAGGCTCGACTTCGGTCGAGATGGACCCGTCTTGGTGTGCTACCTGGCGAAGGAGCAGGAGGGCCCAGCTCGACCTCGGCAGAGATGGATCTGTCTTGGGGTGCCACCTGATAAGGGAGCGAGGGGCCGCCAGCTTCGGCCAAGGTGGGCCCCTCCTGGGTGGACACCTGGCGGAGTGGCAGAGAGGCTCGACTTCGACCTAGGTGGACCCGTCTTGGGGTTCCACCTGGTGAAGGAGTAGGGGTACTTCTTCCCGAATGGGGGATCTTTGAAAGAAAAAATTCACGTGGTACTGATCGTGTCCAGCTGGACCTGACACGCGCTCCACGTCAGCGATATAGCCATATCACATAGACATATCGTAGAAGTTTCTCTGAGGTACCTGAGAATCTATTTCACTGCAGTCCAATGCTTCTTCCCAGGATTAGAGAGAAAACGACTGATGACACCAACAACATGAGCAATATCCGGTCTAGTGCATACCATGGCGTACATCAAACTGCCAACTGCGGATCCATAGGGAATGTTCTACATTTTCTCCTTTTCTTCCTCACTAGTAGGATACTATTTGGAACTCAATCTGAAGTGACCTGCAAGTGAAGAGCTAACTCACTTGGAGTTGCTCATCTGGAACTGCTCTAACACCTTCTCTATGTATTTCTCCTAGCATAGCCATAGTTTCTTATTCTTCCTGTCATGAGCAATCCTTATACCAAGTATCTGCTTCGTTGATCCCAAGTATTTCATAGCAAAGCACTTGCTCAATTCAGTCTTCAAGCTCTAAATCCTCTTGGCATCGTGACCAACAATACAATGGTCAGAAGTGGTTCTGTCATACTCATGATCTACCATGAAGGAATCAAATTTCTTGTACCATTGTCGAGGAACTTGTTTCAAATTATATAAGCTTTTCTTCAGTCTGCATACCAGGTTTTCCTTGCCTTTAGCTATAAACCCATCGGCTGCTCCATATAGATTTCCTCTTCAAGGTCACCATGAAGAAATGTTGTCTTCACATCAAGCTGCTCAATTTTCAAATTTAGACTGGTTGCCAAGCTAAGTACAACTCGGATCGAAGACATCTTGATCACGGGTGAAAATATCTCTTCAAAGTCAATACCTTTCTTTTGATTGAAGCCCTTCACAACCAGGCTTGCTTTATACCTTGGTTGTAAGCTATGCTCCTCTGTCTTGAGTCTGAACACCCATTTGTTCTTCAGTGCTCTCTTCCCCTTATGCAGCTTCACTAGATCAAATGTATGGTTCTCATACAAGGATTTCATCTCTTCTTGCATGGCTTTAAACTACTTTTCTTTCTATGCATGTGACATAGCCTTCTGAATACATTCTGGCTCTCCTCCATCAGTTACCATTACATACTCATGTGGAGGGTATTTTTGAGAAGACCAGGGCTCTTTGGTAGACCTTCTCAGCTGCTGTTCTACCATTTGCTATGTAGGAGCCTGCTCACTATGCTCATCTATTGCACTGTCACCATGTATAGGCTCATCATCCATCCCATCACAATCCTCTGCAGCCTGTCCATCATCATCTACTCTGGCTTGAGATATAGGAGAAGGGTCAACAAATAATTCTATAGTAGACTTTAGTTTATTTTTATTTTTCACATCCGGAATAGTTTGATCTTCAAAGAATACTACATCTCTGCTTCTAATCAACTTCTTCTCTACTGGATCCCATAGCCCGTATCCAAACTGCTCATGTCCATATCCAAGAAAAATACACTCCTTTGACTTGCTATCAAGCTTTGACTGCTCATCTTTTGGAATATGAACAAAGGCCATGAATCCAAATACTTTAAGATAATCATAGGAAACTGATTTTCCTGTCCATACCTTCTTAGAAATATCACCATCAAAGGCATATAAAGGAGAAAATTAATCAGATCAACTACAGTCTTCATAGCTTTATCACAATAGGAACTAGATAACTTTGAATGAGAAATCATGCACCAGATTCTTTCAACAATGGTGCGATTCATCCTCTCTGCCACTCCATTTTGTTGAGGTGTCTTGGGAATAGTCGTCACCAATCTAATGCCATGTTGTCTACAGTATTTCTCGAATGGACTCTGATATTCACCACCATTATCTGCTTGGATGTTTTTCAGTTTTCTTCATTTCTCCCTTTCAACACTATCATGGAATTCTTTAAAGACATCTATTATCTGATCTTTAGTTCTGAAAGTAAAGGCCCATAACTTTAGAGAATGGTCATCAATAAAGGTGACAAAATAAAATGCACCATCAAGTATCTTTGTGGTCAAAGAGCATATATCATTATGAGCTTGATATGGCTGTTAAGCTGACGTGGTGTGTCTCAGGTCCCGCCGGACGTGGTCCGAACCACGTTGATTTTTTCAACGAGCGAGATAAGAGACGGGTCCACCTCGACCGAAGTCGAGCACTTCTCTGCCGCTCTGCCGGGTATCCGCCCAGGAGGGGTCCACCTCGGTCGAAGCTGGCAGCCCCTCGCTCCCTCGCCGGGTGGCGCCCGGAGATTGGTCCACCTCGGTCAAGGTCGAGCCGGACCCTCCTGCTCCTTCGCCAGTTGGCGCCCGGAGACGGGTCCACCTCGGCCGAAGTCGAGCACTTCTCTGCCGCTCCGCCGGGTGTCCGCCTAGGAGGGTCCACCTCAGCCGAAGCCGGCCCTGTGTAGTGAGGCCTCCAGGAAGTGGGGGCGTGAGTTTCAGAATCGCCACTCGGGTAGCGCGCGCCGTGCCTCACGAGGAGCACCGGTACGATCCGCAGTGATGCACAAAACCTCGTTTACATCGGCCCGATGGGTTCCTCAATCGAGAAGCAGAGTCCTGGCAGGCAGGAGCCAGCAACGGACATCGTCAATGCCTGGGAAGGAGAGCACCCATGCTCGGCCCAAGGCCTCGCCAGTATCTTCCCTCTCCCCTTTTTCTCGCTGGGCTCGGCAAGCAAGACAAGGAGGCCACCGGGTTCCCGGACCCGAAGGGGAAAGGAAAAAGGGGAGAGAGAGAGAGAGAGAAAAGTGAAGGCTGAGAGGGAGCCTCCTGGGGGGGACGCCGGAGGCAAGGTGATGGGATAAAAGGAGGGGAAGAGCGGAGAGCCAGGTAGGTGAAAAAAAGGCTGGGAAAAAGAAGGCATCGAGAGAAGGATCCAGGGACCCGAGGGGAGTCCTTCGGCGTGAGCTCGGTGAAGGAACCGGGCCCAATTTCCACTCTTCCTAAGACCTCTTTTGTTAAGATTTTCTCTAAGTCTGGGGCTCCTTCGGGGACCCACCTTAGGGATTCTGTTCCATCTCGCCGTTCTCTAACTTGACTGTCGGAGCTCCCTCGCCGGGACCCCCGGCCAGGGTTTTTGACCTTGTTTTACAGGACCGGAAGCTCGGAGATCTCGAGGTGAGACGGTCTGAGACCGGTACCAGCTTTGAAGCTACAGGCCGCCACGGTGAGATCGACAACAGATTGGCGTGCCAGGAAGGGGGGCAGGAAAGCAACCCTAGTGCGAGTTAGCTCTCCGCGGGCCAAAGCACGCTCCGACCATGGTGGTGACATGTGGATGCGAAGCATCCACCAGTCGAGTAGGGGAAGTCCCTTCCCCTCAGGGGCCGCGTAGCCTGGAGAAGGAGCTTCTTGCTCCACCTCCTCTCCCTCCACAGCCATCCCTGGTGGACGGACCTTTCATAGCTGTCATCCAGCAGCTGCAAACCCTGACCACAGCAGTCCGGCAGCTACAACACCAGCAACGGTCCCTGGCCACTCAGCCCCAGCCAGGGACCCCCGCGGCTCGGGCCGCGGGGCCCCGCGGAAGCCTGCGCTCCATCTAAGGCAGGCCCTCTCAACTGCGGGCAGTCTCCAACCCCCGCGGGAGCCACCAAACCCCTGCGAAGAGAAATTACTCCGGTTCGATGGATCACAAGAGTCGATCCCCGGCCAACGATGCCGAGACGGCGCGCCGCAGCAGGCGACATCGAGGCAAGGCCCCTCGCCGAGACCGATCAGTGCCCCCTTCGCCAGCGGCCTCGGTGGAAGATTCCACTGACGAGGCCATTAGGCGCCAGGCCAAGAGGCGTCTGGAGGAGCACGAGCGCAAGCTGGCGGAGTTCGCCCGCCGATTTGCTGACCTGCAGAACTCCTCGGCAGACCCGGCGGGCTATGACGCCCAGCCACCCTTCTCCCGGGAAATCCAAGAGGAGCTGATTCCGAGCCGGTTCCGCATGCCACAAGTGGATCCCTACGATGGGATCACCGACCCCTTGGATCATCTGGAGAGCTACAAGGCTCTCATGAGGGTCCAGGGGGCCACGGACGCCCTTTTATGCGTCGCCTTCCCCGCTACCCTCCGGAAGGTTGCTCGAGTCTGGTTCACCTGCCTCGAGCCCGAATCTATTTGCTCCTTCCATCAATTAGAAGGAAAGTTCGTGGCATACTTCGATGCTTGCTGGAAGGTGCCAAGAGAGGTGGATAGCATCTTCTCCATCTGCCAGCAGGACCAGGAGCTGCTTCGGGACTACATTACCCGCTTCAAGACCGCTGCCCTGGAAATCTACAATCTGGACGAGCCCGTTGCCATGCTGGCATTGAAGCGCGGACTCAAGACATCCCGCTTGACCTATTCCCTAGATAAGAAGCCCCCCAGGACGTACTCCGAGCTCCTCCTCCATGTCCACAAGTACATCCGAGCGAAGGAGGCCGATCACACCAGGCGAGAGCTGGACGGGAGGTCCTCGAAGAAGTCGGCCCCGAGGGATATCCCCGGGACCCGGAGGCCTGGACCACCTGCTGATCTCCGTCCAGGCCCGAAGCCGAAGAGTGGTGCTCCCCTGGAGCGAAATTTCACCCCTCTCCTTGCTCCCAAGACAAAGATCCTCATGGAGATCGAGGGTGAGCACTACCTTCGCCGACCTCCTCCTCAGAATCTAAGGAACATCCGCGATAAGACAAAATACTACCAGTTCCACCGCGAGCACGGCCACGACACGGAGGAATGCCATAATCTGAAGCGGAAAATCGAGGAGCTGATTAAAAGAGGCTACCTCAGGAAGTTTGTGAGGAACGATGCCCCGGTAGAAGGATAGTCGCTCGCAGCCCTTCCCCCAGTCCCTGTGATTGACAACCGCCCAACGGAGAAGCCGATGAGCATGATCTCTTGGGGGATCGGGCGTGCGGCGAAGAGAACCCGGGAAGCGGGTGACCCGGAGGATGTACCCCCCTTTGAGAAGGGGAATGAAAATAAAAATGTAAACAATGATGCAGTGGTGGTCAAGATGACCATCGCAAAGCATCCTGTACATCGCATTATGGTAGATAGTGGGAGCTCTACTGACGTGCTTTTTTATGATGCTTTCTCCCGAATGAACCTGTCTCATGATCAATTAAGGCCGGTGCATACCCCTCTTGTGGGCTTTACCGGAGACTCGGTGGGGGTCGAAGGGGAAACCACTCTCCCTGTCACTACCGGATCCCCACCTCGGCAGGCTACCGTCATGATGACGTTTACTGTTGTCAGGCTCCCCTCACCTTATAATGCAATCCTTGGCCATCCGGGGCTCAACCAGCTGGACGCCATGATTTTCACCAAACGGTTACTGGTGCAGTTCCCCACAGCCTCTGGGACTGTGATGATAAGGGGGATGGCCCAGCCCGTCCAGCATTGCCTTCAGACGGTCTCGGGTGCCCGAGGTGCTGAGCTCGGTCCCGACGTCGACGACCTCGACTTAAGGGAGAAGGAACCCAGGGGAGGACCCGTAGAACACCTGTTGACGTATACCCTCAGTTCGGACCCTCAGAAGACTGTGCATGTGGGGCCCAGCTCTCGGAGGAAGAACGGATCCGCCTGCTGGATTTCCTCCACGCGAACATGGATGTGTTCACCTGGTCTGCAGCCGACATGCCGGGCATCCCCTCGAAAGTCATCACCCACAGGTTAAATGTTGACCCGAGGTATCGCCCGGTCCACCAGAAGAAGAGGAGTTTCGCTGTAGAAAGGCAGAAGACCATCAATGAAGAAGTAGAGAAGCTCCTCACCGCCGGCTTTGTGCGGAAAGTACAATATCCCAGTTGGCTGGCGAATGTAGTCATGGTGAAGAAGAGTAGTGGCAAGTGGAGGATCTGCGTGGACTACACCGACCTCAACCGAGCTTGCCCGAAGGATAGTTTCCCCTTTCCGAAGATTGACCAGTTGGTGGACACCACTTCGGGGCATCGCCTCCTCTCTTTCATGGATGCCTTCTCCGGGTACAACCAGATTCGAATGCACCCGGAGGACGAGGAGCACACTGCTTTCGTCACCGATCGCAGAACTTACTGTTACAAGATGATGCCATTCGGCCTCAAGAACGCCGGGGCCACGTACCAGCGGCTGGTCAACAAAATCTTCAAAGATCAGATCGGCCGCAACATGTAGGTGTACGTGGATGATATGCTGGTAATGAGCAAGCCCCTTTCCGACCATGTCGACGACCTGGCGGAGACCTTCGGCAACCTCCAACTTCACCAGATGAAGCTGAACCCGGCGAAGTGCGCCTTCGGTATGTCCGCCGGGAAGTTCCTGGGTTTCATGGTGACCCAAAGAGGGATAGAGGCCAACCCGGAAAAGGTCCAGGCCATTTTGGACATGGAGCAGCCCACCTCCAAGAAGCAAATGCAGCGACTCACCGACCGGATAGCCGCCCTGAGTCGGTTTATCTCGAGGTCTCCCGATCGCTGCCGGCCCTTCTTCAAAGTGTTGAGGAAGATGAACAACTTCACCTGGACCGAGGAGTGCCAGGAGATGTTTGATGAGCTTAAGAGGATGCTTGCATCGCCGCCACTGCTCTCTAGGCCTGAAGAAGGAGAGGAGCTCATCCTGTACCTGGTGGTTACCCCGGAGGTCGTCAGTTCGGTCTTAGTTCGGACCGACGATCAGGGAATGCAGAGGCTGGTGTATTACACGAGCAAACTCCTCCGCGATGCGGAGCTCAGGTATTCCCGGTCTGAAAAATTCATTTTTTCACTAATAGTGTCCGCCCAGCATCTCAGGCCCTATTTCCAAGCACACCCCTTTGCCGTCCTGACGGATTAGCTGCTGAAAGCGATACTCAGGAGACTTGACACATCCGGGCAATTGGCGAAGTGGGCACTCAAGCTTAGTGAGTTTGATATCACTTATCGACCAAGGTCGGCCATTAAGGCGCAAGTGCTCGCTGACTTTTTGGTCAAGTGCGCAGGCCTGGGCAAGGGGATGGAAGAAGGCCCTCTGGACCGACAGCCGGAACCGGGACCCGAGGAGGACGTTTGGATCCTTCATGTGGATGGGGCCTCGAACTCCAGCGGGAGCGGAGTTGGTCTCATCCTCGCCAACGGCAAGGGGGTCGTCACCGAATGTGCACTCCGTTTCCAGCTCACCGCAACTAATAATCAGGCGGAGTATGAAGCGCTCCTCGCAGGGCTGAGAGTGTCCCGCGAGTTGGGCGTGGCCAACCTCAAGGCCTTCACTGATTCGCAGCTGGTGGCCGGACAGATCTCTGGAGAGTACGGTGTGCGGGACCCTCAAATGGGGAAATACCTGGAGCTCGTGAGAACGAACGCGGCTGGATTTCGGCGCTTCAGCATCTCCCATTTACCCCGCGGGAAAAATGCTCGCCCGGATGCACTCTCCCGACTAGCAACCTTGCCGGACTCGCTGTTGGGCCACGCTTATGTTGAGCGTCTCAAGGCCCCGAGCTACGAGACCCCCGTGGAGGTCCAACAGGTCAGCCAAGAGCCCAGCTGGATGGATAAGTACGCCGAGTACATTACCGGCGGCACCTTGCCAGAGGACCACGTAGCGGCTCGCCTTATCAAGAGGAAGGCCGCGCGGTTCGTCTTAATGGATGGACAACTATATTGGAGGTCCTATTCCTACCCCCTCCTCAAGTGCCTAAGACCCGCGGAGGCCGCACTCGTACTCCAAGAAATCTATGAGGGCATCTGTGGGAGTCACGTGGGGGGCAGAACGCTAGCGTACAAGGCCCTCCGCCAAGGTTATTTCTAGGAGACAATGAAGGAGGATGCAGCTAACTTCGTGAAGAGGTGTGACCGATGCCAACGGCATGCCATGGTGCAGCGTCAGCCCTCCACTCCACTCTCCTAGCTCTCCGCTCCATGGCCGTTCGCTCAGTGGGGAATGGATCTCTTAGGACCTTTTCCCCCGGCATCCGGGCAACGAAAGTTTTTAATCGTGGCCATCGACTACTTCACGAAGTGGGTCGAGGACGAACCCCTAGCTCGGATCACGGAGGCAAACATCGCCAAGTTCCTCTGGAAGTCAATCATCTATCGTTTTGGCCTACCGCACACCATTATCACCGATAACGGACGTCAATTCGACTGTCAGGAGTTTGAAGAATTCTGCAGCGACCTCGGCATCCACCATCGCTTCACCTCGGTGGCACATCCACAGACAAATGGAGAAGCCGAGGTAACGAATAGGACTATCTTGCAGGGCCTCCGGACAAGGCTGGACCAGGCCAAGGGCAGGTGGGCGGAAGAGCTCCCGAGCATCCTGTGGGCGTACCACACCATCCCGAGGACGGCCATCGATGAGACCTCGTTCAACCTCGTCTTTGGAGCCGAAGCGGTTATCCCGATAGAGCTCAGCCTACCCACCTTGCGCGTGGAGCAATATGATGAAGTGGATAATCCTACCAGGATGCTGCTAAACCTGGACCTCCTTGAAGAGACGAGGGACAAGGCTCGAGTCCGAATGGCGGCCTACAGGCAACGAGTGGCCAGGTACTACAACTCCAGAGTGCGGCCGAAGTCCTTCTGCCCAGGAGATCTGGTACTACGCCGGGCTGAAGCTTCCCAGCCACGGGAGTGCGAGAAGCTCTCCCCGAACTGGGAAGGCCCTTATAGGGTGGCAGAGGTCCTCCCTCATGGGGCCTACTACCTGGAGGAGCTAGGAGGGTCCCGATTCCCACGGACCTGGAATGCCTCAAACTTGAGGATGTATTACCAATAGTGTAAGGTTCCTTGAACTCTTGCAATGAAATCCTTTTGCTTCAAATGCTCCTTCTCACCTCGTAGGGAGAGAACCACTTAGCTTTGAGATCGGCAACAACGAGTGTGGCCGAAGACCCGAGAAGGCGATAGGTCCCGGACTTCGGTCTAGAAGGCGGGGCAGAACCAAGTTCGCCCACACAGACCCGAAGAATAGCCAGGCAAGCCGCGCAGGGCTCAGATAAAGCCTGCGGCCCCGGGTTCAGTCCGGAGGTCCCGGTCTTTGGTCTGGAAGGTGGGGCAGAACCAAGCTCACTCACGCAGACCCGGAGAACAGCCCGGCAAGCCGTGCAGGGCTCGGATAAAGCCTGCGACCCCGGGATTCAGTCCGGAGGTCCCGGACTTCGGTCTGGAAGGCGGGGTAGAACCAAGCTCGCCCACGCAGTCCCGGAGAACAGCCCGGCAAGCCGCGCACGGCTCGGATAAAGCCTGCAGCCCGGGGGTTCAGTCCGGAGGTCCCGAACTTCGATCTGGAAGGTGGGGCAGAACCAAGCTAGCCCATGCAGTCCCAGAGGACGAACCGGTAAGCCGCGCAGGGCTCGCACAAAGCCTGCTCCACTGGCATTTGGTCCGAAAGTCCTGAACTTCAGTCTGAAGGGTGGGGCAGGACTCAGTCTGCCCGCGAGCTCAACTCGGAATGCACTACAGGACTTAGTCCCGGTGCCCAAAACCAACATTCAGTTCAAAAAAAAAAAAAAAGAGAACGAAGCAAAGATCTGCTAAAGGGGAAGTTTCATTGATTTAGAAATGTGAATACAGTGAAGGAGTCCTAACAGGCCGGGCGTCCTCGAAAAGAAAAAAAAGAAAATACAAAAAAAGAAAAGAAGAAGTCCGCAGAGCCGAGGAGTCTACTTCGGCACGGTGGCATCCTCCTCGGGCTGAGGCGCACTCTCCCCGCCTGCGCCATCGACGGGTGGCTGCTCGGGGGGCTTCTCTGGAGTTGCAGCCTCATCACCAGCTGCTGTTGGAGCCTCTCCACTGGGCTCCTGCCTCCTGCCACCGAGGACTACCCCGCTGAGGTCGAGCTCGGGGTAGAAGGAGCTTACCTTCTCCCGGCATACCTGGAACCCCTTCAAAAAGGAGTCCACGACAGCCTCCCGAACCTCCGCGATGTATTCCTCGGAGGCCCGGAACTTCAGGACGGCCTCCTGCGCCTCCCGCTTCGATGCCTCCAGCAGCCCGTTGACGTAGGAGCTCTTCTCCTTGGTCGCGTTCAGCTCCTTCCGGACCTCCTCCGCCCGGCGCTCCAACGACCGGGACTGAGCCCTGAAGCGGGTCTTCTCCGCCGCGTCCTCCTCTGTGCGGCGCTGGCTCGAGATCCTCTCCTCGGACAGGGAGGTCTCAAGCTCCTTGATGCACCCCTCGGCACGGGCCAGGTCAGATCGGAGGGCCTGGTTGTTCCCTCGCAGCTCGACCCCTTTCTCCATGAGGTCTTTGACATCAGTTGCGAGCTTGCCGAGCTTCTCCTCCTTCTCGGCATCCTTCTTGGCGTACCTGGCGAGGAAGTTCCTCAGCAGCAGCACGTCGATCCCGATCTATGCCAGAAGAAGAAAGGTTAGGCAGAACCCAACTGGAACTTTAAAAGGAAGGGCTCCGAGCTCGGGACTTACCGTGAAAAGCTGCGGAAGGATTCCGAGCAGGGCATCGCTATAGTCCCGGCCGCCCCTTAGCCGGCGGTCCCGGGAGGTGCAGGCAAACTCCATGACCTTCTCCGCGAGGCCCTGGTCGTGGATCACGAAGCACCGGCTGGTGAGGTTCGGCGGTGGGGCAGACGAGTCGGCAGCAGCAGAGGCGGCCATCCCCTCACCGAGCAGAGCAGCCATCAGCGGAGCTGTCGCCGTGCTGGTGACCACCGTGGGTGCAGTTGGAGCGGCGGTTGAAGTAGACGCTACCCGGGAAGGGACTGCCCCCCCTCTTCCACGGCCCTGTCGAGGTCGACGACAAGGACGTCGGGCACCCGGGTTTGAGGCGGCCTGGATGCGGGAGCCGCCGTCACGGGACCGGAGGTGGGGATCGGCGCGGCCTCCCGGCTCGCCTCGGTACGAGCCCTCTTCGCCACGGGTTCGGTCCCCTCGGCAACATCCCTCTGTGCGGCGCCCTCCAGCAGATTCTCCAAGGAAAACTTCATACCTGAAAGGAAGTAGAGGTCAGTCGAACCTGTCAAAAAAAAAAGAAGAGGGAGAAGAGGGGAGTAAGAGGTGAAAGGGAAGCCCAAGCCTCACCCAGCTCCCGGATGGGACTGATTCCCGTCTCGAACAAGTTCTGCTCCGAGAGCAGGACATCGAGGGTCGGGACCGCATCGCTCAGCAGCTGTGAGAAGACCTCTTGGTCCGCTGGGTCGACCTGGGAGTTCCGGTTCGGAGACCGATCCGGCTCGCTCCAGGCCTAGTCGATGTCCTCGACCGAGGCAAAAAAGAACCGGTTCTTCCAGCCCTTGATAGAAGAAGGGAGGTCGAACCTGAGCCACCTAGGCCGAGGTGAGATGTACCACCAGCCATCATCGGTGGAATAGCGCTTCAGGGTGAAAAGAGCCCTGAAAAGGGAGAAATGGGCAACAAACCCGTGGAAGTGACAGAAAACTATGAAGGAAAAAATGACCCGGATGGCGTTCGGAGCCAATTGAGTCGGGACCAAGCGGTAATGGCTGAGAAAGGAAAGGAAGAAAGGGTGAAGGGGGAACCAAAGACCCCCAAGGAGGAAGTCCTCGTAGAAAGCTATTCGCCCGGGGCCGCTTAAGGTCACTCGATCTCCGGGCCATGGGAGGGAAAGATGAATCGACTCCAGGATACCGTAGACCTCCCGGAGCAGAGAAAGGTCATCTTCGGTCATCGTTGAGACGTGACCTGAGGGACTAGTGGGAGAGATGGCCGGAGGAGGAAGAAAAGAAATCGGATGGGCGGAAACTACAGGAGGAGACCTAGGACCCCTAGGGATGCCTATGGTTAAACCCCCGGGTTGGAGCCGCCTATGGATCTCGTCCGGGATCACCTCCCCTTCCGAGGAAGAAGGCGATGGAGTCCTTGGCCGGGATGGACCGGCCTCGTCCGGATTGGAAGAGATATGACGACGACGCACCATGGGGGAAGAAAGGGTGCAGGAAAGTTGCTAAGGCCGAGAAACGGAAGGGGGAAGAAGACGCGGGCACTCACCGAAATACTCTGTGTAAAAGAAATGGCAACCCTGGAAGGTGAAGGAAGGCCCACTGCAACCGCCGGCGGAGAGCGAGAAAGTGGAGGGACTTCATTTCCGGAAAGTCCCCCTCCTTTTCAAATTCGATCGACAGCGGCCGTACCCCTCATTCCGTTTCGAACCACCTGATGGATACCGCGTGGGCGCACGCCCGACATCGACGCTTCGGTTCGATAGAAACTGCCTCCTTTTCAAAACGGCGCATTAATGGCCGCTGGAAGCACGACGCGTGGCAACCTCTCATAGGACCTCGGGCGTAACAAGGAACGGCGACGAGGATCGTGGCAATTATGGCACGAGACTTTCGCCTTCCCCACGTCATCTCCGCATTAAATCCCCATGTTCCGAGCCACGACGCCTTGGCAGAATGAGGGGATGGGGGGCAACTGATATGGCTGTTACGCTGACATGGCATGTCTCAGGTCCCGCCGGACATGGTCCGAACCACATGGATTTTTTCGGCGAGTGAGATCGGAGACGGGTCCACCTCGGTCAAAGTCGAGCACTTCTCTGCCGCTCTGCCGGGTGTCCGCCCAGGAGGGGTCCACCTCGACCGAAACTGGCGGCCCCTCGCTCCCTCGCCGGGTGGCACCCGGAGACGGGTCCGCCTCGGCCGAGGTCGAGCCGGGCCCTCCTGCTCCTTCGCTAGTTGGCGCCCGGAGACGGGTCCACCTCGACCGAAGTCGAGCACTTCTCTGTCGCTTCGCCGGGTGTCCGCCCAGGAGGGGTCCACTTCGGTCGAAGCCGGCCCTGCATAGTGAGGCCTCCAGGAAGTGGGGGCGCGAGTTTCAAAATCGCCACTCGGGTAGCGCGTGACGTGCCTCGCGAGGAGCACCGGTATGGTCTGCAGTGACGCGTGAAACCTCATTTACATCGGCCCGACGGGTTCCGCAACCGAGAAGCGGAGTCCTAGCAGGCAGGAGCCAGCAACAGACATCGTCAATGCCTGGGAAGGAGAGCACCCGCGCTCGGCCCAAGGCCTCGCCGGTATCTTCCCTCTCCCCTTTTCTCGTTGGGCTCGGCAAGCAAGACAAGGAGGCCACCGGGTTCCCGGACCCGAAGGGAAAAGGAAAAAGGGGAGAGAGAGAGAGAGAAAAGTGAAGGCTGAGAGGGAGCATCCTGGGGGGGACGCCGGAGGCAAGGTGATGGGATAAAAGGAGGGGAAGAGCGGAGAGCCAGGTAGGTGGAAAAAAGGCTGGGAAAAAGAAGGCATCGAGAGAAGGATCCAGGGACCCGAGGGGAGTCCTTCGGCGTGAGCTCGGTGAAGGAGCCGGGCCTAATTTCCACTCTTCCTAAGACCTCTTTTGTTAAGATCTTCTATAAGTTTGGGGCTCCTTCGGGGACCCACCTTAGGGATTCTGTTTCATCTCGTCGTTCTCTAACTTGACCGTCGGAGCTCCCTCACCGGGACCCCCGGCCAGGGTTTCTGACCTTGTTTTGCAGGACCGGAAGCTCGGAGATCTCGAGGTGAGACGGTCTGAGACCGGTACCAGCTTTGAAGCTACAGGCCGCCGCAGTGAGATCGGCAACATAACTAAATCTAGCACATGCGATCTTCTATAAAAAAGGAGCTTATGAAATGAAATTTTGTACTGCTTGCCATGTAAACAGTGAGTGCAAGATCTCAGGTGCGTACCTTTTAAAGGAAGCAGGTTGTGCCTGGATAGAGTCTCAAGTCTCTTTTCACTCAGATGCCCAAGCCGCTGATGCCACACATCTGTGGAGGTTTTTTCAACTGCATTCACCACTCTACTGCGTACTTTATCCTGCAATCTGGTAAAACCATCTTTCTTGCTTTTTGCTACAACCAGGGAACCTTTGGTGAGCTTCCATTTTCCTTCACCAAAGTGACTGGAGTAGCTCTCATTATCTAGGACACATGCAGAAATTAAATGGAATTGAATATCAGGAACATGCCTTACATTTCTTAACAGTAGTCTGCACCCGGTATTGGTCCCCAAATAAATATCTCCTATGCCAATAATTTTATCTACTGCATCATTTCCCATCCTAACATGCCCAAAATCATCTTTGGAGTAAGACGAGAAGAAGTCTCTCCGAGATGTAACATGATATAAGGCAGCTGAATCAATTATCCAATTGGGTCTTGACATGTTAAGTTAATACATGCATCATCACATCAATCATGACATCATCATCAAATGCAACTGCAGTCGTACTTTATGTCTCTTCTTTCTTTTCCTTAGTTTTATCCTGATCCCTTTTGTATTTTCTGCACTCTCTCTGAAAATGTCCTAGCCTTTTACAGTAGTACCAAGTAACATCCTTTCTAGACTTTAACAGGCCTCTAGATTTTTCATAGTTATTTTTATCATGGGACCCATCATCTCTTTTACTGTGGAAGGATCTATTTTTACTTCTCCCCCTCTGCTCTGTAACGAGTACCTCAAAATTTATATGTGTCAAACCCTGCTCATTTCGTCTGTTTGCTTCATTCAATATACTATCCTTCACCATAGTTAGGGTAAGTTTATCACTGGCAGTGGAATAACTCAGTGTCACCACCAACATCTCCCAACTATCTGGTAAGGAACTCGGCAAGATCAATGCCTGCACCTCGTCATCAAGAAGCAACTTCATTGAAGCCAACCGATTTAGGATCTCTTGAAAATTATTTAAGTGCTTTGAAGCATTCTGTCCATCTTTATACTTCAGGTTCACCAGTCTTCTGATCAGGTAGGCTTTATTCTGTGCATTCTTTCGCTGATATAAATCTTCTAGCTTCTTCCAAACCTGATAAGCATCCGTTTCTATCGCAACATTATGGATCACACTCACATCAATCCATTGTCTGATCGTAGCTGTGGCTTTTTTGTTCAACTTTTTCCACTCATCAACTTTTGCATTGTTTGGCATTATTCCCTGCAATTCAATTGGCTCAAACAGATCTCGGCAATATAATAAATCTTCTATCATCATCCTCCATAAAGAATAATTTGATGAAGTTAATTTAACCATACTGGATTTCTCCTCCATTTTAATTAGCATAATTACTGCCTAGCCATGCTCTGATACCAGTTGTTGGGATTAAATAGGGTCACAAAAGATTATACTCAGGATAAATTTTAACCTCTGTGTGCTAATTAAAATAGGTAATAATCCAACAATATCAATCCAGCAAAAGCAAATCAAACCAAGTACAAGAAAACCGGATTTATGTAAAAAATCCTTCAATGTGGAGGTAAAAACCATGAGGCCTGGAACTGGATCAAACTTTCACTATAATCAAATAATGGGTACAGCAAGATTTTTTTTTCTAGCAAATTAGAGGCTCTCCAAACAGCATATGATGATCATCTCAGTATAATATATATAAATATTACTGAAGAATACAGGAAGAAAACAGGAAAGATCTCACCAGAGTTAAAATATTTGCCAATTACACAAGAGGAATTACAGCGATCCAAACCGTTCACTTTGTAGAGTCCGCTGCCATAAACAACATACTAAAATTTTATCTTGATCGAATTTTGAATTGCCATCCGATCAAAACCTGGAAGTATCAAAATATTTTTTTTCTTTTGTTTCTCTCTTGGCACCGCATTCCTTTTTTTTTTTTTTTCTTTCTTTCTTACTGTCGTACATCAAAAACCCCGGTCTCACAAGCCCTTGGCCCTTTTTAACAAGGGCCGGGTCCTGCCACATGGGCAGGACCCACAACACTTTTTAGATGACCATACTCAAACTTACAAAAGCCATTTGACAATGTAAAGTAGGTGGTCTTGGCTATTCTAATGCACCAATGGAGAGCCGTTTTGTTCATTTTCTTTCCAGCTTAAACTTTCTTCATGCTGTGCTGTGCAGAGAAGGTTGCTTTTTTTATGTTTAACATATGGATAATTGAAGATGGTTTGGCCGTGTCCTCTTGTATAATCAATTGGAACTCTGAATTTCCTTTGTTTTCTATTGCGACCAGATCTTTGTCTTGATTGCTTATTATATAACATTTGCAGGAGTCCCCACTACAATAATTGTTGTCATCAGGCAATGATAAATCAGAAAAAAACGGATTTCTTTGCCTAGTGGTCATATGATGGATCTCTGGAAAAGCCTGTGATGCCAGAACTCTCTTTTCCTGGTTCTGTCTCTTTCTCCATGTGCAGCAGAACAAAGCGAGAAAAAAAAAGTGGTTGTAACTATTCTTCCTCCATCTCCATTTCCCACCTTCTTCTAGGATCCAGAGTATCTAGGGTTGCGTGGAAAAGCTGGTTGCTGATAGTCTCTATTCTTGTAATTTGGCTGCAAGCCCGTAGTGTGAAAAATAAACATATTCAGATGTCTTAGATGTTGATATGCTAATCTCCAGCCCTTTCCTGACGGTCTTTATTCTTTTCATTTGGCTGCTAGCCTGCAAAGTCGGTGGTATGAAAATAAAAATATGCAGATGCCTTGGTTGTTGATGTGCTGATCTCCAGGCCTTGAATGATGGTTGGGAAAATTATTCACTTGGTACGTCCATGAACAATAACCGAGCTACCTTCGCTCCCAATCGATGATGCGTTTTGAAGTCCATCAGCAAACTATGAACTTTTTTAAAGGTAAGGATTTGTGGTCGGAAGCATGGTAGACTGGAATGCCTTTTTTTGTCTCCCGTTCTTTTGCTGTTTTGTAGCAGGGGTTTGGCCTGCTTGTAAATTTCCTAGATTCTCTTAATATTTTTTTTTTTGATAAAATTGATGTATTAAATTAAATCAAATATAAACAAATTGTTGATGCTAAATCTCTGCGAACCGGATAGAGCGACCTATCTACTGGTTCACCTTCGATGAAAGCCTGCAAAATAAATTTCCTGACCGGAAATTCTCCGGCGAGGAACGTTCCGATGCCAAAGTTAGCAAGAATTTAGGTAGCAGAATGGAGAACTTGATAGCAGAATGAGGTGAAAATGGAAAGAAAAAAAATGAGTAGAGAGTGACGTTGGAAGAGCTAGTTGTGGACTGACTCTAACTTGCCTGGAGTTGGCTTACCTCGAGTATCTTCTCTTACCGATATTTATAGGCATAAGTGTAACTACTTACGGTTATGGAAATTAGTTAATATAACTTCCTCATAACAGTAAGTAGTGGCAGTTGGAAATTAGTTATTCCATGGTTATCGAAGCCGGAGCTATCGACCATGTAGGTAGTTATAACAACCAGAATAAACTTAAACTATTTCAGGTTGAAAGATCGTTCACATACTTTGGATACACTCTCTTTAGAGGAGATCCGAAAAAAGTCTAACTACCTCTTCGAACTATCTTCCTTGGAATGGTCCGAAGACCTAGTTATATGCTTCGGGTTTATCTCATTCGGAGTGAACCAGAAAATAAAGAACAGCTTATCATGGAGCCAAAGGGATAAATAATACATCCCAGAAGTGTCATCTTCGGACCAAGCTGAGGACATGAAGCCAAATGAAATAGTAACAAATTTCAGAAGTGTCCTCTTCGGACCAAGCTGAAGCCATAAAGCTGAATGGAATAGTAATATATTCCAGAAGTGTCCTCTTCGAACCAGGCTGAAGACATGAAGCCGAATGAAATAGTAATATATTCTAGAAACGTCTTCTTCGGACCAAGCTGAAGACATGAAGCCGAATGAAATAGTAATACATTCCAGAAATGTTTTCTTCGGACCAGGCTAAAGACATGAAGCCAAATGAAATAGTAATATATTCTAGAAACGTCTTCTTCAGACCAGGCTGAAGACATAAAGTCGAATGAAATAGTAATATATTCCAGAAACATCTTCTTCGGACCAGGCTGAAGGCATGAAGCTGAATGAAATAGTAATATATTCTAGAAACGTCTTCTTCGGACCAAGCTGAAGACATGAAGCCAAATGAAATAGTAATATATTAATGAAGTAACAATATATCCTTTTCATTGAGACAAATTGTAGCCCTTATTAAATTAAGAAAATATCATCTTTAAGTGCACTGATTTGGTTGACAGGTCCAAATAAAACCAACCCAACTGATGAACCGGCAATTATTTTGTATCGAACCAGATTACCACAACAGCTGCCCCCCACTCCCAATTTCGAAATAATTTTATTTCAAAAATGGGAGTAGTTAGAGTTTGTCATTTTATGGATGAAAATAAGATAATCAATTATGGCAAATCGCTAGCCCTTCCTTTCATGATAACTGATTTATGATTCGAAGATCGTGCTAAGGACAGGTGTCAGCCCCTCATTGATGCTTCAAAAAAGATGGCGCAAATTTAAAAGCCTGGCTGATCCTTTCATTAAAAAGACTTTTATAGGACTTTTATTTGATTGATAAAGTATACTTGGCGATATCTCGAGCCTTAGTTATCATACTGAAAACTCATCTTAGCCGTCTATGGTATTTCTTGCGGATCGTAACTAACAATCTATTGATTGATGTCCCTTAGTAATTCGTACCCACGATCGGCGTCGCCGATACGTTGTGTCTGAGAAGATCATCAGTTTCCTGAAAAAAAAACTCTATCATCCCGTACATATAAAAAAGGGGGTGACCCCACGAAATGAACTTCCGCATTTTCTCTGAAACCTTCTTCTTCCTCCTCTCGTTCTGTACCATCATTCTCCTTTTGCAAGTTATCTTGTCTTTACCTGGAGGTAGGGGTCCTCCTTTTTCTTTCATAATGTATGAGTCGCTAGATAACCCAGCCATTAGCAAGGGTTCAACGAGAGACGAACCCTTTGGGAGTGGAGGCCTTGTCAGAAGGAGAGGTTCTGAACTTTCTCCAGGAACCATTGTTAGTTCCCTATCTCATACTAGGATAGAGAGTCTTCGGAATCGTTATCATTTCCCTAGGAGTTTTAAGTTATTTGTTCCCAATCCAGATGAGAGGATTATCCATCCTCCTCCCAGGTCAATTGCCATATACGAAGATCATTTAAAGGCTGGCCTTAGGTTTCCTCTTCATCCCTTCTTTGTAAAGGTTTTTAATCTGTACCAAGTAGTCCCAGCCCAACTGACGCCTAATAGTTTTAGAAATATTTGTGGGTTTTTAGTTCTTTGTAAACTTCGTAAGGTAGAGCCCAAAACATCTTTGTTTACCTCCCTTTTCGTATTGAAAAAAGATTTTCCTGGTGAAGGATGGTGGATCATCGGCCCTCGTCCCAGTCGAAGACTAATTAAGGGGACTCCTAGTGCCATACATGGATGGAAACCCTGTTTCTTTTTCATCTATTATCCATCCTGGGGCTTTAATATTGAATAGAAGACTCCACGTCTAGATGCAAACGTCGAAAAAAGAGTCTTGAAGGCCAATCAGAAGGACTTCGAGACATTATCAAGTTCGGGAGTTCCTCTGGCCAAGGAACTATTAAGAGAAGAAAATCTTCATCTTGCTCATATCAGCGAGGTTCTGACATTAGGTATAGAAGTAGTCAATTTTAATTCTTTTTTTTTCAAAATCTACTATGTTCTTCCAATGACTGACCTGAGAATTCCTTTTTCTTTGATTGCAGGTGAACCGATGAAGCCTAATCTTGAAAGATTTTGTCAAGCATCTAGAAAGAGGGCAATATCGGTTCATCAAAAAGAATCTGAAGTCCGAAAGAAGGCTAGGGCCGAAGGATTTTCCAGGACAACTCCAATAAGGGTCACATCTGACAAAGACGATGCCCCTTCAATGGAGCCTCCTTCAAGGAGTTCACCCCCTTGTCCTCCCCAGAACGATCTATCCCAACTTCGACCATCGGAGAGCCATTCCTTGCTTCTCCGAAAGATAAAAGAAAAGCAAAAGGAAAGGCTCCCTAGACCGAAGAGTGTGCAGGGAGGAATGCTCCAACTGATATGGAGTATCATGTAGATTTTTCAACCTTTTCTGACGGACGGGGCTTGGTGAACCCCGAATTAGCTAGGGAGATACTAAAGCATACTCTCCTCCCTCGAGATTGGGAAGTCAGCAAAACCCGATGCATCGAGGATATATTTGATTCAGCATTTTCATTTATGCTGAAGGTAAATATTGTTTCTTTTTTTCCTCCTTTCAATATAATGTTCGACTTTGCTAACTTCATATTCCATGTGGTCAATGCAGTTGGTTCACGATGTCACCCTTATGGAAGAGAGCATCATTGAATTCAGAGACTACCATAAGGGAATGAAAGAAAAACTCCAAACGGCTAAGGCCGAGAGAGAAATTGCCGAGGAGTTGAAGAAGGCCATGGAAGAAAAGCTTGCTCTAAGCGATGCTGTAGTTCAAAATCTGAAGGCCAAACTAGAAAAAGCTCAATCAAAGAATTCTGAGCAAGAGTCAAAGCTTAAGAAGAAGAAGAAGATTCGGTCTTTAGAAAATTCAGCTAAAGAAGCTTAACATAAGACTGAAGAAGCAGTCAAAAAAGTCAATGAAGCGATCAAAAGAGCTGAAGTAGAGGCTGAAAAAATAAAGACCTTAAAAGATCAAGTAAATAGGGTGGTCGAGGACTGTAAAAAGTCTTCGACTTTTGATGATGAAATAACCAAAGCAGGAACCTTCAGCTACCGAGCAGGTTTCAATGATGGGATAAATGAAGTACAAAAATTTTATCCAAACCTCAACATTTCGAATATTCAGCTATTCAGTCTTGAAGAAACAGAAGAGCCTGGATCGCCAAAAGGTCCTTCTGAAGAAGTCCATGTCACAACCGAAGAAGTAGCTGGAGAGGAGACACCAGCGGTTGCCGACTCAATCAATCTAACTCAAGCTGAAGCCAATCCATAGGGTTTTTTTTTTTTTTAAAGATAATGCACATGTACTACTTTTCATGAATAGAACATTCTTTCCAAATGAACTATGCTTCAATAAGACATTTACTAAGTATAAACTCATCAGAGGTAAGATGTTGAATGATGATCTTATTGATCATAAAGAGTTTGTGAATGAGCAACTTTTCTGGCAAGTATATTATTTTTCAACTTTGAAGTTTCGAATGAAAATTCATCTAAGGATAAAGTCTTTGGACTTAAAAATAACACCGAGACTTCAAACTCAAATAATATCAAGTCTTCAGATTTAAAATAATACCAAGTCTTCAGACTCAAGATAATACCAAGTCTTTGGACTCAAAATAATACTGAGATTTTGAATTTAGAATAATACCAAGTCTTCGAACTCAAAATAATACAAAGTCTTCGGACTCAAAATAATACTGAGACTTCAAATTCAAAATAATACAAAGTCTTCAGATTTAAGATATGTTGCCGACCTTACCATCATGGCCTGCAGCTGTGAGGTGGCGCCGGACGTCTGCTCCTTTACTCCAGAATCCTGGAGTTCCCGGATCTGTAAAATATAATTAGAGATCCAGGCCGGGGATCCCGGCGAGGGCACTCCGATGATCAAGTCAGTGGACGGCAAAGCAGAATAGATCCCCTAAGACAAATCCCACTGGGATCACCGTGCTTAGAGGAGATTTTAATAAGGGATTGAGTAGAAGAGAATGAGGAGAAAATGGTGCTTGAGTTGTGACGTCCGTGCTCGTGGGGACTCGCTCTGAGAGTCTCCTGAGAGCTTCCTGCCTCAAGTCACTCGCCTCACTACTTTGTGCGTTTGTCCTCTTTTCGGTTGCTTCCCCTCGCTTACCTTCTTTTTTGCCCGTTAGTGCCTTTGTAGATCGCCGATTGCTTCAGTGCCTCGATTTGCCCTCCCTGGGGGGCTTAGGGGTCAACGGTATCCGTTGACCGCTCTCCTGAGGTCATTTCCTCTTACAGTTGGAAGTTAAGTTATAAATATGTTTCGCCCGGTGTATTGTCACAAAGAAAAAAATTAGGCAGAACCTCGATCTAGGTGCGGCCGCCCTTGGGTCTGAGATCCTGCACGTGGCCTTCTTCTTCAGGAGATTTCATATGATCAACCGTAGGATCTGACATCTCGATTGGGGTGCTTTCCTCAAATTGGTGTAAATGAGGTTACACGCACCGTTACAGATTTGGGGGCGTCGTACTAGGCACGCCGCACCGCACGCATCTGCCTCGACAACGATCTTGGGGCTGGGTGCCTTTGTCCTTCTTGATGCTTCCGAAGAGAGCGCTTGACTTCGGCCGAGGTCAGCTTGACCCTCGGGGGGCCACCTGGCGAAGGAGTGGAGATGTGCTCGACTTCGACCGAGGTGGACTCCACCTGGGGGTGCCACCTGGCGAAAGAGAAGAGCAGGGCTCAACTTCGGTCGAGGTGGGCTCGATCCCTGGAGAGCCACCTGGCAAAGGAGTAGAGGCGCGCTTGACTTCGATCGAGGTGGACCCCATCTGGGGGTGCCACCTGGAGAAGGAGCGGAGCAGGGCTCGACTTCGGCCGAGGTGGGCTCTACCCTTGGGGAGCCACCTGGCGAAGGAGTAGGAGCAGGGCTCGACTTCGACCAAGGTGGACCCGACCCTTGGGGCGCCACCTGGCGAAGGAGCAGCAGCAGGACTCGACTTCGACCGAGGTGGACCCCACCTGGGGGCACCACCTGGCGAAGGAACAGGAGTAGGGCTCGACTTTGGCCGAGGTGGACCCCACCTGTGGGTGCCACCTGGCGAAGGAGCAGGGGTGCTGAGCTCAGGCCAAGGTGGGCTCGACCCTTGGGGAGGCCACCTGGCGGGGGAGCTCGGAAAGGAACTTGGCACAGCGCTATCTGCCCATTCGACTGATAGCTGGATCCGAGGTATACTCCACATCAGCAATCTTGCTATATCAAGATAATACCAAGTATTCAGATTCAAAATAATATCGAGACTTCGAATTCAGAATAATACCAAGTCTTCGACTTAGTCATAATGTAATCATGAGCTTCAAAGGACCCAAACAAGTTAGCTCATCATATAGGTGATTTTCTCAATTTTAGAATTCAGATTCTTCAGATTACATTAAACAGAATTGGCTGGATAGAAAACCAAGCTTTGAATAATTTTGCTATTAATATTCTGAATAAGAGAACTTGATATGTGAAACCATTCCCTTCTTCCAAGAAGATATAATAAAATAATCATGTAAATGAGATACCATAACCTTGTTTCTTCTTCTTTAAGAAATGAGAAGATCCAAAGTAATTAAATCTGTCATTTCACTAACTCTCCTTCTAGGATTGGTTGCTTAGATTATTGTTGATGGAAAATAATATACATATTGAGTAGATATACCTCGACATGTTGCCATATTTACTTTGTACTTCATCGGATTTGTCATAGAATAGATCGCATAGGTCGTCCATGTTTTTAACAGAAAATGAAACAGGTTGGTTAAGCCATCCTTGGCACTTCATAGGATAGATCATGTAGATCATCCTTATGCCTTTTAATAAATAATAAGCATGCTGATCAAATCCACCTTGGCATTTCATAGGGTAGATCATATAGATCATCCTTATTCCTTTTAATAAAGAATAAGACAGGCTGATCAAGCCCACCTCAACATTTCATAGGATAGATCACATAGATCATCCTTATACCTTTTAATAAAAAAAAAGACAGGCTGATCAAGCCCATCTCGGCATTTCATAGGATAGATCACGTAGATCATATAAGCCTTTTAATAAAAAATAAAACAGGCTGATCAAGCCCACCTAAGGCTGCAAATGGGTCGGGTTGACCCGTGACCCGACCCGACCCTATCCAATCCATTTTTATGGACCCATGGATCCGAGTTGGGTCCTAAAATTAGAAATGTTCCATTTTTTGGATCGAATCTGGGTTTACTGAATTTGGACCCGACCTGACTCGACCCAATTCGAACATACTAATACTATTAGAATTATATCTATTTGGACCTTTAAATTATAATTTAAACTTGTATGGAACTAGTTATAATTATTTTTATATATTAATTTATTTTAAAAATAATATTATTTGTTATCTATTTTATAGTTAATAATAGTTAGCTATGTAATAATTAAAATATAGTTGTCTATATTTTATTCGAATCATATTTAGATCCAAACTTTGTAGATTAGAACCGGATTATTTATGGACCCGATCCAACCCAAATGACCCATTGGGTTGAAAATTACGATAGTGGACCCGATCCGACCCGACCCGATTTTTTAGTGGATTGGATCTAGGTCTACTATTAGGACCCGATCAAAGAACCGGGTCAGATCGGGGTCACTCATGACCCAATCCGACCCGACCCATTCGCACCCCTAAGCCTATCTTGGTACTTCATAGGGTAGATCATGTAGATCATCCTTATGCCTTTTAATAAAGAATAAGATAGGCTGATCAAGCCTACCTCAGCACTTCGTAGGGTAAATCACGTAGATCATCCTTATGCCTTTTAATAAAAAATAAAATATGGTAATTAAGTCCACCTCGATACTTCGTAGGGTAGATTACGTAGATCATCCTTATACCTTTTAATAAAGAATAAGACAGAGTATCTAGATCCATCTCGATACTTCGATATAACTTTGAGTAGGGATTCTTATTGATAATATTTGCGAAGATTTTCTACATTCCAAGGCCGGGCAACAAAGTACCTTCCAAAGTTTCAAGTCGATAAGTTCCAAGGCGGATGACTTCTTTGATTCAATAGGGACCTTCCCAAGTAGGAGAGAGTTTGTCTTGTTCAGTTGGCTTGGACACTTCGGATCTTCACAAGACCAAGTCCTCGGGCAAAAAGTTTGTTCTTTTATGCGAGAGTTGTAATATTTGACAACATTTTGGTGATATATAGCCATCTTCAGCTAAGCATGGAGCCGAGTGCCTTGTAACAAATCCAAATCAACTCTTCGGTGTTCCAAGTTTTCAGGTTCTTTATAACGATATATCCATAAAGATTGTAAGGAGATCTCTACAGGAAGGACTGCCTCAGTGCCATAAGCTAAGTGAAATAGAGATTCGTCGATGGCTGTTTTGGGAGTAGTTCGGTACGCCCAAAGAACCGAATTCAATTCATCAGCCCATAGTCCCTTAGCATCATTTAACCTGATTTTGAGACCATGAAGAATAGTTCTATTAGTCACTTCAGCTTCTCCATTAGACCGTGGATGGCCCAAGGAAGTTAGCTTATGGTGTATATGATATTGTGTACAGAAGCTTCAGAACCTCGGTTGTCAAATTGCCTTCCGTTATCGATAATAATGGTATAAGGAATCCCACAATGAAAGATGATAACGTTTGTTACAAAATTTTCAACTTTTATCTCAATAATTTGTGCAAGTGGTTCATCTTTGACCCACTTGGTAAAGTAATCAATTACCACTATAAGAAATTTTCGTTGTCCGGAAGCTGAAAGAAATAGGCCAAGAATGTCCATTCCCCACTGAGTAAAAGGCCAAGGAGCTATCAATGGGGTCAGTTGATTTGCAGGCCGCCTTTGTATATTAGAATACCTCTGACACTAATCACACCTTTGGACAAATTCTGTAGAATCTTTTTGAATGGTTGGCCAATAATAGCCTTGACAAATTATTTTGTAAGCTAAGGATCTGTCCTCGAGGTGATCCCCACATATACCTTAATGCACTTCCCTGAGAGCATAATCGGCATCTGAAGGTCCCAAGTATTTCAACAGAGGTTGTGTAAAGGATCTTTTATATAAGTTCCCATTTAAGATCACATACTGGGAAGCAATCCAACGAAGTCGTTTAGCTTCAAGCTTATTTTCAGGTAATGTGCCTTCATTCAAAAATTTAAGGATGAGATACATCCATGAGGGGTCATGTTCGATCGGATATACTTCTACTGTGGATTCAGATATGTTGGGGTCTTCAAGATATTCCACATATGTTTGGCCAAGAGAGTCTAGGGTAGTGGTTGCAAGACGTGAAAGAGCATCAGTCCGAGAATTTTCTGTTCGGGGCACGCGAACGATTTTAAAATATTTCAGTTGGGATATTAGGCTTTGCTCCTTCTCCAAGTACTGAATCATGATAGGATCCGAGCTTCGAATTCAGCTTTTACTTGATTCACCACCAACTGTAAATCCGAAAAGACTTTAATCTTTATAATCTCTAGTTTTTGAGCAATTCTAAGTCCAGCAATGAGTACTTCACACTCTGCCTGATTATTCGAAGCTTGGAAAGAAAAACGAAGAGCATATTCTATGACTTGACCATTTGGACTAGCCAAAATAAGACCAGCTCCATAACCATTGGCATTAGAGGCGCCATCCACATGAAGCATCCATATGAATTCCGGATCTTCTTCGATGGTCTCTTCCTCTTCGGTCCTCAATTGACTCTCATTTAATCTCCAAGTGCATTCGACTATAAAGTCAGCCAAGACTTGCACTTTCATTACTGATCTAGGTTGGAAGTCAATGTCAAACTCTCCTAACTTAACGGTCCATTTAGTTATCCTTCCTGAAGTGTCGGGAAAGCGCAGAATGGCCTTCAGGGGCTAATCCATCAAAACCACAATGGTGTGAGCATGGAAATAGGGTCACAAACGCTTCGCTGCAACTACCAAGGAGAAAATGAGTTTTTGTATTTTGGAATATCGTACTTCTGCCTCATGCAGTATTTTACTAGTATAGTAGATCGGCTTCTGCAAGTGGTCGGCATCTTTTCGAACAAGTACTAAACTAACCGCTTCATCCGAGGCAGAAAGGTACAAATAAAGAGTTTTCCCTTCACAAGGTTTAGAGAGTAAAGGAGGGTTTTTCAGGTATTCTTTTAACTTATCAAAAGAAATCTTGCAATCATCTGACCATTCGAAACTTTGAGTTTGATGGAGAACTTTGAAAAAAGGAAGACATCTTTCCACTGATCGGGAAATAAATCGACTCAAAGAAGCGATTCTTCCTATCAGTCGATGTACTTCTTTTTTGCAAGAGGGATGTCTCATGGTTCGAATGGCTTGAATCTTTTCTGGATTAACTTCAATTCCTCGCTTGGTAACTAAGAATCCCAGGAATTTCCTTGAGGTTACACCAAAGGTGCACTTAGTCAAATTTAGCTTCATTTGATGGCGTCTAAGTGCGTCAAAGGACTCTCTTAAGTCTTCAATATGGTCGGACCTATGAAGACTCTTCACAATCATATCATCAACATAATCTTTCATATTTCTCCCTATTTGATTCTTGAACACTTTGTTGATCAATCTCTGAAAAGTTGCTCCAACATTTTTTAATCCAAATGGCATCACTTTATAACAGTAAAGCCCTTTTTCTGTGATAAAAGTAGTTTTTTCTTCATCTTCAGGATCCATTTGTATTTGATTATATCCTGAGAAAGCATCCATAGAGCTCAACAACTAATGACCAGTAGTGGCATCAACTAACTGATCTATCTTCGATAAAGGAAAGCTGTCTTTTCGGCAAGCCTTATTAAGATCTATATAATTAATGCAGATCCTCCACTTGCCATTATATTTCTTTACCATCACAACATTGGCCAACCAATTTGGATATTGTACTTTCCTTATAAATTTGGCTTCAAGGAGTTTGCTGACATCTTCATCAATGACCCTCTGTCTCTCCAGAGCAAAGTTCCTCTTCTTCTGCTGAACTGGCTTATAGTTGGGAGTTACTTCTAATCAGTGTGTAATTATTTCAAATGGAATTCCAGGCATATCCGAAGCTACCCAAGCAAAGATATCGGCATGACTTCGGAGAAAGCTAATCAGCATCAACAGACTACCAATTTGTACAAATTTTATCGGGTCATCTTCAGACAAAGGCACAGAGAGGGTCTTTTCCACTGGTTCTCCATAGTCTTCAGTTCTGTCTCTTGGATCTAACTGATCAGGTGTTAATGGATTGGCCAGTTGTTTATCCTGGATCATTAGGCATTGACGAGCAACCCTTTGATCACCTTTCATTTATTCGATGCCATGTCTGGTGGAAAATCGTACCAAAAGATGGTAGGTCAATACTATGGCTCAAAATTTATTTAAAGCAGGCCATCCCAAAATTGCATTATAAGCTAAAGGTGTTTGTACTACTATGAAGTTAATGGGAAGCATCTTTTGGCATGGTTCAGTGCCAAGAGTTACTGGTAAACTTATTTCTCCTTCAACTCCAACTTGATTTCCTCCGAACCCAGTCAGAGGAATAGGAGACCTTTGCAGCTCACTTCCAGATAAGCCCATTCTAAGAAATGCATCATATAGTAAAATATCGGCAGAACTTTCATTATCTATCAGAATTCTTCTTACATCATATTTTGCAATTACAGCTGAAACTACAACAGGGTCATCATATGGGAGTTGAACTCCTTGGAGATCCTCATTTGAGAAGCTAATGGAGTTTTTGCCTTTAAGTCTCTTAGGGTTATCTTCTTCTGCTTCATTCCTCCAGCCAATTGATCGATGAAGCATGCCAACCCTCCCATCGGTCGGCCTTTGGTGAGGCAGTTCAGCTTCATCAGTAGCTCTTTGAAGGGTGGTTGCTTCGGCTTGAGGATTCGGACGGCTAACATACTTCCTCAGATATCCTCTTTTGATTAGATCCTCAATAGCATCCCGGAGCTGAAAACATTTTTCAGTGTTATGGTCGTGGTCTCGATGGAATTGATAATATTTATTCTTATCTCTCGCTTGAGCGGAGGTTTTCAAGGGACGTGGCCTTTGCAAGTAATTTTTTTTCTATCTCCAACAGAATCTTCTCTCTTAGGAGGTTGAGGGGAGTGTAGGAGTCGAACCGATTGCCCTGTTGCTTGCACTTGGGACTGCATCTGGGAACTGATGCATTGTTGGAAGATGTAGGCATATTTGATCCCTTGATGCTCTTATTCTTGGAAGGGTGTCTTCCTTCGCTAAGTCTACGACTTACGGCTTGCTCTTCGCAACAGCATATTTCTGAGCTCTTGCCAATAGTTCGGCATAGCTCATGGGAAACCTTTTGTCCAGAGAGAAAGTGAACCTGGACGATCTGAGACCTTTCTTCAGGACTGACATGGCCACGTGCTCATTGAGATCTAGGATCTCCAGAGTAGCCGAATTGAATCAAATAATAATTTTTTTAAGACTTTCTCCTTCATTCTGTTGAAGGAAGAATAAATTGTCTATGTTACGCGGCATCTTTTGACATATTCTAAAATATGAAATAAAGAGCTACTCTAGCTCAGCAAAAGAATGAATTTTTCCTGGCTGTATGCTCGAATACCACATTCGAGCAGCTTTCCTTGAGGTGGCAGGGAAAGCGAGGTAATAATGCATCAGATGCCCCTTATACCAGCATATGAGCTTTGTAACTTTCTGAATGATCAAGAGGATCGGTAGTTCCATCATAAGCCTCCAGTTAAGGAATCTTAAAATGCCGAGGGATGACTTCGGCCATAATCTGATCGGAGAAAGGAGGTTGTGAATTGAAAGTCATAACTTCGTCACCTCTTCTTTAATCAGTGAGCCTGGCTATCTATGACTCCAATAACTTAAACTTCTCTTCGAAATCAAAGTTCATTTCTTTTTAACTGACTCCTCTAGGTGTAGAATCTCCAGAAGAAATATAAAGGAAAAGTCTGGTTCATTTCATGCCATGGTGATCCTCCATATGCTTACTTGGCTGGGAGCTGTAATGCTCACGAGAAAATTGGATTTGTGAAGAACTTGGGGTGGATTCTCGGCATCGATCTTCCCTTTCCCTAGCTCGATGACTGAGCTGAGAGGTGGCTGGAGAGCACTACCTTTGAACGGCAGTTTCTTAAAGAGTCTGGACTAAAGCTGTCAGGGCATCGACTCGACTCAAAAGGGACTCAAATTGCTATTGCCCCATAGTCAACATTGGAGGTGGCATATCATTTTCCACCGGAGGGTTATTCACTTGAGGAGCAGGGTGCTCCTTGCTCATAGAAGCATTCTGGATCTTTCCTTTCACCATTCTTATTTTTTCAAGGTTCTCCTTAACCAGAGAAAATTCTTCCTCTTCTTGGCGTGCCAATCTATTAACGCTAAATCCCTACAAACTGGATAGAGCAACTTGCCTCCTAGTTCACATTCGATATTTAAATTAATTTTTTTAGAAAAAAATGGCAATTGATTTTATAACTGATATTTATTTAAAAATATATAAAAAAATTTAGTGACTGATTTTTTAATCAATTTACAAACCAAATCTTATCAATAATTTTTAATAAATTTGGCGATCGATTTTGCAACCAATTTTAAAAATTAAAAAATTTTATAAAATATTTGTGATAGATTTTGCAATTGTTTATCAAATAAAAGATTTGTTAAAAAAATTAGCAATCAATTTTGAAATTGATTTTTCCTTCAATTTTATTTTAATATTTTTTAATAAATTTAGTGATCAATATTGCAACCAATTTTAAAAACTAAAAAAATTAAAAACATTTGTAATCAATTTTGTGACTTATTTTTTAAATATAAAATATTTTTAAATAGTTAGTGATTGATTTTGAGATCTATTTTTGTTCTAATCTTTATTTTAATATTTTTTAATAAATTTAGCAATTAATATTGCAAATAATTTTAGAAATCTTAAAATAAAAAATATTAATGATTGATTTTATGATCAGTTTTTTAAATATAAAATAATTTAAATAATCAGTAATCAATTTTGAGATTGATTTTAACTATAATTTTTTATTTAATATTTTTTAATAAATTCAATAATTGATATTGCAACCAATTTTAAAAAATAAAAAAAATGAAAAATATTTGTGATCAATTTTTTAAGAATAATTTTTTTAAAAAAAATAGCAATTAATTTTAAGATCAACTTTCCCTTCAATTTTTTATTCAATATTTTTTAATGAATTTAATGACCAATTTTGTAATTTATTTTAAAAATTAAAAAAATTAAAAAATATTTACAATTGATTTTGTGACCAATCATTAAATTATTATTTTTAATAAAATAATTGATTACAAAATCAAACTATAAATTATATATCTTTTTAATAATTTTCCCCTATAAATTAGCAGTTGATTTTTTTCTTTTTGATAAGTAAATTAGTTACAAAATATTAAATATTTTTTAAAACTTTTTGGTTACTAAATTGGTTGTAAAATTTAAATATTTTTTTATCACTAAATTAGTTGCTAAATTTTATGACCTAAAAAATGGTCACAAAAATATTTGCAACTAGGATTTTTGTGACCAAAAATAATTAATCATAAATTGGTTACAAAAATTATTAGCAATAAATTTTTAATGTTTAGCAACCAATTTTTTGTGCACCAAAAACTTATTTTCTTGTAGGTGAGGCTATTTGATGATTGGTTGAATAATGCCTCGATGATTTTGACCACAAGTTACACGAGATCAACCATCGACTTGCTGATCTTCAAGGAGAGAGTTAGGACCTATCCAAATTCAATGCTCATCCCCCTCTTTCCTAATGCATTATGAAAGAATCGATCCTGAGTCAGTTCAAGATGACCTATCTGGAGTCTTTTGATGGCACCACCAATCTGCTAGATCATCTAGAGAGTACGAGGCTCTCATGAAGATTCAGGACACCTTTGATGCCTTACTCTGTATTGGCTTCCCAGATGTTCTTTATAAAGCAGCCCAAGCATGGTACTCTTGACTTAAACTAAGGAGCATTGACTCCTTCAGATAGTTGGAAAAAAAGTTCATGGCACACTTCAATGCTAGTCGAAAGATGCTACGAGAGGCCAACAGCCTCTTCTCCGTCCACCAATAGTTGAAGAATTTTTAAAATACTACATGTCTTGAATCAAGGTAGCCACATTAGAAGTTTACTATCTAGATGAGTTCGTGGTCATGCTAGCCTTAAAGAGAGGACTTTGCCCTCACACTTCACTTACTCACTAGATAAGACTTTTTCCAAGTATTATTTAGAAATGCAAGCTCGCATGCATAAGTACATTTGCACGGATGAAGGAGCTCTCACTCAATGTGAGACTGATAAGAAGCTAAAGAAGAAGCAAGCCCGAGAAGAGTCTAGTGGAGCCCATTTCGAGAATCCAAACTCATCCCTCCAATAGAGTCCAAGCCGAGGAAGCTTGCTGGCAAGTCTAACAACTACACTCCTCTCCTTCTTCCCAGATTTAAAATTCTCATGGATATTGAAGGAGAGCAGTATTGTGAAGGCCTCCTGCGTAAAAGTAAGTACTGTCACTTTCACCAAGATCATGGCTACGACATCAAAGACTATTATCAATTAAAGAGAGATTAAAAATCTTGTTCGGATGGCATCCCAAGAAAATATGTCCATGGAGGATCTATCTGGCTTGATGCCTAGAACCTTTCCCTGTAGCTGAGTCAGGCCGATATCGATAATCGACCAATATAGGGCCAAGTCAACATGATCTCTTAGGAGGCAAAGCACTCTCCAATGAGGCTGAGAAAAGAGGAGAAGAAATAAAATATAATCTCTTTTTCTGATAGGGATTTAGTCAGGGTTTACAATCCCTATGATAATGCTATTATCTCTCCATGACAATAACAAAGCATGATGTCCAAAAAATTTTAGTAGATAATGAAAGTTTGATCGATATCTTATTTTATGATGCTTTTGTTCAGATGAATTTACCTGACAACCGAGATGGGTTTCCATACTATTGATCAGCTTATCTAGAGATTCATTCAAGATCGAAGAAAAATTATTCTTCCTATTACTCTAGAACTTCAACCTAATTAAGCACCATCTTCCTCACCTTTATTGTTGTTTAGCTTCCTTCATTATATAATGTCCTCGAGCGACCAGGGTTGAACAAGCTAGATGCAATTGTCTCAACCAAACATTTTCTCATCCAATTCTTGATAAGAAATAGAGTCAACGAGATACATGGAGATTAGTAAATGGCCTGATAGTGCTTTATAATAGCACCCAAAATGCAAAAAGCCAGTGAAGTGCTAGCCACCGAGCAACTAAACCAGAGAGAACCCAAGAAATGGGGAGAACCAACTGAGCAGCTACTCTCCTTTCTATTGAAAGATGATCCGATGAAGACGATGCAAATCAGACCTCTTCTGCCAAAAATGATCAGGACCTACTATTAGATTTCTTGCACCAAAATATGCATGGACATCTTTGCTTGGTCGGCATCGGATATGCCAAGGATCCTTCTAGAGGTCATCACCACAAGCTCAATATCAATTCAATGTACAAACCGGTTGGCAGAAAAAGAAAAATTTGGCTTTAAAAAGATAGAAGGTCATTAACGAAGAAGTAGATAAACTTTTAGCAATCGAATTCATTCAAGAAGCCCGTTATTTTGATAGACCGGCAAATATCATCATGGTCAATAAAGCTTATGAAAAGTGACAAATCCACATTGATTACAATCTCAATAAAGTGTATCAGAAAGACAGCTTTTCACTATCAAAGATTGATTAGCTAGTCGATGTCACTTCTGAATATAAGCTATTCAGCTTCATGGTCACCTTCTTAGGCTACATAAGGGTGGCCTCTGAGGATGAAGAGAACATGGCCTTCGTAACCGATAAAGATATTTATTGTTATAAAATAATACTTTCGATTTAAAAGATGTAGGAGTCACATATCAATGACTAGCCAATAAGATCTTTAAATACCAGATTGGTCAAAATATGGAGGTCTATGTTGATGATATACTTGTTAAGAGTTATAAGAAAACTAACTGCATCAAAAACTTGGAGGAAGACCTCAATGCCCTTTATCAGCATTAGATGAAGTTGAATTCGAACAAGTGCACTTTCGATGTCTTAGCTGGCAAATTTCTTAGATTCATTATTACCCAGGAAGGTATTGAGACAAATTTGGAGAAAATGTAGGCCATTCTCGGCATGCAACATCCAACCTCTAAGAAGGAAGTGCAATAGCTCATTGGATGCATCACCGCTCTCAGTCAGTTCATTTCAAGATTGATTGAATGGTGCTTACCATTCTTCAAGATCTTGCGATGAATGTACAGCTTCAACTAGATGGAGGAATGCCAACAAGTGTTTGAGAAGTTGAAAAAGTTCTCGTGTCTCCATCCCTACTTTCCAAACCTAAAGTTGTAAAGGAGCTATACTTATATCTTGCTACATCTTCGGAAGTAGTTAGTTCTATACTTGTTTGGGTGGATGGTGAAGGGGTCCAAAAATTTATTTACTATATAAGTCGAGTGCTCCACGATATAGAGACTAGGTACTCTAAACCTAAGAAAATAGGTTATGCACTAATAATCTTTGCACATCATCTTAGACCCTACTTTCAAGAATTTTCGATCATCGTCCTAACCAACTAACCACTTAAGGCTATATTGCAATAGCTCAATACCTCCAGGAGGATGGTTAAATGAGTGATAAGCTCAACGAGTTCGATATCTCCTATCACCCGATGTCGCCTATGAAGGCACAAGTCATAGCCAACTTTTTTATCGAACGTACATTGTTGGATGACAAGCCTAAGGTAGCATCTGTGAAGCAACTTATTGAGCAACCTGATATATGAATGACCTAGATTCTCAATATGGATGGATTTTCAAACTCTCAAGGGAGTGAAGCTGGACTCATTCTCATAAACTCGAAAGGAGTGGTTATCAAGTATGCCTTGCACTTCTCATTCAAAGCAATTAACAACCAAGCCGAGTATAAAGCTCTTCTGGCTAATTTAGAGCTTGCTAAGTAACTTGAAGTGGAAAGTCTAAGGGTCTTCATAGACTCTCAATTAGTAGCCCATCAAGAAAATGGTGAATATAAAGCTCAAGACCCGATGATAGCCAAGTTCTTCGACAAAGTGCAGGTCCTAATATCAGCACTCAAGTACTTTGGCATTTTTTACATTCCTCGATATGAGAATCCTCAGCAAACTCTCTTCTTGGCTAGTGACTTTAGTGAACAACTCCCTCAATCAGACCTATGTCGAGTACCTAGAGCTCCCAGTATCAAGGAATTTAAGGAAGTCTTACAAGTCGTCCATGTGCCAAGTTGAATAGATCCTTTTATCAAATACCTAATCGAAGGTACCCTTCTCGATAATCCTCTAGAGGTCAAGAAGTTTAAATGAAAAGCTCTCAATTTGCACTACTAGATAGACAACTCCATAAAAGGTCTTTCTCATTCCTATTACTTAAGTATTTGTGACCTACTGAAGCCGACCATGTGCTCCAAGAGATCAATGAAGAAATCTATGAAAATCATTTGGCAGGCAGGTCCTTAGCCAACAAAGCTTAAAGACAAAAATACTATTGGCCCACTATGCGAGTGATGGGGATATCAGGTCAACCCTAGTTCACTACGGGTCCCTGAGTTTTGAGTCCCTTAGCCATGATTCAGATTTTGTCTTTGAGTCCAACAATCTGGCTGTGTTAGCCATTTGAGTCATGTATTTGGGCCTTGAGTTTTGTTTTCAGGTCTAGTTATACTTGAGTCCTGTATTTAAAGTCAACTCACACCATTAGGATTTTGAGTCAAGTTTGGGTTATGTTCGGTTCAGTTGAGCTTAGTTATTCAGTCAGCTCATATTGAGCCAATTTTGAGTCTTATGAGTCCTGTAAGTTTTATGTTGAGTCTAGTCCAGTTAAGTTAAAGTGAGTCCTATAATAAGTTGAGCATTTCAACCAATCCAATTGAGTCCTGTAGGTCCAGTACAAGTTTGTCTATGTCAAGTACCAGTTTCATACAAGAGGAGGATCACCAAAGTAGAAGATCTTCAAGTCCAAAGGCCATGGCGTCCTAGGTTTTCACAAATCCACTTCTAAGTTGGCACCCAGGAGTTCCAGATTACCAGGGACATGCACCAAAACCCAATGCCCAACCTTGGAGGCTGCCCAAGACCAAGCCCATGCACCCTTTGCTGCCCTAAAGTCAAGCCCAAGTTCAATTAGGTGTCCAAGCCCTAAGAGACCAAGATCCCAAGGGAATATAATGCCTTCCAAGTGCCCCAGCCCAGAAGCCCATAAGTAGTTGGCGCCCGAGGCCCATTCATGACAAGCCCAGGCACCCAAGAGGAAGACCAGGTCAAAGGAAGGAATATTCATTCCCAACCCAACAAGGAAGTCCCTTCCCAATTCTAAGCAACCTTATAATCCCTCTCCCACTCAACTTTGTAACTCTATCTTAACAAGGAGAGGGCTTGGAAAATATCTATAAATACCCCACCCCTCCATCCTCTTGTAACTAATGATCAATGATCAATTATTATGAATTGTTATGCATGAGTTTCTCTTGAGTTGTTCTCAAAATTCTGAGTGAATTTCTATGTGATTAAGGGTATCTGTGTGATCCCTCAGGATTTCTGTGTGATCCCTGCGCCCTGCCTCCAAGCCGCCAGCCTTCTTCATTCCTTGTTCGCCTTCCTCAAACCTCTTCTTCTTTCATTGATTTAGCCTTCTTTTTTCTTGTTTTCTAACCCCTGATAGATGATTTTCAAGTCCCTCAGAGTTTATGAATCCAAGGATTCTATCTAATCAGCTTTCAGGTCACCGGATTGAAAGCCACGAATCCGCAAGGTCGATAGCTTTATTTTCCATGCCACATCCAAGAGCATAGAGCGAACTCTTCATAGATCAAACTTCAAATCTCTACAGGTACACCCCCTAGACTCCTCTGGTAGCGGTATTGTAGAAGAGCTAGTCCTAAGCAGGGCTTCTTAGCCTTGGCGATCTTGTTTCTTCACTTTTAGGAATTATTTCTGTAGGCCTGTGCTTCAGATTTTTTATAGAGTTTCCTACTTAATATCTTGACTTACAATTTGGGATATAAGCTCCTAACTTGATTCCTAACAACAAAAAAATAACTAGCATTCATAAATAGTCCCGCATCAATTTGGTATTAGAGCATGTTTTAGGACTAGTTTTTGCATCCCATAATTCTTATACATAGTCTATTATTTTTACTGTTTCTGTATGTAGGTAAATCAAAAAATTGATTTTTGTTTTTCTAGATTTTTCATAATTTATAGTATTTTTCAAAATTTTCTCATGATTTATTGCAGCCTATATAATTTTTTCATGCCTATTTTCTTTTGCCCTAAAAACTTCTGCATCCTGTCTCTGTATTAAGGGTCTGATTTTCGATATATTTTGTCAACTTAAAAATTTTATTTTTCATTGAAATTTTCACTGCATACTCTTTGTTCAGTCTTGATAATTTTCATAATTTGTGTTTATTTTTACAGATACAAACAAATATAAAAAAAGTCTGCATCTTAGAAATCCTAACTGAAATCCTGAACTTTTGCACATAGTCTGAATACCCTAGGTTTTTCATAATCATCTGACTTTTCTTTGCATGAAATTTGGTAGGGATCATATACACTATTCATCCTCTATCCTGAAACTTTTTTGATTTTTTTTTGCATCAAAAACTGAACCAAATTCTGCTTCCAAACAAATCCTAATTTCTATTCTAAATACTTGATCAAACCAAATCTAATCAACTTCCAAACCCTACCTCATCCAAGCCCTAATTTTATTTGATAATTTAATCAACTTAAATTTAATTGCCACCTCATAAAAAGACAAAAAAAATATTTTTATTTTCTGATTGTTAATAGTTGCATTAAGGCTCATTGGGTGTCATCATTTCATCTAATCAATCTTAAGGGCAATCTCCTCTCTTAGATCAGGGCAAGAGGTCATTACCTATTCTGGGTCCAAAATAACCACCCAGCATCAAAACCCAAGCCTTAACTAAAATCAATTAGCAACCTAATTGCTCTAGAGAGTTTAGGGACACCAACAGGTCGGGTCCGAATTGTGTGGGCCAACTAGTGCACCTAATTTCCCAGCTATTACTGAAAACTTGTGTCTAAGGCTAGAAGTCCAGAGGCAAACATCCTAAGTGGACTGGTGGTTATTTAATTAGGATCCTGTCACAGGCAGGGGGAGCCTTCCACCGCCCCACCCCTTACCTGGCCAATGGAAGGATTAGCTGTTGAGTTAAGTATAAGTTGAGTAGACCCATTCAATTTTGGCTCTAGGTCTAGCAAACTATAGTTCATTTTTCTCTTGTGTGCTTGACTGCATCAACTAACTTATTTGATTGATTGCATGACCACCAGGTAAGGAGCCCAGTACAACAGTCTAAGCCCAAACCTAGTTCAACCATGGAACCCAATCTTGAAACTCTTTAAAAGCCATGAATGAACAGATGGTTGTCCAATTAACCACCCAGATTAACCAATCCAACACCCAATCCCAAAACCAGTTTGCCCATATGAACTTCAAGTTCGACCAATCCAATACCCAGATAAATCATAGACTTGACCAATTGATCCAATCGACTACCCAAATAACCCATAGATTTGACCAGGTAGGAGACCAATTAGGAAACCTGGAGAAAACCCCTAAGCCCTATACCAATTTAAGCCTGACCTGACCTTAGGATCCATGCTGAGTCGAATCCTAGGAGAACCCCATACTCTGACCCATACTCAGAACCCAACCTAGTTCCTAGGAGATCCACAACCTATAGACCTGATTTCAAATCCTGTGAACCTAGTTCCTATGCACCCAGATCCTCTGAATCCAGATCCTATGTACCCCCTTCCTATGAGTCCAAGGGACCCATGACCCTTAGTCGACCTGAATCTACTAGGAATAGTATCCCTAGATATGAGTCCAGTACTAGGCCAGTATTCCTTAGCCAACCCGAATCTAATAGGATTAGTACCTATGGGTATAGCCCAGTTTTTCTTAGTCGACCTGAATCCCATAGGATTAGTATCCCTAGAGATGAGCCTAGTATTAGTCAGAAACCCCTTAGTCAACCCATCCCTACCCCAGTCATTAATCAATTTTTTCTTAGTCAACCCCCTCTTACCACCCCATTGGTTCACCGGAATGACCTTGAAGAGGAGATATATGAAGCTGATGTGAGCTTGTGGATGAGTATGAGGGAGAAGAAGAAGAGATACCTATAGAAGACCTAGAATTAGTTGACCCAGTAGATACCCAGGTAAAAGCCAACCCAAAATTAGTTAACCTGAACCATATCCTGATAGAAGTCAATCCAAAGGTAGTTGACCTAGACCACACCCAGATTGAACCTGTAGTGGAAGACCCGCTAGAGGAAGATAACCTGGATACTACTGCTAGAGTTCTACCTGAGGAGACACTAGAAGAGAATCCAATTATAGAGTCCAATCCTAAAATCCAGGAACCTGAGGAATTTATTGAGGATTTGGCTTGTTCAACCCAGTACCCTCAGGATGAATCCCCTCCTATAGTTCCTATTGAAGAACTCTTTCTTGAGATTAATGACCCATTCTTCAATTATGCAAACCCTTTGATATACCTTAACCTCATAAGGTCAACCTTATTAGTCTAGGACTATTCCTGGAAACCCCTTCTTGTATCTTGTTCTTTCCAATCAACCTCGAACCCTTTTCTTATTTTCCATCTTACCAGACTAATCCTGAACCCACCTCTTATTTTCTGTCCTTTCCAGAAACCTCCAGTATTTCAAGGATCATTAGATTGCATTTTGTTGAGATTAGCGTACTGCATACATTCATTGTAAATGTTAGATTTGTATTTTACTTTTGGTATACCTTATGGCATTTACTAGAAGTCCATTGTAAATTTTTATATGCATGTTAAACCAGGGTCAAACCTAGCGAGCCTAAATTCTATTAGGTTTAGACCCAAAGAGTCCAATAAATTTCCTTTGATAGGAATGCCTAGTCGAGTCTATTAAGTGTTGAGTCCAATAAGTCCCCAAACCTAATTCATTTGTCCACACATGCACTAACCTCTGCACAGCACTTGCATCAGGACATTAGCCAAAAGATTAATTTAAGTAATGAAATCTATAAAAACTGGCTAATTCTTGAAAGAAAGCCAAGGAATTTAAAGTAGGAAATTCTGTTATGGTTATGAAGCTTCATGCTCGTAGAGTTGAACCCTTTAGAGTGATAAAGAAAGTGGAATCCAATGCCTATGTGCTTGATTTGACCTTAGATTTAGGTATTAGCTCTACCTTCAATATCACAAACTTGGTTGAGTACAAGAAACCGATAGTGATTCTTAGTGATATTTTTGGACCTCACCCATCTTTTGAGAGAGAAACCTTACCTGAGTATCCACTAAATTTGCCTAAGAGAGGAATACATATCAACATATCCTGGATGATCAAGATATCATGACTCGGGGCCATGGCTATCGACGCTACCTAGTCTGATGGCAAGGTCGACTAGAATCTGGCAATTCGTGGATTACTCGAGAGGACCCATAGTGCCTCCACCCAGACTTACTGCCAGCACCAAACTAACCTATACTCGACAAGGTCGAGTTCCTCCCACCCGGGAGAATTGATGGGGACATCAGATCAACCATAGTTCACTACGGGTCCCTGAGTTTTAAGTCCTTTAGCCATGATTCAAATTTTGTCTTTGAGTCTAATAATCTGGTTGTGTTAGTTATTTGAGTCCTGTATTTGGGCCTTGAGTTTTGTTTTTAGGCCTAGTTACACTTGAGTCCTATATTTAGAGTTGACTCACACCATTAAGATTTTGAGTCAAGTTTGGGTTATGTTCGGTTCAATTGAGCTTAGTTGTTCAGTCAACTCATGTTGAGCCAATTTTGAGTCCTATGAGTCCTGTAAGTTTTATGTTGAGTCTAGTCCAATTAAGTTGAAGTGAGTCCTGTAATAAGTTGAGCATTTCAACCAATCCAATTGAGTCCTGTAGGTCCAGTACAAGTTTGTCTGTGTCAAGTACCAGTTTCATACAAGAAGAGGATCACCAAAGTAGAAGATATTCAAGTCCAAAGGCCATGGTGGCCCAGGTTTTCACAAATCCACTTCTACGTTGGCACCCACGAGTTCCAGCCCACCAGGGAACATGCACCAAAACCCAGTGCCCAACCTTGGAGGCCGCCCAAGACTAAGCCCATGCACCCTTTGCTACCCTAAATCAAGCCCAAGTTCAATAAGGCATCCAAGCCCCAAGAGACCAAGATCCTAAGGGAATATACTGCCCTCCAGGTGCCCCAGCCCAGAATCCCATAAGCAGTTGGCACCCTAGGCCCATTCATAACAAGCCCAGGCACTCAAGAGGAAGACCAGGTCAAAGGAAGGAGAGTTCTTTCCCAACCCAAGTCCCTTCCCAAGTCAACATGGAGATTATGTTCTAGTTTTATTCAAAGTGTATACTTCTAATTCTAAGCAACCTTGTAATCCCTCTTCCACTCAACTTTGTAATTCTATCCTAACAAGGAGAGGACTTGGAAAACATCTATAAATACCCTACCCCTCCACCCTCTTGTAACTAATGATCAATGATCAATTATTATGAATTGTTATAAATAAATTTCTCTTGAGTTGTCCTCAAAATTTTGAGTGAATTTCTGTGTGATTAAGGGTATCTGTGTGATCCCTCAGGATTTCTGTGTGATCCCTGCACCCTGCCTCCAAGCCGCCAGCCTTCTTCATCCCTTGGCCGCCTTCCTCAAACCTCTTCCCCTTCTTCTTTTTTCAATGATTTAGCCTTCTTTTTTCTTGTTTTCTAACCCCTGATAAGTGATTTGCAGGTCCCTCAGAGTTCACGAATCCAAGGATTCCATCTGATCAGCTTTAGGGTCACCGGATTGAAAGCTGCGAATCTGCAGGTCGATAGCTTTATTTTTCAGGCTACATCCTAGAGCATAGAGCGAACTCTTCATGGATCAAACTTCAAATCTCTACTAGGTACACATCCTAGACTTCTCTGGTAGTGGTATTGTAGAAAAACTAATCCTAACCAGGGCTTTTTAGCCTTGGCAGTCCTATTTCTTCACTTATAGCATTTATTTCTGTATACCTGTGCTTCATATTTTTTATAGAGTTTCTTACTTAATATCTTGGATTGAAATTCAGGATACAAACTCCTAACTTAATCCCTAACAACAAAAAAATAACTAGCATGCATAAATAGTCCCGCATCAGCGAGAAGATGCTATGGAGCTTATTCGGAAATGAGACCAGTGCCAGCACTACACCAACATCTAGTGGCAACTGACAAACCACCTAGCCCAGCTTTCTTCTCCGTGGTCATTTGCCTAATGGGATATGGATATACTCAATCCATTTTTTCAGCAACCGATCAACGAAAGTTCTTCATCGTCGCCATCAACTCTTTCATTAAATAGATGGAGACATAACCCATGGCGCATATTATCATGAGTAAGGTTAAGAGCTTTTACTGAAAATCAATCATCTACTGATTTGGGCTTTCCCATACTATCATCACCGATAATGGCCAATAGTTCGATAATCAGATATTCAAAGACTTCTACGTTGAGTTTCACATCTAACATCAATTTACATTTATCGGACATCCACAGTAAAATGGGGAAGCAAAAATCATGAATTAAATAATTTTTCAAGAGCTCAAAACCAAGTTGGATGAAGCGAAAGGTAGATGGACAAATATGCTACCTAGGATAGTATGGGCATACAATATGACTCCTCGAACATCAACAAACAAGACTCCCTTTAAGTTGACCTTCAGCACCAAAGTAGTGATCCCAATCAAGATCGGGCTCCTGACCATATAGATCGAGTACTTCAACGAGTCAAGTAACTCAAGCTAACTGAGAACCAACCTTGACTTGTTAAAGAAGACTCGCAACCGAGCTTACCTGTGCATGGTGGCATACCAACAACGAGTTCTTGATATTACAACTCTTAAGTAAGGTCGAAGACTTTTTGCCTAGGAGATCTTATACTATGATGTACGGAAGTATCAAGGCCCATCAAACAAGGCAAGTTATTTTCAAACTAAGAAAGACCTTACCGAGTAATTGAAGCCCTTCAGCAAGGATCTTATCAGATCGAAGACCTCAACAAAACTCCAATCCCTCAGACTGACCATGTAGATCGAGCACTTCGACAAGTCAAGTAACTCAAGCCAATTGAGACCAACCTTGACTTATTAAAGAAGACTTGAAACCGAGCCTACCTATGCATGGCGGCATACTAACAACGAGTTCTTGATATTACAACTCTTGAGTAAGGTCGAAGATTTTTTACCTAGGAGATCTTGTATTGTGATGTGCAGAAGTATCAAAGCCGATCAGACAAGGTAAGTTATCTCCAAACTAGGAAAGATCTTATCAAGTAATTGAAGCCCTTCAACGAGGAGCTTATCAGATCGAAGACCTCAATGAAACTCCAATCCCTCAGACTTGGATTGTCAAAAATCTTTTGATGTATTACCAATGATGTAACAATTCTTATTTAACAATAAATTTTTTTCTTGCACTATTCCTAGAGATCTCATCTTGATTTTTCAGTCATCCAGCACCAAGCTTGTTAAAGCTTATCGAGTCCTCCGGTCGGCTCATGCCCAACCAAAGAAGATGGCTAGCTTACAACATCCATCTTGGATCTCATTCACATCCGATCAGCTCATACCTGATAGAAGAAGATGGCTGGCTCACAACCTCTATCTTAGATCTCATTCCCATCTGATCGATTGATACCTAGCTCAAGAAAATGGCTGCGCTCACAACCTTCATCTTGGATCACATTTCCATCCAGTTGATTGATACACAATCAAAGAAGATGGTTGCACCCTCATGCCTCCATCTTGGGTCTCATTCCCATCCGATCGATTGATATCTAATTGAAGAAGATGGATGTACTTACAATATCTATCTTGGATGTCACTTTCATCTAATCGATTGATATCTGATCGAAGAAGATGGTTGTACCCTCGTGCCTCCATCTTGAATCTCACTTCCATCTGATTGATTAACACCTGGCCGAAGAAGATGACTATGCTCACAACCTCCATCTTAGGCCTCACTTCCATCTAATCAATTAACACCTAATTAAATAAGATGGTTGTGCCCTCGTGCTTCCATCTTGAGTCTCAATCCCTTGGGGTTACTCTCCTTTGGCCAACTAATAACCAATCGAAGAAGATGGCTACATCCTCGTGCCTCCATCTTATTCGGGTTCAACTCCCATCTTATTCAGGTTCAACTCCTACCTTATTCGGGTTCAACTCCCATCTCACTTGGGTTTCACTCCCATTTATTTGGATTTTAGTCCCATCTCATTCGGGTTCAACTCCCTTCATATTCTGGTTCAACTCACATTTATTCAGGTCTCATTCCCATCTCATTTGGGTTCAACTCCTATCTTATTCGGGTTTTACTCCCATCTCACTCCTTTTTTATCACTTAGCAACCAGCAACAAGCAACAACTGATTTTTTACAGTTGAGTTCCAAGTGATGACGAACTAATACTCTCTTGTCCCGAGAAAACTGTCAGCACATTCAGATGGCAACTAAGACAATAATTAGAAGGAAAAATTCATTAAGTCCTACAATCGAAGGTCCCATTCCTAGTTCAGGAATTCAGCATCCAAATTAGCATGATAGATTTCCTGATCGATTAAGATACTAGGTTTCATCAGGGATGAATTACTTACTTGGCAAAAGCTATTCTACTAACTAAGACACTTAGCAAAAGTTCATTAAAAAAATGAAGACATTCCACACACACATATTTCATTAAATAGAAGATTCATTAATAACTAATTAAGTTTTTACAAAGGCCATATTCAAAATCTATGAAAAGAAAAAGAGTGCAAGAAGAACAAAATTTTCTAAGTCTAAACTTCAGGAGTTGTAGCTAGTTCCTCGGGATCTCTAACCACGATCATCCCTCGTACTGATGCCTTAGTAACTACTCAATTGGACCCAAAAGTCTGGTGGTCGACTTCTTCTCTTTTCGATTCTCCTTCCTCTTCTCTTAATGCCAAAATTGCACTCAGGTCTAGTGCTGGTAGACCTGGGCCACCTTTTCCTTGCAATCAGTAAACCCGATGAGTACACATCTCTTCCAACTTCAGGTGCATCATTCTCGAAGTCATCAGAGTCTTTATACTTCACCACCCAGATAGTGGTGGATGCAGCTTGTTCCTTGGCAATTGCAACCTGTTCCTCAATAACTTTGGTCTTCGCATGGCCAGCTACAAAAGTTTCTTGATATGGGCTAGCCGGGCTTCTATGTCTGCCGCCCATGCTTGTTCCTGAGTGAGCACTCCATCTTTCTCAGTTATTCGGGCCTTCAATCCCCAAATATCAGTCTCCTAGGAGTTGTAGGAGTTTCGAAGGGTGACCAACTCTCCCTTCAACTTTAACTCCTACTCAGCAGCCTCCGTGAGATTCTGTTCATAGCCATCTACCTAGTCCTCCACCTCCATAAATTACTCGGGCTTCCTAGGAGGTAGAGAGGTTGGCATATTTGGTGAATGCCCCGTGGATGGCCGACATGTCATGGAGAATGTACATAAAGAAAATTGACACCAAGTCAATTATTTGGCATTATTTCATTCAAATAAGATATAATAGAACCATGAAGAAGCACTTACCCTGATCATGATTGGAAAAACACCATTCACCACATCACTTAGGGATCAGAATTTTTGCTCATCCACATGCCTAGGAAAAAGCATCAGTTTTGCCAATTCTCGTGCAACCCGAGAATCATGTAGCATGAAGTCTTTCTTGTCAATGTGGGCCTAGTGGACCTATCCATCACCATCTCTAATATAGGTGATAGACATCATGTGTCTGGAGGTCCTTCGAAAACATTCGGCCCTCTTGGGCCAAGGATGTGGGAAGAGTCATCGCCGTCCTTCCTAGTGCACCCGTCAATAGAGTGGATGCTGGATGCCTTGAGAACATGGCTCGAGAGGTTGCGTGGGTGACAACCACAACATCTACCTCATCATCATTGTGGGTGGAGTCCCTCGGAGTAGTAATATTTACTTAGGGTGGTGGCGCTCTCACAGCAGCAAAGGGGGCCCCGACGAAGGGCCTCGGGTATAGCTTCTTGGCGATAGCTTTCTTTCAGTAGCCGTCATTGGGGGCTAGCCTCTTCTTGACTACTTCCAAAAATTTATCAACCGAGACTTTTCTCATGCATGTCAGATGAATAAGTTAAAGTTAGTCTAAAAGTGCAAGTAAAAGGAAAAACAATGCAAAAGTTCCTACCAAGAGATCGAGTTGACCGGGTTTAACTTGGCATCATATAAATTTTGTTTGTTTAGAAGCTCCTTTTGAAAGGGAACTTCCATGCTGCAAAGTTTAAAGAAGTTTTCTTCATTGGACTGAAGTATTTGATTATTTTTATTGGATGAAATGTTTGGCTCTCCCCAACTCTAGTGAGCCCCCCAAGGTTAGTCAAACATGATAAAAAAAATCAATTTTTTCATTGATGTATGGAGGAAGGGAAATTGCCAATGATGGCTATCCTATATTGAGGGCTGATGAACCACCAGCCCCTCAACCTAGGAAGCCTCTTCAGCATGAAGATGAAGGACCTGTATAGTAATATTCGGGGCTAGATATGAAGTGGCAAAGAATAACAAAATAAACAAGAATGCAAAAAAAGTTTGGAGCAAGTTAGACGAGAACAACTCGGTACAGATCAAGGACATTCTAGATAAAGTCATGCAAGAAAAATTAAAGGCCAGCACGAATACCTTTCTCTTACATGGCCAAGCGATTGGGTGGGCCAGAAGTTACTCAGTCTTTCAATCCTAGTATATGAAGGTGAAGAGTATCTAAAATCTAATATTTTTCATGAATCTTTACAATGTCTTCCTTAGTCATCGTAGAAACCTTGTGCATCGGCCCTATTGGAAGGAAAGTTGGGCTGCTAGAATGCATTACCAGACTATTTCTTTAGGGGCAAAGACTTTTGTCTTTGCTGGATTCTCAAAACTCTACTCATTCGAGAAAGAGCTCTAAGACCCTTGTGCTCCCAAGAAATTGCTTACCTAATGATTTTTGTCACTAAAAGACATCTTCCAAGAACATAGGATAGATCAAGGAAAGAAAAACTCAGAGAAAAATCAGAAAAAAAATGTCTCCACCCAAGAACTGGATGAAGGAGAATGGAGGGAATCTCAAATAATATGAAGGAAAGATGAAAGAAAGAATGCCTACACCCTACAAACCTATTGAACCCCTATAAGTTTCGAAAGAGAACACAAGAAGGAGCAGAAGACCAACCCGAGGAGCTAGAGCATGAACAACTTACTCTTCTTCTCTCTGCTCTCTCCCCTCTTCTCTCTATTCTCTCCATTCTTCTCTGCTAGCAAGGATCCCTGCAACTATGATAGAAACCCTATATATACAACCCTAGGAGGCTGAGATTAAAGCCTTGATTTTACCAAGATGACTGGATCCTGACATGTGGCCCACTCCCAGTTGGGTAGCACCTCATCATTTTAGGATTCCAACAGGTCGATAAACTCTCAATCCCAATTTCTATGCAAATCATTAAAAGCTACAATTGTCATGCCATGTGACATTCCCCCGTTGGTCAAAAAGGATCGAACGAATCACTAGCTGCACTAGGAGTTATTGCACAATACCTTCAAGCATTGTGCTAATGATTTCTCTCTCCAATGATTGAGATAATAAAATAGCAAGCAAGAGTTTCCAAGAAGCCAATCAATACCTAGAGAATGAAAAGATATGCCCAACTTTCAAGGCCGATGGAGTAAGAACTCTCTTTGTCCAGAGATGACAAAGTCCGACAAATTTACTCGATAGTATTCTGAACTTGAGAGTGGGGGACTTCTATTGTGGCAACTATTTACTCGACCTCGAGATACCTATCGAAATACCGACCAAAATGAAGTTGCCCATTAGATAACCGAGCGATTACACCACCGACTACATCACTGACTAAGGAGAAGAGGATAACCAAATAACCAGTTGGAAAGGAGATGGCTATGACTATTAACTCACCCAACAACCGAGTAGAAAATGATCAAGTCGATCACTGCATCAACTATCTTCGATACCTTGTATCAAGAGATTATGCATAGGCAGGCCCGACTAACATTTTTTATACATATCTACTGAGTACTTACTCAAACCCGATTAAAATCTAAACTTAGTCGGGTATATTAGAGTATGGTGTTGAGGTCCCTTCTCTCTTGATAATGGATAAGCTATCCTAATACTCGAAGCCCATGACCTCCAAGTAAGTGACAAAAGCTAGTCCCAGCTATCCTAGCAGTAATCATGGCAAGTAAGATCGTGGCGGCAAGTTTGTGGGAGGTAAGATCCCAACAGAATCAGCTATTCTAATAGAAAAGAGCTAACATAAAAGATTATAGGGAACAAGATCTCAATATCCTACCAGAATTTTGTTACACTTGTCAAAGAAGGCCACCTCTTTAACTGCATTTTGTTACTCCGCGTAACTCTATAAATTGATAAAAGAAGATTACAGTGAGGAACGTTTTACTACCACTCTCATGCTCTGTTGGGGTTAAAGCACGATCATAAATAATTATACACATGATAAATTTTAATCCCTGTGTGCTAATTAAAATAGGTAATAACTCAACAATATCAATCCAGGAAAAGCAAATCAAACCAAGTACAAGAAAACCAGATTTATATGGAAAACCCTCCAATATGGAGGTAAAAACCACGGGACCTGGAACCAGATCAAACTTCCACTATAATTAAATAATGGGTACAGCAAGGTTTTTCTCTCTAGCAAACTAGAAGCTCTCCAAATAGCATATGATGATCATCTCAGTATAAAATATAAATATTACTGAGGAATACATGAAGAAAACAGGAAAGATCTCACCATAGTCAAATATTTGCCGATTGCATAAGAGGAATCACAGCGATCCGAACCATTCACTTTGTAGAGCTCGCTGCCATGAATAACATACTAAAACTCCATCTTGATCGGTTTTGAATTGCCATCCGATCAAGGCCTGGAAGGATAAAAAATATATTCTATCTCTTATTTCTCTCGGCGCCGCTCTGTTCTTTTCGCTGTCGCATGCTCCCATGGAAAAGCGCTTTTCACCGAAAAAATGTCTCAAAGCCCTAAGCCCTTTAATAGAGCCGGGCTCCACGACATGGACGGGACCCACAACAATTCTCCCCCTTACGTCCATGTGGGGAGGACCAGCAAACCAGCACTAGCTCTGCAGGCTACAAGCTTCTCTGCAGGTAATGGCTTAGTCAACATATCTGAAGCATTATCATCTGTATGAATCTTTTCCAACTGTAGCAACTTCATCTGCAAAGCGTCTCATATCCAATGATACCTTATATCAATGTACTTTGACCTCAAATGAAAAGTCGAATTCTTGCTGAGATGATTTGTACTCTAACTGTCACAATATAGGATAATTTTTTCTTACTTCAGACCAAGTTCTTCAAGAAACCTTTTCATCCATAATAGCTCCTTGCTGGCTTCTATCACTGCAATATACTCTGCCCTGTACTTGACAGAGCAACACATTTCTGCAGTCTGGACTGCCATGAGACAGCTCCCCCTGAAAAGGTCATCAAGTATCTCGATGTAGATTTTTTAAAATCAACATCACCTGCCATATCTGCATTTGTATATCCATCTAATATAGGTTTATCTGTACCAAAGCATAGACATATTCTAGATGTTCCTCTGAGGTACCTGAGAATCCATTTCACTACAGTTCAATGCTCCTTCGCAGGATTAAAGAGAAATCAACTGACGACACCAACAGCATGAGCAATATCTGGTCTAGTGCATACCATGGCGTACATCAAACTGCCAACTGCGGATGCATAAGGAATGTTCTGCAATTTCTTATTTTCTTCCTCACTAGTAGGACACTATTTGGAACTCAATCTGAAGTGACCAGCAAGTGGAGAGCTAACCGGCTTGGAGTTGTTCATTTGGAACCGCTCTAACACATTTTCTATGTATTTCTCCTAGGATAGCCATAGTTTCTTATTCTTCCTGTCATGAGCAATCCTCATACCAAGTATCTGCTTCGTTGATCCCAAGTCTTTCATAACAAAGCACTTGCTCAATTCAGTCTTCAAATTCTGAATCCTCTTGGCATTGTGACCAACAATCAGCATGTCATCAACATATAACAGGAGAATAATAAAATCATCATCACCGAACCTATTTACAAAAACATAATGGTCAGAAGTGGTTTTGTCATACCCATGATCTACCATGAAGGAATCAAATTTCTTGTACCACTATCGAGAAGCTTGTTTCAAACTATATAAGCTCTTCTTCAGTCTGCATACCAGGTCTTCCTTGCCTTTAGCTATAAACTCCTCTGGCTGCTCCATATAGATTTCCTCTTCAAGATCACCATGAAGAAATGTTGTCTTCACATCAAGCTGCTCAATCTCCAAATTCAGAATGGCTGCTAAGCTAAGTACAACTCGAAATGAAGACATCTTGACCACGGGTGAAAATATCTCTTCAAAGTCAATACCATTCTTTTGACTGAAGCCCTTCACAACCAGTCTTGCTTTATACCTTAGTTATGAGCTATGTTCCTCTGTCTTAAGTCTGAACACCCATTTGTTCTTCAGTGCTCTCTTCCCCTTAGGCAGCTCCACTAAATCAAATGTGTGGTTCTCATACAAGGATTTCATCTCTTTTTGCATGGCTTCAAACCACTTTTCTTTTTGTGCATGTGATATAGCCTCTTGAATTCATTCTGGCTCTCCTCTATCAGTCACCATTACATACTCATGTGAAGGGTATCTCTGAGAAGACCGGTGCTCTCTGGTAGACCTTCTCAGCTGCTGTTTTGCCATTTGCTGTATAGGAGCCTGCTCACTATGCTCATTTATTGCACTATCACCATGTATAAGCTCATCATCCATTGCATCACCATCCTTTGCAGCCTGTCCATCATCATCTACTCTGGTTTGAGACATAGGAGAAGGGTCAACAAGTATTTCTGTAGTACACTTTGGCTTATTTTCATTTTTCACATCCTTAATGGTTTGATCTTCAAAGAATACTACATCTTTGCTTCTAATCAGCTTCTTCTTTACTGGATCCCGTAGCCTATATCCAAACTGCTCATGTTCATATCCAAGAAAAATACACTCCTTTGACTTGCTGTCAAGCTTTAACCATTCATCTTTTGGAATATGAACAAAGGCCCTGCATCCAAATACTTTGAGATAATCATAGGAAACTGATTTTCCTATCTATACCTTCTCAGGAATATCACCATCAAGGGCATATGAAGGAGAAAGATTAATTAGATTAACTGCAGTCCTCATAGCTTCACCCTAAAAGAAACTGGGTAACTTTGAATGAGAAAGCATGCACCAGATTCTTTCAACAATGGTGCGATTCATCCTCTCTACCACTCCATTTAGTTGAGGTGTCTTGGTAATAGTCTTCTCCAATCTAATGCCATATTGTCTGCAATATCTCTCGAATGCATTTTAGTTTTCTTCCTTCTCCCTTTCAACACAAGCATGGAATTCTTTAAAGACATCTATTACCTGGTCTTTAGATCTCAAAGCAAAGGCCTATAACTTTCGAGAATGGTCATCAATAAATGTGACAAAATAAAGTGCACCACCAAGTATTTTTGTGGTCATAGAGAATACATTAGTGTGAACTAAATCTAGCACATACGATCTTCAATGAAAGGGGAGCTTATGAAATGAAACTTTGTGCTGCTTGCCATGTAAACAGTGAGTACAAGGTCTCAGGTGCGTACCTTTTAGAGAAAGCAGGTTATGCCTGGATAGAGTCTCAAGTTCCTTCTCACTCAGATGACCAAGCCGTCGATGCCACACATCTGTGGAGGTTTCTTCAACTGCATTCACCACTCCACTGCGTACTTTAGCCTACAATCTATAAAAGCCATATTTCTTGCCTTTTGCTACAACCAGGGAATCTTTGGTGAGCTTCCATTTTCCTTCGTCAAAGTGACTGGAGTAGCCCTCATCATCTAGGACACATGTAGAAATCAAATGCAATCGGATATCAAAAACATGCCTTACATTTCTTAACAACAGTCTGCACCCGGTATTGGTCTCCCAATAAACATCTTCCATGCCAATAATGTTAACTACTGCATCATTTCCCATCCTAACATGCCCAAAATCACCTTTGGAGTAGGACGAGAAGAAGTCTCTCCAAGATGTAACAAGATATGTAGTAGCTAAATCAATTACCCAACTGGGTTCTTGACATGTGAGGTTAATACATGCATCATCACATGCAATCATGACCTTATCATCAAATGCAACTGCAGTCATACTCTATCTCTTCTTTCTTTCTATTAGTTTTATCCTGATCCCTTTTGTATTTTTTGCACTCTCTCTGAAAATGTCCTGGCCTTTTATAGTAGTAGCAAGTAACATCCTTTCTGGACTTTGACCAACCTCTGGATTTTTCATTATTATTTTATTATGGGACCTGATATGGCTACATCGCTGACGTGGGACGCGTGTCAGGTCCAGCTGGACACGGTCAGTACCACGTAGATTTTTTTTCAAAAGATCCCCCGTTCGGGAAGGAGTACTTCTGCTCCTCCGCAAGGTGGCTTCCGGAGACGGGTCCACCTCGACCGAAGTCAAACACCTCTCTACCGCTCCGCCAGGTGTCCACCCAGGAGGGGTCCACCTCGATCGAATATGGCGGCCCTTCGCTCCCTCGCCAGGTGGCAACCCAAGACGGGTCCACCTCGGCCGAGGTCGAGCCGGGCCCTCCTGCTCCTTCGCCAGCTGGCACCCGGAGATGGGTCCACCTCGGTCGAAGTCGAGCACATCTCTGCCGCTTCGCCAGGTGTCCACCCAGGCGGGGTCCACCTCGGCCGAATATGGCAGCCCCTCGCTCCCTCGTCAGGTGGCACCCCAAGATGGGTCCACCTCGACCGAGGTCGAGCTGGGCCCTCCTGCTCCTTCGCCAGCTAGCACCCGGAGACGGATCCACCTCGGTCGAGGTCAAGCACCTCTCTACCGCTTCGCCAGGTGTCCACCCAGGAGGGGTCCACCTCGGTCGAAGCTGGCGGCCCCTCGCTCCCTCGCCAGGTGGCGCCCCAAGATGGGTCCACCTCAGCCGAGGTTGAGCCGGGCCCTCCTGCTCCTTCGCCAGCTGGCACCCGGAGACGGATCCACCTCGGTCGAAGTCGAGTGCCTTTCTGCTGCTCCGCTAGGTGTCCACCCAGGAGGGGTCCACCTCGGTCGAATATGGCGGCCCCTTACTCTCTCGCCAGGTGGCACCCCAAGACGGGTCCACCTCGACCGAGGTCGAGCCGGGCCCTCCTGCTCCTTCGCCAGCTAGCACCCGGAGATGGGTCCACCTCGGTCGAAGTCGAGCACCTCTCTGCCGCTCCGCCAGGTGTCCACCCAGGAGGGGTCCACCTCGACCGAATCTGGCGGCCCCTCGCTCCCTCGCCAGGTGGCACCCCAAGACGGGTCCACCTCGGTCGAGGTCGAGCCGGGCCCTCCTGCTCCTTCGCCAGCTGGCACCCGGAGATGGGTCCACCTCGGCCGAAGTCGAGCACCTCTCTGCTGCTCCGCCAGGTGTCCACCCAGGAGGGGTCCACCTCGGTCGAAGCTGGCGGCCCCTCGTTCCCTCGCCAGGTGGCGCTCCAAGACGAGTCCATCTCGGCCGAGGTCGAGCCGGGCCCTCCTGCTCCTTAGCCAGCTGGCACCCGAAGACAGGTCTACCTCGGCCGAAGTCGAGCCCCTCTCTGCCGCTCCACCAGGTGTCCACCCATGAGGGGTCCACCTCGGTCGAAGCTGGCGGCCCCTCGCTCCCTCGCCAGGTGGCACCCCAAGACGGGTCCACCTCGACCGAGGTCGAGCCGGACCCTCCTGCTCCTTCGCCAGCTGACACCCAAAGACGGGTCCACCTCGGCCGAAGTCGAGCCTCTCTCTGCCAACCCGCCAGGTGGCGCCCCCTGACGAGTCCACCTCGACCGAGGTCAGCCCTACTCTACGAAACCTCGGGGAAGCAAGGGCATGGGTTGCGAGGTCGCCACTAGAGCCGGCGCGCGCCGCACCCCATAGGGGATGCCAGTACGGCCTGCAGTGACACCCGAAACCTCGTTTACACCAGTCGGGTGGGGCCCTGCAACCGAGGAACGGGATCCTTACGGACAGGAGCCTGAAACGGCTGGAAGCCCACCGTCAACGCCTCGAAAGGAGAGCTCCCGCACTCGGCCCAAAGCCTCACCAGTCTACCCCCTTCGTGATGCACGACGGACGAGGCGGCCCGGCCACTTAGCACCCAGACCCGAAGAAGAAGGGGGAGGAGAGGGACTGGAGGTAAGGGGGAGCCCCCCCTGAGAGGAAGGCGAGCTTGAGGCGATTCGGTGGTATAAAAGGGATGGTAAAAATGGGCGGAGAGGTAAGTCTAAAAAGGGAGGAAAACACCAAGAGAACGATCCTGGGAGTCCTCAGGGAGTCCTCAGGCGTGAGCTCGGTGAACTCAGCGCAGGGAGCCAGGCTTCAACTCCACTCTTCCCCACACTTCTTTCGTTTACATCTCCTCTAAGCACGGGAATCCTTTGGGAAACCGCCTTAGGGGTTCTGTTCTATCTCGCCGCTCTCTAACTTGATCGTCGGAGTGCCCCCGCCGGAACCCCCGGCCAGGGTCTCTGACTTTGTTTTACAGGTCCGGGAGCTTGGAGATCTCGAGGTGAGAGAGTCCAAGACTGGAGCCAGCTTAAGAGCTACAGGCCACCGCGGTGAGATCGGCAACAGGACCCATCATCTCTTTTACCATGGAAGGATCTATTTTTACTTCTCCCCCTCTGCTCTGTAACTAGTGCCTCAGAATTTGTATCTGTCAAACCCTGCTCCTTTCGTCTATTTGCTTCATTCAATATACTATCCTTGACCATAGTTAGGGTAAGTTTATCACTGGCAGTGGAATTACTCAGCGTCACCACCAATGTCTCCCAGCTACCTGGTAAGGAACTCAACAAGATCAATGCCTGCACCTCGTCATCAAGAAGCAACTTCATTGTAGCCAACTGATTCAGGATCTCTTGAAAATTATTTAAGTGCTCTGAAGCATTCTGCCCATCTTTATACTTCAGGTTCATCGGTCTTCTAATCAGGTAGGCTTTATTTTATGCATTCTTTCGCTGATATAAATCTTCTACCTTCTTCCAGACCTGATAAGCATCCGTTTCTGTCACAACATTATGGATCACACTCACATCAATCCATTGTCTGATCGTGGCCGTGGCTTTCCTGTTCAACCTTTTCCACTAATCAGCTTTCACATTATTTGGCATTATTCACTGCAATTCAATTGGCTCAAACAGATCTCGGCAATATAATAAATCCTCCATCATCATCCTCCATAACGAATAATTTAATGAAGTTAATTTAACCATACTAAATCTCTTCTCTATTTTAATTAGCGCAAATTACTGTCTAACCATGCTCTGATACCAGTTGTTGGGGTTAAAGCACGATCACAAATAATTATACACATGATAAATTTTAACCCTTGTGTGCTAATTAAAATAAGTAATAACTCAACAATATCAATCCAGCAAAAGCAAATCAAACCAAGCACAAGAAAACCGGATTTATGTGGAAAACCCTTTAATATGGAGGTAAAAACCACGGGACCTGAAACCAGATCAAACTTCCACGATAATTAAATAATGGGTACAGCAAGGTTTTTCTCTCTAGCAAATTAGAGACTCTCCAAACAGCATATGATAATTATCTCAGTATAAAATATAAATATTACTGAGGAATACAAGAAGAAAACATGGAAGATCTCACCAGAGTCAAATATTTGTCAATTGTACAAGAGGAATCACAGCGATCCGAACCGTTCACTTTATAGAGTTCGCTGCCGTGAATAACATACTAAAATTTCATCTTGATCGGGTTTTGAATTGCCGCCCGATCAAGACCTGGAAGGATAAAAAATATATTCTCTCTCTTATTTCTCTCTCGGCGCCGCTCTATTCTTTCTGCTGTTGCACGTTCTCATGGAAAAGCACTCTTCACCGAAAAAATGTCTCAAAGCCCTAAGCCCTTTAATAGAGCCGGGCCCCATGACATGGATGGGACCTACAACACGTTCTCAATCATCTCTCTTGACTCTCAGCTCCGATTACTATGGTCCATCTCATCCTCTTCACTGATTGAGCATTAGAGGGTCCCTAGCGTTATCATTGGTTAAGGGACTATTCTTGTAGATTTCCATAGTAAAATGTCTAGGAGCAGCTCTCCCTCCTTGCCGGAAAAGATTGGAAGTCTCGTGCACCACTATAACCCAGTGCAGAGTGATTTGCCGGCGACAGCAATCTCAAATTCCATGCTCCTGATCCCTAACAAATTATATAACTAACACAACCTCATAGGAATGTACGTACCTGCAAAAAAGGAATAAAAAAACAAGCTCAGGAGCAATTCGGCTCTAGGCCTTGGTGAGGTACAGGTTCAGCAGAAGTTAAACATATCTTGTCCTACTTCTACTTGCACCCCAACAACTTTGTGTCCTTGTATAAATCTCCTCAAAAGTTTTACACTATGGCTTTTTAACTTAAGCTTGTAACATCATGACTAAGCAGACGATGAAAACAAAGACTACGGTGGAAACATCAACAATTGGAAAATATCTGGTGGCTATAAAAATGGAGTTCTAAGGAGATATTTGGATAATCCAGCAAGATTTAGGCTCGATTTCTTGCAGGATTTGTAGAATGAGAAGTCCATTTATTCATGGCCCATATCAACCCAACATCCTCCCAACTCGAATCTTGTTGGGGGAAAAAAAAAAGAAAAGAAAAAAACAAGACGAGTCTTCTTCTTCCTGCAGACTAACAGGCTCATAAACTGGAATTTAGACCAGGACTTGGATCCTTAAAAGATGCCAGGCTATATGTACTAACAGGTCCGATGCTTACAGGATATCCAAAAAGATCCTAAATGTAAAAATCTTTACTTAACTTCACGCTTTTAGATAGGAGCAGAGCAAGGATGGATGCTCCGACAAGAAGTAACAAGATATAAGGTAGAACCTGGGTGTACTCCATTAATCATTCGAGCGAACCATACAAACAAGATAATGCCCCCATGGAAACAGAACCGAGGTGAGATGGTTCATCTACAACTCGGAAATCTTTACGTTGATAGGGACCAAGTCAGGTAGGGATTGGACCGAACTTGGTTCAATCTACTCTTATAGGTTTAGGGGAATTTTCAGTATGGAAACGAAGTCAGTTGGGTAAGGCCGGTTGTGGTTTCTTATAGGTGGGTTCATCTCCCACTTCAAGAGTATAGAGTGAAATTAAGAGGTTCCTAAAGCTTCCGGTTCGATTGGGTCAAGAAGTCAAGATATTAGTTGACTTATACATTTTTTCTTTTTTTTAAGAAAAAAATGGACCAGTTTAAGTCAGCATTGAATGGTCAAGAGTCCACCAGTATCGAAGCAATATTTGGTCGGACTAACAATGGTTGCCAATGATCATAGGGTCCGTCTTTCTCAAATGATCAGGCACCGTCGTCACATGGTCAAAATGTCAAATTGGGGCGACATCGGCCGCTGTGGCCCCGCCTTTAACTGCATGGCTGCTGCCACCCATCTAGGATCCCTTCATAATTTTACTAGGATGGTTCTATAATAGTCATCATATATTTAAAAAAGAAAACAGAATATGTCATATAAGTATAATGATAATATTGTTCATCACGTATCATTAACCATTAATTATTTTATATCATATTATTTATAAGATATTAATAATTTTGTTATGATCATTTTAATATGTCATTATAATTTTATCATATAATATATGTATAATATGTAATTATTATATTATAAAATCAATTACATGGTATGTTTGTGAATTTTCTTTTATATATATATATATATATATATATATATATATATATATATATATATAATATATATATATATATATATATATATATATATATATATATATGCTACCAAAGAAGTTATGTTTGAGAAGTTTTACAAGCCAGACTTATCCAAACAAAGAATTTATTATTGACTATTTCATTCTTTTTCTGAAAATATATAATTAATCTCTTCTTATGAAATCGAAGAATGAAAATTTTGGAGAACGAAAAATAATTTCCATTTTTCTCCTAAAGGAAATTATTGATTTGGTTAAGAATATCAGGAGAAAGGGAGTAAACAGATGTGGGGAATGTTGCTATTTCCATTAGTCAAATAACTTCTAGCTCCCATTTGGGTGATCTAATTTGAATGAACAGTGACTTTCAAGCATGCATTTATGTGACCTGTCTGAATAAATGGTGGTGGGTGATATCTCTGTAGCACCAAGCTAGGTGAAAACATAAAATCTAATAATTCTTAAATAGTGGTTTTGGTGGGGTGAGAAGGCTTAGATTAAACCTTGAATTAGATGATTTGATTGCAAAATTATCCAAGTTTAAGCGGAGCTGAAATAAACAAAGCTCTTTTGTGAAAATAGATTTTGCTCGTCCAGAACCTTGGTTGGAAATTAAAATAAGCCCAAACTTAATTTGTTCGGTGGACCAAGCTTAAACAATACCAAGCTTAGCCTGGCAAGCTTCACTAGAAGCTAAGCTGCAAGCATTAGAACACACCTTCTAAAAGGCAATGATTAAAGATAAATTTATGCTAACAAACAAGATGATAGAAACAATATTATTAAGTTCTTTAAGAAGCTTGGTTAGGTGGATGAATAAATAGACAGTTACCCCTACATGTTAAAAGGCACAAGTTTGTCTTCTTTTCTTTTCCCTTCTTTTACTAATAATCTTTATTCTTTTCATATTGTTTCATGCATTGAAAAACATTTGAATAACTAGAGCCTCACCATCCTTTCTTTTTAATTGATTTCTATCTACATCACCCTCTCTTTTGTATTCATCCTAATGTTTATGAACTTTTTGTACTTTTCTTACACTAAATACTTGTCTATAAGCTCGTGTCTCAATATGTTTTGCTTTCTAGCTTTAGAATTAAAGAAACTAATACCAAAGGTGTAGATTTTTGTGGTGCTCCTAAGCCTTGGAAAAACTTGGAAGGCCATGGCAGGGATGTTCGAGGATCCCTGGGACTTGGGGGCGTATCCCAAGCAGATCATAGAGGTATTCTAGGAGATACTCTGAGTCTGAGGTTGAGAGAACATGTAAGTTAGTTAGGTCAAAGGGCTTGACCCAAGTTTTAATGTTTTCTCATGTATGTGACTTAGAGGGGGAGTTTTTGAGATATTGTAACATAACCTAGTTTGTGGGTTATGAGGTTTTAGGTCCAGATGTGTAGTCGGTTCCCTTTTAGTTTAAGAGGGGTGTGAGCGAGGAATCAACGTGAGGGTTACATCACGCGGAAGAAGGGCTTGGGATATGGGTGTTCCACGAGCTTGGAAAAGGAAACCGAGCGTGAAGGAGTCCGCAGGTTTGGGAGTTTCTTCCTGGGTTTCAGAGAGGAGGCTGGTGTCTTGTATCCTGTATCAAGATCATCTTCAAGGATAATAATACAATCTATTTTCTCCTAATCTCTTCTATATCTTCTCCTACTTCTTGGTTTAAAAGAAGGCCGCCATCATCTCGTCGGTGTCTCTCCCACGGTGCTTCCACGGCATATACTCTGATCCTAGATTTTCTAACAAGTGGTATCAGAGTGGGTTCGAGCGTGGAGAGAGGAGTTTTCTATCCCAGGATCCCATTGAGGTTTCTCCAGGATTTTGGAGAAGAGTTCAGATCTGGGGTTATGTCCATCCCCCTTTCATCAAGTTCTTTTTTCATGGTTTTCAATCTTTCGCTATTGGTGATTGTTCTGGATCATGGAAGGCAACGGGGTGAAGATTGGTATTGAAAAGTTTGATGGAAAAGGAAGTTTCACTTTGTGGAAGGTTAGGGTGGAAGACTTGCTGGTTCAGATGGGATTAGATCTGGCTTTGGAAGATAGGCCAGGGGGTATGAATGACAAGGACGGGATGTCGTTGGAGAAAAGGGCATGTGCTACAATTAGGGCTTGTCTGGCGAATGAGATTTTATATAGCATGTTAGAGGAGAAGACACCAAAGGGATTGTGGTCGAGATTGCACACCATGTATATGGAGAAAAATATGTGCAACAAGTTGGTGCTGAAGAAGCAACTGTACAGCCTTCGGATGCAAGAGGGTGAGGATATTGCGGGACACATTCAGCGATTCGACCGGATGAGAATGGATTTGCTCAACATTGGGGTGGATTTATAAGAGGAAGATAAAAGTCTGCTACTTTTATGTTCACTACCCGGGAGCTTCGATCCATTGGTGACTACACTGCTATATGGAAAGGAGATGCTGGTGTATGAGGAGATCATATCAGTGCTAAGGTCCAATGAGCAGCAGGAACGGATGACGAAGAGGAAGGTCTTCCAGGAGGGTTTGGCTATGCCAAAGAGGCCAAGAAAATGGAAGAAGAAAGGTGAACAGGTGTGATGGGTACAGTTCAGGAAAGGCAGCATGGCTAGCAATTGCTACAGATGTGGTATAGCAGGGCATTTTAAGCATGAGTGTCCGCTTAGGAAGAAGTGCAAGGATGGAGAAAAGAAAAGTTCAGATTTCTTAGGTTCAGTCGCTGGGTCAAGGAAGAGTCGGATGAGCTCTTGGTTTTGGAGGAGCCTGCGAGAGGCAGTGTATCTATGGTCTCGGAGAGGTCCGCGAGATGGTCTCGGAGAGGTGAGGGAGATTGAGGGTCCGAGAAGGCAGCGACAGGGTACGAGGTTCAGGTGCAGGCTCAACAGGGCAGCGTTGAGTTACTGGCCTCGAGGTTTCATTCTATGGCATCAGGGAGACTTCAGTCTCAGGTAAAGCACCAGGGAGAGGTGGCTTCACAGGTGGAGCAAGATTTGACACAAGGTCAAAGTGGAGGAGTGCATGGGGAGGAGTCATATCCCAGCACCAGTGCCAGGGATGCTCCGAGGCAGGTGGAGCAATGTGCACAGGTAGTCAGGCATGGCTCTGAGGAGATGGTGTCAGGTAGAGCTCCAATTACAGTGAGTGCCAGTTTAGGTTCACTGGGTTCTCTCCAGGGAAGTCTAAGAAAAAGTCTGATGCAGCTGCCAGGCAGAAGGAAGGCTACAATGGTGGTGCCAAGGTACAAGCAAGGATCTTCAGCTATGGAGGTGGTCATCCCAAAGGCCTCCAAGGGCATACAACAGCTGAAGAGTATTGGTAGAGGCAAAGAGATCCGCACAAGGGGCTATCAGGATATGTAGTTACAATGGGATTGTGCATGAAGATATTGCCGGGTTTGGCAAGGCTTAGGGGCACCAAGGTAAAGATTGTAGGTTTTGTAGTGCTCTCAAGCCTTGGAGAGACTTGGGAGGCCATGGCAGGGATATTCGAAGATCCCTGGGACTTGGGGCGTGTCCTAAGCGGATCCTGGAGGTGTTCCAGGGAATACTCTGAGTCTGAGGTTGAGAGAACATGTGAGTCAGTTGGGTCAGGGGGCTTGACCTAGGTTTGAATGTTTTCTCATGTATGTGACTTAAGGGGGAGTTTTTGAGAGATTATAACATAACTCGGTTTGTGGGTTATGGGATTTTAGGTCCAGAGGTGTAGTCGGTTCCCTTTTGGTTTAAGAGGGGTATGAGTGAGGAATTAGCATGAGGGTTACATCACACAGAAGAAGGGCTTGGGATGTGGGTGTTCCACGGGCTTGGAGAAGGAAATCGAGCGTGAGGGAGTCTACAGGTTTGGGGATTTCTTCCTGGATTTCAGAGAGGAGGCTGGTGTCTTGTATCCTATATCAAGATCTTCTTCAAGGATAATAATACAATCTATTTTCTCCTAGTCTCTTATATATCTTCTCCTACTTCTTGGTTTAAAAGAAGGCTGCCATCATCTCGTCAAGGTCTCTCCCACGGTGCTTCCGTGGCATATACTCTGATCCGCTAGGTCGACCGACCCGGCTGGATTAATTAAATCTCTGGTTTGATAAGTAAATCTCCAGTCTGGTTTATCATAATACTTGCTCCCCACTTCCAATTTCAAGATAATTTATCATCTTGAAAGATGGGAGTATTAATTTTTATCTTTTTTCGGTAAAAGAGAAGATTGCTAATGTTGACAAATCTCAAGCTTGGCTGGCCATAATAATTATTTTCCATTTTGAGTGCTGTAAATGGGACAGATGTCAGGCTTTCATTGGCTTCGAGAAAGTTGGCATGAATTTAAGGGTCACGCTGACTCTTTTCATTTTGGCGCATAGGCTGACTCTTCATCTCTGATCCGGATTATGGGATGTGGCATCATCACAACCATCCGTCGTCATGCATGCCGACTCTTTTCATTTCGCTGCATAGGCTGACTCTTCATCTTCGACCCAAATTGTGGGGCATGGAATCATCACAACCATCCATCGTTGTACGAAAACTTCATCTTGGCCATTAGTCAGATTCTCGTGGATCAAGGCTGACGGTGGATTTTTCTCCCATCAAGTCGACTTCCATCTCTTAGTAGTTCGTACCCACGATCGGTGTCGTTTGTATGTGGCATAATTGAAGGTGCTTCACATCTTCTAAGGGAGGTATTTGGGCCATTGCCCATCTATATAAAGGGTGTTCGCTCCATAGAATGAATCTTCTTGCCTTCATCTTCCTCACAAAGGTCTCTATCTTTGCTTTGACTCCTCCAGGTCTTTGTCCCTTCAGATCTTCTTATATCTCTCAGGTTAGAGATTTTCTCTTCTTCCCCATCATGGTTAGGTCTCCAAGGGTCCCTGCCGCTGGTGGGCCTTCGACCAGTAGGGAGAAGGTGACTCCTCTGGCCCCGTAGGTTCTTCTAGATAAAGGGTATCGAGTTAAGACCCGAGTCCATTAGTAGCTCTATGTCCTTCTCTAAGCTGGCCTCTTTATGGGATTATTACAAAATCCCTGAGATCCTTCTGCTAATGGTTCCTCACCCTAAGGAAAGAGTAAACCATCCTTCTGGTGGCACCATTTCGATGTATGAAGATCACATGAAAGCTGGTCTTCAGTTTCCTTTACACTCTTTTTTCGTCAGAATTTTCAATCTGTACCATATAGTCCCGGCACAACTGACTTCGAATAGTATTCAAGTCATCTGTGCCTTCTTGGTCCTTTGCCAGTAGTTGAGGTAAAGCCTAAGACCTCCTTATTCACTTCCTTCTTCATGCTGAAGAAGGACTTCCATGGCCAAGGGTGGTGGGTCATCAGCCCTCGCCCAGGTCAAAAATTTATCACAGGACTGCCATCTGCTATTCATGGATGGAAGCTTTGTTTCTTTTTTGTGTTTTCAACATATCCCTAGGATTTTAATACCGAGTGGAGAGAACCTCGCCTGATCGCCAATGATGGCACGAAAGTCCTGAAGGTCGACCGGGAAACTTTGGAAAGCTCTCGGGAGTTGAGGTTCCTCTAATAAGGGAGTTGTTAAGTAAGCATATTCTCGCTCAAATCAGTGAGTCTCCGACCCTAGGTACACCCTGTAAGACATAGCCTCCATTTTGTTTTGTCTTCGTGTTACCTTGTCAGTTGACCACCGTAGTCTTTTTGTTTACAGGAAAAAAGATGAAGCCAGACTTTAGCAAGCTTTGTCAGGCTGCCCGAAAGAGGCCTGTGCCAATCCCTTCAACAAAATTAGAGGGTTGAAAGAAAGCTCGCACCGAAGAGACCACTAGAAGTGTTTCTACACAACTGAGGATGATTGTGCCTTCTTGGTCCTTTTCCAGTAGTTGAGTATAAAGCCTAAGACCTCTTATTCACTTCCTTCTTCATGCTGAAGAAGGACTTCCATGGCCAAGGGTGGTGGGTCATCAGCCCTCGCCCAGGTCAAAAATTTGTCAGGACTGCCATGCTATTCATGGATGGAACTTGTTTCTTTTTTGTGCTTTCAACATATCCCTAGGATTTTAATACCGAGTGGAGAGAACCTCGCCTGATCGCCAATGATGGCACGAAAGTCCTGAAGGTCGACCGGGAAGACTTTGGAAAGCTCTCGGGAGTTGAGGTTCCTCTAATAAGGAGTTGTTAAGTAAGCATATTCTCGCTCAAATCAGTGAGTCTCCGACCCTAGGTACACCCTGTAAGACATAGCCTCCATTTTGTTTTGTCTTCGTGTTACCTTGTCAGTTGACCACCATAGTCTTTTGTTTTACAGGAAAAAAGATGAAGCCAGACTTTAGCAAGCTTTGTCAGGCTGCCCGAAAGAGGCCTGTGCCAATCCTTTAGCAAAATTAGAGGGTTGAAAGAAAGCTCGGACCGAAGAGGCCACTAGAAGTGTTTCTACACAACTGAGGATGATATCGGATGACAACGATGTTTCGCTAACAAAGCTCCGGCCTAGGGCTACTACCCTGGCTCATGCTTCGGAGTAGTTGATGCCATCTTTGGCCACCAACACGCCACCACTTCAGCCTCCTTATCAGGATAGAGGCAAAGCCCCCCAAACTGAAGAGAGGTCAAAGGGAGCCAATCCGCCTGAGGGGGAGTGTGAGGTAGACTTCTCGGTCTTCTTTGATGGGAGGGGCTTGGATAACCCGAGCTGGCCAAAAAGTTGATTAAGGCCACGCTTCTCTCGAAAGATTGGGGGTAACTAAGAATCGTGGCTGGAATAGGTTGCCGACTCATTGTACCCAAACATCTTGAAGGTAAGTGGTACTCTTTGTATCATCTTCCTTGAAACTGTAAGAAGTATATAACTAACTCTTTTGTAGTCTGATGCAGCTTATTCACGAAGTGATCCTAATAGAGGAAGGCATATCAAGATTCGTGGGTCTCAGTAAAGGCCTTCGTGAGCAATTAGAGATGGAGAAAGCCAAAAAGGAGGTGGTCGAACAGCAGAAATCGGCCATGGAAGAGAAGTTCAGTAAGAGCATTGCCACTGTTCAGTCTTTGGAGGCTGAATTGAAGAAGATCCAAGCCAAGGTGGCTGAATAGGAGGCAAAGCTGTAGAAGAAGAAGAAGAAGATCCACTCCTTGGAACATACAGCCAAGGACAACTAGAGGAAAGCCAAAGAGACTTTATAGAAGGCCAACCTAGCTACCAGGGAGATGGAGTCGGCAAAGGAGCAGGCCATCCAAGCTGTCAAAGATTACAAAAAGTCTTCAAGCATCAAGGATGAAATGACTGAGGCTGGGATAGTCAACTACCAGCTGGGCTTCAACGACTGCTTCAAGGAGATTTTAAGCTTCACCCAGGTCTAGATGTCTCGGGCATAAATTTATATGAAATCAAAGAAAAGCCCATGACACAGGTTGAGGCCGAAGAGGTTCCAAGATAGTTAGAAGAGGCTCCTATTGTGGCCGACCTAGATATTGTTCCGATTGCTGACAATTGATCTCTGTATTCTTCTTTTTCTTTTGTAAAGAAAAAGAAATGTAAAAGAACATTTTAAAAATGAATGAAGAATTTCCTTTTTCTCAAGTTGTGTCTTCTGCAATGGACTTTCTTCTAAAATTTTTCTAAGTATAAAGTAGTCAGATGTCTTTAAACTTCTGCTCAAGAAGAAAAGAAAAGGAAATTTTCTAAGTATAGATCTGTCGAATCTTTTCCAGCTTCCACTTGAGAAGAGAATTTTTTTAAGTATAGGGTCATCAGCATGATAACTTGACGACATAGGAGCATTTTTACACAAAGTACTATAGTGTAGTTCATCTTCCTTGTTGATCATGAGCACTATTGTTGATACGGTAGACTGATGAGCCTAGTGTTGCTGGTATAGTAGGCGGGTTAGGCCCACTTGCATGTTTATCGGATATACTGATAGAGTAGGCTAGTTAGGCCCCCTTTAGTGCTTGTCAGCTATATTTGATAAGGTAGGCTGATTAGGCTCGCCTTTGCACTTGTCAGACATATCGATAAGGTAGGCTAGTTAGGTCTGTCTTTGTGCTTGCCAATTATATTTGATAAGGTAAGTTAATTAGGCCCGCTTTTGCACTCATTGGACATACTGATAAGGTAGGCTGGTTAGGCCTGCCTTTATGCAATCATCGATTATGCCTGATAAGGTAGGCTGATCAAGCCTGCCTTTGTTTGGGCATTTTGATGAAGCTATCAGAAGAAAATCTTTATTGATAATATTTGCAAAGATTTTCTACATTCCAAGGTCGAGGCAGTAGGGAGCGATCCAAAGTTTCAAGTCTGTAGGTCCCGGGGCATATGACCTCACTGATTCGATAAGGCCCTCCCAATTAGGAGAGAGTTTTCCTTGTTTCATCGGCCTAGATACTTCGGACCTTCGCAATACCAAGTCTCTGGATCGAAAGGTTCGTATCTTAACTCTAAAGTTGCAGTATTTGGCAACCTTTTGTTGGTACTTAGCTATCTTCATTTGAACCTGAGTCTGGTTCCTTGGAGTAGATCTAGGTCCGCTCTATGGCGTTTTAAATTTTCACACTCTGTGAAGTGATCAATTCTCAAGAATTGCAATATGATTTCCACCAGAAGAACTGCTTCACTGTCATATGCCAGGTTAAACGGGGATTCCCCATAGCCATTCTGGGGGTCGTCCAGTATGTCAAAAGAACTGAATTAAGTTCTTCGGCCCAGAGTCCTTTGGCATCGTTAAGTCTGGTCTTCAGATCGTGGAGAATTGTCTGATTAGTTACTTCAACTTCTCTATTGGATTGAGGATGGCCTACGGAGGTCAACTTATGGAGAATATGATATTGAGCACGAAATTTCTGAACTTCTGGTTATCAAATTGCCTCCCATTATCGATAATGATGGCATAAGAGATTTCGAACCGGAAGATGATAAAACTCCTAATGAAGTTCTTGACCTTCCCTTCGTTATTTATGCTAAGGGTTCGGCTTTGACCCACTTAGTAAAATAGTCAATGGCCATGATGAGGAACTTTCGTTGACCTGAAGCTGGAGGGCATAGGTCGAGAATATCCATTCCTTATTGAGCGAATGGTCAGGGAGATGTTAACTAAGTCAACTGACTCGCGGGACGTCTTTGGATGTTAGAGTATCTCTGACATTGGTCACATCTTCGGACATAGTCAACTACATCTTTCTGGATGGTTAACCAATAATAACCTTAGCATATGATTTTGTAGGCTAAAGATATGCCCCTAGATGATCTCCACATATACCCTCATGTACTTCTCTTAGGATGTAGTCGGCATCTGACGGCCCTAAGCACTTCAAAGAGGGTTGTGTGAAAGATCTTTTGTAGCGTACTCCGTCAAAAATGTACTGAGAGGCCATCCAATGGATTTGTTTGGCTTCGACCTTATCTTTTGGCAGTATTCCATCATTTAGGAACTTGAAGATAGGGTCCATCCAACATGGCTCGCGCTTGATTTGATGCACCTTCGAAGCTTTCTCCGATATGCTAGGATCTTCCAAGTATTCTATGAAAGTCCGACCAAGAAAAATTGGAGCAGTGGTCGCCAGTCGAGAAAGGGCATCGACCTGAGAATTTTTGGTCCGCGGCATATGAGCTATCTCAAAGAATTCTAGTTGGGATATTAGGTCTCGTACTTTTTCCAAGTACTTGATCATAGTAGAGTCTCGTGCTTCAAAATTGTCTTTTACTTGATTCACCACTAGCTGGAAATCCAAGAAGATCTTGATCCTCCAAATTCCTAGCTCTTTGGAAATTCTGAGTCCTGCCAAGAGGGTTTTATATTCTACTTAGTTATTCGAAGCTTGGAAGGAGAAATGGAGGGTGTACCCCATAGTTTGTCCTTTGGGGTCAGCTAGTATGAGCCCGAACCATAACCAGCAAAATTGGATGCTTCATCTACATGGAGTATCCAAGTGGACTCCGAACTTCCTTCAGCTGTCTCTCCTTCGTCAACCTTCTATTGGTCATTTTCCTGGCTCCATGTACATTTAGCAAGAAAATCGGCCAATACCTGGACCATCATGGCTAATCTGGGTAGAAATGTGATGTTGAACTCACCTAGCTTGACTACACACTTAGCTATTCTTCTTGAAGTATTGGGGCACCGGAGGATGGCCTTTAATGGCTGATCCATCAAGACCACGATGGCATGGGACTAAAAGTAAGGTCACAGACATTTTGCTATGATAATCAATGAATATATAGTTTTGCACTTTCAGATATCTTACTTCGGCTTCGTGTAGCACTTTTCTAGTATAGTAGATCGGCTTTTGTGCATTATTGGTTTTTTTTCTAACAAGAATTAAGCTAACAGCCTCATCCAAAGCAAAGAGATATAAATAGAGAGTTTTACCTTTCTGAGATTTTGAAAGTAAAGGAGGACTTCTCAAGTATTTCTTTAACTCTTCAAAGGGAGTTGATAGTCATCTGACCACTCGAAGCCTCTTATTTGGCATAAAGCTTTGAAGAAGGGGAGACATCTATCGGCTGACCGAGAAATGAATCGATTTAATGAGGCAATCCTCCCAATCAGTTGTTGCACCTCTTTTTTGTTTGAGGGATGCCTCATATCTTGGATAGCATGGATTTTCTCTGGATTGGCTTTTATCTCTCGTTTGGTGATAAGAAATCCCAGGAATTTTTTTGATGTTACTCCAAAGGTGCATTTGGTTGGGTTCAGTTTCATCCAATGATGTCGTAGGACGTCAAAGGACTCCTCCAGATCTTTAATGCGATCAGTCTTTTGAAGGCTCTTCATGATCATGTCATCGACATATCCCTTCATATTTCTCCTAAGTTGCTTTTCAAATACCTTATTGATTAGCCTTTGAAAGGTTGCTCTAGCATTTTTTAAGTTGAATGGCATTACCTTGTAGCAATATAATCATTTCTCTATTATAAATGCCATTTTCTCTTCATCCTCGGGATCCATTCGGATCTGATTATCTACGAAAAAGGCAACTATGAAACTCAACAGTTGGTGCCCAGCAGTGGCATCAACTAGCTGATCTATTTTTAGCAAAGGAAAGCTGTTCTTTGGGCAAGCCTTATTGAAATCGGTATAGTCGATGCAGATCCTCTACTTGCCATTAGCTTTCTTCACTATCACAATATTGGCTAACCAGTATGGGTAATGGACTTCCTTTATGAATCCAGCATTGATAAGCTTATTCACCTCTTCATCAATTACCTTTTATCTTTCTGGAGTAAAATTTCTCTTCTTTTGTTGGACTGGTCTGTGGTCGGGGCTGACCTCTAGTCGATATGTGATGACTTTGGCTGGGATCCCTGGCATGTCAGTGGCCGACCAGCCAAAGACGTCAGCATTGCTTCATAGGAAGTTGGTTAGCCTGGTCTTCATCTCTTTGTCAAGCAGACTTCTGATCTGCATGACTTTTGTTGGATCGTCTTCCCTTAGCTATATAAAAATGGTCTTCTCAACTGGCTCCCCGCAATCTTCCATTCGATCTCTCGAGTCCAATTGCTCTAGAATCATGTGGTCGGACAACTGTTTATCTTGTATCATTAAGCACTGTCGGGTGACTCTTTGATCCTCTCTCATTTCTTCGATCCCATTTCTAGTTGGGAACCGTACTAGAAGGTGGTATGTCAATACTATTGCACGAAACTTATTTAAAGCAGGTCGTTCCAAAATGGTGTTATACACCGATGGCATTTGTATGGCCACAAAGTTAATGGGGAGTATTTTTTGGAATGGTTCCATACCATGGATTACCGGTAATACTATTTTCCCTTCCACTACGACCTGGTTACCTCTGAATCATGTCAGGGGTATGGAAAACCTTTGTAACTTATTTTTAGGTAGTTCATTCTGAAAAAGCATCGTAAAGCAAGACCTCTATGGAACTTCCATTATTTACCAAAATCCTTCTTACATCATAATTGGCTATAACAGCCGATACTACTATAAAATCATCATGAGATGTCTGGATTACTTGTAGATCATCGTCCGGAAAGCATATGGCATTGTTGCTCCTGCACCTTTTGGGAGCACCTTCTTTAGCTTCACTCTTCTAGCCGGTCTGACAATGCAGCATGCCTACCCTTCCATCCGTAGGCCTTTGGTTTGGTAGTTCCGCTTCCTCAGCAACTCTCTTGAGGGCAGCAACTTTGATTCGGGATTCATGGTTGTTGACATACTTTCCTAGGTATCCTCGTTTGATCATATCTTCAATCACATCCCTGAGCTGGATGCATTCTTTAGTGTTGTGGCCATGATCATGGTGGAATCGATAATATTTATTTTTGTTTCTTGATGCAGGAGGTGCCTTCGTTGGACGAGGCCTTTGCAGGTAACTTTCCTTCTCTAGCTCCATCAGAATTTTCTCCATTAGGACAGAGAGAGGAGTATATGAGTCAAACTTGCTGACCAGTTGCTTAGGCTAGGGGCTGCACCTTCGAGTTGGTGTGCCATTATTACCAGGAGATCTGGGTACCGGTACTTTGCCACTCTTTTTCTTGGGAGCCGACCTTCCTTCGACATGGCACCGACTGGTTACTTATTCTTCGACCATTGCATATTTTTGAACCCTTGCCATCAATTCGGCATAGCTTGTAGGAAACTTCTTGTCCAGAGAGAAGGTGAATCTGGATGATCGGAGACCCTTCTTCATGACGGACATGGCCACATGTTCATTGAGATTAGGGATCTCAAGGATGGCAGAGTTGAATCTGGCCACATAGTCCCTTAAGCTTTCTCCTTCATTCTATTGTAGAAGGAAGAGGCTGTCCAAATTATGGGGTATCCTTTGACAAGTTCTGAAATGTGATATAAATAATTTTTTTAATTCATTAAAAGAATGAATGGTATCTGGACGAATGCTTGAATACCATATTCGAGCTACTTTTTTCAGAGTAGTAGGAAAAGCGAGGCAGTGCAGGCATCAAAAGCTCCCTATATCATCATGTGCAACTTGAAGTTTCCTAAGTGATCAAAAGGATCAGTCGTACCATCATATGGATCCAATTGTGAAACCTTCAAGTGGTGTGGAATCACTTCCTCCATTATTCTCTGAGAGAAAGGAGACTATGAATCATATACTACAATTTCATCATTCCTCCGCTGGTCATCGAGTCTTGCAATCTGCATCTCTAGTTTCTTGACTTCTTTTCATAGTCATCATGTATTCTACCTCCTCGTCAGGTGTTCCTAGGAGTGGAGTCTTCAGAAGATACCGAGAAAGATCTTCTAGCTCTTTTCCTTTTGAGTCAGTTTTCAGCATGCCCTTGGTATCGAGAGCTTTGGGGTTCGAGAGATCGTCGATCCTGAGATGACCATCAAGTGAAATCTTACTATTGGCCTTATCTCCTCAAGAACCGGTGGCTGAGTCTTGAAGCCGCTGGCAGGTGTTGTCCATTAAGGATGGTTTCTTGAAGATTTTGTACCACAGTCGTCAGTGCGTCCACTCGGTTCAAGAGGACTTCTATCTATTGCTGTCCCATACTTATTGAGGGAGGTGTCATATTATTTTCTACCGAGGGGTCGTTCCTTTTGGAGGCAGGATGTCCCCTACTTGCTGAGAGATTTTATGCCTTCCTTTTTACCATCTCGCCTTTTCCTGAAAACTCTCCTTCCCAAGAGGGGTAATTCACATAGCTAAGTGCCCTCGCACCCCTACCTGGTGTGCCATTCTGTTGACACTGAACTCCACGAACTGGATGGAATGCTTGGACTCTCGATTCACCGCCTTGGGTTCTTGCAAAACAAATCCCGGACCGAAATTTCTCCGGTGGGGGACACTCCGATGCCTAACTCAGTAGAGTTTAGGTCATAGAATGGAGAATTCAAGGATAGCGTAGATGGGAAAGAGATGAATCAAAATTGACTTGGCTTAAAGCAGCCTTAGACTTGCTTACCTTGGAGATCCCCTCTTACCTCTTTTTATAGGCATTGATCTAACTGAAAGTGGTTAAGGCATTCTTGTAACCGACTGCTATTAGAAAAAATAGTTAAGATAACTTTCCTTCATCTAATTGTAGTTACTGCTGGTGGTTACTCATAGTTATCTTTACTGATGCTGTGGCCATCAGTTATATGTTTGATTGGTTACAACAACCAGGCTCGTTCTTGATGGGCTTAAAGTCGATGGGCCTCAAGTCAAAATGGATTGCTGACTACCAGTCGGCCAGTTGCTTCGAAGTATGCTGATGGCCGACTGCATATCATATATTGTTGTCGGCTGATGTGCTGAGCTGATCCATTCTCATATCAGATCTCCGAAGAGCTGTGCCGCTAGGTTGATCGGCCTGGACAAATTAATTAAATCTCTAGTTCGATAAGTAAATTTTCGGTCCGATTTATCACAACAAGAAGCATTTTCATCATTGAAAATTTTGTCCAGTTTTTAAATTTTAATGAGTAAAATTTTCAATAATAAAAATGCCTCTCCTTTCTATAGTTTTTATGACCTCCTAAAAAAAAATTATGACATTTCAAGTTCAAATTATGATACCAGGAACAAGATATCTTTATCATTTTAAAAAGAGAAATGAATATTTCTATTATTAAAAATTTGAAATTATAGTTTTGTTTAGAATTATAATATTCTATGCAAAATTATGATATCATATATAGAATGTCATAATTTTATTAAAATTATGACTTCCTATTCGGCGTAAAGTCATAAAAGTTTCATAGAAAGTTTTAAGGGCATTTTCATCAAAAAATTTATGATATGATTTCCCTTCATCAGGATGGTAGATAAAAAATTTCTCAATGTCTAAGTTTAAACTGAGTTTGACCCAAGCCCATGCAAGTTTCTTCAAATTTGGCTCTCCCATGCTGAAATGAGATTTTTCTACGTTGCTCCAAAGCTCAAACCCATTTGTTTGATCTAAAGGCTTTGCAAGCTAACCATGTTAGATGAGCCTTAAAATGTGACTATAAACTCAAATTTTTTTTTTGGATAAAACAAAATATTTAAGTCACCAGTCTAGAATAAATACAATGAAAATCATCAACCAAAAGGATATCCCTAAAGAATACAGGAATCTTCCCCATGGAGGATCAAAGAACATCTTCCGAGTGATTAGCCACATAAGAAGCCACCCAATCAGCCGCAGAGCTGGCTTCCCTATAAACATGCCTGACCACTATCCTGGAGCACCCCTGCAGCATCCTAACAATGTCGCAGATAAGAGGGTGAGCGACGAGGAGCAAAAAGCCTGCCAAATCTACAATATGACCGTCAGAGAGTCACCCTCAATAATAAGCCGCTCCAAGTGAAGGGATGTCGTGTTATAGTGAATGCCAGTCCACGCCCCCTGAAGCTTAGCCATGGGAATAGTAGAGTCAACAAGATGACTCCATCCGACCATAAGGAATCCATAATTGGAAGCTTGGATCACAAACGCGCCTCCCCCATGCCTGCCCCTAACACTCCTATCAAAACTGACTGTGGCAAACATCGAATGAGGGGGCTCCCAAGAAATAAAGACCCGGCGAGGTGCTCGAGGAGCAATGCTGGAGCCCCAGATTTTCATATTCCTCATAGTCGAGCTCTGATACTCCCTGACGTAGATCCTGGCTTTCTCAACAATCATCCTTACCGAACCAATGGAAGAGGAAAATACCATATCATTCCGGGCAAACCAGATATGATACTCCAAGTAAGCTAATACAATGGACCTAGAATTGGTCGAACTGGAATGCAGCATGTGTAGGAAGGTCTCCACTACATCCACCATCAAAGGAAATAATCCATGAAAGCCAGCCAAACCCTAGACCTCCAAAGCTCTTGGACATAATAATAGAACATGCTCAAGAGATTCTTGTGCCCCCACGTAAGCCGGAAAATAGATAGGCAACTGAAGGCCTCTCGAACAAAGAAAAGCTCTCATTAGAAGCCGACGCCATGCAACTTTCCAAATAAATAATCTCACCTTGGGATGAACACCAAGAGACCATATCCAATCTGCCTGAATGCCGTTCTGCTGCACAGGGCTATAAATAGAATAAAGATCAGCCAAAGGGACCTTCAAGAGAGTGGAGGACCTCCAAACTCAAAGATCAGCCATGGGATGCATTGGGAGAGCAATGGATAGTACCAGCTGGCCCAAAATATGATCAAAAAATCGAGTCACCATCTCCGGGTTCCACCTGGATTGACCAGGCAAAAGAAAATCCATAATAAAGATAGTATCAGGACATCCATAGAAAGAAATGTAGGCCACCTATCCAACACAATATCCGAAATCCATGGATCAGCCATAAAATTAATAAGTCTACCATCCCCAACTATCCATCTCATATGTTGTAAAACATCAAGGGTTCTTGCCACAACCTCTCTCCAGATAGGAGAGCAATGGAGAACAAATAGATGGTTCCCCTCCAAGGAGGCCGAAGGAAGCCCATATCTCTCTCTCTCATAATGGAGGACCATATGGTACCCAGGTTGAGGAAGAGGCGAGTAAAATGTCTGGCCAAAAAAGCCTATCTCGTAACAAGAAGGGAGTGAATACCCAATCTCTCCTGAGAAACGGGTTGACAAATAGCATGCCATCCCAAAAGATGAACCGCCCGAGAAGCAATAGTAGATCTCCACAAAAAAGTCCGAAGAATGCGCTCCAACTGAAGAACAACAGAATATAGGACAATAGTATTAGACAACATATACACCGGAAGGGAGGTGAGGACTGACCTGATCAACACCACTCTCCCCATCACTGACAATGCCCGACCCTGCCATCCCTCCACTCTTTTGTGAACAGTCTTGATAAGCATAGCACAATCCTTATTGCGAAGCCTACCCCAAGCAATAGGAATCCTCAAGTAGTACAATGTATCCTCCTCCTGAATTCCAAGTATACTCCTGATCAGATGTCGTCGACTGGCAGGGATTTTAGGAGAGAAATGAACCTCAGACTTCTGAAGATTGACTCTCTGTCCCGAGGACATACAATAGGAGTGAAGCACTCTCCTAAAACTCTGGGCCATGGCTTCTGTGGCCCTATCCAAAGGCAAACAATCATCTGCAAATAACAAATATGAGATGGGAGGGGCTGTAGGAGCGACCAAGGATGGCTGAATTGCCAACTCTCGAACCGAATCCTGCAAGGCTCGTGAAAGAGAGTCAGTATAAATAATAAATAAATATGGGGATAGAGAACAATCTTGTCGAAGCCCAATAGTTGAGTGGAAGAACTCCAATGGCAAGCCATTGATGATAATAGAAAAGGATGGTTTGATGATACAAGTCATAATCCTGGAAATCCAAAGATGATGAAAGCCAAAAAATCTCAGAGTGTTTTCCAGAAAACTCCACTGTAGGCGGTCATAAACCCTTTCCATATTAAGCTTGATAGTCATCAAGACCCACCTAGCCGGTGCTCTGCGAAGATCATACATAAATTCCAAAATTAATAAAAAATTATCAAAGATAGACCGGCCTCTAATAAATGAACTCGGTTTTCAGTTGAATAGTCTAAACAAGCGGTTTCTCTTCGATTCCAAGCTACCAGTGAATGACTCCATTCATTTGATTTTGTCATTTAGTTAACTCGACGGAATGGCACGTCTTATATTTACCTTTGTACTTTTCATTAAAAAAAAAAAACAGAGAGAGAGAGAGATACAATTCAAAGCCGGCTATGGGGAACTATAAGACAAACGAATCTTCTCCCCTCTTGGCATCTGTATGGAGCATGTTCTTGGTATCATATTATTTAACAGACGCAAGGAAATAATTTAAGAAAGTCTCAACTAGAAATTTTGATAGGGCGAGGCAGAAGCGGACCTGATCGATACGTTCACCCCTCAACTTCTAACCATCTTATTAAAGAAATACGGCGTCGGTGGTGCCACTTTTGCTTCACAAAGTACAATAATATCGTGATAGCCGTCATGCTGTTCATCCCCAAGGTAAATGGAAAGGGACTTATGTTATCCCAACGGTGAGCTGTCCATCTCCAAAACCAAAATAGATGGTGTAATAATTATCTATAATAATACTATATTTCGTGGTGTAAAAATTTTACCATGATAAGCCGAATTATTTATTTAGAATTGGCCAAACTCATATATATATATATATATATATATATATATATATATATATATACATATTTATATACATGTATATATATGTATATGTACAGGTATGTATGTATATGTATATATAGATGTATGTATGTATATGTATATGTACATGTAGATGTATATGTATATATATATATATGTATATGTATATATATGTATATGTACATATATATGTATATATATGTATATGTACATATATATGTATATATATATATGTATATATATGTATATGTACATATATATGTATATATATGTATATGTATATATACATATATATATATATATATATATATATATATATATATATATATATATATATATATATATATATATATATATATGTATATATATATATGTATATATACATATACATATATATATATATACAAGGACCGGGTCTTTTTTTTTCTTTTTTTTTCATGGGTAGAAGATGAATCTCCGTAGAGGAAGGCGTGGAATATATGTATATATATATATATATATATTAAAAAGGACTGGGTCTTTTTTTTCATGGGTAGAAGATGAATCTCCGTAGAGGAAGGCGTGGAATCTAAAGCTTCAACCAGAGTAGCTTCCATGTCTTTTAGAGGTACAACATCAACGGCTTATCTCCAGCACCTCGCTTTCTCCGGCGATCTAGACAAAATATCGCGCGTTGTTGTACAAGGCCTCCTCAAGTCTTCCGCTAAAAGCCGCCATTTTTATTCCCCCTGTCCCCACCAACCCACTCGGCAACGGATGTGATCGCTCTTTCCTCCAATTTTTTTTAATAAAATAATATTATTTTAATAAATATTTATTATATTAAAATATTTTGATATATATATTTATTAAAGTAGGTGTTGAGATGGAAGGCCAGGTAAAAATTGCATGTTTTTCTTATGATTTCACAAGTAAAATTATAGATTGAAGGTGAAATCACAGATCAATTTTAATCTTAGCGAAATCGTATGTTGAATCTACGAGTTTGCTTAGATCGGAGCGGGACAGGGGAACAAGAAAAGAAGAACACTAAGATAAAAATAAATTTGATGGGCTGAAGTAGGACAGGGAGAAGAAGAACGGGATAAAGATCAAATAGGATCGGACCGAGACGGGTGAAAAACGAAGATCACAGAGGAAAAAAAAAATGAAGCTTAAAATTGTTCGGATGAGAAAAAGAGAAATTATAGGTAGAACATGCTATCCTCGTGCCATGTGGCCATTTGATGCCACGTGTTCCATGTTCACGACAAAAAAATCTATATTAATAAATATATTCTCTAATACGTATTTTCATAAATATTAATTAAAAAAAATATTATTTTTTATAAAAAAATTCCTCTCCTCCGATCCCTACGGGTACGAGAGAATCCATAGATCTCCGTATCAGAGCATACCAAGTAACGGTTTGTCTCGTTACCTTCTCTTCTCCATGACTATATTAGTTCCTCCTCTCAAAAAATTATTATATTAATCCCCATGATAACTTTCCCTCCGTGAGGCCTCTTGTTGCTGCCTCTGTTCAATAGCTGTGATACCAATGACCGGCGGACTTTCCGAAACGCAGGATCCGGATAAAAGAAGAATATTATTACTTCTTCGAATCGCCGACAGCGCGTTTTGTCTTGTCTTCCTTGGATCGGGATGGCATCTACTGGGTTTAAATTCCATCATGAGATCGCCGTCCTCGACGGTGGAGGAACGGCTACCATTCACGCCCCGCCATTTGGCGCCGAAGCGGACTTGGGGGTACTGATTGATACTTGCCTTCTCTTTTACTTGTTTGCGATTCTGGAAGTTTCATCTTCTAGGACTTTTTGGTTGTTAAGCATGAGCTAGGTTGTATGCAATGCACTGGTTTTGATCGGATTCTCCTTTCTTGGTGATGCTGCGATGGTTCTTACAAAATTGTGGTACACTTCTTGATCAATTTTTTACTGTGTTGAATTTTAATAGTTTGGTGCCTTTACAAATTTTACTATAAAAAGAAAATGGTGCCATTATTCTGAGAAGACGCGTACTTATCACTTTGGTGATATGTGTATTGTGTTTTGTGAATTAGAAATGATTACTACTTTAGCTTTTGATGTTGGTTCTCTTCTTTTCCAACATACATGTCTTTATTGATGCCATGGAGGGATGAGATTTGTGGGGCCTGGATCCATATATTCACTTCTTCTCTGGTCCATGTCATTTATTGTTTCTATTCTGATCTTTAGATTGGAAGAATTATGTTTAAGATTTTTTTTTTTCTTGTGCCTGTGATCATACATACTAATTCCAACAAGGGAAAAAAAGAACTTTATGTTTTATTTGAAACTTTTTGTGAGCGAGGTCATGGATCTGGTATTTTTTAACTATGAAGTTGAGCTGAAAGACATGACCAACATCTTTCTAAGCTGAAATTAATTGTGTTTTTGAGGTTTGATGATTTTCTGATGGAACTGTTTTCCTCCATTTTTATTAGAACAGAGTGGACAAAAAACTAGATGATGACTTGTATCTGATTGTTGTCCTATCAATTAGCAGATTGTTGGATTGATGAAATTGAATGTGAATATAATGCAAGAAAAACAAGCTGCTGTTCTCATGCTGCGAAAAAACTTTGCAGAATCATGGATACGAGGCAACAAATAGAAGTTCAGATCTCCAAGTTGCACCCTTGCTTTCCTGTGGAAACAAGAATATGCATTGTTGGAGCCGGGCCTAGTGGTTTATCTGCAGCCTATGCACTGGCTAAGCTCGGATATAGCAACGTAACCGTGTTTGAGAAATTCCACACAGTTGCTGGAATGTGCGAATCAGTTGAAATTGAGGGTGAGGCTACCAGATGAATATACTTTTTGCTCTTGGTTCGTTTTTTTCATTTAGCCCGGTTAATTACTTGGCCCAATTTCCATTATACAGGAAAAACTTATGATCTGGGAGGTCAAGTTATTGCAGCAAACAGTGCCCCTGCTATTTCTCACTTGGCAAAGGAAGTAGGAGCTGAATTTGAAGAGATGGACTCACACAAGCTCGCTCTTATTGACAGCCATACTGGAAATTATAAAGACTTGGAAGTAGCTGATGACTATGTTTCCATCATGTCATTAACTCTAGAATTACAGGTCAGTCTTTTTACATGCATTTGGCATTTAATTTTGAGTCTTTTTTTGTTTTGTTTTTTTAAAAAAGAAAAGGGCTCAAACTTGACCGAAATCTCTTGATTTTTTATAGGATGAGGCAAATAAGTCGGGTCATATTGGACTTCATGCATTGAGTGAAGTTGCATCAGATCCAACACTTGATTTTCTGAAGCATCATGGCTTAAATTCAGTGGCTAAATCAGTGGCATATGGTTACACTGCTTCTGGTTATGGGTTTGTTCAAGACATGCCTTACGCTTACATTCAAGAATTCACCCGAACTTCCATGTTTGGAAAGATTCGGCGTTTCAAAGGTGGATACACGAGTATGTGGCAAAAACTTAGCCAGTCTCTGCCATTTAAGGTTCTCTGCAACGCAGAGGTTTTAAAGGTCGCACGCAGTTGTGTTGGCATCAGTGTAACTGTCGGGAATGCTGAAGGTGAAGAGCATATTATGGAGTTTGACAAAATTATATTGTCTGGTGCTCTTGCATTCAAGAATGGAAGAACATATAGGTCTTCAAGTTTATCAGGTAAGCACAACTTTAATATATTATAGTTTTAATTCTTTGTGCTTGTATTTATAATTTTGATTAGGTCTGGTTTATTTATTTTCCAGCTGGGGAAAATGAGGTGGTAGCATTCAATGATCTTGAAAAGGAGATATTTAGCAAGGTACAGACCATAGATTATTACACCACTGTTTTGAAGATCAAAGGATTAGATCACATGCCTTTGGGCTTTTATTACTTTGGGGAGTTCATGGAGGATCCAGCGACAATTGGGCATCCTGTGGCAATGCAGAGGTTCTTTGCTGATACAGATGTCTTTTTGTTCTGGTCTTATGGAAATTCCTTGGACATCAAGGGTTCAACCGTGACCAAGCTTTTGATCGATGTTGTGAATACTATGGGAGGGTTGGTTGAGAAAGTGATTTTGCAGCGACGATTTAAGTATTTTCCGCATGTTAACAGTGAAGGTATGCTGATAGATTTTCTTGACATGTCCTTTTTCCTCTTTATCTATTCTGATTCCATCAAATTTCTCGACAGATATGAAAAATGGATTCTATGAGAAGTTGGAGTCTCAAATTCAAGGATTTCAGAATACTTATTACGTAGGAGGCCTATTGGCATTTGAGCTTACAGAGCGGAACTCATCATATTCCATGGCTATGGTCTGCAAACACTTTGCCAATGATAATGAGCTGCCAGTGTTTCCATATGTTAAGGTGATGCAATTTGATTCCCTTGAGTAAGAAATACAGAAAATCTCGAATAACAAGAGTGGTTAAATTGCCATCTAATTGTCTTTTTACTCATACAGTGAAGCTTATTTTTTTCAGAGATTGTTTCCTTTAATCTCCAGCCATGAACCCTGTTCTCCTAGAGAACTAGGTGAACTCCCAGGGGTTGAATTTCTAGATCTTCCCTCCCTAGACGGTTATCTGAGATTCTGGGGGACTCATAGTATCACCATGAACAAGACCCTCTACACTTGGATCAATGAGGAAGGGCAAGTTGTAAACAAGAGGACCTATCGTGAACTTCATGACAATGCTTCTCATATTGCCCAAAAGCTACTAACAAGCAACAAACCTATTCTAAAGCCTGGAGATCGAGTTCTTCTGGTTTTCCTCCCTGGTTTGGAGTTCGTTGACGCTTTCTTTGGTTGCCTTAAAGCTAAAATTGTACCAGTTCCAGTTTTGCCCCCTGATCCTCTGCAGAGAGGAGGACAAGCACTTCTGAAGATCGAAAATATCTCCAAAGCATGTGATGCTATGGCAATTTTATCCACATCTTCTTATCATGCTGCTGTTCGAGCAGGCTTTGTGAAGAATGTGATAATGCTGACAAAAAGCAATGCAAGATATTCTGCACGCTGGCCTGACCTTCCATGGCTACACACAGACTCATGGATTAAGAACCATACAAAACACTCCAGTGACTCCTCTTTGATTGTAGAAGTAAACTCTGATCCTCGGCCAAATGATTTATGTTTTCTGCAGTTCACTTCAGGTTCAACAGGTGATGCAAAGGGTGTGATGATCACTCATGGTGGGCTCATCCATAATGTGAAATTGATGCGAAAGAGATACAGGAGCACCTCGAAGACCATATTGGTTAGCTGGCTTCCTCAATATCATGATATGGGGCTTATAGGAGGCCTTTTTACAGCTCTTGTCAGTGGAGGAACTGCAATTCTCTTCTCCCCTATGACATTTATCAGGAACCCACTCTTATGGCTTCAAACCATCAACGACTACCGGGCTACTCATAGCGCGGGCCCAAACTTTGCAATTGAGCTACTAATAAGAAGGCTAGAATCTAATAAGAACGAGACCCGAGCTTATGACCTGTCTTCTTTGGTCTTTCTTATGGTTGCTGCTGAACCGGTAAGGCAGAAAACTCTGAAAAGGTTCATTGAAATCTCTCGATCTTTTGGCCTTTCTCAAGAAGTTATGGCTCCTGGCTATGGTCTGGCTGAGAACTGCGTATTTGTAAGCTGCGCTTTTGGAGAAGGCAAGCCAGTTTTCGTAGATTGGCAAGGTAGAGTCTGCTGTGGCTATGTTTGTTCAAATGATCTAGATATTGATGTTAGAATCATAGACCCAGAAACTCTTAAAGAGCATGAGGCATATGGGAAAGAAGGGGAGATATGGATCAGCAGTCCCAGTGCTGGAGTTGGGTACTGGGGTAATCAAGAAATGAGTCAGAAGACATTCTTCAATGAGCTTGAGAACCAGCCTGGCAAGAAATTCACAAGAACAGGAGACCTTGGAAGGATTATTGGCGGGAAGCTTTTTATCACTGGAAGAATAAAGGATCTAATTATTGTTGCTGGAAGAAATATTTACTCTGCTGACTTGGAAAAGACAGTAGAAAATTCTTCTGAATTCTTGCGGCCTGGATGCTGTGCTGTTATTGGTGTTCCAGAGGAAATATTGACTGCAAAGGGAATTTCAGTGCCAGAAATTTCTGATCAGGTTGGACTGGTGGTGATTGCTGAGGTAAAGGATGGCAAACCAGTTAACGGGGAGATTGTTGAGCAAATCAAAACACGTATAGCAGAAGAGCATGGTGTGTCTGTTGCTGCTGTCAATCTGATCAAGCCCAGAACTATCTGCAAAACGACATCAGGGAAGATACGTAGGTTTGAGTGCCAGAAGCAATTCACAGAAGGAACTCTGAGTTTAGCAACGGAGACTGGTTCATTCAAAAGATCTCTGTTCCGATCTTTCACGACGGGTTCTCCCATGGAGGGACAGAGAACACGCTCACTATTTTGTAAACCTCCTTCCCTTCGTCCTCAACCTCTTAATGCTGGAAGGAGCATGAATGAAATTATCGACTTTCTGAAAGGACTGGTGTCAGAGCAAACTGGGATTCCAGTGGATAAGATAGCTCCCACTGAGAGCCTTGTCTCCTATGGTATCGATTCAATTGGAGTGGTTAGAGCAGCCCAGAAACTCTCAGATTATCTTGGGGTTCCAGTTGGAGCAGTAGACATTTTCACAGCAACCTGCATCTCGGACTTAGCAAGCTTTTCAGAGAATCTGCTTATGAAGTCTGGGCCCCAATCCATGACAACTGCATCGCATTCATTGGAGCTTGAGACAGAACTTCTTCAATCAGACATCAATGAATCGCCATTATGGAAACTGGGTATCGGGTTCTTCCAACTTCTAGCTATCATCTATATTTCTTGCATCCTAATTCTACCAGCTTATCTCTCCTGCTCTGCATTTTTGAGCTTTCTATCTCATATTCCTATTGAGAATACTTCACTCTCGTGTTTTCTTATTTCTCTGTTTTTGTCACCACTTGCCTGGATCTTCTGCATCTTCTTCACCTGCATTTCCCTCTGTATATTTGGAAACTCGTTCTTGCAACCGAACTATGTGTTGACCCCAGAGATTTCTATATGGTCCATTGATTTTGTGAAGTGGTGGTCTCTTAACAAGGCCCGAGAAGTAGCTGGGAAAGTTTTAGCCGTCCATCTGAGAGGAACCACATTTCTGAATTACTGGTTTAAGATGTTAGGAGCTCGAGTTGGGTCATCTGTTCTGATCGACACAATCGATATCACAGACCCCCCTTTAGTGTCAATTGGAGCAGGAGCTGTGATTGCAGAAGGGGTGCTAATCCAAAGCCATGAAGTGAGGAATGGAGTTTTGAGTTTCCAGCCAATTAAAGTAGGCAGGAATTCCTCAATTGGCCCCTATGCTGTGATCGAAAAAGGAAGTATGGTTGGAGATGACACCGATATCCTGCCCCTGCAGAAGGTCGAGGGTGGAAAGCCCATATTTAGATCTGAGAAGATTTCTAAAGGCCAAAAGGTACTTTACATGCATTCATTCTTTTTATCTCTTCTATGTTTGGTACACTACGAAATTTACATGTTCTTTTTTTATGGCTGAAATTCTCTGTTTTGCCTCCGTAACTTGCAAGTTAATTATGTTATTAATTGGTAAAATTCTTTTTATCAAACTTTGCATGCAGGGAGGAGCTACGACCGAATTCTACGAGGAGCTGCCCAAGAAGTTAGGACCATTTTACCACTTCATGGGTATCTATGCAGTTGGTTTCCTCAACTCCCTCTGTGGTGCCATCGTTTATTTGATGTACATATACCTATCTAGATCTTCTCCTTTGCTTCACCACTTCACATTTGTTTGCCTTGCGGGTGCCTTCCACTGGTTACCATCCACTATCACCGTGTATGCTGCCATCACCAGCGATGTTCCATCCAATCCCACAACTTTTGCTTTCTTTCTGGCCATCAGCTATGTCACCCATGGTCTCATCCTCGGCCTCCTCACCTGCTTCTTAAACCGTCTTCTTGCTGGACATCAGGGGATTAAACAATCTCACCTGAGAACATGGCTTCGTCATCGGATAAATGTTGCTTGCCACCTCAGATTTGCCAAGCTTCTCTCAGGAACTGAAGCCTTTTGCATGTTTCTACGCCTTCTGGGTGCCAAAATTGGCAGTCACTGTTCCATAAGGGCCATCAATCCAGTCACCATTCCTGAACTGATCTCGATAGGTGATGGTGTTCATCTGGGTGATTTCAGCCGCATTCTCACTGGATTCTATTCTCCTGGACGGTTCAGTTATGGAGAAGTCAAGATTCAGAAGAATTCAGTACTCGGAAGCCAAAGCCTCGTTCTCCCAGGCACTGTTGTTCAAGAAGATGTCATTCTCGGATCCCTTTCGATTGCACCTGTGAATTCTCTTCTCCAAAGTGGTGGCATCTATGTGGGCTCCAAGAACCCAATCATGGTCAAGAACACCCTGCATGCTTCCGAGGAGAGGATCGAAGAGATGGACCAGAAATATAAGAAGATTGTTGGAAATCTTGCTGGAAACTTGGCCATTACAACCATGAACGTGAAATCAAGGTACTTCCACCGCATCGGTGTTGGAGGGAGAGGAGTCCTAAAGATGTACCAAGATTTGCCAGGATTTCACAAACACAAGGTATTCTGTGCTGGGAAGTGTCTCCCGGTAATAATTCGGCATAGCAACAGTCTGAGTGCAGATGATGATGCTAGGATTGATGCACGGGGTGCTGCCGTACGAATTCTATCAGAAGGCAATGGAGAAGCACCTCTTCTTGACCTGACACTGAAGACAGGCAAAGCATTCTATGCACGCACGATTGCCGACTTCGCCACTTGGCTTGTCTGCGGCCTTCCTGCTAGAGAACAGCAAGTGAAACGTGCTCCTCACATTCGTGATGCTGTCTGGGGCTCTCTGAGGAATGCCAACTCATATACTGAGCTGCATTATTATTCAAACATCTGCCGGCTACTCCGATTTGATGATGGACGGGAAATGTATGCGAAGTTCAAACTTCGACCACTTGATCCTGAGATTGGTGAAAATTCTGGTCAGGTGACACCAGAGGGGATACTTCCTCCTGAAACTGGTGCAATCCCAAGAAAAGAAAATGACACCCGTCCCCTGCTCTTCCTTGCTGATGATTTCAGGAAACGAGTAGAATCTCCTGGTGGTGTCCACTATATATTTCAACTGCAATGTAGGCCAGTCCCTTCAGATGAAGCTGATCTTGATGTCGCTCTTGACTGCACTAAACCATGGGACGAAACAGAATTTCCTTACATCGACATTGGAGAGATCACAATCGATAAGAATCTCACTGCTGAAGAATCCGAGAGGTTGGACTTCAACCCATTCCTCAGGTGCCATGAGGTTGATGTCATCCGGGCTACTTCGTGTTCTCAGAGTGCATCCATCGATCATGGCCGTTCGCTGATCTATGAAATATGCCAACAGCTACGCAATGGTCAGCCACTGCCAGCAGCATGGCGAAGCTTCCTCGAGCAATCCGATGCTAAGGTTGACCTCTCTGCCTGTCCAATGGCTGCGGCGGTGCAGGCAAAGAAAGGTGATGAGAGGAGCATAACATTGGCGAGGACTTGGTATCAGATGCTATGGGCCACAGCTTGTCAGCCATTGCTGCAGACATTCCTGCCATACTTCATCATTGGATTGGCACTCTTCGGGCCTCTTCGATGGATGCTCATCATCAAGGAAGCGAAGCAGCTACCACTGGATTGGCTGCTACCTCTTTTCTGGGTTATCTCAGGGATCATGGTTGCATTGGCATGTGTTGTGGCCAAGTGGGTTCTGGTGGGGAAGAAGAAAGAAGGCCAGACGGTGATGATATGGAGCTGGGGCGTGTTCATGGACTCGGCGTGGCAGGCCTTGAGGACTGTGGCTGGTGACTACTTTGTAGAGATGACATGTGGTTCCATTCTTTTTGGTGTTTGGATGAGGCTGATGGGCTCGGGCATGGAGGTGGACCAGGGAGTGTACGTGGACAGCATGGGGGCTGTGCTCAACCCGGAGATGGTGGAGATTGAGGAGGGAGGGGCTGTAGGGAGGGATGCGTTGCTGTTCGGCCATATATACGAAGGGGAAGGGGGGAGGGTGAAGTTTGGAAAGGTCAGTGTTGAGGAGGGGGGCTTCGTGGGGAGTAGGGCTGTGGCCATGCCAGGAGCGAGGATAGAGAGTGGGGCGAGCCTCGACGCTCTCTCTCTTGCCATGAAGGAAGAGATTGTGAGGTCAAAGTGACGAAAGGAAGGTTAATGCAGCATCACTCTAAGCTTTAAGTCACCAGATACATGTATTACTGGTAGATTCGCCAATAATTTGGCCAGTGCAAGGTTGCGCACAGGTTAATTGGCCTACAGTCTTTAATTTGGTACTCTAGTATTAGGTTTTTTTGGCGATTAGGGTTACCAATTTTGAGTACCAGCTCCCGGGCATGCACCCAATATTAAAGAACTCCTTCACAGCCTCACAAATGTCCACCTTGATTATAGGCTAAAAAGATTTTGAAAAACAAAATTGAAACCCATGCTCTTTTTGGATGCTATACTTCTATCATAGCTTCAATTTGCTCATTCAACATCTCCATAATCACGCTTCTATAATCATGATGACATGTGGATGTTGGAATTGGCAGGAGCACTTTTCTCCCTTGTTAACGTTGAATCCCCGTCGACCGGATGGAGTGATTCGCCCGCCAGTTCGCCGTCAACTGGAACCTGCAAAACAACTTTCCTGACCAGAATTTTTTCGATGGGGGACACTCGGATGCCAAAGTTAGCAAGAATTCGGCAGCAGAATGGAGAGCTCGAGAGCAGAGAATGATGAGAAGAAGAAAGAAAATGACTCAAGTTTGCTCAGAGTTAGCTTAGCTTAGCATCGCTTAGCTTAGCTTACCTGAGTGTCCTCTCTTACCAGTATTAATAGGCATAAGTGTAACTACTTACGATTATGAAAATTAGTTAGAAAAGTTTCTTCATAACAGTAAGTAGTGACGGTCAGAAAATCAGTTATTCAATCATGTGGATGGTTACAATTGAAACAGCCTTTAACCATTTTAAGTTGAAAGACCATCCAAAAGTTTCAGATATACTCCTTTTAGATAGTGTCCGAAGTAGATATAACTAGTATTTCGGAGGGCCTTCCTTGGGATGGCTCGAGGAAATATTAATTTTATGCTTCGGATACATCCCTTTGGAGTGAACAAGGAAAATAACTACTTACCGTAGTGTCGAAGAGACGAAAATATTCTAAGACATAGTCTTCAGACCAGGCTGAAGATACGAAGCCGAAGGAAAGAAATAACATATTCCAGGCATACTCTTCGGACCATACCAAAGAGATTTCCTTTAGTGTATTGATTCGGCCAATAGACCAAAATTTTGAAATTGGCTTAATCGTTGGACTAGTAATCATTTTATATTAAACTAGATTATCATAATAGATGCCTCCCACCCCCAAGTTCAAAATAATTTTATTTCAAAAATAAGAGTATCAAAATTTGTCGTTTATGAGAAACGGAGCCTGAACCTTCGAAAGATACCTCCGAAGTACCTGCCATAGTTGAAGAAGATATGATGGCAGCCAAAAATCTGATTAACCTTATACAAACTGAAGATACACCAGTTGAAGGTGATCCGTAGTTTTTTAGGATAACTGAATAATTCTAAGATCTTGAGAAGAAAATATCAAGTGTTCAGATATAAAATAGCACTAAGTCTTCGGACTTAGGATAATTCTAAACAATTCTGAGATTAAGTCTTCAGATATAAAATAACACTAAGTCTTCGGACTTAGGATAATTCTGAACAATTCTGAGATTAAGTCTTCAGATATAAAATAACACTAAGTCTTCGAACTTAAGATAATTCTGAACAATTCTGAGATAAGACATAAAATAATACTAAGTCTTCAGACTTAGGATAATTGAGACTAATCCTGAGATTTAAAAAATAGTCTGAAGATGATAATACCAAGACTTCGGACTTGAAATAACTAAGAAATAATAATACCAAGTCTTCGGACTTGAAAATAATACTAAGTCTTCTTGAGACTTACCAAGACTTGAAAATAATATAAGTCTTCGAACTTAGGATAAATGAATAATCTTGATCTTGAAAATCAAGTTTCCGAATAATAATACCAAATCTTCGGACTTGAAAATAATACTAAGTCTTCGAACTTAGGATAAATGAATAATCTTGATCTTGAGAAATCAAGTTTCTATATAATAATACCAAGTCTTTGGACTTGAAAATAATACTAAGTCTTCGGACTTAGGATAAATGAATAATCTTGATCTTGAGAAATCAAGTTTCCACATAATAATACCAAGTCTTCGGACTTGAAAATAATACTAAGTCTTCGAACTTAGGATAAATGAAGAATCTTGATCTTGAGAAATCATAATACAAAGTCTTCGAACTTAAAAATAATGCTAAGTCTTCGGACTTAGGATAAATGAATAATCTTGATCTTGAAAAATCAAGTTTTCACATAATAATACTAAGTCTTCGGACTTGAAAATAATACTAAGTCTTCGGACTTAGGATAAATGAATAATCTTGATCTTTTTCTAAATAATAATACTAAGTCTTCGGACTTGAAAATAATACTAAGTCTTCGGACATAGGATAAATGAATAATCTTGATCTTAAGAAATTAAGTTTCCACAATAATACCAAGTCTTCGGACTTGAAAATAATACTAAGTCTTCAGACTTAGGATAAATGAATAATCTTGATCTTGAGAAATCAAGTTTTTAAATAATAATACCAAGTTTTCGGACTTGAAAATAATACTAAGTCTTCGGACTTAGGATAAATGAATAATCTTGATCTTGAGAAATCAAGTTTACACATAATAATACCAAGTCTTCGGACTTGAAAATAATACTAAGTCTTTGGACTTAGGATAAATGAATAATCTTGATCTTAAGAAATCAAGTTTTCACAATAATACCAAGTCTTCGAACTTGAAAATAATACTAGATCTTCGAACTTAGGATAAATGAATAATCTTGATCTTGAGAATCAAGTTTTCACAATAATACCAAGTCTTCAGACTTGAAAATAATACTAAGTCTTCGGACTTAGGATAAATAAATGATCTTGATCTTGAGAAATCAAGTTTTCAAATAATAATACCAAGTCTTTGGACTTGAAAATAATACTAAGTCTTCGAACTTAGGATAAATGAATAATCTTGATCTTGAGAAATCAAGTTTCCACATAATAATACCAAGTCTTTGGAATTGAAAATAATACTAAGTCTTCGGACTTAGGATAAATGAATAATCTTGATCTTGAGAAATCAAGTTTTTAAATAATAATACCAAGTTTTCGTACTTAAAAATAATACTAGATCTTCGGACTTAGGATAAATGAATAATCTTGATCTTAAGAAATCAAGTTTCCACATAATAATACTAAGTCTTCATACTTGAAAATAATACTAAGTCTTTGGACATAGGATAAATGAATAATCTTGATCTTGAGAAATCAAGTTTTCACATAATAATACCAAGTCTTTGGACTTGAAAATAATACTAAGTCTTTGGACTTAGGATAAATGAATAATTTGATCTTGAGAAATCATAATACCAAGTCTTCGGACTTAAAAATAATACTAAGTCTTCGGACTTAGGATAAATGAATAATCTTGATCTTGAGAAATCAAGTTTCCATATAATAATACCAAGTCTTTGGACTTGAAAATAATACTAAGTCTTCGGACTTAGGATAAATGAATAATCTTGATCTTGAGAAATCAAGTTTCCACATAATAATACCAAGTCTTCGAACTTGAAAATAATACTAAGTCTTCGGACTTAGGATAAATGAATAATCTTGATCTTGAAAAATCATAATACCAGTCTTCGGACTTGAAAATAATACTAAGTCTTCGAACTTAGGATAAATGAATAATCTTGATCTTGAGAAATCAATTTTCCACATAATAATACCAAGTCTTCGGACTTGAAAATAATACTGAGTCTTCGGACTTAGGATAAATGAATAATCTTGATCTTGAGAAATCAAGTTTTCACATAATAATACCAAGTCTTCGGATTTGAAAATAATACTAAGTCTTCGGACTTGAGATAAATGAATAATCTTGACCTTGAGAAATCAAGTTTTCACATAATAATACCAAGTCTTCGGACATGAAAATAATACTAAGTCTTCAGACTTTAGGATAAATGAATAATCTTGATCTTGAGAAATCAAGTTTTCACATAATAATACCGTCTTCAGACTTGAAAATAATACTAAGTCTTCAGACTTAGGATAAATGAATAATCTTAAGCTTGAGAAATCAAGTTTTCACATAATAATACCAAGTCTTCGGACTTAGGATAAGATTGACCGCATGAGTCATCCATGCCTTTATAAGAAATAAAATAAGCCGATTAAACCTTGGGATTTTTCATGATAGATCGCAAGGATCATCCTTATGTTCTTTAATTAAAGATTAAGATAGACTGATCAGGCCCACCTCGATATTTAGTAGAGTAGATCATGGAGATCATTCTAATACCTTTCAGAAATAGAATTAAGACAGGCTGATCATGCCTACCTCGGTACTTTGTAAGATAGATCACGGAGATCATCCTTATACTTTTTTGATTAGGATAGACTGGTTAAGCCCAACTCGATACTTCGTAAGGTAGATCATGAAAATCATCCTTATACCTTCAAAGAAAAAACTTAAGATAGGCTAGTCAAGCCCACCTCGGTACTTCATAAGTAAGATCACGTAGATCATCCTTATACCTTTTTATATAAGATAGACTTTAGTGAGCCTTAATAAGATTGGCTTTGGGCCTATTTGGTGTTTGGTCAATTTTTAAAAGTCATCAGCTTTGAAAAAGATATCGATCTTCAAGAATATTTCGACCTTTAAGAAGTCATCGGCCTTCAAGAATACATCGACCTTTAAGAAATCACCGGCCTTTGAGAATACATCATACTTTAAGAAGTCATCGGCCTTCAAGAGTATATCGACCTTTAATAAGTCATCGGCCTTTGAGAGTACATCAGACTTTAAGAAGTCATCAGCCATTAGAGTTCCTTCAAAACAAAAATCCTGACCAGAAATCCTCTAGTGGGAGACACTCCCATGCCCAAGTCAGTAAAGTTCAGACAATAAAATGGAGAACTCAATGAAAGAGGTCAGTGACATGATGACTTACCTCGGAGATCTTCTCTTACCTTTTCTTAAGGTTGTCCAGTCATCGAATTTCTTGATACCAGCAAATACTTACATATTTGTTGGATGAGACAGACCGAAATTCTAGCTAAATGGCAAGTCTGATAGTCCTTGGATCAATTTACTCGTTCCAGGTGCAGAATCTTTGGAAGAAACAGAGGGAGAATGCTTGGTTTTCTTCTTCCCGTTGTGATCATCCATGCATTATTCTGGCAGTGAAGCATTTTGACTTTGAGATGACTAGATCCGTGAAGAACTTGGAGTGAGTTCTCGATGTCGATCCTTTCTTCTTTCAGTTTGATGGCTGGGTTGTGAGATGGGTGGAGGGCACTACCTTTGAATAGCAGTCTCCATTAACATTGAAGGTGGCATGCTATCATCCACCGATGGGTTATTTGGCTGAGAAACAGGTTGATCCTTGCTTGTAGAAGCGTTCTGGATCTTCCTTTTCACCATTTTTGTTTTGCAAAAATTCTCTTTCAACTAGAAGAAACAGATCTTCCTCTTCACCATTTTTGCTTTGCAGAAATTCTCTTTCAACTAGAGGAAATAGATCTTCCTCTTCACCATTTCTGTTTTGACGAAGTTCTCCTTTAACCAGAGGAAACAGATCTTCCTCTTCACCATTTTTGCTTTGCAGAAATTCTCTTTCAACTAGAGGAAACAGATCTTCCTCTTCATCATTTTTGCTTTGCAGAAATTCTCTTTCAACTAGAGAAAACAGATCTTCCTCTTCACTATTTTGGCTTTGGCGAAGTTCTCCTTTAACTAGAGAAAACAGATTTCTCTTCACCATTTTTGCTTTGGCGAAGTTCTCCTTTAACTAGAGAAAACATATCTTCCCCTACCTGGTATGCCAATCTGTTGACTCTAAATCCTTACCGACCAGATGAAGTGATTTGACCATCGGTTCACCGTCAACTGGAACCTGCAAAACAACTCCCCTGACCAGAATTTTTCTGGTGGGGGACACTCCAATGCCAAAGTTAGCAAGAATTCAGGCAACATAATGGAGAGCTCGAGAGCAGAGAATGGTGAGAAGAAGGAAGAAGATGGCTCAAGTTTACTTAGAATTAGCTTAGCTTAACCTCGCTTAGTTTAGCTTACCTGAGTGTCCCATCTTACCAGTATTTATAGGCATAAGTATAACTACTTACGGTTATAGGAGTTAGTTAGGAAAACCTCCTCATAACAGTAAGTAGTAGCGGTCAGAACATCAGTTATTCGACCATGTGGGTGATTACAACTGAAACAGCCTTTAACCATTTTAAGTTGAAAGACTGCCCAAAAGTTTCAAATATACTCCTTTTAGAGAGTGTCCGAAGTAGATATAACTAGTATTTCGGAGGGCCTTCCTTGGGATGGCTCGAGGAAATGTTAGATGCTTCGGACACATCCCTTTGGAGTGAACAAAGAAAATAACTACTTACCGTTGTGTCGAAGAGACGAAAATTTTCTAAGACATAGTCTTTGGACCAGGCTGAAGATACGAAGCCGAAGGAAGGAAATAACATATTCCATGCATACTCTTCGGACCATACCAAAGAGATTTCCTTTAGTGTATTGATTCGGCCAATAAACCAAAATTTTGAAATTGGCTTAATCGTTGGATCGGTAATCATTTTATATTGAACTAGATTATCATAATATCCCCTATTTTAAATGGGTTCGGATTGCATCTTTTATACAAAAATTGATTCACCTTCCTTGATGCCATCCACCATCTGATTGCCACTTCAACATCTGTATAGGTGGATAGAAGTAGAGCTATTAATGGGTCGGGTCTAGGCCCGAGATCCGTAGGTATTTATTCAATAGATTTAGGTCTAGTATTAATATAAGATCCATTTAGTCGGACCCAGATATGAACATGTTTAATTATAATATAAATGGATAGGATCTAGATATTTAATATTCAGACCCAAAAGCATCGAGACTCGAATAATATAATATAATAATTATATATTTATAGATATATATTAAGAATATTTTGAGCCGTCACATCTTTGATCTAACGGTTCAAAATTTTCAAAGGAGAGGCAAAAAAAAGATAAGCGATTAGATCTTTGAATGTGATTTTTGGATCCCGGGTCTAGATATCTGGGATCCATTAGGGCCTGGGTATGGTACTTTAAGACTAGACTGTTAGGTATTTGGGTCTAGATCTAGGTCTGATAACTAAGGTTGAATCTGAATCTGGATATCTAGGTTTCAATCTGAATCCACTTTGTTGACAATTCTAGATGGAAAAGGATGATTGGACGGCTTTGTGATGTGTAATATACAATCCAATAATTGGTGTTGCCAAAAAAGGTCAACCTTTCTTTCGTGTGACGATGCAATGTGAACCCAATTTAGATTCCATTTTTAAGAAAGAAAAGTGATTGCACTTCATTCTCTTCTTGAATCACGGTGTCATCAATATCATTAATGCTCCATATATGATTTATACATCGGTTTGGAATAATAGATCCGTAGAAATTAAAGATGTCCCAGTGGTAACCTCTTGATGGAGCCACTCTCGGAAATCTTGATGCCACGGTTGTTATATTCTTGCAATGGTTTCAATAACTTGGTATGATCCTAATGGCCTAAGTTCCCCATTCTCCGCTTGCACAATTTGAAACTCAAGTTTCAAGTTCCATGGTTTTGTGAAAGCGACACCGCTACAGACGTTTTCATTCCCCCCATTCTTTATTTCCGAAATTTAAAGATTAAGATTGAAGTTTCCAATTGTCCAATGTTATAAAAGTGATCTGTCATTGTTTCCTTGTTCCACTTGTTCAACTCCTGCTTAAGAGATCTCAGCTTCATGGAGACACAAACCTAGATGAATGATTACCATTACAATTCCATACCCTTCTAGCAGACCTCCAGTAAAATGATTACCAATACTTTACCAAAATTCTTTTTTTTTTGGGGTTAAAAAAAAGGATGAGGGGAGGGGGTGAACCCCCCAGTGTAGTTCCCCGCCCGGGCCCCAACCCGTTAGATCTTTGTTCGATTCGGGCCACAAATTTTTCACGTGCCCTCCCCATCAATTGGGTGAGTACGTCAGCCTAACCCCACTACGGCGCCGGAGTTTCGGCCGCTCAGCCCTCCAGTCACGTACCCCATAATTAATCTAGAATTTAATCGAGTCACTTGCGGGATCATTCCTCGAACCCGTGACCAGTGGATTATACACAAGAGCAGAGCCGCGCCTTAACCAACCATGCTACCTCCGTAATGGTTACCAAAATTCTTTAAACCAAAAAAAAAATTGAGAGACAGGCATTTTATGGACAGCATTGACTTCAGAGAGTTCAAACAGTTTATAGGCGGCACTGGTCTTATTGATTTGGATTATTCTGGTCCTCGATTCACTTGGTACAACAACCATTCCGGTACTGCCAGAGTTTGGGAAAGGATTGTTCGGGCTCTTGGATCAGCTGACTGGTTGCAGCACTTTCCTGGATACCATGTTTAGCACCTCCCATGGATTGCTTCGGACGATTGCCCGCTCCTCATTACTAATGATAGTTCATGCTTGCCTAAATCTCAATTCTACTTTGAAAAGTTTTGGACTTTCTAGCGAGGTCTTGGAAGCTGATTAGAGCTGTTTGGAGGATGCCGATCCATTGAGATGCGAGGTATCGGATGACCCAGAGGTTGGAGCTAGTTAGGTGTAGGCTCATTTGGTGGAACCGGACTGAGGTTGGTGACATCTTCAGATGGATTTAGGAGATTGAGACCGATATTGCTGAGCTCTAGTGACGGGAGGATCAGGAGGGGGGTCTCCAGGAGGCTGACCTGGGGATGCTTCGCCACTGTCTCTCGAACCACCATTCCTTACTAAGGTAGCATGAAACCTTATGAAGGCAGAAATCTAGGATACAATGGATTAAGAAAGGAGACTGGAATACCTGATTTTTTTACTAGGCTACTATAGCCCGAAGGGTAGCCAACCACATCAGGCAGCTGAGACAGGATGATGGTACTTTGGTGACAGACAGTCATGAGATTAGTAGGTAGTTTTTCTAGTACTTCAAATCCAAGTGGACCCTCCTCCTAGGTGAGGAGATGCCTCTCCAGGGTGCTCTTCCGGTGGACAGGATCTCTGATCAGAGAACACAAATTTGACTCTTCCCATGTCTTCTAAGGAGGTGCAGGGATGCCCTCTGGTCCCTCGAGGAGGAGAAATCCACAAGCCTGGATGGATTCCCTCCCCTGTTCTTCCGTTAGTACTAGTCCATTGTTGGGGGCAAGGTCATGGAGGCAGTTCAGGTGGTTTTTACTTATGGCATCCCTGCTGAATAGAAGCAAACCCTGATCACTCTGATCTTGAAGAGATTGGATGCTTCTTCTCTAAGCCATTTTAGATCGATCGCCTGTGTACCATACTTTATAAGGTTTGTACGAGGATCCTGGTCGAGCAGTTATACTTGGTTGTGCCTTGTCTCATCAATCATGAGCAAGGAGTATTTATCAGTGGATGCTGCATCACTGATAATGTCCTCCTTGCTCAGGAATTCATACATGATCTCAAGCATGCCCATATTCGACATAGTCTTGTGGTGATTAAACTTGATATGGAGCACGCCTATGATCGAATAAGCTAGAATTTCCTTCGGTAGACCCTCCATCATTTCAACTTCCACCTCAACTGGATCAGGTGGATCATGACTGCATGGAGGATCCTAGCTTTGCCATTTTGGTGAATGGTACCTCGACTAAGTACTTTTCTTTGTCAGCCGGGCTTCGTTAAGGTTGTCCTCTATCTTCTTACCTGTTTATTTTATATGCTGATGCTCTCTCTCATACTTTGAGGGTTGCTGTCTAGAGATCATTACTTGAGCCCTATGGTCCGCCCTTGGAGCCCTCCCTCTCTCTCACCTACTCTTTGCAGACGGCTGCCTCCTCATTGGTCGAGCCACCCCCCAAAATGCTAGCTATTTTGCTTCTATTGTGGAGTCCTACTACCATAGATCTAGCCAGTTGGTCAATTTATAGAAATCTACTATCATGTTTAGCCCCAGAATGAAGGTCCGGATGAAGCAGTCTATCCTGACTAGATTGGGAATTCTTGAGTAGACCGGGATTCTCACCTATCTTGGAATCCCTATGACTGGTGGGAGATTGCAGAGGACAGAGTGTAAACCCATGGTGCAGCGTGTTCGCAATTGTCTTGAAGGTTGGTAGGCCACTTCTTTCTATATGATGGGTAGACTCATCCTCATCAGGTCGGTCTTATGTTCTATTCCTGTTTACCTTCCAACGAATACTATGTTGCCTACTACCTACTTGAGGGAGATGGAGCAGATGTTCAAGAATTTCCTCTAAAACTCCAGTCATGATAGCCATGTATTCACTTGGTATCTTGGGATACTGTCTGTTAGCCAGTCAAGGATGGAGGGCTTGGGATTTAGTCCCTGCTGGACAGGAAGGAGGTGCTTATCGCCAAACATGCAGTGAGATTTCTTTTCCAGCTCAATTGCCTATGGAGCAGGATGATGCGGGCCTGCTATGGTACATGGAGTCAAGGATCTTAGATCCAGACTACTCATGGTTGCCCTTTTATCTAGAGGGAGATCTGTGCCTGTGGCTCCATCGTGATGGCCCATGTCAGATGTTTGATTGTCTATGAATCCATGATTGATGTCAGTCGGGATGCATGGATTTCTAGCTTACTTCTTTCCAGGTTGCTCTTTCATCTAGAGGGTGATCTGTGCCCATGGCTCCATCGTGATGGCCCATGTCAGATGTTTGATTGGCGATGGATCCATGATTGATGTCAATCAGAATGTGTGAATTTCTAGCTTACTGTTGCCCAGAGAGCAATCCAAGAGGGGGGGTGAATTGGGTCTCTAAAAAATTTAAAGCTAAGCTTGATAAAACAAGTAGCAAACTTCACAAGACAAGATATGCAATTCAATTCAATAAGGTACTAAAATTAAAGTGCAATGCTCTAAAGTAATAGTGCAGTGGAAATTAAAAGCAATAAGCAAAATGTAAAGAGCAAGGAGGGAGAGAACAAGCAATCACAAACACAACAAACTATAGTAATTCGGTGCCAACAATGCACCTACATCCACTCCCCAAGATCTCCTTGGAAATTCACTATAATCCAATGATTACAGCTGATTAGTTTTCTGGGCTCACTAATCAAAACCCGACTTGTTTTACAAGGCTCACAAGTCACAACCTCACTTGGTTTTACGGGATAACCAAGAACCTAATTGGTTTTCGCAAGGCTAACCAAAAACCTCCCTTGGTTTTCTAGGCTAACCAAGAACCTTAGTGGTTTTACGGGCTAACCACCAACCTAATTGATTTTTAAGGCTTACCAATAACCTCACTTGGTTTTCCAATAGGCTAACCAATAACCTTTACAAATATAAGATTGAAAAACAAAGAACCAATGTAAGCTTTCAATAAAAAAGCAAATAAGTTGATGTAGCACTATGCAGTGTTGCTTTGCTCTTGTTGAAGCCTTTTGAATGTCCAAGATTGAATGATCTTCAATGCACTTGATAGCTTTGAATGCTTGGAAGGCTTCCCTTTGCTTAAGAGTGGTTGAGCTTTGAATGAATAAGAGTTAAGGCTCTTCTCTCTTCTTTTCTCTTTAAACTCTTTAAGGATATTCAATACATATATTCTTGATTTGATTTGGAGCCTTTATATACCTTCCCAAGCCCCCAAAATCAAAATCTAGCCATTATACTTGAAAAACTAGCCGTTGGAGAGCATTTGGACAAGTTCTGCGCTTGAAAAAACTAGCCGTTACTGTTGTCAGAACTCCATGTATCGACACTTTCTCTTCATGTGTCGACACATTAGGTCGACACATGTTCTTCTTGAGTCGACACAAGTTCAAACTGTTCCATTCAGATTCTCTGAAAAAATCAGCTGAGTCGACACATTCTCAGTTGAGTCGACACATTGAGTCGACACATAAGGTCCGTGTGTCGACACATCAACTATTCCTTCAACTTCTACAAGTTCTGTGGCTTGAAATTCTCAGGCGATGTGTTGATCCATGTGTTGACACCTTGAGTCGACACATAAGGTCCGTGTGTCGACACATCAACTATTCCTTCAACTTCTACAAGTTCTGTGGCTTGAAATTCTCAGGCGATGTGTCGACACATCATCTGTGCCATTTGAAACATTGCTGCGTACCGACCTGAGTCGACACACCATCTTCATGTGTCGACACATCATGTCATGTATCGACACCTTGAGTTAACACATCATCAAAAAAAGGTGCAGAAATTGCTGAATTTATGTTGGAACATATTTTCATCCACCTTAGTCATCCATTCAACCAATTCTTTGAGTGTCCAAGTCTTCTTTTGTACAATCATTCCATTCAAACTTGGTTCTTCAACATAATTGGGCTTCTTCAAATTTTGTGAGCATCCTTTCAATGAAAATACACTTAAAGTAAATTATTAGTCCTCAACTATACTTAACTGTTTTGCTTATCATCAAAATCAATTAGTGGAGTCAACAATCTTCTCCTTTTTGATGATGACAAAATCCTTAAGTATAAATTGCTTTAAAAGTAAAGCTTAAAGAGAATTGATCAAGATGCACAATATTGAAAGCATTAAGTATATCAATTATTGATTAAAGATATAATCATTCAAAGCACAAGTAATAGAATTTGAGCTTGTTTCAAAGATAGAGAGTATCATAGCTTTGTCAGAACTTTGATATTCATTTAAATGCATCAAGAACATGTATCATGATGCTCTTACAATGAAAATTTCAGCAATTAACAAAGCTTCCCCTGAATTAATGATTCATAACAAAATTCGTGAGAATCTTTTCAAAAACATTGAAAGAGGGGTTTTGAGAATCAAATTTACTTTGATAAAAGGTAAAGCTCCCCCTTTCATAAATTCAGGTTTTCAAAAATTAAAAGTTACTCCCCCTTTTGTTTGGAGAAGTAAACACATTTATACTTAAATAAAATCATGAACTACTCCCCCTTTTTGTTATCATTAAAAAGGTAGGAAGTAAAGAAAATGAATAAACAAGACAAAGCATAGTCATAGAATGTATAAAAGCAATTCAAGACACCATTCATTTGATCAAATATATAGAAATGAGAAAACAAAAAGTTTTTCATATATATCAGGAACTTGTACATCAAGTACATAACAAAAGTAAAAATACATATAAGCATAAATGTAAGCTATCCAGACATATAAAACTATCTAGAAATACATCAATGTCCTAATCCTCATCCATCGAGTCATCAGAAGATGAATCGATCTCGATCGGTCCAGTATCAGTAAAAGATCGAGCTCGCGGCCATCGTGATCGAAGATCTCGAAGCTGGTCCTGGGTGGCTGAGGAGGGGTACGGCGTCCACATCCTCTGCGACAAATATAGGTCCGACCTTTGGCTGAAGTAGTAGAGATAGAAGCTACGTCCTCTGCAGGAATTGAACTGATCGGGTGAATCATCTCAGCAATAACTAGAGCAGGAGTACGATCAAAAGTAGGACCGAAAATAAGATACTGAAAGCCGGGTGTGTAAGATCCAAGCTCTCGAATCAATGAGGATGTATGAAGGGTAGGAGTATCAAAAGTAGGTGTAACAGCTGATGATACAGGTGTATCAAGAACAATAGTATCAGCTATGGAAGGTATCGTCAGTGTATCTACGATATGTGTCTCTAGTGTGGGGGTCTCGATGATAGGTGTCTGAATGTCAGGAGAATCAATGAATGAAATATCAATGTCAGGTAGGTCAACAACAGGTAAATCAACAACAGGACTAAGAATAGGAATCGAAACTGGAACTAGAGTGTGATCAACCGATCTGGAAGGAGAGGATGGATCAGGTATCGGAACAGGTGATAAGGATGGGTCGACTGGGCTCGCAGGCATGTCATCCGTCACCTCCACAACTGGCTCTGACGTAAGATCAGCAATGTCGAAATGGTCTGAGTCAGTCACCTCATCTCCATCAATATCTCCAATCACTGTATCTCCATCTCCATCTCCAACTCTAGTCTCAACACTAGTGTCGATATCAGCAATGTCATCAGCTGGTGCTGGAGTAGGAACATCAACAGAAGCAGGAACTGTGTCTGCAGCAGGAGCACTCATAGAAGATCTGGACAGAGCTGAGAGAATAGCCGAAATACCATCACTGAGACTAATGTGGCTCTCTCTCGTATCAGCAATAAACACATCAAGACGCTGCCTCATGATGAAAACACCGATCTTTATGCGTCTGACCCTATCCTCTAAAGTATCTGAACCACCAGGAGTCTCCGTCTGCGCTGGCTATGGCTGGGCAGATGTAGAAGGATCAGACTGAGCTGGCTGTGCTGCCGTCTCAGGCTGTGTCTCACTCGGTCCAGCCTCACCTGAAAGAATCCGCTCCTCCTCTGCTATGTCCTCATCAATGTCAGCTGCATCCTCAGCCTATCCTGATGTCCTCCGTGTCCACTGGCCTCGAACTAAATGATAACCCATGCGATGCAATGACCTGATGTCATATACATCGGTATGGATCAAAGTACGATAAGGCTCATCCTGGAAGCTGACTCCATACTCTCTAAATAATACTGTCAGACCCATGCCATATGGCAAGCAGAGCCGCTGAATAGACACCGCCTCTCTGATCCATCAGAACAGGAAGACAAATCGGCATCCGCTGAATCAGGGAGACCATCACGAGCAGCTCTCGCTTGGCAATGTTGTCAAATCGATCGGTCTTCGGCAGAAGAATCCGGACAACTATATGATGTAGCAGTCTCATCTCTGCAGACAGTCTCGAAGCAGGAACAGTGGCTCCCTCTAGTAAGGTATCAGACTCAAAAATGCACCGGAGCCCACTAACTCTGTCCAACAGACTGTCAATAACTGATCCAGTCATGGGTATATCCCATGTTCTGCTCAGAATCTCTGCTGAAATGGGAATATCCCATCCTCTGACCTGAGCAATCCATCCATCTGATCAACGGGCAAGTGATCCGTAGAACTCTCTCATCAGCCCGGGATAGTATCTCTCACTGAGTGAACAGAAAGATGCCAAACCAGCATGTCAGATCTACTCTCCTATCCAAAAATGCTGCTGGTCCAAGAAAGAGAAGTCCACTCGAAGTCCTCCAACCACTGTCTTGGAGCTTATCCGACTAGAAGGTGCAAACAACGATCGTGCTAGTGGATTCGGAGCCCTAGACTTGTGTCATGCCTTTGTTCTCCGCTCTTCTTCATGCTGTGACTGACACGATCGGCGAACGACTTGTTTGCGAGGATCCATTGTCAACAATCAAGGTTTGGGCAAGGTTTTTGGTGGAAATAGAGAGTTTCAAGGGTTTAGGAGCTAAAACCTAGAAGGAAATCCAATCAAAAACAATCACCAAACCTCCAAATCTGAGAAAACGATGGGTAAAAGCAAGGAAATGAGAGGATGAATAGGATGGATACCTGGAATCGAGGTGCCAGCTCGGAGGAGAATGAATTTTGGAGAGAAAACGGTTTGGAAATCCTTAAAATCTTAGTTTGCCATCGGGCATGTGTCGACTCACGCATGTGTTGACACATTTTGGTATCACACATGATGTGCCGACACATCGACTTAAAAACTGAAAAGTCAGGAATTTCATAGAATGATCAAAATCAATTGAAATAACAGGTTTTTGGAGTCAAATCATCAATGATTAATCACGATTCATCAAAATTAAGGTTGAATAGATCTAATTTGAGTCAAATTTGGAGTAAAGATTTAATCAAATGGATTGATGATCCCGAGCTCTCTTCTAATCATACAAAATCGATCTTCCAAGAGAGGTTTAGTTAAAATATCAGCTAATTAAAATTCAGTACATATAAATTCAAGCAAAATATCATTGTTTTCAACATGATCTTTAATAAAGTGGTATATAATTTCAATGTACTTGCTCCCAGAGTGTTGAACAAGATTTTTAGTCAAGCAAATAGCACTGGTATTATCACATTTAATAGGAGTTCTAGCCAACTTGATTCCAAAGTCTTCAAGTTATTGCTTAATCCACAGAATTTGAGCACAACAACTTTCTGCTGCAATATACTTAACCTCAGCTGTGGATAGTGCAACTGAAGTTTGTTTCTTGCTAAACCATGAGATTAAGTTAACTTCAAGAAGTTTGCAAGTTCCACTAGTACTCTTTCTATCTAATCTACAACTAGCAAAGTCTGCATCAGAATATCCAATCAATTCAGCAGAAGAATTTCTAGCATACCATAAACCAATATTAATAGTACCAGACAGATATCTAATAATGCACTTAACAGCCATAAGATATGATTCCTTAGGTTCAGACTGATATCTAGCACACATGCAAACACTGAACATAATATCTGGTCTACTAGCAATTAGATACGGTAAAGAGCCTATCATGCCTCTGTATAATTTCTGATCTATAGATTTACATTTTCATCTTTATCTAGTTTACATGAGGGGCTCATAGACGTACCTATTGACTTAGTAGTCTCCATTCCAAACTTTTTAACAATTTCTCTTGTGTACTTAGCTTGGTTGATGAAGATATCATTTGAAGTTTGCTTGATCTGGAGTCCGAGAAAGAAATTGAGTTCTTCCATCATGCTTATCTCGAACTCACCCTGTATAAGCTTAGCAAACTCTTGACAAAGAATTTCATTAGTAGCACTGAAAATGATGTCATCAACATATATTTGTACTACCAATAAATCGTTATCTTTCTTTTCAAAAATAGTATTTTGTCAACATTTCCTCTAGAAAATTCATTTTCAATAAGAAATTTGCTTAACCTTTCATATCATGCTCTAGGTGCTTGCTTTAATCCATAAAGTGCTTTGTGCAGTTTGAAAACATGATCAGGATGTGCATGATTTTCAAATTCGGGTGGTTGTTCAACAAAAACTTTTCATTTATAAAACCATTTAAGAAAGCACTCTTAACATCCATTTGAAATAATTTGAAGTTCATAAAACAGGCAAATGCTAACAATAGTCTAATTGCTTCAAGTCTAGCAACAGGAGCAAAAGTTTCATCAAAGTCAATCCCTTCCTCCTGATTGTAGCCTTTAGCAACTAGCCTAGCTTTATTTTTAATGACAAAATATTTTCATCTAATTTATTCCTAAATACCCATTTAGTGCCAATAATTGAAACATTAGATGGTCTTTCTATAAGTGTCCAATCATTTTTTTGTCAAATTGTATTAGTTCTTCTTGCATAGCATTGATCCAATTAGAGTCATTTTCAGCTTCTTCAAAATTTAGATTCTACTTGAGATACAAAAGCTATATAATCACATTCATTTCTAATAGAAACTCGAGTTCTTACCCCTTTAGATAGATCACCTAAGATTAATTTCTTAGGGTGTCTATGAGCATACCTCCACTCCTTAGGTAGATCATGATGCACTGGAGTGTCATCTTCTTTTCATCCTTGTCCTGATTTTCGTCATTTGGTTGAGCTTGATCATCCAATGTCAGTTTCTGAAGTTTGTCAGCACCTGCACAATCATCAGATGTATCCTCTTTTCTTGAGGATTTGTTAGCAGATTTCTCAAATACAACATGTACTGACTCTTCTACAACTAAAGTCCGTTTGTTGAATACTCTGTATACCTTGCTTGATGTAGAGTATCCTATGAAGATACCTTCATCAGACTTGGCATCGAACTTTCCTAGATGATCTTTTCCATTGTTCAAAATAAAATATTTACAACCAAAACTCAAAAATATTTCAAAGTTGGTTTTCTTTCTTTGATTCCAAAGCTCGTATGGAGTTTTCTTTAAAATAGGGTGTATCAAAACTCGATTCAAAATAAAAATGCTGTATTTATAGCTTCAGCCCAAAATACCTTGGCAAATCTTTTCACAAAGCATAGTGAGTGCCATTTCTTCTAAAGTACGATTTTCCTTTCTACATCCCATTCTGCAGAGGTGTCCTAGGTGCAAAAAATTGTGTTCTATCCCTTTTTCATTACAAAAGTTTATCTTGATTTTCAAATTCGTTCCATGATCACTATGGATACAAACGACTGAAACACCTTTTCGTTGAAACTTTTCTATAAAACTTTATGAACACAGAAAATGATTCATCTTTTTGTGCTAAAAAGAAAATCCAAGTAAATCTCAAAAAATCATCCACAATAACTAATACATATCTCTTGCCTCCTAGACTTGATGTTCTAGTTGGTCCGAAGAGATCCATATGGAGTAGCTCAAGTGGTCTACTAGTAGTTACAAATCCTTTTGGTTTAAAAGAAGTTTTGACTTGTTTTCTAAATTGACATGCTTGGCAAATTCTATCTTTTTTAAAACTAATTTCAGATAAATCTCTAACTAAATTCTTTTTGTAAAGTTTTGAAATAAGGTACATACTAGCATGCCATAAACCAACTAGTCTCTTCCTTGATAGAATTCATTGCAACAAGGCATTCTCCATTAGACAAGATAGATCATCAAGATCTACAAGATAAATATTTTCATGCCTTTTTCAATGAATGTACTCATTTAAATCTAGACTAGAATATGCAATATGATGATTTAAAAACTACTTGAAAATCTTTATCGTAAAACTGACTAATGCTCAAAAGATTATACTTTAAACCATCTACTAAAAGTACATTAATGATACTATTAGGAGTTATGTGAACCTTACCAATTCAATGATTTTACCTTTACCATTATCACCGAAGGTCACACTCTCTCCATTCAAAGCTTAAGAGAAGTGAATTGCTTCACATCTCCAGTCATGTGCCTTGAGCAACCACTATCAAGATACCAAATTCGCTTGTTTTCCTTGGTTGCAAGACACATCTGCAATAAGATCAAGCTTTGTTTTTAGGTACCCAAGCTAACTTGGGACCTTTCGGGTTAGCATTCAAATGGTTCCTTTGGAACCCATACTTTATCAAAGACATGATTTTTCTAAAGCTACATTATATGATTTATGACCTAATTTTTTGCAAGTAAAACAAGTAATACTGGATAATGCAGGTACAAAAAGTTTTTGAAATACTTTTGTTGCTTTTGAGGTTTAATCCTAAACTGCCTTGTTGAAATGCTCTTTAATTATTCAAAAAAATTCAGCTTTTTGAACTAAAGTGAACTTATCAACAAAAGGTTTGATTTCTCAGTTCATTTTTGTATTTTCATTTTCAAGTTTCAAATCCTTGTTTTTTTTTTAAAAGATCATTGTCAGAAAACATGTTTAGGTCTTTTTAGAACTTCATTTTCCATACTAAAGCATTATTTTCTTTTAAGCATCTAGTTTAGTTTTCAAAGAACTAACATCATTAGGTAAAGAATTGTTTTCTAATGAGAAACTATTGGCATGCTTTTTTAATCTCTTATTTTCAGATAATACTAACTTATAATCATGCATCAATTCTTCAAAAGCACTTCTAAGTTCATCAAAAGTAAATCAACTTCAGAGTTGGAACATACCTCTTCATTATCTTGATGTGCCATGAAGCAGAGATTTGCAATTTCAGTCTGCTCTTCTTCTAAACTGGAGTCTTCGCTATCACTCCACGTGGCCATCATGGCTTTCTTCCTTAGTTTCTTTCTTGATTTCTTGAGGAGAGGACAATCAAATTTGTAGTGCCCGGGCTTCTTGCACTCGAAGCATATAGGTACTTCCTTCTCTTTTTCTTTTTCTCTCTTTTTCTTTTTCCTTTCCCTTTTCCTTGAATTGAAATTTCTTCTTATAGGGAAACTCCTCCTCTTCATGAATCTTCTAAATTTTTATGCAAGGAGGGCTTCTTCACCTTCTTCTTCTTCATCATCATCGAACTCATCAATTGAGGATTCTTCTTGAACATTTGATTTAAAAGCGATCCCCTTCTTCTTTTTATCCAAGTCTATTGATTTCTGTTTCAAGTTGAGCTTATAGGTCATGAGCGATCCCACTAGCTGCTCAAGTGGAATCTTGTCTATATCCTTTGTCTCTTGAATTGCGGTCACCTTTGGATCCCATGACGTCGGTAGTAACCTAAGAATTTTATTCACAAGATCAACATTAGATATGACTTTACCAAGACTCCTCATAGCATTTACAATATTTGTAAAACATGTGTACATATCAGTAATAGATTCATTTGGTTCCATTCGGAACATTTCATATGTGTGCACTAACATATTAACTTTAGTGTTCTTCATTTGATCGGTACCCTCATGGATAACTTCAAGTGTGTCTCATATTTCTTTAACGGACATGCATGTAGATATCTTATTAAACTCATTAGGATCTAATGCACAATACAAGAGATTCATTGCCTTAGCATTGATCTCGGATTGTTTGATGTCATTTTCATCCCAATCCTTTTCAAGTTTTGAGATGGAAACACCATTAACCACCACCGAAGGAATATGAGGACCCTTGTCAACTACTTTCCACAAATTATAATCTATAGAATGCATATAAATTCTCATCCTAGTTTTTCAATGAATATAATTTGTTTCATTAAAAAATGGAGGTCTATTTGAGGCTTGTCCCTCAACTACACTAGTACCAATTGGGATTGCCATAGATCTTTACTCAAGGCGGTAAAGCCTATACACTAAGAACAAGGTTTTGATACCACTTATTGCCCAGAGAGCAATCCAAGAGAGAGGGTGAATTGGGTCTCTAAGAAATTTAAAGCTAAGCTTGATAAAATAAGTAGCAAACTTCATAAGACAAGATATGCAATTCAATTCAACAAGGTACTAAAATTAAAGTGCAATGCTTTAGAGTAATAGTGCAACGGAAATTAAAAGCAATAACACAACAAACTATAGTGGTTTGGTTCCCAAGCACTCTGCATCCACTCCCCAAGATCTTCTTGGGAATTCATTATAATCAATGATTACAGCCGATTAGTTTTCCGGGCTCACTAATCAAAATCCGACTTGTTTTACAATGCTCACAAGTCACAACCTCACTTGGTTTTACGGGATAACCAAGAACCTAATTGGTTTTCACAAGGCTAACCAAAAACCTCCCTTGGTTTTCCAGGCTAACCAAACCCTTAGTGGTTTTGCGGGCTAACCACCAACCTAATTAGTTTTAAGGCTTACCATACCTCACTTGATTTTTCAATAGGCTAACCAATACCCTTTACAAGATATAAGATTAAGAAACAAAGAACCAATGTAAGCTTTCAATAAAAAAGCAAATAAGTCGATGTAGCTCGATGTAGTGTTGCTTTGCTCTTGTTGAAGCCTTTGAATGTCCAAGATTGAATGATCTTCAATGCACTTGATAGCTTTGAATGCTTGAAGGCTTCCCTTTGCTTAGAGTGGTTGAGCTTTGAATGAATAGGAGTTAAGGCTCTTCTCTCTCTTCTTTTATCTTTAAACTCTTTAAAGATATTCAATATTTTGAATGTCCAAGATTGATGATCTTCAATGCACTTGATAGCTTTGAATGCTTGGAAGGCTTCCCTTTGCTTAAGAGGGTTGAGCTTTGAATGATAGGAGTTAAGGCTCTCTCTCTTCTTTTATCTTTAAACTCTTAAAGATATTCAATATATATATGCTTGATTTGATTTGAAGCCTTTATACCTTCCCAAGCCCCCAAAAACCAAAATCTAGCCGTTATACTTGAAAAACTAGCCGTTGGAGGGCATTTGGGCGAGTTCTGTGCTTGAAAAAACTAGCCATTACTGTTGTTAGAACTTCATGTGTTGACACATTGTCGACACACATAAGGTCCGTGTGTCGACACATCACTATTCCTTCAACTTCTGCAAGTTCTGTGGCTTGAAATTCTTAGGCAATGTGTTGATCCATGTGTTTGACACCACACATAAGGTCCATGTATCGACACATCATTTGTGTCATTTGAAACATTGCTGCATACCGGCCTGAGTCGACACATCATTTTCATGTGTCGACACATCATGTCATGTGTCGACACCTTGAGTTGACACATCATAAAAAAGGTGTAGAAATTGTTGAACTTATGCTGGAACATATTTTCATATGCCTTAGTCATCCATTCAACCAATTCTTTGAGTGTCCACGTCTTGTTTTGTGCAATCATTCCATTCAAACTTGGTTCTTCAACACAATTGGGTTCTTCAAATTTTGTGAGCATCCTTTCAATGAAAACACACTTAAAGTAAATTATTATTCCTCAAATTATACTTAACTATTTTGCTTATCATCAAAATTAATTAGTGGAGTCAACACTTACGTCTTTCCAGGTGGCTAACCTTTGTGAGCATGGAGTTGGCCAACCTTTATAACCATGGAGCTAGCCAATGTCCTTTGAGTTTGTGATTTGATGACAAATGATGGCAAGATGTGAAGAGCTCATGAGATTATTAGACTCTTTAGGAGCCACCTGGCACACAGGATTCTTGCCATCCCGATCCCGAGTCATCAATGTCAAGATTTAAGGGTGTAGGGTCAATCTTGCTGCCCCAAGGTCCCTTCGAGTATCATCTCTGACTTGTACAGGAGACCCTCTGATGTGAGGATGGCGTCAGCTTGGATCTGGAGATTGCCCGTCCACCCTAAAGTATACCTCTTCCTTTGAAAGATGGCTTGAATATCCTTCCTACGAGAACTCTGCTCAAGCACGGGGGTATGGATATCTCAATGTCATGTCCGGTCTGTGGCTTAGAGCATGAGTCCACTTAGCATGCTATTCTAAGTTGCCCTAGGGCAAGGCTGATCTGAAAGCAGGTTGGGAGGTGGCCTTGAGATGGGGATGATGGGCCATGGCTATGCTCCTTCCTTGACATGCTCCGATAGTGCTCGGCTGAAGATGGTCGCTACTATGCCTATAGCCTTGAGATGGGGATGATGGGCCATGGCTATGCTCCTTCCTTTACATGCTCCGATAGTGCTCGGCTGAAGATGATCCTACTATGCCTATATTGACTACTAGATTTGATTATCTAGAACACGCTGGTCTTTGACATTAGCCACTCCGGCATACCGGATTCTTTAGAGAGCTACGATCATGGCAATAGAGTATTTCCACTAAGACACTGTTATGACCCTTGCAACCTTGGATCCCTGGGATCCCCTTGTTGCCTCGACAGTGGCTCGGAGGGCTATCTATATTTCCTGGGAGCCCCTCTCTAGGGTCTGTCAAGGTAAACTTTAATGTCAGTGTCTATGGTACGTCTGGTGGGGCAGGATATATCATTTGGATATTGATGGCAGGCTTCTTACGGCTAGAGGCCTCTTTCTTAATGTGCCCTCGGTTCTAGAGCTAAGCTTAGAACTGCTTGGGCTAGCATTAGCAGAGCTGTTCATAACTTACATGCTGGAAACCTTATTAGGAAGATTCTTCAACTATTATTACCCGGATTTGGGATAGGGTGGAGTATTCTGATGCCCATTTTCTTCTTTGAGATATCTGGAGCCCCTCCGGAAACCCTTGATGCCTCTATCTGTCATGTCTATTGGGAGCGAATATGCTGCTGACTGGGTTGCCTCCTTTGTTGCATACCATTCGGGCGACTGGTTTTTTGAGTCAGGGTGACATATCCCAGTGCCTCTTCAGAGTCTTCTTTTTTTGATCTTCTGGACTACTCTCGTACTAGAGTTGTATGACTGCTCGACTTTATAAAAAAAAGAAGGATAAATTATATCTTACACTATATACACTAATATAGAATGCACTATGTCAATTAAGTCATCTTATTTTTGTATCGAGACGAGTGCATAACTGGAATGAGATGACCTAATTGGTATGGTTCATGGTTACGTGGTCTAGGATATAGTTTCCTTTCCTAAAAATAGGAGCCATTTAAGTCCATTGTCCAAAATGAAACTTCTGCACCATGGTGTCATGATCCACAACAAACTGCTTCCGATCCTTCTTTTCCTCACCTTTGCTAATACAATTAAAGTGTGATAACCTGGTGTTTTGGGCCAAAGTCGGCAGGCCCGGCCGACTTTGACCCAGAATGAGAAAAAAAAATGTGGAAGAGGAGTCGGAACAGGGGACGGAGCCCCTATTTATCCGATTACCAGAACACCCAGATACGAGCCATGGATGGCTTGGGTCGCCGATGGGAGAATCATGGGGGGGGCCTCGATCGATCGAGGTTTCGCCCTGTATGGTGAGGAAAGCCTTGCTTATTCTCTTTAAAAACCCCACCCCGTTGTCGAGAGCTTCCACCAAATCCTCCTCCCTCTCTAGTGGCCACACTACCTCAACCTTCTCCTCCGTTCAGCCACATGCTGGCGAACCATCTCCCCCTTCGATCTTCATCTGTGGATGCCAAAGGCCTGTTTGGCTGAGCCAAGTGAAAGAGGAAGATGAAGAACTCTTACCTGGATTCTCCGCCACCGTCGCCGTCGCTTATAGATGCTAGACCAAAATCTGAGACCATTCCATTGTATATCGTAGCTGGCCAATCATTACCGGTGAGATCCTCGAGATTTTGGGAGGAAGATTGAGGAGCGTTGTTCCCCCTCTTCAATGGAGAAGAAGGAAGAAAAAAAACCTACCTGAGAGTTTCATTGTCGGGATGGTTTTCTGATGGCTAGAGCTATCGCCAGTGACTCACCCAAGGGTCTCCCCACCATCATGGGTAAGGAGAAGAGAGAAGTGGGGAAGAAGCATCGTTCAGGAGAAAGAAGAAAAAAGGAAGAGAAGAAAAGAGAAGAAAAGAAAAAGGGAAAAGGAAAAATGAAAAAGGAAAAAAAGGAAAAAATAAAAAATGAAAAAAAATAAGAAAGAAAAAAAAGAGGGAGAGAGAAGGAGGAGAGAGAGATGAGAATAGAGAAAAGAGGAGAGAGAAGGAGGGAGAGGAGAGAGAATATGAGGCAGAAAATAAGGGAGAAGAGAGAGGAGAGAAAGAGGGAGAGGGAGAGATAGAGAGAAAGAAGAGAGAAAGAGGAGAGAGGATTGGAAAGTTTCTCTCTCAAGATTCGTGCAGTTAAGGTTTTTCAGATGAATCGTAGAAGAATTTTGAATAAAATTATTTATTATTATGGCGATCAACCTTCTGAGCAGGAAAGTATTGAGCGAGTTCCGGATATAGACTAATATCAGTTATACTAGGATTAGCTTCTGGAATATACGAATTTCTGGACTTGATCACCAGTTGTATGTATGTATCTTACATGATACGATTTGATTCGCGCACATGAGCATCGGCATGTATAGTTTTTTCGCATGGTATAGTTTGATTTCTTGTGATAAAGTATATGATGGTTGTTTATTATTATTATGTTTATACAAACCATGTTTTATCAAGTAAAGTTATCTTTGAATGGGTTGGACCATGATAAGATTCGACATGATGGTGTGAAAGGATAAAATGTCAATTAAGAGAATGAGATAATTGGACTAGTCATACCACGGGATCGTGGTCAATGATATTGTCGATCACAGGTGGAATCGTGATAAATATTGCCTTTCATAGGCATGGATAATGCTATTGCTGATCACAGGCGAAATCATAAACAATATTGCCTTTCACAGGCATGGACAATGATATTGCCAGTCATAGGTAGAATCATGATAAATATTGCCTATCACAGGCATGGACAATGATATTATTGATCGCAGGTGGAATCATGATAAATATTGCCATTACAAGCATGCACAATGATATTGCCATGTCACAAGCTGAAGTGTGACACTGAGGTTGCCAGTCATAGGCTAGAGCATGACTGTGGTTAGTCCAAAACTCTAAAGAAGAAGGATAATAAATGGAAACACTAAAAGAAAATATGATGTTATCAAAGGCTTTTTATACTTGGTATTTGAGTTATTTTGGTTGCGTGATTTGATAAACTATTATTTTCCAGTATTTTTAAATTATACTATTATGGTGCATGTGACTGTTTGGAGACCTTACTGGGTTGTAAAGCTCACACCCCTATTTTTTTCCTTCTTAGAGTTGTGCAGGATATTCGAGCTTGGTAGTGGAATAGATTCGTGATGAAATGTTACATAGCAAGGATTGGACTAGGCATGAGACTGAACATAATTTTTTTTGATGGTTTAGTTAATCTTGTTTGTTGTTGATACTTATGTAAGGAATCGTAGGACCATTTAGTGTTTTAACTTGAATAAAGGATGTTTAGTTATTATTCAATTATTTAAATAATATTGGTTTATTGGAAGTAATCTTTGAATGAAGTGAATATTGTGTACCTAGCCTTGCATGATCTCTAGAATGTATTCTAGGATTTGTGCGGCCAATCGTGTACCGATTTCGGTCCTGGATTCGGGATGTGACAAAGTAGTATCAGAGCTTAGGTTATGATCATTTGGGATAGTGATACAAGTGATTCAATAATAATAATATGATGGTTATTAGGATATGACAAGAATAGTGTCAGAGCTTAGGTTATGATGACTTGGGACTATGGTATAAGTGATTTGGATAGATATGAGTAACATTGGAATTCAGGTCATGATTGTTCAAGATAGGGACATAAGTGATTTGGAAATCATATGGTGATTATTAGGACATGACATAATGATATCAAAATTTAGGCTGTGATTACTTAGAATTGTGTTATAAGTAGTTTGGACATGACATGAATGATATCGAAGCTTAAAGTATAATCACTTGGAACGGTGATATAAGTGATTAGGATATAATTTGAATGATATCAAAATTTGGGCTATGATTATTATGGATTATGACTTAAGAGATATTTGAACTTGGTATCATAATCAATCAGGACCGAATAAAAGTTACAAGAATGATTTGAAGTTGGATTTCTAATATTTAGGTGTTGTGCATAAGATCTGGCATATGATTAGTACAAAGGAGGAATATGAGTTTTAGCTTGTAATATAAGTAGTAAGTTTGACCTAGGATGAATGAAAAGGATTGGATGATTTGTACTCTTTGATCATGATAAGTAAGCATATGATGAATATAGAAGAGCTGGATGAGATGTATCTTTACCTTTGATAAGTAGTTTGATCCAAGCATCAAAAGTATAGCCTGTAATTATAGTGTGTTATGTTAATAAGTTATGCTAAGTAAGTAGGTTCAATTATCAATTGAATGATTTGGAATCCTGACCTGATATAGGTGCAGATCATGATAACATGCCAGTTTTTGTTGTTATTATTAGATTGTAAATTTTGGGATTATGGAAAGAAGATGTTTAGGGTATAGGTTATGCAAGAGTTAAGGATATTAGAAAGTATATTTTGATGACTCTATATGTGGATTATGATTGAAGATATATAAGGAAAAATGTGTTTGGGATGATGTATAGTTTGTAGGCTCTATTGGTGGTTTAGATTATATTACTTGACATAGCATACATATTTTGATAGAATCTTGATAGCCTATATTAGTAGTTTTTGAATTGGATTACTGGAACTATCTATAATTGTTGGGGATTATTGGATATATTATACTCCAAGTCAAATTAAGATCTATAAAAAGATCTAGGTTATCATGCTACTAGATTACATTAAGCAAAGAAATCGATTTTGGAAACTTATATGGAGGTAGTTTTGAGGGACAATATTTTAGGTAGTTTGTTAATGCTAAAGTATGGTAAGATAGTCTATGAGCGATAATAGATTGGAGGTGGAGCCTATTTTTCTTTAAATGGCTCTCTTATTTAACATTTTATAGCAGCAAGGATTGTTATTTTTATGATAATTACAACAAACTATGAAAATGATCCGGGAGTGCTTGCAGGATCAAATCCTAATTCAACTCAATAGATTGATTTTATTCTAAGAGCATTGATTAGTCTTTTACTTTGTTAGATTATGATGATCTATACTGTCTAATTGAATTGTCAAGGAAAGTATGATTAATCCGACTTGAACTAGAGTTATTAAAGTCTTAAAGGTTGATAAAATTTATGCAAGGACTTTCAATATGAAAACTAGGTCAGGATAAATCTCAATATGAGATGCCTGAGATATGAATGAATAAAGAGACTCAACAGCTTTACCTTAATAATTTATACCTTCTGGGTATAAATGTAAGATAAGTTTGGAGGGATTTATTTAGTGAACCTAGATGATTTGTAAATTTTATCAAAATGCGCAGTGAAACATAGTAGTTTGAGTTATTCTAAAATTAATTAGAAATGTTAATTTAACTTTAAAAGTATTATTGTTAGATCGATGCCCCTAACCATTCTTACAAAAAAACGTCCCCATTATAAGAGACAGGTTTATCTCTCTTAAACCGGCAGCAACAACAACCCCGGGCACTTGAGCCGACCCTCTGCCGACCCCCGCAAGAGCAACCCAGGGTACTAAACCTCGAGTCAGCTCGTGGGACTAAGCACCACAGCACCCAACCCAGAGGAGTCGACCCAGACCCAGACAAGACCCCAACCCACCTAGCTTCATCGCATTACGTGACCCAGACCTCCGGACGAACCATGGCTGCAACCACGAGGCATAAGCTGGCACCTAACTGGCATCCAGTCAACAATCCCCCTAGCGAAATGATCGAGTTTTTTCTTCTATGGAGACTCGAACCCGAGACCTTGGCTCTGATACCAATTGTTGGATCGATGCCCCTAACCATTCTTACAAAAGGAACATCCCCATTATAAGAGGCAGGTTTATCTCTCTTAAACCGGCAACGCAGCAATCCCGGGGCACTCGAGCCAACCCCTCGCCGATCCCTACAAGAGCAACCCATGGTACTAAACCTCGAGTCGACTCGTGAGGCTAAGCACCGCAGCACCCAACCAAGAGGAGTCGACCCAGACCCAGACAAGACCCCAACCCACCTAGCTGGCATCACATTACGTGACCCAGACCTCCGGACGAACCATGGCCATAACCACGAGGCGTGAGCTAGCACCTAACTGGCATCCAGTCAATAATTTTGATGGGGAGTACTGATTTGAATTTCAGTAACAAGATGAAAAGATGATGTTACTGATCCTTGGACTAGTCTATAGGTATGGCCATGCAATTTTTATCAATAGGTTTCCTTAATGTAGAGGACTCTAATAAATATTTTGGACATCTCTAAATCTAGAATAAAGAAGTGAGGATCCTTAACCGACTAGGATCGGGAATATTTTGACACCAAGCTTTTTAAGTTATGATATTATAATTTCTCTATTTAAGGAGGCTCGAGGTTTCCTTAAGATAAAAAACTAATTGCAAAATCATAGAGAAGCTTAAGAGAAGAAGGAATGCTAAGAAACCATGGCATGTGTCTAATGTTCAAACCTTCTCTAATTTTTGAATAAGATAGAGTGGACCGATTATGATTTTCATGTGGAGATTAATCAGAGAAATAAATTTTAGGGGCAAAGAATTATGTATTTTTACTTCAAGTTTGAGATGCTAATATTTATTTGAAAGAAATTGAAGGGATTCACAATATAAATAGATGATGTTGATCAAATGAGAAAGTTATGTCTTGTTGTTATGAAAGGCCATATGAAGAAAGCATTCTAAAAGGAAAATATTAGAAGCTTGAGGATGATGTTAAATTATGGTTGGGCATCATAAATTTTCTGTGAAATTAATCAAGCATAATTAATTGTATTGACATCAAAAGATTAATATTTTTTTTGAAAAGCTCGAGGGAATTCGATATGGATTGTAATGGAAAAGATTAAGTTTTGAATGTTATATTAATTTCATTGAAACTTGGGAAGCAAGTACCTTAAGAGACAGACTAATTGGAAGTTTGAGAATAACGTGAGTTTTGGATATTTTAAGGTTTAAATTCTTAATCAAGCTAATTTCAAGGATGAAATTATTTTAACAGGGGGAGAATGTGATAACCCTGGTTTTGGGCCAAAGTCGGCAGGCCCGGCCAACTTGACCCAGACGAGAAAAAAAAATTTGATAGAGGATCGGAACAGGGGACGGAGCCCCTGTTTATCCGGTCACCAGAACCACCGGAACACCCGGATGTGGAGCTGTGGAGGGCTTGGGGTCACCGGTGGGAGGTCGTGCGGGGGACTCGATCGACCGAGGTTTCGCCCCGTACGGTAAGGAAAGCCTTGCTTCTTCTATCTAAAAACCCCACCCCGTTGTCGAGAGCTTCCACCAAATCCTCCTCCCTCTCTGGTGGCCACACCGCCTCAACCTTCTCCTCCGTTCAGCCACATGCCGGCGAACCATCTCCCCCTTCGATCTTCGTCTGTGGATGCTGGAGGCCTGTTCGGCCAGGCCAAGTGAAAAGAAGATGAAGAACTCTTACCTGGGATCTCCACTACCACCGCTGCTTATAAATGCTGGACCGAGATCCGAGACCATGCCATCGTATACCGTAGCCAGCCAACCATCGCCAGTGAGATCCTCAGGATTTTGGGAGGAAGATTAAGGATTGTCGTTCCCCCTCTTCGATGGAGAAAAAGGAAGAAAAAAAATACCTACCTGAGAGTTTCATCGTCGGAGTGGTTTCCGGTGGTTGGAGCTATCGCCGGTAACTCACCTAAGGGTCTCCCATCATTATGGGTGAGGAAAGAGAGAAGGGGGGAAAGAAGCTTCAGGAGAAGAGAAGAAAAAAAAAGAAGAGAAGAAGAGGAGAAGAAAGAAAAAGAAAAAAGAAAAAAAAAGGAAAGAAAAGGAAAAAAATAAGAAAAGAAAAAAAGGAGGAGAGATAAGATAATGAGAGAGAAAGAGAAAGGAGGGAGGAGAGAGAGAAGATGAGGAAAGAAAAGAAGCGAGAAGATAGGAGAGAGAGGAGAGAGAAAGAGGAGAGAGAGAGAGGAGAGAGAAGGAGGAGAGAAGAGAGATAGAGGAGAGATAAGAGAGGATTGGAAAGTTTTCTTTCTCGAGATTCGTGTAGTTAGGGTTTTTTGGATGAATCGTAGAAGAATTTTGAATAAAAATTATTTATTACTGTAGGGGATCACCTTCTGAGAATGAAAGTTTTAAGCGAGCTCCGGATATGGACTAATATCATTATACTATGATTAGCTTCTGGAAGGTAATGGATTTTTGGACTTGATCACTAATTGTATGTATGTATCTTACAAGATACGATTTGATTCGTGCATATGAGCATCGGCATGCATGGTTATTTTTTGCATATATAGTTTGATTTCTTGTGATAAAGTATATATAGTTGTTATTATTATTTATGTTTATACAAACCATGTTTTATCAAGTAGGTTATCTTTGAATGGTTTGGACCATGATATGATTGATATGATGTGTGAAAGGATAAAGTGTTAATTAAGAGAATGAGTAATTGGACTAGCCATGCCATGGGATCGTGGTTAATGATATTACCAGTCATAGGCGGAATCATGATAAATATTGTCTTTCACAGGCATGGACAATGATATTGCTAGTCACAAGCGGAATCGTGACAAATATTACCTATCACAGCATGGACAATGATATTGCTGGTCACAGGCGGAATCGTGATAAATATTGCCAATTACAGGCATGGACAATGATATTGTCACGTCACATGTTACAGTTTGACACCGAGGTTGCCAGTCATGGGTTTGAGCATGACCGTGGTATCCAAACTCTAAAGAGAAGGATGATTAAATGGAAACACTAAAAGAAATATGATGTTATCAAAGATTTTGTTATACTTAGTATTTGAGTTGTTTTGTTTGCGTGATTTGATAAACTGTTATTTTCAGTATTTTTAAATTATACTATTATTAGTGTGACAGTTTGGGACCTTACTGGACTAATAAAGCTCACAACCCCTATTTATTTTTCCTTCTCAGATTAGTGCAAAGAATATTCTAGCTTGATAGTTGATGGATTCGTAGTGAAATATTGCATAGCAAGGATGGGCTGGACATGAGACTGAACATAATTTTTTTAGAGATGATTTGTTAGTCTTGTCCAGTTGTTGATACTTATGTAAGAAATCAGTGACCATTTAGTGGTTTTAACTTGAATAAATGGATTGTTTAGTTATTATTCAATTATTTAAATAATATTGGTTTATTGAAAGTGATTTTTAAATGAAATGAATATTGTGTACCTAGTTCTTGCATGATCTCTAGAATGTATTCTAGGATTTGTACAGCCGGTCGAGTGATCGATTTTGATGCTAAATTCGGGACGTGACATAAAGTCATCAATCAGGATTCTGTTAACTTCTTTGAGGGATGCTATGATTCTTCCTCTCTAAAATTCAATGCAGCAGATACACATGCTATGATCACTGTGAGACTTCTTCTTCTAAGTTATGCTAATATGCAGGAACGCTTCATCAATTTTACTCATGTTTTCTATGGAATGCACAGTACAGTTTGCTCTATTTTTGTTGGGATGTGTGCAGCGGATTAAACCAGTTTAGGCCTCCAAATAATTCCTATTTACTCACTTAGCAATTAACTAATCACAACACAGGCAGATATCAAATCAAAAGAAGATGAGATTTACATGGTTCGGCAAAATATTGCCTACGTCCACCAAGAGGAAAAGAGTAATCCACTATAATCTGACCCAAATCTAGGTACAAAAGGAATACAAATATCCAGATAACAAATGCCGATTAAAAACAAAGAGACATAATAAATAAACAAAAGAGGATTAAAGAAGCACGAGAAAAATCCCAATACCAGCCTCTGGCTTTTCTTGGTGCCTGGATCGAAGAAGAAATCTCTTTAAATTTTTCTGGATTATTTTCTCTCTTTCTCTGTCTCTCTCGTGTTTGTAACAAAGATTGCAGGCTCTCTGTGGTTAAATAACCATCTGAAATGGCGTCCAAAACAAACCTAAAATGAGTCCAGAAAATTCAAAACACTCCCAAGCCATTAGATCAAAGAACAAGAGTCTAGATCGTGCCAAAACAAAAGCGCCAGATCAAGCCCAAAAGAGTCAGATCCATCTCAGCCGTCCGATCGTGCCATCGGACGGTCAGGATCAAAAGAAATCCCGTGGACCACTCAAACACCGCATGAAATGCATGGGAACCGTGTGGGAAACACGAGGAATGCCCCAAGGATCAGCCAACAGTCGCCTGGCCGGGCCCACGCGCGCTCGCGTGTGGCCTGCGTGTGGGCTAGGTCACGCGCTTGCGCGCTGGGTCGAGCGCCCGCCCGCGTCGCACGTCACACGTGGGTCGGGCTTCGTGGGAGCGGTCTTCGCTGGTTTTTTATAGGAGCAAACATAACAATCCTCCTCCTTGCGACCAAAAACAATGCCTCTATCAAATATGGATTATAAGCCTCCTCCTCATCAAAAGACCCCGAAGGGATCACCAAGTGCTCAACCAATCAAGTTCTGGAATGTCCTGAACTTGACTACTGGAATTGGTTTAGTGAGCATATCAGCCGGATTATTAGCGGTGCCAATTTTTTGAAGTTAAATATCACCATCCTCTACCAAATCTCTGATAAAGTAATACCTGACATCAACATGCTTAGTGCGTCATGATACATCTGATCTCTGGCGAGATGTAACGCACTCTGACTTCACAGTGAATAACCAAAGAATTCTGCTTGAGACCCAATCTTGTACTAACCCTCTTAGCCAGATTGCTTCCTTTGCTGCCTCTGTCAAAGCCATATACTCTGCCTCTGTAGTAGACAAAGCAACTGTAGATTGCAAAGTAACCTTCCAGCTAATTGCACAACCAGAGAGAGTAAATACTATTAGGTCAATGACCTCCTCCTATCCAAGTCACAAGCATAATCTGAATCACAGAATCCTGTAATAGTGCAACCACTCTGTTCGGAGAATACCAATCCCAAATCAGAAGTACCTTTCAAATATCGAAGAATCTATTTCACAGCTGACCAGTGAGCTTTTCCAGGCTTGTACATATATCTGCTCACTACTAATTACCTGTGAAATATCAGGCCACTTACATAAGGTACTTTAGACATATACTTCCTCATCATCAGTCTGAAGAGAATCCCTGCAGATAACGAAAGTGACTGGCTAGGCGTAGTGACGGCTTAGCTGTAGACATACAAAATCTTTCCAGGACTTTCATATATAACTGTGCTGATAACAATATCTACATAATTGCCTATCACGAATGTCTCCATCCCAAGTATCTTTTTGCCGGTCCAAGTCCTTCATCTCAATTACAGTATCAAGTTCAGCTTTCACTTCTGGATGACTGACATATCCTTGGCCGCAATTATCATGTCATCAACTATAATACAAATAACAAAAGGACCGTCTGAAAGCTGCTGATGATACCGCAACTATCATATGGAGATCTATCAAATTCATGGTCAACCATAAACTTATCAAATTTATGGTACTATTGTCTTGGAGACTGCTTCAAACCAACAGATCTTTTGAGCAAGCATACATGATCTTCTCTATCTAGAGCCTCAAACCAGGTGCTGTTGCATATAAATCTGCTCCTCCAAGTCCCATGTAAAAAGTTGTCTTGACATCAAGTTGTTCTAACTCCAATTCTGAAAGCAACTAAAGCAAGAACACATGAATAGAAGAGTGTTTAATTAAAGAAAATTCTCCTTATAATCAATACCCTATCGTTGACTGTAACCCTTAGCCACCAACCTTGCCTTATATTTCAAATCTTGAGGGGTACTCCTTCCTTTTTCTTGAAGATTCATTTACAGCCATTTTCTTCTTGCCCATAGGTAATCTGACTAATTCCAAGTTGATTCTTTCCAAAGACTGAAGCTCTTCTACCATAGCCATGGTCCATTGCTCAGCCTGTGAACTACCAATTGCTTCTTAAAATGTAGTCGGCTCATCACCTATAGTGTCTGCAATATTCAGAGCATAATATACTAACTCAGCACAAGCAGAATCCTCAAAACCATACCTTTGAGTGCTCTGATATTTCACTTGGAACTTCGAGTGGCAATACTATCATCTAGACCTTGTCCAATAACCTCCTCCTGAGTCTGTATCTCTGGATCTATCTGCTGATGTTGTTCATTCTGAATATCACCAGTAGGCTGTAACTGTTGTAAACTACTGTCTGATTAATATCAACAACAGTCCTATCCTGCTCACCTGAACCTGTTCTCCCTGTGAAGACTTGCTGTTGCTGCCTGAGAGTGGATGACTCATTAAAAGTCACATCCCTACTGACTAGAAACCCTGGGATCCGGGCTCAGTGCACCATAATCTGTAGCCCTTCACCCATATGCATATCCAAGAAATATGCATTTCTTAGCCCTGTGATTCGGCTTTCCATCTTTGACATGTGTATGCTGAACACCCAAATACTCTAAGAGCTTAATATCTGCAGGTCTACCTGTCCACATCTCTTTCGGAGTCTTCATATTTAATGCAGATGCTGAGAACGATTTATTATAAAGCAAGCTGTATGTGCGCCTCTGCCCAGAAGTCTCTACTCAATCCAGAACTTGATAGCATAGATCTGACTCTTTTCAATAGTGTACGATTCATGCATTCCGTAACACCATTTTGCTGAGGAGTATACACTGTGGTCCTATGCCTGACAATGCCCTCTGACTTTCAAAAGTCATTAAACTCTGTAAAACAGAATTCCAATCCATTGTCAGTGCGAAAGGTTTTCACCTTCCTCTCAGTTTGTCTCTCGACCATAGCCTTCCACCCTTTAAAAGTGTAAAACACTCACTTTTATTTTTGATAGTATAATCCAGACTTTACGGGAATAGTCATTAATCAAAGAGAGCAAATACCTAGATCCACCCTTGATGTAACTGGGGCAGTCTCCATAGAGAATATATGTAATCCAATATACCTGCTATCCTGGCACACCTATAGTAAAGCTGACTCTGTGTTGTTTTCCAAATATGTAATGCTCACAAAATCCAAGTGCACCAACTTTCTAACCTCCTAGCATACCACGTCTACTCAGCTCCTGTAAATATTTATCTGACATGTGGCCAATAACTGTGTCAATTGAATAATAGAGGAATGTGCTGAAGAAGCCTCACCAATCACGTAGTGCCATCCAAATAGTAAAGAGTGCCACTCAATTGCCTCTCAATAAAGTCAATGCACCTTTACTAATTGTAATAGATCTTCTACCCCATCTGCCCTCAAAACTGGCAATATCAAGAGCATGTACCGAGAAAAGATTTCTTTTCAATAGAGGAACATATCTGACATCATCCAAAGTCACCACAGTATTAGCATGAGATTTAATATGAACTGTACCAATTCCTTCCACTTTACAGATGGCGTCATCCCCAAGAAGAACAAAGCCTCCATCACAGGATCTAAAAGAAGTGAATCATTCTTTATGGGGTGTCATGTGAAAAGATGCTCCAGAGTCCACGATCCAGGTATCAGGCTGACTGATACTGCATGCAGCTATAAATACTGCCATCTGCAACACTGCTATGATCTACAGAAGAAACTGCTAATGATGTCGAATCTGAGATTGTTCCTTTATTTTTCTGTTCCTTCTCTTTCTTTGACTGTAGAAGTCTACACTCATTTTTCCAGTGGCCTGGCTTCTTGCAGTAATGACAAACACCAGGTCTTTTTGACCTAGACTTTGATCTAGTCTTGAACTTATTTCTACCTTGTCCAACTGTTCTTTGCTCATCTCTACCTCTGACAGTAAATCCTTATGCCAGATTTGGAGCCTGATGCTCTAACTATACTTTCAACCTAAGTTCATTGGATAACAAAGTGGCTTCAACTCATTTGAGACTTATAGTCTCTCTTTCATAGAGCATGGTAGTAGTAATATTTTCATAGGACTTGGGCAAAGAATAAATCAGGATCAAAGCCTTGTCTTCCTCATCAACATTAACACCAATATTTGCCAAATCAAGCAGGAGCTTATTATAATCATCCAAGTGATCCTTGAGTGAGATCCCTTCCGCCATACGAAATGTGTGAAGCTTGCCCCTTAAATACAGTCTATTGTGAGAGATTTTACCATATACAAAGTATCCAATTTTTCCCATACACCTTTAGCTGTATCAAGTTCCACTACATTACGGAGGACTTTATTACTCAATCCCGAAAACAGAGTCCAAGTGCTCTCTCATTCATCTCATCTTTTGCAACCTCTGTATCACCTGGAATTGTATCCATTCCTTTGAGAGCTGTTGCAACGCCCTCCTTTACCAACAGATATCTCATTCTCACCTTTTATAGTGCAAAATCACTTGTGCCATCAAATATCGCTACCTCATGCCTACAGGTAGTAGAATGAAAAATAACCGCCTCAGGAGCCGAAGAAGAACTTGGTTGCCCGTCAGATGCCATCCCAGTGCTCTGATACCAATTATTGGGATGTGCGCAGCGGATTAAACCAGTTTAGGCCTCCAAGTAAATCCTATTTACTCACTTAGGCAATTAACCAATCACAACACTGGCAGATATCAAATCAAAAGAAGACAAGATTTACGTAGTTCGGCAAAATATTGTCTACGTCCACCAAGAGGAAAGGAGTAATCCACTATAATCTGACCCAAATCTAGGTACAAAAGGAATACAAATATCCAGATAACAAATGCCAGATTAAAAACAAAGAGACATAATAAATAAACAAAAGAGGATGAAAGAAGCACGAGAAAAATTTCAAATACCAGGCCTCTGGCTTTCCTGTGCCTGGATCGAAGATGAAATCTCTTTGAAATTTTTCTGGATTTTTTCTCTCTCTGTCTCTCTGTGTGTATCAAAGACCGCAGGCTCTCTGTAGTTAAATAACCATCTGAAACGGCGTCTAACAGATCTAAAATGAGTCCAGAAAATCCAAACACTTCCAAGCCGTCAGATCAAAGAACAAGAGTCTAGATCGCGCCAAAAACAGTGCCAGATCAAGCCCAAAAGAGATCGGATCCATCTCAGCCGTCCGATCGCGTCATCTTACGGTCAGGATCAAAAGAAATCTCGTGGACCACTCAAACACCGCGCGAAATGCACGGGAAACCGCATGGAAACGCGGAGAAATGCACCAAGGGTCAGCCGCAGCCGCCTGGGCCGCGTGCGTGCCCGTGTCGCACGTCGCGCGTGGGTCGGGGCTTCGTGGGAGCGGCCTTTGCTGGATTTTTACGGGAGCAAACATAACAATTTTATCATCATGTTTTGGGCTGGGCTGCAGAATTTCTTTATCCTATGTTTATATTAAATCTGTTGTAATCTGTTATACTTTGTCTCTTATCAATATATCGAAGCTCCGGAGCTTCTCTTTCTACCCAAAAAAAAAAAAAAAAATCAGGATTCTGTAGTGCTCGGACATCCATCCCAATCATCTGGGATGTGGCGTTCCACAAAGTGCATCCCGGTGCTTGTATGGACTACCCCAATTAATAGAGGCTTCACATTCATCGGTGTGATGACTCCATAAGCCACCTATTTATCAATAGAACAAAATCAATTTCCCTCAAGTTTAACCTCTGGATGATGATATTCTAAAAGGCCAGCAGAAGAAATGAAAAAAAAAAAAAAAAAAAATTAAGATGGCTCTGATACATGATGAGCTCGTGGAGCATCAGTTACTTGTTATATCGTTAAAATCAAACTAATTAATTTTACCTCATGATTTTCTTATTTAAGTTTAAGGTGATATAAGATCACCCATTGTGCACTGTCAATATTGTTTAATTATTGCCAGTAACTAGCCAATAGCTTCTTCTATGATCCTTGACCAATTAACAATGATTGGCATGGGCAGAACATCGAGGCCTTCAAGACCCAAAAGGACCTGTTATCCAAGGGGGCCATAGCCAAACCAACTTGACATTTCTATATAAATCTTACAGTCAAGACTGCACCCTTCCAAGGGAGCCATTTGGATTTTGTTCCCGGTCTAAAGGCTAAATAATCTCCTGGCATGTACTTAAGACCAAACTAAAGCTACAAGGCCCAACCATACTGCAAAAAAAGTCATGTATCATTGGCACGCATGCAATGTCGCATCAGAGAATTGGCGTGATTCATAGCGGGTGTTGCAATTCACAAAGATTTGTAGCATAAAAACACTAGCCTTTTCATGCCAACCGTGCAGGAAAAGTGTTTGGTAATTGGTTTTTGCTTTGATTGCATTTTAATTCTTGGCCAAGCTGAATGCGGGGCCACGCAAGACTGGAGAAATGTTGAGATATAAGAGGAACCGATATATGGGGCTACAAAGGTCCAGAAGAAAAAAATATTATATATATATATATATATATATATATATATATATATACCGTATTTAGAAAGGCTCGATGAGGGCAATCCTGAAGCATACATGGGCCCATCCCGGAATAGGATGCACGTGATTGGCATGCTAGCCCAGGTTGCATCCCTGTAATGATGGGACTGGAGGTCGGAATAATCTATTTTTGGAAACCTCCCACCTCCCCATGTTGCCTGGGTGACAAGAAAGATTCCCAGGCCTGGCACATCATCCCTGCTTTGGCCCCAGAATACCGATTCCCTGCTTTGGCCCCAGAATACCGATTTTTTTTTTAAAAATTTTTGGGAAGACAAGTTTGGTGAGCAATAAGCTTGCGACCGGGAGGCAATAGCGGGTTGCATTCTGCGTGTTCTCAAAGTCCATGCATTCAAGGTTTTTCCAGTAGGATGCATCCCAATATCTCATCCTTCTTCTTCGCATCTATGTGAAAAGAAAGCTGAAGCGGTGGGAGGTTTGTCACATAATGAGGGCTTGTCACCATAGACTTGGAGATGTAGGGATCAGGGGATCGATGGCTGTACTTCGGAGGAAGATCTCACAGTAAATTATTGGATTGGAGACCATAGTTGCAAGCGAAACTTTAATTAGCAATGAAATAGAGGTTGACAACCTAATCCTATTCTAATCATTTCTTTATTACCTTCTCATCAAGTCTATGCCAATAATGTATAGCAGATAGCTATTTTCATATGTTTATTAAATGTAAGCACATACTAGAAGGGTGCTTCTTTATGGATTTGTCATGGCTAAGAGACTTTAGCTTATTGTTGCAAGATATCGTTTCGAGTTGGTTTCTATCCAGTTGATGAGAGGAGTGGGTGGGGCAGACGTAGCTGCTCTTGATTGTTCTGGAGAGGTAGTATCAAAGTCTATGGAAACTTATTTATTTTTGGGGTTTGTTTTGCAGATGTGTTTGATACTACCTAATCCAATTATCCTTTAACACTAGCATATAAGAATTTTGCAGGCCCTGCTTCAAGGCCAGAAAGCTACACTTATCCTTTTTTTTTTTTTTTTTTTTATATTCCTCGGTATAAGCATATGGTGAAAAATCTTTGACATTGATGGTGATTTGAATAAAGGGGAGCTGAAAATGTTATGTTGTTGTCAGATTTCTTCCTCCTATATGTAACCATATACTAGAGTCAATATCCAAAACTATGACCAGATAGAAAAGCCAGTGTCCTGAAAAATTCTCTTGCACCTTCTTTTCACATTGCTTTAATTTTCATGCCAACAAAGAAAGAAACACTTGCTTGCAAAATGAACTGGCGTATTTTAAGTAATTATAAATATGAATTAATTTCCTTTACTTTTGTCAAAATCTTCTACTTATGATGATCTAATAACATGATACTCGATTGATTAATTAGACTCGGTTTTTTTTACTTGCGTGCAAAATCTTCTTAACCATGTCGGAGCTGCACCTCAAAAATTAGATGTTCATATGGCTTGTGTGCTCAAAGTTGGCAGCGATATTGAAGCCACCAATATATATAGAATCAAAGTGATACAAGGCAAGGCAGTACGTAGTAGTCAGAATAAGTACTAAAATAGTATATGTGAATTAAATATAGAATAATATAAAAAATGATGAAAATGATTCCATTTGAAAACTAAGGGGAAACAAAAAAAAACTAAGGAATGAATTTTTTTTTTTTTCCTGTCGATTAAATTTTGATCGCATGTCATTAAGAAACAAAAAAAGCTTCATAGCATCCATGACCTGGCAAATTGGAAGAGAATCCATGGATCCTTGGAAACAAGAGCTTTAAGAGATAAAAGTCGTTGATTGCCCTAGTCATAGTAAGAAATTTATAAAAAAAAGAGAGAGAGAAAAATTATCTCATGCTAAAAGTAGCTAGACCAATTAAATTTTTACTAGGGTGTGGCTTACTAGCATGCTTCTCACCCTTTCTATTCAAGGAAAAATTAAAGACAACCATAGAAATTCTTTAATTTAGTAAAGCAACAAATACCGAAGGTTCATTAACAACGTGTTAGGTAAAGGCCACCCTAGCAAGCTTGAGCAATGGCCAAGGAGTTTACTAAAGATGTTACTGTCATCTTGATGTTTCACTAAACTGCTACTCTTCTCATTGAACCTCTATACAATGTTAGCTTGGAGGCGAGAGATCTGCTAAATTATAATTCATTGAAACATGAGAAGGTCAATCCAAATATTAAATCAAAGAAAAGATAATACTTTAGTTACAACATGTTTCTAGGTAAATTGCCTTTTAAGGAATGGAGCTAAATTATTAATAAAAATTTAAAGAAGGCACTAAAATATAACATGGAAAAAAAAAAAAAACAGTCTAAATATGGCAATGGACTTGTAAAAATGTAAATATTGGGCTACCATGTTTATCCTCTCTCAATTCTTATCCTGGCCCAACATCTCGCCACTCCACGCCTCCCCTCAAAATAAAATAAAATAAAAAACCAACTTCTACAATGAGTTTGAAACTTAACTTTCCAAAATAACTAAAAATAAAGAGTGGGACTATTATTTTCATCTTTTCTCAATTTTTTTTCTGCTTTCGCTTTGTCACATAGCATGTCCACCCCCACCCTCAAAAAAAGATTTGAAATATTACTACGTACCATGCCTTTTGGTTTGATTCAAAAAATCATTGGAATATGTCACCTTTGTAAATTTTTAAAGAGAATTACAAATTTTTTTTAATATTTAAATTTTGCTGTCCAGATTGTTGTGTCCATGAGTAGTCATTTAAAAATTATTTTTCGTATATTTTAAAATTTTTGATATTTTTTTAATTAATATACATAATCTAATTTTCTTTTAAGATATGTCACCTAATAAAATCATTCTCAACTGCAGGCATTAAATTGCTTAAGTGTTGTTGTCCAAACTTGCACTTCCAATATTCCTAAAAATTTACATATCGTAATTAAAAAATTATATACTTTACATAGTACAATATACTAAATATATATAAATATGTATACATATAACATATATATATATATATGCCCGTAACGAAGGATACACAATTATTAATGTTGTGATGATGACAAAGAATACAATACATGTCCATCGTAACCATAATAATGTTGTTCTCTAATTGTATTGGCCCACTAGGCCACCCCTTGACTAATTATATAATGGATGCGATGTGTTGTAATGGTGATGTAATCACTATGCACATGTTATCGATTTTGTTATGGATTAATAACTCTATGGATACATACTTAACCCAAATACGAAAAAACAGTTTAATCTGTTAACAGAGAAGGGACTAAAGAATGAAGATAACCATTATTTATAATAACTACCATAATATGGTATATTTGAAAATTTATAAAGCGATGTGACAGTTTGTTATTTAAATGCCTGTTGTACATACTTTACCGCATAGCTAGGACTAGCAAAACCATTAATGGCCGTCGGCAATGTTACATTATGGACGCCAGTTATTTTAGACCGTCGATATTTGCGATTCAACATCAGGGCCCCGTAGACAACTCTAGCATAAATTAGGAGGAGCTCAATTCCTGATCTACTTCTCTACGTCAAAAGTGGGGTCCGTATCCTGGGAGTTGTTGGAGTGCTAGGGAGCCGGAGAAATGGACACGGGGTGAAGCCGGTCGGGTGGACCCACCGCCTCACCGGACGCCAACGTTATACGAACCACAGGAACCTGCCCAAGGCCGTAACCTACCAGAGCCATTTGGGCCCACGCGTACGGGATGAAATCCTGACCTGGAGCCGAGATTAATTTCGGTTGGGGTCTCTGTTTGGGCCTCGTCCTCGGTGCGTGGAAGTATGATCGATTGAAACGTTTGCCAAGGAACGAAGCATCGGGAGATCGCGACCGTCCGTTTGCGTGTAGGTTTTGGAACTGATCTCGGGGTTGTGGGGACCCACCTCCTAACGCCCCCGACTTTGTAAAAAAGGCGCCGTGGACCCGCTCGCCGCCAGCGCACGTGACCGCCGGAGACCCGATTTTATTTGTCGTGATCGCATCATCCACCGGAGGTGCCCAGACTTAAGCAGTTGAAATGACCGTATTGGCCGTCCTTCTCTTAAATGACCTAGCGAGCTTGGTGCCTTGTATCCGTGCATGGGTGCATGGTTATCGCCCATGTTATATAATTCGAAGGTGGCAAATAGTGCAGTTGATAAAGATATTAAGATTTGATACCAATAATTTGAATTTATCTCTCACCCTTACCTAATTTTCATATAAATTTTCTCCAATGTTTCTCATAAAATTATTTAGAATCCCATGTAGCAAGGACTCAGCCACAAATATCTTGAAAGACTTAAGGATGCTTGCAAATAATCTTTGCGGATATTTTTGAAATTCTTTTATATTATAGATAGTACTTATAGTTATCATGCAAGAACCTAATCAAAATCTTCTTTTTAGATCACTTTTATCAATTAAATAATATATGGAAAGGGTTGCTCTCATCTTTGTTAGTTTAACTATCATAAACTAAAGAATTGCTTCCTTCAATCTTTTTATCCATTGGAGTGAAAATATTTTTATGCCTTTCATATAACCTCATTAATTAAATAACAACTAACCATCCGATGAATTCCTTTTCTAACTCATAGTGTGTGTGTGTATATATATATATATATATATATCTTTTTTTTAAGAGATATCGTGGCAATTCTTGGAATCCTGCAACACTAAACAATCAAGTCATGTTAAAAGAAATGCATATATTAATTTCACCTTATTGAGAACAAAGCATACACACCTCATCCAACATTTTTCTTTAGCATCTCATATATCATGAAAATCTTATTATTTTGTGGAGGAAAGATGCTTTTTGGTATAGAATGTTAAAGATCATGCTAAGTTAGTTCACACATGAAACTAGTTTGAACATAGGTATTATTGTTTTAAATGTGCAAATGTCAAATCTTTATTTATGACTCCTGCAATTTCATTCTCATCTAAAATTCAACCAATTGATTGCTATTTCCTTGTTTTCATAAAAGTCAAACTACAAATTGCAATTCTCCATTTTTGAACACCACAACTTTGCTTGAAGGGTGACTTTACCATAGTTAGATATTGGATTAACTATTTCTTCTTGCGTGGGTATACATGTATTATAACAACATGGTGAGACCTCATCTAAAAAAGTTAGCCAAAAGATATTATTTGGATTTCTTGGTCTTGCATAAGTATACAAGATTTTTTTAGCAAATAACTACTAAAACACACCCACATGGGTCCTTACATATTTCTCCCATTTAAGTCCTGGCATCTTCACCAAGTTAAAGACCCAAATCCATTCATCTAGTTATAAACACCACGATCGATCCGTCATTAATCCAATGACTTCATGCTACAATATCCTCTAATCCACATGGATTTAGATCATGTTCGCTCTGATACCATTCATAACAATTAGGAATTTATCCAAAAAAATAAATTAGAAGGTATTATTTGGATTTCTTAGTCCTGTATAAGTATTCAAGATCTTCCCAGTGAATAATTAATATAAGACTAAATACACACCTGCATGGATCCTCACATGTATTGAAGAATATTTTATAGTGAAAATGGTTTATCTCGGTTCTCAGGGCTATCCATGTTTATTGTGAGAAGAATCAACCGATGGATTGGCTTGTTTCGCATATCTTAGAGTGGAACTTCATTTTGGATTGTAGGCTTCCATTCCATTCTCTTTGCCTCTTTGGGATGTATATTAGTGGTTGATGCTTTTAAAAGTAGCTTTTAGTTGATCTTAATTTCTTTTTAAGCACTACCTCCTTGATATATCTAAAAAAAATATATAAATTTCAAGTATTAGGATTGTTGAAAAATATTATTGTCATACTTTTTTCTGAAGTTTAGCCATGTAGAACGGTAGCATCACTATCATTATCATCATCATCACCAATGAACGTGCAAACAAAGCATTCTAGCTTTTATAGCCTGCAACCTTCAACACTTTCTAGAATGGCTTAATTGTATAGACATTTCCAAGCCCCCTAATTATAGACTTCACATAAATCTAATTTGCAAAGCTATAAGCTACAATTCTTTTGCAAAGCTATAAGCTATATAGACATTTCCAAATAAACCTGATTTGCAAAGCTATAAGTTACAATTCTTTTGTATAGGCTTCCCACAACCGTGGTGAGACCAAATAGTGCACACCCCGCCATAGGGGGACCAAGACGAGGGCAACGTAGTCTAGTCCACAAACTCGGCCAAACCCGCGGCCAGAAAACCAGCCCCTCCGGCTTCAGGTCACCAGCAAAAGCGGTGTCCACCTTTCCCCAGCGGTAGTTTTCAAATGGTCTACGGCGGTTCTTTGTCCCCGTCCAGGCGTTCGGTTAGGGCGGTCATTTTACCACCCCCTTATCGGGTACCTGGCTTCCTCGCTCCAAAGTCTTGAGGCTTGCTTTCGGTAAGAGGGAAGACAAGAGAAAGAGAGAGATTTCAAGAGGCCGAAAAAAATAAAGAAAAAGGTCGGCTTTTTTATTTGGTTTTGCTGCAGAGATCGCCAATGGAAAAAAACAGAAGTTGGTTGCGCCATTAATGGACTCTTTTGGTGGTGCTGGGAGGGAGAAGGGGTGAGAGAGAAAGAGAAGGAGATAGCTAGAGAGAAAAGGAAGAGCTTTTTGGAGGAATATGATGGCAAATAAAGGGAATTCGAGCCAGGGGCAGCAGCAGGAGCAGCATATCTCCTTTGGCCTGATCCAGCCCTCCCTTTCGACGCATGGAAACTTCATGTAAATGCTTGAGATAGTAGAATTAGTTATCTTGGAAATTAGAAGAGAGCTCCCAAGCCTTTATGATATTCTTTTTGGGTTTTTTTTTTTTTTTTTTGAATGAATAATAGAAGGTGGAGAAGAGAAAGAAGCATGTCTTAGAATCTGATTTTTGGGGGAAAGAGGTTAACTTGGAGAGTCGAAATTGGCTTATGATTGGTTAGGAATGGAGTAGAGGAAGATCCATGGGGTAGGATTGTAGTATTAGGTGATCTGATGTTTAGAAAGTCGTGGTCTTGGATTTTTATTCCATGTGATAATAGTGGAAGAGAACTATCATTTATGCTCATATTTTTAAGGAAAGTTGGCTCTTTTATGGTGCAAAGGTAGATTTCGTTCTCTTAAATAAATTAGGATTTGATTTTGATTCCATTATCGTAGAGGATCTTGTGTTTATTTACTATTTAAGAGTAAAATCATATATTGCAAACTAAACTAGATAGCTAAGAAGTCCTTTTGATAAGGAATGAATGAAGGTTTGGTTAGAATGTAGAGATGGAGCCATGTGGTACGATTTAGTATTATGCAATTGAGAGTTGAAAATCTCATGCCTTGGATTCTATTTCATGTGATTAGAGTGGAGCAGAGCTAAATCCCAGTGTTAGAAATTGCTGTTTTAGAGAATAGTTGGTCCCTTTTATGATGTAAATTAACTGCGAAGTTAGCTTTGATAACTGCTCGATAGCAAAAAGTTTTGATTTTGATTTTGTATTTATTCCATGTAAATTTGGATTCTTTTGTTGATATGGTAGCGGAAATAGGGATACGGGAGCCTATGACCTGGGAGAGCTGGACCAAGCACTGTTCATGTATCTTGATGGGCAGGACCACTCATCAGCTCAAGAACAAAGACGTGAGTCCCTTCCAATTATTCTTCTCTTCTTTTGATTCTGTCATCTTTGGGCCTCATCTCCTATGTTGATTTCAATGGGATATCCAAAAGGTTATCGTTTCACAAGGTCCATAGATCAGTAGGGGGAGAGGGGGAATATGAGATAGCTGTAGAGATTCCCTTCGGAAAATGCTTTTTTGGGGTCATGAGAACATCATGGCCAACAGATCTTGCTGTCCTGCATATTTGACCCGATAGGATTAGAATTTCGAATTTTTGGAAAAATAAGTAAGTTCAAAATATATCTTGATTTTTATTTTTATTTTTCTTCTTTCCTCCCCCCTCTCCTTGTGTGTAGACTGTGACATGTAACAAACCACTCATGATTTCCTTGCAAATTCCTGCACTGAAAAGGGTACGAATGGATTTCTGTTTCTCCCTTTCCCTCCAATTTTTTTTCCTATCTTTCTTTTCCCTTCTACGGCTCTATTTTCCTTTACTTGTTTCTTTTGAATGGCAGAAAGCCACAAGTGCATGAGGATACATGAAGTCCTAGCTATCCGTGGCTCATATCTCATGCATCTTTTGCTTCTTTCTCTCTCTCTCTCTTGCACACACACATACAGAGGAACAAACGGTGTTCTATATTATTTTTATCTGAAAGATCCTATTTTGCTGTCATGATTATGTCTGTGGAAACAAAAGCTGGTGCCTTTATTTCCTTGGGGAAGTCTGTTCTCCATTTATGGTCTTCTGGTAGGATGTTTTGAGATGCACCTTCGGGGGATTTAATGCTTGCAAGGGTTCATGTATGCAGAGACTCTGAACATTTTCCCTTCTCAGCCCATGCATGTAGAGCCATCTACAAAGGTATGGGTACTCAAAACGGGACCTTTCTCTTGTTGTTTCTTCTTCCATAATTTTTGTTGCAGGATTTGATGTGCCGTCTCGTTGGGTTGACGTTCCCATATACTTTTGTTTTTCATAGGGCGAAATTAGTTTGGTCTCTCCAACTAGAAGTGGTTCTAAGAAGTCATCAGAGCAAACCATGGAGTTGGGCAACACAAGAAGCGATCCCCCAGCTTTGCCAGAGCCTGGGAAGGATCTTAAAGCAGTAGTGAAGGTGAAATATCGAGTCTCTCTCTCTCTCTCCCCGTGTGTGTGTAATGGCTGATTAACACAGATATTGTTTAAGCCATCTCTGGCGTTCACTTCAAAGATTGGAACGATATGAGTTTTTATGTAGATCATACGTTGTTGCAACTACTTGAGAGAACCCAGAGTGGGTTTTTTTGCTTTATATGTTACTTGGTCAACCATATTCTTTAATGTGGACAGAACGAAGGGAATAACAGAAAGGGCACATCTAGTTCAGAACATGAAAGGCCCAGGACACCAGATCCTAAGGTAAGTTTCATCTACATAAAAGAGAGCTATCTATTATCTTGAGCTTTCCAAAACTTTTTCTTTCCCAAGGTGGAGTAATTAGTTTCAGCTGTATCTGATTTTTCTGTGGGCAGACACTGAGAAGGCTTGCTCAGAATAGGGAGGCAGCCAAGAAAAGCAGGCTAAGGAAGAAGGTCAGTCAAGTAAAAGAAAAGAAAATAAAAGAAAGAATATAATATAAAAGAAACAAAACCACCACCTATATATGCATCCATCCTTTTGTTTAATTTGGCTTTTATTTATCCATAGAAACAAGTAACCACAGAAAAGTCTCATCTTGAATACTGTCAAATCTTTTTTCCTTCTCTCTTTTCCCTCAACAGGCTTATGTTCAACAGCTAGAGAACAGTCGGATCAAGCTAACTCAGCTAGAGCATGAGCTCCAGAGGGCAAGGACTCAGGTGTGAAGTTCTATACATACTAACGCACCCTCATTTAACGTCCTTCTTCACATTATGCACCATATATAAATATCTTTAGATAACAGTACTCATATATAATTTCCTATGTAGGGTTTGTTCTTTGGTGGAGCACTTCTTGGGGAACAAGGCAGCTTCCCTCCCAGCATCAGCGCACTCAGCTCAGGCATCATCAACCTGACCTAAGTTTACATATGAAACTACTGCTATATCTTCTTTTCTAGCATACTTCTTTCAGTAATTATAACGAATAGTTTGCATTTAGATGCTGCGGTGTTTGACATGGAGTATGCAAGGTGGCTCGAGGAGCACCATCGACGAACGTGCGAGCTTCGGGCCGCAGTGCAAGAACACCTGCCAGAGAACGAGCTCCGGATGTTCGTCGAGAACTGCCTGGCCCACTACGAGGAGATGATTAACCTCAAGAGTTTAGTTATCAAGTCCGACGTCTTCCACCTCATCTCCGGCATGTGGAAGACCCCCGCCGAGCGCTGCTTCATGTGGATGGGTGGCTTCCGCCCATCGGAGCTCATCAAGGTCCTCCAAACCCTAACCCTAACCCCTATATCTTTATCCCTTGCATGTTCCAAGTTCTTCATCGATCTCTAGAATGAGGTTGACGATAATCGAAAGCGACTACATGTCCTTGGCACCGGTGTGGACCAGATTCGGTGCATTAGGAGATGCAGTTCAGCTGCCATTGTAGACCTCTAAGTTTGTCCCAAAGCACACGCATGACCAAGGGTTGAACAAAACGATGCCAATGCCCATGCATGGTTTTTTTTTTTTTTTTTTTTTTTTTTTGATAAGGACCATCGGTCGAGTTAACTAAACAATGACATGACTTATTTTACCAAAAAGAAAAAAAAAAGAATGAATGATATGACTTATATTTATATGGTATGATGAGTCACATGGTCAACAGTGGTAGGGCCAGCTAGATCCACTCCATTGTCTAACGATCGTTTGCGGTTCTCATCATGATACCTATCAACACGGGGAAGGGCTCCAACCAGTGATTGTAATCATATATATATATATATATATATATATATATATATATACACCAAATGTTGAAAAACCTATATATATATATATAAAGTAGTGGCGTTGGGGAGTTGGTGGTTTGGGCATTAGGAAGATGGTTGATGGGGGGGAAGGTTTTCCTTAACACATAACTTGAGCTTGGTGGAGATGTGTCCTTGCCTTAATTTATATATTCTATAAAGTGGTGTTGGTTTCTACATGGAAGGAATAAAGGAATAAAACAATAAATAAAAGATATAATTGTTGAGCCGTGCAAGCATGGCCCCTTGTATTCTCCATACTCATTTACTTTTGTTCTCTACATAATAAATAGATATACGACACCTATTCTTTTCACGCATTTCTATATGTAGGCCATGGCATTTTATTCGGGTTTATCCAAATATATATCCATTGATAAAAGTGCAACTACTATCAATTATTTTCGGTAATAAGAAGAGGTACATATTAGAAGGTTTTATGCATGTTATGTTCTTTATGTAGAAATGTATAAAAATTGTAGTTACTTAGCTCTTGCTAATCGACGTGCTTGAATATTGGGTGCATGTCTAGATGCTTTTGAGCCACATAGAGCCATTAACAGAGCAACAGATACTGGGGGTGTGTGGTCTGCAACAGTCGACGCAGGAGACAGAGGAAGCGCTGAGCCAAGGACTTGAAGCCCTCTACCAGTCTCTATTAGATACGGTCACCTCCGATGCGCTGAGCTGCCCGTCCAATATGGCTAACTACATGGGCCAAATGGCCATTGCCATGAACAAGCTCACCACCCTTGAGGGTTTTGTTCGACAAGTAAGCACCATTGCTACTACGTACTTTTTGTTAATAATTAAAACCATAATTGAAACTTAAGATAACTGGAAACTTACCTAAACAGAAATAATTACATGTAATACAACCACAGATGCGACTCTAATTACTGTCACCTGCACCAGAACCATCATTAGACTATCGCTTATACTTTACTTTTATAATTTGTCGACCAATATGTATAATCCACTTGTCACGTACATGACCCAGTCAGACTCACACCCTGTCAGCGGTGGCAGGTGTTATTCTGGTAATTAAGTAGTTTTCACAGAAACTAGCATGACAATACTTGATCTTGAGTTGGTTATACATATATAACTAGGTAAAATACATACATATATATATATATATATATATAGGATGGACTTGAAGTAATTAATCAAGAATCAGTTTTTTTTTAAATGAATTAGATACAGTTATTTTCAAGAGCTTGGATTGATGCTTCTATATTGCCTATATGCTTTTTTTTTTTTTGGCTATATCAGTTCATCACAACGTTTGAGTGTTTGGTATAGAATGAACATTTTATGATCAAAAATAATATTGATGAAAATGATGAGATCATCATGTTTGGCTGCACATGACAATCATACATAGTAGCAATCCTCAATCATTCTTGTTTCTTAAATTACCATCTTATCTAATGATAGAAAACTTGTCCTTGAAATTGGATATCCAAGATCATCCTAGTGTAGTAATTTTTTATTAAAATTTGGAGATAAAAATGTCCTTCAATCTAATAAAAAAAAATTGGTATGTCAATGTACCTAATATATTATATCAATATTATATATATTACATTTATGATATATAATATATTAATAACATCATATTATGATTCAACTATGATTTTAAATTATAATAAAAATTAATATATCTTTATAGAATTTATAATTTATAGGATTGATAAGTATGTTTAATTAGGAAATATATTAATAAATAGATTAATAATCAATTATATTATATTTTATATGATCAATAAATATATTTTATGAAATGTTAAAAATAATGTAGGTATTATATGATCAACTATCTTGGATTTTTATGATATACCAAATAAGTAACTTGTAAATATACACAGATTTTTAATCACTAAGATATAGTATGCTAAATACAGTGATCTTAGATTATGGAAGATTACATTATCCCAAGATAAAGATCATCAATGATTTAAGATCATCTTGGTGATCTCATTTGAGTCATCGAATGCCACCTAACATGCATATTTTTTAGATTGACACACCTCCCAAGGCAGACCTTTTGGTCAAATAGCAAATTTTATTTCAAGGAGACAAACAAATTTAGTATACCATGTCCTACTGATTAAATGAAGAAACTTTTAATGGGACAAAAAAACTTTTAATAGAGTGATGCCCTATTGACATGACTCCATATACTTTGTCCTCATTAAATGAAGAAACTTTTCAACATCTTTCCAGCTCATTTTATTTTTCACATGTTCATCAAAAAAAAAAAAAAAAATCTCTTTCACAAGTTTAGGTGAATCAACCTTCCGTCAACATGTCCTACAAAATGAATTATAATGAAGTAGCGTCCATACTTCAAATCAAGACATGGTAATAAACATAATTTCAAATTTCATGGGACAAAGCTATCCCGGATTTTTCATGGAATTAACGGGATGCACCACCATCCATCCCATCCTATTCCAGTACTTGGAACATGGGATGCTCCAAGATACCTTAGGATCGATGCTGGGATGTTGGGAAGACGGCCTTCTCCCGATACATATATAAGATGGTGCCACATCCCGGTGTCTTATAAGATATCCTGCTGGGATCTAAATCCTTGGTAATAATTAGCCCGCATGAAAAATAATCTAAATTAATCAATGTATGGACTAAGAAAGTCAATACAAATTCTAAGCAAATGCATTAATTCTTACTGCAGGCAGATAATCTGAGGCAGCAGGCACTCCACCGGCTTCACCAGATCTTGACCACGCGTCAAATGGCCCGATGCTTGCTAGCCATCGCTGAGTACTTCCACCGCCTCCGTGCGCTGAGCTCCCTATGGCTCGCTCGACCAAGACAGGAGTGATTCTCTAAACCCTAGAAAGTGTGCACACACAAAGAAAAAAAATGGGAGATCAGACAAATGGTTACAGTGGTGTGCCACCCTCCATCTCTTCCTTTGGGAAATGTGAATCCATGGAGAAGTAGGGAGATCCATTAGAGTCTTTTCTAGAGGTGTATAGATAGATATATGGATACTTAGATACACTGAATTGATGAAATATGTGGACTAGGCTTCACCCCATCCTCTTCTGTTCTTTCTCAGCTTGCCTCATCATGAGGGTGAATTTGTGGGAAAGTAGATTGAGGCAATGTTTTCTGACTTGGTTGATGGAGGGAGGAGAAAGAGAAGGGAGGTGACGAGATCTTAAGAAAATTTCAGGAAGGAGAAGGCAAAGAAAAAGCAACCTCTCTCTCTCTCTCTCTCTCTCTCTCTCTCTTCGGTGACCACAAGGTGTTTGCAGATGGGTGGGTCCACTTGTGCACGTGTCATCACGTGGCGATCGCACCCTGCATGCTTTTGGAATATTTGGAGGAGCTGTCAGTGTGGGGGTTCTGTATTGACCTTTGGCCGGTGCCATTTTATGTAGTTTGTCCTTTGTGCTTTTACCTGTTTTCTTTCTTTTTTTTTTTTTTTTTTTTTTTTATTTTTCATCAAAGAAGGCGGTTTTACCTGTGCAAAGGTTTTCTTCGAGAAAACCCCTCGACTAGCTAATAAAACAGCCACCTAAAAAAATAAAAAAAAAAAACTAGCCACCATGGACCTAGGCGATCCTGGAGCACGCGACCTAAGCTCAATCGTACGGTACCCTTCTATATTTATATATATATATATATATATATTTTTAATATAGGCTAACATGAATTGATATTTTTTTATTAAAATTTAGATTAATTTTATGGTTCATGGATACACAAAATTGAGTCCATTATTATGTAATCATTAATTGGGCTAGAAGCATTTATGTGATTTGGTGTGGTTGAGACAGCACAGTGTAGGCTTTAGCCCGACTTGATTCGTGATGGAAGGGTTAGGATATTTTCATTTTATTTACTAGGTCCCCTCTCTGCTTCTCTATTTATATATATCACATATTCGATAATATTATAGTGATCATTGTGCCGTTCATGTGAGCATCACTTTCAAGTGGGATTCATGATGAATACAGGTATGCATTATACAGGTATGCATTGTAATATTTTTTTCTCAGGTCCATTTACATTATTCTAATCATTTGATTGATCCTAGGTCATGTGGCGAGATCGCTGACATGGAACCCATGTCAAACCTAGTCAGATGCCACGTCAGACGTCCCTCTTCGAAATTGAGTTTCTCCACCATGGACCAGCTCCACTTCGGGCGAGGGGACCGACAACTGAAGGACGTCGCCGCCTCCCTTGAATGGCAGTAAGCCGCCCAAGGACCATGGAGGGGACCCACCAGGTCGCAATAATTGTCCCTACAACCATTTATACCGAAGGGAAAGGGGTCCCCCGATCGAGGCGCCACGCTCACGACCGACTGTCTATGCCACCCAAAAGAGGAAGTCAATTCAAGAGATTCGAATCCAGGGGACGGCTACCCTACGATCAAGGCTTTGCCAGGTTTTTTAAAAGTGGAGCGACCAGAGGGAGGGTCAGAGCACACGGTGTAGTTCCCTATCACGAATGGGAAAAAGCACCTCATGCACGGCACGGAGCATCACCGCACGCACCTATAAGAGAGGGGAGGATCCCAAGGTAGGCAGCGCGCAACCTTCATGGCTCAAAAAGAGTTCTTCAAGGTTCCAAAAGAAAAGTAAGTAACAAACGGGCAAAAGAGGCGGCATACAGGAAAGCAATTGAGAGGCCAAGTGCTCTAAGCTACTGGAAACTCATCGGAAGGGTCTCGACAGATACAACCATCTAGCTTAAATACTCCTCCGCTGCCACTTTCCCCGCTCTACTCTCAATCCATTCATACTCTCCAAGTACATAATTTTCTCCTCCTAGAGTGGAGTCCATCTACGGGGCTTGACCAGGAGGATCTGTTCCCCTGGATCGCCACTGACTTGAGCATCGGAGTGTCCCCGCCAGAATCTCTAGCTCGAATCTCCTCTGTTTTGCAGGTCCGGGCATGCGAGCCGGTTCCTGAGCAACGAGGGCGGAGTCCGAGATCATCTCCAGCTACAGGCCACGGCAGTCGGCGACAACAGATTGGCGCGTCAGGTAGAGGGCAGGACACATTTTGATCCAAGCCAATCCCCTTGCAAGCAACCCCACCAGGAGCATGGTGATGACCCGTGCGAGGGAGGTCTCCATTAGTCGTGCAGGGGATCCCCGTTTCCATTGGGATCCGCACAGTCTAGAGAGAGAGCTCCCCACTCCACCGCAACTACCTCTAGTGGACGTTCAACTAGCCGCACTCGTCCAGCAAATGTAGCTTCTAACTACAGCGGTGCGCAAATTACAGCATCAGCACTGATCCCTTGCCACCCACCAACAGCCAGGAACTCCCATGGCCCAAGCCGCCGCACCCCGCGATAGCCTGTGGTTTTTCCAAGGAAGACCTTCGCTGCCATGGGCCATAACAGATCGCCGAGAAGCCACAGGACCTCGGTGAAGAGACAATGGACCGGGTTAGCCAATCGGGAGAGTTGGTCCCTGACCTTCGAACAGGCTGCTGTCAAGCACCACCAAGGTCATAGAGGCAAGGACCCCCATCGCGACCCCCCTCAGCTGCCACCTTCACCTCCTCCATTGGCCTCAGTAGAGGGCTCAACCGACAAGGCCATTAAAAGCATGGCGAAAAGGTGCCTAAAGGAACAGGAGCGCAAGCTGGTGGAGCTATCATTCTAGTTTTCAAATTTGCAGGGCTCCTCTCGCAAGCTTGCAGGCTACGACACCCATCCCCCTTTCTTCCGAGAGATCCAAGAGGAACCGATCCCGAGCCGGTTTCGCATGCTGCAGGTGGATCCCTATAACGGGACCACCGACCCCCTAGACCACCCTGAGAGCTACAAGGCTCTCATAAGAGTTCAGGGGGCGATCGATGCTCTCCTCTGCATCACTTTTCCAGCCACCCTCCGAAAGGTGGCTCGAGTCTAGTTTACCCACCTCGAGCCTGAAAGCATCGGCTCATTCACTCACTGGAGAGGAGGTTCGTGGCCCACTTTGATGCCTGTCGGAAGGTGCCATGGGAGGCGGATAGCCTTTTCTCCATCAGGAAGCCAGACCATGAGCTCCTGTGAGACTATATGACTTGCTTCACGGTTACCGCACTAAAGATTTACAATCTGGATGAGCCAATTGCCATGTTGGCGCTAAAGAGAGGGCTCAGGACTTCCCACCTGACCTACTCACTGGACAAAAAGCCATCGAAGATGTATTCCGAACTCCTCCTCCGTATTCACAAATACATCCGCATCGAGGAGGCGGACCATACGAGGAGGGAGATGGATGGGAAGTCGCTGAAGAAGCCATCTCCTTGGGAGACATCCGGGGTGCGGAAGCCCGGACTGGCCGTCCCAAACTTCTGCTAGGGTTCGAAGTCGAAGAGTGGCCCATTCCCGGAAGAAAGATACACACCTCTCCTGGCCCCGAGAACAAAGATCCTCATGGAGATTGAGGACGGACGATACCTGCGATGCCCACCTCCACTAGGGCCGTATAACGGTCATGACAAGATGAAGTACTGCCAATTCTATCGCGACCACGGCCATGACACCGAGAAGTACCGCCACCTCAAGAGAGAAATTGAAGACTTCAAAAGGAGGGGCTACCTCGAAAGGTTCATGGGGGCAAGACCCTTGCGGAACCTCAAGCGCTCGCTGCTCTCCCTCCAGTCCCTGCAGTCGACAACCAGCCCATCGAGAAGCCTGTGGGGATGATATGTTGGGAAATCGAGCACACCTCCAAGAGGGCCTGGGGAGGAGAAAGTTTGAAAAATGTACTCCCCTTTGTGAGGGAGAGAGAATTTGGAAATGAAAATGGAAACAATGATGCCATGGTCATCGAGATGACAATCACCAAGCATCTTGTAAAATGGATTATGATCGATAGTAAAAGTTCGACTGATGTCCTTTTTTACGATGCTTTCTCCAGGATAAATCTATCCTCTACTCAACTGAGGCTTGTGCACACTCCCCTCATCAATTTTACAGGGAACTCCCTGAGAGTGGAGGGGGAAATCACTCTCCCTGTCACTGCCGGGGCCCCACCTCGGCAGAGCACCATCATGATGACCTTCATGGTTGTTAGGCTTCCCTCGACCTACAACATGATTCTTGGTCACCCCGAGCTCAATCTACTCGACGCAGTCATTTCCACCAAGCGGCTATTGGTGCAGTTTCCCACTCCTTATGGTGTTGGAGAAATGAGAGGGGCACCTCAGCCGATCCAACACTGTCTCCAAGCCATTCCTAGGACCGGAACTTCCGAGAAAGATCCCAGTGCTGATGACCTCGACCAAAGGGCGCAGGACCCTCGAGGTAGCCCGGTCAAGCGCCTATTATTGTATCCACTAGGAGCTGACCCGATGAAAATGATGCAAATTGGGGCCGAGATATAAGAGGAGGAGCGGGCCCACCTGTTAGAATTCCTTCAAGCGAATGCAGACATGTTCGCCTGGATGGTGGCCGATATGCCCGAGATTCCCCCCGATATTATCATCCACAAGTTGAGCATCGACCCGAAGTACCGTCATGTTTGACAGAAGAAGAGAAGCTTCGCCCTGGAGAGGCAACGGGCAATCAATGAGGAGGTGGATAAGCTCCTCGCAGCCGGCTTTGTCCGTGAGGTATAATACCCCAGCTGGCTGGCAAATGTAGTCATGATCAAGAAGAACAATGAAAAGTGGAGGATCTACGTAGACTACACCGACCTCAATCGAGCCTGTCCAAAGAACAGCTTCTCTCTACCAAAGATTGACCAATTGGTGGACGCCGCCTCGTGGCACTGCTTGCTCTTCTTTATGGATGCATTCTCCAGATACAATCAAATCTGGATGCATCCAGAGGATGTGAAGCACACTGCCTTCATCACCGATCGAGGGACATACTGTTACCGGATGATGCCTTTCAGCTTGAAGAATGCTAGTACCACGTACCAGCGATTGGTCAATCAGGTCTTTAAGGACCAGATTGGCTAAAACATGAAGTATATGTGGACGACATGCTCGTTATGAGCAAGCCGAAGTCAGACCACATCGCCGACCTGGCAGAGGCCTTCCACAACCTCTAAATATACTAGATGAACCTAAATCCGATGAAGTGCGCCTTCAGCATAGCAACAGGAAAGTTCCTTGGCTTCATGGTCACCCAAAGGGAAATCGAAGCGAACCCGAAGAAGGTCCAGGAAATTGTCGACATGGAGCATCCCACTTCAAAGAAGCAGGTCCAGCACCTGACGGGCCGGATTGCCGTCTTGATCCGGTTCATCTCAAGGTTGGCTGATCGTTGCTTACATTTCTTTAAGGCACTGCGCAAAGTGCACGACTTCGCCTGGACCAAAGAATGCAAAGCAGCCTTTGAGGAGTTGAAGAAGTTCTTAGCATCACCGCCACTGATCTCCAGGCTAGAAGAAGGAGAGGAGCTCCTACTAAATATAGCGGTCACCCCGGGGGCCGTCAGCTCAGTTCTTGTCTCCACATATAAGGACGGATCCCAGAAACTGGTGTACTATGCTAGCAAAATCCTCCGAGATGCGGAGATCGGGTACACCCACTCAGAAAAGTTAATTTTTGCTCTTATAATGTCTATTCAACGCCTCAGGCCATACTTCCAAGCGCATCTGATTGTGGTCTTGATGGACCAACCACTGGGCCGTGCTTAGTCGTCCTGACACATCCGGATGCTTGGCCAAGTAGGCGTTGAAGTTTAGTGAATTCGACATCGCATACCAGCCAAAACCGTCTCAGAAGGCCCAGGTGTTGGCCGACTTCTTAGTCGAGTACACGGGACTTGTTGAAGAGCCAGAGTAGACCACCCCGGAGCGTCAAGTGGAGCCCGAAGCCGAGGAGGAGTCTTGGGTCCTTCACATGGACGACGCATCCAATGCGAGCGGGAGTAGAGTATGCCTCATCCTCATTAATAGCAACAGGATTGTAGCCGAGTGTGCGCTCCGCTTTCGATTCACGACGATCAACAACCAGGCGGAGTATGAGGCACTCCTCGTGGGGCTGAGAGTTTTTCATGACCTGGGTGTACCCAACCTGAAGGTATTCATCGATTCCTAGCTGGTGGCTGGGCAGGTCTCAAGAGAATATGAGGCCCGAGATCCCTAGATGATGAAGTACCTGGAACGGGTATGCTCGAGCACGACATGCTTTCAACCCTTCAGCATCTCCCACATCCCTCACGGAGAGAACGCCCATGTCGATGCTCTATCAAGGCTCGTGACCTTGCCAGACTCGTCATTGGGGCATGCCCATATTGAGTACCTAGAAAATCCAAGCTACGAAGCTCCCGGAAAAGTCCAGCAGGTCACCCGGAGCCCAGCTGGATAGACCAGTACATCAGATACATCACTGACGGTACCCTACTAGCAGATCGAACAGAGGCTGGCCTTATCAAGAAGAAGGCTGTGCAATTCGGCCTGATGAACGGGCAGTTCTACCGTAGGTCCTATTCCTATCTGCTTTTGAAGTGCCTGAGACCCATAGAGGTAGTCTTTGTGCTCCAAGAAATACATGAAGGCCTTTGCAGGAATCATGTCGGAGGGAGGACACTAGCGTACAAGGCCCTCCGTCAGAGATACTACTGGGAAACCATCAAAGAGGACGCCGCCGACTTCGTGAGGAAGTGCGATTGCTGCCAGCACCATGCCACATACAGCGTCAACCAGCGGTGCCACTCTCCTAACTCTCCATGCCATGGACATTCGTCCAGTGGGGGATGGACATCCTTGATCCATTCCCTCCTGCATCTGGACAATACAAGTTTCTGATAGTGGTTATTGACTACTTCACCAAATGAGTGGAGGCAGAGCCACTAGCATGGATTACCGAAGCCAAGGTTCGCCAGTTCTTCTGGAAGTCGATCATCTGCCATTTTGGACTCCTCCACAACATCGTCACCGATAATGGATGGCAGTTCAATAATCGAGAGTTCGAAGAATTCTGCGCTGACCTCGGTATTCAATATCGCTTCACCTCGGTGGCTCATCTCCAGATCAACGGAGAGGCTAAGGTGACCAACCGGACTATCCTTCAGGAAATCCAAACCAAGTTAGATCGGGCCAAGGGTAGATGGACAGAAGAACTTTCCAGCATCCTTTGGTCCTACCACACAACACCCAGGATGGCCATGGATGAGACGTCTTTCAGCATCATCTTCGGTGCGAAAGCCGTCATCTCGATCGAGCTTTCTGTGCCCACACTGTGGGTGGAACATTATGATGAGATAGAAAATCTGGCCCGCCTTCTTCTCAACTTAGACCTCCTCGAGAAAAAAGAGACAAGGCTCGACTCTGGATGGCGGCCTACCAGCAGTGGGTAGCTCGGTACTATAATGCACCGGTGAAGCTAAAGATCTTCCGCCCAAGCGACCTTGTGTTGCATCGGACTGAAGCCTCCCAACCTCAGGAGTGCGGCAAGCTCTCGCCGAATTAGGAGGGCCCTTATAAGGTGGTCAAGGCTTTTCCCCATGGAGCCTACTACCTAGCAGAGCTGGACGGCACCAGATTCCCGTAGACTTGGAATGCCAACAATCTGAGAATGTATTATCAGTGATGTAAGGCCTTCCTCCATTAATGATAAAGTTCCTATTTATGCAAATCACTTTTACGTTGCAGGAATATCGCTGCTCGACCCCAGGTCTGGCAAGTTAAGCCCGGAAACTCCTGAAGCCCGGCATTTCAAGCCCGAAAAATCCCGAAGCTCGGCACTCTAAGCCCGAAAACTCCTGAAACCCGACACTCTAAGCCCGAAAACTCCTGAAGCCTGGCACTCTCTAAGCCCGGAAACTCCTGAAGCCCGACACTCTAAGCCCGGAAACTCTTGAAGCCCGGCACTCTAAGCCTGAAAACACTTGAAGCCCGGCATCTCTAAGCCCGAAAACTCCTGAAGCCCTGCATCTCAGGCTCGGAAACACCCAGTCACCTGGTGGGCCCACCGAGTGTAGCATCTTGACTCGGTCGTGCCATCGGCACTTGGAGATGGTTCCACCCGAGGTCGCCCAGACCTCTTCCGAGGAAGCACATGAAGCCCTACCGCCATGCTGCTTAGGAGGTGGGAACGATCCAGCAAGTCAAGGACTTCCTTCCTAACTGCCCCGTGTACCCATAGCTCAGCAGGAAAGTGTCCAAGGACATAAAGCCTCAAGGCAAGATGCCTCAGCAAAGACATGTAAGGGGACAGTTGAGGAGAAAAGGAAGGAAAGTTGCCAAAGTGTCGAGAATTCGAAAGAAAACAAATAAAATAGAATAGAAGAAAATTTCATTAAGAATTTTCAAGGTATTACATTATCTTTGGGCCCCGACAAGCCGGGTAGCCCAGATAGAGACAATAAAAGAAAAGGTACAAGAAGATGGGGGGCTCCTATGCTACTCCGCTGGCTCCTTCCCGCAGCAGTGCTCAAGATGGGCGACGTCTTCTGGGACCTCCGACAGCGGGGCTACGTCCAGGATCTCTAGCAACGGGGCTACATCGACGACAGCTGTAGGTTCCTCTGATTCGGCCACAGCCAGGATTGGGCCCTCGCATGGAGCTGCTGGGAAGGAAAGCCCATCCAAGCTCATGTCCGGAATGAGCTCCACCACCTTGGACCGGCAAAACATGAACCCCTTGAAGAACGAGTCCGTGGCCAATTCAGCATCGAATTCCTTCGAGGCTTTATAATTCGGCACCACCTCGACGGCCTCCTTCTTCGTAACCTCCATCAAGTCTATCGCCCCCGTAGCCTTCTCCTCGGTGGTAGCAGCCTTGCTCTCGACGGTAGCAGCCCGCTCCTGTGCCACCTCCAGCTGGGCCCGGAGGATTTGAGCCTGCTCTCTCTCCCGGGCCACTTCGGTGTTGAGCTCTTCCACTCTGGCCTCCCTGGCCTTGAGTTCCTTTGCTCGGCGTTTGGCCTAATTCCTCTCTCGGGCCAAGGACTCCTCTAGGCCCTTGAGGTGCCTCTCGGCACCCGCCACCTCAGCCCTCACTCTTTGTTCTTTTATTCGGCCTCCCAGGCCACGTCCATCTTTAGCTTGACCTCGGTCACCAGCGAGTCAAGCTGTTACACTCGCTGCTTGTCCCTCTTAGCCCAGTTCTTGCAGTAGTCTCATATGAGCAAGAGGTCCATCCCAAGTTGCACCAAGGAAGACATTAGCCAAAAAAAAACAAGAAGAAGAAAGGGAAAGAGGAAAAGACAAGAACACCCATCGAGAAGAGCTGCAGAAAGGTGCCAAGGATAGCGTCGGCCAGAAGCCTTCCCGCTTTTTCCCATCGATCGTGTGGTTGGATGGCGAAGTCCATCATGCGCTCGGCAAGGGCCCGATCCCGGACGAACGAGACGTTCGATGCCACCTTAAAGGGCAACTTGCAAGAGCTGCTCTTCTTCTTCTTCTTCACTGCTACCACGGCATCGCCCTCGTGACTGACCGAGGATGTCTCGAAATTTCTGTGGGGGCTCGCTTCCATGCCAGATGGCGTCGCTGCCTCCTCCTCTTCTTTCACTTCTACCTCGATAACTTCAGAAGGTGGTGTCGCCACAACGGTGGCAGCGGACCTGGCCCGAGTAACCACATCAGGCTCTCAAACTGGAGGCAAGTCCTGCTACCTAAACAGTTTGGGTGCAGGTTCGGCAATCCTCCTACTCGGCTCGGATGGCGCAGCAGGTTTGGCCATCCTCCTGCTCGGCTTGGATGGTACGACGGGTGCAGCCCTTGCGCCATCCTAGTTTCAAGGCCTCTTCGATGAGGACTCTTTGGCCTCCGCTGGTGCACCCCTCTTCCTGGAGAGCATGAGGAGTTCCTCCATGGAGTACTTCATGCCTGCACAAAGAAGAATGAGATCAGTTCCGAGCTTGAAGGGACAAGCAGAAAACAAAAATAAGTAGAGCTTGCACTGAACTCACCCAACTCCCGCATTGGGCTGACCCCGGCTTCGAACAGATTCTGCTGCAACAGCAGAACCTCAAAGGAAGGGATTTGGTTAATGCGGAGCTGGTCTTAAATTTTTCAATCAGTCACCTCGATAGCAGAGTTTCGATTCGGGGTCCGGTCTGGGTCGCTCCAAACCTAATCGACCTCCTCGATGGAAGTAAAAAAGTATTTGCTCTTCCATCCTTTGATGAAAGAGGGGAGCTCAAACTTAATGCCCTTTGGGCGTGGAGAAATAAACCACCACCCCTCCTTAGTTGGGTAGCATTTCAGAATAAACAAAATCCTAAACAAGGAAAAACGGGCTACGATCCCGTGGAAGTGGCAGAGGACAATGAAGCAAAAGATTGTCCTAACCGCGTTCGAAGCTAATTGAGCCGGAACTAAACGATAGTGGCTCAGCACAGAAAGAAAGAAGGGATGAAGCGGGAATTGAAGGTCCCGTGTGAGGGTTTCCTCGTAAAGGGCAATTCGACCCGGGCCAATGGAGGTGACCCGTTCCCCTGATTGCGAGACCAAGAGCCGGATGGAATCCGAGATGTCGAAGGTCTCCTAGATGATTGAGAGCTCCTTGTCGATTATCGTTAAAGCAATACCACCGGGACCAGTCGATCGAAAAGGTTCAGAAGAAGCTTCAGGAGGAGGAAGGCGAGCCCTAGGCTTCCCTATAACAATCCCTGAGGGGTGAGGCTTTCTGCAGATCTCGAAGTGGACTTCTTCCTCATCATCGGAGGAAGGAGTCCTCGACCGAGAAGGCCCAACCTCATCAGGATTGGTTGAGGGACGAAAGTTGCGACCCCAACCAGACATCTCAAGGAAGAAGATGAAGAAGAAAGAATAGAGAAGGAAGAAAAAGGAGATGGACAAAGTCTGGGAAGATCCTAACCCTGAAGATTAGTTCTACCCAACCAAAGGAAAAAGAAAAATAAAGAGGACAAACCTGGCTAGCTTTGAAGAAAAAGGATGGCTGGGAGAAGAGAGAAGGCTCTGGTTCGCTGGCGGCACAAGGAGTTTGAAAGAAGAAGTGTTTTTAGAGAACTGTCCTTCCCTTCGAAATGATCAGATCACAACCGTACCATCCCAGAGTCATCGCTGTCGGATCTGCGCCACGTATCAGCAATTGATAGAGGGCAACATTTCAGTTCGCTCGCGACCGTTTCGAACTCTACGTCAGCCATAAAACCTCGTCAGATGAATCCACGTGTCATCCCTGCATTGGCTTGGAGGTTCGCCTCGCGAGGCGCCAATGATTATGACAATTATGGCACCGGATTTTGGCCTTTCCATGTCAACACCGCATTTACTTCCTTCGCCCCGAGCGTCGTGCACCAACAGGACTTGAGAGTGGGGGGCAAATGATGTGGTGGGATCACTGACGTGGAACCCATGTCAGACCCAGTCAGATGCCATGTCGGAGGAAGCTACCACGTTGGACATCCCTCTTTGGACTCCTTCGCCAGTTGGCTCCCTCGAGGTCGAGATGCCCTGGCTGAAGTCGAGCTCTGGCTCTCTTCGGACTCCTTCGCCAGGTGGCTCCCTCGAGATCGAGACGACCTGGCCAAAGTCAAGCTCTGGCTCTCTTTGGACTCCTTCTCCAGGTGGCTCCCTCGAGGTCGAGATGCCCTGGTCGAAGTCGAGCTCCGGCTCTCTTCGTACTCCTTCGCCAGGTGGCTCCCTCAAGATCGAGACACCCTGGTCGAAGTCGAGTTTCTCCTCCCTGGACCAGCCCCACTTTGAGCGAGAGGACCGACAGCTGAGGGACGTCGCCGCCTCCCTTGAACGGTGGTAAGCCGCTCAAGGACCACGGAGGGGCACCCACCAGGCCGCAATAATTGTCTCTGCTACCACTTACACCAAAGGAAAAGGGGTCCCCCAATCGAAGCACTACGCTCCCGACCGACCGTCTGTGCCATCCAAAAGAGGAAGTTAACAGAGAAGATTAGAATCCACAGGATGGCTGCCCCCTGATCGAGGCTCTACCAGGTTTTCCAAAGTGGAGCGACCAGAGGGAGGGTCAGAGCGCACGGTGTAGTTTCCTATCATGAATGGGGAAAGGCACCTCATGCATGGCATGGAGCATCACCTTACACGCCTGCAAGCGAGGGGAGGATCCCAAGGTAGGCGACGCGCAGCCATCCTGGCTTAAAAAGAGTTCTCCAAGGTTCCAAGAGAAAGGTAAGTAACAAATGGACAAAAGGGACAGCATACAGGAGAGCAATTGAGAGGCCACCCTCAACCGTGGATACAAAAAAAAGAAAACGACCATGCTTGCCTGAACGCCGGTCGTCTCTCGCTGCGCCCTCCAGTCTCAGCCCCATTAATCTTCCCTTAAGCCGATGATCAACAAATTCGACCCATATTTCTCCCCCCGAAGGAGTACTTCACTCCTATCCAAGCAACCAGAGTCCGATGGGTAACTTTCTCCCCCTATCACCTTCATTATGTGAAAAGCTGTGTGACGGGTCCATAAAGAAAGCTTCCATCTCACCACCAACGGCAAGTACTGCAGTCTAACACCTGCCACTGAGCCCACGATCTAGGGACATTAGCCAGAGAGCCCGAGGGGCCCCCGCCATCTACCACCGGGCTCTCAGTTCAGCTCTTGCCTTGCTTACAGTCTGGAGATGTCCGCGGTGACACAACGAATTCCCGCCATCTATTACGAGGCTCACAGTTTGACAACTGCTGTGCTAATAGCCCGAAGATGTCCACAGAGACTCCAAAAGGCCCCCACCATCTACTGCCTGACTCTCAGTTCAGCTCTTGCTTTGCTCACGGTCTGAAGAAGTCCACAGTGACTCAACAAAGTCCCGCCATCTACCGCGAGGCTCATAGCTTGGCATCTACTGTGCTTATAGTCTGGAGAGGTTCACGGGGAACCCCGGCGGTCCTGTTGTCCACTGCTTGGCTCGCAAACCGGCACTCGCTGCACAAATGATCCTGGGATGTTCGCAATGATGCTAGAAGCTCTGCCACCTAGCTCGCAGCATGGTCAATCGACGAGCTAAGCCCTCTCGATGGACCCGCATCAAGGCTTCGAGCTCGGAGCAGTCCACCACCTGGACAAGGATATAAGACTCCTCCCTCGATTATTAAAACTCACCTCTAGTGCAACCTTATCTTCTGTTTGTGCAAGGACTTGTTCAACCAACTCCGTGCCAGCCTAAGCTCGGAAACTCCCAAAGCCTGGCACTCTAAGCCCGGAAACTTTCGAAGCCCGACACTCTAAGCTCAAAAACTTTAGAAGCTCGACACTTAGGACCAGAAGCTCCGCCAGCCTCTCGACTCTGGCCACCTTGCTCACAGTCTGGGGATGTCCATCGGGAAACTCCAGAAGTCCCGGCCATCTACCGCCTGACTCACAGCTTAGTGCATCAGGCCTCCCAGCTTCCTCCATCTAGCCTCTTGGCTCCAGTCGCCTTACTCACAGTCCGGAGATGTTCGTCGAGAAACTCCAGAGGTTCCGGCCATCTATCGCCTGACTCACAGCCTGACATATCAGGCCTCTCGGCCTCCTTCATTAAGCCTCTCGGCCTCCTCCATCTAGCCTCCCGGCTCTGGCCTCCTTGCTCACAGTCCGGAGATGTCCACCAAGAAACTCCAGAAGTTCCGGCCATCTACTGCCTGACTCATAGCTTGGTGCATCAGGCCTCATGGTCTCCTTCATCAGGCCTCCTAGCCTCCTCCATCCAACCTCTTGGCTCTGGTCACCTTGCTCACAATTCGGAGATGTCTGTCGAGAAACTCCAGAAGTCTCGGCCATCTATCGCCTGACTCATAGCTTGGTGCATCAAGCCTCCCAGCCTCCTCCTCCTTCATCAGGCTCCTCAGCCTCCGACATCAGGCCTCCTGGCCTCCTCTACCAAGCCCCCCGGCCTCCTCCATCAGGCTTCTCAGCCTCCTTCATCAGGCTCCTTAGCCTCCAGTGCCAGGCCCCTCGGCCTTCTCCATCAAGCTTCTCAGCCTACTTCACCAGGCTCCTCAACCTCCGGTGCCAAGCCCCTTGGCCTCCTTCATCAGGCTTCTCAACCTCCTCCATCAAGCTTCTCAGTCTCCTTTGTCAAGCTCCTCAACCTCCGGTATCAGGCCTCTCGGCCTCCTTCAGCAGGCCCCCCGGTCTCCTTTATAGGGCTCCTTAGCCTCTAACATCATCTTGCAAGAGCCGAAGGTCTGGGACAGACTTAAGATGGCCCCGAGCACATAACTCCCTGTTCTGAAGACTAAAGAAGGGAAAGAAAAAATGGAGACACCCCGGATGATAGAAGAAAAGTTTTTTTTTCATTTGATCAAAAGTCTCTTACATCAAGGGAGATCCCTTATAGGCCGAGGAATCTCTTAAATGCCATATTACAAGCACGAAGGGAAGGAAGCTTGGTCAGCTCCAGCCTTGGTCCTGATCTTAACCTCCATGATTGGCGTAGAAGGCACTAGTAGGATAGGCCGAGCCCATAGGGGCCCTGCCTTAGGTGTCCGTCGAACCTCTAGAGTTCAGCATCGGGACCGCCACCGCCTCTACCATGCCATCCTTGGAACTCACCGATCCCATAATTCCAAGAGCAACTGCAGTGGCTCCCTGATAGGCTCCCTTCCGTGGCACCATAACGGTCGCAGCCTCCCCCGCGACAACCACCACCCTAGCCGCCACCTCATCATCAAGGACCTTCAGTCTTAAGGGGAGGCGTGAGCAGCCTCTTTCTCCCTCTCTAGCTCTGCTACCCTCATTTTTGAGAGCATCCTCTTTTTCTCTCCTCCGAGGGTCCTCACTGGAGGAAACTTCAAGCTCAGTGGGTTTCTTCTCCAGCCTGGACTTCCACACCTTGGTACCATCCGATCACCCCTGAAGAAGGCGAAAAGACTCCCTCTCCCCCTCTGCCTCCTCGACCGGGGGACTGGAGTCCATCAGTGGTCCTCCTATGGCGCAGCCCTAAGGCAAGGGGAGGGAAGAAGGAAAAAGTATGGAGGACGAAGAGGAGTGCACTGTGGAATGTTGTGCATTGGCACCCAAAAGATCCCTTAAAAAGGCATGGTGGTAAGCCCTTCACAGTAAAGACTGCTGCTTGCCTCCGCTTCATCATGATGCAGAGCATATGCCCTTTCAACTCCCTGTCCAATGGGAGGTCTCTGCGTGGCCCTTCAGGATGCCTCAAATAGGCCAAGCTCGCGATCGTCGCTTTGATTCAAACGAAGCAATTGTGTTGCCTCAGTGCGAAACTGAGCAAAGCATCGCCTTATTTGTACCAGAGGCATGATTTTCGGGCCGCAGGCACCCGAGGCATTGATGGCATCATAGGAGCATCCCCCACATCAGCGGGCTCATTACTCCCTTCGCCCCGAGCGCTGGCATACTCTCGAGGCTCGAGAGTGGGGGGCATCTGATGTGGCGACATCCGTTGACATGGAGCGTGCAGGCGGCTACGACGATAGAAGACTTGCCACCCGGGCTCATTGGGCGAGCCTCCCATCTGAGGCTGGCTCCCTATCAAGGTCAGCACCCAATCGAGGCCGAGCTCATTAGGTGAGCCCCCCATCTGAGGCCAACTCCCTACTAAGGTCAGCCCCCAGCCAAGGACGAGCTCATTAGGCGAGCCCCCCGTCTGAGGCCGGCTCCTTGCCAATGTCAGCTCCCAGCCGAGACCGAGCTCACTGGGCGAGCCCCCTAGTCTAAGGACTGCTCCCTGCCGGGAACGTGTTCGCACCCTGGAGCAGAGCCCCTGATATGGAGTTCCCTCCAAAGGAACAGATATTTGAATTTTGGCAAAGCAAAGCCTGTCCGCTCGTAGCTTTCTGCAAGCGGTGTTAGAGGTACGACATGGGCACCCCCAAACCCCATGCCTAGCGATGTACTGCCATGTCCATAGCCACACCACCAATAGCCGCTGACGATCATGGTGCAACACTCAGAGCTTCCCAAAGAGGAGAATCCGGCAAGGCCCCAGGACCTGCAGCCCTGGGCGGTCTCTCCCAAAATAAAAGCACCCCCTATAAGGATCCTGGAAGCCAAGAAAAAAAGAAAGAGGTCTCTCTGGCTAGATCGCTGGAGAGGTCTCTCTCTCTCTCTCTCTTTCGGAGGTTCCCCCAAGGCCACAAGGGTCTGACCCAGCCTTCGAAGGAAGGTAAGGAAGGTAAGCATGCAGAAAAAAGTGGGGGAGAGGTAAGTAGGCAAGCAACCAAGCACCGCCGGGCGAACTACCGGCAAGAGAAGCTTCCTCGCTCCCCGCTTTCGATCCCTGCTCTTTTCCATTCCTTTACATACCTGTTCTTAAGTCACACTCTCCCGGTGAACGGGTCCCCCAAGCCCTACGCCATAAAGGTCTTATCTATGTTGCCCAGAAATGGAGCCCAAGAGGGGGTGAATTGGGTCTTTTAAAATTTAAAATAGTAATGTGAAGGTCTAGTGGTGTTTGTGAGTAATAAATTCAATGTACAAGATTGAATGCAGCGGAAAGCAGTAAATGAAATGCAATAAACAAAGAGCAAGAAGGAAAGAGGCAATCACACACAAACATAATATTTATAGTGGTTCGGTACAAACCTAGCACCTACATCCACTTCCCAAGCCACCCTTGGAAATTTCATTATAATCCAATCAAGATTACAGCTGACTTATTTTTTAAAAGGCTCACAAGTCAAAACCTATGTTGGTTTTATTACCTAGGCTCACCAACAAACCTTTACACTTGTTTTGTCTTCAGGCTCACAAGTTAACCCTAGTTGGTTTTGTCCCTTTGGCTCACCAACAAACCACAACAACCTTCTTTCAAGACACCCTTGAAAGTAAGATCAAATCACAAGATAAAAGCAGATATATAATTTCAAAAATTAAGACAAACTCTCTTCAATAGTAGAATAGAAGCTTTGAAGCTCAAGATGATGCTTTCTCTTGTCTCCTCCTTGGAATATTCTTCAAACTCCTCTTTTGGAATGAAGTAAGGATGGGCTTGTAAGCTTTTTCAGGGAATCAAACTTTAAGTGGCTCTTGATGTGAAGTTCTTAAGAAAATCTTGGCTTTTTGGCTTTCAATGGACTTCAATACACTTCTCTTGCTTTTGAATAAGGTTGGTGGAGGTTAAATACAACTAAAAACTTCCAAAAAATGGTTTGTGACCGTTAGAGCCTCGAATCTAGCCGTTTGGAGCTTGAAAAGTGATTTCTACAAGTCAGAAAAATAGATCCGTCAGGGCTGTCAGACTTCAAGTGTCGACACTTGGCTGTTCAGGTGTCAACACTTGATTTCTAGGTGTCGATACTTGAACTTTCAAGTGTCGACACTTGATGCACGGTGTCGATACTTGACACAAAAATCTCCATTGGCAAAGTTCTATATTTTCAAAAATCTCAGGCCTTGAGTCGACACTTGGAAACCTAAGTGTCGACACTTGAAATGCAGGTGTCAATACTTGAGTTCTGGGTGTCGACACTTGGCGTGCCAAGAGATTTTTCTGCGTGCCAAATGCTGAAGTGTCGATACTTGACTTCCCAGGCGTCGACACTTGACCTTGAAAAGTTCATAATCAAATGCGAATTAAGCCAAAAATACAAGCATATATTTTGAAACTAAAATGGAATATAAGCAATCAATAATTGAACATGTAAAAGCCCTTTTTGCATGAAGAGGATGCTCTTAATTATGAAAAATACTCCGTGCCACGGCGTGCCACGATACTTAAACTTTTGAGAATTTGAGGTGCTTGCTTCCTGAAAACTCATAGCTAGAAATACATATTAGTATACAATATGTGCTCAATGTTTTGTTATTCATCAAAATCACTGGGTGGAGCCAACAATCTGTTTTCCTCGATCATCCCACTGACTTGATCATCGGAGTATTCTCACCGGAATCCTCGGTCCGGGTCTTCCCTATCTTGCAGGAAGGAAGGAACGAAGAGGGCCGACATGGCCGTCGGCGGGCAGCTGCGGAGCGGGATGGAGTGGATGGGTTTCGGAGAGGCCCATCGCGGTGCTCGACGGCGATGGAAGGACCCCCCGCATGACCGAGCTGCAGGTGGCGACGATCTTAGCGACAACAGTATGGATATGTCTTATTTGATAATTATAAAATTTTATTGTATTTGGAGATATACAGATTCTTGTAAAGTCGTAAGATTTCTCTAGCTTGTGATATAGCATGTGATTAAAGATAAATCATGATTGAGGGTACATATATTTAATTTATTTTGATTATGAGATACCTCTTTTGGTTATGTACCTGATAGAAACCAGGTGTCGAGTCTTAGATTTGTTGTGCTATCTCGTTATGGACCTCATTGTTAAGTATGTGAGACAGAATGACTTGTTGTTTGATGCCATTAAATTTCTCTTATTTATTTTGTTTCTAAGCATATTGAAGAGCAATTGGAGGACTGACAATGAAAATAAGCATATTTTATTTTAATCATCTTGATTCTATTTTTTTGCTACACTACTACACCAAGACTCATGTCGATGGTGTTTATGATGCTTGTAACCATGGATAAGTCTTGTATAGGTTAAGTAGTACAACGATCCCATGATTCGGCATCATAGATACTATTGAACCGAGTCATTTGTAAGTACTGTCTATGGATCAAATGGTGGCCACATTTTATTTTCAACCCGAGAGTTATTTTTAAAATAAAATATTTTTAAAATTATAACTAATGCAGTCCAAGTAAGAGAATGTAAGAATTTCTTTAATTTGGGCTAACATTATTGGTATTTTTCTTTTATTAAAATCCGGGTTGATTTTATGGTCTATGTTGATAGATGTAGGTTGAGTCTATTATTATGCGATCATTGATTGGGCTAGGAGTACCTCATGTGATTTAGTATGGTTGAGGCGGCATAGTATAGGTCTTAGCCCGACTTGACTCTTGATGAGAGAGTCAGTTAGGGTATTTTCATTTTATTGGCTAGTTCCTCTCTCCGCTTCCTCTATTTATATATATCACATATTCGATGATTTATCATACGGTGATTTTCTCCATCGAGAGCCACCTTTTCTGAGGAAGCCCGGAGAGAAGGACTCTCTGCCTTCGATGTTCATGCGAGCATCACTTTTAGGTGGGATTCATGGTGAAAACAGGTATGCATCGTAATATTTTTTCTTAGATCTATTTACATGATTCTAATCATTTGATTGATTATAAGGATTTAGAAAAATATTTTTTCTACAAAAAAAATCATTCATTACTTGCATACATGCATCATGGGCCTGTACACTACCAATCACATCCGTTTATTTCTATAGATCCCATCCTTCAAACATAAACCTCAATGCATTCCTTATATAAAAATACACGATGGTATGCATAGCCACATGATGCGGATATCGTGAGGTATAGTTTTTTTTTGAAAAAAAGCTTTTCAACATTTTCACCGATCATTCATATACGTAGCTTAAAGTGTCATGGGAGCTACAAAATTTGATTAACGGGTCTAATAATTAGTTTTGTGGGAGTAGATGGTTGGAACACATTTCTTGCAGTTGATGAACGGTAAAGAAGGAAAAAAAAGAAAAATCCCTTGCCCATGTACACTTTTGCCACCAAATTCTTTGAATATGCGAGTAGCCATGTGGAATTTCTGACCAAATATTTATTATAGCCATCCAAGCAAAAAAGTCCCCGGTGGTCATCAAAGAACTTGAATTACAAGCTGGTGGTTGGGTGATTAATATTCACCTGAATTCAGGACCTATGTTAAATCAACTCCTTTAAAGCTGCAGTTTATTAATAAAGTAAAATAAAAGAAATGTGACCAAACTTTTTGCTATGACTCGTAACCATGTATAAATGACAGTTTTGTAGCTCAAGCAATTGAATATATAATTCCATATATGTGAGAGTGCATTTTCCATACCAAAACCTAGCTAAGAAATATGCATTGGTTGCACTCTACGTAATGTGATTTCTCATAAAATCAGCCCAACATCTTAAATTAGGGTGTGTAGTTTGAGTTTAACCGGGAAGACCCGTACTTATATATGGATCATCCTATACTGTAGATCATCTGCTAGACCGCCGTAGGCATATGTTGTGATCTACGATATCTTTTACTGCACTATATATGAACACTATGTATTTTGGATAATTGTAGCTAAAGTTACAGCCAAGATAGATAGGGTGCTTGTTAACACATTAATTATGAAGCCTTCTAATTCAACGGTTGTATAGGCCTTCGATTTATATCCAGCATTATTTTGAATCCTTACAAGATCGAATCAAGTTTTAGTAATTAATCAATGTATTAATTTACAAAGCATATAGGTTGCATGAACATTGGTGTGAGCTTGTTCCTGGTTATCTTTCATCCTTAGAGTTTGTCAAAGTCAATTTCGATGGCAGTATAAGCAACAGTAACGGTGATACAGGCTTTGTCGTCCATAGCCTCGATGCCAGGCTCCTGGTAGCAAGAGGCTCTCATCTCTTTGAGGTGTTTATCCCAAGAGCAAAGCTTCGCACTGCTTAGGCAGGCATCACCATTGCTAGGCAGGAGATATGGGTTAAAAGGATTATCCTTGAGGGAGATATATTCTAGACATCACCTTAGGATGTTTGGGGGAGAGTTTGAGCTCTGGAAGCGCATATGAGGTCTAATGAATCATGAAGACATGAACGGGGTCATTGCAGTAAGGTTCTTGATGCACAACGACTAGTGCTTCATGTTCGGCTGCCCAAACGACATCGGATTGTTGTGAAATTTAGTAGAGTACTTCCTCACTGATGTCCTCAGGTCCATACATGAGCATGGCGATCACAATATAGTGAATGTTTCTAACATTTTAAAATGCATGATGCACAGTAAATATGTTTAGTACTTTATAGACTGCTGTTTGGCTTTCTTAAGCACTATTTTTTAATTTGTTGTCTGAGTTGTTTCTTGTGCAAGGATGGACTTCAATTTCTTTACCGTATAGATCAACTATGATAGATTTTTTAAGTACGATCCAAACTACCGTTATAGTGAGGGCAGTATAAAGCACTTTAATAGCTGTGACAGAGATAGATTTAGTATCATAGATTTAGAAAACATGATGGTCAATTAGGGTACACAAATTGTACCTACTTTTATTATCTCATGCCTGGAGATGATGATATATTGAAGATGTTGGCTTTCATGTGACGTATTATGTGTAAGTATATGTGGTACTAAGCAGATATAGTAGACATTTCTTCCTCTCAAACAGGCAATGAGAGCCCGTTGGTGTGTATCCCAGTCACAAGGATAGAAGTGTCCACCAAGAAAGATGCAATTGCATCAACATCAAAGATCCAAATAAAGAGATTCTCAGTAAAAAGGATTGGTGGTTTTAGATTTAAAGATGATGAGAAATTGAAAGATATTGTAGTTGCTACTACAAAGCCTATAATTGACAGTAAAAGTAATAGTGATGAATCACTTAGTCAGGTAAGTGATTCGGATGATGATGACGATGATTTATTTGATGATTACATAAATAGAGATGTTATTGAGAAGGAGGTGAGACCTTGGGCACATCATTCTTCCCTTAATGGAGGTGCTAATTTTTTTAAAGAGGAGTAGTCCACTGGTAAGGAACTAGAGAGTAGTAGCAGCTCCCATCTCCGCAGCTTGGGCACTAATAGTGATTCAGATGCTAGGATTTAGGATTCTAATTATCCTTAATTCAATGAATTTGCAAATGTTAAAAAAACTATCAAACTTTTAATTGGAATAACTATTAGCAATACCGCACAACTTTAGGAAGTTGTTGCATTTTATAGCTTTTCAGAGGATTTTGATTACGTATATAAGAAGAATGAAGCCAATCAAGTTACTGTTGTATACAAGCTTGCATGTGGATGAAGAATTCATGCTTTACCAATATAGAGGGAGATGATCTATCAAATAAAGACCTTCCAACTTGTATATAATTGCGGACAACAATTTGAAAATCACCATATTACATCCATGTTTCTAGCAAAGAAGTACCTTGACGATATTAGAAGTGGTACGAAATGGAGTATCAAGGACTTTTAAGAGCAAGTTAAGAGGGATATGAAGGTTTCTTTTTCAAGAGCACAATGCTATATGGCCAAAAGTATAATATTGGAGATTTTTCAGGATAACTACAGGGAGCAGTATGACCATTTATGGAAATACTATCAGATCATCAGACAAACTAATCCTAAGAGCACGATGTTGATAGATATTAGTAGGCCTGATGAGAGTAGCTAGTCCATTTTTAGGGGTTATATACTATTGTCTTGCAACATGTACGCGCATAGTTTCATCAAAGGCTGTATACTTATCATTATTGGTCTAGAGGATCGCTCCTAGTTATAGTGGAAAAGGATGGTAATAAAAATATTTTCTTCATCGCATGGGTTGTGATCAAGGTTGAGATGAAAGACGGTTGGAGTTGTTTTTTAACATCCTTATTATGAGAGATTGGTCCATTAGAAGAGCATAGTTGGACCTTTATGTCGGATAGATAAAAGGTATATTTGTCTTATTCAAAACTTATATTTTTTAATATATTTGATTCTATATCATACATAACTTATTCATTTTAATTTTTTATAGAATCTTGTTAAAACCTTTGAGAGTATTAGTCTTACCGTTGATTATAAATTTTACGTGCAACACTTGCACACCAATTTTAAAGCCATTGGGTTTAAGGGCAAGAATTATATAGGTCCCTTTGAAAGTGTATCAGGGCAACCACATTTCTTGACTTTGAGGCTGCCATGATGGCTAGACATGCTATACTTCGATGAGACAGCATGGTAGTAGCTCTGACAGTACCCACCTGAGCTATTATCGAAGCATGTTTTTAGTCTTAGAAGCAAGTCGAGCATACTGTTGAACAACATATATGAGTCCTTCAACAAGTATATTATAGATAGTCGAGACAAGCCTATTATCATCTTGTTCGAGACTATTTGAAGGCTATTAATAAAGTGGTTCTAGGTAAAAGAGAAGGCTTACAAAAAAAATTAGGCTCCTTATATCCTTAGATTTAAAAGAAGTTGGAGAAGGAAAAATTGGAGGCTATGGACTGCCACTACATATGGGGAGGGGGCCATATATTTGAAGTTGAGTATCACAATGATAGATTTATATGGATTTGGAGGAGAGTATATGTGGATGCAGGATATGGGATTTAACTAGCATTCCATGCTGTCATGATATAGCTATTATATATGTTAGCAAAGAAGCAGAATACGTTGTTAGTACATGGTACACTAAAGCATCATGGGCATTGGCCTATAAGCATGGCATTAAGCTAGTACCAAACATGAAATCTTGGCCACGAACAAAATATCCCATTATATCCCTCCTCCCCTTAGGGCTCATCCAGGTAGATCCAAGAAGATAAGAATAAAATAAAAATATGAGCCAAAAGATTCTAGTAAAATCAGAAGAAGGGGTACATCCTTAATATGTAGGAATTACCAACAATTAGACCATAACTCTAGGACTTACAAAGATCCTAGGAAAAAGACAGAAAAAATAAAATACCACTGCATCCAGTTAAATCGTGAGCCACATTAGTAGGAAAAGAGAGAGATCACATATATGTTTACATTCAACATTATAGTTAACAAACATTTACTTATCTTTTGGTACTTTTTTAACAGGTTCAAATGGGTGGAAGAAGAAAGAAGTCGGCAATTTCAGGAAGTACTTCCTCCTAGCTAGCTCCCTCCCAACTTCTCTCCTCGTAGCTAGAAGGACCCTCCTCTCAACTAGCACTTTATTTCTTCAAGCTAGCTCCCTCCTAGCAATAGCCAACAGTTGTAGCTCATTCCTCTCAGCCAACAGCACCTCATTCATCTTAGCCAACCTCAATATCCTCTCAACCTCGGCCATTTTTGGATGTAACATTTTAAATATATTATTTTAGATAATTGGGATATCATTTTGATTATAGACTTGGTTATATTTTGTATGTACTTAAATCTATGATATAATATATTGTGTTACCTTATGAAACATCGTAATACATTCATGTATTATTGTGAAACATTGTAAAACTTGAAAAATATTTCAATACATTATGATTTCTTTACAAAATTTTTAATACTTTATGATATTTTATTAAATATTATGATATTTTGATGGATTATGATAAAAAGATATCTTACATGTATCCCCGAACTACATATGCTAAAGTGCCTCTATTTAAATTTTTGTTAAACCAGAGGATGTATATTCAACTATTTAATAGTAGAAGGGGTGTAAACATAACAAGAGAAAAAGTTTAAGGGAGCCTGTTAAAACTTTATAATATAAATGGGGATAAGTTTGTGATATTAAGAAAAGTTAAAGAAGGGCACTAAAGCTTTATAAAGTAATTCAAATCATTACTTTATAATATTCTAATTTTAGGAAATGAATAAATATGTTGGGTATCCTTTACTATGCAACTAGTTCTTATTTCTTAACTATTAGAATCGTATTTAAGAAACAAACATTACACATTCATTTTTTAAGTATGCCTAATTGGGACCAAAATGTACCTGTAGCAGTAACAATGTGATAATTATAATGAGCAAATATATTAGGAAATTAGAGAATATTTTTTTCATTGTATAAATAATTAGATATTACAACATTCTGCTTAGAATGTCCCTTAAACAAGCTAGAAGACTTTTAAAACAAAAGTCGGATATTCAACTAAGCATAGTCAGTACATTTAAAATTCAAAACTGATTACATAAAAAAAAGCATAGCAATCCAGCATGCTAGTATATACTAAGTAGTCCAGTATCCCTTTTTTGTAGCTTAGCATTTGACCCTCAAATTTTTTATTCCATTGTAAAAGCATGTTGATGATATCTTTGTCCCTCGCATTGGAGGTGCATCATGCCAACAGAAGTATCCATAATCTTCATTTATCTAGAAAAATAATTGAGGTTAAAGCTAAAGATTGGGTAAAAATAGAAAATAAGGAATATGACAAAGTACCTCATACATTTCGCATCCAAAGAAAATGTCGGTTAGGATGGTTCAAGAGGTTTTTATAGGCGATTTGGCTCTATAATGACAAAAATTGATAAAAATTCGGGAAAAATAACCGGAAGAACTTGATTTGGAACCATTCATCGTCTCTTTCTCCATCGATAACCCTCCTTTTCCTTTGCAATTTTTTTCTTCTCCATCGATAGCATATATGGAGATTCCTTCTTCTCCACCCATGACTAATTTGATCGAAGATTTCTTTCAGCAGCACTTATGAGGTTTCGTTTTCCTCCCCTCCAAATTTAGGTTATTCAAAACCTTTAATCATACGAGGCATATGATTTTACATTTTTGGTACTATGGCTAACACTCCACTAGTAATTGAAAGCAAGGATAATTTTATCATTTTATAAAACTAGGATATAATGTCAGGATCATATGATAGCATTCCGTTAATAGAGATGGACAGAAGGGTCACATTGATACAATTTATTAATTTAAAAGATCAAATGTTTTAAAATTAAAGAGGTGTAAGTGAAATTAAGATAGAGTTGAGAGAGTATACTTATAATTATCCCTTTTTTTGTGTTAGAAGAGGGGTATTGCTAGTTTATAAATTAAAAAGTATTACACAAACATATATCCAATGTTACTTATAAAAAGAGAACTTGCAGCCTGAACTAAAAAGAAATTATAACTCAATACATACTTAAAAATCTAAGTAGTTTAAGAAAAGTAAGAGAAACAACATAACCCATACAAACACATAGATTGATATCATAAAATGTTTTAGAAGGAATTGGTTGGACGGTCACAATAATGAAATTCAAAAGTTCAAGGGGAATATAGAATATATTCCTTGTAGTTGACCATTAGCAAAAAGGGCGCACAGAATGTTGTCTTCCGTGGCTCTTGACATTTCCAAGTGAAAGCGATGATTATCCTGAATGACCTGCGACCAGTTTCGACCGGAATCAAGGGGATATAGTCCAATTAAATGCATAAACGGTCGAAGAGGTGACGAAGCCACTCCTTTTCCTTTCCAATTAAATTCATTCGTGGATTGATCAGGTAAAAACCTGAGCAAAGCAACCGGATCAAGATTTATAGAGGACCCCTCTAGCACGACAACCACTCCATAGAAGGGCCAGATGGAACTCTAGCTTCCATTATACTTTCTCTCACTACCTGTGAACTTTCTTTTGGATTAAAAAAAAAAGGAAAAAAAAAAAAAAAAGAGGAGGAGGAGGAAGCTTTTGATTGTATCTTGTAACTAGTTCTTTAAGATTACCATCGTTTGTTACTTCGCATTGTTGTTTGGGCCTTTACATTGGCATTGCATGCGGATCCGGGTCGGATTTTAGACAATATGCGTGAACAGGATGCGGGTAGGCATAAGATGGAGCCAAACCCGACCCGTTGATACTCCATCACGAACCCAAGCCCAAAACCTTAAACCCTAACCACCCCCCCCTCTCGTCAATCTCTCGTCTCGCTCCCGACCACTTCACGAAGTCCTAATCGACCAAATTTGCCTCTCCCTCTCCTGCTTGAGAAACCCTAACCCGGTCAGGGCTCGTTCTCAGGTAGGGTTAGTTCTTTCCCTTCAGTCAGTTCTTGTCTCTGAGCATGTTGTCTTCTTCGATTTTCGCCTTTTCATTTACATTTTTCCGATTGTACGTGTCTTTATAGATTCTTGATCGATTGATTCCCTCGCATGTCTCAAATTTACACTCAATTGATGAAAAATTTTGTCTTTTTAATTCGAGAATTAGCATTTTCTTTCATTTAGGAACGGTAGATTGTAGCCCGAGTATTATATTCTACTTTCCTTGCATCTAAGCGCTTCTGCTTTGTAAATCTTTCCCCTTGTTTGTTCTTATGTTCGAACCTGGTTTTCCTTGGATATTTTACTAATTGCTGCACAAATTTAAATTAGAATCCATCCAAAGTAGGAATTTTTATGTAGTGAGAGAAGTAATTCTTTAAACATTAGATCTTCACCTTTTGTTCCTGCTTCAATTAAGTAATCGTAACATGCCAGGATTATTGGGAATGGGAAAGAAGCGGAAGCATGAGGAGGCTTCAGAAGCTCCAAAGAAGGAGGAAACATCCGCAATGAGACCCCAGCGGACTCTTACAGGTTGGAAAGAGGGGGGAGTCGAGAAGCAGAATGATTCTCCAGTTTTTAGAAACAAAGAGAAGGTTCTGGTTACGTGCTCAAGGCGAATAACTTATAGGTGGACTATAATAATTATACCTTTAGAATCCTAGTTTTTGAAAGGTTCTTCTTTTTCTTTTTCTATTGTTGAATAATATTTTATCTGTATTGGTAGGTATCGACATTTGATGTTGAATGTAGTGTCTCTTCTTCCTCACTGCAAGAAAGATAGCAAGGTTGAATCTAAAGAGAGCAAAGGGGCTACCCTTAATGAGCTGGTTGAAGTCAGGAACTGCTCCAGCTGCTTGTTTTTTGAGGTACAGGATCAATCTTTTTATCATATGTTACTTGCCCACCCAACTATTTGTATGGGAGGTACTGTGCTTGCTTTTGGTGAATATCACCATAATATTAGTCCTCTGGTGTATTTAAAACTCAGCAACCATGAGCTTAGCAGCTGGAAGCATTTGAGATCAAGAATCTTCAATATAAATGGTGGATACATTACTATTCTTTCTTAAATCAAGTAAAAGCGAACCATTTTTTTTTCCAGTAACTTGATTAGAATGCTAAGTCAGCTTGTAAGTCTAGCAGATTAAAAGCAAAGTTTGGTTACATCTGATATTTCTACTCTATCATTACTATTTTTTTTTCATTTTAAATTTTTTAATGCAATCATGATTGCAATTTCTGTTTGTTGATTCCTTGTGTGATACTTTTACTTCAGTGCAGAAAGCAGAAAGATCTTTACCTCTGGATGGTCAAGTGCCCAAGTGGACCATCTGTCAAATTCTTGGTTAATGCTGGTACATATTTTCAATCCCTAACATCATATGAATCTGCCTAATGGGTCTAGGTCTTTAAGAGGTTTGCAACATGATGTAGAATTCTCAATTACCATTTTAACTTCTGCATCAGCTGAAGTCTGTCTTTTGATTGTAAATAAGAACTTGAAACAATTCTATCGTGTCTGTTTACTCTGCAAGCATCATACATTTATGCTTTAATTAACTATATATCTTTCATTATTTATAGTGCACACGATGGAGGAATTGAAGCTTACTGGGAATCACTTAAAAGGATCTCGCCCAATCTTAACATTTTCCACAAATTTTGGTAAAGAGCCTTACTGGAAGCTTCTAAAGGAGATCATAGTACAGGTATGCTGGTTTTGGTGGTAGAAATCTGAATTTCGAAAATTGTTCAGAATTTGAATCCTTATGCTTGTTTTGACCAAGCATTTCTATATAAAACCTAAAATTTTGAAATAAGAAATGAAAGCACTCATCTTATTGGCCACTTTCTATTTACAGAAAATGCAAATCAATAAACTCTAGCTGTGTCAAAAACTCTCCTGGTTCAATTAAAAGTTATCACTTGCTTGAGCATTTTTTTTTAAAAAAACCCCCTAAAATTCTGAAATAGAAATATGCAACTTAGATGGTTATATTGAACAGAGTGACTCCTGAAAAATATAGTTTAATAGATTAAATCAAAATTTGAGGCATCAGTCTATGTATGGCAAATGAAGTATAAGGCTCTTACTAGAATTGCATATGCTGTTGTGACTCATTTTTAAGTTTTATGTTGTATCTCAGCTTGGTGGTGTAGCTATATAGAATGGTGCAATTATGGTTGCCATTTCAAGATAAAATTGAGCCTCTTTCCTTTGGACCTTTTGCATGTCAAGGGCATCAACGTTTTTTTTTCCTTTTTTTCTGTTTGTGTGAACCTCTGTGGTGTTTTTCAGTATCATATTTGTTACTGTTAGATGTCAGACATGCCAGTGGTATGTGTACCTTTAACAATGAAACAGAACGACCAATCGACTTGTAGAGAAACATTGAATTTGGAATAGGATGAACTAATGTTTGATTTGGTGAAGATGGGCCTGTGAAAATGTTTCATGGTTTTATTATCTCAAGTACTAGCGACAAACATTTGGAAGAGATGTTCCAAAATTTGAAGAAGCCATCAGGATTCAACCTCATGAATTAGTGTGCTTTTTTAAAAATTAACTTTACATTGCAGTTCTCAAAAAAAAAGTTTAGTCTTGCTGGAGTAGTCGAGTAGGTAAATGTGGTTTTTTCTAAATTCTGCATGTTGAAGTGGTCTTTTTTTTATTATTATAATTATTTATACTTCAGGATGTTTGTTGAATGTGGGAGAACTACACTCGGTTGCATTACAGCTGTAGCTGGTTAGTCTGGCCTGGTTGGTACCATGTACATGAGAACCGGTCACTCATATCTGGATGAATGATGAATATCACCAAGTTTGATATTGAAATAGATTTTTTTGGGCAAGGAAAGCACGGTTGTACTTAGCAATAGCGAGAGGAAGGCAGACTTTGATAAATCTCCTACGTTAGTTGCCCACCTATCCTATCATGCAACAAAATTATATTGGAGAGTGAATTTGGGGTTGCCATTGTTTTGTAAATTGACATAGTGGGTCATGTACCTATGAATAAACATGGAAATTCATAACTCCATTCTTGAATTGATTTCATTAGAGGATAAAGGATCAATTAAAATTATAAACAAAAAATTACATAACAACACTCTTTAAATTTTGGTTTTGCAGTGTTTAGGCTTTGATTAGGATGAGCTTCCTTGGAACAGGAAAAGGAGAAACTATGCTTGCTTAAGGAGTGACCAAATTGGGATGAAAGGTTAGTCTTGAAACAGATAAAAGATCTTCAAATCTGATGGGGACCCATATGTAGAATTGCGATATATTATTGGAGAAAAATAATTTCTACCTTTCATATAATGTGTAATAAGAAATATGTGAAGGGTAATAGTCTCTCCATTGACATTTTGTCGGGCATCGAAGCATACTTATTTTGAAACTGGAAAGAATAATGTGCAAACCAGATCATCATGCAATTAGTAGTGCCATCTTAAAAGAGAACCTTTATTTGTGACGTAAGTAAAGGAATTGTGTTAGCATCAAATATGTGAAAGGCATGGTGGATTGTATTAGCCTCAATGATTCTTTTGTTATGCAAATATGGGATAAGATTTTATGCTTCCCAATTGCTGATGAGCCCCTATGGTGTTCATTTTCTAGTAGCTATGGAATATGAGGGGCACGATTTAGAGTGAGTTTTTTTAACTCATCAGGCACAGCAATCTGATACTCTTGCTACACAAGTTACCACATAAGTGGTTGCCTTATATAGGTGATTCTACAAAGTGTAGACTCATATAAGAATAATAATTTGTTGATAGACAACATAGGGAACACACTGAAGGCCTATAACATGGTGTAGACTATACTGATAATTATTTAGAACATTTATTAGACTAAGGGTGAATTATCATCCAAAAGTATTGTCATTTCCGATGGTGATTGAAAGTGGATGATAGTGGAAAACCATGAAAATTAGTTTCGCAAACACAACTACCATATTATCTAGGATTTTCTCTAATTGTTCTGCAATCCAAGCTGGATTCGAGATGTTTTTACATCTTTCATAGTTGCCTGGCAATATTATTAAAATTCAGGTGATAAGTTTTTGATTGGATGATGATATCAAAGCATTAGTTGCCATAGCTGTTGGTCATCGCAAGATGACAGGTCTAGGCTTTGAAGCAAATAATGATACAAAGAGTCCGGCACTCTAGGCTGTACCATGAAGTTTGCATTGCTTTCTCCCATTTTGTAACACAGCAATATTGTAACTGATATTTTTTTTTTTTTTAATATCTGCATGATTCTGTAGCTGATTTTAATGGCCCTTGCTGAAAAGATTCTTTGCTTGTCTGTGTTCATGACATTGTTTTGCTGCAAATATACTAATGCCTTTCTTTCTAATTGCAGATATTTGGTACACCGAAAGATCACAGAAAAGCTAAACCTTTCCATGACCATGTCTTTGTTTTTTCCATTGTCGATGATCACATATGGTTTCGGAATTATCAGGTGATTTTGTTACACAATCATGCTTAGGATTGGTTGCAGACTTATCTATATACAAGTTAGCAATGTTGTGTTGGCAAGATAAAAGTTTTGAACACGTGAAAACACCATTCAATTTTGATGTATTTTGGCATGAAATGTGAATTAGGATCCTATTGTTAAGCATGGTGCCTAGTGGTTAGCATCTATCACATGTGGTGCCTCACAGTTATATGAAACAAGATCCAGTCTGAATGAATATATTATGTCTAATGGCATCCACTTTATCTAGATAATGAGTTTAAGTATTCAACATAAAGGTAACAATTACTGGTTGATTTATTTGACCTGGGAACAACTAAACCTGCTGCTTGAGTACAGCTTCGGTGCAAACACAATGAATTAAAGCTTTTAAAAAGTTATATGGAAGTGCTTATGAAGATGTGGAAGTGAGTCTGCAGATAAATTTCATCATGGGTGCAGCCTTAGATTGAAAGATCCTGGCTAATAAGTTCTGTCAAAATTGAAAGTCCAAGCCACATGTTCTGTTTATGGTTAAGTACTGGCCTCGGAGGGAGGCCTGAGTCTACTCTTAAACTTAGTTATGGAAGCTACCATAACTATTATGATACAATGAATAGCTTTTGGTGGCCAAAAAAGCATTTGAATTTTGAATGCACCGAAAATTTTACTGAAAAAAATCCTACTGATCCATTGCATGATTTTGAAGGTACAATACTTGGTCCCTTCTTGGGAAGAATGATGCAAAATTTTGCAGCCCTTGTTGATATTGTCATGTTGTTATAACCTGCACCTATTAATTATAATGAACCTACTGGAAAAACCAAAGAGGCATGGAATAATTACAAGTCATATTCCAGAAGTTGGATCGGGATCATAACCCATGTTTAATAATGTACAAGTCCTGGATGACTCTGCTATGAATGATGCTAAAATGCAGCTTTTGAACTATAGAACTCGTTTCCAGATTTTTATCAATATATTCTCTTTTCTTATGATTTCTGGACCTTATTAGAATCTGATGGCCTTGCAGATTTCTGTTCCTCACAATGAAACAGATAAAGTGGACCGGGGAGGCTTAGACAAAATGACACTTGTAGAGGTATCATATAGTTTTTCCCCCTGAGATTTTAAGGCACGTTTCCTCACTTGAATATTGTTTTACACTGAGAACATGGAATTGGATGCAAATAGGTTGGTCCAAGATTTTGTTTGAATCCAATCAAGATATTTGCGGGCAGTTTTGGTGGCCCAACATTGTATGAGAACCCATTTTATGTATCACCTAACCAGGTAGCGATTGTCTTTTTCTCTCTCCTTGTGTTTACATGTGCTTTTTTACATGATTTAAAGTATTATCTAGTACATCATTTCATGTAGATTTTTTTTTGGAGGAAAATAAGCGAAAATCCAATACCTACTATAGATATTAGTATATAAACATTTAATTGTCATTTGGTCAAAACCTGTAACATTTCATTTGACCAAAGCCAGAACTGTATTTGTTTGCAAATACACTTGACAGGAAGCAGGCTTTGGGGTTGGGTTGAACTGTCCATTTCAACCAGTTTTCTCTCATGATCAGTCTTCCTTTACGCAAGAGTGAAATCATTCCATTTGAAATCGAACCAAAAGAACTTAATATTTCAGTGTATCTGGATCAGGGCTCACCTTGAGCTCATGCCTAGCAAACTTAAATTATTTTGCAGTTCTATATGAAATTTTCTTTGTTGATCTCATGGTCATACACAACAGTGAGATTATATATGTAATTACAATAAGACCTAAATGTCAAGTATTATATATATAGTTTTCCAACTTTATATTCTTTAAACATTTTGCACCCCCTAAAGATATGCCAGACACCATCAGTATAGATAATTTTTGAAATAGAATCTCCAGTGTTGTTTCCAAATAAATCTTTGTTTTGTTTTAATTTGATATTTACTACTATTGTTTAATGATTTTTCCAGGTTCATTTTTGGATCTCTCTCTTTTCATTGTTTTCACAAACAATCCAGCTCATTGGAAACATCTGCGGATCCTGTGGTTTAAACCCCTTTGTATATTTTTTAGAAGGTTGATAGAGAGAATTTGTGATATTTTGAAGACTTTTTCTACTGTTTGCTTAACATGATAAGCCAGGTGACATCGATGCCTTCCTCAAGTGAGAGGTTGCTAGGCTGTTAAATGATCTGGTTCTATTATGAATTTGATCTTCCATAAGTTTTCACATGGCACCGCTTTTCTCTGGTTTGCCAAATTTTCACCAGATTCCCAGCTGTTAGCTCCTGTGAAAACAAGTAAACTTTTGCTATCTGCAGCAGTCTCCTATCATGACTCTGTTGTTCTTGTGGGAAGTTTTCTGTATTGAATTATGCATGTATGCTTTTAATAGTGCTGTTTTTTGAAGGATTCTTCTAGAAGCCAAAACCTGACCTTCCATTTAGTTGTGTTTTTCATATCCAACCTTGATGTGAACCACTCTGCTTGTCATCGCATGAAACTTAAGTTGTTTTTTCAACTGTGATACTGCTCCATGCACAGAGCCTTCACAAGAGAGCCATGTTCCTCCATCCAGCCCTTTTGCAGTTGTACATTAGGTTAGCGAGAAAATCATCCTCCTGGCAGATGCCTGCATTTCTTGAAATTTCTTGGTCTTGTTTTTTACTAGCACCCTGAATCTTATGCAGTCCTTTTAAAGCTTATCTTTTCCACCTCTGGTTTAGTGTCCTATTCATGTGTGCGATAGTTGAGTTGGTTGAGTGCCAAGAAACATTAGAACGTGTCATTGTACAAATTTCATTTATATTGTATGGTGTATCTTGATAATGATTTTATTTTTCTAAGAAGTGGTGGTCATGGTAGCGAAGGTTGAAAGCACCAGAATGACTACACTCCTATTGCTCTGCCCATATTTCAAAACTCATCCAATTATGGTCAATGAAGTTATGTTCAAGGTCTTTGTTCTTGTCTCAACCTCATTGCCAATTTGTACATTGCTCCTTGACTTACTTTTCAACTTGCATCAGATTCGGGCACTTGAGAAGAGGAAAAAGGCTGGGAAGTATGCCAAGAAGGTGAAGGCCAAGACAAGGAGGAAGATGCATGAAATGTCAAATCCTTTGGAGCCTGACGAGTTTGCAGATATGTGGAAGGAATGAAGTCTGCCTGCGTTTGTTTGGGTCAAACCTACAGAACATGTATGCCTATGAAAAGCAAAATTTTGGTTATGCTCTTGCTTCTCAATTCCTGGGAGTAGAAAAAATGAATTAGAACATGTTATGTTTGCGTCAATGCATGCTTTTCTGAACTAGGAATTAAATCCATCGAGGTGGTGAGAAATCATAATATTATTTCCGTTTTTTGATGGATCAAAATATCAACTGCTGTTTGTCATCAAGGAAGCAGAGCCAGAGGCCCCCCTCTATTCATGGAGGCTGTTTTAAGGTGGTGTTGTAGTACACCCATGACCATATTTCTAGCTGAGCAATTTGTTATCAGCATCTGTAACTTGCACTGTTTCTGAAACCAGTTTCTCCCGCTATTTATAAAATAAGTTGTTTGTGTTCATGGATCAACATATTTCTACGGTACCATTAACTAGGTTACAAAGACTATTAGCATTGCCTTGTCATAAAAATCAGATATCTCCGTTAGGAATACTGGATTTTGTTTTGTTAGAATTACGTTTTTAATATCCAGTCGGTGGGATTCCATTGTACTCGGTTGATTGCGACGAACTAGTTTATAAATGGGATATTAACGGTATGTTAGCATCGGAATAGAATATTCATAGTTTGGCCCGTTTCTGGGCTTGATTGACTAAAGTCAAGAACAAAATATCTTGTCTAATTCGGAGCGTGATTGCCTTAGGCGATGTGTCGGCAGCGACTTGCCATCAGCGATTGTGAAACTAATTGCCAGCCGGAGAATGCCGGCGGAATTTTTTTAAATAATATAAATTTAATAAATATTTATAAAAATAAGTGTTTGATAATATATTTATGCGTGCTTAACAGTTGGTTTGATTAAAATCATCTTGTAAAAAGTGCATTTCAATTTGAAATTATCTTTTTAAAAAATGATTTCAATTTAAAATTATTTTTTTTAAAAAAAAATAAATTTAATTAACATTGAAATCATTTTTTGAAAAGATAATTTTAGATAATCGAAATTTATTTTGTATAATTCTATTTAAAATTTAATATATATTATTTAATAATATTTAATAAATATATTTTATATTATAATAAATATTTTATATTTTAAAATATAATAAAAATATTATAATTTATTAAAAAATAATAAATTTTTTTAAAAAATAATATTTTTTAAAAAAATAGAAAAAAATAAAATAAATAATATTATAATATTATATTATGACATGTTTTATATTATAATAAATATTTTATACCCCAAACTATGATAAATATATTTTAATTTTAAAAAAATAATAAAAATATTTAAAGATTAATATTTTTTAAACTAGAAAAAAATTTAAAAAAATAAGAAAAATAATAATATGATATTATAATAATATATTATGACATGTTTTATATTATAAGAAAAATAGTATTATTATCTTATTTTTTTATATAATATAATATTAATATAAATTATATTATATATATTTATAATATATATAAATATTTATTATAATATTTATAATCGATCCTGGTCAGATCGATGACAAGATCCTGGCAGCCAGATAGGTGGTAGGAACCTGGCGGCCAGACCAGTGGTAGGACCCTGGTGGCCGAATTGGTGATCGGACTGGTGGCAGGACCCTGGCAGCCCGACCGGTAGCAAGATCATGGCGATCGGACCGGTGGTAGGATCCTGGTGGCCTGACCGGCGGTCGGACCAGGAGCAGGATCCTGGCAGTCGGAATGGTGGCAGGATCCTGATGGTCGGACCGGTTATCGAACCGGTGGCAGGACCCTAGCGGACAGATCGGTAGCAGGACCCTGGCGATTGGACCGGTGATAGAACCATGACGGTCGGACCGGTGGCAAGACCCTGGCGATCGGATCGATAGCAAGACCGTGGCGGTTGGACCGGTGGTCAGATCGGTGGCAGGACCCTGGTAGTCGAAATGGTGGTAGGACCTTGGTGGCCAGACTGGCTATCAAACCGGTGGCAGGACCCTGACGCCGGACCGGTAGAGGACCCTGGCGATCGGATCGGTGGTAGGACCCTGGCGATCGGACCGGTGGTAGGACCCTAGTGGCCAAACCGGTGGTCAGATTAGTGGTAGGACCCTGGCGATCAGACCGATGATTAAACCGGTGGCAGAACCTTACTGATCGGACCAATGGGAGGACCCTGGTGGTCAGACCGGTGGCAGGATCCTGGCAGTCGGATCGGTGACAGGACCATGGCGGTCGGACCGGTGGCAAGACCCTGGCGATAGGATCGATGGCAAAACCCTGGTGGTTGGATCGGCGATCAGACCGGTGGTAGGACCATGATGGTCAGATCGGTGGTAGGACCCTGGCGATCAGATCAATGCAGAACCTTGTCCACCGGACCGGTGGCAGGACCCTGGTGGTCAGACCGGTGGCAGGATCCTGGCGGTCGGATGGGTGGCAGGACCTTGGCAATCAGATGGGTGGCAGGACCTTGGCGATCAGATCGGTGACATAACCTTACCAATTGGACCGGTGGCAGGACCTTAGTGGTTGGACCGATGGCAGGACCCTAGTGGTCGAATCGGTGGTAGTACCTTAGTGGTCGGACAGGTGGCAGGACCCTAGTGGCCAAACCGGTAGTCAGACCAGTGGCAGTTCCTTGCTGACCTGCCGGTCACCAAGGTCCTGCCACCGATCCGGTCAGTAAGGTCCTGCCACCGGTCTGACTACCGGTCCGGCCACCAGGGTCCTGCCACCGTTCCGACCGTCAAGGTGCTGCCACCGGTCCAGGCGCCAAGGTCCTGTCACTGGTTTGTCCGTATAGGGTCTTGCCATCGATCTGGCCAGCATAGTCTTGCCATCGATTTGACCATCGATCCAGCCACGAGGATCCTGCCATCGATCCGATTGCCAAGGTCCTGTCATCAGTTCGACCAGCAAGGTACTGCCATCGGTCTGATCGCTTGTTCGATCGCTAGGGTCGTGCTACCGGTCTGACACCAGGGTCCTACCACCGATCCGGCCTGCAAGGTCTTGCCATCTGTTCGACCGTCGATCCGGCCATCAGGTCCTGCCATCGGCCGGACCATCGGTCCGACCATCAAGGTCGTGCCATCGGTCCGACCGCTAAGGTCATACCACAGGTCCGGCCGGTAAGGTTCTGCCACCGATCTCACCACCGGTCCGGTCACCAGGGTCCTATCGCCGATCCGACCGCCAAGGTTCTGTCATCGATCTGACCGGTAATGTACTACCACTGGTTTGATCGCCAGTCCGACTGCCAAGGTCCTGCCACCGGTCCAATCGGCAAGGTTCTGCCACCGATCTGATCGCCGGTCCAGTCGCAAGGCCCCTGCCACCAGTCTGACGACCGGTCCGGCCACCAAGGTCCAGCCATCGGTTTGACCGTCAGGGTCCTGCCACCTATCCGTCCATCAAGGTCCTGCACCGGTCCGGCTGTCAGGGTCCAACCACCAGTCCGGCTGTCAGGGTCCTGCCACCGGTCCGATCGCCAGTCCGGCCATAAGTTCATGCCACCATTCCGATTGCTAGAGTCCTGTCACTGGTTCGACCACCAAGGTCCTGTCACCGTTCCGACCGGCAAGGTCTATTATAAATATTATAATAAATAAATAATATATATATTATAAATATATATAATATAATATATATTTATATTATATAAATATAAAAATATAAAAATATTATATTTATTATAATATAAAACATGTCATAATATATTATTAAGATATCATATTATTATTTTTTTATTTTTAAAATTTTTCTATTTTTAAAAAATATTAATTTTTAAAAATATTCATTAATTTTTTGTAAATTATAATATATTTATTATATTTTGGAATATGAAATATTTATTATAATATAAAACATGTCATATTATATTATTATAATATCATATTATTATTATTCATTTTTTTAATTTTTTTTAAATTTAAAATTTTATTAATTTTTAAAGATTTTTATTAATTTTTTTGTAAATTATAATATATTTATTATATTTTGGAATGTAAAATATTAATTATGATATAAAACATGTCATAATATATTGTTATAATATCATATTATTATTTTTCTTATTTTTTTAGTTTTTTTTAATTTTTTTAAAAAATTATTAATTTTTAAAGATTTTTATTAATTTTTTTGTAAATTATAATATATTTATTATATTTTGGAATATAAAATATTTCTTATAATATGAAACATGTCATAATATATTATTATAATATCATATTATTATCTTTTTATTTTTTGATTTTTTCTAATTTAAAAATAATTATAAATTCTTAAAGATTTTTATTAATTTTTTTGTAAATTATAATATATTTATTATTGTTTCGAATATAAAATATTTATTATAACATCAAACATGTCCTAATATAATATTATAATATTATAATATTATTTTTCTTATTTTTTTATTTTTTAATTTTTTAAAAAATATTAAATTTTAAAGTTTTTTATTAGTTTTTTTAAATTATAATGTATTTATTATATTTTGAAATATAAAATATTTATTATAATATAAAATATATCATAATGTATTATTAAATAATATATATTAAATTTTAAATAGAAGTATAAAAAAAATAAGTTTTGATTAACTAAAATTATCTTTTCAAAATAATATAAATAAGTTTATTTATTATTAAATAAATTTTAATTTTAGTCTGATTTTGAAATCGCCATTTTGAAAGACAGATTCCAATTTTTTTAGAAAAATGATTTCAATCAAATCAATTTTTAAATATCTAATTTGATAAAATATATTACCAAACATCTATTTTTTATAAATATTTATTAAATTTATACTATTTTAAAAAAATTCCATGCCGGCAGGTAATCGCTCAGAAAGGATTCTTGCACGGATTATGGAATTATTTTCCGTTTCACGTGAAACAATGGCGTAACTAATCGTGGAATCCTCCTTTCATTCTACGAGGAGACCATTTTATGCACCTCTAATGGCATGGGTTGCTTTATCCGTGTACCTGGTTAGGTATAAGCATGGGGGCAACCTCACAATTTTTTTTTTTTTTTATATGAAATTAAATTATTAATTTACAAGTTTAGAATATATACCAGGTAAATCATCAAATAAGAAGATATCTTTAAAGAAGAGAGGAACCTCTCCATATAAGATCAAAAAATATTACCGAAATGATTAGTCGCATAGAAAGCCATCCAATCAATTATTGAATTAGCTTCTGTATAGACATGCCTGATCACTAATCTCGTGCACCAATATAACATCCTATCAATATTTTTGATATATATGCCATATTTTGGTCAAGCTCTCGTATCGTTAGACAGTCGTGTCTAGATCTAAGTTCTTTCATTAGTCTATGCAGGTTATATCAAGCTTAATTGGGTCAAGTCAATTAGCAAGCTGGCTTTTGGAACTACTCTTGTTCTGAGTCCATTTTCTCAAGGTTTGATTTGGATCATTTCCGGGTGATTGTATCGGAGCCAAACTTCAAGTAGCATGGCCGTAAAACGCCAATCTCCTATTGTGCCCCGTGAATCCGTGATACGTGGCAAGTGCACATGCACACGTGCCACTCCACGCCGTCCATGGCTGCATCTCGCGAATTTTAGGCACGTGATGGATCTCAAATGGTCTATATATATATATATATATATATATATATATATAACAGTGGAAAAGTCTCTGTGCATGGCATGCGATACGAAAAATTTAGCGTGGCCCGCATCGTACTTTTTTATTGATCCAAATGTATTCATTATAACATAATAGGATGGAAGCTGAGTATGACTAGCATTAATTACTATTTATTTTTTATCTAAAATTTTTGTTCAGGCCAAAATATCATTCCCTCCAGTTCCTTTTCTGCATAGGTGTCGTAGATTTTGAACTAGGATATCGTAACTTTTGAACTAAGGTATTGTAATACTGTTTCAGGTTTTATTTTATATTTTTCTAGATCGATGTCGTAGATTTTGAACTAAGATGTCGTAGCTTTTGAACTAGGATGTCGTAACACTGTTTCATGTTTTATTTTATATTTTTCTGCAGGGATGTCGTAGATTTTGAACTGGGGTGTCATAGCTTTTGAACTAGGGTGTCGTAATACTGTTTCAGGTTTTATTTTATATTTTTCTGCAGGGGTATAGTAGGTTTTGAACTGGGATGTCGTAGCTTTTGAACTAGGGTGTCGTAATACTGTTTCAGGTTTTATTTTATATTTTTCTGTAGGGGTATCGTAGGTTTTGAACTAGGGTGTCGTAGTTTTTGAACTAGGATGTCGTAATACTGTTTCAGATTTTATTTTATATTTTTCTGCAGGGATGTCATAGGCTTTGAACTAAGGTGTCGTAACTTTTGAACTATGGTATCGTAATACTATTTCTAGTCATTTTTGAACCAGGTATCGTAGATTTTGAAATAGGATGTCGTAAGTTTTGAAATAGGATATCGTAAGTTTTGAAATAGGATATCGTAATATTGTTTTAAATCATTTTTGAACCGATGTCGTAGATTTTGAACTAGGGTGTCGTAGATTTTGAACTAAGATATCATAGAAATATTTTGGTATGGACGAAAATTTTAATTAATGCTAATCATTTTAATTCTTATCTTTACAGTAAATATTTTTTGATCAATAAAAACGTGCGGCGCAGGTCATGCTGGATTTGCTGCACCGCACGCGGTGCACAAAGAATTACTCACAATATACAGCTGGTAGGTCCAGCCCAATATCCGATCCAAATATGGGCGTGGTCCGGTCCAGATCTTGTAATGCGAATCTCCACGCCAAACGGACGGTAATGCATAATAGCTTAATCAGCCGATTAGGGTTTGCCGGCTCTCATCTACCTCCGTATAAGTGCAGCGGTCGGGGATTTTCTCTTCCCTCGTCCCGCCGCCTCTCCATTTCCTCCCGTCGGTGGTCGCTGTGGTGTTCTGAGAGAGAAAAATGGCGGCGAAGAAGGCTGGGGCGAAGTGCCGGAACCCGGAGTTGATCCGCGGGATCGGGAAGTACTCGCGGTCGAAGATGTATCACAAGCGCGGGATCTGGGCGATCAAGGCCAAACACGGTGGGTCCTTACCCCGCCATGAGCCCAAGGCGGTGCCGCCCAAGCCCACCGAGAAGGCCCCCAAGTTCTACCCCGCCGACGACGTCAAGACCCCCATCCCCAATCACCGCAAGCCCAAGCCTACCAAACTCAGGTCCGGCCATACCCCCCCTCTCTCTCATACACCTTTGATTTCGCTGTCTTATTTAAGAATTAATGGTTGCTTTATTTGGATTCTGAGACCAGGCCGAGCATTACGCCTGGGACTGTATTGATTCTTCTCGCGGGGAGGTTTATGGGGAAGAGGGTTGTCTTCTTGAAGCAGCTGCCTTCGGGATTGCTTCTTGTTACTGGTGAGTGTCTGTTCGGTTTAGTTTGGGTCTATTGCATTGCATTTGTTAGGTTTTTTTTTTTTTGTGTGTGTGAATAGTTAAGGTTTTATTTGTATAGTTTAGAAGCGAGATGTTGTTGCTGACGTGTAGGTTTTCTTTATGATGTCTAGATTTTAGAGTTTGCCTTTTTTTTAAAAAAAAGAAAAGAAAAAGGACTGTTTTTGGTGAACCAATCATAAATGTCGTCTGGAGATGCAAATTATTATGAAACATTGAGTGTATGTATCGAATTTTGTTGGTGAATTCATGTTTGTTGCTTTTGCTTTGTTTAGTCTAGTCTGCAGGTCTGTTCTTGCTGTACTTACTAATTATGTGCTGTTGGGTGAACTTAGTGTAGAAAATCAACATATATTGTTTCAATTTATCCTATTAGCTAGGATACTAAGAATTTTGGAAGGGTGTCAAGAAAACCATCTTCATTATATTAAAATCTGCTAGATTGCGACTTTTTAAGGCATAGTACTAAAAAGTTATCCTTTACTTTGAGGTTGTCTTTCCCTTATCTTACAACATAGTTATTAGAAGTTAGAAGGATTTGTTCAGGTTTTATTAGATATAATTACTACAAGTAGAACACACTTGATGAGTTACAAATGGAGGTAGGTGGTAGACTTGTTCATTGGTTTAGTTTGTTTGGTTGGTTGGATGGCTAATGATTCAGTTTAGGAGAAGTGCTATTAAATGAGTAGGGGTGTGGTAATGCTTTCTCGGGGTGCCTTTAGAAGTTGCCAATTTTACATTCAGAAAATTTTTCACAATACCACAAATACCTTCTAAAACATTGGTGCAGTTGGTAAATCCAACTACATTACAATAACTTTGTGGCTGCTGCGTGTAGTTTCATCAGTCACTTGCCATCCATATGTCACGTATGTATACACAAAAAAGCAAACCATTCAAAAAACCTTAAAATGTGTAAATAGTAAATAATCAATTTTAAAAAATACTAAATTGTCTATTAAATTCATGTATAATGGTTATCGCCGGAGTCTTTAATATCAAACAAAAGTTTGATGCCTTCTGCTCTATGTTGTACAGCTTTAGCTTATGTGAGTGATCACTGTGACATTAAACTACAGCGATTTTAAGTCCAAGTGCATCCTGCAGCATTCATGGTGTTACCATCATCCTGTGTTTTTTTTTAAAGATGATACTGGCACATCTGCTCCATTGGCTAATAGTTGTAAGCTGTGCTTTGCACCTTTAACCTGGCCTGAACTATTTGATGGCTGGGTCATAATTTTTTAGATTTGCACTCCAGTATACTTCAATTTGACTGTTTTAACCCTTTGTCACCTACATAAGTTTTCTCCCTTCCTACCTTATAAAAATATCACCTTATAAAAATATGTTGATGGTCTACCTTGTTCGGTACAATCAAAAGCAAGTTTTGGAACTTGAAACAGAGATTGCTGTAGAGTAAGCTTCTCTGTCTTTATTTAAATTTGTTTTTTGTTGGAAACTTTTTCCTGCCTTTAACAACATATTAGGGAGTTGTGGGGTGCGATCACGTCTCATATAAGTTTTTTTCTCGCACAATTTCAACATATCATAAATCTGGAGCTTGGAAGATGGTGGTGCATATTCAGTGGAAGAGAATAAGTAAGAGAACTGGACTTATGCAGGTGAACCTGTATGGTGTTCTAAATGATGCACCTTTTTTTACCTGATAAAATTTTGGAAGGAGGGTTTGCAATATGTCAGGTCCAGTTGATACAGGTCACGGACTTGACCTTGCTAGTGGCTCACCCGTGTGACCTACATCATCCTGTCTGACTCAAGGTACTGCAGCTCCTTTGCTCATTATCACCAGCTGGGCCTTATTTAGCATGCTTTGATTGAAGTGAAACAAGAAAAAGGACAGAAAAGAATAACAGAGGATAAAGCACAATATGGAGAGCCCATAGCAATATATTCTACATATAAAATTTTAAGGGGGGAAAGCAAACGGTGCTTCTGTTATGTCTTTATTCTTTAATATATCTTATAATGGTGATCTGTTTTTTCCCCTCATCTGAAGTTGATAAATATTTGGAAATATATTATATTTGAAATAATTAATGGATATTAAACTTTAATGGCATTGCTGTCATTGTTTTTTATTTCTTTTTATTATATCTTAGACTGTTAGTCTGTGTGTTTAAGCAACAATGATAAATATGTTGAAATTAAGTCCTTGAAAAATAAAATTGAGAGTAATAACAATTTTAAATATTTGAATGATGCATACTGGTAACATTGGCTATCAATGCATAACTACAGCCATCTGTAGTGCGGGTCTTGTTTTTATATGTTTTGAACAAAATCCAAGTGATCTCAACCAATGCACAACTTGATGAAATAATGCTGAAAGCAACATAACTCCTCCAACATTCTGTCTCGGTATGGTAGGTTGACAAACCAGGAATAAATATACTATGACATCTAACAGTTTAATTTATTTATCTTATTCTTTTTTAATTTTTGGATACTTGATTTCCTTGTGTTTCACCAATTTTTCTTGGTGTTATTGTAATTTCATGCTGCTGCTGTGCTGCAGGGCCCTTCAAGATTAATGGAGTTCCTCTGCGTCGTGTGAATCAGGCTTATGTAATTGGAACATCCACCAAGATTGATATTTCTGGTGTTGATGTTGAGAAATTTGAAGACAAATATTTCACAAAGGAAAAGAAGAAGAAGACAAAGAAGAGTGAAAATGAATTTTTTGATACACAGAAAGAGGTCCGTTGCTATTTACTAATCACTGCCTCTGGCTGATGATAATTACATGTGCTCCTTGGGTAAATGCTAAATTCTTTTTCTAAAAAAATGTAGGAAACCAAGGCACTCCCACAGGAGAAGAAAGATGACCAGAAGGCCGTTGATGCCCAATTGATTAAAGCCATTGAAGCTGTCCCAGACTTGAAGGCCTATTTGGGTGCTAGATTTTCCCTTAGGGCAGGCATGAAACCACATGAGCTTGTTTTCTGAAATGGCAATGAAAACATTGGAGCAGCTTCCCTCCCTAGTGCTGTTCGGTCTTCAGTTTAAGTGGTGACATCCAGTTTTGGATTCTAGGAAGTGAAGTTGCTTTTTCCTTTTTTTTTTTAATGTTTGGTTTGTGATTCATGAGGGATGTTTACTCTGGTTTTATTTGGTGGATCGGACTATATTTAGTTATATCTGAATTATTAATAGATACCTGTTATTTTTGACCTTTTTAAGAAGACCTTTTCAGCACCAAGAATGGTTTCATTTGGAATCTGCACGAATCTGCACAAAGGGGTTGTATTTGCCAAATTGTGGGGCTAATATTCTGTATCCTGACGTTAAATCTTAGATGATGCTACGTGATGCAGTGAGGATAATATAACGTCTCCTTATTTTAACTGTAACAGCGCATATTCTTACTTTTGAAAGTACATTAAGGATGCCTTTGATTTTGAAGCGTCTGATTTGCGGTTAGAATCTGAAAGGATTGGAATGGAGATTGGATGGCTATATTCTCTGATTCTTTTGATTCCTAACTAGGATCTGAATCCGAATTAAAATTGGATTTGAATATTAGATGAGTGGGATTGGATTTTGGCGGTCCAGGATCATTCTTGTTTTAGAGGTTCGGGGATCCGTCATTTTTGAAATGGAAATAGGTTATTGACAACTTAGCCTAAATCAATTTCCATCCCTAATAATCAAGAATAGACCTTTTTTTTAATTTAGCTATTAATTATGAATGAACATTTCTTATAAATGATGAAACTCATATATAAAATAGGAAGGATTTCTATGGTTAAAACATGAAAATAAATAATATATATATATTTTTTTCATTCTCTTTTTCCGGTTCAACATGGTATCAGAGTTGTCGATCTATCTCATCATATTCCCATCTTCTTCTCAAGTATTGCCGACCCATTGCTAAGTACCACCACTGCCGCCTCTGGCATATGGCATCCCCCTTGCTGCCGATACCCTCGCCGTCATTGCCGCCTCCCGCATACGGCGTCTCCCCTTGCCGCCGACCTCCTGCCGATGCTCCCCTGCTGTCGCGCTCTACTCGTGGTCGCCCTTCACAGGAGACCACGTTGATCGTGCCCTCTTCGCTATGTAGGGCTCGACACTGCCGGCATCCCTCCTCTCTTCCATTGATCGTGCCCCTGCCAGACTCCCGAGCGCCCCCATCGACGACCACCTTGCGGTCCTGGCTCTCGAGAGCGCCATCTTTGCTGAAGCCTCTCTCGTCGGACCTTCTCTCTGCGGGCTTGGTTCCTACTGTCTCTACAGTCCTGGTCCCTCTCTGTGACCTCTCTAAAGCCCCTCCCGGCGCCACCTAGCCCCTGCCAGATTCGATCTCTACTGGTTGCAGGATCTCCATGGAAGAAGGGAGGCCCATGCACTCCCCATGGCCTGACTTTAGGTACACTTGCTCTTAAGCATGTTTGGAAGCATTAATTTTTCAAGAACAACTTTGAGTAGCTATTTTATGTGGTGATCTGTATCTGACTCTCAGACGGTGATGTATCTCCTGATTGGTTCGGTTCGGCTAGATGGACCTCTCACTTATTTTATATGGTATCGAAATATGCGGTTGTACATTAAAGCCCGTGGATTTGAGGGATTTCTCACCGGGGCTATAGAGAAGCCATAATTAAGAGATGCTGCAATATCAAAATGAAAATCGGAGAACTCTCTTGTGATAGCCTATCTTCTCAACTCTATGGTGCCTTCAATTGCTCAAGATATGTCCTTTTTTGAAATCGCTCAAAAAATTTGGAAGGCTGCTGCTCAAACTTATTCATAATAGGACAATACTGCTCAAGCTTTTGAGATCAAGCATCGGGTACGTACAGTTCGACAGGGCGAACTCTCTATCATTGCTTATATGGCCGAACTCCAGTGGATGTGGTCTAAATTAGAGTTTTATCGTCCCTTCAATGCCTGTTGTTCAAAAGATGCCCTTGAGTTCAAGAAATACACTGATGTGGAGCGAATATTTGATTTCCTTGCTAGACTCAATGATAATTTTGACCCTATCCGAATTCAGATTTTGGGTCGCAACACAGATCTGTCATCCCTTGACCAAGTCTTCTTTTTGGTTCTGAGTGAGGAAACTCGTCGATAGGTGATGCTTGTTCCTACAAATCCAGTCTGTTCTAAGATGATTGTTCAGCCCTAATCACAATCTTACGGACGTGATGACCGAGATATGCGGATATGCTCCTATTGCAACAAATCAGAGCATGTTCGTGATACTTGTTGGTAGCTGCATGGTCATTGCTATGGTCATGGTCGAGGTGGTCATCAAGGTAGACGTTCTGGTGGAGCCCTTGGTCATCCTCAGGTGAATCTTTCTGAACGCCTCGAAAGGAGTGTTTCATTTCCTAAGGCATTGCCTCCTCCTTTCTTACCTGTTGATGCTAGGAATTGACTAATTGCTGATGAGATGCTCTGTCAGATTATGGATCGGCTTAATGTTTCTACCAGCAATGCTCCTTCTTCTACTAATGGTTTGCTTAGCAGCTCTTCCAACTTTCCCTCCTCTTTCCATTCTCATTTTGCACAATCTTACTTCTCTCATATTGAGTCAAGTGCATACACTCTTAATAACTTTGACTCTTCCATTAATTCTTCTACGAATTGGATCATTGATTCTAGTGCCATTGTGCATATGACTGATAATTTTGACATATTTAAGTCTTATTCATTATGTTCGGATAGAGTGCATATAGTTGATGGCTCTTTTCAACCATTGTCTAGAAAAGAAATCATCAACTGTACGTCGACCATAACACTTTCTTTCGCTTTGCATGCCCTAAATTTTCGTACTAATCTCTTATCTATCCATTTTATTATAAATGATCTCAATTATAAAGTTATCTTTTTTTCTACTTACTGTATTTTTCAGAAACTGACAACGGGGAAGATGATTGGGTATGGTAAAATGCACAATGGGCTCTACTACCTGGATGAAGGGGAGCTAAAGAATTACTATATGAAAGCTGGTATGGTTGTTTCATCACTGATACTGCCATGCATGAACTTTAGTTACAATACCACAGGCTTGGACATATCTCATTCTCTATTTTATCAAGATTATTTTTTAGTTTATATCATCTTTGTTCTAAAGAACAGTTATTTTATGATGCGTGTGAATTTGCTAAGTACACGCACAATAATTATCCGAATTCAGGAACTTGTAGTAATAAACCTTTTGAGATTCTTTATTCTGATGTGTTGGGGCCTCTAGTACTGTTTCCATCTCCGGGCATCATTATTTTATCACCTTTATTGACTATTATAGTAGTCACTTGGATCTATCTTCTCAAATCTAAAGATGAGGTTGTCCATTGCTTCAAGGAGTTAAACTAGTTGATACCAAGTGTAGTACTAAGATTAAAATATTGAGATCTGATAATGGCACTAAATATATGCATAAGGAGTTTCATGAGTATCTGACTTCTCGTGGCATTATCCACCAAAGTACTTGTGTTGACACCATTGCCCAAAATGATGTTGCTGAACGAAAGAATCGATACATTTTGGAGGTTGCTTGATCCTTATTATTTGCTATGCACGTTTCAAAAAACTTGTGGGATGAGGCAGTTCTCATTACAGCTTATCTGATTAATCGCATGCCTCTTCACACCCTGTAGTACTAAGCACCACTTGCCTACATACAAGGAAAATCTTCTTTTATTATACTCCCTCGGGTATTCGGATATACATGTTTTGTCCGAAATCATCGTCCTATAGTTGGCAAGCTTGATCCAAAATCCTTGAAATGTATCTTTGTGGGCTATTCTGTTTCTCAAAAGGGCTATAAATGCTATTATCCTCCTGAACGATGGATATTTGTCAGTATGGATGTAACTTTTCGAGAGACGGAAGTCTTTTTTGACAATGTTTCACCAATTGAGCCATTTACTTAGCTACCTTCCATCCAACCATTAATTTGCTCTTCCAGAGCCACTGGCCAAGAGGTGGAAATTATGGTACCTGAGAAGCAAGCATAAACTAAGACATTACAAACTGATGAATAGTTAGAGAATGATCCTAATTGATAGTGAGAGCCCATATGCATTCTACCCAGCAGTTTCCCTCTGACTCAGTTTCGACATCTTCCTTTAATAATGGTGATATTCCTTCCCCTGATCCTACTTTATATCTACCTATTGCTCATAGAAAAGTTTCTCGTTCTCATATTATTTCTTCTCGACATTGTTATGATATTGTTATTTTTGTTTTCTATGAGTCTCTTTCACCTGCATATAGGTCATTTATTGCATCTTTAAATTTTATCTCTATACCACCACACTAGAAGGATGCCATGATAGACCTTAAGTGGAGAAGAGCAATGCTTGAAAAACTGCAAGCCTTGGCAAAAAATCAAACTTGAGATCTGGTTTCCCTACCTGTTGGAAAACGAGCAATAGAATGCAAATGGGTCTATACTGTGAAGCAGACCCCTGAGGGAAAAGTTGATCATTGCAAAATTCGTCTTGTTGCCAAAGATTATGCAAAAATATACAACATTGATTATAAAGAGACTTTTGTCCTTGTAGCAAAGATCAACACCATTCGGATCCTCATATCTTGTGCAGTGAATCTTGACCGAAGTTTGTTCTAACTAGATGTAAAAAATATCTTTTTACATGGCGATTTTCAAGAGGAGGTGTATATAGAAATCCCTCCCAGATTCACTAGTTCAGAGACTGCTGGCAAGGTCTGCCACTTATGCTGGTCACTCTATGGATTGAAGCAGTCACTTAGAGCATGGTTTGATCACTTCCATCGTGCCATACTTAAAATTGGTTATCAGCAAAGTAACGCAAATCATACAATGTTCTTCTGTCACAATAAGGGCAAGATTGCTATCCTAATTGTCTAGGAGAATTGTCTAGGAGAATTGGTTAAAGACTCAACTGGTACAATCCTTTGAAGTCAAAGATCTGGGCAATTTATGATATTTTCTTGGGATTGAAGTGGCTAGGTCATCTCATGGCATCTTTCTTTCTCAACGAAAATATATCTTGGATTTATTGATTGAGACAGGGATGTTGGAATATTGACCTGCTACTACTCCTATTAAGCAGAATCATCGTCTTACTGCTAATAATGGTGAGCCAGTAGATCGTGAACGATATTAGCACCTTGTTAGCAGATTGATCTATCTCTTCCATACAAGACCTGGCATAGCCTTTGCAGTCAGTGTTGTAAGCTAGTACATGCATGATCCTCGTGAGTGCCTTCAGGAAGCTATATATAAGATTCTTTGATACCTTAAGAGTTGTTCAAGGTGTGGTCTTCTTTTCTCTTGTCATAAACTTCTTAAGGTTGAAGTTTATTCAGATGCTGATTGGGCAGGTTCCATGGATGATCGTCGATCCACCTCAGGCTATTGTACTTTTATTGGTAGAAATATTGTGAGTGGTATAGTAAGAAACAAGATGTTGTCACTCGATCTAGTGCAGAGACTGAATACCGAGGTATGGCTCAAGGTGATGTGGCAGGATCGCTAACGTGGAACACCTGTCAGTTGCCAGGATGGAGTATGCTGCCACGGTGGACACTGCCTCCCGGGCTCGTGCACCGGGCCTAGCCCCCTCAGGTAGCCGAGACCGCCTAACGAGATCGGGCGCCACCCTCCTTAGGTAGGACTCCGCCCAACGAGATCAGACCGCCCAGGTCTGGGTCGAGCGATCTCCCAGGTCGACCCCTTCGAAGTCAAGCTCCATGGGCTAAGGTCAAACTCAGCCCTCCGACACGCGGGGGGGCCCCCGAGGTCGAGCCCTCCAGCCTGGGGCCGCGTGCCATCCACTTCGGCCAAGCCAGGCCTCCCGATATCGAGTCCCGTGGACCGAAGTTGAGCCCGGCAAAGCCAAGTTCTGCAGTCCAGCTCGGCGACCACCTCAATCGGAGCGCCAGCCGCCAAGGAAGCAGTGTCTCCCTCTCCAAAAGCGATGGCGAGCCTCCCGAGGGTCGCGAGGTAGTGTCCCCCATACCGCAATAACTCCCCACCGCTGCCACTCGCGCCGGAAGAGAAGAAAGCTCCCTGACCGGGGCACCATGCCCCTCCCCATCCGTACGGAAGAGAGGGTCCAGCTAGAAAGCACCAATCCCGAGGATGGCGGCCCCCCGATCAAGGCACTGCCAAGTTTCCAGGAATGGGACGACCGGAGAGAATGACAGAATGCACGGAGGCTTCCCTTATCGAAGGTCAGGAGAGACATTCTGTCCACGGCACGGTACCCCGTCGCCGCTCTGGCAGGAGGGAGGGGTCCTGAAGCAGGATCAGTTAAAAGGAAAACCATTGGAGGTAAGAAAAAACAACGAGAGACCACTCCCAGAAAACGAGAAGAGAGGGAAGGCCACAGAGGATGATCTCCCCACCTCGACCGCAAACTCTCCCAGCTCGTACTCATCTCCACTTACACTACACTCACTCCTCCTAGCACGGAGCCCATCAAGAGGGGCTCGACCAGGAGGCCATGTTCTCATGGATCGTCACTGACTTGACCATAGGAGCATCCCCGCCGGAATCTCCGGCTCGGGTCTAACGTTGTTTCTTGCAGGTCTCAAGCAACGAGGAGATTCCTGGAAGAGGGCAAGCGGTCCGACACCACCGAAAGCTACGGGCCACGACGATCCAGGCAACAACAGATTGGTGCGCCAGGAAGGGGGCACATGGAGACCCGAAGGACTAACCGTCAGAGGGATCCCCTTGCTTCGAAGGGTCGTCCTCGCTGTGAACAAACCTACCCGGAGGATGGTGACTACACGAGCGAGAGAGGCCTCTACTAGTCATGCGGGGGATTCCCCCCTCCGAGAGGACCCGCACGATCCGAAAGTGGCACTGCTCGCTCCAATCCAGCCACCTTCGGCAGAAGCCCAGCTGGCCGTGCTTGCCCAGCAAATGCAAGTTCTCGCTACGGTGGTGCGCCAGCTTCAGCATCAGTAACAGTCCTTGGCTACTCACCAATAGCCTGGGACTCTCGCGGCACATGCCGTAGCACCCCAAGACAGACTGTGCTCCTTCCAAGGAAGGCCGTCGCAGCCACGGGCTGCCACTGATCACCAGGGTAGCTATCAAACCCCGACGAAGAGAAAATGAGTTAGGTCCGCCGATGGAGAGAGCCATTCGCCGAACTTTGAGCGGGGGGCCCCTAACCCCTGCCAGGGCAGGAAGAGCAAGACCTCCCATCGTGGATGCCGCACACTCATGTCACGCTCTCCGTCTCCTTCGGTAGAGGGATCTATTGATGAAGCTGTCAGGCGCATGGCAGAGAGGCACCTCGAGGAGCAAGAGCGCAAGTTGGCAGAATTCTCCCGCCAGTTTGCCAACATGCAGAGCCCCGCTGGAGAGCCAGCGGGCTATGACTCCCGCCCTCCATTTTCCCAAAATCTAGGAGGAGCCGATTCAGGATCGATTCCGCATGCCGCAGGTGGACCCCTACGATGGGACCACCGATCCCCTGGATCATCTCGAGAGTTACAGAGCCCTAATGAGGGTCCAGGAGGCAACCGACGCCCTCTGACGCGGGACACGGATGTGATGCAATACTAAAGGTTGATTTAAATTTTATGTTAATCGAGAGCAAATGTTCATTAACCTAACAGCCTATTAAACAATACGTTAAAAGAATCTATAGCAAGCAAATAAATACTATATTACATCATCCACATGCATACCTAACAAAATAATTAATTAGATGGATCATGGCGATTGAGAAACCACCCTAGATTAGGTTCCTACTTTCAAGCATCAGATCTAGAGGAAGGAAAAGGATCTTGAGTTACCGATATGCTTAAAAACCTCCTCTGATGAAGATCTGGATCACTGCACTCTAGGGTTGAAGAATCGGACTCCAAACTGATCGCTCCTGGCTTCCGGATTCCAATCGAACTGATTCCAAAGCATGGACATCGATCTTCAAAGTCGGATCTCAAGAGAATCTGCAAAAAAACACCAAAAATAGCAATTAAATGTTGGAAATCAAAGCTAGAAGGAAGGATGGCGCCAAGGTTGTTGGTTCTCCCGGGGATCTTCTTCTTTGGTTGGCTTCTAGGATTTCTTCAAAGCATTGGATGAAGGCCTTGAAGAGACTTAGGGATCAGATCTGATGGAGGGATTGGATGGATAAACAGGGCATCGCACCCCGGTAGAACTTGGATGTCGCACCCAAGTGTTCTAGGCGTCACACCTAGCACCTATCAACCATCGCAGCTTGAAAGAAATTGGAAGAAGAACTCGGCAGAGTTTCATTTCATTTCATCAAATATTCATTCTTTACAAAGGGAAAGGTGTAGGGATATTTATAGAACCCTAACTAGAGAAGTGAGGGACTCAAATACAAGAGTTTCATTACAACTCTAGACTTCAAGTTTACATTGCCTGGACTCATGCTGGATGAAAAAAAATGGACTCCTATCCATAGTTGGCGCCAAGATGAGACTTTGATGGAGGGTCATGATCTCTTCTGGGTTGGTCATGATGATTGGACTCTAGTGTCTTGATAATGTATTCTTCTAGAGCTGCCTGGACTCTTCAGTCTGGATTGGAGAGAACTTTAGAGTCCTGCTGAAATTCTAGAATCCTTGAAGCTTGAACAGTTAGCAGCTTATTTGAATGGAATGCTAGGAACCCTTGGACCTCCAACACTAGGTGAGAAAAAATTTCCAAACTCCTTTGAATGCTTGGCTGACTTCTCACTTTGGCGTGAAATATTATAAGTAGAAGGGCGCCATCTGGGAGAAGTCCTTCACAATTACTCCTCTTAAAAATTTTGTACGCCTTTCTTCATGGGCCGACCAAAAGAAATTATCTTGATGAGTGTAGCTTGTCCAAATTTAAATGGTAGGCCATGTGTCATTGTCCCCCTGGTGACATACAATAGTAGTCCTGAAATCATGCAAAGTTAACATGCAAAATAAGCTAGCATATGACAAGAGCTTGTGCTAGCACATGGGTCACATTGGCTTGTCTTGAACTAGCACATGGGTCTTGATTTGAGTCATATGGATATTATAATTGGTCTCCCCTATAATACAAGACTCAACAACTAATTTTTACAGGACTCAATAAATAACTAAAGTCTTATTTGATCAATTGGAACCCAATTTGATCAAAAGGGCAAGACATGTAAATACGTAGTTCAACTTGGTAAAAGGGGCAAACCCTAACTAATCCAAAATAACAAAAATTAAAATAAATTATTTACATGGATAAAAGGGTTGGTCCAGGGTTTCATTCACAGGTGATCCACGAGGATGTGGGTTCAACCTGTCGATATTTTCGGGTCCTGGTGTCGTCACCAATTCTTTCCAGGTGGGAGGAACTTGACTCCATCGAGTAAGGGTTAGACTGGCTCAAGTACTTCTCTAGCAAGTCCGGGGTGATCTTCTGCAAATCCTTCCGAGTTATCTAAGTGTCATCATACTCAGGATGTCCTTGCCAACGAACCAAGTATCGCTGGTAGTCCTTATTCTGGGTAACAATCATCTTGTCATCCAGAATTCATTCAACCCTGTCTCTCCGATTTATAGATTTGGCTATTGGATACTCATGGTTGGTTCATTCTCAAGAACAGGATCAAGCCCAAAAGGCTCACTAGGTAGCAACATCGGCTCCCTATACTCTACAAGATCTGATATGTTGAAAATTGGACTTATACCCAAATCTAAAGGTAGGTCTATCTCATAGGCATTAGGTCCAAACTTATCAATTATTTTATAAGGTCCCGCACTCTGGGCATGTAACTTTTTGACAGTTCCAGATGGAAATCGTTCAGGCCTAAGCCTGATCATAACTTGGTTCCCTACTTTAAACTCTTTGAACCTTTTGCTTAAATTAGTAGTTCGTGCATATGAATCATTGCTCTCTTTAATTTTTTAATTTATTTCTTGATGCAAGTTCTTTATATGCTGTGCAAAAGACTCAGCTGACTCAGATATATGTGCATGAATAGGTAAGGGAATCAGATCTAATGGCTTCCTAGGCTTGTATCCATAAACGATTTCAAATGGACTCTTCCCTATAGATCTGTTGATTGAGTTATTATAAGCAAACTCCGCTCTCGGTAACAATAAATCCCAATTAGCAGTATTTTCTCCCACTAGACTCAACAGGTTCCCTAAACTCTGATTTACTATCTCAGTTTGGCCATCTATTTGGGGGTGGTAGGCAGTAGAATACTTCAATTTGGTTCCTAGCATATGCCATAAGGTTTTCCAAAAGTAGCTAGTAAACCTAATGTCTCAATCCGACACAATAGTCTTAGGCAATCCATGTAACCTAACCACTTCGTTCAAGAATAATTTGGCCACTCTAGACGCATCATAAGTTTGGGAACATGGGATGAAATGGGCCATCTTAGAAAACATATCTACTACCACGAAGATAGAATCATGTTTCCTAGCAGTTTTAGGTAATCCTAAGTCAAAGTCTATACTCAAGTCTTGCCATGGGCAATCTGGGACGGGGAGTGGGGTATATAGTCCAGTGTTCTGTCTAAGTTGCTTAGCTACAGCACAAGTCTTACACTGGGCTACAACTTGGGCAACATCTTTCTTTAGACTTGGCCAATAAAATTGATCCTCTACATCCAAGATAGTTTTATTACGCCCAAAATGTCCTGCTAAATCTCCTGCGTGTATCTCCCAAATAAGAAAGTCTCTAAGTGATGTCTTGGGAACACACAACCTATTTTCCTTAAACAAATAACCATCCCTTAAGATATACTCACTAAATTCAGTGGATGGCCCTAGCTTCACTGATTCATAAATCTTCCCAAAATCCGGACAAAATTCATATTCTTCCTTTAATCGTTCAAATCCGACTACTTCGGTACTCACACAATTCAGCAACATTGTTCTCCTACTAAGTGCATCAGCTACCCTATTCTCACTTCCAGTATGGTGCTTCAGGACAAAAGTATAGGCTTGTATAAATTCAACCCACTTTCCATGTCTAGGGTTTAACTTTTTTTGAGAATTTAGGAAGCGAAGTGCTTCGTGATCAGAGTAGAGAATGAATTCTTGCGGTAGCAAGTAATGCCTCCAATACTTAAGAGCTTGTACTACCACATATAACTCTTTATCATATGTGGAATATTTCAACTTGGCATCACTCAGTTTCTCACTAAAATAGGCAAGAGGATGATTTTCCTGACTTAATACCCCTCCTATTCCTATGCCTGATGCATCACAGGCGACCTCAAAGACTTTGGTGAAGTCGGGTAACCTTAGAACTGGTGCCTTAGTCATTCTATCTTTGATCTCTAGGAAGGCTTTATGGGCAGCTCTAGTCCAATAGAATTCGCCCTTCCTAATGCAGTCGGTGATCGAAGCAACAATCGAGCTAAACCCTCTGATAAATCTCCTATAGAAGGTAGCTAACCCGTAGAAACTTCGAACGTCATGAATATTCCTAGGTATAGGCCACTCAACTTAAGATTTCACTTTCTCAGGGTCGGCGATTACTCCTTCTGGTGTTACTACAAAATCTAAGAAGATGATTCTGATTGACATGAAGCTACATTTCCTAAGGTTTGCAAACAAAGCTTCCTTCCTAAGGACCTGGCAAATCTGACGGAGGTGGTCTAAGTGATCTTCCCTAGTCTTACTGTATACGAGGATATCATCAAAATATACGATCATGAATTTTTCAATAAATGATCGTAACACCTGAGTCATAACCCTCATAAATGTACTTGGGGCGTTTGATAATCCAAAGGGCATCACCAACCACTCATATAGGCCATTTTTGGTCTTGAAAGCCATTTTCCACTCATCCCCGATTCTAACTCTCACCTGATGGTAGCCACTTTTTAAATCAATTTTTGAAAAGATGGTCGATCCGGCCATCATGTCTAGCATGTCATCGAGTCGGGGTATGGGAAATCGATACTTTATCATAATATTGTTAATAGCCCGGCTATCTATGCACATCCTCCAACTGCCATCCTTTTTAGGAGTCAAAAGTGCTGGGACAGCACAAGGACTCAAACTCTCCCTAATAAATCCCTTTTTCATAAAATTTCCTACTTGTCGTTGTAGCTCCTGATGTTCCGTAGGGTTCATCCTATAGTATGGGAGGTTTGGCAATGTGGCTCCTGGTACTAAATCAATTGCATGTTGAATATCTCTTAATGGTGGCAATTGATTCGGTAAATCTTCAGGGTAGACATTTTTGAATTCCTCTAATAAATCTAGGATCTCCTTAGGGTATTCTAGTTTTGGTTGATCCTGAGCTTCCTTGGTAACTAAAATCCAAACTAGTGACCCTCTATCGATTTCTCGTTTTAACTCCTTTGCAGAGATCAAATTCAGATTAGACTCTTTTTCCTTTAAGTGACTTGACCCTCTCTTAACATTGTCCTTTGGTGGGGTCGCATTAATCACTATCCTCTTTCCTAGATGGTGAAATGCACACGAATTCGATGGTCTAAACAGGGTGGCATCGTGGTCATACAACCAAGGTCTTCCTAAAATGATGTTGTTAACCCCTATCGGAAGAACATCGAACCAAACTCTTTCTTGGTAGGATTGTACCTGAATTGTAACATGGCATCGCAACTGGATGGAAATGTTGATTGCATCGATCCAGGATACCTTATAGGGGGTCAGGTGTGAAACAGTTGGTAAGTCTAGGCTCTTAACTGCATTAGTAGAAATTGCATTGACACAACTCCCACTATCAATTATGACCTTACATACCTTATCCCCTATTTTAATAAAGGTCTATAGGATGTTAGTCCTACGCCAATCCTCATTCCTCTTAGTTTGAGTCAGGATGCATCTAACCACTCCTAATCGGTCTGAGTCTAAGATCTCTTCCTCCTCCTCATATTCCTCCACTAACTCAGCTTCACCCTCATAAACCTCTTCCTCACAAGGGTCACTAATCTTAGGGTCCTCTACTTCAGGTTCCCCTATATGTAAGGCTCGCGATGGACATTGGGCAGCATAATGACCAGTCTGATTACACTTAAAGCATACTGGGATTTGGTTTCGATCCTTCTGAACCATAGGTGCCTTACCCTTGTCATCTCTACGAATGGGCTGGGGATTGGGTCTAGGTCGATTTGCAGGAATTCGGTTCTAGTTTGGCCTATTTTCAGGGGCATTAAATCTAGATGAATCAGATTGATAGGTAGGTTTCCTTGGAAATCTCTCAGCATTCCTAACAACCTGATAGGCATGTTCTAAATCATTCACTTCTCTTAGAATCAGTTCCCTCTTAATGTCCTCATTCAGGACTGCTCTAAACCTAGACAAAGTAACCGACTCAGACTCGGACACACCACACCGCATAACAAACTCATCGAAAATGGCTATGTATTCGGACATAGTCTGATTTCCTTGGGTTATCTTCTACCACTGATCTAAAAGCCTTTGTTCATAGGAGAATGGTAGGTATTTGGCCCTTAATTTGAGTTTCATGTCCTCCCATGTAGCTATATGTGGGTCTCTTCTCTGTCGACTTAACCTTTCCACATTACCCCAATGCAATCATGCTTGTCGGATCAACCTAAACTTAGCGAATTTGACCTTACGCTCTTCCGACATGGTGTACCATTCGAAGTACTGATCCATATCACTTTTCCAATCAGAGTACATCTTGGGATCTAAAGTACCATCGAATGTGGGGGCTTCTAGTCTGATAATCCTAAGGGCTCGTGCTTCCTGATCATCTATGTCATACCGTTGCATCCTAGGAATAGGATCAGGTGTAATCTCTCTACGTTGGGCTCGATGCCTTGGAATTGGATCAGGTATGGCCTCTCTACGTTGGGCTTGATGTCTGGGGATTGGATCATGTGTAAGCTCTGGAAGCTGGGGTCCTGAACCATACTGTGGGATAAATTCCAGTGGTGTAGGGTCAGGTTGAGACACATGGGATCCTTCTAATAAACCTATTCTTTCATTCATTTGATCAAACCTCTGGTCGACTCTAGCACTAAACTACCTTTGTTCAGCACTAAGCTGCCTCATTTGCTCAGTCAAAGATCTCATGAAAGTTTCCATCGTGGGGTCCATGGATGTATCAGGTTGGTCCTGGGGGACCTGGTATGGGTTTCCTGACCTAGTAGTCATGCAAGGACACAATGCACTCAAACAAACCTAATCGACTATGGATAGTTAGACCTAGAGTCCAAACTAGATGCCTAATCAAGGTGGCAAGCTAGTCTGTAGTAACTCAAGACTTGGCCAGGCAGGTGTAAGGGGAGTGTAGGTCCCTGATTGCCAATCCTAGACACCAATCAGAGATTGGCCATGTAGGCTGACCAGCTCACTTGCCCTTCGGGACGTAATCCCTTAACCACCATTCTAGACACCAAGAAATGGGCACACACAGATTTAGTTGACACGATTGAATTAACACTAACTCGGACCCGACCAATTAGTGTCCCTAAGCACACTAGAGCAATTAGGTTCTAATCAATTTTAATTAGGGCTTGGGCTCGAATGCAAAGTGGGTGGTTTTGGGCTAGGGAAAGGTTATGAACTCCTTCTCCTATGTTATATTATATGCCCTTAAAAATTAATTAGAAAATGAATGCAACAAACTTAATAAAACTGAACCCTAATGATTTTTTTTGTTTTTTGGACAGAACCTGTTCTCAGGCCAAAAACAAAGAACTACAGTTTTTCACAGAAAACCATAAATTGTAAAAAAAATTACTGAAAATACTTTGAATTTCAAGGAAGCTAACACAACAAATTTCATTTTTTTTGATTTTTATACATATAGAAACAATTAAAACAACAGAGCATATAATGGAAGGCCGAGATGCAGAATTTAACTAAATGCAAGATTAACCTAATCTAAACCTAGGGCTCTGATACCAAATTTGACGTGGGACACGGATGTGACGTAGTACTAAAGGTTGATTTAAATTATATGTTAATCGAGAGCAAATGCTCATTAACCTAATAGCCTATTAAACAATACGTTAAAAGAATCTATAGCAAGCAACTAAATAATGGATTACATCACCCGCATGCATACCTAACAAAATAATTAATTAGATGGATCATGGCGATTGAGAAACCACCATAGATTAGGTTCCCACTTTCAAACATCAGATATAGAGAAAGGGAAAGGATCTTGAGTTACCGATATGTTTAGAAACCTCCTCTGATGAAGATCTGGATCACTGCACTATAGGGTTGAAGAATCGGACTCCAAACTGATCGCTCCTGGCTTCCGGATTTCGATCGAACTGATTCCAAAGCATGGACGCCGATCTTCAGAGTCGGATCTCAAGAGAATCTGCAAAAAAAATACCAAAAATAGCAATTAAACATTGGAAATCAAAGCTAGAAGGAAGGCTGGCGCCAGGGTTGTTGGTTCTCCCGGGGATCTTCTTCTTTGGTTGGCTTCTAGGATCTCTTCAAAGCATTGGATGAAGGCCTTGAAGAGACTTAGGGATCAGATCTGATGGAGGGATTGGATGGATAAACAGGGCGTTGCACCCCGGTAGAACTTGGACGTCGCACCCAAGTGTTCTAGGCATCACACTTAGCACCTATCAGCGTCGTAGCTAGAAAGGAATTGGAAGAAGAACTCGGCAGAGTTTCATTTCATTTCATCAAATATTCATTCTTTACAAGGGAGAAGGTGTAGGGGTATTTATAGAACCCTAACTAGAGAAGTGAGGGACTCAAATACAAGAGTTTCATTACAACTCTAGACTTCAAGTTTACATTGCCTGGACTCCTGCTGGATAAAAAAAATGGACTCCTATCCATAGTTGGTGCCAAGATGAGACTTTGATGGAGGGTCATGATCGCTTTTGGATTGGTCATAATCATTGGACTCCAGTGTCTTGATAATGTATTCTTCTAGAGCTACATGGCCTCTTCAGTCTGCATTGGAGAGATCTCTAGAGTCCTACTGAAATTCTAGAATCCTTGAAGCTTGCACAGTTAGCAGCTTATTTGAATGGAATGCTAGGAACCCTTGGACCTCCAACACTAGGTGAGAAAAAATTTCTAAACTCCTTTGAATGCTTGGCCGACTTCTCACTTTGGCATGAAATATTATGAGTAGAAGGGTGCCATCTGGGACAAGTCCTTCACAATTACTCCTCTTAAGAATTTTGTGCGCCTTTCTTCATGGGCCGACCAAAAGAAATTATCTTAATGAGTGTAGCTTGTCCAAATTTAAATGGTAGGCCATGTGTCATTGTCCCCGTGGTGACGTGACAATAGTAGTCCTGAAATCATGCAAAGCTGACATGCAAAATAGGCTAGCATATGACAAGAGCTTGTGCTAGCACATGGGTCACATGGGCTTGTCTTGAACTAGTACATGGATCTTGATTTGAGTCACATGGGTATTATAATTGGTCTCCCATATAATACAAGACTCCACAACTAATTTTTACAGGACTCAATAAATAACTAAAGTCCTATTTGATCAATTGGAACCCAATTTAAACAAAAGGGCAAGACATGTAAATACGTAGTTCGGCTTGGTAAAAGGGGCTAACCCTAACTAATCCAAAATAACAAAAATTAAAATAAATTATTTATATAGATAAAAGGGTTGGTCCAGGGTTTCATTCACAGGTGATCCACATGGAAGTGGGTTCAACCTGTCAATATTTTTGGGCCCTGGTGTCCTCACCACCCTCCTCTGCGTCGTGTTCCCCGCCACTCTTCGGAAGGCGGCCTGAGTGTGGTTCACCCGCCTCGAGCTAGAGAGCATCAGGAGCTTTGCTCTACTGGAGCAAAAGTTCATAGCCCACTTCGATGTCTACCGGAAGGTACCCCGAGAGGCGGATAGCCTTTTCTCCATCAGGCAACAGGACCGCGAGCCCTTGCAGGACTACGTGGCCTGTTTCAAAGCCACCACACTGGAGATTTACAGCCTTAATGAGCTAGTCGCCATGCTGGCATTGAAGAGAGGACTCGGGACCTCCCGCCTGACTTACTCCCTTGACAAAAAGTCCTCCAAGACTTACACCGAGCTCCTTTTCCAAGCTCAGAAGTACAGCCATGCCGAGAAGGCGGATCATACGAGGCGAGAGCTCGACGGGCATCCATTGAAGAAGCCGGCCCTTGCCGAGATATCCGGGGTGTGGAAACCAGCGCCTCCAGCCCAGAACTTCTGGCAGGGGCCAAGACCACGGAGCGCCCCCGTCATTGAAGAAAGCTATACACCTCTCCTCATCCCTAGGACGAAGATCCTCATGGAGATCGAGGGCGAGCCCTACATGAAGCGCCCACCCCCGATGTGGCATTCCACTGGCCGTGACAGATCTAAATATTGCCACTATCACCGCGACCATGGCCACGACACCGAGGAATGCCGCAACCTCAAGAAGGAAATTGAAGAACTCATTAAGAGGGGCTACCTCGGAAGGTTCGTGGGGGGGCAGATCCCAGGCGGAATCCCAGGCTCTCATGCTCTCCCACCAGCACCGGTAGTCAACAACTGACCCACCGAGAAGCCGGTGGGGATAATATGCTGGGGAACCGAGTGCACATCTAAGAATGCCCGGGGGGCAGACTGTTCTAAAAATGTACTCCCCTTTATAAGGGAGGGGGAAGACAGGAGAAAAAATGTAAATAACGATGCCGTGGTCATCGAGATGACGATCGCAAAGCATCCTATAAAATGTATTATGGTTGATAGTGAGAGCTCCATCGATGTGCTTTTTTACGATGCCTTTTCCAGGATGAATCTTTTCCGTGCTCAAATTCAACCAATCTACACCCCTCTCATCGGGTTTACGGGCGATTCTATAAGGGTCGAAGGGGAGATCACTCTCCCCGTCACTGCTAAAACTCCGCCTCGGTAAAGCACTGTGATGATAACCTTTACTATTGTCAAGCTCCCCTAGGCTTATAACGTCATCCTTGGGTGGCCCGGGCTCAATCTGCTCGACGCCGTCATCTCCACCCAAAGGCTACTTGTGCAGTTTCCAACACCCCACGGTGTCGGAGAAATGAGGGGGGCGATCCAACCAGTGCGACATTGCTTCCAAGGCGTTCCAGGGGCCAGGGTCCCTGAGGATGACCCCAGGGCGGGTGACCTCGACCAAAGGGCTCAGGATCCCAGAGGTGGTCCGGTCGAACGTTTGTTGTCTTACCCCCTCGGAGCGACCAGGCAACAAAGATAGTGCAGATCAGAGCCCAGCTGCCCGACGAGGAGAGGGCCCACCTGTTGGAATTCCTGCATGCGAACGCGAACGTGTTTGCCTGGACGGTGATGGATATGCCGGGCATTCTCCCAGACATCATCACCCATAAACTAAGCATTGATCCGAAATACCGGCCAGTTCGGCAGAAAAGGAGCTTCACCCCGGAGAGGCAGGCGGCCATCAACGAGGAGGTAGATAAGCTCCTTGTCGCCAGTTTCATTCGTGAGGTGCGGTATCCAAGCTGGCTAGCGAACATGGTGATGGTCAAGAAAAATAACGGCAAGTGGAGGATCTGTGATGACTACACTGACCTCAATAATGCTTGCCCAAATGGTGCGGGCACCAGACTCAGAAGAAGACTTCAGAGCTCCATCTGGATCTCTGATTAACCTTGCCCGAAGAATTAGGGTTTTTGGCTTGTAATAAGGGTTGACTTGATCAACTCAATTTTAGTTTGAGTCTGTATTACCTGCATTTTTGTTTTGTTGAGTCATGTTGACTCAGTAGTGGATTAGGGCTTCAACCTGGGGTGTTACATTTTCTCCTGAGGCCAAGCAAGTGGGCGCCACACTCCCAGCCATATGCCTGAGTCCAGGGGGCGCCACATCTCCATCCAACAGGCTTTGGTCCCCACACCACAGATAGCAGCTCCCCTCTTTCATGCGCCAATTGAGGACAAATCCACCAGGGGTCCACAAATCAAGGGGGCGGCCCAAGACTTTCCAAAAGAACCAAACTATGAAAGGGAAGAAATTCTCTTGGAGAGAAACTCAAGGAGGCTCCCATTACCTGCCATAAATAATCAAAACAAAGTTAGAAGAAGCCATAACTTGGGGAGAAAGAAAAGGAGGTATCCAAAAAGGGTTGAGCCATGGAAGGAAGGAGATTTCTCTTGAAAAGCAAGGTTAGGAGGTGCCCTAATTATTCCAACTAAAGCCAGATATAAAAGGCAACAAATTTTTTCTTGGAGGGCAAGGTTAAGAGGCGCCCAAACACTTCCAGATAAGGCCAAGCATAGAAGGAAAAAAATATTTTCTTGGAGGTCAAGACAAGGAGGTGCCACCCACTTTCCTTTTGAAGCTTCAATCAACTTTGGAATTAATTGGCCGGCCATATGAGTAGGGATTGATATCCTAATTTGTAGATCCCCTCCTTTAATCCCACATGGGAAGATGTAAAACCCTACTCTCTTGTAAAGTCCTATAAATTAAACCCCTCTTGTAAGTTTAAAGAAATCAGATGAATGAAAGGAATTTTTTTTTGAGCAAACTTGTGTTTTCTCTTTTCCGCACTTGCTTCCAGGTGTTGAGCTCCGTGAGGGAGTAAATCCGGGTTTCCCTGGAACCTTGAGGAGGTGAGAGATCTCCAAAATCCCAAACCCTAGGTTAGCCACTCCACTCCCAAACCCTAGCCGCCATCACCCTTCTCTTTCCACCAAGCCCTAGTCTATTCCACTTCTCACGGCCACCCTCTCCAAGTCCAGGCCGGCCACCAGCATCCAGCTCCAGTCCAGATACTGCAGATCTACAACAATTCTAAGAGAAAGTCAGATCGGCCTCCAGGAGAATCCTGATTTCAGCAACTTCAGCTTTCAAGTTCTTCAGCCTGGTAAAATCTTTTCTTGAGTTTCTGAATTCCATCATTTGTTCCTCTTCTTTCCCAGATCTTGAGTCCAGAAGAAGCCGACCAAACCACGAGACCAGTATTAGAGGATCCATTGCGAAAATAGCCGACTCCGAGGATCCCACAATCTGCTCGAGAGAGTTCTTCCACCAAAATCCTGAGAAGATCACTGTCTGGTTAGTAAACCATCTCTCCTCTCTATTTCTGTTCTGTTGAAAGTTCAGAGCGAAACCCTAGGTCTGGGAGTTTCTCAACCCCCAGCGATCCGTTACTTCTGAACTACTCTGATAATTTAGTTTCTTCTAAACTGTGCTTTCAATCCTTACCTAGTTTCCTTCAACTTAGTTTAGCTTTACTTTGAGTCAAAGCCAATTTCTGAAATATTAAAAAAAAATAAATAAAAAATTAATCCTAAATTTACTTCCGCATACGCTTCTTTGTTCTTTGTTCTGCATCATTTTTGGTATCAGAGCTTTCATCCTGCATCACCAAAGGATAGCTTCCCCTTGCCGAAGATCGACCAGCTGGTGAATGCCACCTCGGGGCACCGCCTGCTCTCATTCATGGATACATTCTCTGGGTACAACCAAATACGGATGCACCCAGAGGATGAGGAACACACCACCTTCATCACCGACCAAGGGACGTACTGCTATAGAATGATGCCCTTCGGACTAAAGAATGCTGGGACCACATACCAGCGTTAGGTCAGTAGGGTCTTTAAAGACCAAATTGGCAGAAACATGCATGTGTACGTGGATGACATGCTGGTCATGAGCAAGCCAGACTCTGACCATGTCGCTAACCTTGCTGAGGCATTTCATAACCTCCGAAAGCACCAGATGAAGCTCAACCCGGCGAAGTGCACCTTTGGGATAGCGGCCGAGAGGTTCCTCGACTTTATGGTCACTCAGAGGGGCATCGAAGCTAATCCGGAGAAGGTCCAGGCGATCGTCGACATGGAGCACCCTACATCTAAGAAGCAGGTCCAGCACCTGACGGGGTGGATTGCAGCCTTGAGCTGGTTCATTTCGAGATCGGCCGATCGCTGTCTCCCCTTCTTCAAGGCGCTACGCAAGATGCACGACTTCACCTGGACGGAGGAGTGCAAGATAGCATTTGAGGAGCTGAAGGAATTCCTGGCTTCTCCCCCTCTACTCTCCCGACCGGAAGGAGGGGAAGAACTCCTGCTTTATCTGGCGGTCACCCCTGGAGCTATCAGCTCGGTCCTAGTCCACACAGATACGGACGGGTCCCAAAAGCCGGTGTACTACACCAGTAAAATCCTCCACGATACGGAGATCAGGTATACTCGCTCTGAGAAACTCATTTTTGCTCTAATAATGTCCGCTAAGCATCTCAGGCCCTACTTCTAAGCGCACCCCATTGCGATTGTGACCGACCAGCCGTTGAGGACCATATTGAGCCACCCTGAGACTTCTGAGAGGCTGGCCAAATGGGTGCTGATGCAAAGCGAGTTCGATATCACTTACTGATCGAGGTCATCGCAAAAGGTCCAAGTCCTAGCCGATTTCGTGGTCGAATGCACAGGGCCTGCCAAGGAGCCGGAACAGACGACATCGAAAGGCCAAATCAAGCCTGGACCATGGGAGGACCCCTGGATCCTCCACGTGGATGGCACCTCAAATTCTGGCGGGAGCAGAGCGGGCCTTATCCTCGCCAATTCTGACGGAGTTGTGGCAGAGTGCACCCTCCGGTTCAAGTTCGCTGCAACGAACAATCAGGCGGAGTATGAGGCACTCCTCGCGGGCCTGAGGGCATCCCACGAGCTGGGCGTGTAGAGCCTGAAAGTCTTTACCGACTCCCAGTTGGTTGCCAGGCAAATCTCAGGAGAATATGAGGCCAGAGACCTCCAAATGATGAGATACCTGGAGAAGGTCCGTGCAAATATTGCAGGCTTCCATCGCTTCCATATCTTCTACATCCCTCGTGGAGAGAACGCTCGTGCGGATGTATTGTCAAGGCTCGTGACCCTGCCAGACTCGTCGCTAGGGTACACCTACATCGAGTACCTCCAAAGTCCTAGCTATGAAATCCCAGAGGAGGTGCAGCAAGTAACCTCCGAGCCGAGCTGGATGGACAAATACATCGAGTTCATCACAGATGGCACCTTACCAGAGGACCGCCGAGAGGCCAGCCTCGTGAAAAAGAAGGCCTCCCGATTCGTCCTAATGGAAGGCCAGCTCTACCGTCGATCTCACTCGTACCCACTCCTGAGGTGTCTCAAACTCGCAGAGGCGGCCTTCGTGCTCCAGGAAATCCATGAAGGCCTTTGTGGGAACCACGTGGGAGGAAGGACCCTAGCATACAAAGCCCTTCATCAGGGCTATTTCTGGGAGACTATAAAAGAGGACGCAGCCGCCTTCGTCAGGAAGTGTGACAAATGCCAGCACCATTCCCACATACAGTGCCATCCGGCAACGCCTATTTCTCAGCTTTCGTCCCTATGGCCTTTTGCCTAGTGGGGGATGGACATCCTGGGGCCATTTCCCACCACACCGGGACAGCGAAAGTTCCTGCTGGTGGCGATCGACTACTTCACCAAGTGGATCGAAGCCGAGCCGATGGCACGAATCACCGAGGCCAACGTTCGCCAGTTCTTCTGGAAATCAGTCATCTGTCATTTCGGGCTCCTCAACTGCATCATCACTGACAATGGACAGCAGTTTGATAATCAGAAATTCGAGGGGTTCTGTGTCGAGCACGGCATCCTGCATCGGTTCACCTCGGTGGCTCACCTCCAAACGAATGGGGAGGCGGAATTTAACCGAACCATCCTTCAGGGGCTCCAAACCAGGCTGGACCAAGCAAAAGGTAGATGGGCAGAAGAGCTTCCAAGTGTCCTATGGGCCTACCATACAACATCCAGAATGGCGACGGGCGAAACATCTTTCAACCTCGTCTTCGGCACCGAGGCGGTTGTCCTAGTGGAGCTCGGCGTACCCACATTATGGGTGCAGTAGTACGACGAGTCACAGAACTCAGCGCATCTTTTACTTAATCTAGACCTTTTGGAAGAAACGAGGGACAAAGCCTGGCTTCGGATGGTGGCATATTGGCAGCGAGTAGCCCGATACTACAACGCGCGGGTGAAACTCAAGAACTTCCGACCTGGTGACCTGGTGCTGCGCCGAGTCGAGGATCTCAACCCCGAGAATGCAGTAAACTCTCGCCAAATTGGGAGGGCCCCTACAAGGTGATCGAGGCACTCCCGCACGGCACCTACTACCTCCAGGATTCGGACGACGCCAGATTCCCTCGGACGTGAAACGCCTGTAACCTGAGAAAATATTACCAATGATGTAAGCCCCCTTTGTAAGAATAATAAAGGCTTTCTTCCTTGCAAATGACCATCAGAGCCCTGAGCCAAGCTCTCAGGCTACCAAGCCCGGAGCCGAGTCCTCCGGCCATCAGGTCTTCGAGCCCTGCTCCAAGACATCCAAACCCTGAGCCAAGCTCTCAGGCCATCAAGCCTGGGGCCGAGTCCTCCGGCCATCAGGTCTACGAGCCCAGCTCTAAGACATCCAAGCCCTGAGCCAAGCTCTCAGGCCATCAAGCCTGGAGCCAAGTCCTCCGGCCATCAGGTCTTCGAGCCCAGCTCCAAGACATCCAAGCCCTGAGCCAAGCTCTCAAGCTACCAAGCTCAGAGCCAAGTCCTCCGGCCATCAGGTCTTCGAGCCCAGCTCCAAGACATCCAAGCCCTGAGCCAAGCTCTCAGGCCATCAAGCCCGGGGCCGAGTCCTCCAGCCATCAGGTCTTCAAGCCCAGCTCCAAGACATCCAAGCCCTGACCCAAGCTCTTAGGCCATCAAGCCCGGAGCCAAGTCTTCCGACCATCAGGTCTTCGAGCCCAACTCCAAGATGTCCAAGCCCTGAGCCAAGCTCTCAGGCCATCAAGCCTGAAGCCAAGTCCTTCGGCCATCAGGTCTTCGAGCCCAGCTCCAAGACATCCAAGCCCTGAGCCAAGCTCTCAGGCCATCAAGCCCGGAGCCAAGTCCTCTGGCCATCAGGTCTTCGGGCCCAGCTCCAAGACATCCAAGCCCTGAGCCAAGCTCTCAGGCCATCAAGCCCAGAGCCAAGTCCTCCGGCCATCATGTCTTCGAGCCCAGCTACAAGACATCCAAGCCCTGAGCCACGCTCTTAGGCCACCAAGCCCAGAGCCAAGTCCTCCGGCCATCAAGTCTTCGAGCCCAGCTCTAAGACATCCAAGCCCTGAGCCAAGCTCTTAGGCCATTAAGCCCAGAGCCAAGTCCTCCGGCCATCAGGTCTTCGAGCCCAGCTCCAAGACATCTAAGCCCTTAGCCAAGCTCTCAGGCCATCAAGCCCGAAGCCAAGTCCTCCGGCTACCAAGTCTTCGAGCCCAGCTCCAAGGCATCCAAGCTCGGAGCCAAGCCCTCCGGCCGCCAATGCCTTCGAATCAACAAAGACTTCCATACCCGAGTCTGAAGCTCGATTCTCAAGCAGAGAAGAGCCCTTCCTCTCTAACTCCTCCACATTCAAAATACAGAAAAGAAGAATAAGATAGAAAGAGGAGAAGGGGGAGGGAAGAGGGACATTCAAGCATTGGCAAATGAAAAACTCCATTTTTTTTTGAAAGGATATGTTCATGTACAAGTATGCTTGAGACCCCGACATGCTGGTCGGCCCGAGTCAACAATAAGAAAAAGGAAGTTACATGACTCCTACTCTACTCCACCAGTGCCTTCCCCTGGCGACGACCAACTAGTGCCCTACTCTCCTCCATCTCCATGCCCGGAGCCTGCTCCACGATCGCCGCCGCAGACAGTGTTGATTCGGATCCCACCACTGCTGGAGCCGGGTCGACCGCTGCCACATGCTAAGCTGGCTCAACTGCTGCGGTCGGTGGGGTTGGCTCAGCTGATGGCGCTTGCACGATCGGCTCCACGATGACCGCCTTCTCCCTCGCCACCGCCGGTGCCAGAGTCAATGCCTTGGAACTCTGGGAGCACGGGAGTTGGAGGGCGGCCAACTGCTCCTCCGAGAGAATGCCATGCAACTGGGTGCGGCAATACGCGAACCCCTTGTAGAAGGAGTCCGTCACCGCCTCCTTGAAGTCGTGCAAGTACTCTGGGGAGGCCTTAAACGTGACCACCGCATCAGCCACTCCCTTTTTGAGGGCCTCGGCTATGTGAATTGCCTCCAGGGCCCTCTGCTCTGCTTCTGCGGCCCGTCGGGTGGCCTCGGCCGCCTCCTTCCTTGCGGCATCCGCCTGGAGAGAAGCCTCAGTCATCCCCCTCTCGGCTGCTTTGACCGAGCTCACGACGGCGGAAGCCTTCGCCTTTGCATCTGCGGCCCTCTGCTCAGCGGCCGCGATCTTCCTCTCGGCTAAAACAGCCCGCTCCTTGGCTGCCTCCGACTCATCACGGAGCTCCTTCAGCCGAGTCCTCTTCAGGTCAAGCTCATCCTGGAGCTCCCTCCTGGCCCGCTCGACATTGGTGACCTCTCCTATGAGGCTCTTGACTTTCAGATTAGCCTCCCAAGCCTCGTCGTTCTTCCGCCTGAGCTCGGCCGTATGGGACTCAAACTCCGCCTTCCGCTCTCTGTCCCTCCTGGTCAAGTTGCAGAAAAAATCTCGAATTAGGATGAGCTCACTACCTTGCTGCGTCGGAAGGCATGTTAGCCACACAGACCACAGATGTAAAAAGAGAAAGACTAGGGCGGAACGAAGGAAGACTTACAGCATACAGGTTCGAGAAGGATGCACTAATAACGTCGCCGATGAGCCTGCCGCTCCCCTCCCGCTGGTCGCAGGACTGGACGGAGAAGTCCATCATCTTCTCGGTGAGGGGCAGGTCCTTCATTAGCTAGACGTTGGGCCCCAATTTGAAAGGGACCCGGTGGTAGGGATGGTAATAAAACCCAAACCCATGGGTATCTGACCCGATTGGACCGGGTAGTCAACGCTTTGACTTGGTTTGGACCGGGTTTAGATAAAACCAGAATGCTTAACTTTGAATTTGGGCCGGGCCTGGGTAGATATACACCCGACCCAAACCCGACCCGAATTATTTTAATATTTAAATAAATATATATAATTAATATATATTTTATTAATTATAATTATTAGTTATTAAATTTTAAAATACCTGAATCCTATATCCTAATTGTTGCCACCCGGATTGTCGTGGCCCGTAGCTGCTGATGGCGTCGGGTGGGTCGCGTCCGCCCGCCTGGTAACGCCTCCGGTGCCTCGGGACCTGCAAGGAAGCAACGTTAATGACCCGGGTTAGAGATTCCGGCGGGGGCACTCCGACGGTCAAGTCAGTAGCGATCCCGGGGAACAGGTCCTCCTGGTCGAGCCCCTCTAGATGAGCTCCATGCTAGGAGGAGTGAATATAGTGTGAGTAGAAGATGAGGATGAGCTGGGAATGGTGTTGGCCGAGGTGGTCTTGCCCTCCTCTCTAGCCTTCTTCCCTTGTGTCGCTCTGGTTCCTCTCTTTAATTGAAAGTATGATATGAATCTCCCTTCTTGAGGTTAGATGCCAATACCTTTTTGCTTAGTTTTTTGGTGGGAGTTTCTACCTTGGTTTGCTTCGGAATCTCCCCCTGCTGTCGTGTGTGGCGAGGTACCATGAAGTGGACGGGATGTCTTTCCTGTTGTAACAGTCGGGGAAGCCTCCGTAGATTTCTGACATTCCTTTCGCTTATCCCTCTCCTGGGAGTCTGTCAAGGTCTCGATCGACGGGCCACCGGTCTTGGGATCCGTGCTCTCCGGTAGGGTCTTTCTAGGGTTGTATGGCATATCGGTGGAGGGTATGGCGCCTTGATTGCGGTATGGTTGGTGTCGTACGCCCTCGGGAGCATCGCCACTGTCCTTAGAGGAGAGGTAGGGCTCCCTTGGCGGCCAGCGTATTGGCTTGAACAGGGGGCCAAGCTGGAGAGGCAAGGCCTGTCTACGGTAAACTCGCTTGGGTGCTGCTCGGCAGGACGGAGGCAGACCGAGCTCGGTCGCGGAGGGGCGCCTCGTGGTGGAGGAGGCTGAGCTCGACTCCTGAACATGAGATACGACCTCAGATGAGCTCGGTGCTGGGGTGCTACCCAGCCCAGGGGACCTGAGCTCGGAGGGGCGCCTCGTGGCGGAGGAGGCTAAGCTCGACTCCTAACCACGGGGCCCGATCTCGAGGGGTCTGCCTTAGGTGGGAACTCGGACTCGGCTCTGGCCTAGGTGTTCCGGGCTTGCGGGAACGGACCTGGTGGAGGACGGAGCTTGCCTTCGACGAGCAGAGGTGTTGCTTCAGGGGAGCTCAGCTCGGCAAATGCGCTCATGTTGAAAGCTTGTCATGGCGTCTGATGGGGACTCCACGTCCGCTGCCTCGTGCCACGTCAGCGTTCTGGCCACATCATTTGCCCCCCACGCCCGAGGCCCATTGACGCGCGGCGCTTGGGGCGAAGGGCATAATTATGGCGCTGACATGGAAAGGCAAAGAAATCGGGCACAATAATGGCTAAAATCGACGGCGCCTCGCTCTGCTGTCCTACGAGCTTGTGGGAGGATGCCACGTGGCCATGCAGGAGGGGGGCCATCGAGGCGAGTGCGGAAGTCGGAGCGACTGCGGTCGGATGGGTGCCCGGGCCCAATGGATGGTTGACACGCGGCGGGCACCTTCTGGAGGGCCGCAAAGGTACGGTTGGGCATAGGCAACTTGGGAAGGAGGGGTAAGTTTCTTCGAAGCTTACCCTCATTCGAACTTTGTGCGCCCAACATTCTGTAGGAGTATTCTCCCTTCTCTTCCTCCCTTCGGCTGCCGGTGACTCCCTAGGGTTCTTGCAGGTTAGCCTCCTCTTCTCGTCTCGTAGGAGCCACTTTAGGATCCCTCTTGTCCTTTTTCTTCTTCCTTCTTGTCTCTTCTCTCCATGGATCGCTTTGGTCTGGAGTTCCATCCTTCTTGCCAAGCTGAAGCCGGACCCTCCCGGCCAAGGACTCCCTCCTCCTCCGATGAGGAGATAGAGGTGGCAAGGTTTGAGTTTAGTAGGCAGCCCGCCCAGGGCCCGGTGATCATTAGGGAACCCGGGTCTTCTTCTCCTGTTCCTCGAGTCCTTCCTGAGCCTGAGCCTTCTCGGTCGACAAGTCCCGGAGGGATTGCTTCGGCGATCACCACTGAGGACCTAGTGTCCATCCAGGAAGCTTATGGCATCCTCGAGTCCATCCGGCTCTCCGTTCCTCGTCCCAGGGAGTGGGTTACCTCCAGTGGCCCTCGACGGATAGCCTTCTATGAGGAGACCTTTGCCGGGGGTCTCCGCTTCCCTGTACATCCTTTCTTCCTTTCCTTCTTGGCCAACTACCGGCTTGTTCCTGCCCAGTTGGTCCCCAATGCCATCAGAATGGTATTTTGTTTTATCGTTCTGTGCCACTTCCACGGGGTTGTTGCCCGTTTTTTCCTATTCAGGGCCTTCTTCATCCTGAAATGCCACCCCACCGAGGACGGGTGGTGGTCCCTCTCTTCGCGCTCTCGGGGCATCAAGTTTGCACTCCCCTCTTCCATCAAAGGATGGAAGAGTAGATTCTTCTTTGCCTCCGTAGAGGGGATCGACTGGGTTTGGAGCGACCCAGATCGATCTCCGAATATGAATTCTTCTATCGAAGTCGCCGACCTCGACCTGTACGGCCTGCTCAAGTCGACTGAGATCCCTCCGCTCGAGGTCTTGCTGTCAGAGCAGAACCTTCACGAGGCCGGGGTCAGCTCGACGCAGGAGTTGGGTGAGTTTGACTTGGCCACTTCCTCATCATTTCTTATTCATTTTTTCTTTTTCTCTTTTTTTTTTTTGCTGCTACTGTTGGGCTGACCTCATTCCATTTGGTGCAGAAATGAAGTTTTCGATGGGCGAGCTGCTCTCATTCTCAGAGGAGCGGGAGCAGACCACCGAGGCCGCCGAGCCGGCGTCGAAGAGAGCCTGAACTGATGACGGGGCAAGGCCGATGCAGGCTGGGGCGGACGTGTCGGTACAGGAGCGCAGGCAAAAGAGGGCGGTCGAGCCCTTCTCGAAGCCTCTCATGGTGGCGTCCAAGCCCGAGGTGGTTGTCCGTGCGAGGTTAGCCGCCGCTGCTGCCAGGTCGGCGCCCTTCACCTCGGAGGTCGCCAGTGCAGAGGAGGACGGTGGGGCACAAGAAGTCAGGCCGGCGCCCCAAGTCCTGTCCGATGCGGTGCCGATCTCTCAGTTGGCACCGAGGGAGCCTTCTGCCACCGAAGGAGCTGAGTCGGTTGGAACACGGGAGAGGGACTATTGCCAAGTCGCTTTCCGGCTAGGCCCGAACGTGTCCTTGATGAAGGATGCCAGCCTAGCGGAGCGCATGATGGACTTCTCGGTCCAGTCATGCGACCGGCGCAAGGGGAGCGGGCGACTCCTCGGTGATGTCATCACAGCATCATTCGCCCAGCTATATGCTGTAAGTAACTTCTCCCCACCTCAATATCTTTTTGCCTTCTTTTGTTGCTAATCCCGGATCTTCTCACTGCAGCAAGGGTGGGAGCTGATCCTCATAAGGGATTACTGCTGCAACTGGGCAAGGAGAGACAGAGAGCAAGGAGCCGAGCTCGTGTCCCTCAAAGCTGAAGTAGGCCGCAAGGATGCGGAGGTTCGGGAGGCTAGCCAGAAGGTGAAGAGCCTCCAGGCCGAAGCTGCTAAGCGGCCAGAATAAGGAAGGAGCTTGACAACGAGCTCGAGTCCAAGCAGGCCCTACTGAAGGAGCTCCGGGCCGAGTCGGAGGTGGCCAGAGAGAGGGCCACCTCCACTGAGAAGAAGGTGGCTGCGGCCGAGAAGAGAGCTGCCGATGCAGAGGAGAAGGCCGCTCTTTCCCACTGCTCCACTGAAGCTACCGAGAAGGCACTGGCGATGGCCATCCGTCTGTCCGAGCATCTAAAGGCGGAGCTGGAAGAGGTCCGGCATCAGGCTGAGGCTACGAAGAAGGTAGCCGTTGATGCTATGGCTACCTTCAAGGCGACCCCGGAGTACCTCAAGGACTTTCGGGAAGCGGCAACGGACACCTTCGCCAAGGGATTCGCGTACTGCCGGTCCCAGCTACGGGGAGTTATGTCCGAGGAGCAGCTGGCCGCGCTTCGAGTCCCGGGGAAGAAGGCTTCCTCGTAACGAAGACGATGGCGGCAAGGCAGGGAGCTACTCCAACCGAGGCTCGGGCTCCAGCGACCTCAGAAGCACCTGGCCCCGAGGAACCGGCACCGATGACGGTGAGGGTGGCACTTGCACCGCGGCCAGAGGCAGCTGGTCCGACCCCAGTGGCCTCAGCGGCTGAACCTGCTCCTCCTGCGGAGGTGGAGGAGGGAGAGGTCCCAATAATGCGCCACCTGGGGAAGGAGTCGGCCCCTTAGGATAGGATTTTTCTTCTTTTTTATACTTGTATTTTCCTTCATTTCTCGACAGGGTCACCCGGCCTGTTGGGGCCTGGAAGATAGTGTAATCGGTTCTTCTAGCAATGAAATGCATCTTTGTAATCATGGTGTCTCTGTTGTCTGCAATGTGGAATGTCCCCTCTTTCCCTTCTTCTCCCTTTCTTTGCTACTTTCTTTTTGGTGCAGGGAGGTCCGAGATGGGAGTCAGGAACTTCGACTGGCACTGACCCGGTGTTGAGCTTGAGGTCAAGCCGGTGAAGGATGTTGACCTTGGACTCAGCTGCTTGGAGACATGATCCAGCGATCACCGTCTCGGAGCTAGGCTCGGGGGCGTCGGAGGCTGAGATCCTTGGTGCTGGAAGTTTGGGTCTTGAACCTTAATGTCTTGGAGCCAGTCTCGAGGACGTTGACGCTTAAGAAGTGTGGTGCTGGAAATCTGAGTTCTAGGCCTTGGCATCCTAAAGTTGGGCTCGGAGGCACTAAGTGCCTGGGGGTTTCCCAGGTCCTTTGCCGGGGAGCTCGGCTCGCCGGTGCCGGAGGGTCATCCAGTCTTTGAGGCTGGGGAGCTAGGCTCGCCGGTGCATGGGGGCTTCCCAGGTCTTTGTTCCAGAGCCCTTTTCTCTGGGCTTTGATGCCGGGGAGCTAGGCTCGTCGGTGCCCGGGGGCTTCCCAGGTCTTTGTGCCAGAGCCCTCTTCTCTGGGCTTTGATGCTGGGGAGCTAGGCTCGCTGGTGCCTGGGGGCTTCCCAGGTCTTTGGTTAGCGACGATGCTGTCCAGCCCAGGGGACCGGAGCTCGGAGGGGTGCCTTGAGGCGGAGGAGGCTGAGCTCAACTCCTGACCATGGGGCCCGATCTCGAGGGGTCCGCCTTGGGTGGAAGCTCATGGTTGGCTCCGGCCTAGGCATCCCGGGCTTGTGAGAGCGGACCTGGCGGAGGACGGGGCCCGGCTCCGGCTGTCATCATGAGGCCGGGCCTGGACACATTGATGATGATGAGTTGTGTGGTTCCAAAGCACCATTGGCCGGAGGTCTGAGCTCCAGTCTTGCACAAACATCCTGGAGCTGGGCTCGGGGACAGTGATGTTGGAGAGCCGCGAGGCTTGGAGGTGCCCTTGGCCGAAGATCTGAGCTCCGGTCTTGAGCAGACGTCCTAGAGCTGGGCTTGAAGATGTTGTGAACTTGAGATGGCGCCTTGGAGTTGGGCTCATAGGCGCAGCGATTGAGAGAATTCTCTTGGTCGGAGATCTGAGCTCCTGTCTTGAGCTGGTGTCCTGGAGCTAGGCTCGGGGATGTGAGAACTTGAGATGGCGCCTTGGAGCTGGGCTCGGGAGCGCGTTGTGTGCCTGGGGACTTCCCAGGTCTTTCGCCGGGGAGTTGGGCTCATCGGTGCCTCACGGCTTCCCAGGTCTTTTGTGCCGGAGAGCTGGGCTCGCCGGTGCCGTAGGTCATCCGGTCTTTTGATGCCAGGGATCTAGGCTCGCCGGTGCCGGAGGTCGTCCGGTCTTTTGATGCCGGGGAGCTGGGCTCGCCGGTGCCGAAGGTCGTCCGGTCTTCTAATGCCGGGGAGCTGGGCTCGCCGGTGCCTGGGGGCTTCCCAGGTCTTTTGATTCCTGCAAGGCAGATAAACCGTTGCACAGGAAAAGGACTTTTATTGCAAATGGAGGGAGAACTTACATGTTGGTAGTAACTCCCCAGATTGCAAGTGTTCCATGTCCAGGGGGAGTCTAGTTCCATCCAGGTCCTCGAGATAGTGGGCTCTCTACAGGAGGGCCTCGGCCACTTTGTAGGGGCCTTCCCCATTCGGCGGGGGTTTACCGTGCTCTCTGGGTTGAAACGCCTCAGCTTAGCACAACACCATGTTGCCGGGTCGGAAGATCTTCAACCTCACCCGGGCGCTATGATGTCGGGCGACCTTTTACCAGTACGCTGCCATTCAAGGCCAGGCTTTGACCCTCATTTCTTCGAGGAGGTCCCGGTTGAGGGGGTGTGCTGAGCTCAACTAGGATCACTATCTCCATGCCGAAGACGAGGTTGAATGGCGCTTTGCCCGTGGCCACTCTGGGTGCTGTGTGGCAGGCTCACAGGATGCTTGGGAGCTTTTTCGCTCCTTGCCCCCCCAGGCCTTCTCGGAGGTGCACCCAGTCCCCCAGTGTATCATCTCCACCGGCTTCTCGATAGGGCGATTGTCGACCGCTGGGACTAGTAGAGGAGCAACGAGTGCCTGGGATTCCAACTGGGATCTGCCCCCCATATACCTTCCGAGGTAGCCTCTCTTGATGAGCTCCTCAATCTCCCACTTGAGGTCGCGGCATTCCTTGGTGTCGTGACCGTGGTCGCGATGGAAGCGACAGTACTTTGACTTGTCACGGGTGGTAGACGGCTTCAATGGCAGTGGGCGTCGCAAAAAGGTCTCGCCCTCGACCTCCATGAGGATCTTCGTCCTCGGGGCGAGGAGAGGGGTGTAGGCCTCCATAGAAACAGGAGTCCCTCTCGGTCTTAGCCAGTCCCTTCGGGAGCTTTGAGCTTGGGGCGTTGGCTTCTGCACCCCTGGCCCCTCGGTAGGCACTGGCCTATTCGATGGCCTCCCGTCTAGCTCCCACCGGGTACGATCTGCCTCCTCGGTGTGGATGTACTTCTGAGCACGGATAAGAAGCTCGGAGACTTCGGTGGCTTTTTGTCGAGCGAGTACATCAAGCGAGAAGTCTTGAGCCCTCGCTTCAAGGCCAGTATGGCGACCGGCTCCTCCAAACAGTAGATCTCCAGGGCGGCAGCCTTGAAACGAGCCATGTAACTCTGCAGCGGCTCCTGATCCTATTGCCTGATGGAAAAGAAGCTGTCCGCCTCGCGTGGCATCTTCCGGCAAGCATCGAAATGAGCCACGAACTTCTGCCCCAACTGGGCGAAGAAGTTGATGCTCTCCGGTTCGAGGCAGGAGAACCATACTCGAGCCACCTTCTGGAGAGTGGCGGGGAAGGCGATGCACAGCAAAGCATCGATGGCTCCCTGGACCCTCATGAGGGCCCGATAGCTTTCTAGGTGGTCCAGGGGGTCTGTGGTCCCTTCATAAGGGTACACCTGCGGCATCTGGAACCGGTGCAGGATCGGCTCCACTTGGATTTCTTGGAAGAATGGGGGACGGGCATCGTAGCCCGCTGGCTCACTAGCAAAGCCCGGCATGCTAGTGAACCGGCGATCGAACTCCGCTAGCTTGCGTTCATGCTCCTCTAGGCGCCTACCCGTCGCGCGCCTGGCGGCTTCATCAGGAAACCCCTCCGTCGAAGGAGACGGAGAAGGTGACATGGATGCACTGCACCCATGGCGGGGGGTCTTACTTTTCCTGTCTCGGCTAGGTCTGGGCGCCTCCTACCCGAGGTTTCATGAGCGGCTCTCTCCGTCAGCAGAGCCGGCTCGTTGTCTTTTCGTCAGAGCTTGATGGCTGCCTCGGTTGTCAGTGGTGGCCCGCAGCTACGACGACCTTCCTCGAGAAGAGCGCAGGCTATCGCGGGGAGTTGCGGCATGGGCCACCGGGGTCCCTGACCGCTGGTGGGTAGCCACGGACCGGTGCTGGTGCTGAAGCTGGCGCACTACCATGGCAAGAACTTGCATCTATTGGATGAGTGCAGTCAGCTGGGCCTCTAGTGGAGGCGAGATAACCGAGGCAGGCACTTTTGTCTCCAGTCCGTGTAGGTTCCCGTGGGAAGGGGATGCCTCCGCACAGCTGGGAGAAGCTCCCCTTGCCCAGGTGGTCGCCATCCTCCCTGCAGTCCGACTAGGCGGGGCTTAGACTGGATCGAGTGTCGTTCTATCCCTACCTGGCACGCCAATTTGTTGCCACCCAGATCGTCGTGGCCCGTAGCTGCTGATGGCGTCGGGTGGGTCGTGTCCACCTGCCTGGTAACGCCTCCGGTGCCTCGGGACCTACAAGGAAGCAATGTCAGTGACCCGGGCCAGGAATTCCGACGGGGGCACTCCGACGGTCAAGTCAGTGGCGATCCCGGGGAACAGGTCCTCCTGGTCGAGCCCCTCTGGATGAGCTCCACGCTAGGAGGAGTGAATATAGTGTGAGTAGAAGATGAGGACGAGCTGGGAATGGTGTTGGCCGAGGTGGTCTTGCCCTCCTCTCTGGCCTTCTTCCCTTATGTCGCTCTGGTTCCTCTCTTCAATTGAAAGTATGATATGAATCTCCCTTCTTGACGTTAGATGCCGATACCTTTTTGCTTAGATTTTTTGCAGGAGTTTCTACCTTAGTTTGCTTCGGGATCTCCCCCTGCTGTCGTGTGTGGCGAGTTACCATGACGTGGACGGGACGTCTCTCCTGTTGTGACAGTTGGGGAAGCCTCCGTAGATTTCTGACATTCCTTCCGCTTATACCTCTCCCGGGAGTCTGTTAGGGTCTCGATCGGCAAGCCACCGATCTTGGGATTCGTGCTCTTCGGTAGGGTCTTTTTTTCGGTTGTACGGCAGATCGGCGGAGGGTATGGCGCCTTGATTGTGGCATGGTTGGTGTCGTACGGCCCTCAGGAGCATCGCCACTGTCCTTGGAGGAGAGGTAGGGCTCCCTTGGCGGCCAGCGTATTGGCTTGAACAGGGGGCCGAGCTGGAGAGGCAAGGCCTGTCTACGGTAGACTCGCCTGGGTGCTGCTCGGCAGGACGGAGGCGGACCAAGCTCAGTCATGGAGGGGTGCCTCGTGGTGGAGGAGGCTAAGCTCGAGTCCTGACCATGGGGCCCGACCTCAGACGAGCTCGGTGCCGGGGTGCCACCCAGCCTAGGGGACCTGAGCTCGGAGGGGCGCCTCGTGGCGGAGGAGGCTGAGCTCGACTCCTAACCACGAGGCCCGATTTCGAGGGGTCCGCCTTAGGTGGGAACTTGGACTCGGCTCTGGCCTAGGTGTTCCGGGCTTGCGGGAACGGACCTGGTGGAGGACGGAGCTTGCCTTCGGCGAGCAAAGGTGTTGCTTCAGGGGAGCTCAGCTCGGCAAATGCGCTCATGTTGAAAGCTTGTCGTGGCATCTGATGGGGACTCCACGTCCACTGCCTCGTGCCACATCAGCGTTCTGGCCACATCACTAATCATTATATATATATATATTGGAATATTTTTTTCATCCTATTCTATTCAGGATTAATTCAAAACAAGATCATAATTAATAGTTTACCAACTTCATAATATAATTTCTAATTGAATATGAAATTAAATATTGTTGAACTAAAAATGTAATTAAATTTTATTTATTTAATATATGTATAATTTATAAAATTGTAGATGATTTTAAAGTTAATAAAAATAAAAAAATATTTAATATGATTCAGTTAGGTTCGGGTCGGGTAAACCCGATTACCCGATACCCAATTGAAATGGGTTTGGGTAAAAAAAATCCAGTCCCGATAGTGTTTGGACCGGGTTTGGGTAGTGTATTGAATATTTGGATTTGGGTTTGGGTAGTTATGTACCCGGCCCGAACCCAGCCCATTGCCATCCCAACCCGGCGGTAGTCCCTGCCTTTCTTCCCCGCGGCCGACGTGGACTCATCCTCAGTAAGGGAAGCTACCGGGCCGGGCTGCGGGCTCGGTGCCACCTCGGACCGTGTCGCTGCCACCGGCCTCGCGCCCCCCGGCTCCTCATCCTCTTCGACCTCGATGACCTCCGGGGTGGTTGTCGCCATGACCGCGACAACAGCCGACCTGGCTCGGGCCACCACCTCAGGCTCGGGAGCCGGGACCGGGTCATGCCACCTCTTAGGCTCCACGGCGGCCTCCGCGATCATCTTCCGCCTCCGCTCGGCAACCGGCATCGCTGGCTCGCTCGGCACCGGCCTAGCGTCGTCGTCTGTGCGGGCCCTCTTTGGAGCGGGCTCGCCAGCCTCCGCCGCTTGTCCACGTTTCTCGGTGAAGGAAAGTAACTCGTCCATTGAGAACTTCATGTCTGCACTAGATAAGACATCGTCAGTCACCTACCTTAAAAAAAAAAGAAAAAAAGAAAAAAAAGGAGGTCGACCCAAACTCACCTGACTCCCGTGCCGAGCCGACCCCGGCCTCGCGAAGATTCTGCTCCAACAGCAATACCTCCAGTGAAGGGATTTCGGCGGAGCGAAGCTGCTCGTACAGCTCGAGGTCGGCTGACTCGACCGAGGAATTCCAGTTAGGGGATCGGTCCGGATCACTCCAAACCCAGTCAACCCCCTCAACCGAGATAAAAAGATACCTGCTCTTCTACCCCTTGATGGAAGAGGGTAGCTCGAACTTCATACCCCTCAGGCGAGAGGACAGAGACCACCACCCCTCCTTAGTGGGGTAGCGCTTCAGGGTGAAGAAGGCCCTGAACAAGGAGAAACGTGCAACAATCCCATGAAAGTAGCACAGGACGATGAAGTAAAAAATTATCCTGATGGCATTTGAAATGAGCTGGGCAGGAACAAGATGATAGTTTGTCAAAACAGAGAGGAAAAATGGGTGGAGAGGAAATCGGGGACCCCCAGCAAAGGTCTCCTCATAGAAAGCAATCCTATTGGGACCGCTAGAGGTGACTCGTTCCCCTGGACGAGGGACCGAGAGTTGGATGGAATCCGAGATGCCGTAATCATCCCGGATGGTTGCGAGCTTCGCGGCAGTGATCACCGAGGTGATCTCCCTGGGACCCGACAACCGAGAGGGTTCAGGCACGGGAGTAGGGGGGAGAGACAAAAGAGGTGGAGGAACAGACTCGGGTTCCCTAATCACTATGGGACCTAGAACAGGACGCCTCCGGCTAAACTCATACCGCGCCGCCTCCCTTTCCTTATCAGAGGAAGAAGGAGTTTTTGGCCTGGAAGGCCCGGCCTTGGCTTGGCAAGAAGGATGGAAATCTGGACCAAAACAGGACATGGTGAAGGAAATGGAAGGAGGTGGGGGAAGACCTAGAAGGATCCCTACTCGACCGACAGAAGAAGAAAGGAGACTAACCTGCTAAAGGACTGAAGAAATGAAAACCGCCGGGGGAAGAAGATGGAAGGAAAGCTTCGGCACGGCCACGAGCACGAGAGATTTGAAAAAAGATGAGTTTTGAAAAGGCTGTCTTTCTCTTCGAATTGACAGGCGCCTAACCGTACCGTTACAGGCCCCCCACCATTGGACGTCCGCCACGTATCAACGATCAACGAGGCAGGCGCCTAGTTTCGGCGTGGCCGCTCAGAATTCCATGCCCGAATAACTGCTCCTCGGACATGGCCGCGTGGCACCTCCGCACTGGCTCCAGGGACCGCCTTTCGAAGCACTCCGATCGTGGGCATCATTACACCGGATCCTCACCTTTCCATGTCAGCACCGTAATTACTTTCTTCGCCCCGAATGCCACGTGCTAGCTGGCCTCAGGAGTGGAGGGCAAATGATATGGCAGGATCGCTGACGTGGAACACCTGTCAGTTGCCAGGACGGAGTATGCTGCCATGGTGGACACTGCCTCCCGGGCTCGCGCATCGAGCCTAGCCCCCTCGGGTAGCCGAGATCGCCTAACGAGATCGGGCGCCGCCCTCCGCAGGTCGGACTCCGCCCAACGAGATCGGACCGCCCATGTTTGGGTCGAGCGATCTCCCAGGTCGACCCCTTCGAAGTTGAGCTCCGCGGTCTGAGGTCGAACTCAGCCCTCCGACGCACGGGGGGGCCCCAGAGGTCGAGCCCTCCAGCCCGGGGCCGCATGCCGTCCACTTCGGCCAAGCCAGGCCTCCCGACGTCGAGTCCCGTGGACCGAAGTCGAGTCCTGTGGACCGAAGTCGAGTCCCGTGGATCGAAGTCGAGCCCGACAATGCCAAGTTATGCAGTCCAGCTTGGCGACCGCCTCGGTCGGAGTGCCAGCCGCCAAGGAAGCAGTGTCTCCCTCTCCAAAAGCGACGGCGAGCCTCCCGAGGGCCGCGAGGTAGTGTCCTCCATACCGCAATAACTCCCCGCCACTACCACTCGTGCCGGAAGAGAAGAAAGCTCCCTGACCGGGGCACCATGCCCCCTCCCCCCCTCGTCCGTAGGAAGAGAGGGGCCAGCCAGAAGGCACCAATCCCGAGGGTGGTGGCCCCCCGATCGAGGCACTGCAAGTTTCCAGGAATGGGACGACCGGAGAGAATGTCGGAATGCACGGAGGCTTCCTTCACCGAAGGTTAGGAGAGACGTTCCATCCACGGCACGGTATCCCGCCGCACGCTCTGGCGGGAGGGAGGGGTCTCGAAGCAGGATCAGTTAAAAGGAAAATCATTGGAGGTAAGAAAAAAACAACGAGAGACCACTCCCAGAATACGAGAAGAGAGGGAAGGCCACAGAGGAGGATCTTTCCACCTCGGCCACGAACTCTCCCAGCTCATACTCATCTCCACTTACACTACACTCTCTCCTCCTAGCGTGGAGCCCATCAAGAGGGGCTCGACCAGGAGGCCCTGTTCCCCTGGATCGTCACTGACTTGACCGTCGGAGAGCCCCCGACGGAATTCCCGGCCCAGGTCTCTAACGTTGTTTCTTGCATGTCTCAAGCAACGAGGAGCTCCCCGAAAGAGGGCAAGCGGTCCGACACCACCGAAAGCTACGGGCCACGACAATCCAGGCGACAACACAAGGTATTTGTGAGATTTTATAGTTGAAACGATTGCTTGCTGAACTACGACTATTCTGATCTTTCCCTCTCTTTTTGTTTTGTGATAATAAGGTAGCCATTAATATTGCCAATAATCCCGTGCAACATGACAGAACCAAGCACATAGAAATTGACCATCATTTCATCAAAGAGAAGCTTGATCATAAAGTTATCCCTATCATTTATCAAGTCTATGGAGTAATTAGCAGGCATACTAATAAAGGGATTCAACAGTTTTATGTTTTCTTCAATCTGTGGTAAAATAAAATTTCGTAATATCTTCGTCTCATCTTAAGGGGAAGTATTGACAACATGATCTAAACCAATTTCTATCTATGTAATAACCAAGAATAGACCTTTTTCATTTTAGCTATTAACCATGAATGAACATTCTTCATAAATGATGAAACTCATGTATGAAATGGAAAGGACCTTTATGGCTAAAATATAAAAAAAAATAATAAATTTCTCTTCCTTCTTCTTTCCTGGTTCGGACCGATATTTTTTTTAACCAAATGGATGGAATTAGAACCGCCCATCTCCGTTCTCCGCGACTTCTCTCAATCATTCTTTGTTTCAGCCGTTTCTCATGAACCTCAGACGGTAGAAGGAGAATCCCCCTTTTATAAGAATCTATTTATTTCTCTGAAGGTGCTGCATTACCTGTGAATGAAGCTAAAATGAATGAGCGATGTGTTGGTAGTTTTTCTCTTAAAGCCGGGAGAAACAGCTCAAAACGCATCACATTAAAAAGCGAAATGAAACAGTACATTATTACGCCACGGTAGGACCTGGCAGTTGCAAGCAAGCCTCGCCTCACCATCCAAAACCAAAAAAAACAAAGAGGACCTGAACTCGGAAAACATTAAGCCATTTAACTAAAACATGTTACAAGAACAAGTAGAATTCACCAAATGCCGAAACTACGACAAATCGGAGAGGCCATCATCTTCCATCTACCCTGGTTCCACCGTCACGGCTACCATCCTTCAGAGCATGCTATCAATCCGGGACGGCAGTCTCTTGAAGAAATTGCTGGACAGTGACGGCATCTTGCTCCTGAACCGGGGGTGGCGCAGCGTATACAGTGCTGCCACCAGTGCTATAACCCTGAACGGAGTCACATACAGCACCACAGCTGAAACCAGGCAGAACATCACAAACAGGCTGGTCGCCCTCGGATCTCTCCAGCTCAGTAGAGACCGAAACCTCTCCCCTTGCGTCGCCACGTCCCCTACCACCGTCTGTATCCTCCCAGCCACGCTCCGAAGCCTGTCATACCTCATCCGCACCAAATCATGCGGCTTCGACGTCGGAAAGGTGTCCAACTCCTCATCGAGCTCGTCCGGATGTATCGCCTCCGCCCACGAGAGCTTCGTGTCCATGTGCGGCGGGTGCCTCGGCCTGGACCTATAATTCCACAGCCCGATCATAAACATATACAGGAACATCGTCGGCAGTATCAGCTCCGGGTAACAGAGCAGTATCAGGAACAGGGCATGGACTAGCATGGTCGTTATTGGATTCTTCCAGTGGCAAACGTTGTGGAACCACCGGCACATACCGACGGTCCCCGAGAGCAGATACATTATCCGAAAGAAGTTGGCCTTGCTCCTCCTCATGCTCCACATGTGGGAATCCACGTCCAGCATGTACTCCACCACCTCCTTCCTCAGCGGCGGCTCCGCCCGACCGAGCCTCGCCGCCACGATGCTCATTGCCTGGTATCGCAGGTTCTCGACCTGGTTCACCGTGAATGGGTGAATATAATGCATCTTGGGCAGCAGAGTGTGGCCGTAGAGATAGATTATGTTGGCCAGGGACAGGCAGGTGAACCGCACCGCCAGCTGCAGCTCCCCGATCTTCTTCACCCCCGACGGCTGCAAGACGATGAGCGGATACGCATGGGTGTATATCCGATCCATTTCGAGCGTCGATAGCCTAATCCTCACCTTGCCAATTCTCAGGTCTTTAGCTGGTCCACCTCCGGCCGGCTTGTCGTTGCCACCAAGATGACAATTGTCGAACACCCCAAGCGTGATCACCGTGCAGGGGTCGTAGACCTCCCATGTGTACTGCTCATTCCATTTGGGACTGAATGAGTCGATGATCGTTCGAGTTCTTACCCATTTCTGGCCATACTTTGCGACGCAGTAGGCGTCGGTGGTGCCTCTGCCATCCCTCATCTTCATCGGAATCAGTCCATGGGCGCTGAGAATGCCAACCTCCAGGACTCCGATGGGCGGCTTCCAGAGCTGACGGGCGGTGGGCCGGGTGTCGCTGATGTACATGGTGGACTCGTCCATGACATGGTAGGCTCCCTCGAGGCAGACGCGTAGGTGGACCCTGCTCGAGAACCTGAGCTCCTTCCGCTGCTGGCCTTCAAGCACGCCGAAGCCGAACCTCTCCAAATTGAACCACCGGGAGTGCACCGGCCGGTGGTCCAGCCGCTTCTCGAACAGCGTCAGCGGCAGCGAAATCCTCCCGAGCACCTCGTCCTTCGACGGCTGCACCCGGTCCTCGACGGTGAGCACCAGGTGCTCCTCGAAGGGCTCCGCCACGACGAACACCAAGTCCTCGTTCCACATCGGACTCGAGTTCCTTGTGCTGCAGACTCTGGTCTTCAGCACCTGGTTGCCCATCTGGGCCTTGATGAGCACCGCCGGATACCGCCCTTTGTCGCTGGGCTGCACGTCCTGAGCTTCGATGGCATTCACCCGGAGGTACCAGAGCTTCGGAGAGACGTAGACCTTCGACCGGGTGTTGAAGACTCCCTCGCCGTGGACCGACGCGGCGTCGGCGTGCCACGCCTCCGGGAAGGCCTCGTCGGCCTGCGTCCCCATCCACACGGCCAGCATGATCTCCCCTCTCACCTTCCCGTTCCCCCGGCGGTCCTCCAGCCGGTACCACTGCGGGGCTAGAGGACTGTCCGGCGGCACTCTGGTTGGGACTTCATTCAGATCGAACACCACCTTGCCGACGTAGTCGTCCCTCGCCACCATCTCCCTATCCTTGACAGATACTTCGAGAGCCGTCGACTGGATTCGCTCCTTCGAGAAAGCGAACACCTGGTTCCATTCAGGATTGGTCCTCTTCTCCAGGTGTTTGGTGGTTCCCCGGTAGTTGCCAAGCTTCACCTCGGCGTAGGGGTCGCAGCTGCCGGTGATGGCATTGGTGGGGAGGTCCCTGGCCTTGACAACGCGCACGTAGAGGTAGTACATCTGCTCGACGAGGTCGTAGGTGCTCGCGAACTTGTCGCCGCAGAGGCCCATCATCCATCCGCCGCCCCTCCCATGGGCCCCCGCACGCCGACGCTCGCCAAGCTGGGGGCTGGTGTGCTTGATCTTGTACTCCTCTGCCCGGTTCGGCTGGGCCTGGCCATGTTGGAATTGGTGGTATGCCATAACCGGCACCGGCACGGCTTCTCGGCTGCGCTGCTCGATGGATTTCCCCTGCTTCTGGCGAGAACTGATGCTTGTTTAGCTGTGCTTCCTCTCCACTGCAGAAACTGGAGGAGGAGATTAAGTAGCACAATAGATTTCAACTGCAAGGGTGCTCTCAGTAGGAGTCTTACAACTACTATTACCTCAAAGACCGTCCTTGGGCATAAGATCACGGGCATCCACCACCTCCGCCACCAGTTTTATGATCCTCCGGCCTCAGCCAATTTTCTCAGCTTCTCTCGTCGGCAAGGAAGTGGAAACGGCCACCTTGCAAGTAACCTCAAATCCGATTGGGACGCAAGTTGTCTCCCCTTTCTTTTGGTGTCTTAAGATGGCAGACTTTGCCTTCATGGGGGAAGGAAGAGGACTTCTTTCATGTAGAAGATGCGTCTCCGTGAACCAGGAACTAAAGGGTCCGAAGAGGGAAGAACTTGGAAGCTACATTTAAAAGGGGAAAGTGGAGGGAATAAAGATGTGATCATGATGGGTCGTGGCGGTTCCTTAACCAAATCAGTGATGGAACCAGATAGAGTCTTGGACAAAGCTCCGAGCTGGTTTGCAGAGAACTGACCATGTTGACGAGTGATATGCCGTGCCTTGTTCAGAAAAGGAACTGCAAGAATGCCTTGCGTTGGGGTCGACAGGATAAGGGGAGCTCGGTCACTTTGCTTCGCGGGGGGTCTTAAAGACTCTATCGGTATTAATCATCGCATGCATCCTTCTTACACCACCAACGTAAAGCAAAGCAAGGGGCCAAAATAATAAAAAGAAAAGAAGAGGGGTTTTGAAAAGTAAAAGCAAAACCCGGAGGCTTTCGGGGGCACGGGGTCCTTTGGCCAAAAAAAAGATGCTTTCCTCTGGCTTTACCATCCTTGTTTGAATTAAAAACAGTTGCTTGCTCTCCAACTACCTCATTTTCTGGGTACCGACTCTTTCTGATGTTCAACTTGAGAGGGCCGAGCCTTTTCTAGATTTTCCTAGGGTAGGTGACCGGAGAGGGACCGGGTCTTGGTGGGAAAATGAGGTCAGAGTGGTCTTGTAAAATACCACTCTCAATATCATGCATTGAACATAAGGTACTTAGCATAACAATATTTATTAGATCCAAAATCTATTATCGAATTTTTCATTCAATTATAAATTTCAGATCATGGGGACTGCCGAAATACTGTAATTTTGACAAAAACTGCATCATGAACAACAATCTGATTGTCCGAGAACAGTCTGGAGAATGATCCGAGCTAGCAAAATGTTTGTGAATGATTCAAGAATCTCTATTGAAGCAGAAATAATGTGTTCCTTGTGCGTAACATACTGTAAATTAGCTAGTCTTGACAAAAGCTGATCTAGGATATGTTGGCTGAAACCAAAAAAAAAAATAGAAAAAAAAGAAGAAACTAAAAATATAAGAAGGGGAAAAAATAGGATCATCTAAGAAAAAGTGGTCTATAAAGGTCAAGAAAGCAATAGCTGCTTGTACCCAAGGCTGCTAAATGCATAAGAAGCATCTGGTACGGTAGTTGAAGAAGAGGAGACTAGCAACTGAGTTTCCATGGCAAATTTAGCAAAAGTTTCAATGAGGCAAGGATCTCAGTTTATGTTGCCTCGTTTGTCAGGAAGAGGCATAAAAAGAGATTCGACGTAACTTTTTTTCCTTCAAAGTGTGGGAGTGCTATTGGAAGGGGAGGTTTAAGAGCGGGAACTTGCCGATCACTTGAAATAAAGAACAATCACTAGCTTTTTAATGATGGCCAGTCTGGGATGTCCATGCCCTTCTCTTCCGCTTCGAGTCTGACAAAGGAATTGTTTTATTCTTACCGCCAACCAAGATCTAGAGATCTTTCCAAGTTGGAATTGATTCTCTACACTTTAAACTACGGAAACGGATGGGGCGGATTCTCAATTATAGTCGTCGTATAGGTACAGCATTAAGTAGCGGCATGACCAGGGTAATCATTCCAGGGCCTCCACAGCTACTAAATTTTATAGTTACAATCTGACATAATGCGCAATAAGAAGGAATTCATTTGGTTCACTAAAATGAATATACATACATATATATATATATATATTTAGGAGAAAGATCTACTGGCTTAAAAGCTCACCATCTTATAGGTATTAAAACAACAAAACTAAGACTAATACGAGAACATAACGTAGCATTTCTACATTAACATCTTTTGGGAACTGCTGAACTGGCCCATTTCCCACGTTTTACAAGTTAGAAGGCCTTGCTGGCCACGCTCTTAAGGCATAGGGTACAAATACATCATTTAGAACGCAATAGTCAGCTGTATGAAGAAAAAAGCATGCATGGCTGCTGCATCTGCCTCGTTAATTTCCAAGGGCCGAGCAACCATTTATTCTAAATGAAACCAAAGTTCGTCCATACTGTCAGCTGGAGTTTGGATATTTGATAGGATCGAAAGCATCCACACTCGAGTAAATCATCGAGAAAACATGTTCGAACCCACTTCTGCATCTAGTCTGGATGTTCATGACTCCAGTTGCTGCCATCATATAAAAATCTTTATAACCGAATGAAAATGCTCACTTATTATCATCAACTCCCCCCCCCCCCCCCCCCCCATATGAAGCAAAAAAGTTGGGCGATCCTTAAAAATCACATTCATGTTCAAAACTGCAGGCTATAAAGCCTAACCGATAAAAACGCCACCATTTCCTTCCTTAAGCTGTAGCCTTTGGTTTTGATTTTTGCTTCTTGGAGTCCAACGAAGCTAAAGAAGTTCCTAACCCAACAGGACCTTGATCTTCACGGTTCTCGACTGACCCATTGGCATCCTTTGTGCCAACTGAACTACCATTCAAGGTAGAGCCGTTGCTTGCCTCCCCCTCAGGTTCATTTGCCTGGGCATTTGGTTGAGCTTCAGAAGCAGCAGCACCAGTGTTGATGATGTTGAGGATCTGAGTCAGTGGGGGCAGAGCTTGAACAGGAACACCATTCTGGCGTACAAGGAGGCCTCGAGCTGCAGCTTTCTTCCGCATTTCTGCTGCTGCACGAGCTGCTCGTTCATCGACACCCCTACCCCGAGGAAGAGGCTCCCCAATAATAGCTGCATTAAGGGATTTATTGACTGAAGATGCACTGGCATTTCCAGAACCCCCTGCTGCAGCTTGGAATGCCTGTAATAGATCGGGGTTAGCCTGTTAAAGCATATCATTAGAATCATATTGTGCCGGTCTGGATATAGACCAAACGTAACAGGAGATCCAACTGTTACGCTGAAGTGTATGAACCCTAAGGAAATTTTAGAGTAACAGCGGACTGCAGAACAAGGTCTAACTCACGAGTGTTCTTCTTATCTTTATTATTATATAAAGGCAAAGCCAAACAATTTCAGGCAGGAGTTGTGCAAAACTACAAATTCCTATTACTGACAGCTGCAATTAGAATTTTGGGGGACTAAAAAGCGCTTCTTTTGTCAATCATGTATATATCTAGGCGACTGTCACTTTGACAATATCCTTTCTTCTAATATGAGAAGGGAAAGGCTATCAAATTATGTACAAGTATTGCAATACAATTACAAATCCAACCAGCTTAATCTTGATCAATACATCTTGTACCACATGGTTAACCAACTTTTTGCTGGTTTAGAGACACCCATTGTTCATCATACTGGACCATGCCAACCTTGTACCGAGCATATTGTACCATATTGATAGCAAACCAATACTGTATGATGGGCACACAAAGTGTCAAAACCATGAATGGACCCCATATCAACACTGTGCTAGATGATATTGGTATGCGTACCAAAACTGGTATTGCAAACCTTGGATACGCTCATTAACCACAAAGCAACAAAATCATTTATCACTAGAAAAACTATATATTTTGTGGGCATTCTGTGCAACTATGGCCTAGGAGAACTAAACCCACCCATGCATATGTGCTATGAAATTTAGTTTCTATGAATTCTATGATCACTTGTACATTTCTGCCATGCATTGCTGGAGAAATAGACTCCTCCAACATTTCCCAAATGATGAAATGCAAAAATTTAATCATGTGCAATGTGATTTGCTCCATTCCATATCAAGGAAGATAGTTCATGGTCAAATTATTTAACAAGAACAAATAAAAACTTTAGTTTCAGCAAATATGCACACAAGCATTTATGAACATGATCTCAGACATACCTTCAAAAATCAATAGCCTTTAAGGTAGAAGCTGTATTCACCGCCTGCCCCTTTTGTTTCTGTGCACTTGCCTGGCCCAAAAGTAAATTACTGTTAAACAAATCCATCTTCGATAAACATATCAAGAAAAAGCAAAAACAAATTAGATCCAGCTCTAGTAAGATCCACAGCAGGATCAAGCAAAATAGCCATATTAGTAAAAAGCAACAATCAGAGTAACATAGCCAAGTTCTTATTGGTCACCCAGCATCCCTAATCTTTGCAAATTTTATTTTTTTCTTAAAAAATGAAAAGATTTCATAACCCATCTATGGAACTAAAGTGCAAGATCGACTGTTCTCTTTATATAATATCTTAAATGGAAATTCTGATAGTGTTACCATGAAAATCTTGGAAAATAAAAAGGCATGGGCGTGAATAACTTGGAAAATTGTAGTAGCTAACCCCTCATTATAGGAGAGAAAAAAAGGTGAAACAGATTACAGTGATCTTATATGTAAACAATATCTTTATATTATTGTAACCAAAGTGACGTTTGTCTTAAAAAACATGTATAAAAGTCTTGCATTCTTGATAATAGAAAGCTAAAACATCACCCACCATCCATGATAAGGGATGATATCGAAATAGAAAAGCATTAGAGTACTATTGATCACATGAATTGCACGTGAATCACAAGTAATACAATTACTCAGTTGACATATTTTCAGTTTCCTCTTTAAAATTTTCATTAAGAGCTGATTTTCTGATTTATCACAAGTTGAAGGTGGAGTCAACACTTTTCTCCAGTAAAATATGTCAATGGTCCAATTCATTCTAATATATCAATACTTTATTCTTAGCATTTTTTTTGAAATTGTGCTCTTCCCTTTTGTTCAGTAGCTAGTCACAGTTTCATTTGTTTCAACATAATATAACACAATAAATTTCCAACATCACAGGTCTAATGACAAACTTCGAAGTTGTGAACCTATCCCCCATAACAATAACAATATTCTCCTCTTCTTGATTCAACGCAAAACCCAGTTTTTGTGAAACTTGTATTTACCTGCTGCTCACGCAATTTAAATGTCTTAATCCAATTATCTGAATCTTGCGTTCTTGAATCCTCCTCCCCAAGTTGATTAACAAGTATATCATAAGTTTTCTTTTCGTGCTGCCATAAGAAGAAACAGTTGGTATCATAAACTAATCACATCCCTAGTTTATCCAATAATAAGTACTTTAAGATGCAAAATACATGCCTGAATAGAAAGTTTGTAGGCACCCATACAGTTAAATGCAATGGCAAGAGCATGGTAACACACAGCAGTTTGAATATGCTCAGGACCAAGAAGCCGCACATTCTTTTTTAGTGCCTCTTGCAAATAGCGGAGTGCAGCATTCATATTCCCAATATCCTGGTACATCATAGCAACATTTATGAAAGTTGCTGCAACATCAGGATGATCAGGCCCTGATGACAAACTTAGCAGAAGCAATGTTCGAGACATATGCCGCAAAGCAAGTTCGGTCTGATTGAGGCCATGGTAGAACAAAGCCATGTTTCCATAGCTGCAAAACAACAGAATGTAAAAGCAGCAGAGTCAAAATGGATGCAAAAAGATGTGATTATTTAGGATAATAGAAAGCACAAAAATGTCTCTGCCTGTGTGCAGTATCAGGATGGTCTAGACCAAGACAGCGCTCATTTATGATTAACTCTTTGTGCTGCTGCACGATAGCTCCTGCCATGTCACCAGCATGATATAGAACCATAGCGAGATAGCTGAAAAACAAGAAACACATGACATGAAGAACAGGAGCTTATGTAAATAATCAAGAGTAAATCTTTATCCATCTTAGGGAGCACTCTAACAAGAAAATGAACCTCAATAAACCTCAGGACTTGAGGAAAATAGCTCACTCTTTTGCACCACAATTTAGTACAAGGGTACTTGACAGGTAACATTAGGTACATGAGTACTTCTCAAATAATTATGGTTCACAATTGTAAAATTTGGGTACCAGAGAAAAAAAGAAGATATTATGTCACTAGTGGAAGTTATTGTGACCTAAATCCAAACCAAAACAATTGGCAGAGGCACTATATGACCCTTGGTGGCATGAAATTTACAGTGTACCTATTGCAATCTGGTTACTTCGTTTTGTGATCAAAAGAACCTTTTAGTCTAACAGGGACAATTCAGGGTTTGGAAATATGCTATTTTCATTGCACTTGTCCATAAGACAGTGACAGATCAAATAAGCATGCCACATACGTAATCATGAATTTATATACATCTGTATGCAATGTCTTGCCTGTTGGTGCTAGATAGGTAATATTTTCTCAAGGGATATTAAGAAAAATTAGGATCATACCGGCAGCAGTTAGCAACATCACGGTGCATAGGACCTGTAATCTGCAAACCATGGCTCACCAAGTTACACAAAACTCCAGATGAGAAATCGAAAGAAAAGTAAACGGAATGAAAAATAGCCTACTTGTTGAAGTATAGAAAATGCTTCAGAAAAAAGGGTGTAGGCTTCATTTAGCATTCCCTGAAACATAAGAGCATTATGTTACATATTCAATCCGCTAACCAGAAACTATATACACACATGAATCAGCATAGTTCATATATTGCTTAACTTTCCATGCACATGCATACACACTTAAAAACTCTCGCAAAATCATACAGTAAGATAAAAAAAATGTCTTCAAAAATAGTCATCTCACATACCTCAGCCAGTCGGGCTTTCCCGGATTCCATGAGATTCCTTGCTTGTGAGCACACTGGAACTGAATGCTTCACAACCGGCTGGAGATCTAGAAGATCTGAAGTTTGAAATGGTGCTGAAGAATCAAGATCCAATTTGCGTGCAGCAATTGTTATTCCTACCTGTCATAGAGAGTGTGCATGATACATGGGCTCTGTCATGGCACAGTTCTGAAAATTGCAACATAAATATTGAAAAAAATGAGAACATCATGAAGGCATTATCAAGCAAATCCATCCTTAACATGTAGTATCACAAGTCTCAGTCACCTTTACCACACAGTGTTAAGCACTATCCTACGTATGTTCACAAGATAATTAAAGGAAAAACTAAAACTTGGTTCTTATATTATATTCATTAAACCAGTATTAATTTTTTTTTTCAAAAAAAATGCCATTTAACATTTTGTATTGTTCGGACACATGAAACAAGTCTCAGGTATCATAGTGTTCAAAAGAATCTGAGACATGATCCTAAAAGAATTCAACATGGAAATAAATTGGTGTTTGTGTAACCATGCACAAACATATGCATATAACGAATAATCAGTTAGACCATTTGCTCCATGATTTATGAAATTAATAAATTCTTTGCTAAATGTTATAATAGATCTGACAAGTTCTATGTAGAAGTGCTGAAGGTTGAGATGTGATAGTGATAACATCAAAATCTGATGATTTTGAGTGTCAAGGATTATCATCACTTGTGTAAACATCCTGGTGTAAGACATGCCAATTAAATGAAAACTTAGAATGTCCAGATAACAGAGGTAAATTTGCATGAAATAAGCAGGTGTCCTATAAATATTAAATTCACATTAAAGAAAAATATACATCAAAAGCTGCCTTGAGAATTCCAATCATACTGCATAAAATCATAATGTGGTTTCAGATAGGCATGCATTATTTCTGATGTATAATAAGAAAAAAAGGTGACAATAGACTTCACCTTTTGGCACAAATTACGGATGACTGCAACCTTTTTTACTCGTATCCTTGCATCATCTGGTAATTCAAACTAGATCAAAGAAAACTAATTCAGGACACAACTTTATGCAGATTATTTTAAAATTTGAACAGAAGCAGCAATCTGAATAATGGTACCTGATATTTGAATCTAGCAAATTCCCAAACATAAGACCAAAGTCCTTCAGATGTCAAGAGCAAATGTGCTGAGTGACCTTTTTTAGACGATGCTCCATGTCTCCACCTCATTTGCCCCTTTCCAGACCTATCTGGAGATTTATGGCTCTCTTGGCCCTGGAAATGGAAATTAAACCATCGGCAGAACATTCTAAAGTTCAAAATACTATTTTTTTAATCACATGAATATAATACTCACATAAGTTGCAGGAGAAACACAAATAAGGAATTGAAATTCATGGTGATAAAACTAGGAGCAGCAAAAACAGCTAGTCCAAATACGTCAGATACCCATGAGATAGGGCCACATATGAAGTGGTTAGTTAGCATCATATTGATAGGTTGGATTAGAGCATTTACAGAGCAGACATAATCTTTCTTCTCCTGCTTCTTTGAATTTGGATATGGCAGGCAAATCCTTAGAAGCCAAGAAGCCAGGATCAAAAACAGATCTAGAGCAGAAGTGGGTCATAAAAAAAAAAGGAAAGAAAGAAAAAGAAAAAGAAAAAAAAAAGGCAGCCAGAATAAAGAGTTTTTTTTATGTTGTTCATGGATTCAAATTGGTACATGAACGACTGAAGGGGTAGAGACAAGAACCTAGGACAAGACATGTTTCATTATTAATTTAACACTCTATGCTTTTAAGAACTATTGCTGCCAAGAGCTCATGGCTCAACATGTAAAGTATTATCTGCTCTAGTCAATGGGCCTCATGGTTTTGCCCTCTGGATTCCAATCTAAAAGGTTCCTCACACGGGAAGGGTGGTCCCATTCTATATAAGCCAGAATCCTCCTTGACTCACAATCAATATGGGATTAATGGTGCCCTCCTTATGATCACCACAACCTCCCAATCAAGAGGGATTCTATGTATGGCCGAGAGGTGCCCTCCTTCCTTATTATCACCATAACCTCCCAATCAAGAAGTCATCTGTACAGGCGGGAGGCACATCATAGTTGCAACTCGTGACCTATATGGGACACCAATGTAGCGGCCAAGGGATCATGGCTCGACACGTTAAGCATTGTTCGCTCTGGCTCATGGGCCTCATGGTTTTGCCCTTTTGGATTCCAATCCATAAGGCACCTCATGCAGCAAAGGTGGTCCCTTCCTATATAAGCTAGAGTCCATAACTCATAACTAATATGAGACTAATAGTGCCCTACTTCCTTATTATCACTACAACCCCCCAGTCACGAGGGAGTCTGTGTATGGGCGGGATGTGACCCACTCTGATATCATTTAATCTATCACATCCCAGCCCGAAGCCTGAGCTTAACACACAACGGATGGATATATCCTTAGGGTAAAAATAATTAATCCAATTCATAAATATTTACATAATTCCAAACTTAGGCCGTAGTAAAAATAATTAATCCAATTCATCAACAATAATTAATCCAAAACTACTAAATAATAATGAATAAGTCTAATCAATTGCTTTAAGAAATAACTAATCAAAAACTCTTCTAATTCCTAGGCTTCTCACTGCTCGACCCCAAACCCCGAATGCTTGTCTACATCTAAAAAAATAGAAAAGAGAGAGTGAGCTTTACAAACTCAGTAAGCTTACAATATCTCTAAAGAATCAAGCATATTTTTTTATCAAATAAAGCAATTTAACAATGGTAAGATATATGTACCAACATAATTTTTCTTTTTACAAAACATGCCATGCATAATAATAAAACACAAAATTCTCTATCTTTAGTGACTATAGTCACAATTAGCTCTGTGACAATGCCCACACAAGAGACTAGCCCTTGAATATAAAACATGTGACATATCAACATATACCAATGATTAGTCCCGTGGCTAGGCATAGAAAGAAATTAGCTCTAATTCACATAGTCACGACTAACCCCATAATAAGACAAATAGATTAGTTCTGAAAATAAATACATGATGCATCAACATGTGCCAACGATCAGCCCCAAATGGCTAGGTCCAGAAGGACTAACTCTGTCGGCAATCAACCCCAACTAGCAGGTCCAAAAAAAACTAGTTTCTTATTAATAAAGAGGGCACCTCCTACCTATACACACTTCCTCTTGATTAAGGGGTTGTGATAACAGGGAGGGCATCATTAGTCCCATATTGATTGAGTCGAGAAAAACTTTGGCTTATATAAGAAGGGATCACCCTTCTAGCATGAGGCACCTTTTGAATTAAAATCTAGATGGACAAAATCGTAAGGCCCATGGGCCACAACAAATAATACCAAATGTGCCAAGCTATGAGCCCTTGGCTACAATGTTGGTGGCCCATGTAGGTCACAAGCTTGCAACTGTAATGCACCTTCTGCCATATATAGACCCCCCTTAACTAGAGAGGCTATGGTGATAATAAGGAAAGAGGGCACAATTAGTCCCACATGGGTTGAGTCAAGGACTTTGACTTATACAGGAAGAGATCGTCCTTTCCACGTAAGGTGCCTTTTGGATTGGAATCTAAAGAGGCAAAATGGTGAGGCCTATGGATTAGAACGGAATACTTCATGTCGAGCCATGAGCCCTTGCCCATAACATTAGTCGCTCATGTAGGTCATGAACCTACAACTGTAATATGCCTCCTGCCTATACATAGACTCCCCCTTGATCGGAGGGGTTGTGGTGATAACAAGGAAAGCACCTCCCGCTCGTACACAGACTCTCCCTTGACTTGGGAGGGTGGGAGGGGGGCTATGGTGATAATAAGGAGGGCACCATTAGTCCCACATTAGTTATGAATCAAGAAAGACCTTGGCTTATATAGGAAGGGACTACCCTTCCCGCATGAGATGCCTTTTTGGATTGGAATTTAAAGGGGCAAAATCATGAAACCCATGGGCCAAAACAAATAATACCTTATATGCCAAGCCACGAGCCCTTAGCCATAAACAAGAACCATTGAGCTACCAAAAACATGCCCAACCTTGAGGAAATGGGCTCTTTCATGATTATAATCCAAGCAAAAGACATACGAAAAGATAGCAAACCACATATTCAAGTACAAGCCCTACCCCCAAATTTATGCTAAAACTAGAGACAGAATTGTAAACCAAGCAAATATATGGGAGAAGATACCCTCTTCAAGAAGTAGAATAGCTAACTTAAAACCTTTAGGATACAACTTTAGTGAAAAATTGATGTTTATATTTTGTTAATAATAATATTCCCAAGCAACAGATCTAATTCAATTAGAAACAAGGAAAATAAGTGATAAAACATCACAACAATATCTCTACTGATATTAGTCTAGAAGCTTTAGCATTAAATGGTGGATTTAAGATATATTTGTTTGTCTAGGGACTATAAGCATGAGATATGGGGTATGGCATTTTGGAAGAAACAAAATGATACGAAGTTAGATGTTGTCACACAGATAGCAACGTTGTAGTTCTAATATAAGGAGAAAACACAGAACACTGCTCAAAATTTTAAAATGTCAAATAAGGCAATATAAAGAAATACATTAATATCTTTAAGATTTAATAAAACAGAATTATATAGAGAGATTCTAAACATGGCTCACATTACTAGTTTCTGAAGCCATACCACCATGCCAGTACAGTATTGGTACAGATTGGTTCATCGTACCCACACCCCGTACAGCTCCCATACCAAGAATTAATTAGTTACTGGTATGGAGAATCATGATCCTAACTAAGGGAGATTATAACCTTTTTATTATATATGTTCTCATCATTGTCTATAATGACGAGTCTACATTTTACAAGACTCTATACTCTTGTACAACCAACAGGATTATTTGCAAAGATGCTTCCTAGGGGCTCACATTTTACACCTGAACTTGAGTCTACAAGCATTCCAACTTCTAGATTTCCTGAATGTCCTAATTTGGTTTTATATGAAAGTCCTCGAGATGCTAAAATAATGATTCTCCTGAACTAGAAAAGTCATGCTGTGGGTTGCTCTGAAAAGCATTAGGTATAAATTGCATATGCTGATGAATTGTGGGCTATATTAACTAAATATGACTCCCTTTTCAGAAAAATTAAATTGCTTTAGAGGTGGACTCCTTATCACCACCTAAGCCCCTAGTCGGAGTGCAAATGTTTGTTCATAAGAGCCATAAGGACTCTTTATTCATTCTTGAAATTAGATATTCTAAATTGAGTCAACATTAGGTTGAAAAGTTAAAACAATTAGAAACTCGTTAGGCTTTTTCCTCACAAATACAGGCAACGGGACATGCTAGTTTAAGAGAGGAATTAAATTTTCTTAGATTTTAACATTTCCAATCTCATTTGGCAGGTGTGACTCCTCTCAAGAAAAACAATTTACAGGAGAGACATTTAAAAAATTTAGGTGAGGATTCCAATGACACAACAAGAAGCAAGATCAGATGCCTAGATCAGCTAATTGGTAACACAGCATACAGCTGTCAACGGGTCGGGTTCAGCTAATTGGTAACACAGCATACAGCTGTCGACGGGTCGGGTCCGGATCCGAGACCCGCGGGTAGTTACCCAACGAGTCTGAGTCTGGATCTAAATCTGGACTTGTTTACCCGGACCCAGACCCGGACCCGATTAGTCATAGTTACATAGATCCGGATCTGGATATTACATATCCAGACCCGGCAGACCCAGGACTCGATTATATAAAATAATATTATATATATATATATATTTATATAAATATGAGACGTTGGATCATAATCCAACGGTTAAGAATCCATCGTTGCTTTTACTATAAAACCTTTCTTCCATTCGTGCCCTAGCCTCTTTCTCCCTTCCACCGAATCCCCAAATCCGCCTCCACAGCCGACGCCTCCCTTGATGGCCGACCCCTCCACGACCGACGCCTCCCCCCCTCGACGGCCAACGCCTCCCCCCCGATGGTGGACCCCTCGACGGCCGACGCCTGCTGCTCGCTAGCCACTCTACTACTCCGAGTAGACCAAGCCTCCGACATCGACCCCCCCCCCCCCCCGACGGCCGACGCCCACTGCTCGCTAGCCACTCTGCTGCTCCGAGCCTCCAACATCGGCCTCCCCCCCTCGACGGTGGACCCCTCGATAGCTGACACCCGCTGCTCACTAGCTGCTCTGCTGCTCCGAGCCTCCGATATCGGCCTACCACCTACCCCTCCGGCTCTCCCTTCCTTAGCTCCGAGCCCCGCCAGCAGCCGTCTTGGACATCATCCTCCAGCTCCAACAGTGCTGCCTTCGTCGGATCTAAGCCCAGCCGGCCGCACTACCCCGACATCGACCCCCCGCAGCTCGAGTGCTCGACATCGTTCTTGGATCCGAGCACCGCCGGCCACTAACATCGTCGATCGTCCCCACTCCCCCGCCAGCTGTCACTGTCCCCTGTCCCGATATCGTTCCCAGGTTGTCTTCCTCGGATCCGAGCCCCTACTACACTGCTACAGTGCCTCAATTAGATATTGTTGCCTTGTTTTTGTTTTTTATTAATAGCCATGATCATCAGTGTCACAGTACTGTAGGATGTTTTTTATATAATTTAGTTTGAATTTCAGAAAATGTCAACTCCTGAAAATATTGATGTTGGACAAAACGTAATCATCTCTGGAGAGGAGGTAATTGAAGATGAAACAACTGAATCTACACAAAACTACGTTGCTGGTCATAAAAGGAAGTTAATATCACCGGTATGGAATGATTTCACTAAGTTTAAAAATAAAAATAGTGATGATATTGCTAGATGTAATTGGTGTAAGAAGGAACTTTGTGGTGGTAGTAGTAAAGGAACTAGTCACTTGAGAAAGCATCTTAGTATATGCATTTTTAGAAAAAAAATGATGGAAGGGCAGTACAACAATCAATTACAAAAGGTTTTTGTGATAAGGCAGCTCAACCTTACAAGTTTGACCAAGAAAATAGTGGAAAAGATTTGGCAAAAATGAATATCAAGCATAACTACTCTTTTAACATAATTCTACATGAATATTTTGAACAATTTTGTGCTGAATTGAATCCAAATTTTAAGCTTGCGAGTCGTAATACAATCAGGAGTGATATATTGAATGTTTACAAGGAGGAAAAGGCAAAGTTATATGATTACTTTGATGCACTTTCTAGTAAGATTTTCTTTACTACTGATATATGGACTTTTGATCATTCAAATATTGCATATGCATGCTTGACAGCACGTTATATATCAGATGTTTGGGAATTGAAGAAAAAAATCATTGCATTCAGAAAGATTCCATATCCACATGATGGTGAAACATTGTTTCATTTTATTTCTGATTTGTTATTGGAGTGGAATTTGGATAAGAAAATTTCTTCAATGGTTATTGATAATGCAAGTGCAAATGATGTAATGGTTAGACAAATGAAAAGGTGGCTTTGTGAGAAATCATTGCTTTCTTTGTCTGGTGCATTATTTCATGTGCGATGTAGTGCACATATTCTTAATTTGATTGTTCAAGATGGATTAGCAAAAGCTGGAGACTTCTTGCAAAAGATTCGAGAAACTGTGAGTTTGTTGAATAGATCACCTGCTTTATATCAAAAATTTGAAAAAGCAATAGCTCAGTTAAAGTTGACAGATACAAAAAAGATAGGAAAAGATGTACTTAATAGGTGGAATTTAACATATTTGATGCTTGATGCTTGATGCTTCTATTCCTTTGAAGGAGGCATATTATTGTTTGTCTCAATTGGAAAGATGTTATAAATATAATCCTTCAGAAGATGAATGGACAGTGGCATGCATTATGAGAGATTGTTTGAAATTATTCAATGATGCAACTAATCATTTTTCTGGTTTGAAGTTTCTTACTTCTAATCTATTTTTTCGAGATATTTGTAAAATTCAGCTTAAGATGAGAGAGTGGGAGAACATTCAGCATGAATCCTTAGATTAATGACAGGACCTATGAGAGAAGTTTGGTAAATATTGGGAAGAATGTTCTTTGCCATTAACAATTGCAACTGTTGTTGATCCAAGATTCAAAATTGATGTCGTAGAGTATTATTATGATCAGCTGTATAGTTTTAGTTCTTTTGATTATATTGATAAAGTTCGTACAGTTATGTTTGATTTGTATAATGAATATGGGGGTGAGTTGTTGGTAGGAAATTCAGGTTATTTTGTGTCTAGTGGTTCAACAAATGCAAATTCAAGTAAAAACCACGCGGGTGTATCTTTGGATGATGAGTGTTGTACCATGACGGCTCACCCTCAGCCAGAGCAGGCCCCGTCCTGCGGTCCGACCCGGCCGCCCCTTTCAAGGCTCCAACTGAAAGAGGTCCGACCCACCGGGGCAGAGGTCCGAACGACCCTCTTCTGCTGGGATCCGGCCCATCGCTCTCCTTCAAAGGTCCGACCCACCGGAGCAGAGGTCCGAACGACCCTCTCCTGCTGGGTCCGGCCCATCGCTCTCCTTCAGAGGTCCGACCCACCGGAGCAGAGGTCCGACCCACCCAGACCCACCAGAGCAGAGGTCCGAACGACCCTCCTGCTGGGGTCCGGCCCATCGCTCTCCTTCACAGGTCCCAACCCACCGGAGCAAAGGTCCGAACGACCCTCTCCTGCTAAGGTCCGGCTCATCGCTCTCCTTCGGAGGTTGGCCTTTAGTCCGGCCGACCGGCTTTCCCACGGTCGAAGTCCGACAGGCGAACCTTAGATCCAGGAAATTTCAGAAGCACCTTTCTGTTACTGCGGGATCGTGCTATCCCAACAGCCCTGCTCCACTACTTCCACGACGGCGCCGTATATGTGCACCACGTGGCCACTCTCCAGATTCTCCTAGGGGCAGATCGGTCTTTCTCAGCCTCTCCCCTAACGGATTTTGGACTAATCCGGGCCTATATAAGGTACTCAGGGGATCCCGTTTGAAGGTAGAACAACTCTTCCCTCTCCATATGCTGTTCATCCCTTGATTCCTCCATTCTGTTGCCTTCAACCTCTTGCTAACTTAGGCATCGGAGGGTCCCCCGCCGGAACACCACCGGCGCCCTTGGTGACTTTATTACAGGTTCGTCCGGGAGAGGAGCGCTCCAGCACATCCAGCCGCCCCCGGTCCCCGGTCCAGGAGTTGACGCCGCAACAGATTGGCGCTAGAGGAAGGGCTTTCCTTTCTCTAAAAGGAGGAATCCATCGTCCCTGCTACGAAATGGCTAAGGGAAGAGCTCCAAATGCCACAGCTAGGAGAGGTATCTCCCCTCCCAAGTCTGAGGAACCTCCCAGGGAAAATGATGTCGCCGCCACCGCCACTACTGCGGCAGAACCCACCATCACACTGGGGCTGCAGCAGTTCCAAACTTTGGTGAATCGCATCGAAATGCTCACGGCTACAGTTCAGCGTTTCCAGGAAGCCGCCGACAACCGACAGCAACTACCAGCTGTTTCCTGTACCAATCCTCTAACTACTGCTGAGGGAAGCCGACGGCCGGAGGTCCCTCAGCATTGTTCTCACGCCGCCGCGGAGCCCCAGAGGTCCTTGGGTGACCGCGCCGACGGCAAAAGGGCAAGGTCTGCTTCATCTTCCTGCGCTGAATCTATCCCGGTCGGCGGTGGGCTTGCTGCCAAACCTCCGAGGGACTATGCCAGCAATATCATGCGCATGGAGGAGCGCATTGCCGAAATCGCCCTCCGGCAGAAGGCCGATGGGGGACAGGTATACAACTCCCGTCCCCCGTTCTCTGATGAGATTCTGGCGGAGACGATTCCCCGCCCCTTCAAGATCCCACAAGTGGACCCTTACGACGATACCACTGACCCGATGGACCATCTGGGCACGTACAAAGCCCATATGATGGTACAAGGCGCCTCCGACGCTCTCCATTGCATCGCCTTCCCTGCTATCCTTAAGAAGACCGCCCGGATGTGGTTCTCCGCCATCCGGCCAGGTACGATCCACTCCTTTTCTCAACTCGAATCACTTTTCCTTTCCCATTTCAGGACTTGCAGTCGGATCCCGAGGAATACCGACTGCCTCTTTCTTGTGCTGCAAAAGGAGGGAGAGACCCTTCGGGATTTCATGGCCCGTTTCAACTCAGCGGCCATAGAAGTCCCGGATTTGAATGAGGTTGTAGCAATGTTAGCCTTCAAGCGAGGGCTTCGCTCATCCAAGCTAACCTTCTCCCTGGACAAGAAACATCCGACAAGCTATAGCGAACTCCTGGCCAGAGCGCAGAAATATGCCCTGGCGGAAAAACAAGCGGCCGGCCGACGTCAGGCTGAGGGAAGGCCGACCCCCAAGAAGCGGAGCGATAAGGCTCCTGAAGTCCGACCTTCGAGTGATATGCGGCAATCGGCCCAACGCCGAAGTCCGAAACCGAGGAACTTCCCCCGGAGGTTCGAGACTTATGCGCCTCTGACCCTACCAAGAGAGAAGATCCTTCTGGAGATTAAGAACGAGACCTTTCTGCAAAGGCCTCGGCCGATGAGGGGCGCTCCTTCTCAAAGAAATAAAGAAAAATTCTGTCGATTCCATAGGGACCGCGGGCACAATACTAAAGAGTGCCTGCAGCTAAAAGATGCCATTGAAGACCTCATCCGGAGGGGATACTTGTGTAAGTACGTCCGACCCTATCGGGACTGGGCTGAAGCATCAAATGCTCGAAACCCTCCGGAGGAGACGGAGCTCCCCAATCAGAGGCCGACTGGCCGGGATGTCGGCATGCTGCATCGGCGATCCCAAAGAAGTTGTGAGGGCCGACCTGACATTGCTAAAAGGTCCAGGGGCTCCAATGCAATCACCTTCTCTAATGAAGATCTTCTGGAGACTCATGTTTTTGAAAATGATCCTGTAGTCGTGTCGGCAATGATTGCCAATTACGATGTAAGGAGAATACTTATAGATTATGGAAGCTCAACAGAGGTATTGCTGTACGATGCTTTTGTGAGAATGAATCTGTCCAGGTCCATGCTGCAGGAATCCCCCACGCCGCTGACAGGCTTCGGGGGCAACTCCGTCGGAGTGGAAGGGGAGATAGTTCTTCCTGTGACGATCGGAACGGAGCCTTTTCAGAAGACCCTCTTCGTTAGTTTTGTGGTCGTTCGGACGGCCTCACCTTACAATGCTATCCTGGGCCGACCGGCCCTCAACAAATTCAGAGCCATTGTCTCCACTTACCATTTGTTGGTGAAATTCCCGACCATGAGCGAGGTCGGAGTGATGAGGGGAGACCATCGGATGGCCAAGCAGTGTCTGACCATTATGAACCAACAGTCAGAAGGCCGTCCCACTCTGAAGCAACTTGACCCGAGAGTTGAGGCCGATGGCCTTGGTCAGCCAGGAGAAAAGATTCTGTTTGTTCCCCTTTAAGAGGATGATCCCACCAAAGTCCTTCAGATTGGAGGTTCCCTCATCGAAGACATTAAGTCAGAACTGATCGGCTTCCTTAAGAGTAACGTCATCTTTGCTTGGTCGGCGTCGGACATGCCTGGAATACCGTCGGAGGTCATCACTCACCAGCTTAAGGTGAATCCGACTTACCGACCTGTCCGACAAAAGAAGAGAAGTTTTGCTGCCGAAAGGCAGAGAGCAGTCGATGAGGAAGTCAAGAAGCTCCGTGATGCTGGCTTCATCAGGGAAGTCCACTACCCTGAGTGGCTGGCGAATGTGGTTATGGTGAAGAAGGCCAACGGGAAGTGGAGGATATGTATAGATTACACCGACCTCAACAAGGCATGTCCGAAGGACAGCTTCCCAGTACCCAAGATTGATCAGCTGGTGGACGCCACGGCCGGCCACCAACTTCTCAACTTTATGGACGCCTTCTCCAGCTACAACCAAATAAAGATGCACCCGAAAGATGAGGAGAAGACCGCCTTTGTCACCGACAAGGGTCTGTACTATTATCGGATGATGCCCTTCGGCTTGAAGAACGCCGGTGCCACTTTTCAAAGGCTGATCAATCGAGTGTTTGAAGGTCAGCTGGGCAGGAACATGGAGGCCTATGTGGACGACATGATAGTGAAGAGTCTCCATAAGGCCGACCACATCAGGGACTTGCGGGAATCCTTTGATGCACTCAGGCGCCATCGGATGAAGCTGAACCCCACGAAGTGTACTTTTGGGGTAACCTCTGGCAAGTTCCTTGGTTTTCTGGTCACATAGAGAGGAATTGAAGTGAACCCCGACAAGATAAAGGCCGTCACTGAGATGGCGCATCCGACCAACAAAAAGCAGGTGCAGGAGCTCACCGACCGAATCGCCTCTCTCAGCCGTTTAATCTCCCGTTCGGCTGAGAAGTCCCTGCCTTTCTTCAAGGCCCTACGCCGGTTGGAGGGTTTTGTTTGGACTGACGAGTGTCGGTCGGCCTTCGAAGCATTGAAGGAGTACTTGAAGAGCCCTCCATTGCTGGCCAAGCCGACGGAGGGGGAGCCTTTATACCTCTATCTTTCGGCGTCAGACGAAGTGATCTGCGCTGTCCTCGTGCGAGTCGGAGAGGACGGACAGCAGAAGCCTATCTATTATATCAGCAAAGTCCTCTACGACGCCGAAAAAAGATAACCCAAGGTGCAAAAGTTAATATATTCTTTGGTCACGTCCGCCAAGCAGCTCCGACCGTATTTCCAGGCACATCCGATTGTGATGATGACCGACCAACCCCTCAAGGCAATCCTTCGAAGCCCAGATACATCCGGTTGGCTCGCCAAGTGGGCTGTCAAGCTAGGCGAATTCGACATCTCTTTCCAACCACGATCTACCTTGAAGGCTCAGGTAATCGCTGACTTCACTACAGAGTGTACATGGAGACAGGAAACGCCTCTTGAAATGACCGAAGCACCTGAAGCCGATGCCATCTATGAAGCCGAATCGACTTGGACCCTCCATGTGGATGGAGCGTCCAACCTTGCGGGTTGTAGGGCCGGATTGATCTTGGCCGACCCGGATGGAGAGAGCCTGGAGTATGCATTGCATTTTTTATTTCAGGTGTCAAACAATCAGGCGGAGTACAAAGCCCTCCTTGCGGGGCTACGAATCGTCGATGAACTGGGCATCAGCCGACTCAGAGTCTTCTCCGACTCACAACTGGTGGTTAATCAAGGGAAGAATTTGAAGCAAGGGACCCGACCCTGGCAAAATACTTGAACAAGGTACAAAACCTTATCTCTCGGCTCAGATTTTTCGAAATCCTCCACATACCTCGTCTGCAGAACTCTCAGGCGGACGCTCTATCAAGATTGGCCACGGCCGCCATCAGCACTTCCGACCGAACTTTTGTGGAGCATCTGCAGCATCCAAGTATCACGGAAGAGCCGACCGAGATCCACCAGGTGGAACAAGAAACTTCTTGGATAAATCCGATCCTTGCTTTCTTGACTAAGAGAACTCTTCCGGAAGATCCGACGGAGGCCAAGCGAGTGCGCTCGACGGCTTCTAAGCACGTCGTCCTCGACGGCGTCCTATTTAAGCGGTCATTCTCTCAGCCGCTGTTAAGGTGCTTGGGACCGACAGACGCCGACTACGCCCTCAGAGAAGTCCATGAAGGCATCTATGGCGACAACCTCGGAGGAAAGTCCTTAGCTTACAAGATCATCTGACAGGGGTATTACTGGCCTACCATTCAGAAAGACGCGTCGGACTTCGTCCGAAAGTGTGACGCATGTCAAAGATACTCCATTATTCAAAGGAGGCCTGCCAGTGAGCTGACGCCGATCACTGCCCCGTGGCCGTTCGCATAGTGGGGGATGGATATCTTGGAACCTTTTCCCCCGGCCTCCGGGCAACGGAAATTTTTGCTTGTGGCCATTGACTATTTCACCAAGTGGGTGGAGGCCGAATCACTCGCACAGATAACGGAGGCCAAGGTGGAGAACTTCGTCCGGAATAATATCATCTTTCGATTCGGCATTCCCCGGACGATTATTACTGACAATGGAAGACAGTTTGACAACTCTAAGTTTCAAGACTTTTGTCAGCAATATCATATCTCTCACCGACTCACGTCAGTCGGGCATCCTCAGTGCAATGGAGAGGTTGAAGTCACCAATCGAACAATCCTGCACGGGCTGAAGACCCGACTTACTGAAGCTAAAGGGCTTTGGGCGGAGGAGCTCCACTCAGTATTATGGGCATACCGGACAACCTCCAGAACGTCAACCGGCGAAACCCCATTCAACCTCACGGGAGCGAAGCTGTCATCCCCGTTGAGACCTCTCTTCAATCTTTCCGGATTGACCACTACGCCGAACCGGCTAACTCCGAGCAGCGAAGGGCTGACCTGGACTTGCTCGAAGAAACTAGACTTCGGACAGGCATACAGATGGCGGTATACCGCCAGAAGATGGCAAAATACTACAACTCGCGTGTCAAGGCGCGAGCTTTCCGGGTCGAAGACCTTGTCCTGCGGAGGACCGAAATTTCGAGGCCGACCGAGCAAGGCAAGCTTTCCCCAAATTGGGAAGGACCTTACCGGGTCGTTGAAGTGGTTCAAGCCGGCACCTATCGACTTGCATTTTGGATGGACGACAGATGACGCGTCCGTGGAATGTAAACAACCTCCGCAAGTATTATCAATGAAGTCCGCATTTCTTTTACGAACCACTTCCGAAAGTCCGACCCCGGTCGGCAGAGGCTCTAGGACAGCCCACTTCCGAAAGTCCGACCCCGGTCGGCAGAGGCTCTAGGGCATCCTACTTCTGAAAGTCCGACCCTGGTCGGCAGAGGCTCTAGGGCAGCCCACTTCCGAAAGTCCGACTCCGGTCGGCAGAGGCTCTAGGCAGCCCACTTCCGAAAGTTCGACTCCGGTCGGCAGAGGCTCTAGGGCAGCCCACTTCCGAAAGTCCGACTCCGGTCGGCAAAAGCTCTAGGGCAGCCCAGTCCGGACAAGCCGACGGACCAACACTTAGGTTGAAATTCCTAAACTCGTTGCTCCGGCCTGAGCTACAGTCCGAACGCTGCCTCAACTACATCTGGGTTCGGAAAGCCGACGGACCAACACTTAGATTGAAATTCCTAAGCTCGTTGCTCCGGCCTGAGCTACAGTCCAACTGCTTCCACAACTACTTCTAGGTCCGAACAAGCCGACGGACCGACACTTAGGTTGAAATTCCTAAGCTCGTTGCTCCAGCCTGAGCTACAGTCCGATCGCTGCCTCAACTACTTCTGGGTTCGGAAAGCCAACGAACCAACACTTAGGTTGAAATTCCTAAGCTCGTTGCTCCGGCCTGAGCTACAGTCAGATAGCTGCCTTAACTACTTCTGGATTCAGAAAGCCGACGGACCAACACTTAGTTGAAATTCCTAAGCTCATTGCTCCGGCCTGAGCTACAGTTCAATCGCGGCCTCAACTACTTCTGGGTTCGGAAAGCCGACGGACCAACACTTAGATTGAAATTCCTAAGCTCGTTGCTCCGGCCTGAGCTACAGTCCGACTGCCACTTCAATCGCTCTTGGCCCGGGCAAGCCGATGGACCAATACTTAGAGCGGAAATCCTATGGGAATCTAGTTTGGCCCGAGCCACTATTCGATGCTTACCCCGGAGGTCCGACCGTCCGCTCAAATCAGCCGACTAGTCCACACTTAGTGAAATTTCAGAGGAAAGAAAATAAGACATTGTGGAAAAAATCCTTCATTAGTTCCAGAAAGGTTCTTAACAAAATTAAAGGTCAGACCTTTACAAACGACTACGTCTGACCCTAGGGAGGTACACTGACATCAGCCACCTTGGCTCCTTCGATGGTGGCAACGACTTCGGCCCCCTCGGCCCATTCAGCTACTTCTGCTTCGGCTCTAGTTTGGGCATCCGGTCCGGCCACTTCCACGATGGCCTCCACTGGAGCCTCGGCCGCTCGAGCAGTCGGATCCGCCGCCTCCAAGCCTTCCTCTTCTGTCGGCTTCGGCGGCTGAAGGAATGATAGATCGAGGTCTGGAAAGGCTACACTAACCTTTCCCAGACATTCATCGTACCCGTAGTCGAAGCCGACATTCCCGGCTTCGTTCATCTCCTCGGTGAAGTCCTCGGAGGCTTTATAAGTTGCAACGGCCTTCTCACCGGCCGTCTACAGTAACTCATGGGCCGACTTCAGCAAGCCCTTATACCTTTCCGCCACCGCTTGGTGGCCTTGTGCGCGGACCTCGCATTCGGTCAAGCGCCCCTCCTCGACGGTCAGCCGACGAGTCAGAGCCTTGATCTTCTTCTTCTTGTTCTTTAAACTTGCCTCCCGGTCCGCCTTCTGAGCCAGCAAGTTCTCCATCTGCTTCTTCTGGGCCTCTGATTCGGCCCGCAAGGTGGACACCTCCTCGGCTACTGCCCTCAAGCCGAGCACCTCCTCCCTGGAGGCTATCAGTGCCACCCAAGCCGTGTCCCTCGCCAGCTCTGCTGCTTTGGCCCTCTGGGTCAACTACTTTTTCAGATCGAGCAGCTCGCCCAGACCGTTGTCCATCAGAAGGTTGTCTTTGACAAGCTGCCGACAGACACACACAGTTAGGGAATCGCCATTCATGAATTCGGAGTGAAGACAGAAAAGCGATACTTACCCCCAAAAGATGGCGGAGAGAACTCCTGGCTACCTCGTTCACCGACCGCCCGTCATTGTCAGGGGCGGCCCTCTAAAGCAGCTCCTTAGCCTCCTCAGCGTCGTGCTACTTTTGGCGCTCCTCATCATGAGCACCGCCGGCCCTCTCATCAATGGTCGACGGCCCCTCCCCTGTAGGGGTTCCCTTGATTGTCGGGGGAGGGTCGCCACAATCGGCTCCAATGGCGGAGACGAAGGAGCCGCGTCCGCCCCAGTCGACATTAGAAGCCTCTCCTCCGTCCGGGCGACCGGCTGCCCGCCCGAAGAGGATCGCTCGAAAGCAATCACCCTTCGGCGTTCGGTCAGAGGCATGTCATCCTCCGACTCGACCGACACCACCGTGGTGGACGGCTCTGCCGTCCGTTGTTTCTTCTGCCTTTCGGGCGCCGGTTCGGCCGCCCGCTTCTTCGGCTCTTGCGGGGTCGGCTCCGCAATGCGAACGGCCCTCCGTTGTGCAGATCGCGCCGAAAGGATCGCCCGATCCGACTTCATCTTGCCACCTGTCATCAAACAAAGTTAAAGTGAGGTACGGTTGCAAAGCCGACGGGAGATAAAGTAGCCGGTCTCTCTTTTTCCCTCTACGGTTCTCGTCCTACCTAACATCGGGTGCCGGCTGAGTCCAGCCTGGTGAAGGCTCCCTTCGTGGAGCATGAAGCAGACGAACTTTGGGTCCTCATCATCCAATTTATGGAAGTCGGCCTCGTCGGCTCTCGAGACCTTCCTCCCGTTCAAAGCATTCGGCCTCGGCTCCCTCCAAGCTGCCTCAAAGCTCCACGGCTCCAGGCTATATACGAAGAAATATCGGGACTTCCATCCGTGAATGGTGGACGGAAGCCCCCCTAGTATCTTCCGATTAGGGCATGGACTGAACATCCACCACTCCTGACTTCGAAAGTCCCGCTTCAACAAGAAAAAGTTCGAAAACAGGGATACCCTAGGCTCGATGTCGGCCTCCCTACACAGGACTACGAAGCCACACAAAACCCGAATGCTATTCGGGGTCAGTTGGGAGGGGGTGACTATATGTGTTAAAAACCTGAATAAAGAAGCTATGGATCGGGAAACGAAGAACGGCTTTCAGGTGGTCTTCGTACACGAGGAGAGCTCCTAAGTTCAAAGGCCCGTTCACTCTACCCTCGCGGCTGGGGACGGTCAGGTATAAGGTGGAGGGAATGTTATACACAATCCTAAGGTTTTCGACCCTCTCGGGTCATGGCCGAAAGGATGTCAAAAGGATCGGGTTCCCTATGACCGCGAGTCGAACTCCGACTCCCAGAAGCCATTCTAAGATGGGTTGCAGAAAGGAAGACGGGGGAAGGTGGAGACAGGACTAACCTAGTTCCCTGGTTCTCCAAGAGAGGCTAAAGCAACACAAGGAGGGAGGAGGCTGCCTTCTCTTCAAGTGCAAGCACGGTGAAAGGTTCTTTCTGGGAGCTGCTTCCCCCCTTTTATAGGCACCCGGGGGGCAGCTTCCCAACGCATCCCCCCACGTGCCGAGATCCGACGGCTGGCGCTTCAGTTCTCGAGTTGGACAGGAATCCACGGGGACGCGCCGGATCATATCCGACCGCGATCCGCGTGACAGTCGAAGCAACGGCGGATGGATCACTCCGGCAGGTGCACCAACCGCTCTGATGGGGCCACGTGCCCCGCGTCGCATCAAGAATCCAAATGGGCAGCTGCCATGCACCGTACCGGCAATAACTGCTCCTCCTGTCTTCGCCAACCAGGCACTGACACCTGTCCCGGAGCAAAAATCGGAGCAGAAGGCGGCCGGTCGCAGCACACCGAACCGGATTCGCCATCATTTGAAAGGCTGATGCATTTACTGCCATTTAATGCCCTCGCCCTTCGAGCCTACGGACTCGCTCGAAGCACAAGGGCAAGGGGGACAACTGTTGTACCATGACGGCTCACCCTCAGCCAGAGCCGGCCCAGTCCTGCGGTCCGACCCGGCCGCCCCTTTCAAGGCTCCAACTGAGAGAGGTCCGACCCGGCCGAGCAGAGGTCCGAACGATCCTCTCCTGCTGGGGTCCAGCCCGTCGCTCTCCTTCAGAGGTTCGACCCACCGGAGCAGAGGTCCGAACGACCCTCTCCTGTTGGAGTCCGGTCCGTCGCTCTCCTTCAGAGGTCCGACCCATCGGAGCAGAGGTCCGAACGACCCTCTCCTGCTGGGATCCGGCCCGTCGCTCTCCTTCAGAGGTCCGACCCACCAGAGCAAAGGTTCGAACGACCCTCTCCTGCTGGGGTCCGGCCCATCGCTCTCCTTCGGAGGTTTGGCCTTTAGTCCGACCGACTGGCTTTCCCACGACCGACGTCCGACAGGCGAGCCTTAGCATCCAGGAAATTCCAGAAGCACCTTTCTGTTACTACAGGATTCTGCTATCCCAACAGCCCTGCTCCACTACTTCCACGATGCCGCCGTATCTGCGCGCCACGTGGCCACTCTCCAGATTCTCCTAGGGGCAGATCGGTCTTTCTCAGCCTCTCCCTTAACGGATTTTGGACTGTTCCGCGCCTATATAAGGTACTCAGGGGATCCCGTTTGAAGGTAGAACAACTCTTCCCTCTCCATATGCTGTTCATCCCTTGCTTCCTCCATTCTGTTGCCTTCAACCTCCTGCTAACTTAGGCATCGAAGGGTCCCCCGCCAGAACACCACCGGCACTCTTGGGAACTTTGTTGCAGGTTCGTCCGGGAAAGGAGCACTCCAACACATCCAGCCGCCCTCGGTCCCCAGTCCAGGAGTTGACGCCGCAACAATGAGCATGACTTTGACAAGTGGTATCGTCAATCTCGTTCTTCCACTATTATAGATTCTAATAAATCTGAGTTGAAAAAATATTTGGAGGAAGCTGTGTTTCCAAGAAAAAATAATTTTGAAATTTTAAATTGGTGGAAGATGAATAGTGCTTAGTACCCTACATTAGCAAAAATGGCATGGGATATTTTAGCTATTCCAGCTACTACTATTGCTTCTGAATCAGCATTCAGTATTGATGGTAGGGTGATTGATGAGAGGCGATCATGCTTAAGCTCCAGAGATTGTTGAAGCTTTGTTAACTACAAGTGATTGGCTTGAATCTACAAAGAATGATAAATTTTAATTACTTTTTATTTAGTTTTTTATTTTTTTGGTTTTCATAGTATTTACTGGATATGGATTTTTTTAAATGTTGTTGGAACATCTATTGAGCTTTAAGATGGTTGAATTTCATGGTGGAGCTTTAACAAGTTTTTTTAATTATAATATTTTATTAACAAGCACATTTATTTGTGTAATTTTTGTTTTTATATTTAATAATGATTTATATTTTCTTTTGATTAGGCTTTCATTATTATCCCGTAGCATAGAAGAAGTTGATTTTGAGTTATAACTTATAAGAAATGATGGAAGATGGAACAAATTGGAATGGAACAATGGGATGGAACAAACTGTGTACGGAACAAATTGAGATTACTTTTTATAATTACTTCTAGTTTTCTTTATCTTTATAAATGTAGTGTTATTTTATCTTATGTACTAATTAAAAATGTTTGTCTTATGTACCAGCTGAAACTGTTATTGGCTATTGTATATGGTTTTCTATTTTTGATTGTGTTTTCAATTGGATACTTTTATGCTTTAGCTACTTTCATATTTCTTGAATGAGTTTCAACAGGTTTCATATTTTTTGGGTGGCCTGTGCATTAGAGGTTTAGCAATTGAGTTTCAACTTTGGTAAGAGTTGTTTCCTGCTATTTTAATTTCTGCTACTTTATTGGTAAGTCATGATGATATAGTTATGTAATCTTTTATTAGCTTTCTTATAATCCTATGTTAGTTCAATAATCTTGTTAGCAGGTTCTTAGAATCCTGTAATCCTATTATGATTGCCATTCTCTTGAAATAATTGTATGATGGACAGATGGGGTTGGATGTTGTTAGTTTTGTATCCTCATTTGGTTTGTCACATCTTTATAGATTGGTTATTGTTGGAACATCTTATGTAGCTGGACTATGATTTTGTCATGCTAAAAGTTAAAAAAAAAAAAAAAACAAGTAGTGAAATCTTTCTTATATTTTATCTATGTTTTAGTTTTGTCATTGCCATTCCTACTATTAGAAAATGAAAAAAAAAAGAATAGAATCCTCCACTCTTAGAAGCCCATGGGCCATGGTGGTACCTTCCATTCGGGTCCGGGTTCGGGTCTGGATACCTGGGATCCATTCGGGTCCAGATCTGGTACTTTAAAATTGAATCCGTCGGGTATTCGGGTCCGGTTGCTAAAATCGGGTCTGGGTCTGGATACCTGGATTCCGATCCGAACCCAACCCGTTGATAGCTCTAACACAGCAGCAATATTTCCCCCCCTTTTATTGCTGTACTTAACATTAACTGCATCAAGGTTTTCTTTTTTTGTTCGTCTCCTTCAATCTAGCATTTTCAGCCTAGTTTTGCCTATCACTCTATAGGCCTTAAGTTTTGGTCTTCAAACCTTAGGCAAGTGCTAAACGGAATAAAGAATGCCCATTAGAAAAGAATTTTCCTTCAACCTTTAGGCAATGAAAAGAAGATTTATGGAGGAAAAATTAAGGAAAAGAAAAAAGTGCCAAACTTTATAAGATCCATCCTCCCCCCCAGTGCTAGATGGACTGCACTTTAAGAAAATAAATAGAGGCAATTTGATCAAGTCATCAATATCAGAATGCATGTCTTCGGCAATTTTCTCAGTTCAACCAACAAAAGAAAATTCTTGAATCTCTTTCCTTGTTTATTTTCCTTTTCACTGAAGCATTTTTTCCTTTCTTCCATTTTATTGGCAACGAAACAGAGCATTAATATTTCTCAATTCTAAATTAGGATGCCTTTTCCCCTTCCAACCCTTGTCCTCTTCTAGGTATCTATCATGACCAAGTAGATTGACTAGTTAACAATAAAGTTCATTACAGAATAGAATATATTCCCCAAAATTCTTTCATGGACTCATTGCTAAGGCTTTTTTCCCTGTTTGAAGCTCAATTTCATCAAGATATTTCATTTATACTTGGAAAAAAAAAGCAGTCCATTATAGTTTAATCAACATACAAGAAAATGAAAATTCTTTAATTGTGGTTGCCTCAACAATGCAGCTAAAGTATGCATGTTATGATTTCCTGGCTAAATGAGTAATACAAAACAACTCTGTACAAAAAATTTAAAAAAAAAAAGACTTCAAAATTTTGTTTCATATTAATAAATAGAAAGTAAAATATTCACACACAAACAAGAAAATGAGATTGAGTAAAATTGTGCACAGATACACACACACACACACACACATGCAGATAAGTCCTATATGTGGCTTATGAGAGCCTAAATGCAATAAGACAGACATGAGAGAATGTGTGTGTGTGTGTGTGTGTGTGTGAGAGAGAGAGAGAGAGAGAGAGAGATTTCCATGCCTTCTTTTGGGTTTTCAAATGTGAATTGTTAGCACACACTTTTGTGCCAACAGGTGAAATATTTCCAGCAAAACAATTGAAGAAATGTGCAATTGCAGGCCCGAGATCATGATCCTGTGATTCCCTTAACATATCCTGCAAGACAGCAAAAAAAACTCTCAACCTGATAGCATACAATTCAATTAGCACAACATTTTGGTGAAACTGATTCACAAGGAATGTGTTACATGATTCTACAGACATACTTGATTCAAAATACACTGATTCATTTCAGGCAGGACAACTCTAGTTAATGGAAACTCGTTAAGGATTCAGGGAAGTATAGATGGCTAATGCTGGACAATCAGGCTCAATTAGTCAAACTAAATGGAGGATCGGGTATTTAAGATGCCTTTAGTGGGAGAGAAAACATTTCAACTGTCCATGGAAAGAGATTACAGCTTTACAGACCAAGAATACTAACTATTATTGTCAGTTTATCAGCAAACAAAAAGTTAGTTGGCTCTAGATCGCCACACGAGTCTAAAAAGCTTAGCTTGAATTTCAAGAACTTTTTGAATACAGATAATCCACATTCTGATTACCACTATTTTGTTATGCTTGACTAAGTAGTTGTAAATATAATTAGTTAACTTTCTACCAAATCAGAAAATATGTCCAAACACTTGTCCACTCTAAAGCATATATCCACCATAGACAACGTCTTCAATTCATGACTACCACATTCTCAGAGGTATTGTGTATATGATGTCCCACAGAATTGAACCTTCAGAGTTCAGAGTTCAGACTATTATTTTCTATTATAGAAGTTAGAAAACATGTTAAATTAGCTAACATGAAAAGACTGGTTACCTTTAAAATATGTTTTGCTGACCTAACAACAATCTCAGTGGAACATATATCCCATAAGTGAGGTAAATGTTTGACCATGTCAGCAACCTGAAGAATATAATCAGATTCAGTACATCTGACTGCTGGAAATAAACGGTAATCCAAACCGTCAATCAAGAGAACTTACTTTTCCAAGATAGCGAATATTTATCCCATGAGCATGGAGTGCATCAGTTAATGACTGGCCATCCATGGGTGAGACCTCAAGGGAGCAAAGGTCTTGAACGAACTTTCGAAGAACCACATCTGTAAGATATGAAGCAGCCTTCCTCACAATTGCTTCTTCTGAAGCAATTTCCTAATAATCAAAAGGAAAGGAGATTAGAAGGAACAAAAAAACCCACATTAATGTGGAATAAATAAATAAATAATTGAAGGTGAAATTCATATCGCATTGTCAATTATACAAAGTTTACCTCCTGACTGCCTGCCAGCTTGAACTCAGTAAAGACATTTGGATTCAGAAGTATATCTTGGCCTGATGTCTGAGCTCCAGCAGGTGCAGAAGCACATTCTTCACCAGCTTTTGTCTGCACTTCTACAGGTGTTCCCTAGGAGAGCCAAAAGATTGAGAGTAAGTACCACAGCTAAATGTTTTTCTTTTGTTTTGACATAAAATTATATTGCATTATCTGGCATAAATTTATTAGTGTTAATAGCACCCCTAAGTGCATGTTGCAGATCTTTTTCCTCCGATGTTTTATACTAGTCACCTCAACACAGAGGTGGACAAAAGGAGCCACATGTCCCAGCATGAAAAATCTTGACCACTATCAGGAGTAACAAATGGCCCCCTTTTTATGGCTTCAATCCAGAAATAAACACTTACATGTGAAAAAGCACCTATAGAGCAGCATAATAGAACACAGTATCATGCTCTACAAGTACGGCAGGATAAATGATAGAATTTTTAAGATAAGGAAATATATGATCAACATTGTGCTTTATCAGGATGAAGAAAAAAAAGACACCTAAACTGTAAATTGCCTCATTTTCAACACTCACCATTACATGAGAACTGGAACTTCGAGAATCAGGTGTCTCTGAGTCCTCTCCCACAACTTTAGGTCTAGAGGGTGACCTCTCTGTAGCTTCAGCCTATCTCACATTAAAGCATGATAGCTTAGGAAAGGATCAAGAGTTTCATTCTGAAAAGGATTATACATGTTAAATATGAGCATACCTCACAAAAGGAAGCAACAAGTTCAGGCCTCAAGACACAAAATCGGTGTCCAGGTCCACTATAATTTGCATCACGAGGAGTCACCCTCATCAGATCCAAAAGGTAGTGCCTAAGAATGAAACAGGAAACATCAAAAATGAAAAAGAAACAAGAAAGAAGCTGCAACTCTAGTGTTATATACTAATTCAGTGAGTTTTAGTTGACCGATTCCCTATAAGAATGGTTGTAAACTGATTGTTAATTAGAGTCCCTGACAGTCCTCATGGAAGCAGCATAAAAGAGATATATAGAGTTAGCTGACATTTTGTTGCAGATGCTGTTGTGGTTTCCCTTGGGAGCAGTGGAGAAAGCCTCAAACAAGGCTAAATTGTGGCACTCTATAGCCTAGAATTGAAAGAGGTTTCTAGTTAAAAATGTATGATCTGACTCTACAAACACAATTCATGATCAAATTGGAATACTTGTTCCCAGAAAACCTACAAAATATTATCAAGTTATCAATTTTAGTAGTAAAGCTTGTTAAGATAGAGACCTGCTTTTCTTACAAGCCATCTCGTGCAAGACTGAAAGATGGGAAGAATAGAAATAAGAACTTGTCATAAAATGTTTAATCACCATAGGAACTTTCATAGTATCAGCAGTGTTGGCAATTTAGGCAATTTCTTTAATGAAGTAGCAAGTACATTAGATTTTATGTTATAAGCTTTTTTCTTTTTTCAAGTCACTTATTGCTCTTTTATCAGAAAAATAGCATTCCTTTGCTGCTCCAAGGCCTAAAATCATGTTAAAGAGCAAGGTTGATTCTGAATCAAGACAAGAAACAAGCAAGGGATATGCAAGTACCAGAAAACAACAAGAACACTAATGCTGGAATAAAATGGAACTTCAACAACTAGTTTAGTATTAAACAAAACAGAAAAGCTGTTTCATGTTTTCAGGGTTATTCCCTGAAGAAGTTTAAATTATCTTCCTTTAAATGCCCCACATAGTGCAGTATTTCTATATTTATGTCAAGATTTGTTTAAGAAATTAAAACAAATGGTTGGCAAAGAAAAGGTATGAATCCTACAGTAAGTAAAAACTTGATGAAGTACAATATTTGCCGGTTTTAAAGCATACAAAAATAACACATTACTAATCAGATCAAGCATCTAAATAAGAACATCCATATATGCTATAATATGAAAAGGTTGTGCATATAAAATCTAGCATTTCATATGTTGTATTAAGAATAAAGAGTGAAATAATTTCAGCAAGATCTAAAAACACATAATTATTGCTATTAGTCGTGTCCAAATATAGCCTCAAGCAGCATCTTAAGTACTGACATGTACCAGCCTACCATGCAGTAGGCGGTGTACAATACTGGCCTAGTAAAATAGAGGGACGGTATGAAGGCTTGGTACACCTCCATATTGACAAATGGTATGGTGTTGTGCCAACTCCAATAGTGTATCATGTGCTAGTATAGAGGTATCCTGTATCCATTGTACCTAATTAATAAGATACCAATATGGAGCTCAATATCGAGACTTAAAATATTGGTTTAAATCAAGGTTCGCCATCTCGGTACCAGACCCTATACCGGTTTCATCCTATTATCTATTGGTATGTGACGGTATGATATGGCAGTGCCAGTATAGAGTAGTAAAGCATATCGGTACAGTACTGATAAGGTATGGTACGTCCCATACCGGGTAATGTGGGTGGTATAGCAAATCATGGTTCAAATGCTTGTAATTTTTTGCAAATGATATTTATCAGACCGATAATGGGACACATGATTGTTGAGAAAAGAATTCTAGTTTAATTGAGTCTATCAAATTTCCTAATCTACCCATGAAAAAGTACACTCCTACAAAAATCAAGCTACAATTTTCTGCAGAAACCTATTGGAGAGTATATTCAACACAGAAAAGTAGCTTGCAAATATCAGGACATTTTTCTATAAAATCCAATATTCCAGTAATGGATTATTGATAAAACTGAAAGCTGCTTATTGTAAGCAGCAGAAGACAATGGAGGGCAGGCATAGGAACATTCATACAAGGCATTTAAATAGAGAAAGACTGAATAAACAGCAGAAGAAGACCCTTTAGCAGGAAAGAGGCAGACAATGACCCAATAAAATTAGTTCCCTAAATCTGCTAGGAGTTTACAATTATATTAGCAAAAGGTGTCCCTGATAACAGTTCAAATAACATTACATTATAAAACTCAAGTTTTTAAGGCCTCATTGACTCCCATATGATTACATATCATAACACATGGTAGCAGAAAAAAGCACATGCTTGCATCCACACATACACTGAAAAAGCATGTTCTAATTGGTTCTCATCATATTTATTATCTGCTCACCAGCTCTTATGGTTATCAGCATAACAACAGCAAACCTGAACACAGTGGACATTCATTTCAAAGTTATGCTTCCTTAATATCATAATATGATATTGCTTCTCCATAGAAAAGAATTACCATCTAATACTGCTTGAACCCAAATGGAGGTGGTTAAAATTGCTTCTCCTTTACAATTTTTGAAAGACAAAATCAATAATCATGTCAAGAAGCTACAGTTACATAACCAGGCTTGTCAGCATCTTTTACAAGCAATGTTTGAAAAATTTACTAGTAAAATAACTAATAAAATGAAGACAAATATCGCAAAAGCCATCTGTGTCACCTGTCATCACTGCCAATGATACCCTTGGATTCCACTGGAGCAGCCAATTTGACAGCATGGCCAGATCCATCCATAACAGCATGTTCCTTCAAATGAAGGCACTTAGCAGCCTCTACTACCTATTTTTTTAACAGAAGTATAAACTAATGAAATTAGGACATCCAATAAGAAACACAGCAAATGTCATTTCAAAAAATAAGAACGATAGAATTTCAAACAAGTCTTGGAATGATTTATGTCACTATACTATCGAAATATATGAGGGGTCAAATCATGCACAATTAATTTTCTTGATAAGCTAAATATCATCTAATCAAACAGACATGTAAATAGTCTCCAAAAAAATCTCAACATGTGTATTCCACGAAAAGCTGAGCAGCAATCCATAATGAGTTTTGACCTAGCACATTTTCTTCATGCTAGATTAGAAAGTGTCATGCAGGCCTTGCCTTAGGCTTCAATTTGCTGCTCAAACCAAGGTCAGCAACCAACCTGCCTGTTTGTCTACCTTATTGAAGGCCCAACTATTACCTCTCAAATTTGTCCAAAGCCAAATACTTGTCCATCTTGCAGCCACTGAAACTAATGACAACCTCATAATATTTGGATAAAGTGGCAGCTGTTATACCATTGCGGCTACATAAGGTGGTCATTGTTACAGCCATTGTAGCTACTACACCCATTTCTTGATAGCCAAACTAAACAAACTGATAAGCACATCTGTGTAAAACTGTAAGAAGTGACTCAAGCTATAATTGTGCTGATAATAACTTTCTTGCAAGAAATCAGTAAGATACAAGCATAGCCAAATTTTGAACATGGCTCACCATCCACATATAATCAAAAAAAAAAAATCAAATCAAATCAAACCCAGATAATTGTTGCCGAGACAGTTAAGAAAGTTCACCAATTATAGAAAAGTTTATATTGCATAAAATTACAATACACCTCAAATAATATAAATCAATAAGCCCATCCAAGTTTAGCAGACATCCAAAACTGAGAGTTGTTATAAGCCCAAAGTTCACAAGCCAAAAAAGATAGATGTTTTCCGATGGAAAAGAGAGATGCCATCACAGATAGTACAAGCAAAATACATAAAAGGAGAATTCTGTAAAACTAGAGTGACTCACCTTGGAATGAAATGATTCATCCCAGCAAATTTTCTTGCCATTGTCAACAGAACCATATAGAAGGGAATCTGATTTGTCCCCTTGAAGGATGCCAGGGATAATGCTCTGCAAATTGAATATGCGCATAGTGACTAACAGAAAAGCTGAAGCTTGCAATGATTCATAAAAAGGTATGACAGAAACGCATTGCCTAAAACAATTATGGTAGGTTGAGTGGGATAAGAAATTAGTAAAATAACAAATTAGCTTCAGAAGTAAAAGGAAAAAGTTTAACATCATAACATGGCAAGGCAATAAATCTGTTTAATTATAGAATCAAAATGAATTTTTTTATTTATAAATATTAAAAGAAAGCAGATAAAAAGAGAAGAAAAAAATACTGAAAAACACCCTTTCAAATTTCAGTGGATGAAATCAAAAGTTTGCATTCCCTTGCATAGTTGAGCTTAGCATACCCATACACACAAAAATGATGCATAAGAGAACAGAGACAACATCATCCATGACGCAACTTCCAGTCCTGTACATTCTCCCTAAAATGCACTAGTGCATCTGCACAACAAGCATATTCCCGTGCCCTTGCACTTCTCCCCCACTTTTGTGATCACTTGTATCTCTTTTATGGATGTAGCTTATGTTCGGTCCCAAAGAAAACAACAGGTTGCAATTTCTCTCTTTCTTAATTTGGAAAGTGTGGCTATAAAAGGTTATAAGTTACTAACTCCTCAATCTTTGACAACAGATACTAACTTATATTTGAAAAGAAAGAAAAAGTTTCAGATTGAAGAAATACAGAGTATGTAAACATGATTTCAATGATTTTACATAGACACATAAATAAGCCATGTTGAATCACTAATTCATAAATTTATTTAAGAAAGCATCTGAGAGAATACCAGAAATGACTAAAATTGCTGCATGCAATCAGACAATGCAAAAGTTGAAACCAAAAAAAAATTAAGACAACCAGTAAAAGCACACAGCCAAGAAAAATCTCATCAAAAGCCATTATAAAATAAGATATTAAGGAAAAAAGGGATCCCTGTGATGCACCTGTGCTACCACTCTGTAACCTCTGTAATCAATTATAGCCATAGCAAGATTATAAAGTCCAGGAACATCAGCTTCCTGGTAAGCTTTGGTTCCTTTCAGGTCATTATTTGCAGAAGCATATGTAGCTTGCTCGTTGTCAGAAATCTGTGCCTCAGCAGATGTATCGGATGTATGATCTGAGACATTTTGAAATTGTTCAGTGTTGAGGCTCATAGACGTGCATGGTCTGGAGTTCCCACAGGTCCCACAGAATGCATTACCTGATGTCTTTGCCAATAAATTGGGTGAGATCACATCATTGCAGTTGTCAATACCATGCCCAGATTTTGACTTAACAGTCAATGCTTGATCTTTCGAGATCTGCCCAAGGTCAGCATCCACAGCAAAACTAAAGAATATGTTATTGTGCACATACCTGCAAGAAGGTAGAAAGGATGGTTAATTAGAAGAGAAATAGATGTCCATGGAAAATTGGAATAACAAAGGTTAATTAAATGGCCTTTTGTTTTGCATGTACAGTTCTGTTCAGCCACAAGGCATGCCAAATGAAGCTAGAGATAAATGCAAACTTCAAAATGTGGCATGAATCAGAAAGAAACAGTTAAAATTATACAAATAATTCAAACAGTCAGCAGGAGTACAAATGATAATCACCAACATGTTACCCATCCGTATATCACACATGTAGATGAACACTTTTCTCTGCTATTTGCCAGTCATTCCATCTGTAGGTATACATGTACATGTTCCAGTACATATGTGCATGTGTGCATGTGCCTTTGTGCCTTTTTTTCTGTACATGTGTTTGTGCAGGTGTTGAGTGCATCTTACATGTGCTTCTATAATCATTAAAAATTACATATTTTGTTAGTGATTAAATATTGACCAATATACAAGGATAATGCAGACTGTTCCATAATAGTGTCAAAATGCTACAGACCATGCTTTGGAAGAGTGGCATATATTGGAAGTATACCACTGAAAAAAAGAAAAAGAGAAAAGAGGAATTATGAACCAAAAACCAACTACAATGAGCAAGTTCATTCCAATACCGGGCATCTAATATAATGCAGAGAAGATCCACCATTAATTTCATCTATTAAGTTGAGAATCCATGGTTATTGCTGCCAGGGGATATGATTGTATCAAAAAGATGACAGAAATCTAATTAAAAGGACAATAATGAGTAACTTCTCTGGGTTCACTCACATATGGAAACATTCTGGATCAGTTGGATTAATAGGGGGTATACATCTGTTGATGACTCCAATTGCACCTTTAATTGCCGCATCGACGAAATCACATGTCACTTTATAAAGAGCCCTGTCACGTAGTATCCTGCAACAAAATGATCTCTATAAGTGATACAGAAAGCTATCTTAAATGGCTTTTTATGCGATTAAATGAAACAAAATAAATTTGTTAGAAGAAACAACTGCAGGTGGTGCAATTTAAAGAAAAAGAATTGCAAAAAGGGTTAAAAACACAATATGGTGGATGATCTGCATCAAGCATATGAAAATATATACCTTTCATGAGAAGTATTATGAGGAAATTCCCGACAGGACTGTAATTCCTCATTCCAGTCTCTCTGCATGCCAATTAGTTCACTTCCATAGGAAAGAGCAAAGACATCCTCCGCTCTGGCTGCATCCCTTTCATGACCTGCAGATATTGAAAACATGCAGTCTGTAAGCATTAGAAAAAGGACAAATTGGATATAAGTTAGATTCATGAACTGTAATGGGGCACATTTTACAACATAACAAGCATCTAAATTAGATGAGAACAATATATATTCTGAAAATACAGAGTAATGTAAGGTGGACCAAAAATATCGGTGAAAGTATCATACCTATATAACGATTTCATATATAATAATCGGCAATTATGGCAAAAAAGTTGCAAAAACGTATTAGAAAATTATAGCTTCTAACTTAAGTTCTTATTCCAGCAACATCTATACCATATGGCTATCACAGAGAGTGTGCATACAGAGCTGCACGCACCATGTGAGATACAGTGTGCCAGCAATTTTGTTTTTGAAAGCAACTCCATTGGCTATAGCATGGACTAACAATCATCTTACAGGAAAGAACGGCAAGTGTCAAGGAAACAAAAGGCATTATGAGTCTGAAAAGGAAGGAAAACAGAACTACCGAAGAGAAGCAACATGGTATAACTCTTAACCATGTTTCCAGGCCATGAGTCACATCTGGACATGGATATGAAACTTATTACGACCCTTCAAAACCAAAATCACTTGTTAAGGCAGTGGTTAGGCCTCTTCTAAAGCTTGTGGACCTTAAAAGACTAAACATTTGCTGTTTACGGTTACAGCAACCAGCAACCAGAATTCCTCGCATACCATTTGCAATTATATGGTTACATGTATGGAATTTTAGAAGAACTTGGTGGAATTTTGACAAAAAAAAAAAAGCCTTAGAGAAAAGAGTTTCATAAATCAAAGGAAAGTAATAAAATGTAATAATGTAAGATAATCTTAAGAAAGTCCATGCAGCTTAAATTTGAAAGCAATACATCTTATAATGCAAGGAAAACCTAGAAAGAAGACAAAAAGCTCAACATGAAGAATACAAAGGTCCACTGTTATTTATACCCGGAATGGGATAGTGTCCCAACCATGAATTTGGTGGCAACAGAGATTGAACAGTTTCAAAAGGATGTGCAGAAGCTTTTCGGTCCAATGTTTCACGAAAACCTTCAAAACAAATATCTAATTGTTAACTAAAGACAATGGCAAAATACATGAGTTACACTCCAGATATCAGAATTGTTAATATTTCACAAAACTTGTCTACCTTTCTTGAACTTGGAGCTGATTTTTTGCAATAGACCAACAAGGGTACTTGCTTCATAAGCAGGCTTTGATGGCCTTGGATCTAATAAATTTCCTGTGCTAGAATTCACATAAAAAGCTTTTGAGGTCCCTGTGATGCAAAATTTATTTCCTTCTAATGTCCACACATCAATATAAATCAGATCTCCAACTAGCCTGAAAAAGAAAGGAACAAAATTAATTAGCACCTTCCACCTGTCATACACCTGCTAAAAAAGTGATTGATGTTTATTTTGTAACTTGCTTAAAGGTTAAATTACCAAGGATCCATTGAAGGCTGTTCAAACATAAAACTGTAGGCCATGATGTGCAGCGCCCCTAGACACAGTCCTTAAGAACATGTCATAGTCGTAAATCTTTTTAGTGTCGGTAAATAATGAGAAAGGAGATCCAGCAAAAGAGGGCATGAAGTGGCAGATTATTAAAAAAGGAGTACTAAATGTGTTTGTTCTTTTATTTTTCCAGATAACTCCTAGATTCCTAGATATAGCTACAACAGAAGGTTAAACATATTAAGTTCAGAAGGTAAGTTTTCAGCTACAAATTGATGTACTAAATATTGAACTATATGTGGGTAAAAAGTTTGAAAAGGGAACATAACACAGATCAAGATAGAATCAAAGAAGAAAGATCTAAAGAAAAATGATTCACCTTCTGTAAGTTGGAGGAGGGTTGAAAGATGAAAATACAATGCTTTCCACACATTTGATCTCATTAGGCGTTGGTGTCACCAAATTGTGGAGGGAACCAGTAATGTCCTCCATGAAACCTAATCCATCTGGAGTTTCTGATTTCTCTGTATAACAATTAGATCAACAGTAAAAAGATGATGAGAATTGATGGTAAAACCGCACCTAGTCCAGCTTTAAGGAAATGTGCCACATGCAAAAGATACAACTAAGTTTTTATTTTTTCATTTTTTTTTAAGGATCAGAAAATGTTGTGACACCCCAATGTACAATCCAAAAATGATGATTTTTAAATTTAGCATAATAGCTAACTACAGATACAAAATGCATAAGGTTGAAACATTGCACAATGCATCGCACATAGGAACCTGATGTTTTTTGTTGTGCAGTCTCATGCTGTAAAGCTAGCAGTGTAGATAATGAGCCATGAAGAGTTGAAACAGAAAGCAATTCTCGTGAACGGCGTACATGTGACCTTATGGATCTCTCATCATATAATGCTGCAAAAGCACAGTCATAATACCACCAGTTTACGGCCAATACAGCCAAAAAGCTGAAGGGAGAAAGGAAACTTGTGAAAAAGGTCATATACCAGCAACCATCTCTAAGGTGCAACCACCAGTTGTGATATCTGCAACTTCAGAAATTTCATTGTAATCCTCTAAATGATGAACTGAGCCATGTTTAGTATGTAGAATCAAATCATAGCAAGTAAAGAAACAGGTCTCTGGAGCATCAAGAAGGAACTGTCTGACATCCATCACAGAATCTCCTGGACTTAGCTGCACATCCGAAATCGAATTTAGAATTTACAGAGATGCAAATTTATTGGACAATGGATAAAAGGAAGTTTTAGAATACTGCAACTGAAGCACATAAAAGACTTTAAGTTCCGTAGAAAATGTAATTCCAAAGTACAACTGACAGAAGTTATGAACCACACAGGATGAAATAAAACCAGTATAAAGTAACCCTTCATATTTGGTATTTGATGTTTCAGGTGCATGAAATAAAACCTGTATAAATAACCCTTCATTTGGTATTTGATGTTTCAGGTGCATGTGGAACTGAGCATAGTTGCCAATAGATGGCAAGCACTCTGATCAAGAATGCACAGGAAGCCCAGGTTTTCCACAGCCATGTTACTTGACTTAAGGAAGCTTTGTATTTCGCTTCGTCAGCGTGGTTGCCAACCAACTAGCATAGCTGGTCATTCTTGGGAATTCATGGCCAAAGGACTACTTTTGAAGATTTGAGTTGTTAGATTAAGAGATGAGTTGGAGCAGTTCCTAGCTTCTTTTATCTTTGCTCAATTTTTAATATCAACAATCCAATTATTCATTAGATTTTCTCCTCTCTTCTTCATCAGAATGGCATAAAAATTCTTATCATGTCTTTATCTTGCTGCACTAAAACTCTGCAGTTGTTTGCTCTTTTCCACTGCAACCTGCAAATCAGATGAAAACAGATGTCCCCTCTAGATCTTTTTTAAATTGTTTATATTGCTGATCAGCTCATTGTTCTTCCAACAACAATTAAGTCGATCAATTCATAAACCTCTCTTTCAATAATCAGTAGCATTAATATTTACGGACCCAGGTAAAACATGCAGAAAGAATCATCCATTTAAAACAGGCTTAAACATTCTTGCCTCTGCAATTGATTTTACTTCTCTGCTAATCAGTAGGATTTACAGCAAGCAAAATTTCATCAGAAACAATGAAGACAAAATGGAAAACTGCCCATGCAAATTGAGAACACTATTCGATATCTAAAACTTCTTTTGTGCTAAAAGTTAGAATGTTGCCCAACTAGGATAAAGCAACAAAATCTTGTAAAATGTATGTAAACTTCCAAGTTCCAAATCATGACTCCGGGATCTAGAAAAAGAAATTCCACAGGTCTGTCCACGGTGGCTGTGTCCCTTCATCATATTCATTACTTGAATGTAACTCATGGCAGACGTCACCAAATTACAATTTTGTCATGGTGTCAACTGTTCAAAACCATACAGGGTATGATATCAGTTAACAAACAAAAACCATTTTTCTCTTCTAATACATTGCCAAATTGTACTAAACTTTTGTGTATGCTCAAGAAAGTGGCATGATTTTTCACCTCTAACTATTGCAGCCACTGATGTAGGCAACAATAAATACTAATGGGAAAATGGTAACCTCTCATACCAAATTACCAAAGAAAATAGGAAGAGATAGAGGAAATTCTGTTTTAGATGGATGTTAGTTTCCCCGATAATTTACAGCTCATCAGGAAATGTAAAAATAACTAATAAAAAAGAATACAACGACCAATATTCCAAAGAAAAACCAAAGTAGAAAAGTAGCTGCATATTAACTAAATCAAAAAATTGAACACTAGAAACATGTGTGTAGAACATTCAAAACATTCATAAAAACGACAAACCTAAACTTCCATTGACAGATTGCCAAAAAAGTTGGCATTTATGATTGCAGACATGTGAAGATGGACTTCTGCATATGAAACAAGCATATGCAAGTGTGCTTATACGTTCGTCATAAGAATTCAAGGGACAGAACCATAGGATTACTGTTTGTAGAAGCATATTCATGGTAGCTACATGTCCCCCTTCACCTAAGGTGCCAGCCAGCCTGCCGCTGACATCTCTGAATGCTTGTGCCAAAGACATGTTAAGCACTCTCCTTCATTAGGGTTAGGGGCATTTGGCATATGAAGGGAGGGCTACCCAACTATTTAGTGCATTTAAAAAATTAAAAAATAAAAGAAGGCTCCATTTGCTTAAAAAATAAATCTAATAAATTGTTTATGAGCATCTTACCTGCAACTCTAGCTTTTCCCCAGATGGTGCCTTGACAGCAACAGGGTAAAGATGAAGCTCACCTGCCCACCAAAAAACCCAGAGTTTCTATATTGCTAGCTTGAATTTTTCATTTGTTCAAGAAAGAGAGAAATGACTAACTTCTAAATGCCTTTAAAGAACACATTAAGCTAATTCAAAGCCATTATATCAAGGTAGAACTAGTAAAGAAGATCAGTAGGAAAAGAAGTGCACAAAACACAACACAATAAGTGAAAGAAATCCAACCAGGAGTTTCAATCTAAGCACAAAACATCCAAATGGCTCATAAATATTGTTGTTACAATAAAGCTACTGACTTTTCAGATACAATAAAAAAAGTTAGAAGCACTCCTGCAAGTATTATAGCCCATAATTGTGGTTGTTGGTACCATGGTTTACTGCATTAGTACTGGATCCCGCACTAGTACCATGCTGGTATAGTGTCATTATGCCCAGTACAGAGGTTGATATGGCATACTGACACTCAAAAAAAAAGGTATGCCAATTTTTCTTAATGCAGGATGGAAAGACTGGAGCTAATATGGACAAGCATGAAATAACAACAAAAGCTTGCTTTAAATAGGAATGATTGGCAAACAACAACTCAGACTCTGGACACCAAATAGTTGGGAGTTGGGACATGGTTTGATGGTCAAGGTTATGGTTCTTCTAGTTACAAGTCCAATACTAGGTTATAATAACAGGAGCCAGCAACAACAATATGAAAGAAAGATGAAACACTTCAAGGACACAGTGCCAAAAAGGAGTCCACTGCATGTTTATTCAGGATGTACATGAATTTGACATGTTCCCTCAGTGTTTTTACCAGGAAACAATCAGCCATTGTGGGAAGTTTCTGTTTAAGTTCTAAATAGAAGGTAGAGTTTGGATAAAAGAAAAGTCAAAAACTTGAAAAGCAAACTATGGGAATTTTCCATCAGCAAATCAGAAATGAATAAAAAATAGTTTCAGGTTTTCCCCTTTTTTCACTATCTGAACATCTTTTGACATAATTTCACTATCTGAATCAGATGTGAAAATAAATCAGATCTCAACAGTTAGTCCTTTAGATATTTTCTTCCTTCTTATGCTTAATGTTTATATCAGACATGCAATGGATCTTATCTAAATAAGATTGATAACCACACATTGTTGCTCTTACGTTAGTACTTAACATCTACCAGAATATCTTTAAGAATGTGTTAAAACCCAAAAAACCCTAAATATCCTTTCTCAACCACACATACACAGTTGATCACCCACTTGCTCCCTCCTTCACATCATGATCCATGCCTCGTGATACCACATTGCATTAGTTAATGATGATTAGCTTACTTCGAGTACCTACCATGCGAATATCTAGAACCACTTTCAGCAAATGTCAACATACATCCATAGAGATTTCTAAAACCCAATTGACAAGTAGCTTTACTGCTAGCAAACACACGCATGCAAACATGCACACATGTAGGGAGAGAGTTGAGATAACATACTTCCGATAGGATTATCAATTTTACTAATTGACAATCAATAAGGAGAATTCCAAATAGAAGATCCATGTATTTAAAATACCTATTACTCCAAAACAGTACTTTTGAAGGCATCTTTCCTATACATTTTCTTGTCCAATCAAAAATACCTATAAACCCATTATAAATTGAGGACTCTGGGTCATAGATGAAATCCTGTTTATGCAAATGCACCTTTGAACTTTCCATAATCGGAAAGCATAGCAATGACTGATGAGTTTGATGTTTCGACAAAAACTCAGTGATGAAAAATTTTGGCTTTGGCCAGAGCCAATCCAAACCTAAGAGACTATAAACATACATATATTGTATATACAAACACACAAACATACATATATGGATGTGTATATATGTACAGGCATTTTGTAAAGCTCTTTTGTCTTTTTCTCATTTTTCCTTGATTTTTTGAAAAACATATGAAAATCAAACTCGGATTCCAGAATTTATTTTAGAAGAATTAGAAGGGTTTCAACATCAAGTTCAAAAATTTATAGAATATATATATATATATATATATATATATATAGAGAGAGAGAGAGAGAGAGAGAGAATCATTTTCGACAGATTTAGCTATCCTAGAGATCAATTCTCAAAAAGATTGCATCAAATAATTAATGACATGCACAAACCAAATTGACATAAAACATGACTTTTCTTATTTATTTGTAAATTATAATTTTTTGCCTGCATCAATACTATAAACACTTTTTTGTGTTTCCTAATTTCTTGTATTTTTGATATTTTTGAATTGAAGCTAAAATTTTGAAACTTGAAACTGCCACAAATGACACTCATTTGGTGGACTTCGTAAAACTTATACCAAAACCAGGTTTTGAACCTCAGTTCAATTTAATAATCATCTTCCTAAGCAACTTATTTTCATACACCAACATGCACTTATACAACTATGTTTACTCATCAATCAGACCAAGCTGAACTGCCAATCTGTTGGCATTTTGATAGAACTAGTTCATGTTATATGATACCCTAAAGATAGCATCATCTAAGTACAAGACATGGGCATAATGATTGCAGCAATCCTTTTATGATCATTGCTAAAATATATATGCTTTTGAAACAAAATGTATAGTTGACATTTGAGGACAGATTTCCCTCTTCTCTTATCAGTAATAAGTTTAACGGTTGTCCATGGCGCATATCCATCGAGCTCTTGAGATTTTAGTTTGCCTTCATCATGGTACAGCAGTTAAGGAGTTAAAAATACTTAAGTTTAGACAGCAAATCAGGCTATCATTTTTGTTATACAACTGAATATAATCATAGTAAATCTTACCAAACCCTGTTGTCAGATAAATGACAAGGAATGGAAAGTCATTGACAATTCAATATTTGCACACAGGGCGGAAGGACTTGAGACTTTGAAAAATCAAAGAAAAGAGAAAAGGCATTGAGATTTGAGAGTTGAACTCCCTTACACAAATTACATATATAAATAAGTTCAAGCTGTACAGAGATAAAAAAATCAACAAAATCACTTCAAGACACAAAATAATCTTAGTTAGAAAATTAAAACAATTTTTCTTTTGGTGAGCAACCAGGATTTGATTGTGTGATCTCAAAATTGCAGTCTTATCTTCAGTCAATTGAGCAGTGAACAATAACAAGTTATACAGCAAACAAGAATGACATGGACTTCAGCATTAGCCACAAAAAACAATTAAAGGGTCAAATGACACTGAATGAAGAATAAAGACATCACCTCCAGCCTGCTTGGATGTTGTTGCTGAGGGATTTGCTGTCTCGGCCTTGTCACCAACAACCACATTTTCAGCAGGGGACTTATTGATTGTGTCTTGAATTCCACTGGCATCACCATTAGATGCTATCAGAGAACCAGCACCAGCACCAGCATTCGAGGACGATGAAGTAAGTGGCTTTGATTCTGATTCCAAAGAATCAGCAGGATTGGAATTTAAGGCCCTCCCCTTGTTTTTGGCCTTGTTAGATTTTCCAGCCATATTTTGATCCTGGATCCAGGATAATAAATCAGCATTGCTCAAAAAAATATATATTTAGGTACTTCGGATACATTACTTAATGAAATCATCCCCTAACTATAATTTTATTTCACTAGATAGAAGCCAAAAAAATATACAGCGAGAAGTACTAATCATTTTGCACGGCACCTTTTGAGTGTTGAAAGCCCAAATCACCCTAAATTAGTATAAAACCAAGGGGGAAAAAAACATTTGCTAAAAATGCCAAAAGCATACTCTTTTTATTCATTCAAACAAGATAACCTTTACTGATCATCTATCCCCATGTCAACCACCCAGCAGTCAACTCAAAAACAAAGATTAAAAACAACATTTAAATTCTATCAGCAGTAGAAAATACCCAAACCTAAAAAGAATTATTCCCCACAAGGCTAACGCTCTTTTCATCAAAATAGAAGCTCAAACTGCACATTGCACGCAAAAACACCTAACAACAACTACCGTCTAATCCGCAAAGAGAGCAAATTTAACGCCGAATAACAAAACTTAGGCTCAAAACATCATAAAGACCGAAACTTCAACTAGTAGACGATTGAGAGCGGAGGAAACCAAGCGAGTTCTTCGGATGGGGAGATGCGAGAGAGCTAAAGGACGTGGTGGAAAAGTAAAGAGCCCGAGGGAGTGAGATTAGAAGGGAAAAGATGGAGAGAAAACCTGGGAGCAACGAGGGGAAACGCGGAGGCGTTGAAGGAGAGAAGGGAAGCTGGAGTCAGGGCGGCGCTTGGAAAGATGATGATTGGAGCCCTTCCCCTCCCGAAGGGCTTTCTTGGAATTAGGCCTTTATTCCCTTCCTTTTATATATTTTTGGAAAAAAATCGTTTACTTTTGGTAGTAAACCTCTCGCAAAATATGAGGAGAGCTGCGAGCACGTGATGTTTTGGTCAGGCTTGTGGCGTAGGATAAAAAGGATATAAAAAAAAAAATGTGTGACGACATCCAAAAAGCGGGTGATATTTCGAGGTTAGGGTTTTCGTCGGGTTTTGGCATACGAGGTTTTTGTAATTAGAGAGGAGCAGTTTGGCAAGAATTGGGGCGTGGGATGTCATTGGATGGGGTAATCATGGGATTGTATGGGAAATTATTTCATTCTTATCTATAATTACGCAAGTGTCTGCGTTGGGAGCACACGCCAAGTCGAAAATGTATTTGGCATGTTTTGGATACCAGCGGAGAGGAAAAAGTTAATTTGGCACTCCCCAATTGCAATTAAGACCGCAAATAGATCGGGTTGATCCGTAATTCGATCCGATCCAATCCATTTAGATTCGATCCAATCCATTTTTAAGAATCCATGAATACGGGTTGGGTTCTAAAATTAGACCCGTTCCATTTTCCGGGTCGGATCTAGATTTGTTGAATTTGGACCCGATCCAACCCGACCCGATTCGAATATACTAATATTGTTAGAATAATATCTATTTGAACATTTAAATTATAATTTAAAACTTGTATGAAACTAGTTATAATTATTTTTATATCTTAATTTAATTTTAAAATAATATTATTTGTTATATATTTTATAATTAATAATAGTTAGCTATGTAATAATTAAAATATAGTTGTCTATATTTTATTCGGATCATATTTAGATCCAAACTTTGTATATTAGAATCGGATTATTTATGGACCCGATCCAACCCGAATGACCCGTTGGGTTGAAATTATGATAGTGGACCAGACCCAACCCGACCCGATTTTCTAGTGGATTGGGTCTGGGTCTACTATTAGGACCCGATTAAAGAACCAAGTCGGATCGGGGTCACTCAAGACCCAATCCGACCCGACCCATTTGCATCCCTAATTGCAATTATCCTAAAATTAGGTTTGGTGCACGTGATCTTAAAAAATAATGTAGATTATCAATAATTTGAATTATGAGTAATATAAATTATAGGTGATATTGATTATTATATTTGATACATACCTATAATATTATATAATATAAAATTAAAATTTTAAACTATCCATTAATTAAATAAATATTTTATATATAAAAATATATTTTTTATATTTCATGTATTTATTAAAATATATTTTTATATTTTATATTAAAAATAAAATATTTTTTATATTAAAAATAATATATATAATCTTACGATACCTTCTTTTTTTTCTTTCTTCAATTGCACCTGGGCTACATCCTTGGTGACATAGAACAACCCCTGGCGATGACTTCGCTAATATCGCGAGCCCCAATGATAGCGACTCCCTCCCTCGTGAGCCCTAATGGTGGGGACCCCCTCTCCCATGAGCCCCAGTGATGGCAACCCTCTTCCCCACAAGTCCCAGCAATGGCTTCCTCTTCCTTGCGAGCTCCGGCAACAACGATCCCCTTCATGTGAGCCTCGGCAATGGCGATCCTCTCCCTGTGAGCCCTGGCGATGGCGACCTCCTGCCCATAAGCCACCTGCATCTCTACTGCATGCTCCTCTCCATCGATCAATGGGCGGCAAGGGGGACCGCGGGATAGTTGACGGGTGGCAAGGGAGGCACTGTCAACGGGCAGTGGAGGGGTCACCAAGGAGGTGCAAAAGGAAAGAGGAAGGGAGAAGAGGAGGGTAATATTATCCAAAAAAATATCTGAGTGTGGTAATCTAGTTGCCACTATTTTCAAAGACAATCAAGATTGCTTTATGGGAGGTAATCCAGATTTCTTGGCAATCTAGATTGCAATAAAAAAAAGTCTTAAAAAATGCAGTAATGTGATAGGGTCCCTTTAAATTGTTGGTGTTATGGGGTATCTCAAATGCCTCGGATGTACCTTTGAGACACGGTCACAAAGGTGAATGCTTAATCTGCAGATCTAGTAGCTGACCTATTCATTAGCCAGAGCTTATCACCGAAGCATCTTCGTAGTTACAGTGACCAATTGCTATGATCTTATCACCCGACCCGCTTACCAACTTATCAGTGGCGTCGAACTTAATATCAAAGTAATTTTCACTTAGCTCTTATCAGTTGTAGTTTTCCGATGCACTCCTTGTCACGTGACCCGTCTTTGAGATTTCAAATAATTAGTTACCCAACATGCAGAAACAATTATTCCATGCAGATAAGATAGATGGCAACCAATTCCTCCCTACACGAGAGCGGGTAAAGGCTAAGATCCTGTGTCCATAACAACATAATGATTAGCCCGATATTTTTGATAGTAGTAGTTTGTTAGCCATCTTCTATAAATAACTAGAGTCCCAAGAATTTCAAGTAAACAACTCTTTTCTACGCTCACTACTTCTCATCTGTTCCAGATCTCTGACTTGAGCATCGAAGGGTCCTCACCAGAGCCAACTCTGACCATGGACTTTATTTTGCAAGTCACTCCAGCGATGACTCCTACCATTTAGCACCAGCTCTGATCTTGAGCCAAAATCTACAATAATAAATTGGCACTAGAGGAAGGAACTCAGGCTCATTTCAAGAAGAAGTAAGCGAAACATTTTTTATGTCGTCCAAAAATGCCATATCAAGGAATACCATAGCTCGCTCAGGCAACAGGACTCTCACACCTTCATCACCATCGATGCAGTAACCTCCACCTACCACGGTGATAATCTCATACTAGTTCAATGACCTGCGATCCAATAGGTTCATACCTTGATTGCTATAATTCAGGGAATGTAGCAGAATAATGATGCCCATCAAGAAGTACAACCTGCTCCTCCTCCCTCATAGCAGCAACCTTCTATTGTAGCCTAGCAATCTCAGCCACTTCCTACGGCATCCCATCTTCTACCAGAACTAGAGCTGAAGAGGTGGACAAGACAGAGTCGACCCTGAAGCTCGACCCAAGCATGGAGATGGTCGCCCACTCCCCACTTCGAAAGGGACTCCACTCCTAGGAGGTCATCGCCTCAACATTCTAAGACCGATAATACCATAGACGTCGATGTGGAGTAGCATATTCAAGAAATGTATTGACTATTGACTCCGTTATTGATTTTGATGATAAACAAAATACTTAAGTATAAGTTGAGTACTAACTGTTTATTTAAAGTATGTTTTTATAAAAAAATGTACTCATCAATTCAACAAGATTTGATTGCTTGTCAAAATAAAGAAGTCCCTTCCATGAATGAAAGATCAGTTTAAATGGACTTAAGTACTTGAATATTGCTTGAAAGGACTTGGTTATTCTAGCATAAAATTGGTTTCAGCAAAGGTTCAATGATTTTTAAAGAAATCTCAGCAAGTGTCGACTCACAACTCAAGTATCGACTCATGACAGTGGAAGTGTCGACTCAAGCTGGTACACAGAAAGAGTGTCAGATGGCATAGCTGAAGTATCGACTCATGCCAGTCAAGTGTCAACTCAAGGTGTTGACTCAAGGATCGGTTCAAGGTCTGAGAAAATTTTGATATAGAACTTGCTGAAATTGAAGACTTACCTGAAGTGTCGACTCAAGTGTCGACTCACCTGAGAATTCCAGAGAGCTTCAATGAAGATATTTGAACTTGGTGTCGACTTATGGAACATAAGTGTCGACCTTAAGTGTCGACTCACAGCTTGAAGTGTCGACACTTGGAGTTCTAGAAACAGTAATGGCTAGTTTTTCAAACGTAGAACTCGACCCTCTTGGCTCCCAACAGCTAATTTTTCATGTCTAACGGCCATAAACCGACTTTGAGGCCTTGGGAATATATTTAAGTGATTCAAATCAAATCTAAACATAAGAAGATCAACAAGAGAAAAAGGAAAGCAAGTGCATTCACTCCCATTCATTGAGAGCAACCACCTTCAAGCAAAAAAAAGTCTCAATGCATTTAAAACCTTCAAGAGCATTTAAGTCCAACATTTTTTAGCATTGATTGAGGCTTCATTAAGTTGAAGACATCAATTCCTCAAAGCTTCAAAGAGATATCCACTTTTATTAAGAAAGCTTTTCTTGTTGTTTTACTTTAACTCTATCTTTGTTGTAAAGGTTTTTGGTTAGCCTATTGGAAAACCAAGGAGGTTATTGGTTAGCCTTGAAAATCAAAGAGGTTATTGATGAGCCTTAAAACCAATTAAGTTCTTGGTTAGCCCGCAAAATCAAGGGAGGTTTTGACTTATGAGCCTTGTGAAAACAAGTCGAGTTTTGATTAGTGAGCCCGGAAAACTAATCGGCTGTAATCGATGAAGATTATAGTGAATTCCCAAGTGGAGCCTAACGACCGTGAAGGTTATCATGACGGTGCTCTACCGAGGTGGCGTTCCGGTAGTAACGAGGAGAGTGATCTCCCTCTCAACTCCTATGGAGTCCCCTGTAAAACTGACGAGGGGTGTGTGCATAGGTCTAAGCAGAGCAGAGGACAGATTCATCATGGAGAAAGCATCATAGAAAAGGACATCAGTCAAGCTTCCACTATCGCACAAAATCCATCTTATAGGATGCTTTACGATCATCATCTCGATGACCACAGCATCATTGTTTACATTTTCATTTTCAACCCCCTTGCCCTCACAAAGGAAAGTACATTTTCAGAACTCTCCCTCCCGGGACTTCTTGGAAGCACGCTTGACTCCCCAGCATATCATCCCCACCAGCTTCTCGGTAGGGCGGTTGTCGACTGTAGGGGCTGGAGGGAGAGCAGCGAGCGCCTGAGGTTCCGCTAGGGGCCTGCCCCCCACGAACCTTTCGAGATAGCCCCTCTTTATGAGGTCTTCAATCTCTCTCTTGAGGTGCCGGCATTCCTCGGTGTTGTGATCGTGGTCGCAGTGGAACTGGCAATACTTCATCCTGTCGTGACCGTTAGATGGATTCAATGGAGGCGGGCGCTTTAGGTAGCGCTCACCCTCAATCTCCATTAGGATCTTTGTCCTCGGGGTGAGAAGAGGCGTGAACCTCAATTCTATGATGGGGTCTCTCCTCGACTTCGGCCTCTGGCAGAAGTTCGACGTGGCTAGTCCGGGCTTCCACGTCCCGGACGTCTCCCCGGGAGCTAGCTTCTTCAGAGGTTTCCCGTCCATCTCCCACCTTGTGCGATCCACCTCCTCGGCACGGATGTACTTCTGGACTCGAAGGAGGAGCTCGAAGTATGTCTTGGGGGGTTTCTTGTCCAGATAGTAGGTCAAGTGAGAAGTCCTGAGACCTCTCTTCAGCGCCAGCATTGCAACTGGCTCATCAAGGTTGTATATCTCCAGTGCGGCAACCTTGAAGCGGGCCACGTAGTCCCGCAAGAGCTCGCGGCCCTATTGCCTGATGGAGAAGAGACTGTTTGCCTCTTGTGGCCCTTCCGACAAGTATCGAAGTAGGCCACGAACTTCCGTTCCAGCTAAGCGAAACAACTGATGCTCTCCAACTCAAGGTAGGTAAACCATACCCGAGCTGCCTTCCGGAGAGTGGCAGGAAAGGTGACGCAAAGGAGGGCGTTGGTCGTGCCCTGGACTCTCATGAGGGCCTTGTAGCTCTCAAGGTAGTTCAGGAGGTCGGTGGTCCCGTCGTAAGGATCCACCTGCGGCATGCGGAATCGACTCGGAATCGATTCCTTTGGACTTCTTGGAAGAAAGGGGGATGGGCATCATAGCCTGCCGGCTCGCTGGTGAAGCCCTGCAGATTGGCAAACTGGCGGGATAGCTCCGCCAGCTTGCACTCCTATTCCTCCAGGCGCTTCTCTGCCATGCACCTGATAGCTTCATCGGTTGATCCCTTCGCCAAGGCCGACGGGGGAGGTGAAGGTGCTTGCTGAGGGGGGTCACGACAGGAGGCCTTTCCCTTATGACCTCAATGGTGTTGGAAAACATCCTGCTCGTAGGTCAGGGATTGGCTTTTTCGATAGACAGACCCGGTCCAATGTCTCTTCATCGGGGTCCTGTGGCTTCCCCGGTGGTCTGCTATGGCTCGCGGTAGCGAGGGTCTTCCTTGGAAGGACCGTAAGCTGTCACGGGGTGCGGCGGCTTGAGCCGCAAGAGTCCCTGGTTGCTAATGAGTGGCCAAGGATCGGTGTTGGTGCTGCAGCTGACGTACAACTGCAGTGAAAATCTGCATCTACTGGGCAAGTGCAGCGAGCTGAGCGTCCGCTAGAGGTGGTTGAGGTGGAGCGAGGAGCTCCCCTTCTAGACTGTGCGGGTCCCCACGAGAAGGGGGATCTCCCGCACGGTCGGTGGAGACTTCTCTCGCTCGCGTCGTCACCATCTTCCCGGTGGGCTGCTTGCAAGGGGATTGGGTTGGATCAGAATGCATTCTGCCCCCTTACCTGATGTGCCAATCTGTTGCCGCCCGACTGCCATGGCCTGTAGCTGAGATCGAACTCGGAAGGTGCTCCTGTCGCTTAGGATCTTGCTATAACGCTCAGACCTACCAAACAGAGTTAGAGGCCTGGGTCGGTGGACCCGGTGGGGGCACTCCGATACTCAAGTCAGTGGCGATCCAAGAAAATAGATCCTCCCGATCGAGCCCCGAGGGTGGACTCCATGCTAGGAGGAAAATTTATGAAATGAGAGAGTGCAAGTGGGTCGAGAGTAGAAAGTGGGAGTGGCAGTAGAGGAGAGCATGGGCTGAGTGGTTGTGTCCGTCAAGACCCCTCCTGGGGGTTTTGCAGTAGCCTAGAGCAGTGATCTTCCTGTGCGCTGCCCTCTTCTTGCTCATTTTTTGACCTCACTTCCCCTTGGTTGAATTCACTTACCTTGTTTTAACCTTGGGAGAGCCCTTTTAGCTAGGGTCGTTGCACGCTGCTTACCTCGGGATTCTCCCCTTGCTTATGGGCACATGCAACGGTGTTTCGTGCCATGGACAGGATGTCTTTCCTTATTTGTGGTATGGAACCTACCGTTTACTCTGACATTCCTTCTGGTCACTCCCCTTCGGGTAACTTGGTAGGGCCTCGATCGAAGGGCCGTCGTCTCCTAGATTCGGATCTGATGGTTGACTTCCTCTTTTGGAAGGTGCAAACGGTTGGTGGGGAGCGTAGAGCCTCGATCGGGGGATTCTTTTCATTTTTTTGTAAGTGGCAATCGGGACCATCATTGCAGCCTGGCAGGCATCTTTTCACGGTCCTCGGGTGGCGGGCCGCCATCCCAGGAAGGTGGCGACGTCCTTCGGTCGCAGATCTTCTTCATCCGATGTGGGGCTGATCTAGAGAGGCGGAGCACGACTTCGACCACGGCATCTCGACCCGAAGGGAGCGCAGCCGTGCGAAAGAGTGGCAGCGCTCGACTTCGACCACAACGTCTCAACCTGAAGGGAGCGTACCTGGCGAAGGAAAGGTGGAGCTCGACTTCGGCCACGGCGTCTCGACCCAAAGGGAGTGCAGCCGGGCGAAGGAGAGGCGGAGCTTGACTTCGGCCATGGTATCTCGACCCGAAGGGAGCGCAGCCGGGCGAAGGAGAGGCGAAGCTCGACTTTGACCACGACATCTCAACTCGGAGGGAGTGCAGTCGGGCGAGGAGTCCGGAAAGAAATAATCTGACCTAGTAGCTTCATCTAACATGGTGTCTGACAGGGTCTGACATGGGTTCCACGTTAGCAATCCCGCCACATTACCAGGTATTCCCCCAGATGTCATCACCCATCAGTTGAAGATCGATCCAAAGTGCCGCCCAGTTCGGCAGAAGAAGAGGAGCTTTGCCTTGGAGAGGCAGAAAGCTATCAACGATGAAGTGGAGAAGCTTCTCACCGCCAGCTTTGTTCGCGAAGTGCAGTGCCCTAGTTGGCTGGCGAATGTGGTCATGGTCAAGAAGAACAATGAGAAATGGAGGATCTGTGTAGACTACACCGATCTCAACCATGCTTGCCCAAAAGATAGCTTCCCCCTTTTGAAGATAGATCAGCTCGTGGACGCCACCTCGGAGCACCACCTTCTCTCCTTCATGGATGCATTTTTTGGGTACAACCAGATCCGGATGCATCAGGAGGACGAGGAGCACACTGCCTTCATCATGGACCGTGGGACATACTGCTACAGAATGATGCCCTTAGGCCTAAAGAATGCTGGCGCCATGTACCAGTGATTGGTTAATAAGATCTTTAAAGACCAAATTGGCAACAACATGTAGGTGTACGTGGATGACATGCTCATCATGAGCAAGCCGACCTCGGACCATGTCAACGACCTAGCAGAGACCTTCCGCAACCTTCGCCTCCATATAATAAAGTTGAACCCGGTGAAGTGCGCCTTCGGCATAATAGCAGGAAAATTTCTTGGCTTCATGGTCACCCAGAGAGGGATCGAAGCCAACCTAGAGAAGGTCCGAGCAATTCTTGACATGGAGCAGCCCACCTCCAAGAAACAAGTTTAGCGACTCACCGGCCGGATATCAACCCTGAGTTGATTCATCTCACGATCTGCCAACCGCTGCCAACCCTTCTTCAAAGCACTGCGGAAGATGCATGACTTCACTTAGACGAAGGAGTGCTAGGAGACCTTCGAGGAGTTAAAGAAGACCCTGGCATCACCGCCACTGCTCTCCCGACCGGAAGAGGGAGAAGAGCTCCTCCTATATATGGCGATCATCCCGGAGGCCGTCAGCTCAGTCTTGGTCTGTACAGATGAAGGAGGAATCCAGAGGCCCGTGTACTATATAAGCAAACTTCTCCGCGATACTGAGGTCAGGTACTCTCGATCCGAGAAGTTAATTTTTGCGCTCATTATGTCTGCCCAATGCCTCAGGCCTTACTTCCAAGCACACTCGATTGCGATTTTGACGGATCAACTGCTGAAAGCTGTACTAAGCTGCCCCGATACATCCGGACACCTGGTGAAGTGGGCGCTAAACTCAGTAAGTTTGACATCGCCTACCGCCCGAGATCATCTATGAAGGTGCAGGTACTGGCTGACTTCTTGGTTGAGTGTGCAGGCCTGGACGAGGGGCCAGAAGAGAGCCCCCAGAACCAACAACTGGGACCTGAACCGGAGAGGGACATCTGAGTCTTACATGTGGACGGAGCATCCAACTCCGACGGAAGTGGAGCTGGACTCATCCTCGCTAATGACAAAGGAGTCATTGCCAAATGCGCACTCCACTTCCAGTTTGCCGCCACCAATAACCAGGCAGAATATGAAGCGCTCCTCACAGGACTGAGGGTCTCTCGTGAATTGGGCGTACCCAGTTTGAAAGTCTTCACCGACTTATAATTGGTGGCTGGGCAGGTCTTGGGCGAATTCAAGGCCCAGGACCCTTAAATGTCAAAGTACCTGGAGCTGGTTTGTACAAGTGTGGCATGTTTCAAGTGCTTTAGCATCTCCCACATTTCGCGTGGAGAGAACGTGTATGCCGACACCCTTTCCCGACTGGCAACCTTGCCGGACTCCTTCCTGGGCCGCCCCTACATCGAGCATCCTCAGACCCCGAGCTACAAAGCACCCAGAGAGGTCCAACAAGTTACCCCGGAGCCCAGTTGGATGGATAAGTATGTCAAGTACATCACCAACGATACCTTACCCGAAGATCGAATAGAGGCCGACCTCATCAAAAGGAAGACCGCGCGCTTTGTGCTGATGGATGGGCTACTTTACCGAAGGTCCTACTCCTACCCACTCCTCAAATGCATGAGACCCTTAGAGGCAGCAGTCGTGCTCCAGGAGATACACGAAGGCCTCTGCGAAAATCATGTGAGGGGCAAAACTTTGGCATACAAGGCCCTACACTAGGAATACTACTGGGAAACAAGGAGGGTGGACGCATCCAACTTTGTCAAGAGGTGTGACCGCTGCCAGCATTACACTATCGTGCAACGCCAGCCGGCTGCATCGCTCTCCCAGCTTTTCTCCCCCTGGCCGTTCGTCCAGTGGGGCATGGACATCCTTGGTCCCTTTTCTCCTACATCTGGGTAGCGAAAGTTCCTGATATTTGCCATCGACTACTTCATGAAATGGGTCGAAGCTAAACTGTTAGCCCCGATCACGGAGGTGAACATTAGCAAGTTCTTCTGGAATCAATCGTATATCATTTCGGGCTCCCCCTGCATGATCATCACCGATAACGGACAATAATTCGATAATCGGGAGTTCAAGGAGTTCTGTAATGACCCGGCATCCACCATCGCTTCACCTCAGGGCACACCCTCAAACCAACGGGGAGGCCGAGGTGACTAACCGGACTATCCTTCAAGGGCTTCGAACCAGACTAGACCAAGCTAAGGGTAGGTGGGCCGAAGAACTCTCTAGTATCCTATAGGTGTACCACACAACGCCGAGGACGACCACAGATGAAACGCCATTCAACCTCATCTTCGATGTAGAAGCGGTGATCCCGGTGGAACTAAGTCTGCCAACGCTGCGGGTGGAGCAGAACAACGAGGTCGAGAACCCAACACGCCTCCTGCTTAATTTAGATCTGCTCGAAGAGACGATGGACAAGGCTCTAGTCCGAATGGCAACATACCAGCAACAGGTGGCCAGATATTATAACTCTAGGGTGAGGTCGAAGTCCTTCCGCCCGGGAGATCTGGTGCTGCGACGGACGGAAGCCTCCCAACCTCGACAGTGCGGCAAGCTCTCTCTGAACTGGGAAGGCCCTTACAGGGTGGTTGAGGCCATTCCTCACGAGGCCTATTACCTCGCCGAGCACGATGGGGCACGATTTCTGGGGACTTGGAACGCTGCCAACTTAAGGATGTATTACCAATAATGTAAGACCTCCTAACATTAATAATAAAATTCTCTTTGGCACAATGCTTGTCTCTGTCTCGTAGGACTATCATCGCCCGACCTTAGGCTTAGCGACCGAAGATGGGGCGTCAGGAGTCCTGCAAGCAGTCCACTAGAAGTAGCTAAAGCCCGGAGTCCAGTCTGGCAGCAAAAGCCTGGAGTCCAGTCTGGTAACAGAAGCCCGGAATCCAGTCCAGCAGCAGAGCCTGGAATCTAGTCCGGCACCCAAAGATCGGAAACTCCAGAAGCCCGGCACCTAAAGCCCGGACTCTAGTCCGGCAATAAAAATCCGGAAACTCCAGAAGCCCGGCACTTAAAGCCTGGACTCTAGTTCGGCAACCAAAGACCGGAAACTCTTCAAGCCCGGCATCAAAAACTCCTGATGCCCGGGAACAAAGACCGGAAACTCCATAAGCCCAGCACCTAAAGCCTGGACTCCAGTTCGGCAACTGAAAATTGGAAACTCCAGAAGCCTGGCACCTAAAGCCCGAACTCCAGTCCAGCAACCAAAGACCGAAAACCCCGGCACCGGAAACTCATGAAGCCCGAAACTTAAGGCCAAAAGCCCCAGCATCAGAAGCTCCAGGAGTCCAGCACCGAAGCTTGGAAGCCTCCAAAAACCTGCTTTCTGACCAAGAGTCGAAGTTGAACTTCTAACCAGAGTTGCAAACTTGGCTCCGACGAAAACCAAGGGATCCCAGATCCACCATCGACCTCAAGGAGGATCGAAGCTCGAAGTCAGACAAGATTGAAGCAAATGAAATTGTAAGAAGCATAGAAAGACAAAACAGAAGACCAAAGCACAAATATGTGAAGGAAAAAGAACTTTATTTCTGTCATAAAGTTTTTACAACTAAAGGTGACCCCAATAGGTCGGGCGACCCCAAAAAAGATAAAATGAAAAACCCTATGCTAGGTACAAAACATGTAATGAAGAAGGATCTAGGGTCACTGGGTCACCGGCTCCCTCCCAGGTTGGCGGAACTATGCATCACCAGCTGCCTGCTCAGCTAGCTGCCCGGCAATCACTTCCTCAGCCACTCCCAAAGATGCCCCCGGCTCCTCAGGCTGCTCCTCGGTGCCGCCAATAACAGCGCCTCCCAGGTCGAGCTCCGGGAAGAGCGAGGCCACCTTCTCCCGGCAGACCTCGAACCCCTTCATAAATGAGTCCACGATAGCCTCGTGGACCTCATCCTTGAACTTTTGGGATGCCCGAAACTTTGACACGGCCTCGAGGGCTTCCCTCTGTGCAGCTTCCAACAGCCCCGTGACTATGTCATCTTCTCTTTGGGTGCTACCAGCTCTGCCAGAACCTCCTTGACCCGGGTCTCCAGAGCCCGGGATCGCCCCTCCAAGCGACTGACCTCCACCGCGGTCTCCTCGGTGCGGCGGTGGGTTAGTATCCTCTCCTTGGAGAGGGACATCTCGAGGTCCTTGGTACGCTCCTCAGCACGGGCCAGATCCCCCGAAGGACCCTATTACTTTCTTTCAGCTCCTGGCCCTTCTCCATCAGCCCCTTCACATCGGTCGCAAGTTTGGCCAGCTTTTTCTCCTTGTCGGTTTCCTTCCTCGCTGAGCTGGAGAGGAAGTCCCAGAGCAGGAGCACATCGGTCCCGACCTGCATCAAAGAAGAGGTTAGACTCTCTGAAATCCAACTGGAACATAAAAAATAAAAAAAAAATACTAGATACTCACCGAGAAGAGCTGTGGAAGGATCCCAAGCAATGCCGCTGAGTAGTCCCTACCTCCCTTCAAGCGGTGGTCCCGAGGCTGGATCGTGTATTCCATCATCTTCTCCACTAGGTCCTGATCTCGGATGACGGAGGCATTCCCTAGAATCCCTATCGGTGCATAGCGGGGCTCGGAGGAGGGCTGCGCAGGGGAATTTTCTTCACGTGAAGACGTGGGCAGCGGGGTCACCGCAATCGCTGTCGCCGCAGCCACCGCCGCTGCCGGAATGCTGGCCATTGTGACTATCAAAGGAGGTGGACGCACCGATCGTTCCTCTTCCCTGCCCCCGTCGATGTCGATGATCTCCGGGGTAGGAGTCTGCTGCCGAGGTGGCCAGGAAGCTGGTTCCACTACCCTCTGCTCCGAGGTTGAAGTGGGCTTGGGCCCTTGGTCTGCTTCCACCCGGGCCCTCTTCGGCGTGGAGTCCCGGGCCCTAGTCGAAGCACTCCTCTTGCGGGCCGACTCCATCAGGTTATCTATCAAGAACTTCATCCCTGAGAAAGAAAAAGGTTAAAGGAGATCAGCAAAAAAAAAAGGGAGAAGAGAAAGAGAGAGGCACGAAGCCTCACCAATCACTCGAATTGAGCTAACCCCGGCCTTGAACAAGTTCTGCTCCGAGAGCAGAACCTCGAGGGAGGGAAGTTCATTACTAAGCAGTAGGGGGAAGGCTTCCCGGTCAGCCGGCACTATCTGGGCATTTTGGTTAGGGGACCGGTCTAGCTCACTCCAGACCCAGTCAACGTCCTCAACCAAGGCAAAGAAAAACCAGTTCTTCCACCCCTTGATAGATATGGGGAGGTTGAATCGGAGGCACATGGGCTGAGGAAAAAGGTACCACCATCCATCGTCAGTGGAGAGATGCTTCAGAGTGAACAAGGCCCTGAACAAAGAAAAATGGACAACAAATCCGTGGAAATGACAGAATATGATAAAGACAAAGACGACCCTGATGGCATTAGGGGCCAACTGGACCGGGACGAGGCGAAAGTGGCTAAGAAAGACAAGGAAAAAAGGATAGAGTGGAAAACGAAGACCACCGATGAGGAAGTCTTCATAGAAAGCAACCTGGCCAGGGCCACTCGAAGTAACTCGCTCTTCCGGTTTCGGGAGCAAAAGTTGGATAGAATCCGGGACCCCGAATGACTCCCGGATCAAGGAAAGATCTTCTCCAGTCATTGTCGAGGTGAAGCCGGAGGGGCTGGAGGGGTCAAAGGAAGCCTCTGCCACTGGAGGGGCAACGACAGAAGCAGGAGGAAAAACAGAGGCAGGAGAAAGAACCCTAGGCGGCCTAAGGCTTCCAATAACTATCCTGCCGGGATGCAGGTGCCTCCGAACTTCCAGGGGAACCTCGTCCTCCTCATCAGAAGATGACGGGGTCCTCGACCGGGAGGGACCTGCCTCGTTCAGGTTGGTGGAGAAACGAGGGCGTCGCCCCGAAGGAGCCATTAGAAGAAGAGATGTTTAAAAAGAAGAGAAGGGGGACAGAAAACCTAAAGAATGGTTCGGTTCACCTAAGGCAGAGGGAAGAACTGGAGACCGGGAAGAAGCAGAAGAAGAAGAAAAGATCATAGGGCACTCACCTGCTTGTTTTGGTGAAGAAAGGCAACCTAGGAGAAGAAGAAGGATCGCTGCAACCACCGGCGAGGTGCGAGAAAATCAAAAAATCTTATTTCCGGAAAGTCCCTCTTTTCAAATCCAATCAATAGCGGCCGTACAATCCTTTTTTTGCCCCCACCATTAGATGAGCACCACGTGTGAAGGTGCCCAGTGTCGATGCTTCGGTTTGCTAAAAACGTCTCGAGTCTGGTACGTTGCAATTATGGTCCATCGAAATCGCAGATATGGTGCCTGTGCATTGGACCTCGGGCGTGACATGCGGAGCGGCGGCAATCGTGGCAATAATTATATTAGATTTTTATTCCCCCATGTCATCTCTGCATTAACTCCCCACGTCCCGGCCACGATGCTTCGATGGAACTTGGGAGTGGGGGGCAAATGATGTGGCAAGACCGCTGACGTGGAGTATACCTCGGATCCAGTTGGCAGTCTGACAGGCAAATAGCGACATGGAGTACACCTCGGATCCAGCTGGCAGCCTGACAGGAAGATAGCACCGCATCAAGTTTTCTTTCGAGCTCCCCCGCCAGGTGGTCCCACCAACGGTCGTGCCCACCTTGGTCGAAGTCGAGCCTGCCTCTGCTCCTTCGCCATTTGGCTCCCCAAGGGTCAACCCACCTCGGCCGAAGTCGAGCCCGCCTCTACTCCTTCGCCAGGTGGCTCCCCAAGGATCGAGCCCACCTCGGCCGAAGTCGAGCCCGCCTCTACTCCTTCGCCAGGTGGCTCCCCAAGGATCGAGCCCACCTCAACCGGAGTCGAGCCCGCCTCTGCTCCTTCGCCAGGTGGCTCTCCAAGGGTCGAGCCCACCTCGATCGGAGTCAAGCCCGCCTCTGCTCCTTCGCCAGGTGGCTCCCCAAGGGTCAACCCACCTCGGTCGGAGTATAGCCCGCCTCTGCTCCTTCGCCAAGTGGCTCCCTAAGGGTCGAGCCCACCTTGGCCGGAGTCGAGCCCGCCTCTGCTTTTTCGCCAGATGGCTCCCCAAGGGTCAAGCTCATCTCGGCCAGAGTCGAGCCCGCCTCTGCTCCTTCGCCAGGTGGCTCCCTAAGGGTTGAGCCGACCTCGGCCGAAGTCGAGCTTGCCTTTACTCCTTCGCCAGGTGGCTTTCCAAGGGTCGAGCCCACCTCGGTCGAAGTCGAGCCCTCTCTTTGAAAGCATCGGGAAGAATGAAGGTGCCAGCCCCAATACCATCGTCGAGGCAGGTACACGCAGCACGGAGGGCCCAGCACGGCACCCCAAATATGTAACGGTGCGCGTAACCTCGTTTGCACCAATTTGAGAGGGGCACCCCTATCGAGATGTCAGATCCTATGGCTGACCACCTGAAACACCCTAAAGGAGAAGGCCACATTCATGGTCTCAGATCCAAGGGCGGTTGTGCTCAGATTGAGGTTCCACCTAATTTCCCCCTTCGTGACAACACACCGGGCCAGACATGTTCATAACTTAACTCCCAACTACAAGAAGAAATGATCTTGGAAGAGCGGCCAACGGACACCGTTGACCCCTAAGCCCCCTAGAGGGGGAAAATTGGGGCACTGGAGTGATCGACGATCTAAAAAGGCACCAACGGGCGAGAAGGAATGGAAGCAACCAAAAGAGGGCAAACACACGAAGTAGCGGGACAAGTGAATTGAAGGCAAGAGGCTCGCAGAGGACTTTCGGATCGAGTCCCGCGAGCATAGTCACCCCAACTCAAGCACCGTCCCTCTCTTATTTTCTCCTACTCAATCCTTTATTCAAAATTCCTTTAAGCACAGTGACCGAAGTGGGATCCACCTTAGGGGATCTGTTCTGCTTTGCCGTTCGCTGACTTGATCGTCTGAGTGCCCTCATCGGGATCCCCGGCCCGGGTCTCTAATACTATTTTGCAGATCTGGGAATGCCTAGATTTCGAAGTAAAGGGAGAGACGTCCGATGCCACTTCGCAGCTATAGGCCACGACGATAAGGTCAGCAACAGGTATTGTTTAAGCTGGCCATGTAAAGTAGATGTATTGTTTAGATAGATAAGTGATTAGCCCAGAACAATATCACTCAATTTAGCCTAATATAATAATTGCTTATGGAGGCAGTAATTTCGGATGGATGTACCCAAAGTTTAACCATAATATGAGAAAGCCTAACATCTCCCTTCACTTGGGATCTTGAAGCTGGTTTAAAGCTTTACGGGGTTATGGCTTGAGCGCTCGTCTACAAACTAGTTCAGTTGGTAGCATCAAATAAAATTTATAAGGCATTCATATTATTTATATGCCAAAGTTATCTAGTAATTGTCTATGAATTTATCAGATCAATAGTCGAAGTTGAAGTTAGTAAAGAGCAGTTCTGAGTTTTTAAGTCATTCATGCTCGGGCCAAAGCAAAGGTAAAATGTACTAAATTTTGTTTGTTCAATTTCATTCAAATATTGTATAGTTTGGAGACAATATTCAAGCAAAAAATATTTTTATTGCTTCAAAAAGAGTTTATACAATGACCTTTCAATAGGGCTGGAAATGGGCCGGCCCAAAAGCCTATTGTTCGGAACTGGGCTGGGCCAGCTCAATAAACTTCGGGCCGACCTGAAATTGGTTCAGGCTGCGGACAAAATTTTAAGCATATTCGACTAGTCTTAAGGCTGTAAAATAGAGTCCATTTAATTTTTGGACCAAAGGGACGCCCAGATTCGGTCAAAAAATTTTTAAAATATAATCTTTGGGCCAGCCCAACAAGCTTTGGGCCGGCCCATTTCCAGCCCTACCTTTCAAGGGTTAGATGGAATTTATACAAAAAAAGAGAGAAGAAAAGCCCTATGCTATGGCAGTTGGAGCATCTTGGGTGGAGGTGTCTTCCATGACTTCGCCCTTTTCGAGCTCTAGAAACTTGTCCAAAAAGCCCAAGTCCAGCTCGGAATATTGGGCAATGACCTTGCTCAAGGCAAACTATATCCCCTCACCACAAGTATCGGAAACGAAGTCGACTTTTCATCAAGAAATTTGGTGGATGGTCAAAAGTCTTCTATAGCCTTTAAAGCAGTGGCCTTGATCTTGCTCTTGACAGTGCTCTCGACCTCCTTCATGTCTTGCTCTACCGCCTTGAGCGAGACCTCCAACTTCTTTATTCTGCTCGCCTGAGCTTCTTGGATATTTTTTATTTTGGAGTTCTCCTCCATGGCCCTTTGCAAGGCTGTCTCATCATTCTCAACCTTTTAAAGGCGGCATTGATTATTTTTACCAGCTTGTACATTTCCCTTGATGATCTTATCTTTTAGCATCTTGACCTCCGGTTTATATTTCTGACCTTGACCGAGATGTCTCGATTGTGCTTGAAGTACCCATTCATATACATAGTCATCTACCAAAAAAGCCTGTTAGCAATAAAAAAATATGTAAGTATTGAAGCATGAAAATTTGCAGGTATTCTTGGCTTACCCAGATGAAATAATTTATTATCTTCCTCCACGTGATGGAACACAACTCGACTAGAAATCATTCACATCGGTAGGAAATATAAGTTAGGAAAAAATCTCATGTGTTAACTTGTTGTCCTCCAGCGCAGAGATCTTAAGCTTGATGCAGGCGGGGGCTGCACTGGATATTTCCTCCCAGGCTTGATTGGGGATGGCTTCATATGAGGAAGCAGGATTCTCCACCCTTTGTTTTCCTCAAGCCTGGGGAGCAGGAAGACCCGGGCTTGGCCTCCTCTCAGCTTTGATCTCAGGGGCAAAAGGGCTCTAATGGCTCCCTTAAACTATGGCTTTCTGATCACCAACTCGAGCTTGAGAAGTCAGAGGAGAGATGATAAGTCTATTAATTATCTTAATTTAACCATTAAAATTAATATTAAATAATTAATATTTATTAATAAATAATATTTTTATTAGAGTTTTGTATAAAGGAGTTCATGAATGGAAAGAGCTTGATTTTTAAAGTCCAACGATGTAAATGGCATGTGAATCGGAGTTCGAACGAGCCCAAAATTTAAGTTTGAAATTTATTAAGGACTGCATATATTTTAAAGCAGCCGATCATGAATGAGCCCGGAATTTAAGTTTGAAATTTATTAAGGACTGCATATATTTTAAAGTAGCCGATCCATGACCGGCTACTGGGTCTACAAAATGAAGGTTGGTCTACTGGCAGCCATTGTTGCCGGTCCATGATCCAAACCTGTGGACCACAAGCATCGTTTCAAGCCACTGACCACTGGAGTTGCTTCCTGTCACCTCTCGTCGCCGCCAACGCCACCAGAGACCATCCCTTCACTGTCAGGAGCCCCCTTATGGTCAGAAAAGCCACTCCGATCATGGTTTCTTCTTTATTCAATCATTGCCACCAGCCGACCACCATCAATGTCGTTGTTCGTCGTGTCCTGCTACCTCCATTGTCGACCACCATTTTTTCTTAATCGATCATTTGTTCTCAGCTAGTTGCCCCTCCCCATTCTATTGTTGATTGGTTCCCTACCACCATCGCTAGCCACCGCCATCCGCCCATGCATCGCCGCTCGTCGCCGCTCGCCACCACCCAACACCCATCACTGCCCATGGGAGAAGTGGAGTTCCAATCGAAGGAGATTGGATTTGGGATTTGCAATAGTTCCTTCCGAACTCTATTTGCTAGAAAAGGAAGAACAACATCGATCACTAGATCAGGCCATACATCGGATGGCTCAGATTACTCTTCATGATATATAGCCAATTTTAAGCCAGATTGACTCTAAATTTGATCAGGAGGAAGTCCTAGATGAGCTCTATTTAAAGAACCCCTGGGCTATAGAAGAAAGCATCATGAAGAGAGGGTACGATACAGGACAAAGGGTATAGCTTTGGGTTGCACATTGGCCTCAAAGAGTAAGGTTTCTTAGAAGAGAGTTCTGCCCCCTATATCATCTTCAAGCCTACTCCATCTCCAAGATCAAGGTCCAAAGACGAAGAAGAAGAGGAAGCCCAGTTCGTTCCACAGAGTACAATGGAAGAAGGGGATATCATCAATCGACTTCCCAATGAGGCTACGCCAATCGACTTCAGGGTCTTTGTTATTATTTTTCATAAATTATTTAATTATCATTTTTAATTTCTTGTAATTAATTTTTTTTAATTAATGTAATATTTATTTTTATGCACTTTAAATTCATATTTTTAATTTTATTGCAAGTAGATGCTAAGATCTGATTAGCAGATTGACCGTACTTGAGTTTTGATTTTCTTTCATACTTTCAATTTTTTGTATCCCGACTTTGAACTATTTTTTAAATTTTATAAAAATCAAAGATCTCAAACTATTCTAAGCATTGTTTTCTCCATGGATTTGACTCAACTTGCTGCTATCTACTTATTTTTGATTTATTAGAAGTCGGTTAATTAAACTGATAGCCATGGTGTCTTAATGACAACATCGTGGTCTATCAAGTTTTTGGTACCGTTGCTGGGGAACGAACCCAGGTCACCCGCGTGATAGGCGGGAATAGTCACCACTATCCGATAGACTAAATCGATGCCAAGAGAATGAATCTATATAATAGAGTACCCTTTCTTCCGGCATACCAAGTTTATTCGAGCCCCACTCACTTTGAGAGAGTACCCAACCGGGTACCAACCTCTTGAGTTTAGGTATAACCAAGTTTATCAAGATCAAATCCAATCGGCCTACAACTTAGGAGATAACCCATACTATGATGCCTATAATTCAGGTTAGGGGGCTCAACCAGACTTTTCATGGCAACCACACCCAACGGTTACCCAGGCAACCCAAGGATCTCTATTCGTAGATATACCCTATTATGATCAGCACCATCCCTATTATCAACCTTCTCCAATTAATTATAGCACATTATTTGAAGAGAAGGTTCAGCAAGCACTATATCCACCTTCCTTATAGACCAACCTAGATGTTTATAGATTCGCTCAATTTCAACAAATGATTATAGCCCAACATTAATCTATCGATAAGCTAATAGATCAAATTGACCAACAATTAAGTAAACTTGATGGAGAGGAGGGAGGTGAACTACCTAGCCAACCTGAGAATAACCTAGAGGGACCATACCTAGCTCATAACTTTAATGACCTCCTATCTTTTCCTGAATAATCAACTCTGACTCCTAGGAATGAATTGGTTTTAGAACAACTTTGCATAACCATAAAGACCAATATAGATAATTTGACTAAGGTAGAAAAATATATGAATAAATTAAACTTGTGGGATGAACCAATTCCATCATTATCCTACTCACCTGTGACCTCATTTCCTAGTGCCCAACAATCATCCACGTCTTTAAATGGGATGGAAGAATAAATAGATGCAATGATGGAACTAGTAGAAACTTTCTAAGAACCACAAATATATAACTCAATAGAGGAAGCCATGCCCATAATTCTTTTCTAAGGTTTGTTGGATCCCTATCCGACTCAATTAAGGATAAATGATTTTAATATAAATGGGTATAGTACTAAAATGAATGACTCAATATAAATACCCTACTTTGAAATCACTCCATTTTTTATTGATGAACAACAAGAGCCATCACCTAGCCCACCAATAGCCCCTTTGTTAGAATTACCACCTGATCTAGAATTGAAATCACTTTCTGATGAACCTATTGAAACTCTTCCAGTGAATCTTACCCAAGAAGCCCAACTTAGTGGTATACTAAAAGTACATAAAGAAGCTATCGAGTGGGATATTACTAAAATGATATATTAAGATCTTAAAAATTTTATAATAGATTTCTTTGTATTCGATACTAATCTTGAGGACTGCCTCCAAAATTTTTTCATAATTTAAAATAATGTTTGGAGACATGTCTAATATTAATCTAGAAAAGGTGCCTAAATTTAAAATGGAAAGGGACATTGACCAAATATATCATGCCCGCGAAGGGAAGTAGGGTAGATCAACCCATAATTGAAGAGATTTTTAAACTACTACCTCCAATCTCGATCCAACAAACACAATCCCTTCCTAAGTATTATATAAATTATAATAATCATTTTAAATCCTGGGATAACATGCTTGCCCAATGTACTTTATTAAGTCAGGCTAATCGTCATAGAATACTTTATGAACATTTCTCTACCATGATGACAAGGCTTCCTGATTGGCCTTGTCCTTTTGATGTTATGAGGAACACATTAAAGTTAATCATCTATTAGACTCCCTCATGGTGTCTGGCTGAAGACGTTAAACTTAGCGCTTATTGGGAGACAACTCAATATTTATTTTATACCCTTATAAACAAATTTAAAAAAAATAATAAATATAAAAATTTCAATCCAAGTTAATTATTGCAGCCTTTATCTTGTTGATAAGCTCCTCTTCTTAGGTAACCTCTATCCCTATATATTTCTTTATCTTTATGGTTTAAATTTATTTTTTGAACTTGTTTATACATCAGGGACAATGGTATGTAAGTTGGGAGGCAGGGATAAACTTGTTTAACTTTAAAAACTATAAAACTTTAAATTTTTTGAAAAATTTTTGAAAATTTTTGAAAAATCTTTTGAGAATCTTGAAAATAGAAAAATTTTATCTTTTATAAATCATGTGCCATGAAAACTCTTGAGCTAAATAGACTGAAAAAAGATAATAGAGTTAGAAAGCCTTCACTAGTAACTGTAGTGAGTCAAGAAGTAGACTAGCTGGTCAGACTTTTAACGACCTATTTAGGTCACCTAAAGGCTATTGACATTTCCATCGCATATACATATTGATGAGGTAAAGTAGCTATTCATTGTAAGATCAATTAAGGATTCAATTATTACTGAAAGATTGATAATTGATATACACCCCTCTCATTTAACTCGAATTTGAGGAAATAGCTACCTACTTGAAAAGAAAAAGAAAAAAAGAAGAAAAAAAGGGCAAGTTCTAAATATTGGTTTCCCATCGAGTAACCGGGCACTTTCGCCTAAATAAGCATTATTGTTCGCATCCAAAAGTGGGCAGTGTGAAGAAATCGCCAAAAAAAAGAGAAAAAAATTTGGGTGGTGTGAAAGCTATCTCAGTCATGTGCTTAAGTTGGGGGGTGTATAGAAAATTGACTAGAAGTAGGTGATAACCGAAGATATAATTGTTCTTTACAATCTAGCACTGAAATACTAAGGCAGCCATTATAAACACAAGTACTGTCGACCTTTGGATGAATTCTAAGGAAGTCTCTAATAATTTTGACCGCGAAATTTACTTCGAAAACTCAATAATTAGTTAGTGATGCTGGCTAAATCCTTTTGACTTTTAGTCTAGATTTAAAAGAGAATTTTAATGACACATGATTATAAAATTAATACTTATTCTTAATCGCATTGCTAAGGGACTAGCAATGACTAAGTTGGGGTGTGTAATAAGTCTATTAATTATCCCAATTTAACCATTAAAATAAGTATTAATTAATTAATATTTATTAAAAAATAATATTTTTATTAGAGTTTTATAGAAAAAAAGTTTATGAATGGAAAGGGTTCAATTTTTGGAGTCCAATGATGCAAATGGCACGTGAAACGGAGTTCGATCGAGCCCAGAATCTAAGTTTGGAATTTATTAAGGAAAATGCACATATTTTAAAGTAGCCGGTCCACCATGGACTGGCTGCTGGGTCTACGAAATAAAGGTTGGTCCATTGGCAACCATTATTTCCAGTCCATGAGGTCGGTCCTTAAGTTCTTATCCTTTAATTATAAACCTTGAGGTTGGTTTATATAGATTTCTTTTTCTAATTTTTCATTTAAGAATGTAGTTTTTACATCCATTTGATGAATCATTAATTTATGAATTTATACTAATGCTACTAAGGTTCTTAAGGTAGTTATCCTAGCTACAAGAGCATAGGTATCAAAATAATATATTTTCTTTTAGCTATATCTCTTAGCTACTATCATAGTTTCATATTTTTCTACTATTCTATCTAGTCTTAATATCTTTCTGAAGATTCATTTAGTTTCTATTACTTTAGTTCCTGGAGATAAATCTAATAAAAACCAAGTTTTATTTTTTATGATAAATTAAATTTTACTATTTATGATTTTCTTTCAATATGATGAATATAATAATGATATAGCTTTATCATATATATATATAAGGATTACTCCTTATAAGGTACGTAAAGAAATTTTCTCTAAAATTCTTTTTTATTATGTTCCTTTTACTTCTTAATTTAGGTTTAGGTTTAGTTTTCAGTTTTGGTTCTATAGATCTAGAAGAAGATGATTTACATTCTAGAGATCTAGAAGATGGTTTACATTCTAATCCCTAATTAGATTTAGATAGTTTATACTTTAAAAGGATGAGCCATGATCTACGGATAAGGTCCATACCTAGCAAAGAAAAACTATACTAATACTTTAATCATAAGAATTATTATTGCAACATAAAAAAAAAGAAAATAAAAATCTATTTTACATAGTGGATTTAGATTTCTGAGTTATTTTTCTAACTTGATTCTTTTTAATTAAAACATGCAATTTTATTTTTATTTTTCTACAATCAGTTTTTTTATTTTTCTTTGTGAAATAATTGTCCTAGATCTCAAGAATACAATCCCTACTCACCTTAGCTATCTAATTTGAGTTTGGTTTTTATTTTTGATCATCCTATAACAAGTGATCAAATTTTGGCATCATTACAGAAGATCTAAGCATAATTACTTTTTTTTAAAATAAAAAAATAAAATAAATAAAATAAGTATTTTTTTTGTTTTTATTCTATTTACTGCTTTATTTAGTTTTATTATATTTTTTAATTATTATCTAATCATTTAAATTACGTTTTGTTCTTGTTAGCATAAAAATGAAAGAATAAAATATTTGCTTTCCTTTTATTTGCAAGATTTACTCCTAACCTATTTAAGTTTTTCTTTTAATTTAACTAATTTAAATATTCAAAAGAAAACAAAAAGACACCTTCTCATATTACTTAATTAATTTAAAAAATAAATAAAAATTCTAAAAACTTTCTACTTTATTTAGACATCTTATTTTATTTGCATTGCATCTCCATAAAATACTCTAAAGGTATTAACACATAAATAAGATAAGGTGAAGATTTCATCACTCGTCCTTAGTTCAAAAATTACCTCCTTATATCTGCATAACTTAGGTTTTAATTTAAAATTAATTAGATGTCGGCCCTAGGATATTCGAACCTACTAGGACAAGACACCTGGAAGAGTTAGACCAGGTTAGAATTGGCTTGTTGACTGATGTCTAGGAAAGAAATTCAGGGATAAGAGCTCAAGGAAAGGTGGTTCTTTAACTAGTTTTATTTGCTTACTTGGCCAATCTAATTGGTATCTAGGAAAAGCAACAGGCAGATCTCCACTGAACTGACCTTTACCTGGCTAGTCGACTAGTTGTTTTCTAACTTGGAGGGCTCTAAGGCTGCCTTGGTAGTTAGGAGCTATCTAAACCTAGGATATACCTAAGTATAATTTTAATTTGTTTGATAACTTGTTTGCTAATAAAACTTTAACCTAATTAAAATACTCTTCTATGTATCCCTAAATTTAAGACTCCTTAGGACTTATTTTTAGAACTCTCTTATAATTTATCCCTCCTTTCTCTTCTCTCTTCTTCTATAAGAAAATAAAATATAAAAAAAAATCTAGTAAAATTGTAACTTGGAAAAAAGAATCTGGTTGATTAGTGAGAATAGATCTAAGCCTTATTCTTAACCAAGAAAACTTAGGGTTTAAAACATAGAAAAAATAAAACATCTCTAAAGCCTAAGGGACTATTGCTACCCGATTGGATCTGTCCAATTATCTTGCATTCGACTATCCCAAACTACTGCTAATAATTTTGAGATAAAAGTCTCAAATCATTAATATACTCTCCAAATTCACTAGAATTGAGAACACAAATATTTTCATTAGAAAATTTGAGAAAGTTTGTGATACCATAAGGATACATGAATTCTCAAAAGATGCAATTAAACTTAGGTTGATTAATTTTTTTCTCAAGAAAAATATCAAGAAATGACTATATAGTTTGCCTAACCAGTCAATCATGACATGGGATGACTTTGTTAAAATGTTCTTGAGATAGTTCTTCCCACATTACAAAACAGTCAAGTTTAGAAACATGATTAACCAATTTTATCAATTAGGGAGAGAGTCTTTCTGGAAATGCCTATATCATTTTAAGAACCTCCTGAGTCAGTGTCCACACCACAGGATAGAGACCTGGAGGCTGTGCCAAATCGTTTATGAAGGTTTAGCCCGAAGTTCCAGAACTGTACTTGAGTCAATGTGCTAGGACCAGTTCATGCACAAAGTACCTAACGAGGCTTGGTAGTTTTTAAAGGACCTAGCAAAAAAGAGTCTGTAATGGGAGGCAATTAAAGATTCTAAAAACCCACACCATCAAGAGGTGATATACACCAAATCTCAACATCCTTAGTTAAACAGGCTAAAATGGTATCTTTGATCCATTGGATACAGTTAGCCTTAGAACTCAAGGAATAGGCTCCTATAAATCAAGTGAACTAAGTGTCCGCACTTATATGCAATGGATGCGATGACTCAGGGAATATAATAGAAAAGTGTCTTCATCTCATGACCCAAACTAAAAATGGTTATGTACAAGTAAATGCGACTTATCAAAGATCCATAAATGACCCCTATGCACCAACTATAACCCAGGGTGGAGGAACCATCCAAATTTTTCCTAGTCACAAGGCCCTAATACAGGTGATCCCAGCTTTAACTAGCCAAAGCCAAGGCCCAATCCTATAGTACACGATCACCATGCTTTAATAATAATAAAAAGAGATTCGATTCTCTAGAAAAAGGCCTAGAAACTTTGGTTAAATCTAATGCTAACACCAGTGTCACACTAAATAACTTCATGCAGACTATGGGCCAACTTATAACATCCAACACCCAAGCTATTGCCCGTTTAGAGATGCAATTGGATCAACCAACCATTGCTATGAGTGGAGGGAAAAGGATAGCCTACCTAGTCAACTTGAGATTAACCCTAGGGCCCAGAATGGTCTAAAATCCTAGCCTAGCAATAAAGTCAACCAAGTGAATATAGTTCATAATTTACGGTCAGGGAAGCAGGTGGATAACAAAGTAGGAGTACCTAAAAATCTTGTAGACTCTCCTACAGAAACATTCTTTAAACCATTGGCCACTTAGGGCTAGATTGAAGAGACCAAGCCATCTGATTTGGATGAGTCACCTAGCCCACTTACCGATTCTAATGCCAAAAGAATAGAGGAATCGATTACCTAGCCTATAGCACATTTTCCTAATAGACTGAGATATGATCGATAGTCAGTCCAATAGGATAAAATTCTAGAAGTTTTCAAATAGGTTGAGGTTAACATTCCCGTACTCGACATGATTCAAGTCCCAATATATGCAAAGTTTTGAAAAGATCTGTGTACTAAAAAGAAGACCACTAATGTATCCAAGAGAGCATTCTTCGTTGCTAGTGTGAGCTCGTACTTGTCAAGCCACATACCGGTCAAATATAAGGATCTAGGATCCCCTACAATCTCGTGTATTATAGGGAAAACCATAATAGATAGAGCATTGTTGGACCTAGGGGCTAGTGTGAAAATTTTACCCTATTCAGTATATACATAATTAGGGTTTGGGGAACTCAAGCCCACAGAGATTACATTGCAACTAGTGGATCAATTTGAGAAAATTCCCAAGGGGGTATTGAAAGATGTACTTATCAAGGTTGGTAATTTTATTTATCCTATAGATTTTGTAGTTTTAGAAACCAAGCTGGTAGCAAACCCTAGAGATCATATTTCAATAATTTTAGGGAGACCATTTTTAGTGACCGCTAATACTCTAATCAGTTGTTGCAATGGAGTTATGAAGCTCTCATTTGGAAATATGACCGTTGACTTGAATATTTTTAATCTGGGAAACAAATCAAACTAATTTTTGGATGTGAACTTGATCTAAGATAATCCTTATGAGAAAATTATCCACAAACTTCTCTGTCAGGACTCCTACATTCGCTTGGATTAGGGTATAGTAGATGAATCTAATGTTGATAGGTATGTTAAGGAAGTGAATGCTCTATTAAATACATCAAATTTCAAAACCACCCTACCCTCAACCATGAAAAATGGGCATATACCATGCACTAAGGTTACTAGAAAGGAACTCCTAGATGAACAATCTATTGCTTTCTTCTCTAATCATCCGGTGTAGAAGATACCTAACATTTGGCTGAAAATGTTAAACTTAACACTTTTTAGGAGGTAATCCAAACTTTTTATTTTTTTCTCTAACCTTTGCTTTACTGATTTTCATTTTTTAGGAATAATGGACCATTCTGCATGGAAGCACCTACTAATGAATGATGCATATCGAGTCTAGGTGGTATCTCTCCTTATTTTATTTTCATGTTTATATTCTATTTTCCCTTACTCCATTAAGGATAATAGAAATTAAGCTGGGGAGGAGGATAAAATCAATTAAAAAAATTAAAGTCCGCAAATAAGTGAGTATTTAGTGTTTAAGCATACGATTACTTTAGATTTGAGTTGAATCGAGTAAATTTTAAAATATCAATTGATGTTCAACCAGAAAATTATTGAAATACCGAGGGATTAAATATTAAATATATCTAATAAATGATTAAGCCTAGAATAAAAATTATTCTAGTCTTTCTAACTCTTCCTACTAGCATAAAAAAAGAGTCTACTTTTTATAAATATAAGTAGAATATCTGTACGTTTTTTCATTAAAAAAAAGTTCTGAGTATTTTTTACCGAATAATCAGGCCTCTTCACTTAAGCAATTGTGGAGTTTCGTACCAAAAACTAAAAAATATGAAAGAATTAAAAAAAATGACAAGTTCTAAGCATTGGTCTTTCACTAAGTAACCAGGACTCTTGGTTAAAGAAATCATTGTTGTTTGTATCAAAAAGCGGACAATGTGAAGATGCCACTATTCAAAAAGAAAAAGAAAAAGAAGGGGAACAAAAATTACTTCGAACTTGTTTATATTAAAATAGATAATTTAGAGATAAAAGTAGGAAATGATTTCGAAAAAATTTTGGAAATTCTTTTTATTCTTTATTTAACCATCATATTAGTGAGTATTAATATCCCTATGACCTATCTCAACAATGTTCTTCTGAATATCAATAATTCATTTAGAAAATTGCTTAATAAAATATCCATTTAAGAGTATGACTGTATCTAGCACTAAATCCTTTTTTTACTTAAGAATAAGTAAAGATCAAGTTGAAAGGTATGATAATATCCTAATAAAAGCATCAAAATATATATTTATTTTTTTTATTCTTTAAAAACTGATGCTTTTATTTGTATTTTATAAAAAAAATATTCATGAATAAAAAGAGCTTGATTTGCAAGTTTAAAAGATCAAACAAAACTTAAATTGGAATTAAAATGAAAGTCCAAAATTCATTTGCAAGCTGGTCCAACAATTCATTAAGCTACTGGATCCATCGCGAACCTTTAGCTTGGTCCATTTAAGACAAGGAAGAACAATACCTTATCATGTTTAGATAAATTTAATGATGATAGAAATAGCTTGCATGGAGCAAGACTTTGGACAAGAATTAAGGAATAAAGAAAGCAGCAGGTGACTGGGGGGGGGGGGGGGCGGAGGATCAGCCGCTCCGCCCCCCTTAGTCATGTATGTCCAAAAATTCGAAATTTAATCGAGTCATCCAAGGAATCATGCCTTGAACCCATGACCGAAAAGAGGCGAAGCCATGCTTTTACCAACCGCGCTACCATCGAAGTGGGGTTAGGCTGACGTACTCGCCAGTTGGTGGAAAGGGTATGTAGAAAAATATGCGGTTTGTATCAAACAATCATCTAACAGGCTGGAAGCCCGATGGGGGAGCTATACTGGGGGTTATCCCTCCGCCCCCCCCCCCCCCCATCCTTTTGTTTTATCAAAAAAAGAAAGCAGCAGGCAGTCCACGTGGTTCACCAACAGGCTTCATGCGACTCCCTGGAGCACTTCTAACATGACCCATGTCTTTGCTCAGAGAGGAGTGCGGTGCGGCTCATACAAAAACATCGTGCAACTCCCAGAAATTTCCAAAAGCTCTATTCATGCGGTCCTTTTGGAAAAAGGTTTCCTTCTTACCACTTATCAAGCTTAAAGCTGACTCACCAAGTGACTTTCATCTTCGGTGGATAACATCTCCGATGCAAGCTAAGAAGAGATCAAAGAATAGAAGAAAAATTAAGGAAATCTGCAAGAAAAGCTTCCACCCAAGAACTGGATGAAGGCGGAATTGCAATAAACAAGAAATCTATGAAATCCTAAGAAACTTCTAAATGAACTCCTTATCATGCCTCGAATCCAGCATCAGAATCGGCTACGCGATTGGCCGCACAAATCCTAGATTTTATCCTAGAGGTCATGCAAGGCTTAAAAATTTTTCATTATAATTTCAATCCTTCATGATATTATTGATCACCATTTATAAGAAATTACCTAACATAAAGGAAATAGTACAACACATATGGTTCAATTTCAGTCATCCTTCAGTCATCGACTTGGTATTAATAACTCTCTAGCTATTCCTTGTTTTTTTATAATCCAATCCCCTATCAAGCTTGAAGATCCTGCACAACTCTGAGAAGGAAAAATAAATAGGGGTTATAAGCTTTATAGTCCAGTAAGGTCTCCAAATAGTCACCATCAATAATAATAATCCGAAAATAGCAAGGAGATAAGAGTATATATCATGCCATACAACGAAATAACTCAAATGTCACATATGCGATAAAATCTTTTGTAAAATCATGTTTTTTCCTTTATGCTTTCAATTTAATTATCCTTCTTCTTTAGGATTCTGGAGTAACCATGGTTATGTTCCAGCCCATGACGGGCAAAATCATTATCCATGCCTGTGAAGGCAATATTTGTCATGATTCTGCTATGACCAGCAATATTATTGTCCATGCCTGTGAAAGGCAATATTTATCACGATTTCGCCTGTGACCGGCAATATCGTTGTCCATGCCTGTGAAAGGTAATATTTATCATGATTCCGCATGTGACCGGCAATATCATTAATCACGATCCCGTGGCATGGCTAGTCCAATTACCTCATTATCTCAATTAACACTTTATCCTTTCACATCATCATGTCAAATCATATCACGATGTCAAATCATGAAATCTCAAATCTTTCAATGACCGGCATCACGGTCCAAACTATACAAATATCATTTTATTTGATAAAACATGGTATACAAAAATATAGCTAATAACAATAACAATCTTACTGTCCAACATAAAACGTCAAACTATTCCATGCAAAAATAAATCATGCATGCCAATGTATGTGCACGAATCAAACCATATCATGACATACATATATAACTGATGAACAGGTCCAGAGATCTTTACTAAATATCCGGTATCAATCTATACCTGAAGTTCGTCCAACATTTTCCTGCTCAGTAGACTGCATGGAAGCAATGGCTATTGTTTCCAAATTATGATGCTGGGCTAGGCAACTTCAGACAATGTCTCCCAAGGTTCTCTGTGTGTCTCGCTTAGCCCTCTATTTTTAGACAGCCCAAAATGAGTTACTGAACTACCACTACTAGAGACGGCCTTACAAAGGCAGCCATCCTTCGATGTCCTGTCTACCACACCAAAGTCACCACTGCATGACCCTCTTTTTGCATGTCTAGCATGCACAAAGTCATCAGATTGCTCAACTGGGAACAGTGAATCAACAAAAGAATCAATAATTTGTGACTTGGGAAAAGAAACTTCAGGAGAGTCGGTATGCCTCCTGACAATATAATCTTTGGCAGCCCATAAATTACCCGCATTGTTTCTCCAATAAAAATCTGAACCAAAGATTGGGTTTGATAAGACTTCATATCTAGATCCTTTCTTTTCAGCTATTGTCTTCGCAGTCTGCAAAACCTCAAAAGTTGCACCTCTGACATTCAGCATATGATCATTCTAGCATTTCCCCATGGCATCAACAATGTTTGAAATATCTAAAAAGATGCTCCTCGAATCAACATACTTCATCAAGATGTTAATCATCTGAATGGCCGATAACCTTACCTGAGAATCACTATCTTTAACACCAACACTCAAAATCTATAAGGCAGATCTCACAAGAGACCTTGCATAAGCCTCAAATATCAGAGCATTGTCCTCCAATAGAGCCATAGACAATGCCAAATGAGAAGTTGTCTGAGTCTGCTTCTCCTCAAGAGCCCCAGCAACTGTTAGGCAGACTTCATTCACCAAGTCATCCAATACAAACCTCCATTTATCAGACTCCACAAGAGCCTTCAGGCACAGAGCCGCCCCAGAGGTGACACTCTCCTGGGAACCCACCAGGCAATCAGAGAGTGGGTTGCAAAGGGAGGAAACGATCCTCCTCTTCTCATCATCCGGTGTGGAATGATCGATACCATAACGAGCAATTGCAGAAATAACTTTGGAGCATGCCTTGTATAGTGAAAAAGATCCGGCTCTCATCATCAAGGTCTGTATGATCATCAACATGATGCTATCAATATGTGGCACGATATTGCTGCCATGGACCCTTGCAAGAACCTTAAACAGGAATACCCATGGCTCCTTAGTTTTTAAAGCTCCTCACGGAAACCAGAAATAGATTTCTACCCATCAGAGGCACTGATCACACCATTTCACACTTCAAAAGCCCACCAATCACCGAATTCCATGAGATTAAATCCTTTTGAGGCATTTCATCGAAGAGTCTCAAGGTCAGGTCGACATCTCAGCTTCCAAACAGCAGGCTATCATCGAGTTCCATGAGATCACATCCCTCTGACTCATTCTATCAAACATCTATCCGAATACATTCTGAGAATCAAGTTGAACACCAACGGACCGGATTTGGAAGTGGGTCTTCAATACATGCACATGGAGTTGCCGGCCTTAGAAGGATGCCGACGACTTCCCGAAAGTCTTGAGGAGCGGAGAGAGAGAGAATCCGATGCCGTGGAGGTCGTCGAGGTGAGAGAACATTCGGAAATAGAGGAGAAACCACTCGTGGATGTCATTGGAGTCGGAGAAGAAGAAAAACATTGGGTGGGCAGAGGCGACGGAGGCTCCGGTACCGTTCCTCTCTTTATAGCCGGACAATCCAACTCCAACTCGATTTTAAACTCTTTCCGGAGAAAGAATAGGAGAAAACTCCCGATAGTTCCCTTGCTGTTTGGGAAAGAAAAACCCTGTCGATCAGAATCCTAACCCACCCCAACTACGTCACCGGCGAAACCCCTCCTTCCCACGACTCTCTCACCGTCCTTTCCGACGGAAAAACCGGTCGACAAGGAGAGAAGGCAAGTTTCCCCTGTTCCGGATTCCCCCGTTTTTTTTTTTTTTTCCTTCCCCGTGATTGGGCGAAGTCGGCTGAGCATGCCGACTTCAGCCCACAGCCCGAGTTTCGCACTCCTAGGAGGGAAGAAACTAAAAGTGAATAAAATCAAGGACTAATCAGGAGAGCCAATCCTTCTTCTTCTCTTTCTCTACAGTTTAGGTGGGGGCAACAATGACAATAGTAAAAGAATCTTGATAGAAATGGCACTATTTATACCCGATTTAATAATTATGATCAAAGCCCGTGCTTCGCTCAAGACTGCAAGATTTTGATATGCGGCAAACCTTAGTTGGTAGTATCATGCTACTTCGAAAAAGCAATCGACCAATTAACTCTTAGTATCGAGTTCCACGTAAATTATTTATGGACCATAGTTGTCGGGCCATATGATGCAATTCCATTGGCCAAGGATGATTGGACGAATAGCCAACCATTTCTCGAAGTTATGGTGCAACCTTTCAAGTATTGTGCCAATAATTCGCCTGTACACTATAATCGAAGTGATAAAATAGCTATAAATAATTTTTGAGGAGCTAATCAATATCTTGAGGATGAAAAGATCTGTCCAACTCTTGAGGTTGATGGAGTAGCTACTCCTTTTACTAAAAGACGATAAAATCAGATAAAGTTACTTGGTAATGCTCTGGACTCGGGAGTAAGGGGTATCTGTTATGGCAACTACTTACTCAGCCTCGAGATTCCTGTCAGACCATCAATTAAGGCAGAGTTGTTCACTGGATAATCAAGGAGTGATTACACCACTGACTGTATCATCAACTAAGGAGGAGATGGCAACCAGACTATTAATCAAGAAGTATATGACTACGACTATTGACTCATTTAACAATTGATTGAGTAGAAGATGACCAAGTCAATTGTTACACCATCTCCGATACTTTGCACCAAGAGACTATACACAGTCGAGTCTAACTAACATTCCTTCACGCGCATTCACTAAGTACTCACTTGAACTCAACTAACTCTAAACTTAGTTAAGCGTGCTAGATTGCGAATGTGAAACCCCCTTCTCATTCGACAAGATTTCTTCTCTCTCGACAATGAACAAGTTGCTCCAATACTCGAAATCAATGGCATCTGAGTAAGTGACAATAGCTGATTTAGCTGTTCCAGCTATCCCAGCTATCCTAGTAGCAATCGTGGCAAGCAGGATCATAGCGGATAAGTTTGTGACGGGTAGTATTCCAACAGAATTAGCTATCCTAACAGAAAAGATGCCAATAAAAAAATTTAGGAGACAAGATTCGAACATCCTACCAGAATTTGTTACACATATTAGAGGAGGCCATCCCTCTAACTATATTATATTATTTTGCATAACTTTATAAATTGTAAGAGGAGACTCCCAGCAAGATAGGTTACATTACGTTATATTATACTACAGTAACTCATTCCTACTATTCTCATGCTCTCATCACTACTTGGCTCTGAGCTCTGATTGCTATATCCCATCTCATTTTCTTTATTGACTTGGATATCAGAGAATTTCCTACCGGTTACCACTACTCGAAAAACTGATTTGCAGGTCCTCATGGTAAAGTACTTGGGAGAGCAAATCTCTATTCTTTATCAGAGAAGACCGGAAGACCCTCATAATCAGGTGCTGCTGCAGGCCAGCGAAGAGTGATATGATGCAACAACCATCATCACAAGAATGTAATGTCGATTTATAAATCATTCTTTATCATCAAAGAAGCTCCCTCCCTTTGGAACATTGATGCTCCTAGAATCCCGATCTTTCGAGCAGCTAAGATCAAACGCAACGTGCTGCGACTTCTAATGAAGAAAGGTTGGCCAGGGGACATGCACTGCCTCCTACGTGGTGCAGCAGTGGAAACCATCAACCATCTACTGCTCGGAGTGCCGATGGTCGGAAGAGGTCTGCAGAGTGTCCATTTGAGCGTTCAATCACGGAAAATTGGCAACTCCTCTCAGGCTTCCATGGATGGTTAGTAAGAGAGACCGTAGGCTAGATTTGCTTGTAGTCCGTGCACCATAGTGTTATGCATTCTTGGAAGGCTGCTATTTGAAAAAGGAGAGTTATCAAATAATACACGTCTTTGATGGCTGTCCGACGTCTTTGAATGGTGGCCATCCATGATTGCACAGCATTTCACAGTGCTGCATGCGCAATGCAGAGGATCCATGCTCGCTAGAATATATAGTTGAAACGGGCTTCATGCATTTTCAAGCATAAGCAACGGAGAAATTTATATCCGATATCGTGTCATGTGGCAGTGCATCATCTACGTATTGGTGTGGTGCACAGCCTCGTGGGAATGAAAACGAAACCGGAAATCTTGCTATCGCCTTGTACGTACGTACCTTGCTGTGCTACCTTCTTCCTATAGTTGACTGCAACACTCATTTCGCAAGGTGTTTGCTGGCTAGAGGGCGACAACATCCTGTTATTTTGACCTCTTGCACTCCCCTTAGCCATCTTCTGTTATATCTGTTCATTATGTCGATGAATTGGGTAGCGTTTTCTCAAAGAAATGTGAGAGGGGAAGTATGCATGGCTAGCGTGGAACCTCACCGAATGAAATTTTTTAAACACTCATAAATGTAAAGTGGGAGAGCATTGCTAGTGCTTCAGAGTTCCCTCCGAGGAGAACGGACACGGCGTGGGACACTTCATCCTGTTGCTTTGCTTCTTCTGGACCGGCTATTGCCTCTATGTTGTGAAACTAATTTGACTTGCATTAGCCAATTCCCCGGCCACTTCTACTCAGGAAGAGGAATGATTGGAAGATAGATCATCTTGTTAAATTCTCAGACTTTGTGTGAAGTAGGAACTGAAGAAAGTGCCATTGGTTTTGTAAATGTAGCCATTCTGGGTCTGTCTCTTCATTTTGTTTTTATTCAATATAAAATTCGATGTTTGACCAAGAATTTGTCGAGTGGGAACTGGCTTAGGCATTCCTGCTTTACGAGACATGCCATGGGATCTTTTAACACATTGCCCCAAGGCTGGGCCATTTTGGGTCAGGGACTTCAGCTTCGGGCTTGTTGCAGCCATTCATCGACTCCTCCACCCATCGTTGGTCCAATGCATTTTGTCAGACTCGTTTAATCCATGTTTGACGTGATCATTTTTTAAAAAAATTACTAGTTTAGATTCATTGTTGTATACGGACTATGTACCTGTTAAACTGCCACGCTGGCGTTCCTTGTCCTATAGCTAGTTGTCATCGGATTGTAATTAGCAAGACAAATATACTAACTCACTTGCTGAATAATTAAGGATGCTACAATATATATATATTTTTTTAAGAATTATGAGTCTGATATTTGGCCCTTCCTCTGTTTCTGTGCTTGTTTTTTTAAGGAAACTTCCCTGAAGTTCTTTCATCTCCATATTTGGTTATCACAAACTGGCATGTGCAAGGCATCGAAACTGGCATCTAAGGTCTTTTGCATGGGAGTAAAGGTAGTCTTGCAGGCCTTGTTACGATGCCTATGGGTACAACCTTTCCGGTCCCCGACCTCTTTTGATCCCTGTTCTCTTTTTAATAACAGGTAGCTGGTCCTCTTCCCTCAATTCTAGCTTAGCTCTGAAGAGTTGACCTACTACCATTTCGGTACCACCTGCGAGAGGGAGAGGGTGATCCATGTTAGTGCCTCGCATCACATTGCAAGTTGCGCTGTGCTAATTAATGTAAGTTACCGGCCTTCTAATAGAAATAAAATTACTTTTGGGCCGGTTTCCTCAATTAGCATCCAACTTGGTTTTAACGTTACTTATAAGCAGAGAAGCTTACCGTGAATAGCCAAAGAGTCTAGTTTGTGCAAACATGCTTACTTGGAGCCCTGGATTAGGTCTAAACAAGCGGCCTTGTAGCCTTAACAAAGTAAGATTACAAGAGCTACTAAGTTGCCACTAAATTTTGAAGGAAACTTGCATTTTTCTGTATTTTATAAGTAACATATTTCTCACGAAAGCCACCATTCATTTGTTTTTCAGATATCAATTTTAATGGTTGCGTATGTAAACAAACAAAGTGTTTTCGGTGGAGCATACTTTGTTATAAAAAATGATAATAGTGTATTCATTACAAAAGATGGTGTTAGGATTTTTAATATTACAATTTCAACGATATAACTTGTGTGCGGCTTGGGAGGGACTAAATTATGTTCTTTGGGGGTTCCAAAAATTTATTTAGAAGGTAACTTATGATGATTGCTAGATGACTTTCTAACTTACCTTTTATTTATAATAGTTTGTATTGGCGTTAAAATTTGTCGCATGCTGAAGTGGTGATGGGGGAGGATCTCTGGGATGCGAGACCTGCAAAAAGTTCTGACTGGAAGGTATTCCGATGAGGACTTTTCGATGCTCTAGTTAAAACTTTAGTCCAATAGTATGAAAAGCTTAAGATAGTTTTTAGCTTACCTTAGGATCCTCATTTGAGCCTCCTTTTATAGACAGAGATTAGGATTGTAGTAGGCAAGTGTTCAGGCACGATCCTGTTAAATATGGGCAAGATGGGTGTAGTGTATCACATTGAAACCATTGCACGGGATTCCTGTGATATGATAATCATGGTTGCCTTATCTATTTTGTCACGGTTATTGGCTAGCTGGCACTGAGATTCAAATAAAGAAATCGATTAATAAGCTGAGGTATGGTTAGTCATAAGATGCTTGATCGGATTATCCTGATCGAAGGCGAGCACGTGCCGCAACCTTTGGAGGATTGATTAATAAGGGGGCATCCGTCACCGCCAAGGCTGGATCTAGCGAAGGTGATCACTGTGAAAAAAATAATCCCTAAATTTCTAGGATCAATCAAAATATAGAATCATATATTAGATATGAAAATAAATACTTACCTGTATTCGCCAATAATCCTGATCTTGATTCTGGATCTCGATGCTGAGACGAACATTGTAGATAAAGTCCTTCTCTCCGGTCTTCCTCAGAAAGGCGGCTTTCGATGGAAAGGCGGCTTTCGATGGAAAAAATCACCGTACCACAAAATTACGGTATACGTGATATATAAATAGAGGAAGCGGAGAGGGAACATAGCCAATAAAATAGAAATACCCTAACTGACCCTCCCATCACGAGTCAAGTTGGGCTAAGGCCTACACTATGCCACCTCAACCACACCAAATCACATGAGGTGCTCCTAGCCCAATCAATGATCACATAATAATGGGCTCAACCTATGTCTATCAACATGGATCATAAAATCAACCCGGTTTTCAATAAAACAAAATTCCAATTAATATTAGCCCAAATTAAGAAATTCTTATATTCTCCCACTTGGGCTACATTAATTATAATTTTGAAAACGTTTTATTTTAAAAGCAGCTCTCGGGTTGAAAACAAAATGTGGCCACCATATGATCCATAGACAGCACCTACAAATGACTCGGTCCAATAGTATCCATGATGCCGAATCATGGGACCGTTGTATTACTTAACCGATACAAGACTTATCCATGGTTACAAGCATCATAAACACCATAGACATGAGTCTTGGTGTGGTAGTGTAGTAAGAAAATAGTATCAAGGTAATCAAATAAAACATGCTATTTTTCATTGTCGGTCCTCAAATTTCTTGTCAACATGCTTAGAAACAAAATAAGCAAGAGAAATCGTGATGGCATCAAATAACAAGCCATCCTGTCTCACATACTCAACAATGGTGTCAATGATGAGACAGCACAACAAATCTGAAACTCGACACAGGGTCTCAGTCAGGTACATAACTAAAATAGATATCTCATAATCAAAATAAATTAAATATATGTACCCTCAATCTAGATTTCTCTATAACCACATACTATATCACAAGCTAGAGAAATCTCAGGACTTCAAAAGAAGTCTGTATGTCTCCAAATACAATGAGCTTTTATAATTATCAAAATGAGACATACCCAGACAACTGTCATTCTCAAGATAAAACACATTCTTGAGATACTATGTTATACTTTATTCCACATGTGCACATAAAAATATATAGGAATGCAATCCATTAACCATCATGTCAACAATGTATATAAATACACATGATAGAAAATCAAATGAAACCAAGCTTTATAGTAATAAATCACAAATATAAAGCCACTCCCACTAACCAAGCACAATAAAAGAATTTAAAATGCCTATATTCATGACACATTTCATAAAAAAACTATGGATCTTAATCTTGATTAGGGGATCAACAAATATTGACTTTATATATTGTACAAAATATCTGCCTAACCTTTGACTAATAAAAACTCTAGCTACACATAAATAGAAAAGATAAAAATTTTTATTGTTCCTTTAAAGAACATAGTTACCTATTATTATAAAATTATAAGTGGTTTTAAGACATAATCAATAATTATAAGACACAGAACAAAATTTTATAATGTAACAATATGAATTGTGACTTTACAACATGCCACAAACTTTGCCTGTATATCCAAGAATGCCATTAGATTCTATTTGCAAACCTTTTTATGAAACAAAACCTCTAGTCAATTACATTATCATAAGAAATAACATGTATCTATTCTCTTTTCATATAATTTCTTTACTAGTACTACATCAACTAGTAATGGAGGTACTATAATTAGTTTATATATTTAATATTGCTCTCCTACTGTCCCCTAGTAGGATAAGAGCAACAACTTATTTTCCTTCAATATCATACTTCTAATATATAGAAGCATCTGACATAATACAAATTAGAATCTACAAATATGGCATAATTTGACTCAATATTCTTTATACCTCTCTATTAAGATAGTAGAATCTGTATTCATTTAAAATTATCTGGATAATAAATAACATATTATTACAAAACCAAGATTTATTCGTTGATGGATTATCAATGATTAAGAGTTGCAGGATAGCTCCAACTAAAAAGTTAAAAGAAATTAGGCTTCCTACAAATCTTTAACTCAAAAGGTATCTTGTATAACCTTTAACAAGAATTTTATTCAAAAAGTAGATGGTAATCATTAGGATTATATAATAGAGATATCAAAATGAATTGCATCTATTCATCATACGTACACCATATCTTACAAGGTGCACATTGCCTCTCAATCATATTATTTATATTTAAAAATTTTAGGCATGGTGTATTAAACAACTATCCCATACTTATACTAATATTTAATAATACTATTTATTTACTATATATGGGATTCGAAAATATAACTGATACACCATATAAATATCCTTATCATTTTCTCAAAAGTATCAAAAAAACTTTTGAAACAGAATAAGAGATAATTTATTAATTATTTCACATATATGATTTTAAGATAATTAAACAGCATAGCAGGAAAACTAAATATGATGAGTAGCCTATGTATTAGAGATATAAATCTCATAATACTAATTTTAGATGCAATTCTCTCTAGTTTCAATATATAAACCCTAATACCATCATACCATCCAGACTTTCTTTTATCAGATTCTACATATCTATCACAAATGAGGTCAAAATTAGATTACTATTCTTAAATACAACAATAAGAATGAATCAATTATAAATATATTTCAAAATGATTTACTCTTTACCACTTTTATAGGCAGCTTTATTTTAGAGTACTCTAGACAACCAAGATGGAAGATCATTACATAATATAATATATATATTCCATCATACTTAGTGCTAGCACAATCTTTCATTTCTACATTTCAGTCAAAGTCATCATAATGAGAGCATTAACTCTATTGAATACAAAAAATACTAACTGCTAAATAGTCTCTATGCAGTTAATCAATAGAGAAATATAACAATATATCTCTGAAAATCTTTATAAGCATTATTTTAATGAGAGCCCTTGGACCAATGCAATAAAACTTTCTTTAGAAAGAAAATGACCCACATAAGGAATCTCTCTTCAACATATAATGCTTCATAATCCCTTCTAAAAGACTCACAGAAGGACCTAGTAAATCTTAATGAACAGGCCACTTTGGTGGTTACCATCCATTGAAAATCACTAACCTTTCAAAGAGGGATCATCAAGTCATGACCTCTAAGATGGTATAAAATATCAATCAAGCTCATGCATGATGCAACATACTTGAGATATAAATAATAAATCAATGAAGGCTTTGAATATAATAAGCCATTTTCAATAAATGTACCATGTGCATCATTATATAAAACTCTCCTATAGGTAGAGTATGTGTTGTACTTTTGACCTCCATAAATGAGGTCAATAGAAATTTTGAAAATATATCCCCATTTGGGTAAATAAATTTTATGGCCCAATATATATATCTTTTCAAAGAAATAGAAGGTTAATACAATGAGGATACAAGGCATTCAAAAATCTGTCCCCTTTGGGCAGACAAATTTTCTAAGCCCAATATACCTCTATCTCTGATATTTTGACTCAGTCAAAATTGAATAACAATATTATTATTAGCATAAATGACTGCATAATCTAAAATGGCAGGAATGCTAAATACTAGTCAATGGGTATATATCATAAATGATATACAAGAGTCCAAATGTAATATCACATATTCTCCTTTGGACAGAACATGTAATATGCATAAGTAAAGTACTCTTCACACGAAGCCAGAAGCAAACGGAATATCCTAACAGTCACGAACCTATCCCCTTTGAGAAGACAAGCTCATAAAAGCTAGAGCACCATTGCAACACAATGTCCCATGCAACCCTCCTGATTAAAACATACAACAACTTCTTTTGGATAGGCGGTTGTATGCAATAACCAGAAACCCTCTCATAATGAGAAAATTCAATGGATTGACACAAACAAACCACTTTGGTGATAAATATTTATGCCAACCCACAAATTATTCATACAGAGAAGATAAATGCCCAATAAATACAAAATGATATACTTTAATGACATGTATGCCACAAACGATCAGTACAGAATGAAATACTTTAACAACATATATCTCACTTATCATATTATTATATAATAATGCATTCCAACTGCTAGATCTATCAATAACACTTATTACATAACTATAAAATACCTTTGGACAAGAATTATAGTATATAATAAGTGTCACAATCAATTTCAATCAATTTTGGGTCAACTATTATAGAGACATCAATATGCAATTTCATATAAAAGATGAGTCATTAGTCCTCAATAACTCAGCTATTCAAAATTTATAGAGTGCTCCAAACCCTTTAAGGCTACGAAAAAATACACTCGAACTATATAATAGTGAGTAGAATTGTACAAAAAAAATTTAATTATTTAAATAATTTATCAAACATGAAGAACTCTATCAAAATATTCTTCAAATTATTACGAATCCAACAGTCCAAAAAACTGCTCAAATCGAATATAAAATGAGCAAGTTACATCAATTATTATCAAAAGCAATAGTAGATGACCAAACTATAAATTTCAAAAAATTTATTTGGACTCATATTTAATTTATAGGGGCTTAAGCTTAAAAGATCTTCTTAATCCCAAAGCTAAAATATACTCAATCAAATTGAATCCAGCAATCTCATCAATTTGGGCTTAACACAATTAATGGTTTGGATTTTAAATGGGCCAAAATTGATAGTCTAAACCCAAAGTCCACTCAAAACTTATCTCTTACAACCCTTTCTATTCGATGATGGATCAACTATCATCAAACAGAAAAAATGAGACAAATATCGACCTCCATGATCTTGGAAACATTAACAAATAAGAAGATATGCCAGAGATATAGGATATTTCACCTCAATATTATTCTTAACATATTAAAGATCCTGTGAGCATGACTATGACACCAGGGATGACCAAGGACCAAACATGGCAAATCAATACCCTTATAAATTGATTATAGCCCTCATGTCTATTAGAAATGCATGTGAGCATAAGGGAAATCATTACTTAAAAATAAATATAGAATCCTCAAAAAAGAAAGAGTTTATCAAGTGATTTAGGCATAAATGGTGCTTTGATCATTCAAATCATCGGGTCTAGCCTCACGTAATGCAAGATCAATGTCAGCAATTCCAAGAGCAAATTCTAGGTCTTGCCTCCAGTTCGACCTAGTAAGCACCTCAACAATGCTAGTAACTATACAATCAAAATAAGGAATGTAAACATCAATTAACGGACATACCACAGCATATCACAACATAATAACAAATAAGAATACAAACACAATATCACACATTCCCCTTTGGGCAGAACATGCAATATGTATTAGTGCTCTACACATGAAGCCATAGACTAATCAGATATTCTAGCATTCCTGAACCTATCCCCTTTGGACAGACAGGCCCAAGGAAGCTAGAGTACCTTAGCAACATAATGCTCCATGCCACATTTTCCAGTTAAAACACACAACAACCCCCTTTGGGCAGGTGGTTGTATGTCATAACCAGAAATATCCCTCACATGATGAACAATTCGATGGACTGACACAAACAAATCACTTTGGTGATAAATATTTGTGCCAACCCACAAAATTATGCATATAGGGGAATAAAAATCCAAGCCAAAACAAATGATATGAATTAAATATATATATATGTCCAATATGATCAGTCGTAATAGGATACTAATCAACATGTATCCCCTGATCCATTTCACAAATTTCATTGCATTCCAAAATGTACATCATCAATAAAAATAATCATAGGTTCCACCCATGCCCCTCCAATATTTAATTTTTAGAACAAAATATAATTATAAATTTTTTAGGGTCCTAACCATAAGAGGACTAATTTATAATTCCAGAAAATTCAGTGGCCAAAGTGCAAAATACCTTTTGGACCAAGAGGTAATTATAAATTCTGGAGGGACCTAACTATAAAAGGGTTTATTTTTAATTCCAGAAATCACGAGGACTTGAATGCAAAATTGGCATTTTTTTTATTTTTAATGGACTAACGGATTTTGGGTTAAAACCCAAAACCCTCCGGGCCTTTCTTCCCGCAAGACCAAATCACCGTGCAAAAAAAAAAAAAAATAGGGCTCTTCAAAACACCCAAAACCCAACTATCGTTGAACCTCACCGGTGCCGGCGAAACCAGTGCCTAGGCCAACAAGGAAAGCCCGGTCGCCAGGTCCGGTGGGCATGCTGGAGGACGGAACGCCTTCGACGGTGATGCGGGATGGGTAAGCCACTTTGCCCATTTTCTTTTTTTTATTATGATTCGATCGCCATCGGCGGTGATCTTGATCTCAGATCACCGTCGCCGGGAAAGGGAAGCAGAGGGGAAAAATTTCCAATCCCGGAGACGGCCGGAAAGCTGTCGGCGGTGATGGCCCAGGCACAGTCGATCACGACTCAACAGTCGCCGCCCTTGGACGAAATGGTTTTTTTTTTTGATCGTTCGGTCGGCCACCAATGAGACAGCGGCTCACCGATCATCGTCGCCAGGAAGAGGAGGTGGCGAAAAGGTTGGGGGGGTCCATTCACGAGACCGATCGGAAACCATAGCCGCAGCGATGGCCGACAGCGGCCTCCACGATCGCCACCCTCAAGCGAATGGCCTTCAAACCCTCTCAAGGTTCTTGGAGGTTTGGGATCTCAATCAATCGACCGAGATCAAGCAATTCCGTTGGCCCAAGATCGGGTCTCGATGCCCGATCGCCAGTTTCTCCTCCCACCTCCGGTCACGGCAGCGTATCATGATGCCGCTAGTCATCCCACGACATGGATGATATCCGGTTTACACAAGTCTATAAAGATCGGTGGGGAAAGAAATTTTTTTTTAACAGATCTAAAATATTAAACTACAATTTTAATCCCAGGCTCTGATACCAAATGTGAGAAAAATAATCCCTAAATTTCTAGGATCAATCAAAATATAGAATCATATATTAGATCTGAAAATAAATACTTACCTGTATTCGCCAATAACCCTGATCTTGATTCTGGATCTCGATGCTCACACAAACATCGTAGACAAAGTCCTTCTCTCCGGTCTTTCTCAGAAAAGGCGGCTCTCGATGGAAAAAATCACCATACCACAAAATCATGGTATACGTGATATATAAATAGACGAAGCGGAGAGTGGACCTAGCCAATAAAATAGAAATACCCTAACTGACCCTCCGATCATGAGTCAAGTTGGGCTAAGGCCTACACTGTGCCGCCTCAACCATACCAAATCACATGAGGTGCTCCTAGCCAATCAATGATCACATAATAATGGGCTCAACCTATGCCTATCAACATGGATCATAAAATCAACCTGGTTTTCAATAAAACAAAAATCCAATTAATGTTAGCTCAAATTAAGGAAATTCTTACAATCACTGGCCAGCGCTCTGTTGGGTTTGGTTAGTTGTGAAGGGTGCCAACTTCTCCGATTAAGGATCGGTCGGGCAGTAGGACCGGCCGTGCACCAATAATGTGGTTGGGTTACAAGTGTCCAATAATATTGGAGCCAAGAAGGAATAATTAGCTGATCAAGGATCCATCAGATGAATGGTCGGCAAACATGTAATGGGACAAGCCGATTAGGCTTATTGAATTGGGCTTCATATCTTTGACCCAACAAGATTTTCCCTAACACATACCATCTACTCCTTAGTCTGAGCTTTGGTTGGGTTATGGGAGTATGCACTCAAGAGGTTCCAAGGATATGAAGAGTCTTCTTGATTATAGGGCTACACGCAGTTTTTGAGGTGGACATGAAGGGATGAATACAATCAAGGGCTTTGATTTATGAATCTAGTGGACACCTCGACTATTATGCTACATTTAATTTTGGCATTTGATAGCTGCAGGAGCTAATAGGGAGCTTACACATGGCTATGTCAATCGGCCCGAAGCAATTTGGGATTTTGAAACCTCCCCATCCCCTATGTAATATAAAAACAGGGTGCCTTTTCTTATTTCAGTTATTTATCAGCTTTCTTCTCCAAAACTTGTACTCTTGCTGCCCCTTGGTCTAGTTACCAGCACCCGGTTATTCTCTTCTTTCCCTCTTTTGTTCTCCCCATCAAGAATCCTTCCAACAAGTTCTTTGCCAATTTTGACTATCCCAATCCTTTATTCTTCCATTTCTAGGTAGGTTTTTCTGCCTTCTTTTCTTCTTTTCTTTTATTAGTCCTTCCTTTCTTGCCGTGGTAGGTTCTGGGAGTTCTAAGAGCGAGTGGTCATTGTTGGAGGGGGATTCTGGAAAGGTAGGATCAAGGAACCCTAAAAACCCAGTCAAGGGGTGCATCAAACTAAAGACCTTCGAGATCGATGCATACTAGTTTGTACTAGGGTTGGATGACTTATCTTGGATTCGAGTCTAATATGGAGTTCCAGGAGAGTTCATCTTTGAGCTCTCCGAGTTCGATGCCCAAGTGAATAACCCGCCTTTGGATTGGCTCGGAATATCTGAGAAAGCATTTTGAGTAGGTCCGAGACTTCATATTCCTCCTTTAATCTTTGATCTTCTTAGATTCTATGGTATTTCCTTATGTACCATTACTTCCAATTCCTTTAGGCTTGTTGTAGGTTCCTTGGTTATCTACATTTTGGCCGAGATTCAGCTTTATATTTCCTTGTTCTGCTCATTCTATACTATCAAGAGGTATCCTTATGCTAAGGGTAGGTGGTATGTCTCCGCTCAGAGGAGGGTTCCCTCTCTAATCAAGGATGCTCCTTCTGCCATTCATGGATGGAAAGAATAATTTCTTTTTGTGTCTTACTCATCTGTAGATAGTTGGGACTTATCGAGCTGGGATCGATAAGAGGCTTCAACCCTTTAGGTTCTAAGGTTGGATGCCGAGGAAGAGAGGCACTTTAAAGTCCTCAGAGATTTCAAAGTTTCTCCTTTGGGAAAGCTTCATCTGATGAATCCCTCTTAAGCACGGGGCTTAGCTAGGCCAACCCTAAGAGTAAGTTTAAGGTCATTCATCTATTTTTCTTTTTTCTTCCCTCTTCATTCTAATCGATATTGGGTGGTTTCAGATATAAGGCATTAAGACTTGGCTAAGCTGAGGGCATCCCTTTCTAAAAAGAGGAAGGCTTGGGCCACCAAGACTATGCCCAAGAAAACAAGGACCATGAGGGCAGGTATGAAGAGTGCTCCAGCCAAGCAAGCCCTGGAAGCTAAGGCTGAAGATGTTGCGGTGACCTCCATCCAGCCACCTCTACCTGCTCCAAACACTCTTCCTTCTCTGACCCCAGCACTGGCTCCTCATATAGTGCCTTTGGATGCTCCTAGCAGGTCGGCACTTGCAAAGGGCTCAGACGATCCAGAGGTCCCTCCAATCAATATCCCAAGAGACACAACCTTTTGAGAATGGAGGGTCATTCGAGAGCTCGTCAAGAGGACCCTACTTCTAATAGAGTTGGAGTAGATCGAAGGAATGGGCTCTCGTAGTCTAAGGAAGGCCTCAATGATCGTTATGCATCAGGTACCTTTTTTGCCAATTTTGGTTCCTTTTCTCCTCCTCTTCCTTTGTTGCCCAGGTGGCTTCTTAAGAGGAGGATGAATTGGGATTATAAAAACTTTAACAAGTATGTGCAATTTAAAAATCCTTTTAGTATTGTGATGAAATATGCAATGCGGAAGCAAATAATTAAGCACAATCAAGACAATCACAAATACAAGAGATTTAGAGTGGTTCGGAGCAACCCGCTCCTATGTCCACTACCCAAGCACCACTTGGAATTTTTACTATATCCCCCGACCGAAATACAGTCGGATTGTTTTAACAGGCTCACAATCCAAACCTATATACTTTGGTTTTACCGGGATCACCAAAGAAAACCCTCGGTTTTAATACAGGCTAACCAAGAACCTAAATCCCTTTGGTTTTTAGAACCGGGCTTACCAAAGAAAACCCACTCTTGGTCTTATATCAGGATTACTAAAAAACCCAACTTAGATTTTGAAAGGCTCACCTAAAAACCTTTAATACTCTCTTAAGACATAGTCCCTAGCTGTTCTTAGAGAGAAAAATAAGATATATCAAAATGTAAAGCAATTATACAACAAACCAAACTTGTTTGAGTGTTGCCGATGAAGATCAAAGTGAAGCCTAGCTTTGAATGCTATTTAATGCTCTTCAAGCTGCTTCTTTTCTTCCTCAAAAATTGGATTCAAGAATGAAAAATAGTTGGTGAAGCTTTGAATCCTTTCTTGAATGCTCTTCAAGTGGGTTGGTGAAAAACTTGAAAACTTTTCAACTTCCAATCAATAAATCCTCAAAAATTCATTTAAATCTTCATAAATACTCTCCTTTATAGTCTTCCATCAGAAATAGCCATTGTAGGGCCTAGGGAATCGAAATAGAGTCGTTGGAGGGTTTTTGGAATTTAAAAATGAAGTTCTGCAACTAGCCGTTAGATTGCAAAAATCCGTCACTCGAGTCGGATCGAAGACTCAAACAACCTAAATAAAAGTTCTATGCGAGTCGACTCTTCTGGGTTGAGTCGGCTCGAACTCTCAGTCAATGTAAATTCAAATTCTGCTTGAGTCGACTCTTCAAGACTGAGTCGGCTCGAAGTCACAGTCACCAACAAACCTAACTCTGGACGAGTCGGCTCTTCTAGGCTTAAGTCAGCTCGAGGTACTGAAACTCTGAAATTTTTTGTGCCATGCCAGAATGGGAGTCGACTCTTGATCCATGAGTCGACTCTTACAAAAATTCCTTTTATGCTTCAAAACTTCTCCAAAGTTCTTCAAATCAAGATTCCAATAAGAACTAACCTTCTTATTCTCATTTTTACAATTTTATAGCCCTTTTACAAGATTACATAGATGAGAAACATTAGAGCTTTACAGTTTAAAGTATACAAGATTTCATACAATATTGGAATACCTTTCACCAAATAGAAAACTAACTAATGTAAAGATAAACATTTTCCTCCAAAAACTTCTTAAGTAATTGAAATAATTAGTAAAGCATACATGCTTCAATGTTTTGTAATCATCAAAATTATTCCAGGGATTAACAATCTCTCCCTTTTTGATGATGACAAAATACTGGGCATGAACAGGATTTAAAATACTTTACAATTACCCATAATGATATACTAAGTATCATATTCACATGTATTAAAAATATTCAAAGTAGTGTGTATCAAGCCAAATCAAGTATCAAGTTGTTGAACTGAAGAGTATCAAAACAATGTATCATTTGTATCATTCATGCACTAAGTATCAAATCTTCACAATATTACTTTGTATTTGAACTAAGTTTTAATAAAAGCTTAACAAAAGCTCCCCCTTTCTTATATAGCAATATCCTCTTTGTATTTTATGCTTGTCTCATTTTTCATGTTCACATTTTCATATTTTCTATTTCATGTCTCATTTTTTATGTTCACATTTTCATATTTTCATTTCATGCACACTCTTTTCCCCCTTGTTGTCATCAACAAAAATATATAATATAGAGATAATCATTCATTCAAAAATTAAATCATTCACAATTATTTGAGCATGTATCAAATGAAACATAAAAAAGGATATATATAGATAAAAAGTGTCAATACAAAGGTGATACATTACAAATGTGCCAAAGCACACCAAAAATAGTATCACAAACAACAACAGGAAATACTAAATAATAAATCCTAAAAGTCAAAAGGATGGACTAGGATCATCATCACTAGGTTCCTCTTCACTAGAAGAAGAACCAGTCTCTAACATACCAGGAGCAGGTCTAAATTTAGGGAACCTAGGTCTAAGGTCCCTAAGTCTAGTCCTAGCAGGGGTTGAAGTCTTAGAAGTTCTAGGTTTAGTTTTAGCTAGAGCTTCAGAAGAAATCAATATAGGTGTAGGCCGTGCAGAAGGAGGATCAACAGAAAAAGTAAGGGTGCTGGTAGTTGACAAAATCTCTATTGTCAGAGTATTTCTAATATCAGTGCCAGTACCAAGCTCAACAGGAGTAGCAGCTATAGGAATATCAGCAAAATGCATTGTCTCTACCTGTCCACAATCTGTATCATGAATATTAGGTCCTGCTGAAGATGGAGGAGGTGCTGAATGACTGGCTGCCCTGATCTGCTGAAGAATCAATAGAATCTCCTGGAAGCCATCTCTCATCTCTGTTTGAAGTGCCAGTATCCTGGCATCTGTCTCTGATCCGCCTCTCTAAAGACTAGAGATCTCATCCAGAATCAGCTGTAGTCTGCTATCATCACCTGAACCAACAGCAGTAGATCCTCTCACAGGTGATCAAGGTGTAGAAGGAGTTGGCTCAAAAGGGCCAGCCTCATCAGCCTGTGGCTCAGCCTCGGTATCCTGTCCCTGAACAGTCTGATCATCATCTCCTAAATCCTCATCTGAATGTGCCACTGGAAGTCCTGAACTCTTCCTGATCCAGTGTCCATCAACCTTCAGGAATCCCATCCTGGTCAAAGATTTAATATTGTAATTGTCTGTATGAAGTAATGGCTTGCTATCCTCACCAAACAAATCTACCTGAGCATCCTAAAAGAGCAATGTGAAAACCATGCCATACGGAAGACATGCTCGTGCCCTACGAGCAGCTTTCCTAATATGGGATATCATAATATAAGGTAAGTTGAGGGCCTCCCCCTCAACTAAACATCTCATAAACACCAGATCCCTCTCGATCTGGTCGCTGGTCCGATCAAGGATCTGGTCATCGATCCGATCATCAATTTGGCCATCGGTCCGACTAAATTATAAATTTTGTATAATATTTTTTTCGATTTACAAGATGCATGCAAGCATTTTTTTTAGTCAGATCGATGGTCAAATTGATGGGTAGAATCTTAGTTTTTTATTCAATATATCTTTGATTTTTTTTGATTGCTTCAGAAGAAATAGGTAAAATCTTTAAATCATATTTTATTTTTTTTATTCGGTCCATTTAGAAGTCGTGGATAAAATCTGTATCTTCATTTTTTTTTTTTGAATTTAGAAGATACGGGTTCTACTGCATCTTAGTAATTTTTTATTTTTTTATGATTTAGAAGATGCATGTTTTATATGCATCTTCAATAATTTTTTATTTTTTTTATGGATTTTGATGACGTAGGTTTTATATGCGCCTTCAAGTTATTATTATTATTTTTTAGTTGGGAAGACTGGTGGCAAAAAAAAAAAAAAGTTTTTAAACCTTTTAACACGTGGCTGGAAGAACGTTAGTTTGATAAAATTGTTTAAAATTACGGTACTTTGATAATACTTTTTTTGAAAGATATTATTTTAAAAAACATTCCGCGAGCCCGCCACGCTAAGCATACAAAAGGGAGTTTTTCCGTGAAGTTAGACGCTTTCTACAATTTTTTTATTCCTTGATTTAACTATCCAAATGATGGCCATGAAAGGGGACATGCTTTTTATTCGTAAGATTCATTAATCTTATAAAATCTGGACCAATCCCCTCCTACCCAAACATGCCCTAAATGTAATTTTTTTAAAAAAAATTGGTTGAACTAACCTGACCTTTTTTTCTGATCCGGAAGACTGGGAACTTTGGCATAGATGGGAAATTACCAAGGTCTTGGGGAAGGTAGGGAATGTCAGCTCTGTAAAATTGGAGGGTTTGGATGGCTAGCAATTGGCACGTTCTGATAGCCCACTTATTCCTCTTTGGAGGCTCATGCTAGTATGCCTTGGGTCCTTCCCTGTACCCAGCTAAGGTGGTGACAGGAACTAATAAGCTCCAAAAAGACCCATGGAGTTACAACCACGAAAGTCCTTGAAGAGCCTTAAACAAAGGCTAGCGGACATGCAACCTTATAATTTCGATGCAGAGAACGAAAAAAAGCTAGACGAGCACGTGAAGGCAATTGGTGAGGAAAAGGACAGAGGGAAAGTATCGCCGCGACTCGTTCTCTTTTTCTTATGCCTTTTTCTTTTTATTTCTTATTATTATTATTATTATTATTTTTGCCTGCGAGTCGGACCTAGAATGTAGGTTCTGCAGCTAGACCCAATAGATGCCATTTTTGAATTCGAGCGGCACATGGCCACTCTTGTCGTTTATTTCAGGTATCCATTTGTTTTTTTTTATTTTCTTTTGGGTAGAAGAATTACCTCTCTGCAATGTGATTGGTACGGGCATCTCGGTTGCCAGAGAAAAGGCTGCCTTATTTAAAAATTGATGCGAATTAAAGTAAAAAATCTATGAATAACACGATTAATTTCAAAATTAAAGCAGATCTATGGATGAGCGAGAGGCCGAGATTTCTTTCATATCTCCCGTCTTTTCACCGGGTGCTCCGATGATATTACATTAACCTATCCATTTCATGATAAAGGGAGGTTGTGCAAATCTAATATTTTGTATCAAACATTATCAAATAAAATTGAGACGTCTGAGAGCAGCTACATTGAATTTCTCTCATCCCTTTTAGTTATAAAAAAAAAAAAAAAAAGAAAAGCTAGGTTACTGGCATTAGTTTTTAGAATTATTGGAACTAGCTAGGACTTTTTTTTAAAACATTAATTTTGTCATGTTGGCGTGATCAATGGAAAATGAAAAGAAAGGAGAGGTTTTTTTTTTTTTTTTTTTTTTTTTTGTGATAGAAATAGAAAATGTAATTGTATTAAAAGATGCAAACATGAAAGTGTACACAGCGACAACAACAGAGCAGCCAAAAACCAGGCGATACCTGAGATATATATAAGACAAACAGGTACCCCTATGAACAAAAGCTTAAGAAGGCTAGAAAATAAAAGTTGATATAAAAGATTACAAGAGGTAATAACCCAAAAATATATACAGGGCCAACCATAAGACTCGAAAGGAATTTGACAATTGTGATCATGATAAAAGTTCTTGATGTAACAGCCTGGCAAGAAAATATGGGAGTACTGTTCAAAATCCAGATGAGAAGCCTGCTGTGTTATTAAAGCAAAATTTAAAGTGTAAACCTCCAGGAACGTCGACGTATTGCACCTCTCAAGGAACCATTTAAATGATATGGAAGACATTTGTGTAATAGATTGCATGAGGAACGCAAGAAGAGGCTTTGTCCATATACTGCTCGAACGAGGCCGTAAATATTGGCAGAACCATCATAGATGTTGCAAAGAGTACGGCTTCCGGCTTTGAATGCATTATACCTAGAAGTAATAAAAACCATAGTTCGAAGAGTCATTCCCATCAGTCAGCAATATATAAAAGCAACACTCCAAGCCCAATACTTTGAACTACGTAGTAGACAGAGTAATTCCCGTTAGGGATCATTTAAGCAAATCATCTTTAGTATGTAGAATATATATAATGCGAGACAAGTCACTTGGAAAGCATTACGAAAAAGGAAACCATATTCAATTCTCAGAGCATGTGATACTGGAAATATGTGAAGAATGATGCATCAAATCCCAACAGTACCGGTGACATAAATAACATCATATGGGATAGGAAGGGAAGAATATCTGCAATTCATTTGAGCCATGAGATAGAAAGAACAATTCCCATTAGAACCATTCATGTTCGGAACATCCTTTGGGCTTTGAATATAACAACAACATGATATCCCTATCCCATCAGTATCAGTGCCGTATAAAACATCGTATGGGATAGAAGATAAATACCAGGAATAAGTCTGTAATATAGGAGCTACGATGACTTTGGGGTACTTCCCATCAGTACAAGGCACAAGCTGCATATCTTTCGGGATATAAAAATAATAACGACATCGGGACTTAAGGAATAAGAAGCTTTGAACATCATATATAATAAGGAATTAAAGACAGCACCCTTTTGAATGCAGTAGTTATCTAATTGATATTAAACATGAGGGACTAGGAAATGAGTATGCAGCTAGGATAGCAAGAATATCCTCCCATAGTTCTGTCATTAGATACAATCCATATCGTGGTACAAGGAAGTCCCCAATACTTTGGTATTTGAATGTCCGGTACTTGTGAAACATCAATGGCCGTGCCAGCTGTATCAGATCTTATTTCCTTCATTGTTAAAACTCTCTTTACCTGTATGAAGAGATAACATAGAATATATTACTGACTACAGATATTTGAAATGCATATTATTATCACTAGATTCTAGTGTAAAGTATTCTACGGCAATCACCCATGATAAGATCATAAAGTTCATGGATAAGACATCACCCTGGTTAAAATTAACATCCCATTTAATGCCATTCTGGAACTGCAACGATTTGCTTCCCTAAAGAATGCGATGTGAACCTCTGGATCGGACATGGTAGATACGGCCAGCCAGCTTTTTATATCATGGGCTTATTGTTAATACAGCCAATAACAGTGAAGGAATCTCCTTCCAACCAGAACTGGTGATATCTTAATTCATTAATAGCAGTAGAAATACCAAGCCAGGCAGCAGACAATTCAGTCCGGGAACTGAAGTAGATGTCAATTATCGACCCCCAGCAGACTCCCGGTACGATCCCTAATCGAATAGGCTGTTGCCGATACCTTATCCGAGACAACCGCATCAAAATTTATTTTAATGAACCCAATGGGAGGGGGATTGCCATGAAACAATATCATTTTGTGGATTGGTCTTGGTGATGATGGAGGCTGTCCCGGTAGCTAGATGGGGTCATTAAATCAGGTAGATCAGTGGTAATCAAATATGGAACCCTTCTCATTAATTGAGCTAGAATTGTATGAACATTTTGGAAAATTTTTTCATTCCAGGCTTCCCAAGTTGACCAAGCAGCAGAGGCAAATGCATGGCCCTCTCTTTCGTTCCAACTTGGTGATTAGCTACATGTTGTAGAAGAGCATCCAAGGAGGCCAGTGGGGATGAAGGTAAATCCACCAATATGTTGCAAGTTATTCTAACAGGTAGTGGCATAGGAATAAAATTTGATATATAGTATGCTCGATATCCTCCACCACCAGTTGGTAAATATCGCCATACGTATCCTGCAGGTCTAAAATGCCCCAGTCATGAAATAGCTTTTTGGATGGTAAAACGCTCTTAGGACAGCTTCCAAATAAACGATTTGATCCTCATATGTACACATTTAGCTTCCAAATATAAAAGCATGTTGGTAGGTTATCTGAGGGATTATGTCACGTCCCGAATCTAATACCGAATCGGCTACGCAACCGGCCGCACAAATCCTAGATTTTATCATATTGGACACTAGTTAGTATCCAAATTTTTTGCGCGATGCCTCCCTGCTCAGAAAACCGATTCCCTACATTAATAAATAATTTAATTAAAATCTAAATTCCCGAATTTCACGAATTTCAAAAAAATTCCTAGATTCTCTCTTCTTCCTCTCTCCTCTTCCTTCTCTCTCTTCTTTCTCTCTCTTCATTCTCTCTCTCTTTCTCTCTTCCTTCTCTCTCTCTTTCTCTCTCTTCATTCTATCTCCTCTTTCTCTCTCTTCCTTCTCTCTCCTATATATATATATATATATATATATATATATATATTATATTTTTTTTTTTTTTCTCCCGAACCCAAAACCAAACCCCCCCCCTTTTTTTTCTTCCTCTTTTCTTCCTTCTTTTCTTCTTTCTCCCGAACGGCCCCTCCCCTTGCCTCGCCTGAACCAAACCGATCCGGCCTTTCCCCCGGCTACCGGCGACCTAGGAAGAAGTTCTCCGGGAAGACATCTCGCAGACGGCGGCGGCGGCGAAGCCACCCGTGGATCCACAATCCCCAACGGAAATTAGGTTCGCCCCCCCCCCCCCCCTTTTTTCCTTAAAAAAAATACTCATAAAAACCCTTACCTGACTTCGCCGGACTCCTAGATGCTCGCCGGAGAGGAAGAAGTGCCGTGGAGGGAGCCCGATGGATTTGTGTCGACGACGGTGGAGGGGATTTAAAAACAACTCCCGACGGTTCCTTCGACGTTTGGGAAACGAACTCCACCTATCGAAGTTCCATTCCAACTAAACCTCGTTGCCGTCCATCTCTCTCTCTCCCCCGACTTCTCTGGCGAAATCCTCGATTGGATGAGGAAGAAGGTAATCCTCTGTTCCACTCCGCCTCCCTCTCCTCTGTTTTTTTTTTTTTTTCGTTGGTTTGGGTTGAAGTCGGCTGGGCCTGCCGACTTCAGCCCAAGCCGAATATTACAGATTAATAGGCCTAAGCAAAGGATACATATCTATAACAGAGACCTGTTGGGATCTACTTGGGCCCCAACCAAGATGATCCAGCCAATCACCAAAAGGTAAGGAAATTTTGGAAATCCGATTCATTACATCATCAGTGAAAATATGCTCCAGTTTTTCTAAATCTCATGAATGGTCATCATGATGGGATTGAAGCTCATGTAGAGGAGAAGCCCACCACATGAAGAGTCCCCAAAAACCTGATGCATGTGAAAGTTTATTTTTTTATTGAATTTTGGCTTTCTTTGTAGGAGTCCTTCGTAGTTCTTTTAAAGAGAGTCTGAGATGCGTATCAGGTAGTGCACCAAGGGATCCTGAGAGAGAAAGAGAGGCAGGGAAGAGAACTATTAAAAATATTAAGAGCCTTCTGTAATAAGAAAGAGTTGCTTGTATCCCCTATCAATTTTGTACTTCTTGTACCGTAGATTAAATAAAGGAACATCGAGGAGGTCTTGCTCGTGGACATAGGCCAAGAATTGGTAGACCAAAACATATATATTTGGTGTGCTTTCTTTTTCTCCTACTTTTATATTGCTTAATTATCTCTTTTTTATTCAAATTTATTTTCTTTATAAATTGGTCATGTTTCTGCTATGCTTGTATGCCATGTAGATTAAGATGTGCTCAGTTACCTCTTGACCGGTCCTTTCAATTTGTATCAGAGCAAAGATATCCTTTTGTAGCTGATTTGATTTGAAACAATGGCAGGCAAAGTGATGATAACAAAATATAAGATACCGAGATTCTATGGATCAAATTTTATACTTTGAAAGATGAAGATGTAGGTGGTATTGATCAAGGATAGTTATGAAATTGCTTTGTAAGAAAAAAATAGAAATCACAAGATATGTCAGATGCACAATATGAGAAGAGAGATAAACTGGTAATAGCGAATCTCTATTTGGTGTTAGATGATTCAGTATTATTTAATACTGAGGTCGAAACTACTGCAAAATGGATTTGAAAAAAATTAAAGAATCTCTATGAAGGAAAGTCTTTGGTGAATAAAATTTATTTGAGATGGTAATTATACAATTTAAAGATGAAGTATGGGTCATCGTTCAAGAGTACTTGGGTGTATTCAATTTTATTGTGAGCAATCTTGCAGCTTTAGATGTGAGAATCGAAGAAGAAGAGAAGGCTAATATTTTATTTTGTTCTATGCCGAAATCTTAAGATAATCTTATCATACATTTGAGTTATGTTGAAATCCTTAAGATGGAATTAGTTGTTGCATCATTGCTAATAGAGAAGATGGGATGAAAATCTAGCCAAAGAACCTCTTTGAGAGAGGCCATAGTAGCATGGGAAAGACCTATCGAGAGGGGATATAGTGATCGAAGGAAGGCGAGAGCTAAATACAAGGGCAAGAAGAAGATGAAATATTAGAATTGTGAAAAATTAGGATATATGAAGAAAGATTATTGTGTCAAAGGAGTTGATACAACAGCTAAATCGGGAAACTTTCAAGGTAATACAGCAGAAGGTGAAGTTAGTTTGACCACTTCAGAAGACTGGGATGTATTGATAGCATTGGAGAGATCTAAACTTGCATATTACTAGATTTTAGATTCGGGGGCATCTTTGTACATGACTCCTTTTAGGGAGCGGTTTTATACATACAAATCATGGAATGGTGGAGTTATTTATTTGGGCAATAATACAATATGTCCTGTGATTGGAGTGGAAGATGTTCGGATCAAGATGTTTGATGGTATAATTCAGATAGTTTTTAATATTTGGTATGTTCCTGTACTTCACAAAAATCTATCATTACTTAGAGAGTTTTATAAGCAAGGCTTGAAGTTTGTCAAAGAGAAAGATTAACTAAAGGTATGCTAAGAATGTTTGGTGGTGATGAAGGGATAGCCTATAGGTGATCTTTATATATTGGTAGGCAAGACTGAGGTAGGAGAAGCAGTAGTAGCAAGTATGAAGATAGTGTCTCCGATGGTTTGGCATTGTTGTTTGAGATATATGAACGAGCACAAGCTACAGGTATTATCTCAAAAGGAGCTTCTTCCATGATACAAGCTAGTACCACCGGAATTTTATGAAGATTGCATCTATGATAAGCAGAGAAGGTTTTTTTCTCTTCATCGTAATAGCGAAGTAAGGAATTTTTTACGTTAATTTATTCGGATACTTGGGAGTTGCCTGATAAGTCATTGGACAGGTGTTCTTTTTTCATTTCCTTTATTAATGACTATTTTTAGAAAGCTTGGATATATATTCTAAAGAGAAAATTTGATGTTTTTGAGACCTTCAAGAGATTCAAGGCTCTTGTGAAAAATAAAAAAGATTTGAAAATCAAGTATCTACGTTTAGATAATATAGAAAGATATTGCTCCAAGAAATTTAAAAAGTTTTGTGGCGAGTATGAAATTTGATAGCACCTTATGATTCCTGGTACATCATAACAAAATGATATAACTGAGAGATTAAATAGAACACTCATACAAAGGGTTCAAAGTATGTTGAGTTATGCAAAACTTGATAAGAGAATTTGGACAGAGATTGTGAATACGGCATGTTACTTGATCAATCAAGTGCTGACAAAATTACTTGGGCTAGAAATTTTAGAGAAAATTTGGAGCAGTAAACCTGTAAATTATTTCTATCTCCGTATCTTTAGATGTGATGCTTATGCTTGGATTCCAAAAGAGAAGAGAACAAAATTAGATAGGAACTCTCGAAGGTGCATCTTTCTCGACTATGCTAAAATAGTAAAGGGGTATCGATTGTAGAACCCTACTATCCACAAGATTATTGTTAGCCAAGACATCATGTTTAACGAAGAAAATAGTAAAGGGGTATCGATTGTAGAACCCTACTATCCACAAGATTATTGTTAGCCAAGACATCATGTTTAACGAAGAATCCTTTTAAAGCACCAAGGAGAAGCAAAATAATGATGCCGGTGTTCTTATTAAGTTCTTTGATGCACATGATGAAGCACAAATAGAGCAAGCACAAGTTGATGACTAGGTAGTTGATGACGAACAGGGTATGGAGTCTCCACAATCACCTGAAGATGTTATCTCACTGGAAGAGACACTAACGGAGCCCAAGAGGTCGAGCGTCATTAGACTTCCTGCGAGGTATGATGACTATATTACTTCTTTCATTTCTTTTGCTAACCATGTTTGTGCTTATATTGCTTTGATGGAGGAGGATGAGCCAACTTCATATACGGAGCCACCTTTCTACTAGCTATTTTGGATGAAGTCCTGAGTTGTTACTACTAATAATATCAAAGCTGACACGTGGGTTAGGGAAGGGATATTGCCATACAAGTTCTTGAAAGGGACCATGGACCGACATGGATGCATGAATTTGGACCGCTAGCTTAGCAAGGACATCGAGGCTTAAACAGGACAAAAGAATCAAATAATATATTTTAGCTAGTGTTTTTGGATAAGGCCTGGTTTTTTACCGAATCAACTATTAAACAACCCACTTAAGGCACTCTCATTGACACAAACTTTTTTTTTTTTTTTTTTTCCGACCTTGACACAAACCAAACTTTGAACTCTATAATCTTACACCCTCGTACATGGTGATTTTTTTGCTTCATTACTAAACAACTAATCCTTTATATGTAAAATTTATATGTAACCATGGAAGGTGTTTGCATTTCTGAATGAATTTTATCAATGCACATTCCTAGATTTCTACATGGATAGATGGAAAGTAAGCTCGAGTTAGCTTAGCGGGAATCTGGTCAATGGAAAATATTAAGGGCCTGGGTATTCAGTGGCTGATTTAAAAAAAAAAAAACAAGTAATGGAATAATCCCATAGGGGTAATATAGAAGAAAGGCTGCATAAAAATTGGATCTTCCATTCATCCGGATGTTGGCATTATATTCTCCATAAAAAAGGGAAAAGCAGTTATGGGGAACACCAAAGCTCCGCTCTACTCTTCGCAACTCCATCCCACGGTCACACCTTCCATTAGTTCTCATTGAGAGCAGGGCCACAAAGCACCCACCACCTTCCAAAATAATATATGGCCGGTTCCCCAAAACTTCAAGCCTACTCGTTCTAAAATTTTCCAGGACAAACAGAGCTGTCTTTGAACAGAGAAAGTGACCTGTGGGGTGCCGGGAAGTTATTGGATCCTTGTTAATTTTCCCTTAACCTTCATCATACTTTGGCCTTTACCTTTCGGCCGTGCTTTTTTTCCGGACAAAATCACCCTTGGTGACTTGGCCACTACCAAATTAACCAAACACAGTGACAATGGGGAAGCTAGTGGGCAGCACTACCAGGACCACGTCCCCTAGAAAAATATGCCAACATTACATCATATTCCCTCCTGCTTCTAAGATTTTATTGTCATCATGGCAACAAACTTCACCACTAGAGCATTGTGAAGTTCTATTAGTTGAGTGGTGGCAATTATGCTATAAGACCCGTCCCTTTTTTAAGTCAGTCAGGCAAATGATGCTATGAGATATTGCCATGGAACTTGCTATGATAGCCAGCTTTGAGCAGAGGAGTCTGTCCTTGTAGGAAGTAGAAAGTAAGACCTATGAGCTTGGTTGTCACTTTGGGATGCGTTCCTAAGAGACTGGTGACACGATGCAAAATGTTACAATTGAAGCCTAACGAGGAGAACATGCAGAATGATCACAAATGGATGGTTGAATGGCTTCTCTCCATTTTCTTTTGTATGTTGCATTAAAATTATTATTATCCTAAGAAGCCTAACCGTGCACGAGAAATGCGTACGTTCAACTTCTAGTACCCATCACACTTTACCATCCAGTTGATTATGTTCCTAAACACAAGGATTTGATATGATAATTTTTTTTTTTTTTAATATTGAAGCATTCTACAAAATTAGTTTTTTCTTGCTCATTTCCTTCTCGATTTTCTTCTCCACCATATTCAGAACAATTTGTTGTGTTTAAAGCTAGTTGCCTGCGCACCGTCTTTTGCTGTTCCTTTTTGAAGTTCCCAGACCCTAATGCACGGTTTATTTTTTAAAGAACGATTCCCTTTATCACATTATTCAAATATGTCAAGTATGATATAAATCAAAACAATGTGATTTTTCTAAATATTCTATTGCTTGCAATATGAACCCACAATTCCTTTTAATTTCTAGAATGATTCTTGATTCCACCTAAATTCTTGATTAAAATAACATCGATACATCCATGGAGCAGGACTGCTGGTCTTGCTAGCTAGCATGAAGCTAGTTTTTGTTCTGGCTTTCTGGGGGAAGGTTTTTATTATCCGCTTGCAGACAAAACTCCCAGGCGTTCACCATGCTCTTGCCTCTTAGCCTCTTTCTTGCAAAATGGCCATTCCGTGACTCGAGAAATGGGTGCATTATTCGCACGACAAGCCGAAAGGCCTTTCGATCTATAAAATCTAGCTAGACAACAATCAAAGTACACGACTTTCAATTTAGGCCCTATAGCTTAGTTGGTCGACAATGATATCTTCAACCTTTTCTCGCATAAAAATCTATCTTGCTTGTTACAATAAAATATATAAATAAATAAATAAATACTGAAACTCTAGCATCCATTAATAATTTTGTCCATCACGAGTGTCACAGCACCAATTTGTAGCCTTTATAGCATAGTCGGTTAAAAATAATATCCGCCACATTTTCTAAACACAGAATCCAACTTGCTTGTTGTTGAGAAAAGTAAAAAAACACGATGGTCCTCCAATAGTTAATAATGCTGTCCATCTCAAGTACTAATGGCATCAATAATCTAATTGATCATTCTCATCATTTCCCAAGAAAAAAAAAAAAAAAAAAAGGTGATCCTGCTACTCTTTTCCCTTTCCAAATCCCAATGTATCCATTTTTGATGTGGTGCAGTTCACACTTATCTAATCAAAAGCTATCCATACCTAGTGGTTGCTTAATCTAATCCAAAAAAGTAAATAAAGTTGGTTCCTTCTCAACTCAAAAAAAGAAAGGCACCTCAACTGTTCATCATTATTAAATAACATTACTATTAACTTAACAATAATCTTTGAGTACAAACAATGACATGTTGATATTACATAGAGCTAAGGTTTTATGGTAATTTTTCACCAAAGTGACATACCCAGCTACCCATGCTCCTATCCCATGGTATCGCCAGGCATTCCACGGAGTGACGGTTACTTACAGCTCTCCGGATATATAACGCATGCCTCCCACTCACCATCCCTCTCATCCTGGGGTCGTCTCCTTTTAACCCAGGCCTCAAATTTCCAGAATCCCGATACCCACACAAACACACACACACACACACACACTCTCTCGTCTTATTCTTCTCTGGTTCACGGGGAGTTTTTCTGGATATGATCAAACTACCATCTCCTCTGGAGCTCAATCTCCACCCGCTGATTGCTTCTGGGCTCCATGGCTTCTTCCACGGCTCCGCAGGGGCAGGGGATCCCCAGGCATGACATCCAGGCCGCCATGGCCAAGGCCGTCGAGCTGAGGGCCTTCCACGCGGCGCTGCTCCCGGGGGCGAGCGGCAGCCCCGCCGTCCTGAGGCTCCCGCCCGGCGCTTCCCCTTCTATTTCCAGGGGTTCCAATCAATTCTCTGCCGAGGATTACCCCGTCTTCACGCCGGTGAGTTCTTGCGGCTCCTGGCTGACTTGTTCGCATCCTTTTTTGTGGATTTTTTGGGTTTTGAGTTGAGAATGTTGGTTTAATTCAAGAAAGGTGGTTCTTTGGCATGGATTACTGTATGGATTCCTTGTTTGGGTGGAGTTTGATGGATTCGCCGTGTTGGTTGATGTCATTCTGATTGGTTGGAGTGTATTTCTTAGTGATTCTTCGGTATTTGATGGATTTGTGGTGTTGTGATGCCATGGTATTTCTTTAAATAATTTAATTCAAAGGGTGCATGGTAGTACGGTTTTTTTCCCTTCAATCGATGATATCCCCTGATGTATCATCTGTTCTTGAGTATGTGATAACTGCTTTTTTGTACTCTGATGATATGGATATTTGTGGCATCTTTCATAGAGTGTTAAGTGCTTCCATGTTTACCCAAGCTGCTGATTTTTGTTTTTAAAGGAAAAGATACGGATTCTTAATGTCTTAGTTGTTTTCGATATGGCGATAAACTTAATTGATCTTCTTTTGCAAAAGACAAGATATAAAGAAAATTAAAAAGAAGCACAGTATATGTAAAGAAAAATGAATTCAAGTTCATGATTTCTGCACTCTGAAAAGAGAATACATCAATGTGCAAGAACAAATAAATGATTCAATTATGGAGAGCAATTAACAACTATAAATAAGCCACCTTTGTTTATTTTCTTCCATATTAAAAAAAAAAGACCCTGCTTTTTTAATGCTTATCCTTATCTCTTCTTTATAAAAGCACAGTAAAGCCATTTTCCCTTTTTTCCTTTTGTCCATTTTTGATGAACCTTTTCCTTTTGTCCTTAATGAAGCTTACCTTCTTTGTGCCAAGGACAGTTTTCACAAAACTGTGAGACAATAATACTGCTTCTCAGCTGCTCTAGAGGTACGACAATGCTAGAGTTTTCTTTTTTTGAGAGATACAGTAATCCTGGTTAGATTTCAGCATAATGTCCACTTGCTAACAAGGCAGTCAGGTACTAACTTCCTACTATTCTCTACATTGGCTTCTGCTGGGTCCCCAACCTTATTAGCGTGTTTTTCACCCTCATATTCCCGTCCCTTTCATGGGTTCCTCTGGACATGTTTCAAATATTAACTAGATTTACAAAAATCAGGGCTTGTTCATTGTAAACCATCATTCCAAGCTAATTACCATGACTTATGACCCTTAATAGCTCAGAAAAGCTGAATCAATTGATTGAAGTATCCAAGAATATGATTGAGGGTATTCCTCATGAATCTCAAAGATGCACATCATTTTTTTTGATTGGAAAAAATACACATCTTTGTTTTCCTTTTCTAGTCAGTTGAATAGGGTATTTGAAAGTGCCGCAATGTGCTGGGCCAAGCAGGTGACACTAACCTTTTTGCAAACGAAGCCCTCCAATTATAAATCTCTATTAAGTGACTTATTGACCTAATTAAGAGTTTCTATGGTTAAAATTTCATCAAATACTGCTTCAGTACTCTGTTGAAAACTGTATTGTTAAAGTAAATAAAGAGTTGTACTAACTTTTACCTCCTATATATACCTAGAAATATTCAAGGCTTGTTCTTGCTCTCAACTTGGTTCTTGTTATTGTATATGCAAAAATGTGGGGTGCTTGAATATTTACAATGAAGATTAATCACTAAATCTGTTAGTTTTATCAGTGAAATTTGGAATCATGTTCTGTTGACTTATCCACATAGAATCTCATTAGTAGCCTTGCATATTGTGGCAGTGTTATGTTTGTTTGAATTTTTTTTCTAAATGTTGAATAAAAAGAATGACATTGATAAGTCAAAAAAGCTAAGCCATTTAGTAGTTTCACCTTCCCTTACTTTTGTTGCATGTGGTAGTCTTTATCCTTCTTGTTGGCAGTGGTTTATTTCTTAGTTTGTGGAGGCTTGTTTTCACCTTCTGGCATTTGTCAAGAAAGGCTGTTTAGTTTTGCATGCATATGCATTTTTAATAATTTTCTAACTTATAACGATATTGGCAATTGAATGCCTGCCATTAGAAGAATAAATATCATGCAGTGAAAAACAAAGATCTCTATATATTTTGTTACAAATTAATTTTCACAGGAGGATGGTGGTTGAACAAAATATCCATTGAAATATCCTTTTTCTGGCACATCTTTAATTAGAATTGTCCATGAGATCTGTTGCTGTGAACTATGAGATCTTCTTATTACCAGGTCTTCCAGTTTTTGATCTTTCGATGAGTGGTGTTGTCAACAGACTGATTTGAAGTTTTAGAGCTTCTAATTGAGAGATATAACTTGTTTTTGAAATGTATGCAGATAGAAGAAGCATCTCCTAAGTAGTATTTATTTATTTATTGTGTTTGTAAAAACAGCTTTGTGACATTGAGATTTCTGCAGAGTTATGAAGAGGAACCCTTACCTGGATATCACTATATTCGTCCAGAGAACCGAAGCTCATCAGAAATATGGCGCAGAATCGTGCTGGAAGGAGAAGGCAAAGATGATGAAGCCATTTCCTCTGATAATAAAAGTGTTAATAGATTTTCTTCTTCAAACAGTGAACAACATATTTGCTCTGCAAATAACCATGTCTCCAACAGAAGCTCATGTATAAACCACATGTCTCTTCTGCAAGTTGCTCCAGGAGCTGATATCCTTAAATCTTCGAGCAGAAGAACCAGTTCAGTAGAATTCAAAATGGTAACAACATGCAATACATGCAAGCCTGCAACTATCAGTAGGGAATCTGAAAGTGATCACAAAAATCATAAGAATGTTGCTAGCACAGCACCAGAGCCTGATACAAAGCCATCCACACGGTTGCCTACAAAGCAGAGAGGGCCAATCCTTTCATGGTTGTTTCCCAAATCAAAGAAGAAAACCAAGTCAGAGGTGTCCACAAACACGATAGAATCCGAGGACATGCCACAACTTTTAAAAGACTGGGGTTTGTTTTCTCTTGAGTCATTGAAGAAGGAGCTGCTTGAGGCCAATCAGAATCGCGATGCTGCATTGGCAGAAGTTGCAGAGATGAAATCCTCATTCGGAGAACTGAGACAGAAGCTAATGAGCTTAGAAGTATACTGTGAAGAGCTGAAGAAGGCTCTAAAACAGGCAGTGCAAGGGAAGAACAGTCAGGTTCTGGAACGGCCAAATTTGTCAAAGAGAACAAAATCCATCAGTGGCAGCAGAGACAATTTAATGCCTGTCAGCCATGAAGTAATGGTAGAAGGTTTCTTACAGATGGTATCAGAAGCAAGGCTCTCTGTAAAACAATTCTGCAAGACACTCATCCACCAGATTGAAGAAACCGATAGTGAACTGATGGAGAAGCTAAATTTGCTCCTCGAATCACATCATATCACATTGACCAACCGGTACTCAAAGGGAATACTGTATCAATTGGAAGCTCTTATAAACCAATCTCTATATCAGGACTTTGAGAACTGTGTGTTCCTGAAGAATGGATCACCAAAGTTTCTGGATCCTTGGCAAAATCGCCAGGAGAACTTCTCAGCTTTCGTTGCGCTACGGAACTTGAGTTGGAATGAGGTATTGCGCAAAGGAACCAAGTACTACAGTGAAGAATTTAGCAAATTCTGCGATCAAAAAATGAGTTGCATTGTTTCTATACTGAATTGGTCAAAACCATGGCCTGAACAGCTCCTCCAGTCATTCTTTGTCTCTGCCAAGTGCATTTGGTTGCTCCATCTCTTGGCTTTCTCCTTCAGCCCACCACTGGTGATCTTGCGGGTTGAGGATAACAGAAGTTTCGATCCCCTCTATATGGAGGATATCCTCTTCGACCGCCACAGAGCGCAAGCTCCAGCCCAAGTCAAGATCATGGTAATGCCAGGATTCTATGTACAAGATAGAGTGCTCAGATGTAGAGTTCTGTGCAGGTATCGATCTGTAGCATAACCATTCATTGTTCATACTAATGTTTTTTTTTTTTTTTTCTTTTTTTGTCCCCTGTAAGGCAAGCTTTAGACTTCTAGCGGCCTTCCATATCTGAACCAGTCTCTGATCTCCATATTGCTGTATTCTTCTTTTTACCTTTTATTACAGTACAGGTGTGATAAACAATCTATAACTAAACCGTTTCTTCATATGTTCTCAGAGGGGAACATTGTAATTTCCATTTGACTGTTGTCGAAGTGCGTTTTGTGTATCAGTTGAAGTGAGTATGAGCAAGGATGATATGTTCAGTACGATTTTGCTTTGCATAATTTATTCTAATAAAATTTGTGGCAAATTGTTGATCATTTAAGGCTGATGATCAAGTAGACCAACTGAAAATACCTAGTGTTGGCTGCATCATCATGATGGAAACCCTCAAAAACTTTTTTTTCCCTCCCTATGAGATTCGGAAAGTACTTCAGATTTTTATAAATATTAGGTCTGACACAATCCGGTTTTGCTGGTTGTAGTGGCCCAACCTAAAAATTCAACAAATAACAAGAGAATCCATTCATCAAAGAAAGTAAAGTATCTCCCTGAAAAATCGAATATTATGCATATATTACTAAAGGAAACTATTGTTCATTACCCTTCAGAGAGTGTCTGCGGTTCAGAGCTGATTCTCGATATTAGTGAAAGTCATTTGGTATTATTCACTTGTGGCACTGGTGTTTAAACGAGACAATTGTCTAAAGAAAGTTTATAAATCCATATTTTAAATGGTGGCAGATTGCAAAACCTGTAAAACAAATTCGAGCAACTTCTGTGAAAAACTAGTGCCCGAATTTTCTTCCATGCTGAAAGCCCTGAAACTTCAACATGGCAATGATGGCTTATCACAATGGTAGGACAAGTAACTCAGAGGAGGTCAACAAGCAAGGGGAAAAAGCAAACGAGACATTGAAGTATGTCGAATGGGAACGCATTTATGTGGTCAGACAAGTTCCTTGCATGCAAGGTGAAAGAACTCTGTTCAACTTTCTATACGGTTATTCAGGCACTAGGCCTCCCTGAAGATACCCTGCCTCCTTTTTACCCTGATTTCGGTTACTTTCTGCAGAGCCAAGTGATCTCTAGCGTTTTCCCGTCTCCAGTCTCGAGTTTCCCCACTCATTTTCATTTCTCGTCTTTGCAGGCCTCACAATTTGTTATTTTGGGAGAAGAAGCATTCTATTTCCTGCATGCACATACATAGCAGATTTGGATGGGAGGTATTAAGCTCTATTTGGATGTCTTGATAGGATTAAATTAAAGATCTTGCAGGATTCATGGATTTGACCATCCATTTAAGTATGGTCATGACTCACTAAAAACCAGAGTCCAATTTTATAAGCTTGCAGTTTGCAGTCCAGAAGCTAGGATCTGAGATAGTTGTGGACAGGCTCTTAGAAAATGCAAGATAGATGGATCCATAAATTCGATTCCTACAAAAGTTTAAACTTCATTCTACAAAAATATTCAAAAAGGTTGTTAGAAATTAGACGGTTGGATAAGAATTACTAGACACAGCAAAAGTTTGAATGGCCACATGATAATCCGTTAGATGCTTGATCTACCTCCAGATTGTGCGGAAGAAACCATTTTATTTTATTTTATTTTATTTTTTTGGGAATAACAACCATTTTATTCACTCGTGCATGGCGTCATGCTTATGGTTAGCTGTCGTAGGATGAAACATGACGTAATACTTGGCCACAATTGCAGTTTGGAGATGGGAGCATCATGAGGAGAAATTATTGCATGCACCTGGGCCACTTGGACCAGGGCAAATTGGAGAGCATATGGGCGGACGCGCAATCGGGAAATGGTGACATACAAGCGGTGGTGTGGCGTGCTATCCATCGTGGGCTTTTAGACCGTCCTTTTGGACCTTGTCGAAGCAACAATTAGACAATCGCATGCGTGAATTTGTATGGGACCCATCGGATCTTCGTCACTTTTTTTCACTGTAACCATACGGAAAGCGGAGAGAATGGCCTCAGGATAGCTTCGCTGTCCAATACAACTGAAGGAGCAAGAGGGTTAAAGAGACTACTGTTTCTCCTTTGGGTAATTCAAGATTTTTTTTTATATAAAACTAGTAAAAATTTATAATACAAATTTTTTTTAACCTGGTTGAAAAAAGTTTTCATCACTTTATCAAATTAGACCCCATATCATAATTAATAATAAAACTGTACCAATTTTTAATACTATAAATATTTGATATAGTTTAATTTTTTTAATAAAAATATTATTTTTTATATGTATTATGATATTTTGTGTTTGTAGTATCTGACTCTCTGTATTTGTATTTGTATTATACATTAGATACTATAAAAAATAATAAAAAGTTATAATAATCAACAAAAATTATAATACGGGTATAGAATTGTTGCTGCAGATTCACCGGGTCATGCCTCTTCCAGGTTCTTCCTCTCCGGGAGCCTGCAAAACAGAGAATGCCTCGTGCCGGGATTCTGGCGAAGACACTCCGACGATCAAGTCAGTGGGACTATCGTGGAGAATGGGAGACCTCTGGCATGGAGAGCTTGGGGGTCTCTCCGAGTACCAAAGTATGAGAAGAGAAGACCCATAATTGAAAGAGATGGGTTCTATCTCATACCTGGGGTTTGCCTTGCTTTACCTTATATAGGCGTAGAGTAGCGCCAAAATCTGTTATGGAGGAGGTCGAACAAGATCGATTTGCCCCCATGAGAACCAACATGGTGGTAGGGTTGTGGCCTGGCGGCGTGGCAGAATCGTGGTCTGGCGGCATGGCAGGATCGTGGCCTGGCGGCGTGGCAGAATCGTGGTCTGGCGGCATGGCAGGATCGTGGCCTGGCGGCGTGGCAAATTGTGGTCTGGCAGCGTGGCAGGATCGTGGCCTGACGGTGTGCAGGGTCGTGGCTTGGTGGTGCCGTCAGGAGGATCAGAGTGATGGGGGCTTCTGGAGCCTTCTAGCAGCTCCCTGGATGGGAATGAGTCGGTCTGACAGAAGTGAGTCGTCCGGCTGGGGGAAAATGTCTACCAAGCTCAGCAGAAGTGAATCAGCCGGACCTCTACTTCTATCAGTCGGCCTTCTGGGGTCAGTCTTAGAGTCAGCTAGTTTTCAAGTTGATTGGCCTTCTGGCCTTCTGGGGTCGGCCTTCAGAGTCAGCTAGTCTTCAAGTTGATTGGCCTTCTGGGTCAGCCTTTTGGGGTCGGCCTTCTAGGTCAGCCTTCAGAGTCGGCTAGTCTTCAAGTTGATTGGCCTTCTGGCCTTCTAGGGTCGACCTTCTGGGGTCTGCCTTCTGGGTGGCCTTCAGAGTCAGCTAGTCTTCAAGTTGATTGGCCCTCTGGCCTTCTGGATCGGCCTTCTGGGGTCGGCCTTCAGAAGAGAAGGGTAGAAACATTAAGGCATTGCATTCTCATCCACGCATGTCTGCTTCCAAACAACATCATGGGCATGATCATATATCAGTCTTCCACTGGCATAAGCTACTTTTAATGGGTGCAGTCATCATGTGGAGGTCGATTTGCCTATCTAAACCAGGTATTGAATGCTGAGATCAGGTGTGGGCAGTCATCCACATTGCGTGTGGGGAAACTGAGGCACTGCTGCAGAGATTCTTTGGCATCTGACATGGGCAAGGTGGATATAATCCTGTATGGGAGCCAGGATCGACTCGGCAGCCACAGCATTGGCAAGTCAACTGGTGCACCTCATCACCAGCGACGACAGGCCAGGTGCAATGTTCCGCCATGCATCATCCCTGAATGTCCTTTGGAGGTCAGCCACGAGCGCCGCCTGCTCGCTCCACTCGCTCACCGCCATGTCCGCCACCCTCGACTCGATCATCCTCTCCACCAGCCACAGCAGGTGTCTTGCATTGACCATTGCCTTGCGGAGGCTCAGCCTTTTGATATAACAGTTGCCCCCCATGCTCTTGGCCTTTAAAAGGATCCACACCCTCAAAGGGCAAGAGCATCACTTCAGGTTGTTTGGACCTTTGCAGAAGCGTTGTTCTTCCTTTGGACCTTGGCTGAAGCGGAGGGTCTGAACCATTGTTGAAGGTCGGTCTTTGGACTCTTGTTGAAGGTGATGGTCTTCGGACCCTTGCCGAAGGTGGGTCTTGGACTCTTGTTGAAGGTCAGTCTTCGGACTCTTGTTGAAGGTGAGTCTTCGGACTCTCCGGAGCTGCCATAGAGCCTTTTGCCGACGGGGGTCGGACTTTTTTGGACTGTCCTAGAGCCTCTGTCGACCGGAGTCGGACTTACGGAGTGGGCTGCCCTAGAGCCTCTGCCGACGGAATCGGACATTCGGAGTGGGCTGCCCTAGAGCCTCTGCCGACCGGGGTCAGACTTTGGAGTGGGCTGTCCTAGAGCCTTTACCGACCGGGATCGAACTTTCGGAGTGGGCTGTCCTAGAGCCTCTGTCGACTGGGGTTGGAACTTTCGGAATGGGCTATCCTAGAGTCTCTGCCGATCGGGATCGAACTTTCGAAATGGGCTGTCCTAGAATCTCTATCGATCGAATCAGACTTTCAAAATGAACTATTTTAGAGTCTCTACCGATCTGATCGGACTTTTGAATACCGTAGATGCACCATTTCATTCACCGGACTGTTATCCGGATCTCCTTCGTACCTGCATTTGAAACGCAGGGAATCAGATAGACCGTGGGAGCACACGGGGACGCGGAGGCGTCCGCGGGCCGGACCTGACACGGAGAACGCTGGCGGCCGCATGAGCGCGTGGAGGCGCGGGCCTGGCGCGGAGAACGCTGACGGCCGCATGAGCGCGCGGAGGCGCGCGGAGAGATGTTCGTCGGTGGTCAGAGCGCGCCGGGGCGCGGGCCATGGAGACGGCTGACGGTTGCATGAGCGCGCGGAGGCACGCGGAGATGGCCGACCGCGGGCCGGACCTGGCACGGAGATGCATGCAGGGGCATGGAGAAGGCCGCGGGTGGCATGGAGACAGCCTTGTTCGGACCTGGGGGCGTTCTCGGGCGCGGAGAAGGCCGCGGGTGGCGCGCTGGGGCGCGGAGACAGCCGCAGAGCGCGCGGGGGCGCTAGCCTGGGATGCCAAAGTACCGGACTGGCTGGGGTGCTGCTCCCTGCGATGCACCGGTTGAGGCGGGCATGCCCAAAGCAGGACTCCATGCTGGATCGAGGCGGTCGCAGGGGCCAAGGAAGGCCTCCCGTCAGAGCAAGCTTGAGGTGGACGGAGGCTTCAGGCGAGCCGGATGGGCTGGGGCGTATTGCTCCTAGCATTGCGGGCCGAGGAGGGTGCCGGACCGAACTGAGGCGCAGGGATGGAGTGGACAGGACCGAACTAAGGTGGACCGCTCCTTGCAATGCCGTCATGCGAGCCGATGCGGGACTCCACGCTGGATGGAACGCTGTGCTAGACGATGATTGTCCGGCAGGACGCCGAGCAGGTCACAGAGCGTGCCAGGGTAAGGCGGCGTGGAGGGTGCTAGGACAGAGCGGGACCAATCCGTCCGCATGCTGGGCGGAGCGGGACTTGGAGCATGCCGCGGTCGGCTGGGAGGGCCGGACGTGGCGCGGGGCGCACGGGCCACCCGCGGGGACGCGGTCCTGGCGCGGAAACGGCAGTAGAGCGCCGGGCTGGCCCCCAGTGTCCAGATGCCAGAGCCGACGCGCCGCGGGGGCGTCCGGACGCGCGGAGCAGGCCGCGGGTGCATCCAGAGGCACAGAGGTGAGCGCGGAGGCGCTGTAGGGCCGGCCGCGGGGCGCGCGGGCGATGGCCATGGGGCCGGGCACGATGCAGAGACGGCTTACTGCCGCATGGGCGCGCGGAGGCGCGTGGAGGCCGCGGGGAGCGCGCGGGGCGCGCGGAGCCGTGGACTGACTGCGGAGACGGCCGTGTGGGGCGCGTGGACCGGCCGACGGGCGCGGGGCCGGCGCGGCGGCGCGGGCTGACCGCGGCGATGGCCGGAGGGGGCACCCGGGGGTGCGGAGACGCCGACGGCCGCGAGGGCGCGTGGGCCGGCCGACGGGTGCGCTCGGGGGCGCGGAGACGCTGACCGGCGGGTAGATGGCCACGGGGGCGCGCGGAAGCACGCTTGGGCGCGTAGAAGTCCGACGGTGGTCGGAGCGCGCGGGGTGGCCCGAGAGCGCGCACGGAGCCGGAGCCTGGCGTGGAGACGGACGCGGAACGCACGAGGGCGCTGGCCGACCGTGGAGACGGCCGCGGAACGCGCAAGGGTGCTGGCCGACCATGGAGACGGCCGCGTGGGGCGCGCGGGGGTGAGCGGAGACGGCCGTGAGGCCCCTTTTCCGGTGTAGGGACGGCCGGCTCGGGCGCAAGCCTGGCGTGGAGTAGGCTGGACGTGGCCCGGACCGCACGGTGGCGCGGAGACGGTGGACCGCGGGCCGGACCTGGCATGGAGACGTCGCAGGGCCGGTCGCGGTGGCGTGCTGGCGGTGCGGAGATGGCCGCAGGGTGCTGGGCTGCCCCCCAACGAAAGTGCAGCCTCCAGTGCAGCCTCCCATGCATGGAGACAGGAGGCTTTACGCAGAATGCCGGAGGACCTAGACATACGTGGGAAAGCAAAGGAGGTGAAGGAGTTCCATCAAATGTGCACTCGATCTGTCTCCAATCTTTTGCTCCAACGGTGAGAACCTGATACCCTGCATCTCCTTCAAAGAATAAATGCCGTAGCAACCTGTATTTTTTCATGGTTGGTTGGTAGTAGAAGGCCAATATCTTTCCATACATTAAGCTGGAATTAGGAAGCTCGATCCACTCCTTTGTGAGGGGATTGCATACATAGTTGCAGCAGGGAGAGAAGAAGGGCTTCTTCACCTTCTCCAAGTATAGCAATCCATCACAAGAAGCTCTGAGAAAAAGGTTGACAGGTAGCAGTGTCAAAGACCTTCGTGCTACTTTGATTACGATTCGATTGCCACTCCAACCATCATTGTTGGAGAAGACTGGATGCAGAGTAAAGCTGGGAGAATCTACGGTTGGCCAGTATTTGGTGATGATCACCGTCGACGTGGAATGGCGTGCATGAGCTCGGAGGAAGGATGGGCCGGAGGTGAAGGAAGACCAAGACTTGCACATGGATTTGAACCTCAATATGGATTCAGCTGGTAGCCGGAGCAGAATGTTGAAGATGATTTCATTAGGGATGTAAGCTCTTGCTCTCTTCATCTCTTTATAATGGCTCTTCCTCTGCCTCGTCACTCCATCCACGAGATGAATCGGGAAACTTGATGACGGTGGATGCGACCGGGGGCCGCAGGGGCGCGCTAGCCCGGCGCGGAGCAGGCCGGAAGGCGCGCTCGGGCGTAGAGACGGCTGCGTGGTGGACCCAGTGCGGACACGCTGCAAGGCCGGCAGCGGGGGCAAACTGGCGGCGGCCGGGGAGCGCGCGGGGGCGCGCGGAGACGGCCGTTGGGCTCGTTGCCGGCGCGGAAGCGCAAGGCGTGGAGCGCGGGCGCAGGGCGGACCTGGCATGGAGACGCCGTAGGGCCGGTCGCGGTGGCGCGCTGGCGGCGACCGGAGACGGTCGCGGAGCGCCGGGCTGCCCCCCAGCGTGCGCGCGCTGGCGGCGGCCATGGGTCCGGGCGCGGTGGCGCTCTGGCAGCGGCGGGCTCCCCCCAACGTGTGGACGCCGGAGCCTGGCGCGGAGATGGCCGGGAGCACGCTGGGGCACGAAGAAGGCAGCGGGGGCGTCCGGAAGCGCGGAGCATGCCGCGAGGGCGTCTGGACGCGCGGAGGTGGCCGCGAGCTAGAACAGGATTTGTGCTGGCCATGGGCGAAGCGGACCGCCCTCCTGGCACCAATTTGTTACCGTTCATCCTACTGAGCCAAGCTCGATGGACGCGCTCGGCTCCTCGGCTGGGCAATCTGCATGAAGTTTCTAAGCGCCGGAGGGAGCTCCGATGGAAGACACTTTGATGCTTAAGTTAGAGAAGGATTGGAGTAACAGAACGAGAAAAACTCAAGAAGAGAAATCAGAATAGGAAAGAAGAATATTATCCCTCATAAAGATCTTCGGGTATCTTTTATAGGCACGGAGCGCTGCTAAATTCTGTGGGGAGCAGGCTGAGAAAGTCCAGAAATGCTTCCAGGAGAATATGTATGGCGCGAGATATGGATGGTGATGTGACAGGTGTGTCAGAGTAGTTGCCATGCGGTGAAATTTGTTATAACAGAATGTCAAAACTGTCGGAAAGAAAGGGTTCCTGGAAGCTTCGGTGAATCCTTCAGTGACGGATCGCTGGCTTCCACGAAGCAGACCGGGACGTTCAATAAAATCAAAAGGGCGCCGCACGGGAGGCGAAATACCTGTCAGTTCCTGAACCCCGGATCGGCTCTTTGAAAAAGCCGATCGAAAATCGGACTCTGCATGGAGACCAGCCGACCAGATGCCAGGGCCGGTCCGATCAGGAGCTAGCCAAAGGGGCATCAAGAATATTATAGAGACATGGAATGTTAAAATATAGACATAAATGATAAAATATTTTTATCAAATTTTGAAAAAATTAAGTTGCATTAAATATTTATGGTATTGGTACTCGACATAGTCTTATCATTAACTATGAGACATGGTCTAATCCGGTGAAACGATATGATTTTTTTATTAAGAGTGGTGGACAAAATTTCTCTTGCAATGCACAAAACAAGTTGTGAGGAGCATCCAGGAGTATAAGCCGTGATCGGTTGCGAAGGACCAGAATATATCAGCAACACATAAAATAAGCAGGAGCAGGAAGCATGGTTGGACCCAAGAGATATTGGTTGAGAAGTAAAGGATGCATGTAAGCAGATCAAAACAGAGAATAGCACAGCAATATTTGAAAGGATAAAAGCTGGATTGATACATTTGCCAGCTGCTGTAGACAAGAAGACGATGACAAAGGATTATGTCCAGAGAAAACTGTTTAGATATATCGATTCAAACATGAATCAGCCACCAGTTTGACTGTTCATGCACTCCCTCCCGAATCAGACACTTCAAACCGGAGCATCCAGAAAAAGCTGAGCATATGGACAAAGCGATGATATGATCTTCAGCCTCAACCAAAGATGCCGGCCCGAAGGAGAATGGTCCGAAGACCATGCCGACTGCACCCTACCATTCATCCTGAAAAGAACAGCTCCGCCATGAATGGTAAAGGTGTCTTCGGATTATCCCAGGAAAAACAGGACGAAGACACATCTCCAGTCTAGCAACGACCCTCCTGAAGAAGAGGCCCGCAGGCAAATCTCCGACCAATCTCAAACCCACGCGAACGTGGGTGTGATGGTTACGATCAATTGCCTGGATATCACCTCCGAATCATAACTATATCGAAGTGGCCACATGGCCAGTAACTCCAACCGTAATGCCTCCAGCCTGACCGGTACCTCTCGACAACCGTCCACGATTACGGGCAGAGGGAGTGATTAGCCTTCATCTTAACAATAGGATGGGAGACAAAACCGCACACTGGACTAGCCATTATAAATAATGATAAGAGGGGACATTCAAGGTAAGCACAGTGAAGCCTAGAAAAATAAGAGTTTCTTTCCTCGCCATCTCCTTCTTCTTCAGAAACTATCCATTTGTTGCTGGAACCTGTCTCGGACTTAGACATCGGAGTGTCCCCCGCCAGAGAACATCCGGCCAGGGACCTATTTTGCAGGTGAACCAGGGGAGCGAACCTATGATCCAGCAGCTCCGCCCGGTCGAAGGGGATTCTACGCCAACAGATTGGCATGTCAGGTAGGGGAAAGTGACCTAAGTATTTACTGCTAGCTCCCCTCCTTAGAAAAAGGGGAGTGTAAGGTGATTCTAATGCGAAGGAAAAAATTCAGAATGCCTCAATAAGCTGAGGTTGTGCTCCCTCTCAGAGGGGCGACCTCCTGGCGGGGAACGATTCCACCTCCCATGCTCGTCGTGGGATAACAACAATTTGAGGCTCTTCTGAACCAAGTCAATGCTCTCATGACTATGGTTCATATTGCCCAGAAATGGAGCCCAAGAGGGGGGGTGAATTGGGTCTTTTAAAAATTTAAAACAACAAAAGAGGGACTAGTGGTGCTTGTGAAAATGATGAATTCAATGCAAGATATTTAAAGCGGTAGCGAAAATCAAAAGAGCAAGAGAGGAAGTGAGCAATCACACACAAATACAAAGTTTATAGTGGTTCGGTGCAAACCTAGCACCTACATCAACTCCCCAAGCCACCCTTGGGAATTTCACTATAATCCAAACTAGATTACAGTTGACTTGTTTTTCACAAGGCTCACAAGTCAAAACCTAAGTTAGTTTTATCACTTAGGCTAACCAACAAACCTTAACACTTGTTTTGTCTTCGGGCTTACAAGTTAACCCTAGTTGTTTTATCTCTTTGGCTCACCAACAAACCACAATAACCTTCTTTCAAGACACCATTGAAAGCAAGGTCAAATCACAATGTAAAAATAGATATACAATTTTAAAACTAAAACAAACTCTCTTCAAGAGTAGAATGGAATCTTTGAAGCTCAAGTTGATGCTTTGTCTTGACTCTTCCTTGGAATCTCCTTCAAGGTGCCTCTTTTGGAATGAAGTAAGGATGAGCTTGTAGGCTTTTCAAGGAATCAAACTATAAGAGGCTTTTGATGTGAAGTATTTGAGAGAATACAGGCTTTTTGGCTTTTGAGTAGACTTGAATGCACTTCAATACACTTTCTTCTCTTTAAAATGAGGTTGGTGGAGGTTAAATACACCAAGAACCTTCCAAAAAATGGTTTGTGACCGTTGGAACCTCGGAAATAGCCGTTTGGAACTTGAAAAGCAACTTCTGCAAGCCAGAAAAATAGATCCGTTAGAGCTGTCAGGCTGCAAGTGTCGACACTTGGCTGTCAGGTGTCGACACTTGGCTGTCAGGTGTCGACACTTGGCTGTCAAGTGTCGACACTTGATTTCTAGGTGTTGACACTTGAACTTTCAAGTGTCGATACTTGATGCACAGGTGTCGACACTTGACACAAAAATCCTCAAATTACAAAGTTCTGTATTTTCAAAATTCTCAGGCCTTGAGTCGATACTTGGAAACCTAAGTGTCGACACTTGGTGTCGACACTTGGTTCTGGGTGTCGACACTTGGCATGCCAAGGATTTTTGTCTGTGCCAAATGCTGAAGTATCGACACTTGATTTTCTAAGTGTCGACACTTGAGACTGAAAAAGCTCAGATTCAAGTGTAAATGGCATCGAAAACATAAATATAATTCTTGAAATTTAAATGAATCATAAATACATAAAATTTAATCAATTAGATGCCCTTTTTCAATGAAGGGGATGTCCGGATTCGTGAGAAATGCTCCGTGCCATTACGTGCCATAAACCATACGTTTTTGAGATTTTGAGGTGCTTTCTTCCTAAAAACTCATAACTTGAAATCCACTTTAGTATAATATGCACTCAATGTTTTGTTATTCATCAAAATCACTGGGTGGAGCCAACAGTTCAGAATTTCCAAGACAGGGCCTTTTAGGTGGGCATCCGCCAGCCACCTCTAGACACAGCCATCAATCCAGGAGGAAAAGAGACCATCAATACGGGTCCATCCATCATTCCCTCGATGATCGACCCTCTCCCGAGGGCCGAAGCTCTCGAAACCCAAAGCCAACGATTCATTGCGAAGAGGAAAGAGACCCAGACGGTCTCTCTCTGCTTCCTCCAAGGACTCCACTCCCAAAAGGGACCTACCAAGGGAAGCCCGTCTCGATTATGAGGGAAAGCTCAAGGCCCTCGAATTGAAGGTTGCGAAGCTTCAAGACCAAAGGAACCACGGTGACTCGTGGCTTATGAGCTGTGCCCTCTGTTCACCTCTCGCATCATGGCCGCAATCATCCCCCGGCACTTCAGGGTTCCTCAGATGGAGCCCTACAATGGCACCACTTACCTGCTTGATCATCTAGGCAGTTTCAAAGCCCACATGATGATTCAAGGAGCCTCAGATGCACTATATTGCCTCGCCTTCTTGGCTACTTTGAAGAAAGCAACTCGGATTTGGTACTCGAGCATACGTCCATGTACCATTAATTCTTTCTCTGAACTAGAAAAATTGTTTGTCTTGCATTTCAGGACATGCCGCAAGATATCCCGAAACACGGACACCCTATTCCTCCTTCACCAGAACGAGGGGGAAGGCCTGTGAGACTATATCTTCAGGTTCAACTCGACTATGCTCGAGATCCCTAATCTCAACAAGCAAGTGGCCATGTCCGCGGTGAAGAAGGGGCTCCGATCGTCCAGGCTTACTTTTTTTCATGGATAAGAAGTTTTCCACAAGCTACGCTAAGCTCCTATCAAGGGCTCAGAAGTATGCTGACGTCGAAGAGCAAGTGATGAATCGATGGCTAGTTGAAGGGAAACCCCTCCCAAAAAAGAAGAACAGCAGGGGACTAGGTCCCCCTACAGCCCCCAACAACAACAACAATAATTCTAACCGGCGACGAAGTCCCAAGCCCAGAACATCGGGCAGGAGATTCGATTCCTATACCCCCTCAACCTCCTCAGAGAAAAGATCCTGCTGGAGATAGAAAAAGAAAGCTATCTCCAATGGCCGCGTCCCATGAAGGCGTCATCTTCTGTGAGGAACAGGAACAAATATTGTCGATTCCATTGGAACCACGGCCATAACATTGAAGAGTGCATCGAACTCAGGGATGCCATTGAAGATCTTATCAAGAGGGGTTACTTGGGGTGGTACATTGATGGCCAAGGATCTCGGTCGGAGGCCACACTCCCCAGAGGGCCCCTGAAGAAGCTGAGCTACCAAACTAGAGGCCCACCAGTGGGAACTTGGGAATGCTACATCGACCAACTAATTGGAAAAGGGCCGAAGACGATGCCCCAAAATGGCTCAAGGAAACAACACCATTTTCTTCTCCGACGATGACCTTGCAGGGGTTCAACTCCTGCACGATGATCTCATTGTAATATCGACCATCATGGCCAATTATGATGTAAGGCATATTTTAATTGATAATGGAAGCTCCGCATACGTCTTACTCTATGACGCGTTCTCTCGGATGTGTCTACCTAAAAATAAACTACAAAGGTCCCCTGTGCCACTCACTGGCTTCGGAGGCAACCAAGTTGATATCGAGGGTGAAATGATACTGCCCATAACCCTCGGCATCGAACCCCGACAAAAGACACTGCCAATTAACTTCATGGTGGTCCGAACCCCCTCGGCTTACAACATGATTTTAGGACGGCCCGCCCTGAACAAATTTTGGGCCACAGTGTTAACTATCACCTCCTGGTATGTTTCTCCACCAGGAATGAAGTCGGGGAAGCAAAGGGAGACCAGAGAACTGCACGACAATGCCTGATGATACAGGACAAGCAAGCCAACGATCCCATAACTTTGGATCAGTTGGATCCAAGGGACCCAACCACGGACTGTGGTGAATCCATGGAAAAGACCATTCCAGTACAGTTAATCGAGGAGGACCCCACCAAGGTCGTGCAAATCGGAAGCCTGCTTGATGAGAAAATAAAGGCAAGGCTGATCTATTTTCTCAGGAACAATGCTGATATCTTTGCCTGGTCAGCTTCAGATATACTTGGGATTCCAGTCGAAGTGATTACTCATCGGCTGGAAGTTTTCCTGAACACAAGTCAATTCGACAAAAGAAAAGGAACTTCGCCCCAAAAAGGAAAAAAGCAATAGACGAAGAGTGAACAAGCAATTCAAGGCAGGATTCATTCGGGAGGCATACTATCCTGAATGGCTGGCCAATATGGTGATGGGAAAGAAGGCTAGTGGTAAGTGGAGGATTTGTATTGATTACATAGACCTCAATAAAGCATGCCAGAAAGATAGCTTTTCCTATCGAAGATTGACCAACTGGTTGACGCCACCGCAAGCCATCAGCTATTGAGCTTCATAGATGCCTTCTCCAGATACAACTAGATCCGAATGGACCCTCGGATGAAGAAAATATGGCCTTTGTCACCGAAAAATGCCTATATTGCTACAAAATGATGCCGTTTGGACTGAAGAATGCTGGGACGACATTCCAAAGGCTGATCAATAAGGTGTTCAAGAAACAACTAATAAGGAACATGGAGGCCTATGTCGACGACATGATCGTCAAAAGCCTCCTCAAAGAAGACCACATCAAAGACCTTGAAGAGTCATTCGGCGCCCTACGATGCCACCACATGAAATTGAACCCAACAAAGTGTGCCTTCGGAGTAACCTCAGGCAAGTTCTTAGGATTTCTCGTCACTAAACGAGGAATCAAGGCAAACCCAAAAAGATTCAGGCCCTTCGGGATATGAGACACCCTTCTTGCAAGAAGGAAGTATAGCAGCTGACAGGAAGGATCACCTCCTTAAGCAGATTCATTTCCGGTCGGCTGAGAAGTGTCTCCCTTCTTCAAAGTACTCCGACAGCCTCGAGGCTTTGAATGGATCAAGGATTGCTGCCTTGCCTTCGAGGAATTGAAGAAATATTTGGAGACCCCACCCTTGCTCTCCAAACCTCAAGAAGGAGAGACTCTCTACCTTTACCTCTCCACCGTGGACGAAGCAGTTAGTTCGGTTCTCGTCTGAAGAGGGGCAAATGGCCTCCATAAGGCAATCTACTACATCAACAAAGTCTTGCACGATGCTGAGACAAGATATTCAAGAATACAGAAGCTGATTTATTCATTGGTAATTGCAACAAAGCGATTATGGCCCTATTTCCTTGCCCACGCCATCGTGGTTCTGACCGACCAGCCCCTTAAAGCCGTTCTCCATTATCCTGATACTTTGGGAAGGATAGTCAAATAGGCTGTTAAGTTGAGTGAGCTTGACATCAGCTTCCAACCCCGATTGGCTACGAAAGCACATGTGCTGTCTGACTTCTTAGCTAGTGCACTTGGAAACCTGAAGATGGAGTACGACCAGCCAGAGAGGAAGGAGCCACTCCCAAAGATGTGGATTCTATCTGGGTACTCCATGTAGATGGAGCTTCCAACTCTACTGGATGTGGAGCAATCCTTATACTAGCCAAACCGGATGGATACACAGTGGAGTACGCATTCCGATTTTTCCTTCTACACTTCAAACAATCAGGTTGAGTACGAAGCCCTACTTACAAGGCTCTGAATCATCGAAAACTTGGGAATCCGAAGAATCCAGATCTTCTCGGACTCCCAACTGATGGTAAACCAAGTCAAAGATGAATTTGAAGCTATAGATACTACGATGATCTAGTATGTAGAGAAGGTGCGAGCCTTATCATCTTAGTTGGAGTTCTTTGAAATCACCCATGTGTCTTAATTGGAGAACTCCCGGGCGGATGCACTGTCTAGGCTCGCCACCACCACTTCGAAATCCCTCGATCATACCTTCATTGAACATCTTGAAGTTCCAAGCATAGCCGAAGAAGTTTCAAAGGTATACCAAATCGAGACCGAACCTTGTTGAATGGATCCCATCCTCAAATTTTTGAATGAGGGAATATTACCGAAAAATAAGGCAGAGGCCAAGAAGACCCACTAGATGGCATCTCAGTACGTTACCTTGGACGAGACCCTGTACAAGAGATTATTCACTCAACCTCTGCTGAAATGTTTAGGGCCATCGGACGCCGACTATGCCTAAGAAAAGTCCATGAAGGCATATGCGGAGTCACCTGGGGGCATATCTCTGGCCTATAAAATAATATGCCAGGGTTACTATTGGCCCACTATTCAAAAGGATTCAGTCGACTTTGTTCGAAGATGCGACCGGTGTTAAGGTACGCCAATATCCAAAGATAGCCAGCAAGCTAGTTGACTCAGCTGGCGGCTCCCTGGCCCTTCGCACAGTAGGGCATGGACATTCTTGGCCCGTTCCCACCAGCGTCCGGACAAAGAAAATTTCTCATCGTTGCCATCGACTACTTTACCAAGTGGGTCGATGCTGAACCACTGGCTCACATCACGGAGGGGAAAGTCGAAAGTTTCATCAAGAATTTCATCATATTCCGGTTCGGAATCCCACACACCATAATCACCGACAATGGGAGGTAATTTGATAATCCCAAATTCAAAGACTTCTGTGCTCAGTACCATGTGCTCCACAAGCTGACATCTGTCAGCCACTCGTAATCTAATGGGAAAGCCGAAGTGACAAATCAGACCATTCTCCATAGTCTGAAGACCTGACTGAACGACGCCAAGGGACTTTGGGCCGAAGAACGAACTCCGTTCTTTGGGCATACCGGACGACCCCCAGAATGGCTACTGGCGAGTCCCCATTCAATCTAGTGTACGGTACAGAAGCAGTCCTCTCCATCAAAGTTACCTTGCAATCTTTGAGGATTGACAAGTATGAGAAACCGGAAAATTCCAAATGCAGAAGGGCGGACTTATCTACTACAGGGCGCCAGACTTCAAGCTCAAATAAAAATGGAAGCATACTAACAAGAAGTTACCAAGTATTACAACTCTAGGATGAAAGAGCGGATCTTTTGCACTAGGAACTTGGTGCTGCGAAGAACTAAAATGTCCAGACCAATGAAGCAAGGCAAACTTTCCCCTAACTGGGAAGGACCCTACCGAATTAAGGAAATCGTACACCAAAGAACATATTGACTTGAGACCTTGGATGGCGTCATGCTACCTCGGTCTTGGAATGTACAAAATCTCTGCAAGTATTATCAATGAACATTCCCATCAAGAGAGACTTTCATAAAGGTCCATTTGAGAATGAGTCTAGATAGCCTACCTTATCGGTGGTGCAAGAATGGTCTCAGTAGTCCACTCGACGAAATTGACCAAAAGCGTAAAGGTGAGTCTGATCACTCACCTTATCAGTATGCCCGATGAGCTCAAAGGAAAGCCCAACCAGGCTACCTTATGATCAACCAAAGGCGCAAGGATGGTTCACATAACCTATCCTATGGTGAATCCAAAGACATGCCGAGGCGGGCCTAATCAACCTACCTTAACTTCAAAAGAAGGTGCATGGATGGTTCACATAACCTACCCTATAGTGAATTCGAAGATGCGTCGGGGCGGGCCTAATCAGCCTACCTTAATTTTAAAAGAAGGCACAGGGATGGTTCACATAACCTACCCTATGGTGAATTCGAAGACGCGCCGGGATAGGCCTAATCAGCCTACCTTAACTTCAAAAGAAGGTGCAGGGATGGTTCACATAACCTACCCTACGGTGAATCCGAAGACGTGCCGGGGTGGGCCTAATCAGCCTACCTTAACTTCAAAAGGAGCAGAGATGGTTCACATAACCTACCCTATGGTGAATCCGAAGAAGCACCGGAGCGGGCCTAATCAGCCTACCTTAACTTCAAAAGAAGGTGCAGGGATAATTCACATAACCTACCCTATAGTGAATTCGAAGATGCACCGAGCGGGCCTAATCAGCCTACCTTAACTTCAAAAGAAGGCATAGGGATGGTCTAGATGCCCTACCCTATGGAAGATCCGAAGACATGCCGAAGTGAAACCAAATTACTCACCCTATCAATGACAGACGCCCCATGAGATGGCTTAATTGGCCTATCCTAGCGGTAGATCATAGATGGCCCTATGAGCCCTTCAGTCAGTTATCATGCTGAAGAGTCCACACTTTGCGACATTTTAGAATATATCTCTTATAAAAAATGGGGATACTTTCATTCATTGAAAGGAACCTTATAGCAAAAAAAAGGGGGGGAGGGAGAATAGATAACGGAAAGGCTGATTTAAGGACTAGCCACCGGCCCCTTTTCAGGATGGTGAGTGGTGTCAGGCCTTTGGGAGGTGCTCGGAGAGGCTCTAGACTTCCCCTCCACTTCAGACTCTGACTCCTCTTCGAAGTCAGAATCATCCTTATGCCCAGGAAAAGGAATGGAAGGCCTGATATTTTCCAAGCCCTTCAGGTTATAGAAGCGAAAAGCCTTGTCCCTATGTTCCCGGAACCCTCAGTGGTAGGAGTCTAGAACCGCCACAGCGACCTCCTCTCTGAAGGCCGGCGATGCCAAGAATTTGGCAACGGCCTCCGCCGCCTCCTTCTTGGCCTCCTTCGCCTCCGCAATGGCCTCCGCAACCTGAGCCTTCGCCTCCTCCAACTGGGCCTCCAGCACCCGTACTCTCCTTCATAGGTGGGTCGCGTCCCCGGGTCGAAGATTATCGTTGTCGTCCCGATGAACTTTCTCACTAGGCTCACCTTCCGCTTTGGAGGTGGCGACCCTCTTCTGAGCCATCTTCCGGAGTTTCGCCATGCTGAATTTCATTTTCGCAGTGTACTAAGGAAGAGGAGGAGAACGACTTTTGAAATAAGGATCCCCTTCTCTGATACCTCGATAGCTTTCGAAAAAGGAGATGGGTCACATTTAACAGGACTTCATGCCCACGAGCGCCCGCAGAGGACGTGCCCCATGCCTTTTCCCAAACTAACCAGAAGGCACCATGTGTCGAAACGACGAGAAAACCATCGATCGTTTCCTTTAAATTTTCCTCACTGCTGCCCTATCGAGCTCTCTCCGTGATGTCTTCTTCCTCTCTGACGAGCGACGAAGAACCTTCAACTGCCAGTAAGTCCGGTTACTTTTATTTTAAATTGTTTAGGGGAGGATGTAATCGGGATGGATGAGATTGTTTGGTTGGATTTTTGTTCGACTCTTGGGGCCGTGGATCACCATGGCTGCACCACTGCCATCCATCTCGGTCCATCATGGTCTCCCCAGCAACCATCTCCCATGGCCGCCGCTGGCAACCATGGGGAGGAGACCAGTTCGGTTGAGGCTGGGGGGAGCAATAGGGAGGATGGTTCGGAAGAAAGAAGAGAACGGGAGAAAGAAAGAAAGAAAAAAAGAAAGAAAGAAAGAAAAAGTTTTGTTTCGATTCAGGAAAGGAAAAAAAAAGAAAAAGAGGAGAGAGAAAGAGGAGAGAGGAAGAAGAGAGAGAATCAAGAGATTTTCTCGAGATTCATGAAAATTAGAAATTTAGATTTTTAAAAAATTATTTATTAATGTAGGGAATCAGTCTTCTGAGCAGGAAGGCGTCGCACAAATTTTGGGTACGGACTAGTTTAGGTGTAGACGGTTGATTCTTAAGAGATAAAATCTCTGGACCTGTTCACCAGTTATATATATATATTTATTTTGACATGGCTTAATCCGTGCGCATATGCGTTGGTATGCATGATTTGTTTTGCATAGAATAGTTTGACTTTTTACATTGGTCAGTACGATTATTATTGTTATAGCTATATTCCTGTATTACATGTTTTATCAATTAAAGTGATTTTTGTATGGCTTGGACCATGATGTTGATCAGTGAAAGAGTTGAGATTTCATGATTTGACATAATAATATGATTTCATAAGATGAGATGAAATGATAAAGTGTTAAATGAAAATGGTGTTTGGACTAGGTAGTACCGTGGTTTCTTAGTGTGCCAGTCACAGGCTGGAGTGTGACAAATTGTGCGCCAGTCACAGGCCGGAGTGTGATAATTTTGTGTGCCAGTCACAGGCGGGAGTGTGACAACAGTGTGCCAGTCATAGGCTGGAGTGTGACCGTGGCTAATCCAGAACCCTAGAGAAGATGGATGATTAAATTGAAAACTTGAAAAGAGAAAAACATGATTTTGCAAAAGGATTTGTCGTGTGTGACATTTGAGTTGTTTCGTTGCATGGCATGATGTGTACTCTTATATCCTTGCTATTTTCAAATTATTACTATTGATGGTGACTGTTTGGAGACTTTACTGGGCTGTAAAGCTCACAACTCTACTTTCTTCTTTCACAGAGTTGTGCAGATATTCGGGCTTGGTGAAGTATGTGATTTTTTTTTAGTAAGTGACTATTGTGTACCTAGTCATTGCATGATCTCTAGGATAAAACCTAGGATTTGTGTAGCCGGTCATGTAGCCGATTTCGATGCTGGATTCGAGATGTGACAGATCCTTATTTTGGTAATTCAATAGGTAAAATCATCATGATCAATGCTGTTACAATATCTGTTTACATATTGAAAAAGTCTTATCCATACTTATTTAAAAGGCTAAGATTTATGGAATATCTTAGATGTGATAGAAACGATGCTAAAAGACAATGTTGCAAGAACAAAATGAAATTTTTATATGAACTCATTCCGAGTATTGTCCAAAAAGGCTCATAAAAGCCTCAACAACTACTTCTATAAAGACCAAATTGTTCTAGCATGCCATAAAAGTCGATAGCGCCACTGTTTACTAGTGGCCCTAAAGCCTGATACAGGCTCAATCCAGGTAATCCCCAAAAAGGCCTGAAGACCTCAACGACTACCTTGTGAAGCCGTTGAAGGCCATGAAGGCCTATATCTATGCTGGCATCTCATAGATACCGACAATTCTGATGTTCCATTATTCCATATGAAAGAGTAAAATCAAGATGACTAACAGTTGAATTCTAATTTTAAATTTTGAATTAAATGAAAATGTGGCATCTCAATTTGAAGTTTAGATTTCGAATTGTATAGGAGTATAGCCAAAAATGTTAGCCATGCACATGTTACTATAGAAAAATTAATTATTAGTGATGGATAATTGCCATCAATAGTACATTTGTCATTTTTAATTTTATTAGCGATGGCTAGCCATTGTTAATAATCCATCATATATATTTTTGTCACTAATTATCACTATTAGTGATGGCAAAAAAAGCTGTCTCTAATAATCATTATTAGCGACGACAATTGCCATCACTAATAAAATCTCAAGTTTTTTTAAAAATAATTAAATAAAAAATTATTAGCAACTAGAAACATCTAGTTGCTATAAAAAATAGCTGCTGGTAATAAATATTTAACGATGAAATTCATTATCGCTAAAGCCGTCGTTAATATCTTTTTTTAAAGAAGTAATTAATTTTTTGAAAATATTTTAATTTTAATAATAAATAATTATAGTTCTTAAATCCTATTAGAAGCAAATACCAATTAACAACCATAATTATAAATAAAAGAAAGCTAAATATATTATATTAAAAGTATAAATTATACAAATTTATAAATTTACATTACTTTACAAGTAAAAATTAAATACATAATATCAAAATAAAAGAAAATCATCTGAGATCCTTCGTGCCATTGTCCTCCTCCTACTCTTGTATGTCTTCTCCAGCAACTGGTGGATAAAATCCGGATATCCTAGCATCCTATAACAAAGAAAAATAAAATATTATTAAAAAGTTTCTAAGTATAAAAATTTAAAATAAGTAAAGAAATTTATTAATAGACTTATATGCTATGATGTTATGATAATGAGGCCAGCGATCATGCAAATGTAGATCTTGGAGAAATGTCGATAATCATATCATGGATGATGCCCGGATGCTTTGAGATCATTGGGTAAGACATTGGTCACGATGTCCTCGACGTGTACATTACTCCACATCTGGGTCATCGGAGCTTGAGATGAGGATGCCAAAATGTAATGAGCTGTCGGAGGATCGAAGCTATGCCATAATCCTATGACCCGGCTCCTATTCACACCTTTGATGGCCCTGAGCCATCCCTCAAGGTCAAGGGGCTGAGAAGATGGATCCTCATTGTGCCATGCTACGACGTACTTTGCATAATCTGTCTATATAGTTTATAAATTGATTAGTCCAGTTATACATATTAGCATATATAAAAATTTATACATAAAATCTTAAGTTATTATAGCAATATGTCAAGATCTCTGATCTAAATAATCACCAATCCTCCTAGACTGGTGTGTAGCTTCCCACAACTATAGCTATCCTGGTGCATAACCTAGCTACTATCTATAATAAATAAATAATAAAAATAAATTAATTTAAATATATATTATCAATTTAATATGAAATTAATATAATTAAGCATAGAATTCTTATCAATCCATCGGCCATCACATGCATGCCAATAGAGCTACCGTATCTTGACCGGATCCTGCTGGATGGTACGATTCTATCGTGCCCTTTGTTACCTATTGAAGTACTCCTTGGTGCTCCATAGGTTGCAAAGGGCCTTCCATATATCCGCTCACATTTAATGATCCTTGAAAGACTTTTAGTTTGATATGACTCGAAATTGAAATGCTTTATAGTGGACTGCTTGAGACTGTACAGCTCGTCCCAAAGCCTATGTGTAGCTACCTTGTTGAAGATTGGATGGTCATCCTCCTTAGCGTAAGGAGTCTTGAATCGATAGTATCCTGCAAGTAAAAGCAATGTTGTATTAAATAAATAAAATATAAATTTTATGAATTTAAAAATTAAACACATTCAACTTATCAGGAACATCTACCAGGCTATATCACAAGCTCCCGATGGTCAACTGGAGAACTCGTTCATCGATTCTGGTATCAATTAATGAATGATCTTGGTAACTACCAGAGAAACTCCAAGCTCCCTGAATGTACCATAAAATTAAAATTTAATAATAAATATTAACTTTATAAGGACTAAATCTTAAATATATTAATATAAAGATATAGTACTTATGAGCGGCTCTAAATGTGCATGAGCTCTCTATCCTTTGGCTGAGTCAGAAATGCCATGAGCCGGGCAGGTCCTCGACTACAGTGCTAAGTCTAACATAAGTCGGTCACTGCTGCTTGTGACCATGGGATCACTCCGAATCTGATTGGAGAGTGTCGAATATAAAGAATATTATATTAGATAATAAAATATAAAATAATATAAAAAATCTAAAGTTTTAGAATTTATCGTGTGTTGTGAGTGGCACAGAACTAAGAACTATACAAACTTGCAGCATGATTGCTTTCTTCTCGATTGGTACAGCTCCCGTTTCTGAAAGATTTTTATAATCTATAATCTTTAAAAATAAAAATAAATAGATTCACTGAATTAATTATATAATTGTGTACAGCAATGCAAGATTTAAAATGATTACAAAGAAAACATGTAGAAGAAATTAGAAACTAAATATACCAAATTGGTCAATGAAAGGTCACTTCAGTTGTACTTTAGATACTATAGTTCTCTTCAACTCTATCATTTGATCGGCGATAGCACAGTGACACAGCTATTGCACTGGCCATTCCCGATACCTTTCATTCCAAGATGAGCATCCATTATCATGTCTTGGCACCAAAGCAGTTTAGGACCCTAGCTTGTGCTTTGCATACCAAGATTCGAATCTTGTGTATATAGAATACACATCCATACTCATTAATTAATTATATTGACATCTAAATAAATAAATAAATAAATAAATATCTAATTAATTAAATAGCTAATTAATTAATTTATTAATTAAATTAATATCTAAATAATTAAATAAATAAATATTTAATCATTATATCGGTGTGCTTGCGAATCCCTTCTTTGTGCAATCTCATTTGCCTGGCTGATGACTTCATTCACTATGGAGATTCTAACTCTTTTTTGATATTTAGTTACATCATTTGCATCATGGGCTGGCCTAATATCATCGAGTAAAATCTCCAGTTGTGAATGAATTCATGTTTCAATGTATATGAACTACTGACTTGTTTAGTTTATATGCATTAAAACATGAATTAATCCATGACCAAAGATTTCACTTGATGATATTAGGCCAATCCATGTCACACAAATGACATAACTAAAAATGAAGAAAGAGTTAGTATCTCCATAACAAATGAAGTTAATAGTGAGCTAGTTACTACTCGACTCTTACACAAGAGCTAGTTGCCTTGGATGCTGGCTAGGACTTAAGGCTGTGCACACAGGGCATGCCCCGGTTCTAGTGTTTGCAGTCTTGCATTGCAAACATGAATTCACCAATAACAATGGTTCATTTAATTTTGGTGATTGATGGCTGTAAGAAACTAATGGGGGTCCACACATGGCGCATTTCGATTGGCTCGGAGCGACTCAAGATTTTGAAATTTCCCCCTCCCTTATTATAAAAGGGGGTGTTTTCTCTTCTTTTCATTCTTCACCTACTTTTTTTTACTTGCTTGTCTTCCCACTGCTAAGGCTGCAAATGGGTCGGGTTGACCTGTGACCCTACCCGACCCATTTAGACCCGATCCAATCCATTTTTATGGACCCGTGGATCCGAGTTGGGTCCTAAAATTAGACCCGTTCCATTTTTCGGGTCGGGTCTGGGTTTACTGAATTTGGACCCGACCCGATTCAAACATACTAATACTGTTAGAATTATATATACTTGGACATTTAAATTATAATTTAAAACTTGTACGGAACTAGTTATAATTATTTTTATATTTTAATTTATTTTAAAAATAATATTATTTGTTATCTATTTTATAGTTAATAATAGTTAGCTATGTAATAATTAAAATATAGTTGTCTATATTTTATTCGGATCATATTTAGATCCAAACTTTGTAGATTAGAACTGGATTATTTATGGACCCTATTCAACCTGAATGACCCATTGGGTTGAAAATTCTGATAGTGGATCCGATCTGACCTGACCGATTTTCTAGTGAATCGGGTCTGGGTCTACTATTAGGATCCGATCAAAGAACCGGGTCGGATTGAGGTCACTCAAGACTCGATTCGAGCCGACCCATTCGCACCCTTACCTACTGCCTCTCGCTCCAATAACCGACTTCTAGATTTTCTCTTTCCCTCTTTTGTTTGTCTTGTCAAAAATCTTTTTAGGTGGTCCTTTGTCTTCTTTAACCATCTCCGTCTTTCGCTTTTTCCTTTTCAAGTGGGTTTGTCTTCTTTTTCTACAATGGTGGATTCTAATCGAGAGTTCAGGAAGTGAATGGTAATTGGAGAAGAGAGATTCTGCGAGGGTAGGATCCAAAAATCATAAAATCCTAGCAAAGGGATACATCAGACTTGAGACCTCTGAGCTTGATGCATATCGGTCCGTACTTGGATGACTTGGCTTGGATCCAAGTCTACTATGGAGCCTCGAGGGAGTTCACCCTGGATTTCCGAAATTAGATGATCAAGTGAATAATCCATCTCCGAGTCGACTTAGAATGTATGAGGATGTATTTTGAGTAGGCTTGAGACTTCTTGTTCCTTCCTTTCTCCTTGATCTTCTTAGATTTTATAATATTCTCTCATGTACAACTCAGGATGGCTTCCTAGACATCTTGAGTGTATGGATGGCACCACTAACTCTTGCAGTGACGCCACTAAGACCTCTTTACTAAAGCAGCTTAGGATCCTATCTTATGCTCTACGTACTAAAACTCCAGTCCTGAGTATAAAGAACACGCATCCATGTACACCTAATTAATTAAATAATTAATTTAACAACTAGTTAATAAACAAGTAATTAATTAAATAAATAAATAACTACTTATTAAATAAATAACTAATTAATTAATTAACTAATTAAATTAACATCTAATTATTTTTTTAAATAGAATACTTAATTAAATTTAATTAATGTATTTTTGGTGATGGCTTAATTATCATCACCATCGCTATAGCTAATACTCACAAAATTCAAAATAGGTGGGCCCCATGGTGACTGAAGCATATGAACAGACAATAGCGAGGGATCAGATGCTGGTTTAGGTATATGGCCATGGGGATGGGAGCATGGAGACGACAGTGCAGAGAAGTGAGAATCGGTAAGGGGGCATAGGGCACCGGGAGGGGGGAGGCAGTAAGGGGAGCATGGGAAGCCAGGGAGGGGAGCACCGGCAGTCGGAGCACTTGAGGGGGTGGGTGGGTGTGGTGGCCGATAGGGGGGAACATCAGAGGGGGACGATGGGATGTGGTGAACGGTAGGGGGAGAACCATGGGGAGGGGGTGTGGTGGCCTACTCAGGGGAGTATGGGGGGTAGGAAAGTGTGGCGGCTGGTAGGGGGAGCACCGAGATGTGGCGGCCGGTGGGGGGAGCATAGGGGGCGAGGGTGTGTGGTGGTCAATAAGGGGAGACCGGGTTGTGGCAACTGGTGAGGGGGGAGCACTGGGGGGTGGGGGCAGGGAAGTGTGGTGGCTGGCAGGGGAGCACTAGTTAGAGAGGGGGGAGTACGTGCCGGCGAGGGAGGGGGGAGATTCGGCGAGGGAGGGAGAGCACCGACAAGGGAGGGCGAGGAAGGGGAGGTGGGAGAGGGGAAGAGAAATTTTTTTTCCATCTTATCGGACAAGGATATTAGATGGGAAAAAAATATTATCGATGGTATTAGCAATGGTCAATTTGCTATCGCTAATACATTGATTTTTGTAATAGCGATGGATAAATACCATCACTAATAAACAATTGCATTGCTAATAATTATTTTATAAAAAAAAAATTTTAAAAATTTATTCCTAATATTTTTTTTTTTGTTGTTTATGTGATGGATAAAATTATTATCAGTGATCGATGACTGATTAGTCATTGCTAATACTAGATTTTTTTTTATAATGCATCCATATCGTGCACGGCACAGCCAACCAAGCAGAATGAGAACCTGCATACATGGTCTGCAGTCCGAAGCCCAATTAGTCTTCTTTTAATCGGATTCATTAACTCCCATCATAGAAAGAGATTTCACAGGTTCGAAGCAATAGTCGTGGGACTTCAGGCCAACGCATTTGTTGAATACTAGAGTCTGCATTTCACACTACCAGGCTCCTCCAACGTGCATCCTTGAACATATAACAAATACAAAAGCTTTTGTATATATGTAAAGCGTACAAATGCAAAATCACCTCTAAAATACATGAGAATTATATAACACGGTAACCTTGTGGTACAGGGTGGCATGTCACAGATGCCGCAACCTGTTTCACAACTAATACGTAGAAGGTCATTGACACAAATGGTTGGTGGAATCATGGATTAATAAAGTGCAGTCCCTGATGGTTGGCGTAAATTGGCAATTTGTCATAAATCGTGCCACAGGTCAAGGTTCTTAACCCGCAACATTTTGGCATTCTCGTGGTGCTGGTCCAATCTTGAAATGGACCGAGGGCTTGGTATACCTTCGCTGCTGGGGTTGAAACTTCTTAGAAAAATGAGAATCTGTCAATTTTCAAAGACTTGGAAACTGGGAAGCTGGCTGACATCTGCTGGGGTAGAAAAATACAGGAAATTTCTTAGAAGAGCGAGAATCTGTCAATTTTCAAAGACATGGAAACTGGAAAGCTGGCTGTTTTCTGCTGGGGTAGAAAAATAGAGGAAATTTCTTAGAAAAGAGACAATTTATCAATTTTCAAAGACTTGGAAAATGGGAAGTTGGCTGATATGATATATAACCTTAAATTTCAATTAAACTTTTTCTTGAACATGATTTACCACCTAGGTGGCAGTCTAGGTATAAGGGATATTGCCACATATTCCACACATCCAAGATTCACTAATTGATGGAGAAGAGCTGGGCCGCATTTGTTGTCGCCCTGTATCGAACATCCCTAGCAGAATGAGGGCTCTTATGGTCTTGTCCAAAGGAGATAGCTATGCTAGTCTCCCTCCCCCTCACTCTATTTTTTTAATTAAAAAAACATCATTTCAATATTTAACTTGTGGGCAGCTTGGCTTAGTTATAACTCATCCCTGTTGCCTATCAAATATCTTGGACTACCTCTTGGTTGCAAAAAGCTTTCTTAAGCTGATTGGATGGTCTTGATTCAACATGTTGAGTCAAGATTAGCTTCTTGGAAAAGCAGATATCTTTCTTTTGGAGGGAGGCTAACCTTGGTAAATTATGTTCTCTCTTTCCTTCCTCTATATTTTTTGTTACTTTTAAGGTTGCCAATATGGGTGGTGAAGAAGCTTAATTCTTATAGCAAGAACTTTCTTTGGAGTGGTAATTCCGCTCCCATCGGCATCAATGGCAAAGTCAATTTGAAAACTGTTTGCTTGTGTTAGGAAATGTCGATTCAAGCATGGATCAGCTGCCGGTTCGACCGCTCACGCAATCCCTTTCGAACCAGACACTTTGAACCGGAGTGCCTAAAGGAAGCTGAGTGAATAGGCAAAGCAACGACATGATGTTCGCCACATCATAGACCCGGTCTTCGGCCTTAGTTGAAGACACTGGCTCGAAGGAGAACGGTCCGAAGACGACGCTGACTCCACCCTACGATTTATCCTGAAAAGAACAGCTCCACCATGAACAGCAGAGGTGTCTTCAGACTATCCCAGAAAAAACAGGACGAAGACACCTCTCCAGTCCAGCAACAGCCCCTCCTGAAGAAGAGGCCCGAAGGCAAATCTCCGACCAACCTCAAAGTTACGCGAACGTGGGCACGCGACGGTTATGATCAATTGCCTGCCTATCACCTCCGAATCATAACTACATCGAAGTGGCCACATGGCCATTAACCTCAACCATAATGCCTCCAGCCTAGCCGGTACCTCTCGATAACCGCCTACGATTACGGGCGGAAGGGAGTCGATTAGTCCCCGTCTTAACCGTAGGATGGAAGACAAAACCATGTGCTAGACCAACCATTATAAATACTGGTAAGAGGGGACATTCAAGATAAGCACAGTGAGATCCTGTGATCCAGCAGGAGAGCGAACCCGTGATCCAGCAGCTCTGCCTGGTCAAAGGGGATTCTACACCAACAACTTGCAAAGAGAGGAGGGTAGTCTAGAAGTTAAGGACATCCAACAGCTGAACACTGCTCTTCTTTCTAATTGTGGTTGGCGAATTTTGAACAAAGAGACTGGCTTGTGGAGGAAACAAGTTTAATTTGCTTATTATAAAAAAGTTAGATTATCTACAAGCCAAAAGCCGATCAGAAGATGTCACATCCTGAACCCAGTACCTGGGTCGGCCACGTGACCAACTGCATGAACCCTAAAATATGTCCTAAAAATAATGCAAGGCCTTAAAAAAATCCATTACAACTTCAATTTCTAAGAATATTATTGATCACAATTCATAAAAGAATACTTAATGTAAAGAAAATAATACAACTTATATATTTACAAATTCAGTCATCCTTCAGTCATCTGATTGGCATTAATAACTCTCTATCTATTCATCATTTCACCACGAATCCAATCCACCGCCAAGCTTGAATATCCATCATAACTCTGAAAAGAAAGGAAATTAGGGGGTGTGAGCTTTATAGCTGAGTAAGAATTTCATACACTCACACCAATAATAATTTAATTTGAAAATAATAAGAAAGTAATAATAGAACAAGGAATCATAAAATATTATGTCATACAACCAAAATAACTCAACTGTCATATATGACAAAATCATATCTTTGTTTTATGTTCCAGTTTAATCATCAGTCTTTTTTAGGATTTTGGACTAATATTGGTCATGCTTCAGTCCATGATTAGCAATCTTAGTATCACACTTTAATTTATAACTGGTAATCTCATCATCACACTTTAGCTTGTGACTGGCAATCTAATTATTATACTTCAGCCTATGTCAGGCAATCTTAGATCACGATTTAGCTCATAACTATCTCAGTAACCACAGTTCTGTCCATGGCATGGCTAATCTAAATATCCTTTCTTTTTTATTATCACTTTATCAAATCTCAAATATGTTATTAAATCATGTTCTTTTCAAGATTTCTAATAACCGGTATCATAATCCAAATCATTCAAAAATAATTATGTTTGATAAGAATATATTGTACAAAAATATAAATAGTAATACCGACAATCACATATATCCATCATGAAAAAATTTAAATATATAATATATAAATAATCATGTATGCCAATGCTTATGTCTAAGGATCAAAATCATGCCATATAAAATATATTTATAAACTGATAGTTGTATCAAGAAATTCTTATCTTTACTGGTGATAGATTTAATATGCCAGTGCCAATCCACACCCAAATCCTGTGCTAAGGGACTCGCTCGACATTTTGCTATTTAGAAAATTATCATCCTATAAAATCAATCCTAATATTAAAAATAATTTAATAGTTTTACAATCATAAATTTAGAATTCTCTACCAGGATTTATCAATGGTCCATCCACTGATCCCTGATCCCAACTTCATAACCTTTCCAATCTCCAGGAGAGAAACCTTTAGAAGGAGAAGATTTTAGAGAGAGAAAGTGGACAGAGAAAATATTCTAAAGAGAAACTAAAGAGAGGGAAAAAAGAGGAGAATTTATTTTCTTTTTCTTCCTCTTCCTCTTCCTTTTCTTTTTTTCTTCTTTGTCTTTTTATGTTTCTTCTCTTCTTCTTTTCTTCTTCTGCACGGCCCGAACAGGGGACCATGGGTCGGGACTGTGGCCCATGGTGGTGCAACCATGAGACTATGGTCTGGCATTCAATAGTGATCAATGATGCTAGAATCAAGGGATAAAAGGAAAAAAAAATAGGGGATTTGATCTTCTTGGATTTTTTGATGGAACTGGTGGCTAGCAATGATGTCTAAGGCCATGGAAAGGAAGGGGAGAGGAGGAGGAAGTCAGATCGAAGCCTCACCTTATCTTTCCTGGTGATTATCGAACTAAAATTTGGAAAGCACAATGAGGGTCATCCGAAGCAAGGAAAGGGGAAATCAAGGGAAGACGTGGCACGAGAAGGAAGGTTCTCTGGCGGTGGGGATTCGTGGAAGGGAGCGGTTTTTCTTATGATCGGAGAGCTTCAAATCTAGTTGGATTTTGACTCCATTTAGGAGAACTAGAAGACTCCTATTGGGAGTCTTCTTCCTCAGCTTTTTTTTTTGACCGAGTTATTACATTCTCCCCTCTTAAAATAATTTCATCATCGAAATTAGCTTACTTGAAGTTTAAACTTTAATAATACCCAACCTTCATATCATCCTTGAGCTTCTAATTAATCTACCTCTTAAAGTACTCATTTTTCAAGGTGTTAACATAATGAAATTATGTAATGCTCAAAACTTGATCCTTTCTATGCACAATACCTATTGAATTCTCTTGAGATCTTCCAAAATAATACTAACCTTTTGATGTTAATGTAATTAATTATCCTTGATTAATCTACAAGAAAATTATGATAGCCTAGAGTTTAGAAACATCTAATCCTAATATCATCCTTAAGCTATCAGATAATCACCCTCTTAGAATGCTTTCTTTATAAGATCTTAACATAACAAAATTATATGAAATTTTCATTTTAATCCTTATCATTCATAATACATAGTGATTTTTTTAAATTTCTTTCAAATATATATTGACGTCTCAGCCTTGAATTAAAATACATAATTCTTTATCTGTGAAATTTATTGTTCTTGATTAACTCCACATGGAATTCATAATCGATCTAATCTACACTATTAACATAGCAAAAGAAACTTTGAATATTAAACATTTTTTAAAATCTAAAGCCTTCTTTCTTCTTTTAACCCTTCTTATAATTTTATAATTAGGATTTTATTTTAGAAAAACCTTAAGCCTCTTCAAATAATGAAATCACAATATCAAAACTAAAAGAAACTTTGTGTTAAAATATTCTAGATCCAAGCCCGATAAAAAAATCATCACTCATTTACTCTAAACTTGGAGCAATAAAAAAATCATCACTCATTTACTCTAAACTTGGAGATGTCTATAATTTCTCATTAGAGTCCTCTATACTAGAAGAACCTATTGATGAAAATTGCATGGCTATACATGTAGACTAGCCAAAAAATCAATAACATTTTTTTTATTTATCACTAAAAGTCTTGTTACTAAAATTCAAATCAACTCTCCCATTATAATACTTATGAAGTTAGAATTAATATTCTTAATTAATTTCAAAATAACTCAAACCATCACACTTCTACTGCGTACTCTAATATAAATTTACTGAACTATCTAGGTTCACTAAATGAATCCCTGCCAAAAATTTTATCTTATATTGGTACCAAGAAGATCCAAAATTTTTAGATCAATCTAAAGCAATATTTTTTTCCCTTAGTCTTAACTATGCCTTAATCATACCATGTTAAGGTAAACCTTGAGCCACTTTTCAATCTAAAGCCATTGCTTAAGCTTCACCATCCTTCCAAGACTAGTTTAATAACTTTAGACTTATTTAAATTACTCTGACTATCCTAACAATACAATTCAATAATTCTAGGTCAACTTTTCTCATCGAAAGTGAGCTCTAACTTCAACAAATTAGAAGATCTCAAGTCAACATCTCTATGAGTAGAATCAACTCGATTATTCCTAATGGAGATTCCTTTACCATGTTGGTTAGCATAAATTAATAAATCACCTGAAATGTTATCTCTTTAAGCTAAATGCATATAAGTCTTCCAACATTAATTTCTTTGCTCAGTACAATATCAGTAGCAGGATAACCTAGATCTTCTTATAGATTTTAATTTGACTTGGAGTTTAACATACCCAATAATCTCCAATAAATATAAAAAAATCAAGTAATCCAATCCAAAGATGATAATTTAAATTATCAAAGATTTTGCTAAGTGATGTATCCCATGCCCTCTTAATAAAATCAATTCATTAATAAGGAATTACACATATTCGCAACATCATATATATAATTTTTCTCTACATGCTAATTTCATTTATAATATGTATACAAGTTTGGTCCTTAAAAAAATATTCATCTCTGATATCATGAAACTCGTATCACTCGTACAACTTGATGATAAATCTAAAACTTGAAATTAAATAATTAATAACAACACTAAAAGGATTTGATGATTTGCATCCATATCAAGTTTGGAATTCTGAAATCATCTAACAGTAATCGAACAAGTATACATGACATAATATAGCCTAGGAACATAATAGCCTATATTCAAAGGTCAACACATCTCGACAATCAAACTCCCTCTTATCATGATCAAGAGATATAAATTATTTGCCTTTTTGAACTTACCTTAGATCAACCTTATTACTGAAATCATAGATAAAATATGTTGCCCTTTTTTCTCATCATATACCAAACCTTAGTCATAATTTGTATTACAATATCTAGTAATTTAAAATCCAAACTATAAATTGATGTTTGGTATTTCTATCATATCTTTAATGATCATAATCTTAAGTTCAAATATTACTTAAGTTATGATCCTTAGTAATTAAAATTTAAGTTTCGATATCATTCATGTCATTACCTAATCACTTATATCGCAGTCCTAAGTGATCATAACCTAAACTTCGATATCACTCATGTCATGTCCAAATCACTTATGTCATGTCCCAAGTAATCATAATCTAAGCTCTGATACCATTTTATCACATCCTGAACGTTGTACTCGAGTTGGCCACATGACCGGCCACATGAATCCTAGGTCTTAAAAAATTTATTATAATTTTAATTTTTAAAAATATTATTGATCATAATTCATAAGAGAATATCTAATATAAAGAAAATAATACAACTTATTTATTTATAAATTTAATCATCCTTCAGTCATCTGATTGGTATTAATGACTCTCTATCTATCCATCATTTTACCATGAATCCAATCCATTGCCAAGCTTGAATATCCAGTACAACTTCGAGAAGAAAAGCAAGTAGGGGATGTGAGCTTTACAACTCAGTAAGGATTTTATACACTCACACCAATAATAATTTGATTTGAAAATAATAAGAAAATAATAATAGAATAAGGAATTGTTGATGCAGAGTCCCTTTTCTGACCGGACGAAGTTATTGGATCGCAGGCCCGCTCTCTGGTTCACCTGCAAAAAAGTCCCTGGTCGGAATTGCTTCGGCGGGAGACATTTCGATGCCTAAATCAGAGACGGGCTCTAGCCATAGAATGGAAAAGATTCTGAGGAAGATCAGATGGAGAAGGGAAAGACTCTCAGATTTTCAGGAGTATCTTGTGCCTTACCTCGAGCATTCCCTCTTACCATTATTTATAAGGAGCATTGCCTCCTGTTGTCAGTGATTATTGTATGTGGAATCCCGAACCGAAATATGATGGAGTTTTTGACAAAACTCTCGACCTTACCTTCTATGATTTGGGCCAATGGTTCGGCTTCGACCCACTTTGTAAAGTAGTCAATTGCCACAAGGAAGAATTTTCTCTGCCTAGATGCAGGTAGAAATGGGCTAAGAATATCCATCCCCCACTGAGCGAAAGGCCAGGGGGCTGTCACTAGGTCAAGTGACTCGCTGGTTGTCTCCGAATGTTGGCATATCTTTGGCATTGATCACATCTTCGCACGAAGTCAGCCGAGTCCTTTTGGATGGAGGGCCAATAGTATCCTTGGCGTATAATTTTATACGCTAAGGACCTGCCCCCCAAGTGATCACCATATATCCACTCGTGGACCTCTCTTATGGCGTAGTCAGCATCTGACGGTCCCAAGCATTTCAGCAGGGGCTGAGAGAATGATCTTTTGTAAAGAGCTCCGTCTAAGACAACATATTGAGAGGCCATCCAGCAGATCTTTTTGGTCTCTGCCTTATCTTCAGGTAGCACACCCTCATTTAAGAACTTGATGATGGGATCCATCCAGCTGGACTCGGCCTCAATTTGGTGCACCTCCATAGCTTCTTCAGCTATACTTGGGGCTTCAAGGTGTTCAACGAAGGTGTGACCGAGGGATTCTGGGATTGTAGTGGCAAGTCAGGACAACGCATCTGCCCGGGAGTTCTCCGATTGGGAAACATAAATGATTTCGAAGTATTCCAATCGAGAAGATAAGCTTTGTACTTTTTCTAGGTACTGCACCATGGTGGGGTCTCTGGCTTCATATTCTCCTTTAACTTGATTTACCATAAACTGGGAATCCGAAAAAGCCTGGAGCCTCCGAACTCCTAAACTCTTGGCGATCCGAAGTCCTGCAAGCAGGGCTTCGTATTTGGCCTGATTATTTGAAGCATGAAAGGAGAACCGAAGTGCGTATTCCATCGTGTGACCATCGGGTTCAGCCAGTATGAGGCCGACTCCACATCCAGCAGAATTAGAAGCTCCGTCCACATGGAGCACCCAATCGAACTCCGTATTCTTCGAATTTCCTTTTTCTGTTGGATGCGCTTTGTCTTCGGACTTCCAGGTGCATTCAGCTAGGAAATCTGAAAGCACCTGGGCCTTCATAGCCGATCAGGGCTGGAAGCTGATGTCGAATTTGCTTAGTTTCACAGCCCATTTGGCTATCCTTTCGGAGATATCGGGGCATCGGAGAACGGCCTTGAGAGGCTGATTGGTCAGCACCACGATGGCGTGGGCATGGAAGTAAGGCCGTAGTCGCTTTGCTACAATTATCAGAGATTATATCAGCTTCGGACAAGGACTGAACTGACTGCTTCGTCCGAGGCGGAAAGGTATAAATAGAGCACCTCCCCCTCTCGAGGTTTAGAAAGTAAAGGCGGGGTTTCTAAGTACTTCTTCAACTCTTCAAAGGCAGTACGGCAGTCTTCGGTCCAATCAAAGCTTCGAGACTGCCGAAGTATCTTGAAAAATGGAAGACATTTCTTGGCTGAGCGAGAGATAAACCTGTTTAAGGAGGCGATCCTCCCTGTTAGTTGTTGGACTTCCTTCTTGTAGGATGGATGCCTCATGTCTTTGAGGGCCTGAATTTTCTCAGGGTTTGCTTCAATCCCTCGCTTGGTAATGAGGAAATCCAGAAACTTGCCTGAAGTAACCCCAAAGGCGCACTTTGTCGGGTTTAACTTCATTCGATGACGTCGCAGGGTGTTAAATGATTCTTCCAGATCCTGGATGTGATCTTTCTTAAGGAGGCTTTTGACGATCATGTCATCAACATAGGCCTCCAGGTTTCTCCCCAACTGCTCCTTGAACACTTTGTTAATCATCTCTGAAATGTTGCTCCAGCGTTCTTGAACCCGAATGGCACATCTTGTAGCAATATAGACCTTTGTCGGTGACGAAGGCCATTTTCTCTTCATCCCGGGGATCCATTCGGATCTGATTGTAGCCAGAGAAAGCGTCCATGAAACTTAGCAGTTGGTGGCTAGCTGTGGCATCGACCAGTTGGTTGATCTTTGGAAGAGGAAAACTGTCCTTTGGGCAAGCCTTATTGAGGTCTGTGTAGTCGATGCAGATCCTCCATTTGCCATTAGCTTTCTTTACCATTAACACATTGGCCAACCACTTGGGGTAGTGGGCTTCCGGATGAACCCTGCCTTGAGGAGCTTGCTCACCTCTTCATCTATGGCTCTTTGTCTTTTGGGGGCAAAGCTTTTCTTCTTTTGTCGGACTGGCTTATACCCAGGAGCAACTTCCAGCCGATGAGTGATTACTTCGGCAGGAATCCCTGGCATGTCCGAAGCTGACTAGGCAAAGACATCAGCATTATCCCTAAGGAAGTAGATCAGTTCCGTTCTAGTTTTTTCATCAAGCATACTTTCGACCTGTACGACCTTGGTGGGGTCCTTTTTAGTTAAGGGTACTGAGATAGTCCTTTCCATAGGTTCACCAGAATCTATAGCCAAGTCTCTCAGATCTAACTGATCCCAAGTTGTAGGATCATTAGAGTGCTTGTCCTGGATCATCAGGCATTGTCGTGCCGTTCTCTGGTCTCCTCTTACTTCTTCAACACCATTTCTGATGGGAAAGCACACCAGGAGGTAGTAGGATGACACTACAGTTCGAAATTTGTTCAGGACAGGCCGTTCCAGAATAATGTTGTAGGCTGAAGGGGTTCGGACCACCGTGAAAATAATCGACAGTGTCTTTTATCGAGATTCGGTACCGAGGGTTACAGGCAGTACTATTTCTCCCTCGGCATCAACCTGATTACCTCCAAAGCCGGTAAGTGGTATAGGGGACCTCCGTAGTTTGTCTCTAGGCAAACACATCCGAGAGAATGCATCATAGATTAAGACATCGATCGAACTTCCATTATCAACTAGGATTCGTTGTACATCATAATTGGCCATAACGGCAGAGATTACAATAGGGTCGTCGTGCGGGAGCTGAACTCCCGCAAGGTCATCGTCGGAGAAGAGAATGGCATTGTTGTCCTTGAGTCACTTCGGGACGTCGTCTTCGTCTCTTCTCCAGTTGACAGGCCAATGTATCATCCCCACATCTCCATTGGTGGGCCTTTGATTTGGCAGTTCAACCTCTTTAGGAGCCGATTGGGGGGCAATAGCTTCTGACCGAGGTCCTTGGCGACCAACGTACCATCCCAAATACCCTCTCTTGATGAGATCCTCTATTGCATCTCTCAGTTGGATGCATTCTTCGGTATTGTGGCCGTGGTCCCGGTGAAATTGACAGTATTTATTCCTGTTCCTTACGGAAAAGGATGCCTTCATGGGATGTGGCCACTGGAGATAGTTTTCTTTTTCTATCTCCAAGAGGATCTTTTCACGAGGGAGGTTGAGGGGGGTATAGGAGTCGAATCTTTCGCCCGATATTCTGGGCCTGGGAGGACTCCTTCGGCGGTCAGTATATTTATTGTTGTTGTTAAAAATAGGGGGGCCTTATCTCCTATTATTTTTCTTCTTCGAATGGGCTTCCCTTCGATTAGTCATCGATTCGTCGCCTACTCTTCAGCATAGCATATTTCTGAGCCCTCGACAGGAGCTGAGCGTAGCTTTTAGAAAACTTCTTATCCAGGAAAAAGGTGAGCCTGGATGTGCGAAGTCCCTTCTTCAATGCAGACATAGCCATGTGCTTGTTGAGATTGGGGATCTCGAGTGTGGCTGCATTAAACTTAGAGATGTAATCTCGCAGACTTTTCCTTCATTCTGGTGAAGGGGGAACAGTGTATCCGTATTCCGGGGGATCTTGCGACAAGTCTTGAAATGCAAGACAAATAATTTTTCTAACTCGGAGAAAGAATTGATGGTACTTGGACGTATGCTCGAGTACCACATCCGAGTGGCTTTCTTTAAGGTGGCTGGGAATGCGAGGCAGTACATTGCGTCTGAAGCTCCCTGGATCATCATATGGGCCTTAAAACTATCCAGATGGTCAAGAGGATCGGAGGTACCGTCGTAGGGTTCCATTTGGGGGATCCTGAAGTGTCGAGGGATAACTTCGGTCGTGACACGATCGGTGTAGGGCGGGCGCAGATCACACATCGCCAAATCATTGTGATCTCTCTACTTCCGTATTCTCGCCATCTCTGATTCGATGGCCTTGAGTTTCTCATCGTAATCAGGGAGAGTCTGCTTTGGTGCATTCTCTACGGGGATAGAGTTTTCAGAAGAGGGTGAGAAAGTTTGCCTAGGTCTTTTCTCTCTCTACGAGGAATTAGTGGGCCTAGGCATTCTTGAACTTCGACCTTCAGGAGAGGGTCGAGGATGGGGGAAGAGATGTGTGGACCTCTCTCGAGGGGCTGTCTTCCTCCAGGATCGAGAGCTATGTATGGAGGTGGCCGGTGGATGCCCCACCTGAAAAGCTCTATTTTGGAAATCCTGAACCATAGCCATGAGGTTAGTGACCTGGTTCAGGAGGGCTTCAAACTGCTGCTGTCCCACGACGATCATGGGAGGTGGAATGTCGTTCTCTACCGGGGGTGCACCCTCTAGGATGGAGCACGATTTTGACTTGTTGAGGCAACCTGAGTCCTCCCTCTTGCCATCGAGAATTTCTTACTTTCCCTTAGTCAAGGAGGAAAGCTTAACAATGCAAATTGCACGTGAGCCCCTACCTGGCGCACCAATCTGTTGATGTAGAGTCCCTTTTCTGACTGGGCGGAGCTACTGGATCACAGGCCCGCTTCCTGGTTTACCTACAAAACAAATTCATGGCCGGAATTGCTCCGGTAGGGGATACTCCGATGCCTAAGTCAAAGGCGGGCTCCAGCCACATAATGGAAAATATTCTGAGGAGGATCAGATGGAGAAGGGAAAGACTCAGATATTTAGGAGTATCTTATGCCATACCTCAAGCATTTTCTCTTACCGTTATTTATAAGGATTTGTCTAGCCTGCGTTTCCATTCTTCCTCCAGCGGTTACGATGGGAAAGTTAATTTCTTTCTCACAATTTGAAATCATGGATAGTTATTAAATGATTCTGGTGGCCAGACTGGAGGCGTTGCTGCTGGAATAACGTGCCATGATTGCACTCTGGAAATACTCGATGATAACCGTTGCTTGTCGTGTTCGTAGAGACTTGAGACAAATCGAGAGTCCATCTTCAGACTTCCCTATTAGGAAGATTTTCGTGACTGAATCAGGGAATGTCTTCGTCCTCGGACCCTTTCGAGACAGATCGGAGATCGGAGATCATGTCTTCGGCATAGATCGAGGACTTGATCTTTGATGTAGGCCGAAGACTATGTTATTGACATAAACCGAAGACCATGTCTTCGGGAGTCAGTGAAAGTCACTCCTCGGTCCAGGTTGAGGACTTTGTCTTCAGGGGCCGTAGGCCCGTTAAGAGTTTTGGCTTGCCTGTGGGTTACTTAGTTTTCTCCAAATATCTTTGTTCGAAGTTTATGGTTCAGAAGAAATGCCTTCAGCCGACTGAACCGTTGGCTGGCTCGTACTTGGACCAACATATCCCAACAGGAATCATAAAATATCATGTCATACAATCAAAATAACTCAACTATCACATATAACAAAATTATGTCTCAATTTTATGTTCCAATTTAATCATCAGTTTTCTTTAGGATTTTGAACTAATCACAGTCATGCTTTAGTCCATGATTGACAATCTTAGTATCACACGTTAACCTATAATTAACATTCTCATCTCACTCTTTAGCCTGTGACTGGCAATATGATTGTCACACTTTAGTCTATGACTAGCAATCTTAGTATCATGCTTTAATCCATAACTAGCAATCTCAGTAACCACGATCCTGCTCATGGCATGGCTAGTCCAAACACTCCTTTTTCTTGCATCACTTTATCAAATCTCAAACATATTGTCAAATCATGTTCTTTTCAAGATTTTCAATAACCAGTATCACAATCCAAATCATTCAAAAATAATATATTTGATAGAAACATATCATACAAAAATATAAATAGAAATACCGATAATCACAAATATCCATTATAAAAAATTAAAATATATAATAATTAAATAATCATGCATGCCAATGCTCATGTCCAAGGATCAAATTCATGTCATGTAAAATATATTTATAAACTGATAATTATGTCCAGAAAATTTAATATGGCAGATGCCAATTCGTACCCGGATTTTCAACTTGGTGCCAAGGGACTCACTCGACATCCTTCTATCCAGAAAATTATTCTCCTATAAAATTGATTCTAATATTAAAAATAATTTAATGGTTTAGCAATCATAGATTTAGAATTCTCTGCTAGGATTCATCAATGGTCCATCCATTAATCGCTGATCCCAACTTCACAACCTTCTTAATCCTTAGGAGATAGAAATCTTTAGAAATAAAAGATTTTAGAGAGAGAAAGTAGAGAGGGAAAATATTCTAGAGAGAGAATAGAGAGAGGGAAGAGAAGAGAGAATTTATTTTCTTTTTTTTTCTCTTCCTTTTCTTTTTTTTTTTTTCTTCTTCTTCTCTCTTCTTCTTCTGCTCGGCCTGAACAGGGGACTTCTGCTCCCCGTTCTCCTCTCAAAATCTCAAGGATCTTGCTTGAAAAAGGTTGGCCAAGGCTACGACTCATGGTGGTGTAGCCATGGGGTCATGATATGTTGTTCGATGGTGACCAACGATGCCAGAATCAAGGAAAAAAAGAGAGAAAAAGTAAGAGATTTGATCTTTTTGGATTTTTAGATAGAATCAGTGGCTGGCAATGATGTCTGAGGCCAGGAAAAGGAAAGGGAGAGGAGGAAGTCCGATGAAATCCTCACCTTGTCTTTCCTGGTGATTGTTGAGCTGAAATCTAGCAGGTATAATAAGAGTCATCCGAAGCAAAGAAAGGAGAAATCAAGAAAAAAAATGGAATGAGGGTTTTTCAGTGATGGGGATTCATAGAAGGGAGCGGTTCTTCTTATAACCAGAAAGCTTCGAATCTGGTTAGATTTCGACTCCGTTTAAGAGGAGCCTTAGCCTCTTTTTTTTGTTTTTCTCTTTTGGCCATACAGAAGATGCTCGAGTTTGTGGGGGATGTAATACGCGCTCTAGCTACCTCCTTTATGGAACAGGGTCCGTCATATGATCAGAAATGGACAAGAGATACTTTTCTGGGGAGACATATGGATCCGTGATACTCCTCTACAAACTCTCTTCCCTTCTCTCTTTCTTGGTTGCAGGAAGAAGAATAGCACAGTGGCTCAGTTCTACAACTATAGAACCAGCAGGTGGAATTTGCATTTGCCCTTCTCCACTGAACCATAAGTTAGAAGTGAACTCAGGCACCTGTCCATCCTACTCAACAACATCAATCTAAACATGGAGAAAGACCAGATTTTGTGGAAGGCTGAGGTCAGTGACAAGTTTTCTTCCAATTCATTGCATCTTTTCTTAAATTCTTCTGGTATTAAGTACCAATTTGCTGAATTTCTTTGGAAGCTCAGTGTCCCACTAAAGATTAAAAGTTTTTATGGCTTGCATGGAAAAACAAACTTAACACGAGAGAATCTGGGAAGGAAAATTGGGAGATTCATGGGTGGTTGTGCTATATGTAGTCAGGTTCCAGAATTATTAGATCATCTCTTCTCCATTTGTACTTACTTCTCAGACATTTGGAAAGTTCTTTGCTCTAACGTGTTCTTCATCCTCAATCTTCTTTCAAATATCTCTGCGTAGATTGGATCAAAAGATGCTTCCCAAAAGGGAAACAATCGGTAATTCGTATTTTGCTTGCTGTTGTGACCCGGGCATGTTGAAAACAGCATAATGTAAAGACCTTTTCTCCATAAAAACTCTTCCATACATAAGGTTGCCACTGAAGCTCTGAATCTTTTCAAGGATTGGTCCCTTCTTTGCAAATCTTCAGAACTATCGGAATTCGATAAAGTCTGGATATGGATTCAGAATGTTTATATTGAATCTTTTTGACATCCATTGTTCTTCACAGGGCTGTTTCTGTTGGTAGACTTCTGTTGGCATGGCGCAGTTGATGCTCATGGTACAAACTTCAGCTTGCCTTCAGAGAGGTATCTCCATGCGTGAATGGCCTAAAACTCTGTTTTTATTTCTCGCTCCCTCTTTTGGGGTCCATTTTTGGATCCTTTTTTTTTTTTTATATATGCAACTTTTCAACTGTCACTCACATTCCTTTCCTCTGCAATAAAGTACTAGGTGGTACCTCCCTTTTCATTTTTTTTTAAAAAAAGATTTCAATATTTAACATCACGCTTCACGATCCAGATCCCATGTCCCATTTTTCTTTACTCCTGTTCTCCGTGAGGATACCGTAATTTGTGACTAATTTTGGAATACAGAGATAAAGATCCAAAAGCTAGCAAATTATAACCTATAAATAAGTAATTGTTCACTCATAGGCCTATAAGTAACACATGATATTCAAGGACGGGAAATGGTTTGCCTACACATTGGATTTTGGAGATCCAAGAGGTATAAATGATTTTAGTGGCACTAACATGTTCAAAACAATGTCCCCGTCTGCCATTCTCTTGCGCGGAAGGACCAAGCAATTAATGATCCACTTATCGAATTGTAAATCTTTCCTTCAAGCATAGTTCATGTTGCCTCCATCATTTAAAATCATTCTCAAAATCCAAATCTATTTCTTAAATTTTTAAATAATTATTAATATATTTAAAAATGATGATTTCTATATTATAAAATTATTTTGTTTGAACGAGCTAATCATATACGAAATGTAAGGGATAGGCAAGGACGATCTTAAAAAAAACAGAGAAAAAAAAAAGTTTTTAAATGCACCAATTAAATGGCCGTAGGTGATGATGATTGTGCTGCCAATTATTCCAGCGCGCATCATTTCTCCTACGGTTTATTATTTAATTTATCTTTCTGATAACCCTGGAGGTTTTCTGAAGTGGAAGCATGGACGAACTCATTTTTTAATTTCTGGGGCGGAAGCATGAGTATTAATTAAGTTGGTTTTCTTTTTCGAGAGGTTAGGGATAAACATTGACCCAATCGACCAGATCGCCTCTCCGGGGACTAGGCTTGTCCGACACAACTGTCACGGTATCAAACTGATCCTGAAAGTGTTCAGCAAAATGGGTACTGAAAACGCCCAATCTATGTTTCCGCACACTGGGTTCTGAAAAGTCGGTTTTCAGGAAACCTGAGTCCTGAAAAAAAAAAAAAAAAAAGGAGTTCTGAAAACCTGCTGTCGTTTTGTATATCCTCGGTACTCCCTTCCCTCTGAAGTCTGAAAGCCAGCAGGAAGTTTTATTCTTTTCGTGGGGGACCCATTCCCCAATACATGTATTCGATACTATAATTATATATATATATAATATGGGGGGAAGGATCCTTCTTCCTCCCGGCCATTTAAAAAAAAAAAAAAAAAAAAATCTTTCTGACTTTATTAATTCACGAAGCTGGAACTAACTGCAGCACGTAATTTAACACGCAAATAGCGTAGTGTCCGGCTTTGACGCTCCCTGCTCATCATTACGCCAATGCCGGAAATGGGTCCAAGCGAGGTACCGGCACGAGGACCAGTGGGTGTTGCCGTGCGGCCACCATGCCCTCCTTTTCCTCCATGTCCACCCTCCCCTCCCCCCCTCCCTCGCTTCCCACCACCTCCCACTCGAAGCCCTGAACCATCGCAGCAACCGTCACGCTCACCACCTGCATGGCCAGCACCATCCCCGGGCACCCCCTCCTGCCGCTCCCGAACGGTAACAGCTGGAAGTGCTGCCCCTTGACATCGATCGTCTCCACGTCCGACATGAACCTCTCCGGCCGGAACTCCAGCGGGTCCTCCCAGTAGCTGGGGTCCCTCCCGATAGCCCACAGGTTAACCATGAGGACGGTGTCGGCCGGGATGTCGTAGCCGCCGACGTGGATGTCTTTGGTGGTTTGCCTGTGGGCCACGGGGGCCGCAGGGTGGAGCCTCATTGTCTCTTTCATGACTGCTTGGAGGTAGTGCAGGTTCGGGAGGTCGGTCTCCTCCACCACCCGGTCCTTGCCGACGACCCGGTCGATCTCTTCTCTCACCTTCTCCAGAGCTTCGGGATGGTTGATGAGCTCGGCCAGTCCCCATTCAATGGTAGCAGCAGAAGAATCGGAGCCGGCAGTGAAGATATCCTGCATACGATCGAGAATAAGAATTCAACTGACAAGTAGAGCAAATTCTATAAAACGAAAGGTATCATCCAGGAAATAAAAGATCAAGACTATCGAAGAGAGAGTAGAGCAAGGTAAAACTGACAAGTAGGATTGGCAAGTATTCAACTTAGGGTCATTTTGAATATTTTTATAAAATTGGAATGAAAATTCTGTGGAAAATAACTCTATCGGTCCAACTAATGTGTATTTTTTAAAAGCAGTCCAAATCCAACCTTGGTCCTTGCCTTTGGACTATAAAAAGCAAAAAAAGATCCAATCTTATAAAAATATCCATTGTATAATTAGTCAAATAATTGGCTAGAGACTTAAATGCAAAGATAAATAAGAAATACCTAAAGGCCTGTCAAACAATTTATGGGCACTCCATTTAGTTAACTTAAATACAAGAGAGTTCCTGTATAAAAAATAATAAGACAACGCGATCCTACCCCTTAAAAGTCTGTTGGCGCAGCATAAAATTAAAAAGTAGGTACGCAAGAATTCAACTCAATCATCTAGAATTTCAGCCAAAAAGTAGTCAAACAAGATGTGAGGTTTACTAGTCTAGGCTGCTAAGAGAATACAAACCTTGTGGATTACCTATCTCATTAAAGTCTCCTTTTTTTTTTTTTTGTGATACAGACGCCTCATTAAACTCTTCGATAGTCTTCAAAAACCTTGTTGAATCAAGCTTTGAGATGGTGCGAAGAGAGTGGCTTGTGCTATTGTGCACAACTCGAATGGCATGATTTGAACATGATTTAATGTTACCCCAAACATAATTAGTAATATTAATTTGGATGAATTTGTAGTAAAAGTTACATTTGCTGGCCAGCTACGTACGAAACTAATTACTCCATTTAAATTTACTAGGATTGATCCAAAATATTTACTTTATACTTTAAGATATACTATATATGCATGTACATAAAAAAGACAAGAGCATATTTGGATGCTTTCATGACATCTACATCAAATATTTACTGTAGCTTGTTTTTGGTACAATAATTATTTCAAATATTTCTTGCCAGTCGCTGTTTGTTCATTTGGTGGGTACCTATCTATCTGAATGAAAATCTTAGGTTCAAATTTGAATGGTCATAAATAACTTCGATCTTCTAAAAATAGAAAAAATAACTTTCTGAAGCATTGTGGAATAAGTCAGTCGTGGGAGGCCGAAACAATTCTTTTGGTTAAGAAAACTTTAGAACCCTGGCCAATTTGCAATGCTTGTAATCACTTTTTTCCTGAAAGAATTCGGCACCGCGATCTTGACTGCAGGCTCTATTTTTTGCGCGAAAGAATTAATGATCGATCTTTCGCGAACTTAATCATCGATGGCATTCTGCACAGTTTTTGAAGTATAATATTAGTTTCGTGATTTGTGCTGTGAATGGAAGGAAGCGATCTGTTGTGCTTTTAATGCTGTGCAACATGCGATCCAACGGTTGAGGCCGCTAAAACAAATAAACAATCAATCATTCTTTTGCATGAAAGATACAACCCATACACCAGTAGTTATGCTTGGTTTTCATTGATTTAATTCTCCCCCATCGCTGTCCCACTCCTTACTTTGGACCATGTTAATTATGCGGGCATGCAAGTGGATATTAAATCCGGTTCTCAAGAAGGTCAAACCTAAAAGGGTGGAGAAATGTTAAATAGAATACTTCATAATGGGTTAAAGGCCACAAGTGTAATGAGTAGTTTTCTTATTTATATATGTCTGTGGTATTACCATACAAATTCTAGATCGATCCACTTCCACCGGGGCTGCAAATATTATACAGTGAAAAAAATATGAACGGGGAAATATAACCATAGGAAGAAAGAAAAAAGGTATTTATTATAATAAATACATACCAAGATGAAGCCTTTGATGTTCTCTCTGCTGAGCTTCATCTCTGCGTTGTCATTCTCGGCCGCATCAAGCAAGATGTCGAGCAAGTCCTTCACCTCGTCCTCTACCCCACATCCCATCTCCTTCCTCCTCCTCCTCTTCTCCTCCTTCCCTCTTATGATCTTCTCCATCAAAGAGTCGAACCTCCGGTGCACCTCCCTCACCCTCTTCCCCAGCCCCTGGAGGTCCAGGTTCTTGCAGAAGCCGATGTAGTCGGCGATGTTGAAGGCCCCGACAAGCTCCGCCACCTGCTTCACTAGCTCCTGAGCCTCCTCGGTCTCCCCTCCGGCCCCCGATGATGTCGTGCTGGCGGCCATCCTCGTGACTTCATTGTTCGTCATCTTCATTATTTTCGAGCTCATTTCGACGGGCTCACAACGTGCTGACTTGTCAAGAACCGCGCGAAGGAGGTCAAGGAGCTCGACGCGACGGACGGGGCGGAGAAGGTTGACGGTCCGGGGGCCGAGGAGCTCGGACATACAGAGACGCTTGACGAAGCGCCAGTAGGGACCGTAGGGGGCGAAGGCGAAGCCAGCGGCATCGTAGGCGAAGCAGCGGGCGGCGGCGGTCTGCGGGCGGTTGGAGATGGCGGTGTCGTAGGTCTTGAAGAGCTCGCGGGCAACATCCGGGGAGGAGGAGATGACACAGAGAGTGGAGCCGAGGCGCAGGCTGAAGAGGGGGCCGTGGCGGGTGGCGAGGCGGTAGAGGGTCTGGTGAATGGGGGGCCGGAGGAGGTGCAGGTGGCCGATGATTGGGAGGGCCAGGGGGCCCGGTGGGAGGCAGCGGCTGCTAGACCGGGCCTTGAAGAGGGTGGCAAGGAAAATGATTGAGATGAGGGAGATGACGAAGAAGGCCAGGGAGGCGAAGTCTACTTGTTCCATGTCTAGGCAAATCGGCAGAGCGAGAGAAAAGCGAGTCATGAGCAAGAGACACGAAGGAAAGGTTGGAATCAATGGATATGTAAAGGATCAGTTTGGTTCGGAGGGGATAGCATGGTCAATGAAAACAAATTTAATAAAAATTATTTTCTCAAGAAGGCATCTGTTTTTCAAGGAAAAATGTTTTCCCACCAACCCAAAACGAGTCCAAAATGGCAGCAGCATTAACATTGCATGGATTGCGCTGCAAGGAGACTGGCGACCTTGATGGGTGATCGGACGAATCGCCTAGTGTTGTGTTCGCGCGGAAAAAGCGGGGACGAGGCTTATCAGTTCTACAAGATTGGTATAACATATCGTTTTCCCTGGTTCCGTAATCCATAGGTCTATGTTTGACAAAATGGCAAGCTCGCACACCCTGAATGCTTCTCGGATTACGCATGCAAGATGATGTATGGAAATGTAACCCGACCCAACTGCCATATCGGTATAAGAAAATAAAAAGTGTAAGTTTTGACTTTTGACACTCGGTAGATCCAAATGAAGGTTTGATGCACTCTGGCTTTTTGGATCATGTATCGGCGTGACTTTTAATATGTGTTCATTCCATGTGGAGCATGATCATATTTTCACACGTCATGGAAAGAGATGGTTATCAGGTCGGGTCAGATATAAACGGGTTGGATTATAAATGAAACGGGTTAAAAAAATTGAAATCTGAAGTTGACCTGTTTATTAAACAGATCAGATTTTAAAACTTGAACATGTTCCACTTAATAATATTGGATAACCTGATCCAACCCATTTAACCTATTTATCTAGTCCAACCCGAACCTGTCTAACCTATTTATCTCATTATCTTGATCCAACCAATTAACCCAATCCAAAATTTATTTAATAAGCAAAATAATTATTTGCTAACAGGAATATACCTAAAATTATAAGGGAAAATAAAATAAATAAAATGTAAAAAAAAAACAAAATAGGCATAAAGCAAAGAATATACTATACGGGAGGGGGAGCGGGTGGTGCGATGGGGGGTGGAAAGCTCCGATAGGGGGGCGGTGGGGTCCTAGCCATCGTTGCTATCATCGCTGGTAGGCTAGTGGGCCATGGTAGGCATGTGCCGGGCAGTAGAAGTTGGCAATGCCAGAGGAGCATGTGTGGACATGATGATGCATCGAGGACATCATTGGTGACGACGGTCCCCGACCATCTTTAAAAATGTAGAGTTCATTGATCTATTCGTTGTCATGGCCAGCGACCTTCTAGTCTTCTTTTGGCTTTCGATCCCATCACTGTATCCTCAGCTCCTAGATCCTCTCCACCCAATTCATCCACTTCTTCGTCTCCAATCCCACCTCCTCCTCTTTGCTCTCCTCCAAATCAATCAATCTCATCCCCATTCACCACCTTGGAGTCAAATAGAAACAATCAGATGGAGTTGGGGATGAGAGAGAACAGATTAACTGAGTGGCTAGTTTTGAGCTTCGCACATGCTGCCCCATGGCGGTAGGGCGTGGGATGCTAAGGGAGCCCCACCCACCGTAGGATGCTGGGGGAGCACCGGAGATGGAGCTCCGACTGTGGCCACCGCATCTTAGCGAGGTCATTGCCAATCCCATCGTCATGCTTGCTGCGTTGGTCCTCGTTGCTTCTTCGATATGCTTGATGGAGAGAAGGGCAAAAGGTTCTAGAGAATCGAGATGGCGGAATCCAAGATATCAACGAGCCAGACTCGATGTGACATTATAACAGCAGGCTATGGGAAGCAGGCTAGCAGGGTTTAAATTTCAAGCATCGCATTAAGAATACAATAAAATTTAAATGGATAAACAGGTAGATCCGACCTGTTCTGATCCAACTCATGTAATAAATGGGTTAAACGAGTTAATCGGGTTGAGAGATTAAAAGTTGAACATGATCTAAATAATTAAATGGGTTAAACAGGTTGACCCATTTATAACCCAAACTTGTTTAGTCTAAATCCAAATATATTTAAGGGAGGTCAAATACGGATTAGGTAGATAGGTCAAGTTGCATTTTGCCACCCCTAGTCACATGGAAGATTCAAGCTTCTATGTTATATTGATCTATCACTAAAGGAAAAAAGGCAAAAGGCAATTATTTGTTCCTGATGTTAGGAGGAAGCGGCAAGAAGTAGTACATGACTGCTGATGCTTTTTAAATGTGTCGGTAAATAATGATGCTTTTAAGTAACGAAAAATATAGTATCGAGAGGCACAAACATATGTTGATGCTTTTACGAGCATCGTCTAATAATAATGCATGATAATATTAGATGATGCTTTAAAGTATCGGCAACTGATGATGCTTTAAAGCATCAGCAACTAATAATGCTTTAACATTGGAATTTTTACCCCAACAACTCAGTGACACCATTTTTTGGCACATTTTTTCTTTCCCTGCACATTATCTCCTCCTCATATCCCTAATAAAACCCTCCCATCCTCCCATCCTCTCCATATTTCATTTCTTGATGGATTCGCTGCAAATTGGCCTCCTTCTTGGTGGATTCGCAATGAATTAGCCTCCTTCCTTCCGGTGTTGATCCTCTCGTTGGCTCGCCATCACCGGCACCTTCATCATCAAGTTCACTGCCAGCTTACTTCCTTCTAACATTGATCCTCTCGTCGGCTTTGCCGCGCTTCATTCAAGAGCATAACAGGTTCGATCTTATCTCAAACACTAGTTTTTCTTTTATTATTATTTTTTCGTTGATATAGTTTGAATATCCAAGGAAGGGGTTGTGGGCAACTGATGCCCGCCCATCAGATCGTTGCCCCATCGCCTAAACACCACCGGTCAGCCCTAGGCAACCATGTCAGGCAGCGTATGGGAAGGAGGGGTCACAGCCTTCTTTGCCTATTTTTTTTTTTTTTTGGATTGATCAATCTTGGAAGACCAACAGCGAAGAGAAGTGGGCAACTGACACTGCCACCCACCTGTATCACTGTCAGCCTAAACTATATGGCAGCTAGCGACCCTGTCCGGCCACCTAGTTAGATGAAGAAGGGCACTGGAAAAAGCAAGGTCCATGACATCTGTCCAATTTTTTTTTATTTTAAATCCCCCGTCTCCATTGGTTAGCAATCAGGTAATGAGGAGGTCTGATCGGGCTTTGTCCAACATGATATTTTCTTCAAATCCCCCGTCTCTATTTGCCAAATGGAGCTCAATGCAATATTTTCTTGAGCGGAGAAAGTTGATCACATGTAAGTTAACATGCCAACAGAAGTCTTTGGATTTGCCATTCAAGCCACTATCAGCTTTTAAATTGAAAACTTTAAAAGCCTTTGCATCTTGATCATTTGGTGGGGCTCATTAAACTATAAGCCCATCTAATTAAATTATATATTTCATTTATTTATATGCTTTCTTTAAACTTTTAATAGTAAACACCTCATGATAGACCCAGATTGCGTCATAGATTAACACTAACAATGGAAGAGGGTGCAATCATTCTTAATCTTATGGATTAAAGTATTGATCTACTTTGCAAAAAAATATTAGGTATTAGGTATGATACTAAAGTCAGCTCGATTAAAGTAATCGACTCAAGGATCTTGTCTAGAATGAAGTAATGGATTGGATTGAGGAACACGACAATATAGACATTGGGAAGCACATGGGTTCTATCAAGAAAATCCAAAATTTCCTCCACAACCATTTAATTATTTGACCGTTTTATTTTTAATTTGACCAAAAATTGCTTTTAATGATTTGATCATTATAGTTTTTAATGTTTTGACCGTTGAAGTTTTAATTATCTGATCCTTATACTTTTGATTATTGGACTTTTAATTTTCTGACCGTTGGATTCTTAATTAAATTTTAATTGGCCAATAAAAATCCAGATGGTCAAATTTTGGATGGCTATAAAAAGATCATCTTGGAGGCCTAAAGTGAGAAGTCATGTTTTCATGTTTTCATACTCTTTTTCAATCTAATATTTTCTCCTCCAAATTTCTTTTCTTCTTTTAAATTTATTTTACTAGGTACTGAAAAAGTCTCCATCAACCTCTTCCACGATCATGCTCGTAGGTGAAAGAATCTTGGTCACATCTTGGGATAGTGTTTTCGATAATTCCTGCACGAGGGACGAAAATATGTCTTAAAACAGTGTTTTATATATTTGTGAGCATGAATTAGATTCTTCGATTTCATGTAAGTATTTTATCATTCTTCTATAATTAAATCCTTTATTAGTTTTCTTTAATCATATCCATGATTTTTTAAAATCATGTCTTAACAATCTAAGACATATTTCATCTAAAAATAAAAATAATATTAAATTTATTAGTAACACCATAAAGAGATTTATATGAAACAGATTTAGGTTGCTGAAATTTTAGATTTATAAATTATACCAGATTTAAGTATACTTGTCTTTGATTTTCTCGTTTTCGAAACCTGATGAGGGCGGACCCTCCCTAAAATCCTTTTTTTTTTGTTTCGTGGTCACTGCATTTTCTTTATTTGGACTCACGTTGCCCTAATTCCCCTCAGTTCCACTCCACGGTCCAACCCCACGATGGCCGCCTCCACCTTCCATCTCTTGCTTCAACTCTCTCATCTCTTCGCTTTCCACTTTGTTCAAAACGTCCACCCGGCCACCACCTCATGCTACACCCTCATCTTTAGCTTCGGTGACTCACTCGCCGACACCGGAAACGTTCTCTCTACTCCGGCAGCAACGACAACGGAGCCATTGCCCGGCTTCCTTATGGCGAGACTTACTTCCATCGCCCCACCGAACGGTTCTCCGATGGGCGACTCATCATCGACTTCATTGCACAAGACATCGGATAACTGCTCGGGCCACCGTGTCTAGAAGGTCCTGGTGATCATGGATTCCAGCAAGGCGCTAACTTTGCGGTGGCAGGGGCGACGGCACTCGGCAACGACTTCCTTGGGGAGAAGGGACTCGATGTTAACTGGACCAAGTACTCAGTGGGTACTCAAATCGAGTGGTTCAAGCAACTGCTGCCTTCACTATGCTCCTCGAGTTCTGGAAGACGTCGCATTATTTGATTGAAGTCCATTTCACATGCTGCTGTTCCCCACCAAACAAAGGGGAACAAAGATTATGTTGTCGTTTTTGCACAGCCAATAACTCGGTTTGGGCAAATGCTGAACCATTTTAGAGAAAACAAAGGCAGGGCAATGGAGACTCAATGTGCAGAGGTAATCATCCATGTGTTTGATCTGTTAGCTTAATCAGTCATATGGTGAGTATTCTGTGCATTGTCATATTTATTCAAGGCTTTGCTTGTTAACTGTGCAGTTTTCTTTATAAGTACGTAACAATCTCCACACAACAATGTAATCATATTTATCACAAATGTTAGCTTATTTGTGCAGTTTCTCCTTTTGATATATTTAGTGAGTAATGTGTTTACGTGTGCAATATGATCAAATTTGTGATCCTTGTTTTGTAATTTTTTTGACGATGCATGAAGATGTGGTATAGTATGATATGGATATGAAGTGCCAAGATGGATATCTCCTATAATATTTATGCTTACAAATGAGATTTGCAGTGGATACTATTGGGGGACGCCGGCTCAACTAAATATATCTCCAGCTCAGGAGACCGGTCGGGTTCTCCCCCGGGCCGGCCGCCCGTACCAAGAGAACCAACGATGGCTCAGGAGTGTCGTAACGCCTCCTTTGGACTAGTCTTCCGATAGGTCGAAGACAAAGGTCCGAAGACTACCGCTCCGGATCTACGACGTCCACCACCCAACCGATCGCCATCGCCGAAGAAGTCCGAAGGTAACTCCATCGATGAAGATCGAAGATGACTGATCCGAAGAAGTCCGAAGAAGAAGAAGGCCCAAGACAAATCTCCAATCTACCACAAATCCCCGAATGGGGGATGGCTATCGCGACCTAAAGCATAACTGCCATCCCCAACTCCGACCGTTTCGGGCTGGCCACGCGTTCAGTAGTCACTCTCCCATAATTCCAGACTGGTCCTAATGGAGCGACAACCGCCCCTGGACAAACGGCAACCGTCCCTCATTGTATGTGGGGTGTAGTTAACCGACCGCATGTCAACCAGAGGCAAGTTAAGCCTAACCCAGGCCAGTGCCCAACTATTATAAATACTAGTAAGAGGGGACACTCAAGGGGAGTTGGACATGACGATACTTTTGCTATCTTCCTGCCTTCTCAGAGACTTTCCATTCTGTTGCTCGAACCTCTTACTTACTTAGGCATCGGAGTGTCTCCCATCAGAGAAAATCTAGTCATGGGACTTATTTTGCAGGTGCCAAGAGAGGCAGACTAGTGGTTCAGCGACTTGGCTCGTCCAACGGAGGTTCTAAGCCAACAAATTGGCGCGCCAGGTAGGGGGAGGGGAGACAAGGGTTGAACTTGGTAGTCTGCGTTGATCCAAGCCGACTACTCACTAGAAGCCCCCTCTTCGGGAAAGGGAAGTAAGAAAAAGCCACAATGGCAAAAAAAAGAATGCAGAATGTCTCAGCAAGTAGGAGTCATCCTCCCTCTTAGAGGAACAACCCCCCGGTAGAAGATAATGTCTCGACCCCCACGTTGGTGGTTGGACAGCAACAATTCGAAGCCCTTCTGAGCCGAGTCGATACTTTGATAATTATGGTTCAAAATTTTCAAGATGTAGCCCTTCAGATAGGGCATCTACCAGCCACTTCTAGATGTAGTCACCGACCCCGGGGGAAGGGAGACTAGCATCGTTGGTCTGTCCAACCTTCCCCTGAAGAGAGGCTTTCCCCAGAGGGCCGAAGCTCTTGACTTCCAAAGCCGACCGACGTATCACGGAGGGGGAAAAGATCTAGATGATCTCCTTCAGTTTTCTCAGAGGATTCCACTCCCGAGAGGGAGGCGCCGAAGGAAGCTTGCCCTGAGTACGAGGAAAAGCTCAAGGTCTTCAAGTCGCAGGTTGCGAAGCTTCGTGACCAGAGGAGGGATGACAAGATCACCGCGTACGATCCCCGTCCCCCGTTCACTCCTCACATCATGGCCGAAGCTGTCCCTCGGCATTTTAGGATCCCTCAAATGGAATCCTATGATGGCACCACCGATCCACTTGACCACCTGGGCGGTTTCAAGGCCCATATGATGATTCAAGGGGCCTCCAATGCGTTGCACTGCCTCGCCTTCCCTGCCATGCTAAAGAAGGTGGCTCGAATATGGTATTCGAGCATATGCTAAGGTACCATCGACTCTTTTCCTAAATTGAGAAAAATGTTCGTTTTATATTTCAGGACCTGCTGGAAGACCCCCCGGAATACGGATACCTTATTCCTCTTCCATCAGAAGGAAGGAGAGAGCCTCCGAGACTACATCTCTAGGTTCAACTTGGCTATCCTCGAGATCTTGGATCTCAACGAACATGTAGCCATGTCCGTCCTGAAGAAGGGACTTCGATCGTCCAGGCTCACTTTCTTCCTGGACAAGAGATTCCCCATAAGCTATTCTGAGCTTTTGTCGAGAGCTTAGAAATACGCCGACGCCGAGGAACAGGCGACGAATCGGAGGCTGGCCTAAGAGAAATCCATCCCGAGAAAGAAAAGCAGTAGGGGGCAGGATCCCCTGATCCTCAACAACAACAACGACTCTGCACGGAGGCGAAGTCCCAAGCCTAGAGCATCGGGCATGAAATTCGACTCCTACACCCCCTCAATCTTCCCAGAGAGAGGATCCTGATGGAGATAGAAAAAGAAAGTTATCTCCAATGGCCGCGTCTCATGAAGGCATCCTCTTTCGCGAGGAACAGGAACAAATACTGTAGATTCCTCTGGGACCATGGCCACAACATCGAAGACTGCATCCAACTCAAGGATGCTATTGAAGATCTCATTAAAAGAGGCTACTTAGGACGGTATGTCGATCATCCGAAACCTAGGCTTGAGGCCACGACCCCCCAGAGGGCCCCTGAGGAAGCCGAACTACCCAACCAAAGATCCATCGATGGAAGGGTGGGAATGCTACATCGGCCGACCAATTGGAGGAGAGCCGAAGATGATACCCCGAAGTGGCTCAAGGACAACAACTCTATATTCTTCTCCGATGATGACCTTGTGGGAGTTCAGCACCTACATGATGACCTATTTGTAATATCGGCCATTGTGGCTAACTATGATGTAAGGCATATCCTAATTGATAATGGAAGCTCTACAGACGTCTTGCTCTACGACACGTTCTCCCAGATGTGCTTACCTAAAAATAAATTATAGAGGTCTCCTCTACCACTGACGGGGTTCGGAGGGAACTAGGTTGAGGTTGAGGGCAAAATAATGCTGCCCGTAACCCTTGGCACCGAACCTCGCCAAAAGACGCTCCCCATCAATTTCGCAGTGGTTCGAACTCCTTCAGCGTACAATGTGATTTTGGAGAGGCCCGCCTTAAACAAATTTCGGACCATAGTGTCAACCTACTATCTCCTAATCCGTTACCCCACCAAGGGAGGAGTAGGGAAAGTGAAAGGTGACCAAAGGGCCGCACGACAATGCCTGGTGATCCAGGACAGACAATCGGTCAACTCCCCAACCCCCGATCAACTCGACCTGAGGGATCCATCCGAAGACTGTGGGGAGCCGATGGGAAAAACTGTGCCGGTACAGCTAACCAAGGAAGACCCCACCAAAGTTATACAGATTGGGAGTCTACTTGATGAGGCGACAAGGGCGGAGTTAAGCCGCTTCCTCAACAATAATGATGATGTCTTTGCCTGGTTAGCCTCAGACATGCTCGAGATTCTGGCCGAAGTAATCACCCATCAACTGGAGGTCATCCCCGGTTACAGGCCTGTTTGACAAAAAAAAAGGAGCTTTGCCCCTGAGAGGCAGAAGGCAGTAGACGAAGAGGTGAACAAACTCCTTAAAGCTGGGTTTATTCGGGAGACACATTATCCCGAATGGCTGGCAAATGTAGTGATGGTAAAGAAAGCTAGTGAAAAATGAAGGATCTGTATTGATTATACAGACCTCAATAAAGCATGCTCAAAAGACAGCTTTCCCTTACCGAAGATTGACCAATTAGTCGATGCCACCGCAGGCCACCAACTGTTAAGTTTTATAGACACCTTCTTCGGATACAACCAAATAAGAATGGACACTCAAGATGAAGAGAAGATGGCCTTCGTCACCGAAAATGACCTTTACTGCTACAGAATGATGCTATTCGGACTAAAGAATGCCGGGGCAACATTTCAAATGCTGATCTGTAAGGTGTTTAGAGAACAGCTGGGAAAGAATATGGAGGCATATGTCGATAACATGATTGTGAAGAGCCTCCTTAAGGTGGACCATATCAAAGACCTGCAAGAGTTGTTTGATGCCCTACGATGTCATCAGATGAAGCTGAATCCGATGAAGTGTACTTTCGGAATGATATCAGGCAAATTCTTAGGGTACTTTGTCATCAAGCAAGGAATTGAAACCAACCCTGAGAAAATTCAAGCCATCCAAAATATGAGGCACCCTTCTTGCAAGAAGGAGATACAACAGCTAACCGGGAAGGTTTCCTCCCTAAGCCGATTCATTTCCCGGTGCACCGCGAAATGCCTCCCTTTCTTCAAAGTGCTCCGACAATCCCGGGACTTCAAATAGATCGAAGACTGTCGTCTCACTCTTGAAAAGTTGAAGAAGTACTAGGAGACCCCACCACTACTCTCTAAACCCCGAGAAGGCGAGACTCTCTGTCTATACCTCTCTGCTTCGGATAAGTCCATTAGCTCAGTTATCATCTGAAATGAGAAAGACAATCTTCAAAAGTCGATCTACTACATTAGCAAAGTCTTGCACGATGCTGAGACGAGATACTTTAAGATGCAAAAACTTATCTACTCACTCGTAATTACGGCAAAGTGACTGCAGCCCTATTTCCAGTTCCACACCATCATGGTTTTGATAGACCAACCCCTCAAGGCCATCCTCTGCTATCTTGATACCTCCGGAAAGATAGCCAAATGGATTGTAAAGCTGAGCAAATTCGACATTGACTTCCGACCTAGACTGGCATGAAGGCACAAGTACTACCGGACTTCATAGCTGAATGCACCTGGAAGCTCGAAGACAATCTGTAATTCACCGAAGAGGAAGGGGCAACCTCGAAAGACACAGAGTCGGTCTGGCTACTCCATGTGGATGGAGCCTCCAACTCCGCCGGATGCGGTGCAGGCCTTATATTAGCCAAGCCAAATGGCCATACGGTGGAGTACACGCTCCGCTTCTCCTTCCACGCTTCGAACAACCAAGCCGAATATGAAGCCCTCCTTGTGGGGCTCCAAATCATCGAAAGCCTAGGGATTCGAAAGGTCCGGGTATTCTCGGACTCCCAATTGGTGGTGAACCAAGTTAAAGGCGAGTTCGAGGTTCGAGACCCAATAATGGTCAAATACTTGAAAAAAGTGCGGATCATGTCCTCCCAATTGGGATCTTTCAACATCACCCATGTGCCAAGATCCGAAAACTCTCAAGCCAATGCCCTCTCCAAGCTCGCTACTACTAACCTGGACTCCCTCGGTCATACCTTTATAGAACATCTCGAAGTTCCAAGCATAGCCGAAGGATCATCAGGAGTTCACCAGATTGAAAATGAGCCCAGTTGGATGGACCCCATCCTCCAATTTCTGGATAAAGGCATAGTGCTAGAAGACAAATGGGAGGCCAAGAAGGTTTGATGGATGGCATCTCAGTATATTATCCTGGATGAAACCCTATATAAAAGGTCCTTCACCCAACCCCTGTTGAAATGCCTGGGACCATCGGATGTCGACTATGCCTTGAGAGAAGTACATGAAGGCATCTGTGAAGACCATTTGGGGGATAGATCCCTGGTGTATAAAATAATACATCAAGGATATTACTGGCCAACCATCTAGAAGGACTCCGTGGACTTCGTCCGAAGGTATAAGCAGTGCCAAAGATATGCCAATGTCCAGAGGCGGCCCGCAAGTCGATTGACCCATCTTGTTGCACCCTGGCCCTTTGCTCAATAGGGCATGGACATCCTTGGCCCGTTCCCACGGGCATCCGGCCAGCAAAAATTTCTCCTCGTCGCCATCGACTACTTTACCAAGTGGATCGAGGTCGAATTCCTGGCACACATCACCGAGGCAAAGGTCGGAGGGTTCGTAAGTAATTCTATCATATTCCACTTAGGGATCCTCCATGCCATAGTCACTGACAATGGGAGGCAATTTGATAATTCGAGGTTCAGAGACTTCTGTGCCCAGTATCATATACTCCATAAGTTGACTTTTGTTGGTCATCCACAGTCCAACGGGGAGGCCGAAGTAACGAATCAGACTATCCTTCATGGTCTGAAGACTCGACTGAATGATGTTAATGGACTCTGGGTCGAGGAGCTGAATTCTATCCAGGAGCTAAATTCCATCCTTTGGGAATATCGAACGACCCCCAAAATAGCTGCTGGTGAATCTTCATTTAACTTGGCCTACAGCATCGAGGCGATCCTTCCAATAGAAGTCACATTGCAATCTCTGAGGACCGATGGGTACCAAGAACCTGAAAACTTGGAGCACCGAAGAATAGACTTGGATCTACTGCAAGGCATCGGGCTCCAGACTCAAATAAGGATGGCGGCATACCAACAAAGGGTCGCCAAGTACTACAATTCCAGGATAAAGGAACGTATCTTCCACCCCGAAGATTTGGTGTTGCGGAGAGCCAAAGTATCCAGGTTAATGGACCAAAGCAAACTCTCTCCTAATTAGGAAGGCCTCTATCGGGTCAAAGAAACCATATGCCCGGGGGCATATCGACTCGAAACTTTAGATGGTGTCGTGCTGTTGCGGCCTTGGAATGTAGAGAATCTCTGCAAATATTATCAATAAAAGCCCCCCCAGGGGAGGCTTCATCGAAAATCCATCCAAAAATGGCTCAGGTTAACCTGTCTTATCGCCGATTCACAATACAAGATGGCCTCGATAACCTGAACCCACAACAAAAAGGGGAGAGGAGCACAGAGGTGGGTCTGATCCACCTATCTCATTGGTATGTCCGATGAGTGTGAAAAGAAGGCCCAAGCAGGCCATCTTACAATCACCCAAAGGCGCAAGGAATTGTTCACATAACCTACCCTACGGAAAATTTGAAGACGCGTCGAGGCAGACCTAAGTAGCCTGCCTTGATATTGAGCATAGAGGTGGGTATGATCCACCTACCTTATCGGTATGTCCGACGAGCGCAAGAGGAAGTCCCAACCAGGCCTTCTTATGATCACCCAAAGGTGCAGGGAATGGTTCACACGACCTACCCTATGGAAAATCCGAAGACGCGCCGAGGTAGACCTTAGTAGCCTGCCTTGATTTTGAGCGCAAAGGAGGTCCGATCCACTTACCTTATCAGTATATCCGACGAGCATAAGAAGAAGGCCCAACCAGGCCTTATGATCACCCAAAGGCGCAAGGAATGGTTTACCTAACCTATCCTACGAAAAGTCTGAAGATGTGCCGAGGCAGGCCTAACCAACCTGTCTTAATATCAAAAAATGTCGGGGCACGACTGATCCAGCCGCCCCACCGATACGATCGATGAGCATGAAAGAAAGATCCAGGAAGGTCTCCTTACGGTCGACTAAAGATGAAAGGAATCGTCTAGACGATCTATCCTACGAAAGACTCGAAGACATATCATAACTATGCCCGAGAACCCGTGCCCGATATCATTTCAAAGACAAGTGCCCTCATTCAAAAGCATTTCACTTAAAAGGAAAGGAGATTTCATCATATGGCAAAAAAAAAAGGAGAAAGAGGGAGGAGAGAAATTTAAGAGGCACTCGCAGGCCCCTTCCCCCATGGACGGGTGGCAGTAGACCCCCGCCGGACATCCGGAGAGGCGTTGTCTCTAGCCACCTCCTCCTCGGACTCCGATTCTCTTTTGAAGTTAGAATCATCCTCGTGCCCGGGATATGGGATCAAGGGCCGAATGTTCTCCAGCCCCTTCAAATTATAATAGTGGAAGGCCTTGTCTCTATGCTCTCGGAACCCCCGATGGTAGGAGTCCAGGACGGCTTCGACGACTTCATCATGGAAAGCTTGCGACCCCAGAAACCTGGTCATAGCCTCCATGGCCTCCTTCTTCGCCTCCTCCACCGTCGCAGCCGCTGTGATTGCCCTGGCCTTCACCTCTTCCAGTTGAGAACGGAGGTCTGCACCTCCTTTTCCAGGCAGGCCACCTTCTAGGCCTAGAAGGAGTCATCATCTTTCCTATGGACCTCAATGCTAGGTCCCTCTCCGTGTTTCATAGTGGCCCCCCTTTTACGGGACATCTCACGCAGATCCTGAAGGGAGAACTTCATAAGACAACGCAAGAAGAACAAGAATGACATTAGAGCAAGATGTCCACTCCTCCACGACTTCAGAATCTCCTAGAGACTGCGAGGAGGAATACTATTTAATGGCCCACAAGTTTGACATTTCGCGTGCTCCTCTAAAAAATGTGCGCTCAAAAATGGCATGCACTTGCAGAGGATGTGAACCATGTTCCAAACCAGGCCAACCGGACGAAGCCACATACCAAGACAGTGCTTCAAAATCGGTGCAACGTTCCTGCGGGCTCAATGGCCGACTCCGAAAAGAGTGCATTCGATGGTGCCTAGGTGGCATAGAAGGCGTGACCCCTCGAACACCGGCACACTCGACATTAATACAGCGCATGTATCGACCCGACACTCCTCCCCCTCTCGGTACCAAAAGCAGGGCGACACTTGTCTCCTGTATAGTTATTGGATTCTAGAAGTCATCATGATGAGTGGCTGACTGCTGGGGGATTTCGGTTCGAAGGCCCAGTCGAAACCCCCTCGAGTCGACCACTCGTATCCAAAAGAAAAACGAAGACAATCCAAGGTCGCCGTGATGCTTCTATTGGGTCAATCCTCGGCCCATACCCAAAGCATCGACCCCAAAGACTCGACTTCGACCAACTACCACTGAATGATCTGCTAGTCCTCTAAGTGCCGATTCAACGAGGGCCAGCGTGAAGAGGACCAGTTCAAGGAACGCTAGTCCCAAGAAAGCAGCCACCCTATTTTTCCAAGTTCTTCGAAGAAATCCCCCACGGGACATACTAACTCAAACGCCTGTTTGACTAGAAGTTTCGAGTTTCATTTAAGATAAGATGGTGATCACACATCATTCCTTTGGCAAAAGAAAGAGAAAAAGATACAAGGTCCAAGGCCTGTGAAGCTTTACTCAAGGGCGGGGACTTCGGGACTGATGGGAAGGAGGATTTCTTCAGTCTGAATTGGAACCCGGTTCTCTTCAGCCTGGGCTTCTTTTGCTCGGGCCACTTCAACTTGAGTCAAGGTTGTCGAACCCACCACGGCCGATCCTTTCGCCTTGACCGGAGCCTCTCCAGACTCAGCGCGGGGTATGCTTCCCCCCTCTCCCTCCTCCTTGATCTCAAATGCCAGGACATCGGAGAGGTCAAGATCGGGAAAAGCTTTACGGACCCCTTCAAGCCCGCCGTTGAAGCCAAATTTATAGCTGAATAAGCTGGCTTCAGTTACGTATTTCTTGAATTATGAAGACTTCTTGAAGTCCTCAACTGCCTTGACTGCCTACTCCCTGAGGACCTCAGACTCCCTTGCGATAGCTTCAGCCCTCGAAGAAGCCTCCTCGATCGGTCTCCTCCCTTTCTATTGGGGGACAGGAGGCGGCTCCACGCACTGCCTCGAGGAACAAGACACCTCTCTCCCCAGTCATGTCGTGCGTACGAGCACCGGAGGCCAGTACAAAGCCCCAAAAGGCACCGATTTGACTCGACGAGCCAAGGGTCCTAATCTGTGTGATCCCATTTAACGACTAGGATGAGATTGGTGCCTTTCCTTCCAAGGATAAGATCAGGCCACGTCTTCCACCCATGTCCCTGTTAGAAGATCAACGGGAAGAAAGGCCACGACCCATCAATTGATCTCCCTTCTTCTTCACGCTCTAATGCAGAGGCGGCACCTGTCTCCGGTTTGATCCCCAAATCAGAGGTTGGTTACGACGAACAATCGGATCAAGGATTTGGCATCATTAACGGCACTTTTTCTAAACGAAAAATGACAAACTCATTAATACTCTCACTTTTCAAGGCAAATCAACGCTTTGAAAAATAAGAGTTGGGGCAACTGTTGGGGGACGCCGGCTCAACTGAATATATCTCCGACTTAGGAGACCGGTTGGGTTCTCCCCCGGGCCGGCCGCTCGTACCAAGAGAACCAACGACGATCCAGGAGTGCCGTAATGCCTCCATCGGACCAGTCTTCGGATAGGCCGAAGACAAAGGTCCGAAGATTATTCCTTTAGATCTACGACATCCGCCACCCAACCAATCGCCTCCGCTGAAGAAGTCCGAAGGTAACTCCACCGATGAAGACCGAAGACGATTGACCCGAAGAAGTCCGAAGAAGAAGGGCCAAGACAAATCTCCAATCTGCCACAAACCCCCAAATGAGAGGATGGCTATCATGACCTAAAGCATAACCGCTATCTCCAACTCCAGCCGTTTCGGGCTGGCCACATGTTCAACAGCCCCACTCTCCCGTAATTCCAGACTAACCGTAATGGAGCAACAACAGCCCCTGGACAAACGGCAACCGTCCCTCATTGTTCGTGGGATGAAGTTAATCGACCACCTGTCATCCAGAGGCAAGTTAAGCCCAACCCAGGCCAGTGCCCAACTATTATAAATAGTTGTAAGAGGGGACACTCAAGAAGAGTTGGATACGATGATACTTTTGCTATTTTTTTGCATTTTTAGAGAACTTTCCATTCTGTTGCTAAAACCTCTTCCTGACTTAGGCATCGGAGTGTCCCCCACCAGAGAAAATCCGATCAAAGGACCTGTTTTGCAGATGCTAAGAGAGGCAGACCGGTGGTTCAGCGACTTGGCCCGTCCAGCGGAGGTTCTATGCCAACAGATACCATACTAAGGTATATTATGAAGCTTTCATCTTTAGGATACATAGCTTCATTTGATTCTGGACAGATATGGAGACTAATGTAGGCTCCTTCATTATAATATCTTTCATGCTAAAAAGAAAAAGAAAAAAGAAAAAAAAAAAAAATATATATATATATATAGAAATTGGACTGATAATTGAGTATGACTTAAGTTCTATTTCACCTTATCATTTCATAAGTTCTTTTTAGAGCTCATCCATTTTTCAACAAACCCATTTGATATTCCTAGGAAGATTGCCTTCTAAAGGATTTCAGGAGTTTAAGTTGGAAGTTGAAGCAGGTCCTAGAGATAGGAACATATTTGTTTTTATGTGTCTTTGATTTTCTAATTCTCCAATTTCTAGGTGACAGCCACTCCCTTCTTTTTATTCATTCCCTCTTGACGATTTACATGACCATATCCTTTCTGGCCATTCTCAGCAATATCAGCTCCAATGGTTTTGCTCTGAAGCAACCAATGTGCAAACAATCTACTCCTGAATGGCTGCAAACAACAAGAGCATTCCCTTGTTCTTTCTACATTCTTGAACAATGGCACTTTTGCCAAATCTTCATAGGACTTATTTCGTGCGACATCACCATCAACAGAAGCAACCAGTTTCTTGCCATAGACCTCTAGGCTGGTTTTTTTCTCCACAATCGACTAAAGGAGACAATTCTCACACATTTCATTGATACTAGCGAGCTTCAGGTGACCATAGCAATAAGCCAATGAGGAGATCTCCACCTTATAGCCATGGCAAAATAGATCCCTATAGAACCCCAGATTATCATCACTGAGAAGGTGATCGAGCCTCGAGCATAGAAGACATGGGATTGACAATTTACAGATGCGAGCAAATTTGATTGCAAAAAAATAGAAAAGAAAAAAAGAGTAACAGGAATCTTTAAAACAATCCCTTCAAGAAAAAACTCCCTATGCTAAAATTAATAACGGTTTCTACTGTGCTCAAAATAAACCATGATTGAATCTATAGAAGTTGGTGACTGTGACTAACATGAAGTAGAGTGACCACAAAGATACAATGTAACTCTAGTACCAACTTTTAGACTTAACCACTAGGCCTAGATTACAGGTGAGAGTTCCTAGAATTACTACTAGGAGGGATTCTAGATCACATATAATATGTAAAACCAAAAAGTTGCAAAATATAGATAACAAACAAAGTTGGTTAAACAAGTGATTTAATTACTACTAGACTGGAGAAATTAACAGAAAATAATATAATGCATTACTGGAAACACACAAACCTTTGGTTAATGTCAAGAAACACAATGTTTAAGAATGAAATTTTATTTAATGACCCCTATTTTTAAATTATTCATGTATAATATGTAGTAAATATTTACTTATGTAAATCTAATGTAGTACATGTTGTAGCAATGATTGACCATGTTAGGTCAATACACATTGACCCATGACCTTTGAAGATATGCAGGTTTTTCTTTGCACTACTATGGCAACAACATGGTGTAGTATCTATTTAAAAGGTTTCCCATATGCTTCCACGTTGAAGACATGTTGCTTGTCACATAAGGCCCTTTAAATCGGATATAGCTTTCTGATCCTTCAAATGAATAACCAAGATAATACCTAACCATATCAAATATCAAATAGTTGAGAATGAATTAGTAATGTTGTTTTGATCGCCATTTTGCTCATTGTCTCTTCACTTAGCCATTGAATATCAAAACATCATTGAAGTTCATGACAACTGTCCATAAATTTTATGATCTATGTTGCTTGAATTTGCTTTGTTGATATACTAATCTTTCTTATACGGTGATTTCATAGCCTTTAGGATCAATGTAAATATTCATAAAAATCTATGAGTCAGTGTAGATATTCAAATAAATTGTTAGTTTATTGATATTGTTGAATAACTATTATAGTAACTTTGTCACCAAGATCAGACTATAAATTTTTAAAGACCTGCAACCTTTGCTTATCATGAGAACTGTCTCTTTGGTCCATATAAATTACTCAATGATAGTGTTGCTACATAACTCATCAATAATAATATAAGAAGATAAAATATCTTCACATTTAACAAAGCAAAATTAAAAATTATTTTAAGATATAGAATTTTACATAGCAGTAAGTATGAAATAATAATATTTAACATTCAAAATTTTGCCAAGTTCTTTGTGAAACATGTTGTATCTTTTCCATTGTTCATGATTATTTAAATTTATATTTTAAAATTTTATTATGAATATTCTTTGTATTATGATGATCTATGTAATAGCATAGTTTGGATTTGCTTAATGCTAATTCATTTGACATCAAGTATTTCTAAAGATTGCTTACAGGTATATAATTATACAGTCACAAGAGAGGTATGATGATCATTGCAATATTTATCTAAATTTCTTGAACTTTAATATGTTAATATTCTTGTAAAATTGATCATCAAGTTTTGCATATCATTATCATGACATAAATTCTGATATACCTCATAACTTGTGATGAAAAATTCTTATATAAATTTGCCTTACTAAAGGCTTAAATAGGACTAAGATCCTAAAGTCATCGAGGGAGATGGAGCTTAGCCTATAAAGGACATTCCAACAGTAAGAACCCAACCTTTATGATAGGAGACCGTTTGAAGAAGGTTCAATGAGGTAACAATAAGCTGATTGATTGGTTAGGGAGCACATATGATTTATTTGATATATGAGTGATATAGACTCCATCTCATCTCTATGGTGATTAGTTCTTCTATGTAGTGGTTAGGAAGAGTTTAACTCTGAATGAGATCTGAGAGGTATTTCTTGAGATGTGACACTACACATATCTTTGGAGGGGCTCACCTATATGAGAGTATCCGTATATGGCCGTGGCTAAAGACATTGGCAATCTTTAAAAACTCTCATGAAAAATCAAGATACACGTGTAGGGCCATTAATGCACAGACTAGCGATAGAGAATTCTATACTATGTATATGGTAGTTGAAGTCTGGATCAAAGAAACATAGTTCAAGACCTGGTTCACTTTGATTTCTTCAGATGAAAACTATTCACACTAAGTAAGGTTAAAGTCACCATACCAATTGCATAGTATAAGTACTCAGAAATTTATACTTACTAATTTTCATAATTTTTGAGTTTTGAGGTGGATTATTGGAAAAATCCAAAATTTCCTCCACACCATTTAATTATTTGACCGTTTTATTTTTAATTTGACCATTTTTGTTTTTAATGATTTGGCCGTTATAGTTTTTAATCTTTTGACCGTTGGAGTTTTAATTATCTGATCATTATACTTTTGATTATTAGATTTTTATTTTTCTGACCGTTGGATTCCTATTTGGGCTTTAATTGGCTAATAAAAATCTAAATGGTCAGATTTTGGATGGCTATAAAAAGATCATCTTGGAGGCCTAAATTGAGAAGTCATGTTTTCATACTCTTTTTCTCTCTAATATTTTCTCCTCCAATTTTCTTTCCTTCTTTTAAATTTATTTTACTAGGTACTGAAAGAGTCTCCATCAACCTCTTCCACGATCGTGCTCACAGGCGAAAAAATCCCGGTCGTATATTGGGATAGTGTTTCCGATAATTCCTACATGAGGGACAAAAATATATCTTAGAATAGTGTCTTATACGTTTATGGGTATGAATTAAATTCTTCAATTTCATGTAAATATTTTATCATTTTTCTATAATTAAATCTTTTATTCATTTTTTTTAATCATATCCATGATCTTTTAAAGTCCTATCATAACAGGTTCCACCACCAATGACAATAAGTGCACCGCTCTATTTATTAAGAAATGCACAACTTTCTCCCTTGCTTTTAGCTCATAAATTAGCATATAGAAATGCTACACTAGTGTGAAACTTGCAAAATAAATAATATTATTATTTTGTAGCCCCATGCTTCAATATTTTATTATTTCAATTATATGCGCATCTTATTTTACTATGGTTAAATATTTTTTTCAAAGCATCCAATGGCAACATGAGATTATGAGCAACACTATATTGACATTTTACCCAGCGAACATGATTAATAAATGCAAATAGTAACTTTGGGTTCCTATCAAATAGATGTCATTTATATAGAAGAGTGGCTTATAATCCAAGGAGCATTTTTAAATTAAAACACTAGTGTATTAACTTACGAATTGATATGTTTATTAGGGTTTTGACAAAACTTAAAACTGGTACATGGTAGTCTTACATTGGCCTCAAGAGAAGGGTAGCAATTTCAAAGGCACCCAAGCTAAATATTAGCATGTGGTGGTCTCTCACCCATCTTAGGATGAAATGGGAAGTATGACACTCCCTCCCAACCTGTGTATTTTGCTCACTTCCAAAATCAATGGTTAAATCCAGTTGGTAGTGCTTAATATCAGCGTGTGCAATGGTATGATATCAAGGCTAAGTAGCTGCCTCCTTAGGAACTTGGCAATAGTTGATTGCTATCGTATAAGATCAAAGATAAATTATTAATTCAATACTATGAACATAGCAGTGAGTCAGGTTCATATCCATGAGAATCATGAGCTAAGTTACATTCGAGTAATCGAATAAGGAAGAAATAAATGATAATTGATTTAAAAGAAAACAAAGCGAACAAGTAATAGCACGTAAAAGAAAAATACTAATTAATTTTAGATTCGAATACGAGAGAGAAACCTCAAGATTTCAACTACTTTCTAACTAAACAGTCGGTACCCTTCTAAATATGCAAATTATAAGTATATAATCAATCAAGATATAGCATATCTAGAAAAAGTATATCCATACCCGTTGGATCACCTGTCCCTTTAGAGTATAGGCTAGTCAAGTATAGATTACACAAAACAAGAGAGGTTGTATTTAAAAATAATCTATCTCTAGAGTACAAATCATATCATTAGATCATGGATTGTTTCAAGAGTTATAGGATATTTTTGACATAATCACATGCAAATAAGATAGCAGACATGAAGATAAAGTAATAAACTTGTATTTTTGTTCATTGCATAAAAGAAGAGAGTAAAAAGATAAAAGCATAAATACACTACCATAGCAATTTTATAGTGATCTCTCGAGATAGTGGGGGTTTAGCCTTCCATGGAATAGATTTTTACCATCATCTTCACGCCGGAATAGAGTCTTCGCAACAGCTTGAAAGGAAGGCAGGTGGAGGGAGAATGGAGAATTAAGGATGTGACTGGATTAGGATTTTGATAAAGAAAGATGGATGGTATAAAGACTAGCTAGGATTTATGATTGAGAGGATGATGGAGGGTTGAGGCCATAGAGGCTAAGGAGATGATGGAGAAGGAATGTGGTGGTGGAGTTACGACAGGGTGATGAACAGTTGGGAGAGGGTGGATGTCACGCCCCGAATCCAATACCGGAATCGACTACGTGACCGGCCGCACAAACCCTAGGTTTTACCCTAGAGATCATGCAAGGCCTAGTTACACCAGAGTCAACAAATCAAAAGAAAACTTATATCATATAATTAATCAGGTGGCATCTATTTATTAAATCAGTCAACTATTAATCTACTGATTTACAACAAGCATCAGTAATCGTAACTAAACTCTATCTCTAACTAACTCAGCATGTATAGGTCTCCGTCTCACGCCAGCCCAAATCTTGTCACGTGTCCTGAGTCTCTGAAAATTTAAAAGGATAGAAAGTGAGCTATACAGCCCAGTAAGGCTTCTATATGATCATTCCAAATAATAATATAATTTTCTGCAACAATAAAATACCAATATGATATGTCAATGCAATCAAATGATTTCAGCCTCATGTATTACGAACTTTGATAACTTTGCATTTTTTCCTTTAATATTCTCATTATTTCACCTTTATCTTTAGGGTTCTGGTCTAGCCACGGTCATGTACCAGCCCATGACTGGCAACCTCAAAGCGACCATGCATACTATGGTCGGTGCTGCTCACGTACTAAGCCCGTGGCTCGGCTGTCCCACGTACTATCCGCCCGTGGCCGGCTCCCACGTACAAAGCCCGTGGCTCAGGCTGTATAACCACGGTGCAACCGTAGCATGGCTAGACCAAATACCGTATTTACTTCATTAACACTTGTCGAAACATATTTTTTTATGATCTCTCGATAACCGGTATCGTGGTCCAACCCACTCGATAACCGATATCGTGGTCCAACCCATTGTAATAACTGATATCGTGGTCCAACCCACTCGATATCCAGTTTCATGGTTCAACCTATTTAGCAATCCGGTATCATGGTCCAACCCATCCGGATATAAATCTTCTTTATAACATCACGCATGAGATATCGACAATAACAATGATAAAATCATAATATCAATCATGAAATCTCAACTCTTCCACTGATCGACATCACGGTCCAAATCATCAAAATAGAACTTTTATCTGATAAACACGATAACCGGAATATAAAATAATAACAATCATAATCATATTGTTCTTCATAAAACTCAACTACACCATACAACAATAATTCATGCATGCCAATGATCATGCACTCGGATCAAAACCATGTATATAAAATAATATATAAACTGATGATCACGTTCAGAATCCTTACCTTATCGCCAATCCTAATATATTGGACACTAGTCAGTACCCGAATTTTTGCTCGATGCCTCCCTGCTCAGAATACTGATTCCCTACATTAATAAATAATTTAATCAAAATCTAATTTCCCGAATTTCATGAATTTCGAGAAAATCCCTGGATTCTCTCTTCTTCCTTCTCTCTCCCTTCTCTCTCTTCCTTCTCTCTCCTCTTTCTCTCTCTTCCTTCTCTCTCCTCTTTCTCTCTCTTCCTTTTCTCTCCTCTTTCTCTCTCTTCCTTCTCTCTCATCTTTCTCTCTCTTCCTTCTGTCTCCTCTTTCTCTCTCCTCTTTCTCTCTCTTCCTTCTCTCTCCTCTTTCTCTCTCCTCCTATTATTTTATTTATTATTATTATTATTATTATTATTTATTTATTTATTTATTTTATTTTCCTGGCCGTACAGAACTTTTTTTTTTTCTTTTCTTTTCTTTCTTTTCTTTTCTTTCTTTTCTTTTCTTTCCTTTTCTTTTCTTTTTTTTTTTTTTCCTCTCCTTTCTTTCTTTCTCTTCACCCGAACCACCCTATTTTTTTTTTTTTTTTTTTTCTCTCTTCAGCCGATTCTTCTTCGGCCGACCCATTGTCTCACCCCCCCACCTGCCGGCAACCACACCGTGGTTGTCGCAGGGCCCTCCCGGACCAGGCGAAGGCGGCGACGACGGCGGCGGCGACGACGGCGGCTGCAGCGGCGAACTTCCCAAACCAAACCGAACCCGAAAAACCTTCTCAAAATTGTAATTAAAAAGATAGGACTCACCGGCGACGTTGGGGGAGCTTCCGTTTGCTCGTCGGAGAGAGAGAGAGAGCGTGATGGCGGCTCTATGGGCGGCGGTGTGGGGAATTTAATGTGGAACACCGACGACACCTCATCGTTTGGGAAACGAAAATCGCGTCGGCCGGAGTCCCGATCCAGCCCACCACGGCACCGCCCAGCCTCCCTCTCCACCCCGACTCCTTCCCCGATGTCTCCGGCGAAGACTCCGGTCGGAACAAGGGAGAAGAAACCTCCCCTGTTCCGGCTCCATCTCTCCCTCATTCTCCCGTCTCTCTTTTTTTTTTTTTTTTTGGCTGGGTCGAAGTCGGCTGGGCCTGCCGACTTCGGCCCAAAGTCTAAGTATTACATTCTCCCCCCGTTAAAATAATTTCGTCCACGAAATTAGCTTGATTGAGATTTTTTTTTTTTTAAGATCTTAAGAATAACTAACCCTCATGTCATTCGATCTCCAATTTCCAATTAGTCTCCTCTTAAGGTATTTACTTTCCAAGTCTTATTCAAAACTTATCCTTTCTCATTTATATTTCAGATCAAATTTTTGACATTCAATCCATATCCTAATCACTTATGTCATAGCTCTGAGTCCATGTTATGTCTTAACAACCACTAGGTGATTTCTAAATCACAAATTTCCAGTCTCGAATAATCATGACTTGAATTCCGATATCATTTACATCTATCAAAATCACTTATACCATAGTTCCAAATCATCATAATCTAAGATCTAACACTATTCTTGTCATATCTTAATAATCACCATGTCAATATGATTTTAATCACTCGTATTACCATCCCAGATGGTCATAACGTACTCATACCTGTCACTACTGAATTGGATGCGTTGGCATCCTGCTGGGTGAGCACGTACACCCATCCTTGGGTACCTAACTTAGGTTGTCCTCCTTGTTGAAGTCCGTCACGCGATGCTTGAGGTGCTTGACGCTGTGACCCTTGACCAAGACGACATACAGCTGCAGTGTGACCCTCCTTTCCACAATTGAAACATTTTCCTCCTGGCCAGGTGCAGTCTCGTTTAAGGTGTGGTCCACCACACCGGTAGCATTGGATATCATCCCTTTGTCTAGTTTTGTCATCTGGTGCAGTGGTGACAAGTTTCCTTGCCTTTGCACTGATATTTTCATTAGATTGGTCCTGAATTTCCCCTGATCTGGATCTTTTCCTTAAAGCTTTTTCTCTCTCTGCTTGAGCAGCATCCAATCCTCTTTCTACTATCAGTGCCTTATTAACCACTTCTTTATAGGTGGTAAGTTCGAATACAGACACCTGATGCTGAATCCGACCTCTCAATCCATTTTCAAATTTTCTGGCCCGGATCCCTTCATCCATTATCAGTGATGGAGCATATCTCGATAATTCTTCAAATCTTGCTGCATACTGAGAAACAGTTAAACTACCCTGCTCCAAGCGATCAAATTCCCGGAATTTCTGTACCCGAACACTTTGAGGAAAATACCTATCATAGAAAATTCTTCTAAAATCTGCCCAGGTATATGGTACATCAGTTGGTCCTTGCTTTCCAAGCTCTAATTCCCACCAAGCAGCTGCCTCATCTTGCAATAAAAAGGTAGCGAAGGTAACCTTCTCCCCTTCTGGACACCGCAAGGCTTGGAAAACTTTTTCAATAGCTTTCAGCCATCCCTCTGCCTCCATAGGATCAGAAGTCCCCTTGAATACCGGCGCGCATACTTCTTGAAATCTATTAATGTAATTGGCCGCTCTTGAGGAATCCTGATTTCTAGCTGTTGTCGTTGTAATAACAGCTGTTGCATAAATTGCTGCTGTTGCTGTTGGGCTTCCATAAATCTTAGTGTATCAGCTCTTGCAGTAGCTTGCTGCTGCACTAAAATTTGTAATAGCTGAGGAAGACCCATCTGGTCTCCAGGCTGAACTCCAGATCCACCCGGTGTTCCTGTTTCAGCAGTTCTAGTCTCCGGGGTGTTATCCAAAGGATTGGGCACTGATTCATGGTGATGCTCTTCATTACCAGTGTTGTCCACCAGATTCGGCATTGGGTCCTGTGGACGTTCCTCATTATCAGATAAGGCTCCAGCATTCTCATGCTGCTCAATAGGATCCCAAGCATTTGCTCCATCCGCAAATCTTGTGGGCCTCCTAACACGTCCACGTCCACTACCACGCGCCATGGAAAACCTACACCAATGTTGTTAGTATACAACTAACACTCAGATGGTCAAAACAATCATGACATAATATCTACCCCGCATATGGATCAACCCACACACTCTCTCATTGAGCTTATATCCTAAGATCCTAGAACCTGGTTTGCTCTGATACCACTCTGTCACGCCCCGAATCCAATACCGGAATCGACTACGTGACCGGCCGCACAAACCCTAGGTTTTACCCTAGAGATCATGCAAGGCCTAGTTACACCAGAGTCAACAAATCAAAAGAAAACTTATATCATATAATTAATCAGGTGGCATCTATTTATTAAATCAGTCAACTATTGATCTACTGATTTACAACAAGCATCAGTAATCGTAACTAAACTCTATCTCTAACTAACTCAGCATGTATAGGTCTCCGTCTCACGCCAGCCCAAATCTTGTCACGTGTCCTGAGTCTCTGAAAATTTAAAAGGATAGAAAGTGAGCTATACAGCCCAGTAAGGCTTCTATATGATCATTCCAAATAATAATATAATTTTCTGCAACAATAAAATACCAATATGATATGTCAATGCAATCAAATGATTTCAGCCTCATGTATTACGAACTTTGATAACTTTGCATTTTTTCCTTTAATATTCTCATTATTTCACCTTTATCTTTAGGGTTCTGGTCTAGCCACGGTCATGTACCAGCCCATGACTGGCAACCTCAAAGCGACCATGCATACTATGGTCGGTGCTGCTCACGTACTAAGCCCGTGGCTCGGCTGTCCCACGTACTATCCGCCCGTGGCCGGCTCCCACGTACAAAGCCCATGGCTCAGGCTGTATAACCACGGTGCAACCGTAGCATGGCTAGACCAAATACCGTATTTACTTCATTAACACTTGTCGAAACATATTTTTTTATGATCTCTCGATAACCGGTATCGTGGTCCAACCCACTCGATAACCGATATCGTGGTCCAACCCATTATAATAACTGATATCGTGGTCCAACCCACTCGATATCCAGTTTCATGGTTCAACCTATTTAGCAATCCGGTATCATGGTCCAACCCATCCGGATATAAATCTTCTTTATAACATCACGCATGAGATATCGACAATAATAATGATAAAATCATAATATCAATCATGAAATCTCAACTCTTCCACTGATCGACATCACGGTCCAAATCATCAAAATAGAACTTTTATCTGATAAACACGATAACCGGAATATAAAATAATAACAATCATAATCATATTGTTCTTCATAAAACTCAACTACACCATACAACAATAATTCATGCATGCCAATGATCATGCACTCGGATCAAAACCATGTATATAAAATAATATATAAACTGATGATCACGTTCAGAATCCTTACCTTATCGCCAATCCTAATATATTGGACACTAGTCAGTACCCGAATTTTTGCTCGATGCCTCCCTGCTCAGAATACTGATTCCCTACATTAATAAATAATTTAATCAAAATCTAATTTCCCGAATTTCATGAATTTCGAGAAAATCCCTGGATTCTCTCTTCTTCCTTCTCTCTCCCTTCTCTCTCTTCCTTCTCTCTCTCTTTCTCTCTCTTCCTTCTCTCTCCTCTTTCTCTCTCTCCTCTCTCTTCCTCTTCCTCTTTTTCTCTCCTCTCTTCTCTCTCTTCCTTCTCTCTCCTCTTTCTCTCTCTTCCTTCTCTCTCTTCCTTCTCTCTCCTCTTTCTCTCTCTTCCTTCTGTCTCCTCTTTCTCTCTCTTCCTTCTCTCTCCTCTTTCTCTCTCTCTTCCTTCTCTCTCCTCTTTCTCTCTCTTCCTTCTCTCTCCTCTTTCTCTCTCCTCCTATTATTTTATTTATTATTATTATTATTATTATTATTATTTATTTATTTATTTTTATTTTCCTGGCCGTACAGAACCCCCCCTTTTCTTTTTTTTTTCTTTTCTTTTCTTTCCTTTTCTTTTCTTTTTTTTTTTCCTCTCCTTTCTTTCTTTCTCTTCACCCGAACCACCCTGTTTTTTTTTTTTTTTTTTTTTCTCTCTTCAGCCGATTCTTCTTCGGCCGACCCATCGTCTCACCCCCCAACCTGCCGGCAACCACACCGTGGTTGTCGCAGGGCCCTCCCGGACCAGGCGAAGGCGGCGACGACGACGGCGGCTGCAGCGGCGAACTTCCCAAACCAAACCGAACCCGAAAAACCTTCTCAAAATTGTAATTAAAAAGATAGGACTCACCGGCGACGTTGGGGGAGCTTCCGTTTGCTCGTCGGAGAGAGAGAGAGCGTGATGGCGGCTCTATGGGCGGCGGTGTGGGGAATTTAATGTGGAACACCGACGACACCTCATCGTTTGGGAAACGAAAATCGCGTCGGCCGGAGTCCCGATCCAGCCCACCACGGCACCGCCCAGCCTCCCTCTCCACCCCGACTCCTTCCCGATGTCTCCGGCGAAGACTCCGGTCGGAACAAGGGAGAAGAAACCTCCCCTGTTCCGGCTCCATCTCTCCCTCATTCTCCCGTCTCTCTTTTTTTTTTTTTTTGGCTGGGTCGAAGTCGGCTGGGCCTGCCGACTTCGGCCCAAAGTCTAAGTATTACAGTGGAAGAATGCTATGGAAGAAGACTTGATGGCCCCTTAGGCTTACTCGCCCTTCTTTTATAATTTCCTTCCATGATCTTCTTCAAATAAAAATTTGATTTCTTTCTTCAGAATTGTGCTCCATTGTTGCCTTGAAATCTTACAATCTTTTGATGTTGTTCCTATGATTTTTTCATGCCATAATTTTGTCTCATGCTAACCATCCATTTTCCTTCTTTCCTTATTTTTTTGGTAGCTGCCAACTTCTAGAGTCCTCTTTATTTAGGACTCTGAATTTTCACCACAAATTTCCTCCACAAATTAGCACCCAAAAGTCCTCCATTCCATATCTTCATGCCAAATATTTTCCCTAGGTTCCGCGCCCAAATTGACCTCACATCTGTTTTCCTTCTTGAATTAGCATCTTAAAAATTTTATATTTTATATAAAAAGTTATGTGAGATTTGAGAAAATTTAATTTCGATAATCAACTAAATATATAAAAGTTATATTCTCAAGCAGGGATTTGATTTTTAAGGAAAACATTTTTCCCATCAACCCAAAATGAGGCCAAAATGGCAGTAGCGTGAATATTGGCATGGATGGCACTGCAAGGTGACTGGCGCGTGTGCGAACGCGACCTTGAGTGACGGATGATCGGACGAATCGCCTAGCGCTGCGTTCGCGCGGAAAAATGTGGAGTCGATGCTTATCGGATCTATATGATTGGCATGACATCGTTTTCTGTGGTTCCATAAGTCCCATGTTCGACAAGATGGCAAGCTAGCTCGCACAGCCCGAATGCTTCTCGGATTACGCATGCAAGATGATGTATGAAAATGTAACCCGACCCAATTGCCATATCGATAAAAGAAAATAAAAAGGTCAAGTTTTGACTTTTGACAATGGGTAGATACAACCTCGGGGAATTCCATGCTCCACCGGTCCCGCATGTCCTTTTGCACTTAGAATACTGAATTGTATTTAGTCTAATTTCCATAAGTTTAACGTCTTGGAAAAACCAACCTTCTCATGAATTGTCTTCGGTCTAATCTAGCCCGCACTCGTACGTTCATTCAATTTATAAAGTCAGAGTCAACCTTATCATAAGGGAATTTCTATATAGGTCAGTCAAAATTTGCGGGTGACGTGGTGATTGATCATTATTGTTTTCTTTTTGTAAGAAAATGGAGCGGAGCTTTCGTTAACAAAGAGCGAACCAAACCGCATGCACAGCCCCAATATCCATACAAGGAAATTAACAATTTTTTTTTTTTTTTTTTGAAGTTTCGAAATTTTAATGGACAGAACCTTCATGCAAGCACAGATGCGCGCTCCGCGTGCAGCCATTTGGCCATTTCCACCGCTTCAGTTTTTTTTATTATTATTTTAAATGCTTTAATCTATTATTTGAAAGTGTTTTGAAGATTTTGCTAGAATTTTGAGACTATAAATAGGTCTCTATTCCAACCACACAATTCATCCAAGAATCTCAAATTCTTTCAATCATATCTCTCTTTTAATTTTTAAAAAAATTTTCTCTCTTCTGCAATTTTATTTTTAATAATTCAGGCTGAATATGAGCTAATTGGCGTTCATTCAAGATTGTGCCATCGGTGAGTATCAGACTGTTGGCTCCATGTTGTATCTTGGAGGAGCATGAGAGATCCAATCATTCTTTATATGAGAAGATGGGTCAAATCTTTTTAGAATAGTGATTTTATTCACCTTCCGGGTCAAACTTCAAAACTTTGTTCTGTTTTAATTTTTCAAATTATTTGTCATATCGAAATATTCTATCATACACACCATGAAAAATTACCTTTCAAATACTTTCAAATTATACAAATACATATATATTTTTTATATATTATAATTAACAATCTAAAAAAGATTTATAAATATTTTGTAGTGCATGTTGTTACAGTAATAAAAAAAATCCATTCGGCCTTGACACGGTATCCTTCTTGGTGGCTGACATGGCCACATGCTTCACGGTCTCCCATCCAAAGAAGGCGGTGGGTTCACTTGTTCTATGAGGAGATCGGCTAGGTTGGCACCCACCCCCACCATGGCCATGTATTTCTCCACCTCAGCCATGTACTTCTCCACCTCGGCCCCACCTCGGCAACGTCCTTCTCCATCCCGGCCCCAGCTCGGCCATGCACCTCAGTACCTCGGCCTCACTTCGGTTAAGCGCGAAGTCCAGTCTCGTGGCAGTCCAGTTCATCTCGGCACTGCGGCCCGTGCCGGTCCAGCTCGGCAAAGCCCGCGTGCTCCCATCTCGTGCGGCGCCCTCCGCTTGCGTGGGGTCCAGCTCCAATGCCAGGCTCACGCCCATGGCATGCCAGGCTCATGCCCACGGCATGCCAGGCTCACGCCCACGGCATCCCAGGCTCACGCCCACGGCATCCCAGGCTCGTGCCCGCGGCACGCCAGGCTCCAGCCCGCGGCACGTTGGGCTCATGCCCTCAGCATGCCAGGCTCCCGCCTGCGGCATGCTGGGCTCCCGCCCGCGGCACGCTAGGCTCATGCTTGCGGCACGTCCGCGCCTTCCGCCCGCCTCAGCTCCGACCCATGCCGGTCCGGCGCGCGCCCAGTCCGGCACGTGTGGCCACCCCGGCTTAGCCCGCTCTGGTGCCTGGTCGCCAGCAGGGATTCGCACCTCGACCTCGCCCACGCCAGGGCAACGCACCTCCGCGCCCAGTCTGGACGCCCGGTTGACTCCAGCTCCGCCTCCACATGCGATGCACCCAGCTCCGGTCCGGCTCTGTCCGGCTCCACCTCCGTGCCACACTCCAGACGCCTGCGCCAGGGTCACGCCCGCACCAAGGCACGACCCCGCGCTAGTGCACCTCGCCTTCGCCCTCCGGCGTGCCCCCGCGCCAATTCGGCAATCCCGCGCCCGATCTGGCCCGGTCCAGTAGGACGCCTGCTTCGGTTCGGCCATCCTAGACCCCAGGTCCGCTCCGTACAGCATGCCTGCGCTCGGTTGACTCCAGCTCCGGTGCCAAGTCCGCATGCGGGAAGCGTGGCATAGTCCAGCTCCGGCGCCAAATGCTTGCGGGAGGCCTCCGCCCGCTTCGTCGCCCAGTCCACCTCGGCTCCAGCGGCTCCCAATCCGGCGCGACCTCACCCGGTCCGCCCCCGTCTCCAGCCTAGCTCTGCACTTCGCCTCCGCCGGTTCGGTGTTCCCGCAACCCAGGTCCGGCCCAGTCCGGCGGGACGCCCACGCCAGTTCGGCTCCGCCTCTCCGCCAGTTCAGCTTCACCCCTGTGCCGGCTCGGCACTCCTCTGCCCAGTCCGGCTCAGCCCGGCAGGACACCCACGTCAGTTCGGCTCCACCTCTGCGCCGGTTCGGCACTCCTCCGCCCGATCCGGCTCTGCCCGGTGCACCCCCGAGCCAATCCGGCTCGCTTGGAGGGCAGCGAGCAGTCCCGCTCTAGTGGGGTTCCACGCGCATAAGTAGACCGCATGTCTTGCCTTGGTCCACACGTGGGGAGTTTGTGCTTGCCTCATGCACATCGGTCCGCGTGCACGAGGAGTATCAGGCCATGCATCTCGAACCGTGTGCACGAAGGACCTTCGCCTGCCTTGTCTTGATCCGCATGCCACTATCCGTCTCCATTCCAGGTACGCTTCTCAATGTACAGGTATGAAAGAAGCCTGGATGGCAGTCCAACACGTAAAATCACTGTCCCTAGTGTGCCTCCTACAAGGAAGGCTATATTAAAGCCTCCATGACACAGTTTACACCGATCGGGAATGAGTGCCCCATCCAAGGCACTGAGCTCCTTCACTAACTTCCTGAACCACCCAAAAGGAGGAGGTTCACCAACTTGTTATGAATTCGATTCCAAACCCAACTAGATTTCACGAACCAAATCTTCTAGAACAGCCTTGTTCCCGATCAAGAACGAACGCCCTGATCAACAAAGCAATTGCGGAAGCGTATCATCAGGTTGTGGATGACCATCTGCCAGCAATCTCCATTGAAGATCATGGTAGGATTCAGGTCTATGAAGATCAAGAACAACAAGAACGGGAGAAGAGAAAAGAAGAAGAACCGAGGAGTTTTCATGTGAGAAAGGGATTTCCACTTTCAAGAAGATCGTCCATACTCAAAAACATCATCGAGCCGACTCAAAAACATTCGAGCCGACTCGTCCAGAACAAATTTCCTGACTGTTCATCCGAGCTGACTTTAATATATCGAGCTGACTTGAATCCATCCGAGCCGACTTAATACATCGAGCCGACTCTTCCAGACAACAGATTTCCTATCTGTGCATTCAAGTCGACCTGAATTCATCCGAGCCGACTCTTCCAGACAATAAATTTCCTGTCTATGCATCCGAGCCAACCCGAATCCATCCGAGCTGACTCTTCCAGATAATAGATTTCTTGTCTATGCATCCAAGCCGATCCAAATCCATCCGAGCCGACCCGTCCAGTCCACAATCACCTGTTCTGAGACGTGCCAACTAATAGAGTCGACTCTTACAATAGAAGAGCCGACCCAAAGACCCAGACTGAGCAAAACTAAGCATAAACACCTAGGACTCATACCGGACTCAACCCTAGCCTTAGACTCATCATGAAAAACCATGATAGACCAGATCAACTCATGTACATTGACCCAACTAGCCATGAATGCATCACCTGAGACTCAATAATCTCCACCTTGGTGCTTCAAGGCTACATATGCCAAACTCCTCAAACACATTAACCACATACAAGAGTAGAAGCTATCCCTTGGTAGAGCCTTCATAAGTGCATCCGCCTAGTTCTCCGTTGTATGAACCTTCACCAGAGCCACTTCTCCTTCCTCCACCAGCTCTCTGACTCTGTAGTACCTCACATCTATATGCTTGGTCCTAGCATGATAGACTGGGTTCTATGTCAAGTGTATGGCACTCTGGCTGTCACTGTGCAGGACCACCATACACTGTTTTACCTCCATTTCAGACACTAGCCTTCTCAGCCATAGTGCTTCTTTTGCAGCTTCAGTAATCCCTATATACTTAGCTTCTGTTGTAGACAAAGCAGTAATAGGTTGAAGGGTTGATCTCCAAGAAACCAGTCCACCATACATGCAGAAGAGATAACCTGCTGTAGACCTCCTTGTATCAAGATCATCTACATAGTTTGCATCAACAAACCCTTCCAAAGGACTAAATCCTCACATGATTCTATGGAGTTCCATCCATGTCCTTCAAGCTGCCCACCAAATACCAGTCTATGTCTTTGAGTCCCTTGCAGATATCTCAAAATCTACTTCAATGCTTTCCAGTGTTCCTTCCCAGGATTAGCCATGTACCTGCTCACCTGGCTTACAGCATATGCTATGTCCGGCCTGCAACAAACCATAGCATATATCAAACTGCCCACTGCTTTGGCATATGGAACTCTTTCCATGTACTCTCTCTCCTCCTCTGATTGGGGGCATTGCTTTGTCGAGAGAGAAAAATGCCCTGGTAATGGTGTTTCCACAGGTTTGGCATTATCCATCCCAAATCTCTCGAGTACCTTTTTAATGTACCCATCTTGTGACAAATGGAGTATTCCTTTGCACCTATCTCTACAAATCTCTATTCCAAGGATTTTCTGAGCTGATCCCAAGTCCCATCTCAAATTCCTGAGATAATGCTCTCTTCAGTCCTTTCACATCTATCATACTTCTGCTGGCTATCAACATATCATCCACATATAGAAGTAAATACAAAGCATCTTTAGTATCCACATCCTTCACATAGACACAATGATTATGTTCACATCTAAGAAATCCAAGGCTCAAGATAAATGTATCAAATCTGTGATACCACTAACGAGGTGATTGTTTCAATCCATACAATGACCTCTGAAGTAGACATACCTTGTTCTCCTGTCCAATCTCAATGAAGCCATCAAGTTGCTTCATATAGATTTTTTCTTCTAGTCTTCCATGTAGAAAGGCTGTCTTCACATCCATCTGCTCCAATTCCAAATTATGTTTTGCCACTAAAGACAACAACACCCGAATTGAAGTATGGCATACTATAGGAGAAAACACTTATGTATAATCTACTCCTTCCCTTTGTGAGTATTCCTTTGCTACCAATCTTGCCTTGTATCTTACTCCACCTTGCTCTGAAGGTAATGATTTCTTAGTGAACACCCATTTGGAGCCAATAGCATGAGCATCTTTAGGTAGATCCACCAACTGCCATGTCTGATTCCTCCTGAGAGATTCCATCTCTTCCATCATGCCTTGCATCCATAACTCTTTATCAGGACTTTCCATGGCCTCAACAAAACTTTCTGGATCTCCAATCACAGATATAAGAGCATATGAAATTGCTTCATCCATGCCATATCTAATCGGCTTCCGGATTGTGCACTGAGGCTTATGCAGTGCCACTCCCCTTGCACTGTCCTGCAAGTCTACTATTTGTGGCTCCTCCAGCACTTTCCTTTGAACAGCTGATTCTTTTTGCCTCTCCTTCACCCCTGGAGAATCTTTCCTGTCCAACTCCACCTCAACTGAAACTCCATTTTCAGCTGATGTTGAAGACATATCCTCCACCTGTGATGGGCTCTCACTGCTGTTCATCTTATTGACTGCATTTTCTGTTACAGTCCCCGATTTTACCAAGATGCTCTTTTCATCAAAAATGACATCCCTACTGATCACCGCCTTTTGAGACTGTGGATCCCACAGTAGGTAACCTTTGACTCCTTGTGGATACCCTATAAAGATTATCTTCTTTGACTTAGGATCTAGCTTGCTTCTTTCAGTTGCCTCCACATGAACATAAGCCAGGCAACCAAAAACTTTCAGGTGGCCAAGCTCCACCTTCTTCCCACTCCAAGCTTCTTCTGGAAGTCCACCATCCAACTTGAAGTGAGGGGACCTATTTATGAGAAAACATGCCTGAGTAATAGTATCACCCCAAAAAGTTTTCAGCAGTGATGACTGCAGCCTCATACTCCTTGCCCTCTCTAATAGTATCCGGTTCAACCTTTCCGTGACACCATTCTGCTATGGGGTCATTCTTACTGTGTAATGGCATCTGATACCATTTTCCTCATAATAACTTCTAAACTCTGTACTAGAGTACTCCCCACCATTATTAGTCCGAAGGCAGTTTACATGTCTTCTTGTCTTCTTCTCTACCTCAGCTCTCCAAGCTTTAAATCGGGCAAATACATCTGATTTTTTTCTTATTAGATACACCCACAGTTTCTTAGAGAAGTCATCAATAAAGGTAACAAAATACCTTGCTCCACCTCTAGATAAAACAAGTACTGGTCCCCATACATCCGAGTGTACCAAATCCAGCACTCCTTCACTTGGGTTGGTACAAACAGCAAATTTAACTATATGCTGTTTACCAAAGATACACGGCTCACACAGGTCATTTCTATCCTTTTTCAAAGCTGGGATGTTCCCTCTTTTGCTTAACTCCGTGAGCCCTCGATCACTCATATGACCCATTCGATAGTGCCACAGTTTATATTTCAACTGTTCCTCTTGTGCCGCTGCAAGCACTTCAGCACTATCACTTATCACTAAGCCTTCCATCCTATATAGATTGTTGCTCAGTCTTCTTCCTCTCATTACCACCAAAGCTCCCTTGGTAATTCTCAAACATCCACACCAGATTGGCAACTAAAAGCATATCCCTGCTCTTCCAAGTATCCCAAAGAAATCAAATTCTTTTTCAATTCTGGTACATGTTTGATATTAGATAGAGTCCTTATCACTCCATCATACATCCTCACCCTAATAGTGCCTACTCCAGCTACCATACAAGGGTGATCATCACCAAGACTTACACTACCTCCATCTGACCTGTCATAGGTTTAAAACCAATCCTGATGTGAGGTATAGTGGTATGAGCATGCAGAATCTAGAATCCAGGTATTCTCCCAATCCATTGATCTTGAGATCTTCCTTCTACAAACCAAGCTCTGATACCAAATGTTGTGAATTCGATTCCAAACCCAACTAGATTTCACGAACCAAATCTTCTAGAACAGCCTTGTTCCCGATCAAGAACGAACGCCCTGATCAACAAAGTAATTGCGGAAGCGTATCACCTGGTTGTGGATGACCATCTGCCAGCACTCTCTATTAAAGATCACGATAGGATTCAGGTCTATGAAGATCAAGAATAACAAGAATGGGAGAAGAGAAAAGAAGAAGAAGAACAGAGGAGTTTTCACAGGAGAAAGGGATTTCCACTTTCAAGAAGATCGTTACACCACCTCCATATCCTCTTACGAGAATACAATATATATACCTCGGTCACACGTGCCCGAGATCCCAAAAACTCCCCTAGCTGGCACCATTCAAAATAGTTCACCTGTCATCCGAGCCGACTCAAAAACATTCGAGCCGACTCGTCCAGAACAAATTTCTTGACTGTTCATCCGAGCTGACTCGAATCCATCCGAGCTGACTCTAATACATCCGAGCCGACTCTTCCAGATAACAGATTTTTTGTCTATGCATCCGAGTCGACCCGAATTCATCCAAGCCGACTCTTCCAAACAATAGATTTCATGTCTGTGCATCCGAGCCGACCCGAATCCATCCGAGCCGACTCTTCCAGATAATAGATTTCCTATCTATGCATTCGAGCGACCCGAATCCATCCGAGCTAACCCGTCCAGTCCACAATCTCCTGTTCTTAGATGTGCCAACCAACAGAGTCGACTCTTACAACAGAAAAGCCGATCCAAAGACCTATACTGACCAAAACTGAGCCTAAACACCTAGGACTCATACCGGACTTAACCCTAGCCCTAGACTCATCATGAAAAACCATGTTAGACCAGATCAACTCATGTACATTGACTCGACTAGCCATGAATGCACCACCTGAGACTCAACACAACCCATCTAAACCTTTCAGGCCAGCAGAAGCCTCATAGGTCTAGACCAAGACCAGCATGCCTCCAAAAATGACAGAAGCCACTCTCTACATAAGATGGGCATGAAAAGGTAAAGGGGGTAAGAGCTGAAAGACTCTCTTTAGTCCTGCATTATCTTCCATTTATCTTTCATTTTTATCACCCTCTGGAAGCAGAGTTCTTCAAGCTCTCTACCTCAGAGGTCTTCTGTTCTCCTCGATCATCCCACTGACTTGATCGTCGAAGTGTCTTTGCCAGAATCCCCATCCTAGCTCTCCCCTATTTTGCAGGTCCGCCCGACGGAGGGAGCCGATCCACGAGGTCAGGGTCCGAATACCCAGCGGGAGGGACCCGATGCACCGGAGCTACGGGCCACGACGATCCAAGCGGCAACACATGTATATAAATATAATTATTTGTACTTATTAATAGTTTATTTACCTTACATATTTTATATTTATATATATAATAAAAAATTATAATCATATTATTTTGATTATCTATAGCATCATATCTATTACTTTTATATTATACAAAATTAATTGAAGATTTTCACTAAACCTGTACTGAAGTATACAAATTAATTTTTAAAATACTGTACAAACAAATTAATCAAAGCCTTTAAGATGTAGAAATAAATAACTTAAATAAAAATCTTAACAAACTATAGGTCTGATCACTTTGATGATCATTTTAATAAAATTTTAATTTTTAATAAATAAATAAATAATAAAAAATTAAATTATTTAAATAAAATTTTAATAAAATTATTTTTATTTTTTAGATCTTCTTCTCTGAACTAGATCTAGATTTAGTGGCAACACTTAAGGATGACATTATTAGCCTAAAACTAAAAATGTTTGATGGATCCCATTTTAGGAGGTGGCAAAGCCAAATAAAATTTTGACTAACTACCTTAGAACTTTAGTCAGTGATCGATCAGTTCGTCAATTCCTCTAGTTCAGCCACATCTATTATCCCAGAAAAGAATTATCTATGTAAAAATAGAATCCTCAGTACCATTTCTATCTCACTCTATGATATTTATTTGTTAGCTAAGAGTGCGAAAAAATTGTAGGATATCCTAGAGTCTAAATACGACTTTGATGATGCTGGGATTAAATGATTCAACACTGCATTATTTCTTATATATAATATGATAGAAGACAAATCCATCAATGACCAGCAGCTTTACCAATTTCAAGAGTACCTTAAGAAACTTCAAGCCAATAGAAATAAATTCTCAGAAGGATTTAAGATTTCTAGCCTTTTAAATAAAATGTTTCCTTCCTAGAATGGCTTTATCAAAGGTTAGCTCCAAAGGCAAGGAAAGTTAACACCAACCCAACTTTTGAACTTAATCAAGATAGAAGACCAACATAGATCCAAAACCCAGCAAACCAGAATTCCAAGTGTCCAAGCTATCCTAGCTCAACAATACAAGACTTATAACAATACCAAACCAAAACCAAAATCTAAATTTTAACCAAACCAATAATACTAGTCAAACCGACCCTACTCTCTAATCCAAATAAGTTCAAATTCAAGAATAAAATCTTCAAAGCCAATAACACTAGATCTAGCAAGCTTATCCAAGGTTCAAGTGAAAGGTTCTATTTTATATGCGGGAGTGTTGCTGCCAAGATCACCGTGGCCCGTAGCTGCTGTCGGCACTAGAGTGCGCTCCTCCTGCCGCCCATCGTTCCCGGTTCCCGGGCCTCCGCTCCGTGCGCAGTCGCCTCGCCGCCTGGCGGTCCCCCGCTCCTGAGCCTGCGAGATAGCGGTTGAGACCCGGGCCGGGGTTTCTGAGGGGGCGCTCCGACGATCAAGTCAGTGACGATCCAGGAGAACAGATCCTCCTGGTCGGACCCCTCTTGATGGACTCCATACTAGGAGGAGTAAAAGATGTGCGTGAAGGTGTAAACGTTGCAGGGGGGAGTGATAGCAGGGACTGAGGGATGCTCTGTTCCTCCGCCTCTCCTTGTACCCCTCGTATCCCTTCATCGGTGGTGGTAGCGATGCTTCGTCCTCTTGGTCGGGCTTGTGCTTGTGCTTGTGGTGGCTATGGTAGTGCCCTCCCCCTCCTGGTGGGGGTTGCCCTTTTTTTTTTCTCTTCCTTTCTTTCTTGGAGTTCTTTTTGGGTCCTTTGAGTTGTTGTGTTACCTCCGGGTTTGCTGTGAACTTGGTTACCGTTTGGTGCTTGTCTCGGGATCCTTGCCGGGCTGTCAGGCGCATGCGGCAGTGTCCTAGGGAGCCTTTCCTGATTCATGATAAGGTGCGTTGTCAGGCGCTCTGACATTCTTCTTGGTTGTCTCATTCCAGGAAATTTGGGGGTGCCTCGAATGGCGGGCTGCCAACCGCGGGGTTTGAATCTCCCAGTTGCCTTCGTTCTTGGATGATTTGAGTGGTTGGTGAGAAACGTAGCTTCTCGATCAACGTGCTGCCTGCCTTTCTGGTATAACTGACGGTCTCAGACGGTCAGTATGGCCTGGGGGGCACTCCGGTATGGTCCTCGGGTGGCTCACTGGTGTCCTCGGCTGGTGAGGTCTTCGTTCGGGCTGAGGCTGAGCTGGGATGGCAAGGCTCACTCCAGCCTAGGCACTCCGAGCTCGCGGGGATGCCTAGGTAGAGGAGGGCGAGGTGCGGGCCCGGTCCGGAGATCGCGCGCTCGGAGAGGCTCTATATCGACGGGTGAGCTCTTGGCTCGACCTCGACCGCAGGGCACTAACCTCTGAGGGTCTCGGTCCGGAGAGCGGAAGGCGGACCCGGTCCAGAGGGGCACACTCGGAGAGGCTCCACATCGGTCAGTGAGCTCTTGGCTCGACCTCGACCGCAGGGCACTAACCTCCAAGGGTCTCGCTCTAGAGGGCGTAAGACAGACCGGGTCTTGAGGGCACGCGCTCGGAGAGGCTCCACATCTGCGGGTGAGCTCTTGGCTCGACCTCAATCGCAGGGCACTAACCTTCGAGGGTCTCACTCTAGAGGGCGGAAGACATACCCGGTCTAGAGAGCGTGCGCTCGGAGAGGCTCCACATCGGCGGGTGAGCTCTTGGCTTGACCTAGACTACAAGGCACTAACCTCCGAGGGTCTCACTTCGGAGGGCAGAAGACGAACCCGGTGCAGAGGGCGCGCGCTCGGAGAGGCTCCACATCGGCGGGTGAGCTCTTGGCTTGACCTCGATCGCAGGGCACTAACCTCCGAGGGTTTCGCTTTGGAAGGTAGAAGGTGGCTCCGACCTAGGCATCGAGCTCATGAGCTCGGCCTGGCAGAGGACTGAGCTCGACTTGCCATCCTGAGGGAGCTCAGCTCAGCTCGATAGTGGGATCCTAGCCGGAGAGTCGACGTGGTGTCTTTTCTTAACGTCGTGCCTGCCGGTTCCTCCACGTCAGCGATCCTGTCACATCATTTGCCCCCCACTCCCGAGACTCGTTGGTGCGTGGCGCTCGGGTCGAAGGGAGTAATTGCGGTGCTGACATGGAAAGATAAAAATCTAGCATGATGATAGCCATGATTGCTGGCACTTCGAGGACCGACCCTGCGGGCCAATACAGGGATGCCATGTGGCCACATCCGAGGAGTAGTTAATGCTGGCGCAGAATGTAGAGCGGCTGGGATGCCTTTCTCACAGATAGGTGGCACGTGGCGTAAATCCGTTGGTGGAGCGGTTGAATCGGTACAAATCCCTTGGGTCACTTCGAAATGAAAGGATGGCCTTGCCTGAGCCATCCATTCTTTTTGAATTCTCCGTGCCTGCTGCAGCCGCGCACAAGCTTCTTCTTCCTTCCAATCACCCCAAGTCTTTCTAAGGCAACAGGTCAGCTTCTTCTTCCTCCTTGCCCCACTAAAACAGGGTTCTTTCCCAGGGTCTGCGGTCTCCTTTTCGGTCTTCTGCTTTGAGTTCTTCCTTTCCTTTGTCCTTGAGGATATACCATTTTGGTCCAGGCTTTCGCCCCTCTACTGATCAGGGTGAGGCCGGTCCTTTCGAGTGGAGGTCGGCGTCCTCCTCTTCTTCCTCCGGTGGGGGGGAAGACATAGCTCGCTTTGAGCTTAGTAGGAAGCGTCCTCCTGGTCCGGTTCTCATCAGGGAACCGGGATCTGGGCCTTCTTTGCCTTCTTCTTCTTCTGCTCCTACTTCCGAGTCTGTTCGGCCTGTAGGTCCTGGTGGGGTCGCCTCAACGATCACCGCCGGGGAACTCAGGACTGTCCGGGATGTCTATGGCATCCCGTCTTCTGTCCGGCTTACAATCCCTCGTCTGGGGGAACGGGTCACTTCGAGTGGCCCGGGCCGTCTTGCCTTCTATGAGGGGACCTTCTCCGGAGGTCTCCACTTTCCCTTCCATCCTTTCTTTCTGTCAGTCTTAGACAATTATCGTTTGGTCCCAGCGCAGCTGGTGCCAAATGCTATTAGGATCATTTTTTACTTCATCGTGCTTTGCCATTTTCATGGGTTCGTGGCTCGATTCTCTTTGTTCAGGGCTTTCTTTGCCCTGAAGCACCACCCAACCGAGGATGGGTGGTGGTCTTTGTCTTCTCGTCCGAAGGGCATTAAGTTTGAGCTCCCCTCTTCCGTCAAGGGATGGAAGAGTAAGTTTTTCTTTGTCGAGGTCGAGGGGTTGACTGGGTCTGGAGCGATCTGGACAAGTCCCCCAACCAAAATTCTATGGTCGATGCGGCTGACCGAGATGATTACAAGCAGCTCCGCACCATGCAGATTCCTCCTCTCCATGCAGATTCCTCCTCTCGAGGTCCTGTTGTCTGAGCAGAACCTCGCCGACTCCGGGGTTGACCCAACAAATGGGTCGGGTGAGTTCGACCTGACCTTTCTCTTTTCCTTCTTTCCCGGACTTCTTATGTTGTTTCCCACAGGTTCTAACTGCTGTGTGATTTGCATGCGGGTATGATATTCTCCGAGAATGATCTTTTGGCCATTACCAAGAAGAGGCCACCGACCGGGCTGGCCGGGGAGCCCGCTTCCAGGCGGGCCCGGGGTGAGAGCGCTTCTGCGGTCGCCCCCACGGTGGTGATCGGTCTAAGCTCGACCGTCGCTGCTGGCCCGAGCTCAGAGATGACCTGTGCTACTCTTGTGTAGGTGGAGAGGGCAGCTCCTGCGGCACCGAGGCCTGCCCAGCAGGCTCCCGCTGCAGAGCCCGAGATGGTAGTCCGGGCGAGGGCTGCCGCCGCTGCTGCTGTGCCCTGCCACCCTCCGAGTCCGCCGGCCGCCGATGCCAGGGGTGAGGAGACCCAGACCACATCCAAGGCCATGACAGAGGTGCCGCCTGCACCGGCACCGGCCTCCCAGCCTGCCTCCCGGGGCCCTTCGGTCAGCGGTGCAAGATCGCCCGCTCACGGAGAAAGCCGGAGGGAGGAGGCCTGGCGCCGTCTCCCCTTCAGGATGGGGCCGGAGAACTCAGTCCTCCGGAGCCCCGAGCTTGCCGAACGCTTGATGGACTTCTCCATCCAGGCGTGCGACCGGCAAGAGATGGCCGGGTTGCAGGTGGCCGATGTCTTCAAAATCTTCTTTTCTCAGTTGTATTCGGTGAGCTCTTTCGCTTCCTTCATTTATTTTTCATTTCATTTTCATTCATTCATCTTTTTCCTTTTCTTTTTTTTTTCTTTTTTTTTGCTGACCTCTTCTCTTTTTCTCTTTTTTTTTTACGGTGCTGATTGGTGCTGAGGCCCTCTACATCAGGGACCACTCCAGAGCGGGGAGAGTCTCGAGCGGTAACAGGCCGCCGAGCTTGAGTCTTTGAAGGCCGACCTGAAGGAGAAGGTCGGGGCAAATGGGATCCTCGAGGCGAAGATCAAGGATCTCGAAAGAGGGCTCGTCGATGCTGAGGGGCGAGCGAAAGGGCTCTTGACGGCTCGCGATCTAGAGCAGAGCCGCTCAAAGAAGGCGATCGATGACCTCTCCGTCGTCGAGAAGAAATTGAATTGGTACAGTGCTGAGACCGACCGGCACAAGGAGATCGCCCGAGTTGTCGAGGCGAAACTGGCGACCGTGAAGGAGAAACTTGCCGCTGCTGAGAAGGCAGCAGAGACGGCAACCAACTCAATGGAGGCAGCCAGGCTGGAGGCCACCGAGTCGAATAGGGTGGCCGCTGAGGCCATGAAGGGTGTTGAGAATGCCATCGCTAGCTTTAAGTCTTCGGAGGAGTTCGTCGCTGACATCCAGCAGATGGCGTCGGACTCCTTTTATAAGGGTTTCATGTACTTGCGTGGCCAGGTCGAGGCGCTTGTTCCTGACAAGGACCGTGGCTGCCTCGAGTACCCTTCGGCCATGGAGGAGGAGGCTGATGAGGAGGTCGTCGCGGGAGGCGCAGGCTTAGAGCCTCAGACACCGGCTGAGGGTGGCCCTTTCGTGGCTAGTGCGGCTCAGCCGAAGACTTCTGAGGGCAGGAGCTCTCGGCCTCAGGATCCGACAGCGAAGCAGGCCGACTTGGAGTGACCCTTTTCTTCCTTGCTTCGCTTTGTACTTTTTATTTCTTGTACTTGTTCGGGGTCACCCGGCATGTCGGGGGCCCAGAAGATACTTGTAATTTGGGCTTAATCAATGAAACTTGAGCTGCTTTATCATCCGCCTTCTTTGCTTGGTTCTTCCCTTCTCTTTCTTTTTTTTTTGTATGGGGAGCTCAGAGAGAAGGGTTTCACCTTGCTTGAGGTTAAGTCATGACACTTAAGGGCCGCTGGGCTCGGAGATGCTGTTGACTGAGGGCCATGTGGCCCGGAGGTCCTTCGGCTGGAGGTCTGAGCCCCGATCTCGGGTTGGCATCCTGAAGCTGGGCTTGGGGATGATGGTTGCTGAGAGCTGCTTGGCTCGAAGTTCTCTTGGCCGGAGATCTGAGCTCCGGTCTTGAGAAGGTGTCCTGGAGGTGGGCTCGGGGATGATGGTTGCTGAGAGCTGCTTGGTCGAAGTTCTCTTGGCCGGAGATCTGAGCTCCGGTCTTGAGAAGGTATCCTGGAGTTGGGCTCGGGGACGATGGTTGCTGAGAGCAGCTTGGCTCGAAGTTCTCTTGGTCGGAGATCTGAGCTCTGGACTTGAGAAGGGGTCCTGGAGTTGGGCTCGGGGACGATAGTTGCTAAGAGCTGTGTGGCTCGAAGTTCTCTTGGCTGGAGATCTGAGCTCCGGTCTTGAGGTGTCCTAGAGATGGGCTCGGGGATGATGATTGTTGAGAGCCGCTTAAAGTGGTAGCTTCGACGATGCTGTATTTTTTTTTTGTTCTCTCTTTCTTTCCTTCCCCACTCTCCTCTCTCTCTCTCTCTCTCTCTCTCTCTTTTGTTGTTTCATTTTTTTTTTTAGAGTGGGGAGATCAGAGGAGAGGATGCTGGTTGTACCCCTACTTTGTTCTCTTTCTTTCCTTCCCCTCTCGTCTTCTTTTCGAGTGGGGAGATCAGAGAAGGGGGTTACCGGTACCTTGATTGCCTAGGAGCTAGGCTCGAGGCCTTCCTGGACGTGGAGCTAGGCTCGGGCCCAGGGGGTTGCCTGAGATCTTGGCTCAGGTCTTTGGTGCCTTGGAGCTAGGCTCGAGGCGTTGATGGGAGCTACGTGGCCCCATGATCCCTTGGCATCCCGGAGCTGGGCTCGGAGATGTTTGAGATGGAGAGCTGCTTGGCTCGATGATTCTTTGACCGGAGATCCGAGCTCCGATCTTGGGTTGGCATCCTGGAGCTGGGCTCGGGGATACTTGGAATTGGAGAGCTACATGGCTCGAAGATCCTTTTACGTCCTGGAGCTGGGCTCAGGGATACTTGGAATTGGAGAGCTATGTGGCTCGAAGATCCTTCTACGTCCTGGAGCTGGGCTCAGGGATGCTTAGAGTTGGAGAGCTACGTGGCTCGAATATCCTTCTATGTCTTGGAGCTGGGCTCGGGGATGCTTGAAGTTGGAGAGCTACGTGGCTCGAATATCCTTCTACGTCCTGGAGCTGGGCTCGGGGATGCTTGGAGTTGGAGAGCTACGTGGCTCGAATATCCTTCTACGTCCTGGAGCTGGGCTCGGGGATGCTTGGAGTTGGAGAGCTACGTAGCTCGAATATCCCTCTACATCCTGAATCTGGGCTCGGGGATGCTTGGAGTTGGAGAGCTACGTGGCTCGAAGATCCTTCTATGTCCTGGAGCTGGGCTCGGTGATGCTTGGAGTTGGAGAGCTACGTGGCTCAGATATCCTTCTACGTCCTGGAGCTGGGCTCGAGGATGCTTGGAGTTGGAGAGCTACGTGGCTCGGATATCCTTCTACGCCCTGGAGCTAGGCTCGACGACGCTTGGAGTTGGTCCTTTCATGCAAAACATGCGGATACTCGTGCAAAGGGAAAAAATCGTTATCATGATCGTTGGTAGGGGAACTTACCTTGCTAGGGGTGTCTTTGTAGGTTGTAGCCCCACCTCCCTCTTGGGAGCCTGATGCCATCAAACGCTTCGAGATAATGGACCCCTCAGGGTGGAACTTAGGCCACCTCGTGGGGGCCTTCCTGTGGTGGTTCATGACCGCCATCCCGACGGCCGTGGTATCTTCGCTCGCCTTCTCTTCCCCTCATGGCGGGGGAATCAGCCTAAGGGTGTCCTACCCCCCGAGTCTTCTCAGGTGCGTGCGCAGTTCCCCAGGCAATCGCTCCCATCGGTTTCGCAGTGGGGTGAGCGTCGGTGGTCGAAGCCAACGGGAGAATGGCGAGCGCTTGGGGCCCCTGCTTGAGGTTTGCCCCCTGCAAACCTTTGGAGGTGGGTCTCCTCGATGAGCTTCTCGATCTCCTGCGCGCGGTCGCGGCGTCTTTCAATATCGTGGCCATGATCGCGGTGGAGGCGATGACACTCCGCCTCACTGTGGCCAGTGAAGGGCTCCACTGGTGGCGGATGTTGTAGTCCGGAGGCTCAACAGCTGATCCTCGCATGCTGATGGATCGGCGGGGAAACCGTGCCAGCCTGCGCTTATGCCTCTCCAGGCACGCTTTCGCTGCATGCCTGATGGTTTCGTCAACAAATTCCCCGTCGAAGGGGACGGAGGGAGTGACGTACTGGAGAGGCCTAGAAAAGATCGCCAATCTGTTGATCTTTCCAGCTTGTGTCGTCACCGCTCTTCTGTGGTCTGTTGACCTGGGGAGTGATGAAGGACTTAGTCATGCCCGTCTTCCCCCCTTCCTGGCATGCCAATCTGTTACCGCCAAAATCGTCGTGGCCGGTAGCTGCTGCCGGTACCGGAGTGCGCTCCTCCTGTCGCCCGCCATTCCTAGTTCCCGGGCCTCCGCTCCGTGCGCAGTCGCCTCGCCACCTGGCAGTCCCCGCTCCTGAGCCTGCGAGATAGCGATTAGAGACCCGGGCTGGGGTTTGGGGCACTCTGACGATCAAGTCAGTGATGATCCAGGGGAACAGATCCTCCTGGTCGGGCCCCTCTTGATGGACTCCGTACTAGGAGGAGTAAAAGATGTGCGTGAAGGTATAAACGTTGTAGGGGGAGAGTGATAGCGGGGATAGAGGGATGCTCTATTCCTTCGCCTCTCTTTGTACCCCTCGTTTTCCTTCATCGATGGTGGTAGTGATGCTTCGCTCTCTTGGTCGGGCTTGCGCTTGTGCTTGTGGTGCCCTCCCCCTCCTCCTGGTGGGGGTTGCCCTTTTTTTTTTCTCTTCCTTTTTTTCTTGGAGTTCCTTTTGGGTCCTTTGGGTTGTTGTGTTACCTCCGGGTTTGCTGTGAACTTGGTTACCGTTCAGTGCTTGTCTCAAGATCCCCGCCGGGCTATCAGGCGCATGCGGTGGTGTCCCAGGGAGCCTTTCCAGATTCGTGATAAGGTGCGTTGTCAGGCGCTCTGACACTCTTCTTGGTTGCCTTGTTCCGGGAAATTTGGGGGTGTCTCAAATGGTGGGTCGTCGACCGCGGGGTTTGAATCTCCCGGTTGGCCTTCGTTCTTAGGTGATTTGAGTGGTTGGTGAGGAACGTAGCATCTCGATCAATGTGCTGCCTGCCTTTCTGGTGTAACTGGCGGTCTCAGACGGTCAATACGACCTGGGGGGCGCTCCGGTACGGTCCTCGGGCGGCTCACCAGTGTCCTCGGCTGGTGAGGTCTTCGTCTGGGCTGAGGCCGAGCTGGGACGGCAAGGCTCACTCCAACCTAGGCACTCCGAGCTCGCAGGAATGCCTAGGTGGAGGGGGGCGAGGTGAGGGCCTGGTCCAGAGGGCGCGTGCTCGTAGAGGCTCTACATCGGCGGGTGAGCTCTTGGCTCGATCTCGACCGCAGGGCATTAACCTTCAAGGGTCTCGCTTTGGAGGGCGGAAGGCGGACCCGATCTAAAGGGTGCGCACTCGGAGAGGCTCCACATCGGTGGGTGAGCTCTTGGCTCGACCTCGACTGCAGAGCACTAACCTCCGAGGGTCTCGTTCTGGAGGGCGAAAGATGGACCCGGTCCAGAGGGCACGCGCTCGAAGAGGCTCCACATCGGCGGGTGAGCTCTTGGTTCAACCTCGACCGCAGGGCACTAACCTCTGAGGGTCTCGCTCTGGAAGGCGGAAGATGGACCCGGTCCAAAGGGCGCGCGCTCGGAGAGGCTCCACTTCGACGGGTGAGCTCTTGGCTCGACCTCGACTGTAGGGTACTAACCTCTGAGGGTCTTGCTCCGGAGGGCGGAAGACAGACCCGGTCTAGAGGACGCGCGCTCGGAGAGGCTCCACATCGGCAGGTTAGCTCTTAGCTTGACCTCGACCGCAGGGCACTAACCTAGTCTCGCTCTGGAGGGCAGAAGGCGGCTCCGACCTAGGTGTTGAGCTCATGAGCTCGACCTGGCGGAGGACTATGCTTGACTTGCCATCCTGAGGGAGCTTAGCTCAGCTCGATAGTGGGATCCGAGCCGGAGAATCGACGTAGTGTCTTCTCTTGACATTGCGCCTGCCGGTTCCTTTACATCAACGATCCTGCCACATCAGGGAGGATAAACCATTTTGTAAGAGACTGCTTTTATCAGAAGAAATAGCCTTTTCGCAAACCTTCTAGCTCCTCTGGATCCCAAGCTTATATAGTTGAAGGTCTAGAAGACTTCACCTTTTGGTCAGTAAGCTTAAATCCTAAAGTTAATGTTATTTCTTCCAACCTTAATTGGTGATTGGATTCAGGAGCCAATATTTATGTTTGTTTTGATCGCTTCTAGTTTACTACTTTTCAGGATTTAAGTGGTGGACGTGTGACCCTAGGGAATAACACTATCACCAAAATCATGGAACAAGATCGAGTCAATTTGAAGATAATATCAGAAAAAAAAAATTTCCTGATGGATATCTATATGTTATAGATCTTAGAAAGAACCTTATTAGTGAATCTCAGCTAGTTCAAATAAGATATAAAATTATCATAAAATTATCCTTGATTATAATAAAATTGTAATAACGAAGAATAATGCCTTCATAGAAAAAGGATATATAAGTGAAGGCTAATTTAAATTGAATATAGTAAGTTACTTTATTAATAAAGTTAAGAATCATTTTTTTTTTGTAAATGAATCTAAACATAGCCTATGGCATGATAGGTTGGGTCATGTATACTTAGAAAAAGTTAAACATATAATGGAGTTGAATATAGTAAAACTAATTTTCAAATCAAATTTAGAAACATCTAAATATGAAAATATGCTAAATTTAAATAATCAAAAAAACTATTCAAATCAATTAAAAGAAATTCTTTAATCTTGGAGTTGATATATAGTGATATATGTAACTCCACCAAAACTATAACCCATGATGGCAATAGATACATAGTGACCTTTGTAGATAATTTTTCCAAATATTTCTATTATTACTTAATTAAATAAAAAAAATCTTCAATAAGTTTAAAATTTATAAGGGTGAAGTAGAAAATCAACAAGAAAAGAAGATTAAAATTTTTAAGTCTGATAGAGGAGGGGAGTATACCTCCAATGAATTCTTCCAGTTCTATCAAGAACATGGTATAATTCGTTAAATGACTGTTCCTTACTCTTTATAGTCCAAGGATGTAGTTGAGCATAAAAATTATATATGGTAAATGCTATGCTTATCAATTCTAGCTTATCTGAGAACTTATGGGAGGAAGCTCTTCTATCTTCTTACTTCATCCTAAATAGGATACCTATCATGGATAGTGGCAAGAATTCTTATAAACTTTGGAAAAAAAGGACTTGTAACCTAGATTTTTTCAAAATATGGGGGTACCTAGCTAAGGTTAATATTCGTGAACCAAAAAAAAACTAAAACTTAAGACTATAGATGTTGCCGCCAAGATCGTCGTGGCTCGTAGCTACTGTCGATGTCGGATCGTCCCTCATCCCCTCGAGGTTGACCAGAGCTTCCGAATTTGCAAAACAAGGGCTAGTAACCCAGGTCGGGGATTCCGGTGGTGGCACTCCGACGCTCAAGTCAATGACGTCCCAGGAAAACAGATCCTCCTGGTCGAGCCCCTCTTGACGGACTCCATGCTAGGAGGAGTGAATGATGTGTGAGTTGGGATGCAAGTGTGCTGGGAGAGGTGTTAGCCGAGGTGGGCCGGCCCTCCTATGAGGCTCCTTCTCCTTCACACATTTGGATGATGTTCTGTAGTTGAGTTTGCACTCATATACCCCTTTTCTTTGGGGGTGTCGAATGTTCCTTTAAGTTCAGGTGACCGTTGGGCGCCTACCTTGGGATCTCCCCCAGGCTGTCAGGCACGTATGGCGGTGTTTCATGCCATGGACGAGATGCCTTTCCCGATTCGTGATAAGGGAGACTGTCATGTGTCCTGACATTCCTTCCGGTCATCCCATTCTGGGAAGCCTTGCAGTGTCTCGATCGGAGGGCCGCCTTCTCTGGGATTCGAATCTCCCGGTTGACTTTCTCTTTTGGACGGTGCAGGTAGTTAGTGGAAAGTGCGGCACCTTAGTCAGGGGGCTTCCTACTTTTTCGATGTAAGCAGCGGCCGCAGGCTGCCATCATGGCTTGACAGGTGCTTCTTCGCGGCCTTCGGACCGCTCGCCGGTGCTCCGGGGAGGTGGCTCTTCCCAGTTGCTGGCCGGCGGTGTTGTCTGAGCTGGTTGCCAAACTGGAGGGCTGGGACTCGACTCCGACTTGGGAGGCTCGACCTCCGAAGGGCTCGACCTGGCGGAGGAGGGCTAAGCTCAACTCCGGCTCAGGGGGCTCGACCTCGGAGGGACTCGACCCGGTGAAGGAGGACTCGACTCCTGCCCGGAGGGCTCGACCTCGGAGGGGCTCGACCTGGCAGAGGAGGGCTAGGCTCGACTCCGGTCCAGGGGTCTCAGCCTTAGAGTGGCTCGATCCGGTGGAGGAGGACTCGACTCCTGCCCGGAGGGCTCGACCTCGAAGGGCCTCGACCTGGCGGAGGAGGTCTAGGCTCGACTCCGGTCCAGGGGTCTCAACCTCGGTGGTGCTCAATCCGGTGGAGGAGGTCGACACATGACTCCAGCCCAGAGGGCTCGACCTCGAAGGGGCTCGACTTGGCTGAGGAGGGCTGAGCTCGACTCTGGTCCAAGGGGCTCAGCCTCAGAGGGGCTCGATTTGGCGAAGGAGGTCGCTGGGCTCCAGCCTAGGCGCCCCGAGCTTGCGGGTGCCGACCTGGCGGAGGGCGGAGCTCGCCTTTGACGGGCCGCCTCATTGATCCGGAGGAGCTCAGCCCAGCCAAAGGAGTCCGAGATGGGGTGTCCACCGTGGCTGACCTTCTGACATGGCATCTAACAGGATTTACATGTCAGCACGTCAGGTTTTTGCCCAATCAATAGATACTGTATTTATAGGTTATGTCCAAAATAGCAATGCCTATAGGTTCTTAATAATAAAATTAGAGATTGGTAATATGGCAGACAACTCAATCATAGAAGTTAGAGAAGCCTCTTTCTTCAAGAATATATTTTTTAAAGACTAGAATTTCTAGAATGCGAACTATTTTTCTCTAGAGCTATAGAACTGGAACTAAAAATTGAATCTGATTAAGAAGAAGTAAAAAAAAAGATTTGAAAAAGATTTTGAAAACTTTTTTACATTCTTAATAGATGATGAACCTTCTACATATAATGAGATGATGTCATCTCAAAATCATCATATTAGAAGGAAGCCATAGATAGTGAAATTCAATCAACTATAAAAAATAAAATTTGGGTTTTAGCTTATTTACTTCTAGGAAATATACCTATAGGAACAAAATAATTTTTTTAAAAAAATCAAGGCCAGATTGAATAATAAAATGATGTAAAGCTAAGTTAGTAGTAAAAGGATTTAACCAAAAAAAAGGTATAGATTACTTTGATATATATGTTCCTGTAGTTAGGATAACTATCTTAAGAACTTTAGTATCTTTAGTCTCAATTTATAAATTAATAATCCATCAAATGGATGTAAAAACTGTATTCTTAAATGGAGAATTAGAAGAAAAAAATCTATATAAACCAACCTCAAGAATTTAAAATAAAAGAATAAGAACATAAGGTATATAGACTAATTAAATTATTTTATGATTTAAAACAAGCTCCTAAATAATGACATATTATGTTTGACAAAATTATCTTGAAAAATAACTTTAAAATAAATAAATATAATAAATATATATATTATAAAGATAGGATATGGATTTTATAATATTATGCTTGTATATGAATAATATATTATTATTATTTGAAATATCAATGAAAATAATTCAAGAAACTGAAAGTTATTTATCAAATAGTTTTAATATAAAAAACTTAGGAGATGCTGATATAATTTTAGAAATGAAGCTTAAAAAAATATATAATGAAATAGCAAAAAGTCGAGTATATTTAATAGAGAAAATGCTTAAAAAATTTGAATATTTTGATTTAAATCTTATCTCTACCCCTTATGATCATAATTTTCACTTAACTAAAAATTTAGAAGAACATGTTAATCAATTAAAATATTTCTAGAGGAGGATCCCTATTATATGTTTCAAATAGAACTCGTCTAGATATAGCTAATGTAGTAGCTAGACTTAGTAGGTATACTAGTAATCCTAGTAAAGAACATTGGAAAGCTCTATAAAGAATCTTTAGATATTTGAAGGAAATCTTACATTACTCTCTAGTATATTTAGGTTATCTAGAAGTACTTGAAGATTATAGTGATGCTAATTGGATAACAGATAATTTAGATATTAAGTTCACAATTTGGTATCTCTTCTTATTAGGAGGAGCTGTAGTATCTTGGAGTTATTATAAATAAACAATAATTACTAGAAGTATATTAGAATATGAATTAACTGTTCTTGACATTTTATGTACTAAAGTATAATAGCTAAAATATTTAATAAAAAATTAAAAAAATTACCAAAGATTTCAATTTTTTTAAAATTATGATTGTAGAGCTCTAATTGATTTATTATATCAATAAATAATTAATAAAAAGATAAACAATTATATCCTAATCAGGTATAAAGTTATAATAAATAAAATGAAAGAAATGATATCACTATAATTTATAAGATCAAAAAATAACTTGGCAGATTTTTTGATCAAAGGCCTTTCAAAGACTGTAGTATCTGAGATATCGAGGGGAATGAGACTTAAGCCCATATATATATTAGTCACCAGAGTGGATCTCTATGGTTATGGCAACCTCATGGTTAAGATTTAAAAGAAAACGATCTTTGAGATGATATCTGGGAGCACCGGTTTGGAGTCTATCTCTACTCCATTCCTATGGTGTGACACTCTATTATGATGGTTAGATTGACCACAGCTCCTAATAGATACAAGACTATAAGTTCAGTGAGATATGACTCTGCTGCATGTACTCTTGAAGGATCTATCTTCGTGAGAGTAGTTATGAGACCACAACTATAGACTATGATAAATCCCTTGTAACTCATGAAATTCAAGACAAGTGTATGGCCTAGATAGCACTACCCCATATTATGATCAGTTTATCTTAATACCGTGTGTATTTTATACTAAATGCAAGTTTAAACCTAAAAGATACTTGTACTAAGCACAGTAAAAATTTAAAAGTTTTATTATTTAAATTATTTATTAAATTTAAATATTTTATGAGTTTTTAAACTTATGGGGGATTGTTATACATTTTTTGCTTTTGGAGTTTCAAAACTTCAACTAGCCAAATGCCTATACGAGCATACCCGTGCATGGTCGTTCAACCATTTCAACCAATTTATTTTTTTAAATTTTTTTTTGAAATGCTTTAAATGGCTATTTGGAGGGTGTTTTAAGAATTTCACTAGGATTTTGAGCCTATAAATAGGGCTCTATCCCAGCCACACAATCCTTCCAAGAATCCCAAGTTATCCCTCTTATATATCTCTCAATTTTTTTTAAAGTTCTCTCTCTTCCATACTTTTTATTTTGATAATTCGGGCTGAAGACGCGCTGATCGATATTCATTCAAGATCGTGCCACCGATAAATGTTGGAGTATTGGCTTCCAAGTTATATCTTGGAGAAGAGTGAGATGTCCAATCATTTTTTGCACAAGAAAAGGGGCCAAATCTCTTTTAGGATAGTGATATTATCTACCTTCCAGGTCAGACATCTATATTTTGTTCTATTTAAATTTTTTAAATTATTTATCATACCAAAATATCCTATCACATACATACCACAAAAAATTATGTTTCTAATCCTTTTAAATTATATAAATTATATATATTTTTTATATATTATAACTATGCGAAATCACCTGAACCAACAAACCAATAGAAAACCTTATACCGAGACCACCTAATATAGAAAATATAGAACACCTGGAACAATATAGTGACCACCTGGAACAAAATAGAGATCAACATAGATACTACCTAGAACCTAGAAAATATAGTGACCACTAGGAAACCAAAAAATATAGAAAGCCTGGTATAGAGCCACCTGATACAGAAAATATAGAGCCAACCTGAGACTAGTTGCGAAGCCAGAAAATTTAGTTATGAAGGGCCAAAGTAATATATATAAAATATAATTATTTTTTTTTTTATTTTTATAATTTAAAATTAAAATTGTAAGTGATGTTCTTTTGAAGAAATAAATTTATCAATAATAAAATCTAAATTAAATGTCCTCGTAATTTCTTTTTCAACATAAATGACTAAACTATCAGTAAAAAATCATCATTCATTTTATCGTGTAATTTAGTCTTCAAAAATTTTATAGCTGAAAAAGCATGTTCAATAGTTGCAATAGACACTGAAAGTGGTGGGGACACCGGAGGCACCAGAATAAGACAGAAGCTTTTCAACCCTCTGTGAATTGATCAATAATTTATGAGTCCATCTGTAATAAGGGCTTAACCCATCTGAGTCCATTTTAGTTGTTATTTGAGTATTTTGAGTTTCAGTTCTGTACTAGTCAGCTCATGTTGAGCTAGTTCAGTCCAGTGTTAGTCAGCTCATGTCGAGTTAATTTTATTTTTTTGAGTACTGTTCAACCATATTGAAGACTCAAGACCACATCATACAAGTGAAGACCAAGTCCAACCAGATTGAAGACATGGAAGTATAGCCCAAGTCCAACCCAGCTTGAAGATTTGAAGACCCTAGGAGGAAAAATTCAGAAAACCCTGATTCCTTGTAGATGCCCTCCAGATACCCAGATTCCCTTCCAGATGCCAAAATATATTCATATACCAAGGCATCCATGATTTTAGAGGTCCATCTGCATCCTAGCCCAAAGAAATCAAGCCCAGGCGCCAAGCCCAAGCTCCTAAGAAACAAGATACCAGGGAATATTCCTACTACCTGGCTACCAGGCCACCCCAGCTTCCAGAGGCCCAAACCCATGCGCCCGAGCCCCTTTGGGCCGGCCTCTTGCTGCTCCTAGAAGCCCAACACGCCCCCTAGGCGTCCTTGGAGTGTTGGCCAAGTCAAGAAAAATTTTAGGGATTTTTCTACCTAATGTTTCTTTATTTTCTAGCTAGGGTTTGAGAGGGAAAAGGATTCTTATGTAAAGACTTATGTGCCCTTACTTGGAGCCTAAGGTTAAGGGTCTATTTAAAGGACCCTAGCCTCTTGTATGAAGGGAGATTTTTGATATGAAATAAACCTTGAGTTCTTCTATTGCTTTGAGTGTTACCCTGCTGTGTGCATAAAGGGGTTTGAGAGTTCTTCTTCCCGGTGTTTGCAACCATCTTCCTGCCACCAACCATCCTTCCAGTCCCCTCCAAAACTTTCTTCCCTTTGCTGTTTTCCATTGTTTTCTTGATTTCCTCTGAGTTTTCTAACCCCTGACAGGTCGTTTGCAGATCCCCGAGTTCCTACGAATCCAACGACTCCAGCCAAGCCTCAATTAGACCACCGAGCAGAAAGCTAGGTATCCGCGGGTCTTTGGCTCGGTTTTCCACGCCGCAATTGTCGAGGAACGAGAGATCCCTTCGCTGCGATCTTCACCAGGCTCTTTAGACGTTGTCAGGTACACCCTCTCTACCTCCAGTCTTTATATTGTAGGAGAACTTGTCCTAATCGTGGCTTCTCAGCCTCGGCGATCCTTCTTTAGTACTTTTCTAGGTTCTAATCTGCATGCTTGGCTTCAAAAATTCATACAAAATTCCCTACAATTAATTTTGATCTGAAATTCGGGAATTAATCACCTAATCCCACATATAAAACATACAAAAAGAATTGCATGCATATTAGTCCCGCATCAGAAAGAGTCAAAATAAGATGGATAAATTATTTAAGAATTACTCAATTTTAAATTTTTAATTTAAATTTTTTTGTTGAATTGTTGATACTTTTTTGGTTGATCAATGCGACAATGCCGGATGATGATAAAGGATTAGTGGGATGTTGATACTGGCTTTCGGTATTATTAAATTTATTGTAAATTGACTATATCATGCATGGTGAGATGGAAAAAAGTTATTTTATTAAAAAATAAAATATCTTGGTGGTCACTGCAGGGTGATAGGGTTTGGACGATTTCGTTACCACTTATTCTATTTTGAAAATCAAGAATTACAGGATTTGGACAAAACACAAAGTCACGAGCATTTCGTTCGTTACCTTTTAAAAAATTTTAAAAAGAATCACTTTGGACAAAACACGACTGAATGGACGTTTCGTTACCTAATACTTATTAAAATATACCGCCGAGACAGTAATCCGGTTGGTATATAGAGGTCTTACCTCACTATCAACTGGTCATGGATTCGAGACATAATCCTTATGATGATTTGATTAAATCCAGAATTTTTCTAGACCACGATTTCGCATCTCGTATTGAACATTACCTTGTAGAATGGAAGCGGGATAGATACATCGGAATTTATCTTCCCTATCTTTTTTTATCCACGTGGCTCCACCATTGCCTGCGAGTACTACAAAGTAGAATATTTCGCCTACTCGTGTGGCACTAGAAATTTGCCAACATCATCCTGTAGATAAATATGACACACCAAAAGCTCATCTGAAGCCATGTTTGGAGATAATAGAAGAAATATACAACCAAACAGCACTCCAGACTATCATAAGAACACAACACCAGCTAGCATCCTCGTTTGTATTTAACCCGCTTCCTTTTTGCCTGCAAAATGAACAATATATCATTTGGTAATTGATCCGGGTGGTTCCATGAACAATCTCCATTATTATGGACAAACTTAATAATGGAATCAGCAAGCTTGTTAGCTTCTCTGTATACATGCTTTCCCTCAAAGTGTTCACAATTTGAGATGTAAGACTGCATATCAATAAAAAAAAGAATGCTTTGGATCAGCTGCTTCTATAAAGTTTAAATTAGAGAAATAACATGAGAAGAGTCCCCTTCAAGATAAATCTTGGAAGCATTTACCAACCTCTTTGCTATGTGTTGTATCCAAACAAAATTACAGCAGGCTTGAAAGAACAACGAATCAGATTGAACTGATTCGATCTAGCTGCTAGCTATCTTCTTGGAGAGTTTGGATATTGAAGTAGCTCCCAAGCTAGCTAATGGTGTCTGGACAGGAACAGATAACTTCTGAAGGAAGGCTAAGTAGAAGGTGTTTGAAAAACATGAATTGCCAAAAGTCCCTTCATCATCGCAACCGTGGGTATTTATAGGCTAAGGAATTAACCGCTTACAGCTAGCATCTGTCTGTAAAACGGTTAATACAGGGTGTAAGCACGTGCAACCAAAGTTGGTCGTAGTTAATCAATCTTCTCCTTTAAGTGATCGACTTCTTCATAGTTGATCAGCTTCGCCACAGTTGATTGTCTTCTCCAGAGTTGATCGTTTTTCCAGAGTTGATCGTCTCCTCTAGAGTTGGTCATCTTCTCCAGAATTAATCGTCTCCTCCAGAGTTGATCGTCTCCTCCAGAGTTGATCGTCTCCTGCACTACATAATTATTAACAATTCCTATTTCCAAACAAATCTACCGCTTACCTGGAAGCAAGTCGGTCTTGTATTTGTTGGTTAGTAATCTACTTCATATCCCTTGAATATCGATCAGTTAAGTATCGATCATATTTGTACCTTTCAGATATTGATCGGTTTTATACCTTTCATAAGAGACATTGATCGGTTTTATACCTTTCATAAGAGACATTGATCGTAATCGTGCCTTTCCGGTATTGATCAATGTCAATTTCGAGCTCTTAGCTGGTCACCATAAACAGATCAACTTTGTCATATCCCAACACTATGCATAATCCCAACCAAGTAGCCATCATTTCAGCATAATTAATAGGACAAGTTAGAATTTGTTTTTCTGCTAAAACAAGATTCCCGTCGCTATTTCAGATTACATAAACAATAGCAGCTTCCCCATCGATCATAGCAATATCAAAGTTAATTTTGGCACTTCCAAGGAGGGGTGGTGACCAAGAAACCGGAGAACCCATAGGTTTGCTCAAGTTGAGCACGTCAAGCTCACCACAGCCCCAAATGAAAGCTGATTTTGAGCACATTGGTTTTTAGCTTCCAGATAAAGAAGGTAGAGATACACCTTCTATATTACTGGACTAAGGACTGGACAGTAGCTTCAAATACTCTTTTGTTCTAAGCATCCCACAAAAGCCAAGAAGCAATGGCCAAAATAGATTTACTCCCTTCAATATGGGCGGCAGATAATAGATGCACCAAGCCCAAGATTGAATGAGGTATGCAATGGCTCGAAAAATAATTTATAATATGACTCTAGCATGAGGTGGGAAAGAGGTGATTTAGCATGTCATGATTTGCATCCTCTATAAAACCAGGGCAAAGATCAAAGCTAGACATATTTGGATGAATTACTCTTTTTGAAGAAAGAAAACTTTTACAAGGAAAACTATTTCACTATAGCCTCCACCAGAAGAGTTGCATCTTAGGTGGAACCTTTAATTTTCAAATCCATCCCATATTTTGCTCAGAAGTAGTGATTTAGCCACACATTATAAGAAAAAGGATTATTAACGATGGCTAAATATCATCGCTAATAGCAAGTTTGATGTCGCCAATACAATTAATGATACTCATTATTACTACTAGACTATCACATATATAAGTGTCAACTAATCGTTACTAGAGATGGCAACCCACACCATCACTAATAAGGGTTATTAGATATTTTTAATTTTTTAAAAAATTATTAAAGAAAAAATATTAGCGACTAGAAAAATCATAGCTAAAAGCCGGCTGATAATAAATATTTTGCGACAATGGGCCCCATCGCCAAAGCCATCGCTAATAATTTTTAATATTTTAAAAAAATATAATTAAATAAAAAAATTATTTGTGCCAAAAAAATGTGATTGCAAAAAAAGTAGCGATCGGTAAAAAATCGTTAGCAATGGTAACTTTCATTGCCAAAGCCACTGCTAATAACTTTTTATTTTTTTAAAAATAATTATTATTTGTTTAAAAACCTATTTTAATTCTAATAATAAATAACTAGATGTTAAACCATATTAAAAGTAAATTACAAATTAACAATCACAATTATAAATAAAAATCTACTTATATTATATTAAAAAATAAAAAAATTATAATTTTATAAATTTACATTGCTTTACAAGTAAAAAAATAAATATATAATATAAAAATAAAAAAATCATGTGAAATCCTTTGAATCGTTGTCATCATTATCCTCATCTTGCTACTACATGTCCTCTCTAGGTGGATGAGAGCTAGATGTCCCAGCATCATATAACAAAAAAAATAAAATATTATTAATAACTTTCTAAGTATAAAAAATTAAAACAAGTAAAGAAATTTATTAATAGGTTTATCTATTACGATGGCTATGATAGTGAAACTAGCAATCGCGTAGATGCAGGTCTCGAAGAAGCTTGACGACCATCTCACGGATAGCATCTTGGAAGTGCTGAGGTTGCTGGGTAAAAACATGGCTCATGGTGTTATTAACATGTGCATCACTCTATGTTTGGATCGTTAGAGCCTAAGATAAAAATATTGAAGAGTATCGAGCTATTAAAGGGTCGAAGCTATGGTCGAATCCTATGATCCGGCTCCTACTCACCCCTCCTATGGCCCTGAGCCATTCCTCGAAGTCAATGAAGGATTGAGAGGATGAGTCCTCACAATGTCACACTACAACGAACTCTACATAGTCCATCTATACAGTTTACATATTAATTAGTTCAATTAATGCTTATCTGCATATATGAAAATTAATACTTAAAGTTTTAAGTTTTTACCGCGATACGTTAGGATCTCTCATCTAAATAATAATCAGTCCTCTTGGACTGGTGTGTGACCTCTCACATTTATAGCTACACTAGTGGATGACCTAGCTCCTATATCTACAATAAATCAATAATAAATTTAAATAAATTTAAATATATATTTTTAATTTAATATGAAATTAATATAAATAAATATAGAATTCTTATCAATTTATTGGCCACCACATGCATGTCGATAGAGCCACCAATATTCTTGATCGGATCTTGTCGGGTGGTATGATTTTACTGTATCCTCTACTACCTAGTGGAGACTCCTCAATACTCCACAGGCCGCAGAGGGCCTCCCATACATTCACCTGCATCTAGTGATCTATGAAAGTTCTCTAGTTCGATGGTGATTGGAAACCAAAATGCTTTACGACAATCATCCTGAGACTATGTAGCCCATCTTGGAACTTACAAGTGGCCACCTTCTCGAAGATCAGATGGCCAATCTCCTTAGCCTAAGAAGTCTTGAATCGAAAGTACTCCTACAAGTAGAGTCAAATTTGTATTAAAAAAATAAAATATAAATACTTTATGAATTTTAAAATTAAATATATTTAACTTGAAAATCTGCTAAGCTATATCATGAGCCCCCGATAGCCAACTAGAGAACTCATTCACCGGTCCCAGCATCAATCGACAAATGATCTCCCTAATCATCCAAAAAACTCCAATCTCTCTAAATCTACTGTAAAATTAAAATTTTATAATTAATATTAACTTTATAATGATTAAATTTTAAATATATTAATTTGAAGATATAACACTTACAAGCAACTCTGAATATAGAGGAGCTCTTTATCCTCCGGTCAAGTCAGAGGTGCTGCAAGTCAGTTGGATCCTCGACCATGGTATCGAGTATGAGATGAGCTAGTCATTGCTGCCTATGACTGTGGAGTCACTAGTGACCTCATGTTTTGGAAAGGACTAAAGTGTCATAGATCAATTCATGTTTCAATGTATATAAATTGTTGACTTTATTCGGTTCATATATATTAAAATATTAATTAATCTATGACCAGAAATTATCCTCAATAATATGAAGCCGGCTCATGATCGTACAAATAATGTAATTAAAGATAAAGAAAAAATTAAAATCTTGATAGTGAATAAAATCAACAATGAACTAGTTATCACTCAGTCCTAAGCTATTTTGGTACCAAGGTATGATGATAGATATTCATCTTAAAGTGAAAGGTATCAGAAATGACCGATGTGATAACTACATCACTATTACTATTACTGATCGAATGATGGTGTTGGAAAGTATTGCGATATCTTAAGTATAATTGAAGATACCTTTTTGTTCACCAATTCATTAAATCTAGCTTTTATTTCTCTAGCAAAAACTAGTTTTTGGTGATAAGGTCCCAGTGGCATCGCTGCGACAATCATTGACGCCATCCTCATGTCATAGGGCAATTAGATGGGCACAAACCAGAAGAACAATTCCAGAGATTCCTCTTTGGAATGGTTATCATAAGAGATTGATTGCTTCGAGGTTTTCTCCTATGATCTTGAGCACTTCTCCACTGAAGATCTCATTTTTTTCTTAGAGTCCTTCCAGAAGTTGGAGTACGAGAAGGTTATATGAATTTTCTATCTTTAAATACTTGAATCATTTTAAATACTTATCATGGTCGGGCCTGTTACTGGGTCGGGCCAAAGGGGTGCTTGAGCCCTTTCTTGACCCGATCCATAGTAAGGCTGGAGAACCCAAGGGAGTCCATGTCATGGACCATCATTTGGAGGACCATCAATAGTGACAGAGGGGGGTTCAAGACCCCGTTCATGAGTGGGGTGGTAGAGAGCATGAGGGCGCTGGAGCTAGACTTGATCGGATATTTGGGTATAGGAAGAACAAAAAGATAGAAGGTATTGGAGATTCTAGCCTGCTATTGACTTCATTCATTATTAAGATTTTAACTCTTTCTCCATCTTTAGTTACATCATTTATGTGATCATGGATTGGTCTAGCATCATCAAGTGTAATATCTAGTCATGGATTAATTCATGTTTCAATTTATATGAATTAAACAAAGTTATTAGTTCATATACATTAAAATATAAATTAATAAATAACCAAAGATTGCACTGGATGATGTTATGCAAGCTTATGATGCAAATGATGTAACTGAAGATGAAGAAAGTTTTAAAATTTTTATAATGAATGAAGTTAACAATCAAGTTAGAATCTTCAATCGATACTATATCCTTGTTCTTCTTCATCTTCCCTACTTCTTTTCTTTACCTTTGATAGAGAGAGGGAGTTTGGTTTTCTCTTCTCTTCTTTTGCTTGCTTTATCTTAGAGCTATCAACAAGTCAAGTTCGAGTCAGAATCTAGATATCAAGATCCAGATCCAAGCTTAGTTATTGCACCTGGCATCTTCCCCACTTCATTTCTTTAGCTCTGATAGAGAGAGTGAGTTCTGTTTTCTCTTATCTTGTTGTTTTGCTTGCTTTATCTTAGAGTTGTCAACGGATCGGGTTCGGGTTGAAATCTAGACATATAACTAGACCTTAGTTATTGGACTTGAACTTGAACCTACACCACTTCTCGAACAGACTATCAATAAACCTGACTTGATTGAAAATAATCACAATAACATTGAACCTGGAGTATTACGGAGTCTGCTAGAATTAGGAGATCAGCTATTCCAGATGATTATATTGTTTACTTACAAGAATGTGATTATGATATTAAAATTAAGGATGATCCAGTTTTATTTAAAGATGCCATGAATAATGATGATTCTGAACTTTGGTTAAATGCTATGAAAGATGAGATAGAATTCATGAATAAAAATCAAGTCTGGAAACTTGTCGAATTATCTAAAAAGTTTAAGCCCGTTGGTTGTAAGTGAATTTTTAAAACCAAACGAGACCTAAAGATAATATCGAAAGGTATAAAGCTAGGCTTGTAGCAAAGAGATCTATTCAAAAGGAGGGCATCGATTATTTTGAAATATTTTTTCCAGTTTCTAGAAAGGATTCATTCAAAATTATTATGGCATTAGTAGCTTATTTTGATTTAGAGCTACATCAGATGGATGTCAAAACTGCATTCTTGAATAGGAATTTACAAAAAGAGGTGTATATGGAATAGCCAAAAGGATTTTCAATATAAGAAATAAAAGGCTGGTATGTAAATTAAAGAAATCCATTTATGATTTTAAACAAGCTTCCAAGTAATGGTACTTAAAGTTTAATGATGTCATTGCTTCCTTCGGATTTAATTAAAAAAAATATTACAGATCAATATATATATCTGAAGGTGAGTAGGAGTAAGTTTATATTTTTGGTTCTATATGTGGATGATATTTTACTGGCCAGTAGTGATTTAGATCTCTTGAATGAAATTAAAAGATTTCTTTCCGAATATTTTGATATGAAAAATATGAAAGACGCTTATTATGTTCTTAGTATAAAAATCCATCGTAACAGAAATAAGAGGTTACTTGGTTTATCCTAGAAAAATTATATTACTAGGATCCTAGAAATGTTTGGAATATCAAGCTGCTCATCAAGTAAAGTACCAATTATTAAAAATGATAAATTTAGTAAATTTTAGTGTCCTAGAAACAAGAGTGAAAGAAATCAGATGAAGGATATATCCTATGCATCTACAGTGGATAGTCTAATGTATGCTCAAGTATGTACTCATCCTGATATTAGTTTTGCTCTAGAAATACTTGATAAATATCAAAGTGATCCAGGTATGATCATTGGAAGGCTGGCAAGAAAGTGATGCGATATTTTTAGGGAACTAAGGACTACATGCTCACTTATAGAATAATCGATCAGTTGGAGGTGATCGGTTATTCAGATGCCGATTATATTGGTTGCTCATCTCAGGGTTAGGAGTTATGGATTCTATTTCCAAGCCACTGAAAATTTATTGTGATAATTCTGCTGCAGTTTCGTTCTCCAATAATGGCAATATAACTAATGCAAACAAGTACATTGATATTAAATATCTTGTAGTAAATGAGAGAATTAGTAGCCATCAAGTGTCTATTGATTTTATTGGTACTGCTTGTATGTTGGCTGATCCATTAACTAAAGGATTAATATCCAAAATTTTTAAATAGCATGTAAAACTTATGGATGTTTGTCAGTGGGATATTTAATTTATAATAGATACTTATTTGAGATCTCTTAATAGTTTATCGACTACTATCACTTCTTTTAAATTATTGTTTGTATACATTATGATTGACTTTTGTCAAAATTAAAGTAAATATAAGGGTCATTTATATGATATTACAGTAGGACTATTATGATAGGTACTATGATTTTTGATAGCCTATATACTTCAGTGTATAAGACTAGGTTAAGTAAGAATTATTGATGTCATGATACATGGAAGGGAGTATGTCAATCGAGATCTGTATCAATAGTTTTCTACTTAATCGAAGTATAAATGAATTATTGAAGAATATACAACTGAATAATTTTTAAAATATGAGTGCACTCGTTGGGTTAATTTCAAAATTTAATTATGTACTATTATTTTGGTTTTAAAAAATCAAAATATTTATTTATTTTTAAAGTAAAATGATTTTGATAGAATCAAAAGTTATTTTGAATGATAATATAGGCAAAGTGGGAGAATGTTAGATTTAAAATCTGATATGTAGCCTAATTATCATCTTATCATGATCAACTTTTGACTGGATTATAAGTATTGGATCAGAGTCCAATTGATTAAAGAGAACTATTCCTAATAAAATTGAATAACCAAGACTGAAGTAAAACTCTAACAGAAATTTTAGTCTTTCATTAATCTTTTGATGGGAGAGACACATGCAGCTATAAATAAGAGACTACTTGGTCCCTTTTCTCCAACTCTCATAATAGCGGTGTACGATTCCCATCGATTGTCCACATAAGAAGAAGAGAGTGAGGAGAGAGAATACCAGTCACCTTGCAGATAAAAAGAAGGGACATCTCAAAGGACTGCGCGAGAGACATCTCAAGGACTGTGCAATCTACAATCCGGTATAATGGCTCAAGGTATATCTTCCATAATTATGATTTTGTATGCACATGAAAGCATGATACATGTATAAAGGATTAAAAGTTTTCCAATAATTTATATTTATACCTATGGACGAATATTTAGACTAGACGGGGGACCAATCTCAAACAAACAAAAAAACAGAAAAAAAAAAAGTCTCTCGTGACACCCTGCAGGTGGACTCAATTAATTAATTCTTGCCACCTAACAAAGTTGATTTTTCGGAAAATGAGGCATCAACATGCTTGTAGGATTAGTGAGAGCACATACTGCCACGTTTAAGAGGTTCTACCCATCCCAACGTACACAGGAGGATAATGAACACAGGAGGATAATTCTTGAAGCCACGAAAGATGCAACCTACTTTTCTTGTCTCCATCTGTTGGTATATCATCAAGAACGGGTGGTTGCAAATTGATACCATGATCAGCAAGGAGGAACCGTGGTCGACAATGATGTTTGTTTTCCAATGTTTAGGACCGTAGAAATAATTGCATTCCGCTATGTGGGGCATGATGCTTACCTTATAATTACAAGGTTGCGTTGCAGATGAGAAATCAAATTTGAAAACTGGGGTACTGTGTGGGAGAACTTGCGGTTCCTACGTGTATATATACGCGCCATGCATGCATACACGACTGTTCGCCGAGTCAACGCAAGCAAACCCGTGCAGTCATCAGCCCGCTATCTTTAAAGTCCAACTAGGCTTGAAACAGCGGGACATCAATAAATACTAAATTTTGAATTATTTTAAAAAGAAAATAATTAAAATTTTCGTTTGAAACTTTAACTATTTTGAAAATGGAAATAATTAAAAATTTCCAACAAAAACTTGTCCAGCTTTATGTTTGTTGCTACTCCTTGAGCCAATGAAGTGATGAGAGCCAGAATGTCAAATTGCGCCAATTAACCAAAAATGACATTCTACCAAAGAAAAATATAGGACAGAGCAACCACACCTCTTAATGGTATCTTTGCAATCACGTCTGTGCCTCTCAGTGCTTTAAGAATACAGGTATGAACGACCGAGAATTAATAAGCACGGATGAAATATGTTAGGGAAATTTGGTAAATTGAAATATGTGAAGTTGCATAGTAAACTTTACTTCCATTTCTAGAGATTTTTTTAAGGTGGCAATCATCTATGGTTGTTTCTTTAACATAGAGATTTGTGAACTATTTGCTCCAGTAAGTCATAAACAGTTTGTCAGATCAAACACACAACATTATGTGAGAGCTGCTTAATCTCCATTTAATTTACACATCTTGCTCATCAGAACTAGTAGATATATAAAGAGCAAGCGATAGATGCGCCGCAAATTTAGTGTGTTGGTTTGATGTGACACGTAGCATCTCTTGGGTTGGTGGCATGGGACCTGTGATCGCTGAGTGGTCAACGTTTCTCCATGGCCAGCTCTCCATAGCGGAGCAAAAAATAGGGGTGGGTGGCGCATGCGTCAAGTGGGCAACGTTTGTCCGTAGCAGTTCAGAAAGAAGGGATTTCTGGCACTCGCGTAAACCTCTATTTGGTGGTGGCAACGACTCCCTTTATCCATATGTTGTTAACTTTTTCAGCCTGATACCATTAAGACATCAAAGTAGTACGCTCTTTCATCATATATTCCAGATTTAATCGAGTTATCCGTGAGGATCATGTCTCGAATTCGTGATCGATGAAAGATGAGACTAAACATCTATCAACCGAGCTACCATTTTAGCATTTTCTTGTTAACATTGATCTAGTTTCACATTTCAAGGGAACCGGATGGGTGGGGTCTTTTTTTGCCATTCACACCTTGTGGTACTCGTTGTCGCGTCGTTTCCTAGTAGAGACGCAGCAAGGATAAGATGAGGACATTATTAATCAGGTTTACGGAGGAAGAGGCGATTTTAATTTGGATCAGTGTCACTTTTTTTTTGTTTTTTTGTATTATCATAAGATAATGATTAATATATTTAGAAATATTTTTTTTTAACAAGATAATGTTTAATTTAATGTTTAGCATGTGACCAATTGTTATCCGCTTAGTTGTAAGTTGTTCCTTTAGAAAAATATCCAGAATTTATGTGAGCTAGAATTTCTTATAAAAGAAGGCGGCTAAAATCCAACATAAGAATTATATTAAAATAATTGAGAAAATAATGGAATCAAATTTGAGCTTTTTCACAAGACTTGAATATTTTCTTTTTTTTTTTTTTTTGGTAGAACAACAGACTATCTTTTATGCTCCTGTCACCTTGCATTATTACTGAACGTCAATTTTATGTTTTATTAATACGGCTTATGCTTTCTTGTTTATTAAAAAAAATATTTTGCATATTTCTTGACGACAGCATCGCATCATGCAGTTGCCTCCTCCACCTAATAATATCGCTTCAAATAGATGGAGGGTGCCATTCCATTGAAGTAGTCGCCGTATGCATTAACGCTGTCCGATCCACTGACCACTCAGCCGAACGAACGCGAAAAGTACGATCCGAAATAAAATTCAAAGGGGAACCGAAAACAAAAAATAGTGACGAAAACATGGTCGCGCGAACGAAGGATTCACAACCCTCCGCCCTCGAACCACCGTTGAATAGTAAAATAGTCGTTTCGAGATCTGTGCAAGTGGATGGATGTGGGAGTTGGGGGTGTTTTGAGATCAGCCACTCGTGCAAAAGATACTAACCGAACCCGTGCGAAAGATACCAACCGAACCCGATCGACCGCACTTTTTTATGTGGTTGCTGGTCTGTCAGCATATTGCACCTGGTATACCAATTTTGCCCTGGTTCCTTGGACCAGGTCCAAATGGACCACGCCAAATCCCACGGTGGATAACGCGCCACAGCACTTATTCTACTCACAAATTTCCGATTGCGCGTTATCCACCGTGCGTATGCTCTCAGATTTGCCCTTGTCTACTCGGACGAGGTGCATGGAATAATTTCTCCAACGCTAGCGATTTATAGCCATGGCGCCCCACTCCTTCCCGCCTCGTACTCATTATTAACTTGTACTTACGGGGAAAAAAAAAAAAAAGGAAAACTTTTCTCCCGCTGAGCCATGGAACAACAAGGCTTCACCTCGCCGACCTTCTTTCTCTTTCTCGCCATCTCGTTCGCTTCGATCCTTTTTCTTGCCATCCTCTCCAAGGCTCGATTAGGTCACCGCCGCCTCCCACCAGGGCCCATAGCCCTCCCATTCATCGGCCACTTGCATCTCCTCCGGCCCCCCGTCCACCAGACCCTCTATCGCCTTGCCACCCATCACGGCCACCTATTTAGCCTCCGCCTTGGTTCCACCCTCTGCGTCATCGCCTCCTCCCCGGATCTTGCCCGCGAGCTCTTCAAAACCTACGACATCGCCATCTCGAACCGTCCTCAGACCGCTGCAGCCCGCCACTTTGCCTACGATGCCGCTGGCTTCGCCTTCGCTCCCTATGGTCCCTACTGGCGCTTCGTCAAGCGCCTCTGCATATCGGAGCTCCTTGGCCCCCGGACTGTCGACCTCCTCCGTCCCGTCAGGCGCATCGAGCTTCTCAACCTCCTGCACGCCGTTCTTGAAAAGTCGGCACATCGTGAGCCCATCAACATGAGCTCAGAAATAATCAAGATGACGAACGATGAAGTCACGAGGATGGCCGCTAGCACGACATCGTCTGCGGTTGGAGGGGAGACCGAGGAGGCTCGGGAGCTGGTGAAGCAGGTGGCAGAGCTCGTCGGGGCCTTCAATATTGCTGACTACATCAGCTTTTGCAAGAACCTAGACCTCCAAGGACTGGATAAGAGGGTAAGGGAAGTGCACCAAAGGTTTGACGCGTTAATGGAGAGGATCATAATGGAGAAGGAAGAAACGAGGAGGAAGATGAAGGAGATGGAATGTGGGGGAGAAAACAAGGTGAAAGACTTGCTCGACATCTTGCTTGATGTGGCCGAGAATGATCACTCAGAAATGAAGCTCAGCAGAGAGAACATCAAAGGTTTTATCTTGGTACGTATGCATGCAAGTATGATTTTTTTTTTTTTCTTCTTCATATGATTCTGTTATCCCGTATTTTTATTACAGTCTAATATTTGTAGCCCATGTACGCCAAAAATGCTACTCTGTTTTTGTCCTTCTATTTGGTGAACGTAGAGTTAGCGATGATATTGTGGTGAATTTCCTTGATGGCATAAAGACAAGAGAGTCGATTGTAGATTTGAGCCTGTATTTTTGACTAGAGATAACCATCAGAGCTGCAGTTGGGATATCGCGACGTCTCGTCTTCCTGTCCACTCGAAGAGAAGACATTGCAACCTAATCTTTCCGACCGGTGAGGGCGGTCGGCAGGAGGATCCCCCATACGTCCATCCAAAACTTTTTTTTGAAGGAAAATCACCATCCAAGTCTTTTTTTAACTTCGGGTGAGACCGTCCAAAGTCTTAACCCGTGGTTTCGTACCGACCAACCAGCGATTGGCTAGGTACTATTCTGATTAAGTTGTTGTACCAAAACCATGTACAGTAAATATTTCGTTTGGGTATATGTTTTGAAAAACATCCAAATAAGCTTACCAAAAAAAAGAAACATCCAAATATGATTTCTTCCTTGTATTATTTATACATATTGGCTAGAATATTATATCTTAAAATATAAAGTAAATATTTTGGACCAATCTTAGAAATAGGGATTAGTTTCCTGGTAAATGCTTTTTTTACTTTCCAAGTCACCCAAGAACTATCAATCCTGTTGGTAGCTTTAAACCGTGTTCAAATCATGCCACCTGAGCTGTGCCCAATAGCATGCACAAACCAATCTCTTCCTACCAACTCATGAAACTTCGATTGCATTAGGATCATGAGGATCATCAAAGACTTTTATGAGGTAGGTTTCGTGGATAATTCACAAGATCTCCTTTTCTACAAATATTATCCTAAGATTCATTTAGTTGCGGTATTTTAAATTAAGGTATAATCCGGTAATTTCTAGAAATTATTTATGTGGAAAAAAGATTGTAGAAAAAAATAATTTTTACTATGTTTGGTTGATAAAAAAATTATTTCAAAAAATGATATCACAAAAATATTACTATGTTTGGTTGAAAGTAATTCAATATAAGAATATTACTAAATTTATAAATATATCAACTGATATAAAATAATTATTTAATACTAAAAAAGTATTATCATCTTTAATAATTTTTATATAATGACTATAATTATATAATCTTTTGTATAATATTATTTATATTTTAATTTTTTTACAAAAAGTTTTTATCGAATGAATTTAGAAAAATGTCAAAACATTGAACCAATGATCAATTGAAATTTTTTTTATCAAGTATAGATTATCACTACTCAAAAATTTATCAAATATCAATCTTTCAAGATATTTATTTTACCTTCTCTTCTCTGTTCATAAAACGAACAAAAAATTTATTATTTTTTATTTTTTATAGCAAATATGATAATTTAAAATAGAATTTATTTTTTAATCAGATTAATCCCATGCCAATGGATTCTTAGATTTAATGAAACAGACAATATGTTTGACTGGTCCAAAAGCCAGTCAAACAATTTGTTTCCTTTGTTAATCCAATTTGTTTACTTAAATCCGATGTTATTTCATTATTTTTGTACAGGTTTTTCTTAGATTTAACTAAATTGACTGCGCTGATTGACCATCCGTAAATAAATGTTTGACTGGCCTTTAGGTATCTTTTACCAACGTTTGCATTGGTCTATAGCCGTTAAAGTTGAACTCTCGCCATTCGTGCTTAGCAGTTTTATCCGGCCCTATATACTTGCTCAACGCCTTGGTCTTCTATTTTCTTAATGATACCATTTTTTTTAATAAAAAAAATGGTACCATTTTTTTTAATAAAAAAGGTATAGTAAAAGCAAGGTTTTCGTGATGTGACCATGTAGGAGCCCTACTTGCTCCACGCCTTGGTCTTTTATTTTCTTTATGATACCTTTTTTTTAATCAAAAAGTATAGTAAAAGAAAGGTTTTGGTGATATGACCACGTAGACAGCTCATCATAAAAGATAACGTAGCTCATGGTTCCCTTAACGAGGTCTAATTATTAGATGAAACGGTCTCTCACCATGTTACCTCTTATATTTAAAAAATTCAATACCAAATAAAAATGTCTGTTATTTACCGTATATAATTGTTGGATTTGGACACCAAACCTGACCCATACAATAATTTCTCCCTTACAGGAGTCCAAGAAAAAAATTATTGGTTGGATCTGGTTGCATCAATTATTTCACTTTTTTTAATAAAAAATTATAGTAAAAGAAAGGTTTTGGTGATATGACCACGTAGACAGCTCATCATAAAAGATAACGTAGCTCATGGTTCCCTTAAGGAGGTCTAATTATTAGATGAAACGCGGTCGCTCACCAGTCACCATGTTACCTCTTATATTTAAAAAATTCAAGACCAAATAAAGATGTCCGTTATTTACCGTATATAATTGTTGGATTTGGACACCAAACCTGATCCATACAATAATTTCTCCCTTACAGGAGTCCAAGAAAAAAATTATTGGTTGGATCTGGTTGCATCAATTATTTCACTTATTTTGGATCCATAAAAAAAAAAATTGTACTGAAACCTGTATTTCTGTATCATCATGGAGAGAAGAACAAAACACAAAAACAAAATTAAAAACCAAAACAGTAATGGACCTCTGAATGAATGGGTGGATTGACAGGTGGATGCATTCAACTGTACCGTATCTCCACAGATATGAGTTTTTTTTTTTTTTTTTTTTTTGAGAATTATTCGAATTAATGAGTATTATTTTGATAAGTATGTGTATTGATGAAATTATGTCCACTTTTTACTTGCAATGGATGAGCGCTTGATGCATGTCCATGCCTCAGATTAAACCAGCAATAGTTGCTACATCGTCTGAATTAAAATAGCTATCATTTTAAATTTAAGTTTTGAGAACTATCTTTAATTAATAAATTTATGGGCCTTAAAAATTAGCATGGATTGGTATATTGTTATTCAAAATATCAATATACCGGTATATAGTGTCGTATCGAACTCATATTCGAAATGTCTTACCATCTCATTGCATACATTGATACTTGATAGTGTCATAAAATAGTATCGATATGAGATTCGAGAATCTTGATCATGATAATCGAGCCCTTCTGATCAATCCCATGCAGGATATCTTCACCGCTGGCTCCGATTCGTCCGCTGCTACAATTGAATGGGGACTGGCCGAGCTCATCAACCATCCCGAAGCTTTGGAGAAGGTCAGAGAAGAGATCGACCGGGTTGTCGGGAAGGACAGGTTGGTCGAGGAGACCGATCTCCCGAACCTGCCCTACCTCCAAGCGGTCATGAAAGAAACCATGAGGCTCCACCCGGCAGCGCCCATAGCCCACAGGCAAACCACCAAAGACATCCACGTCGGCGGCTACGACATCCCAGCCGACACCGCCCTCATGGTTAACCTGTGGGCCATTGGGAGGGACCCCAGCTACTGGGAGGACCCGCTCGAGTTCCGGCCAGAGAGGTTCATGTCGGACTTGGCGACGATCGATGTCAGGGGGCAGCACTTCCAGCTGTTACCGTTCGGGAGCGGGAGGAGGGGGTGCCCGGGGATGGTGCTGGCTTTGCAGGTGGTGAGCGTGACGGTGGCTGCGATGGTGCAAGGCTTCGAGTGGGAGGTGGTCGGAGGGGAGGGAGGGGGGAAGGGCCGGGTGGGCATGGAGGAGAAGGAGGGCATGGTTGCCGCCCGGGAGCACCCACTGGTCCTCGTGCCGGTGGCCCGCTTGGACCCGTTTCCGGCAATGGCATAATAATCGTCCTTGCTGAAGGAGGGAGGTGACGAATAAGCTGTGGACACTCCAGTACTATATATGTGATCTTTGCTGGGAAGTCTGGTTGATTGGGTCCTGCAGTAATTGAGTGCCCGTTTTCTCGTGATGTTTGCCTGGAAGTAATTAACTACGTCATGTCGCTTTGTTCCTGTTTGCTCTTCTCTCATGAGTTTCTTTTATCAATGAACATCATCACCGACAGTCGTATAATTGGCGCCGTTTGGATTTGCTTGCTTTTGCAAGTATATGTCTGCATTCTGAAATCAGTCATTAAGCAATGTTGCCTATTTAAGTGTGGTTCGCATAATTGTCTCATCCATCTCTATGTATTTTATTTTAATCAATCCCATCTTAATAAAAAAAATATATGCTAGCTTATTGACTTTATTTTCGGGACAGTTATGCGGAGGCCTCAACCATATCCCCTGAATTATGTGAAATAAAATGACATACTTTCGATCTACAAAGTTAAGTTTCCATGACTTGTGTAGATAAAAAATTGAATCTTATATTATATGTTGATTGTTAACTATTTTTATTATTTATTTGATTTAATATTTATTTTGTTTATAGAGTAAGTTTGTACTCCCTTCATCCATTCATGACTTTATACTGAAGTCTCTCAACAGAAAGTGGAAAGAACATAAAGCACCGTTGAAGAGGGATTGCAAGTTGGTGGGTATGATTAAGGAGGATGTTGTTTGTACTTGTTCTCCTGATGTACCCCCTGCAGATTAGTAGATAGAGCTAGTTCATTACTGATTTTCCGAGAGGGGATAGGTATCTTGTATTACTTTTCTTTAAACAACTTTGTTAGAATATCCAATTTATATTATAGATTATACATATATACCTTCCTCTCAGGATATAACAAGTTGTTTAAACAACTTTGTTAGAATATCCAACTTTGTTAGAATATCCAATTTATATTATAGATTATACATACATACCTTCCTCCCAGGATATAACAAGTTGTTTACTTTATTTTACAAACTTATTCTGATATTGATAGAGCTGCACGAGCAACTAAGTCTATTCCTCATACATCAAGATCCAAGAGTTATGCACGAGTTAGACAGGAGTTTGTATGTTCCTTATAGTATAAACATATGCTTTTAATATTGAAATACTTGTACTTTTTAATGAAGCTAATATTATGTATCATGTACCATGCATGTAACATGATACTTACATTTTTTTTGAATTTGTTAGAAATATTAACTTAAAATTATAATTTTTTTATAGATGGATAAGCATGAGAGGGAATCCGGTGACATGAAGTTTTACTGGATGTCTCATACTCACCATGACAGCACTTTTATCCAAGATGAGTCATGAAAATTATATATAATAATTTATTATGAGTTATTTTGTGCAATAATTTTAGTTTGATTTTATCTGCCATTAAGATATAACTGTTAATTGTTTTCTAAATAAATACAGGAGAGAGCTACATCTCATATTATGGAGCATATCGATGAGTTTGCAATATCTATGCAAAGTAGTCACATCGAGATCAAGATATTCATGAAATTGATGGGATCGGAGCACTATGATCGAGTAAAGGGTTATGGAGTTGGAGTCACCTCTATTTAGTTATCTACAATAAGTAGATATACTTGTAAAACTAAAGATAGTGCTGAGGATGCACGCATTCACAGACTCAAGGAGGAGATAGGGGAGATGCAACAGGATCGTGCCACCAACAAAACAACGATGGAGGCCTAGATACATGTGATGAGGAAGCATATTGGGTAGCTTACATATGTTATACAGATATATGCCCCATAGTAGGTAAATACATATATTATTAAATATATATTTTTGTATAAAATTAATGATACGAATATATTATGATATATAGATTCGTAACTCAAGCTTTTTATATGTTTCTTGTAGGCTCTCGGTGCATCAAGCACTCATTTGACAGGGTAATGACTATCTTCCTGTAGATGGTAGACTTCGACATTTTTTATTTTATCCACATATTTGATGTATTGTTTTTTTTTTGTTAAACTCTGGGTTGTAATGAGTTTTTTATATGGATTTGCTATATGAATTTAAGTTGTAATGAACTTTTTTTGTTTGGTTGTAATAAATTTTATGTTTGGATTTGCTATTTATGCTTAGTTTATTATGATTTTATTGTTTATTGTATATGTTTGTAAAAAATTTATACATACTTTTTTATTTACAATTGTGAACTGCTAATACTTTAAAATGCTGAATTTGGTTTGAAACTGATATCCAAAGCGGGCCTTGTTAACACCAATGCATTAAAGTATCATAAAATTTTCTTAGGCGATGCTTTAAAGTATCGGGATTTAATCCCATTATCGATGCTTTTAAAAAGTGTCGACAAATAGCAGCAAGGTACTAGGTCATTGCCAGTACTTTAAAGCATCAAAAAAATAATTGGATCAATATTTTACTCGACTACCAACTTTTTTAAAAGCATCAACATATACCTCGAGTGTGCCTGGTTTACTTCTAACGCTTTAAAGCATCAGCAAATTTTTTAATATCGATGCTTTAAAGCTTCAGAAGCTTGGATAAGGATGCTTTTAAAAAGCATCATTAAAAGTTCGCTATACTCTTGCATAGTCAACTCTTTTTAAAATATTGGGTGAATTTTTAATGATGTTAAATAGCATCGAGAATATGCTTTTTTAGTGTCACCTTTTATTATTCCCTTTCTTGTAGTATATTAACAAACCTACTGATGTGGCAAGATCGCTGACGTGGAGTCATCCTCAAACCCAGCTAGCAGTCGTGCTGGCAGGGATCGCCATTCCAGTCCCGCTCCATCCCTCGAGCCCCTCTACCGGGGTGACTCCCTCAGGATCGAGTCTCCGGCCGAAGTCGAGCTCTCGCTCTACTTTCCAAGCCTCGAGCCCTTCTGCTGGGATGACTCCCTCAGGGTCGAGTCCCCGATCGAAGTCGAGCTCCCGCTTCTCGAGCCTCGAGCCCTTTTACCGGAATGACTCCCTCAAGATCGAGTTTTCGGTCAAAGTCGAGCTCCCGCTCCTCGAGCCTCGAGCCATTCTACCGGGGTGACTTCTTCAGGGTCGAGTCCCCAGTCGAAGTCGAGCTCCCGCTCCTCGAGCCTCAAGCCCTTCTACCAGGGTGACTCCCTCAGGGTCAAGTCCCCGGCCGAAGTCGATTTCCCGCTTCACTCCTCGAGCCTTGAGCCCTTCTACCGGGTGACTCCCTCAGGGTCGAGTCCCCAATCGAAGTCGAGCTCTCGCTTCGTTCCTCGAGCCTTGAGCCCTTCTGCCAGGGTGACTCTCACAGGATCGAGTCTCCGGTCGAAGTCGAGCTCCTGCTTTGCTCCTCATGCCTCAAGCCTTTCCATCAGGCTAGCTCCGTTAGGGTGAGTCCCCGGTCGAAGTCGAGCTCCCTCAAGCCACGTGCCCTTCGGTTGAGAAGGGGCGCCCAGCGCGAGGTTGACCCATGGTCAAGGTCGACCATGAAGCTGGTACACCATGTGGGTAGTGGCACACCACCTGAAGTCTATGAAGGGAGAGAGCGCCGACCTACGAGGAACCATCTTGCCGAGGCACCAGGGTCCCTTTAGGCCATCATTTATACTAGTTGGGCAAGGATGCACCACTCGAGGCACCGCACCCCTCTACCGACCGTCTGCACCACCTTGAAGAAGAAGGTTGTACCAGAGGGCTCGAGTCCTAGAGCGTCTATCCCCGGATCGAGGCTCTGCCAAGTTTTTCCAAGCAGGACATCCTACCAGGGTGTCAAAGCTCATAATATAACTTCCGGCCATGAAGGAAGAGGGGGCTCGGGCGCAATCCCCAAGCACCGCCCATCGTTGACCTCATAGCATCCCCGAAGAAGGGGAGGGGGGAGAGGGCGGGCCTGAGACTGGTAATAGAGAGTTCCTTCTATCTATAAGAAAGAGAAAGGACCTTCGAAGGAGGTAAGCAAAAACAGGTAAAGGGGAACCAATCCCTCAAAGTCGCTTCGCCCGTAACATGATGGTGACACGCACGCGAGAAACCTCCACCAGCCGTGCGGGGGACCCTCTTTCTTATGGGGCCCTGCACAACCTAGAGAGGGAACTCCCCGCTCTGCCACAGTCACCCCCAGTGAAGTCCCAGCTAGCTATGCTCACTCAGTAGATCCAAACTCTAACCATGGCAGTGCGGTAGTTACAGCATCAGCATCGATCCTTAGCCACCTAGCAACAGTAGAGGACCGTTGTAGCCCCAGCCACTGGGCCCCACGGTAGCTTGCGTTCCTTCCAAGGAAGGTCATCACACCTGCGGGCCATAACTGACCCCCGGGGAAGCCACCGAATCCCGGCGAAGAGGCAATGGAGCGGGTCGGTTGACTGCGAGAGCCGATCTCCGGTCTTCGGTCACAATGCCCTTAGGCATCGCAAGCACCATTGAGACAAGGCCTCCCATCATGACCCCCCTTAACTTACATCTCTATCTCCTCCGACTATCTTAATAGAAGGTTTCACCGACGAGGCTATCAGGCACTTGGCTGAAAAGTGCCTAGAGGAACAAGAGCGTAAGCTGGTGGAAATGTCCTGCCAATTTGCCAACATGCACGGCTCCCCCCGTGAGCCAGTGGGCCATGATGCCCGACCACCTTCTTCCGAGAGATCCAAGAGGAACCGATCCCAAACCGATTTTGTATGCCTCAGGTGAACCCTTACGACAGGACCACTGACTCCCTGGACTACCTGGAGAGCTATAAAACTCTCATGAGAGTCCAAGGGGTAACAAATGCCCTTCTCTATATCACCTTTTCGGCCATGCTTCGGAAGGCAGCTCGAGTCTGGTTTTCCCACCTCGAGCTTGAAAGTATCAGCTCTTTTGCATAGTTGGAAAGAAAATTTGTGGTACACTTTGATGCCTACCGGAAGGTGCAGTGAGAAGCCGACAACCTCTTCTCCATTAGGCAATAGGACCATGAGCCCTTACGGGACTATGTGGCCCGTTTCAAAATTACCGTCCTAGAAATCTACAATTTAGACGAGCCCATCGCTATGCTGGCATTAAAGAGAGGGCTCAGAACATCCTGCCTGACTTACTCCCTGAACAAAAAACTGTCGAAGACTTACTCTGACCTCCTCCTCCGAGTCCACAAGTATATTTATGCAAAGAAGGTGGACCGCACTAGGAGAGTGTTGGACAAGAAGCCGTCAAAGAAGCAGCCTCCAGGAGAGGCCTCCGGAGTACGGAGGCCTGGGCCAACCCCGAACCTCCAAGCATATCCGAAGTCGAAGGGTGGCCCCATCCCGGAGGAAAGATACACTCATCGCCCCAAGGTCAAAGATCCTCATGGAGATCGAGGGCGAGCACTACTTATGCCTCCCTCCCCCGCTGAGGCCATCCAGCGGTCACAACAAGTCAAAGTACTGTCAATTTTATCATGATCATGGTCACAACACCGAGAAATGCCGCCACCTCAAAAGAAAGATTGAAGATCTGATAAGAAAAGGCTACCTCGAAAAGTTCGTTGGGGGCAAGGTCCCTATAGTTACTCAAGCGCTCGCAGCTCTTCCTCATGTCCCTCCGGTTGATAATCGATCCATTGAGAAGCCTGTGGGTATGATATCTTGAAAAATAGAGCATGCTTGCAAGAGAACCCAAGCAGAGGAGAGATTGGAAAATGTACTCTCTTTTATGAGGAAAAAGGGAACTGGGGATGAAAATATAAATAACGATGCTGTTGTTATCGAAATGACAATAGCAAGGCATCTTGTAAAGTAGATTATGGTCGACAGTAAAAGTTCGACTGATTTTCTTTTTTACGATGCCTTCTCCAAGATGAATTTGTCTTTTGCTCAACTGAAGCAGGTGCACATCCCCTTATCGGTTTGACTGGAGACTCGGTGGGGGTTGAAAGAGAGATTACTCTCCCCGTCACGGCCGGGTCACCATCTCAGCAGAGTATGGTCATGATGACCTTTACAGTTGTCAGGCTCCCTTCGGCTTATAACATAATTCTTGGCCACCCCGGGCTCAACCTGCTAGATGCGGTCATATCTACAAAGCGATTGTTGATACAATTCCCCACCCCTATGGTGTAGGGGAGGTGAGAACATTGCTTGCAAGCCATCCTCGGAGTCGGGAGTGTCGAGGAGGACCCCGATGTCGGTGACCTCGACTAAAGAATACAAAACCCCAAGGGCAGCCCAATAGAGCACCTGTTATTGTGCCCCCTTGATGCGGATCCATCAAAGACGGTACATATTGGGGCCCAACTACAAGAAAAAGAGCGGGCTCGCCTATTGAATTTCCTCCGGAGGAATGCGGACGTATTCACTTGGAATATGGTCGATATGCCAGGTATCCCCTCTAACATCATTACTCATAAGTTAAACATTGACCTGAAATAACCACCCAATCTAGCAGAAGAAGAAGAGTTTTACTCCGGAGAGGCAGAGAGCAGTCAACGAGGAAGTTGAGAAGCTCCTCGTAGCTGGTTTCATTCACGAAGTAAATATCCTAGCTGGCTGGCAAATATAGTCATGGTCAAGAAAGCTAACAGGAAGTGGAGAATCTATGTAGACTACACAGACCTTAATCGAGCTTACCCAAAGGATAGCTTCCCACTTTCAAAGATCGACCAGCTGGTGGATACCACCTCAGGGCACCACTTACTCTCCATCATGGATGCGTTCTCTGGGTATAATCAAATTTGGATGCACCCAGAAGATGAGGAGCATACTGCCTTCATCACAAACCATGGAACGTATTACTACAAGATGAATGCCATTCGGTCTGAAGAACGTCAGAGCCATATATCAGCGACTGGTCAATAAGGTCTTTCAAGACCAAATTGGCTACAACATGCAAGTTTACGTGGACGACATGCTCGTCATGAGTAAGTCGGAGTCGGACCATGTTACAGACCTGACAGAGGCTTTTCATAACCTTTGCCTTCAACAGATGAAGCTGAACCCGATCAAGTGTGCTTTCGGTGTGGCAGCTGGTAAGTTCCTAGGCTTCATGGTCACTCAAAGAAGGATCAAAGTCAACCTCGAGAAGGTCTATGCAATCATCGACATGGAGCATCCCACCTCAAAGAAGCAGGTCCAACATCTCACCGATCAGATTGCAGCCTTGAGTTGGTTCATCTCGCGCTCCGCTAACCGCTGCTTGCCATGCTTCAAGGCGCTGTGCAGGGTGCATGACTTCGCCTGGACGAAGGAATGCCAGGAAGCCTTTGAGAAAGTAAAAAAGTTTCTGGCATCACCACCCCTGCTCTCTAGGCTGGAAGACAGAGAGGAACTCCTCCTATACCTAGCAATCACCCAAGGGGCCGTCAGCTCGATCCTTGTCCACACAGATGGAGACGAAGTTCAAAGGCCAGTACACTATGCTATCAAGCTCCTCCGAGATATAGAGATCATGTACACCCACTCTGAAAAACTAATTTTCATGCTCATTATGTCTGCTCCTCATCTCATGCTATACTTCCAAGCTCACCTGATCGCGGTCTTGATGGATCAACCGCTGAAAGCTATACTCAACCACCTGAACACGTCCGGGCATCTGGCCTAGTGGGCACTGAAGCTTAGTAAGTTCAATATCACCTACCGGCTAAGGCCATCTCAAAAGGTATAAGTGCTGACGATTTCCTGATCGAGTGTATCGGCATGAGTGAAGAACCGGAGATACCCCGTCGGGGGACCAGGAGGAGCCCTTGGTCGAGGAGGATGTCTGGGTCCTCCTTATGGACGGCTCATTCAATGTGGGAGGGAGTGGAGTAGGCCTCATCCTCACCAATCGAGATGGGGTCGTAGTCGAGTGCGCACTTCATTTCCAGTTCAAAGCCACTAATAACCAGATAGAGTATAAGGCACTCCTTGCAGGACTAAGAATCTTCCATGAGTTGGGTGCGCCCAACTTATGGGTCTTTACCGACTCTCAATTGGTGGCTGGGTGGGTCTCGAGAGAATTCGAAGCCTGAGATCCTCAAATATCAAAGTATTTAGAGCAAGTATGCTTGAGTGCAGTGGGTTTCCAGCACTTCAACATCTCCTACATTCCCCATGGGAAGAATGCTCGTGCAGATGCCCTCTCTAGGCTCGTGACTCTGCCAAACTCGTTGCTAGGGCATGCCTACATTGAGTACCTTCAGGCTCCCAGTTATGAGACCCCTTGGGAGGTCCAGCAAGTCGGCCCGGAGCCCAGTTGCATGGATCGATATATCAGATATATCATCGATGGAACCCTGCATGAGGATCGCCTAAAAGCCGGCCTCATCAAGAAGAAAGTTGCGCATTTTGTATTAATGGACGGGCAGCTCTATCGCAGGTCCCATTCCTATCCACTTCTAAAATGTTTAAGACCCTCAGAGGTAACCTTCGTGCTCCAGGAGATACATGAAGGCCTCTGCGAAAATCATGTGGGGGGCAGGATGTTAGCATACAAAGCCCTCCACCAAGGATACTACTGGAAGACTATGAGGGAAGACGCAACTGACCTTGTAAAGAAATGTGATCACTGCCAATGGCACACCTGCATACAACGTCAGCCGGCCACACCACTTTCCCAGCTCTCTGCCCCCTGGCCATTTGCTCAATGAGAAATGGACATCTTAGGTCCCTTCCCCCGTGCGTCAAGGCAGCATAGATTTTTAATAGTGGCCATCGATTACTTCACCAAGTGGGTCGAGGCCGAACACTAGCACATATTATCGAAGCCAAGGTCAGGTCTTTCTTATGGAAATCCATCATTTGTCGTTTCAGTCTCCCTCACACTATAATCACTGACAACGGATAGCAGTTCGATAATTGGATATTCGGAAAGTTCCGCATCGACCTTAATATTCGTCATTGCTTTACCTCGATGGCTCACCCCCAGACCAATGGGGAGGCTGAGGTGATCAACCAGACTATCGTCTAGGAACTTTGAGCTAGGCTAGACCAGGCCAAAGACAAGTAGGCTGAAGAACTACACAGCATCCTTTGGGGATACCACACCATGCCCCGGACGACCATGATGAGATGCCTTTCAACCTCATATTCGGCACTGAAGCCATAATTCTTGTGAAACTGGGTCTGTCCATGTTGCGAATAGAGCAATATGATGAGGCCGAGAACTCGGCACATCTTCTACTCAACCTAGACCTTCTTGAAGAGACAAGGGATGAGGCTCATCTTTGTATGGCGGCCTACCGGCAGCGCGTGGCCCGGTACTACAATTCTCGAGTGAAACCAAAGACCTTCAATCTGGGAGATATGGTAATGTGGTGGGCCGAAACCTCCTAGCCTGGGGAATGCTGTAAGCTCTCCCCCAACTGGGAAGGCCCTTACAGGATAATCAAGACCCTTCCCCATGGGGCCTATTACCTCGCCAAACTGGATGGCGCCCGATTCCCACGAACTTGGAATGCCAACAATCTAAGGATGTACTAACAATGATTTAAGCTCTTCTGATATCAATAAAAAATTTCTTTTGGCATAGCATTATCTTTGCCCATGTAGGAATACTATCACCCAACCCTAGGTACCGCACCTAAAAGCTGGAAAGCTCTAGAAGTCTCGCACTCTATCCGCCGGACTCTCAGCCGGGTGACGACAAGCCGGGAAACTCCAGAAGTCTTGCACTCTATCCGTCGGATTCACGATCCGGCGATAGCAAGCCAGGAAACTCCAAAAGCCCCATACTCTATCTGCCAGACTCTCAGCCTGGTGATGGAAAGCCGGAAAACTCTGGAAGCCCCGCACTCTATCCATCGGACTCATAATCCGACGACGGCAAGTCGGGAAACTCCAGAAGTCCCACACTATATCCACTGGACTCCCAGTCTAGTGATGACAAGCTGGAAAACTTCAGAGGCCCTGTACTTTATCAACTGGACTCCCAGTCTAGTGACAGCAAGCCAGGAAACTCCAAAAGCTCCGTACTCTATCCGTCAGACTCCTAGCATGGCGACAGCAAGCCAGGGAACTCCATAAGCCCCGCACTTTATCAACCATTCTCCCAGTCCGGCAACGGCAAGCCAGGATGTTCTAGAAGCTCTGCACTTCGCCAACCGGACCTAGGACCGGTGATGGCAATTCTAAGACTCCTCAAGCCAAATCCCCAAACTCAATGTAGTCCCGAACCAGCAGGGACATCTCCCGGGTCTCTTAGGCCCCCTCTGCTCATCCACCAACTTTTGACATGGCCGGGAAATTCTTAAGATGGTCACCCAGTCCCTGGAAAATGTTTGGGACCTTCCAGGAAGGATCCCGGCATGGTGACGGTAACTCACAAACTTCCAAGTTCTCTCTGAATTATTTGCTACTTGAAGGCCTCCCAGGGAAGCACCAGAGCTTGGAGACCCCTGGACGAGTGGCCGTAGCAAAGATTGGTGCTTAGGCGACTATGAAAGAACACTGGGAGAATGAGTAACATAGAAATTCATTGGAAGAAGAGGAACTTCATTGAAGTAGAACAAAGTAGTTACATCATTGAAGGACCCCTGACAGGCCAGGTGGTGCCAAATGAAGGAGAAAATTCCTAAGTACAAGGGGCCAAAAATTATACTAAGAAAAGGTCCTTAAGCATGGAGTTACTACCCCGCTGGCTCCTTCTCGGGATGGTGAGGGGGCACGCCAGTATCCTCCTAGACCTCCATAAGTGGAATTGTCTACCTGACAGTTACAGGCTCCACCTCGGTCACCTCTGTCGAAGCCCTTGTCTCCCTCGAACTTCTGCCTGGAGCTCTAGGGATGGCAATCTCATCCAGCTTCAACTCTGGAAAGGCCAGTGCCATCTGAGACTTGCAGACCTCGAACCCCTTAATGAAGGAGTCTACGGCTGCCTCCCGGACTTCATCGGTAAACTCTGCTAAGGCCCTGAATTTTGACACTACTTCGACGACCTCTTTCTTGGTGGCCTCCATCAGCATCACCGCCCTGGCCACCTTCTTCTCTACAGTCGATGCCCAAACCAGCACTGCCTTCAGGTGGGATTGAAGGGTTTGAGACCGCCTCTCTAATCGAGCCACCTCCACAGCGGACTCCTCCACCCGGTGAATTGACCGATCTTTCTCCGTGGCTAGGGATACCTCGAAGTCCCTGGCCCGCTTCTCCGTCCTAAGCACCTCTGCTTGGAAGGCTTTGTTCTTTTCTTTCGCTACCAAAGCCCTCTTGGTCTGTGCCCTGGACTCGGCCCCCAGCGAGTTGATCTTCTATTCTTGCTATGCCTCCCTCTTCACCCACTGAGTGCAATAATCTTGGATCAAAAGTATATCGATCCCGACCTACATCAGCAAGGGTATCAGCCATGGCATTTCAACTAAGACAATCATGAGAGGAAGGGCTTACCATGAAGAGGTGGGGAAGGATGCCGAGAATGGCCCCCGCCAGCTACTTGCCTCCCCTCTTGCAATGGTCTCGTGACTGGATAGCGAAGTCCATCATCCGCTTGGTCAGCGCGCGGTCTTAGATGACTGACGCATTCGATGGCACCGTGATCGATGCCCGTTGGGCCCCGGAGCTCTATGGTGTCGGAACTACCATGGTGCCCGGAGGCAATGTCGCCGGGGGCACCTCAACCATTGGTGGGGGGCTCGCCACCACGGTCGACAACACCGGTGGTGGTGGTGGTGATCGCTCCCTCCCTGTTTCCCTCTCCGCTTCCACCTTGATGACATCTGGGATCTGGACCACGGTTGGAGCAGCAGGCCTGGTCTGCGCAATCACACCAGGTTCTCAGGCCGGGAGTTGGACATGCTATCGGGGAGATTTGGAGGCCGATATGACAGCTCTTCCCTCTGGCCTGGAAGACGCGACGAGCCTGGGCCACTGGCTGGGCTCCACCCTGGCCCTCTTAGGTTTGGCCCGTACGACGCGCTCCTCTTCTAGGTGGACTCCAGAAGCTGGTCTACGGAGAACTTCATTCCTACAGAAAAGAGAGAATATTGGTCAACCTCAGATCTAAAAGGACTCATGGGAGAAGAAGAGGTGCAACTCAAGAGATTCACCTAACCCTCGGATTGGGCTGATCCCAACATCGAATAGATTATGCTCTAACAACAGAACCTTGAGGAAAGGGATCTCATGGGAGATGAGCTGGTCGTACACTTGCCGATCGGAGGCCTCTATCAGGCAGTTACGGTTTGAGATCCGGTCTGGATCACTCCAAGCCCAGTCTACTCCTATCGAAGCGAAGAAGTATCTGCTCTTCCATCCTTTGATGGAAGAGGGGAGGTCAGATTTTATGCCCTTCGGGCAGGGAAAAAGAAACCACCACCGTCGTTGGTTGGGTGGTGCTTTAGGATGAAAAAAGTCCTGAACAAAGAAAAACGAGCAATAATCCCATGGAAGTGATAAAAAAACTATGTAAACGATAATGACCCTAACGACATTTGGAGCTAACTGGACAGGAACGAGCCAGTAGTTGTTGAGGAATGAAAGGAAGAAAGGATGTAGGGGCAGACGAAGCCCCAAAGGAGGAATTCTTCGTAGAGGGCGATTCGACCCGGGCCACTGGAAATAACATGTTCCCCTGATCCCGGGACCGAGAGCTAGATGGAGTTCGGGATCCCATAAGTATCCCGAATCAAGGAAAGGTCCTCCCTGGTTATCGTCGAGGCAATGCCGAAGGGACCGGTTGAACCAAAAGGTACGAAAGAAGGTGCGGGAGCAGGAGGAGCAGCCATAGAAGCAGAAGAAGCAGAAGGGGGTACCCTGAGACCTCCTATAACTATTCCAGATGGGCGGAGACTCCTACGAACTTGGAGAGGAACCTCATTCTCCTCATTGGAAGATGGGGTCCTTGGTTGAGAGGGCCCTGCCTCATCAGGGTTGCTAGAGAAACGACGGATCCGACCCGATGGAGCCATCTAAGGCGAAGGAAGAATATGAAAGCTAAAGGATTGAAGGATTTAGGGAAGGACTCAATCTAGCCGGAGAAGAAGAAGATGATGAGGAGGGAGGACTAACCTGGTTGCCCTACAGGAAAAGGATAGCTTGGGAAAGGAAGAAATTTTAGCCATTCGCGGGCACGGAGAATTCGAAAGAGAGAGTTTGAGGAAAGTCTCCTTTTTCAAAACGACCAGGTAGCGACCGTACATCTTGTCAAAGCTTTCACTATCAGATGGGTGCCACGTGTGACAGATAGCCAAAGGATGGCACCTCGATGCATTGAAGACCGCATCGGGCCCAACATTGGCCATCATACTTCCTCGGACTTGCTGAGGTGGCACCCCTGCATTGGCTTCAAGATGCCATTCATGAAGCGACGATGATTGTGGCATTTAATGGCACTGGATTTTCACTCTTCTACGTCAGCTCCATAATAACTCCCTTTGACCCGAGTGCCACGTTCCATCGAAACTTGGGAGTGAGGGCCAAATGATGTAGCAAGATCGCTGACATGGAGTCCTCCTCGAACCAAGCTGGCAGTCGTGCTGGTGGGGATTGCCATTCCAGTCCCACTCCATCCCTCGAGCCCTTCTACCGAGGTGACTCCCTCAGGATCGAGTCCCCGACTGAAGTCGAGCTCTCACTCCCTCTCCGAGCCTCGAGCCCTTCTGCTAGGATGACTCCCTCAAGGTTGAGTTCCTGGTCGAAGTCGAGCTCCCGCTCCGCTTCCTAAGCCTCGAGCCCTTCTGCTGGGGTGACTCCCTCAAGATCGAGTCCTCGACCGAAGTCGAGCTCCCGCTCCTCGAGCCTCGAGACCGGGGTGACTCTCTTAGGGTCAAGTCTTCGGCCAAAGTTGAGCTCCCGCTTCACTCCTCAAGCCTTGAGCCCTTCTATCACGATGACTCCCTCAGGGTCGAGTCCTCGGTCAAAGTCGAGCTCCTGCTTCGCTTCTCGAGCCCTTCTGCCAGGGTGACTCTCTCAGGGTCGAGTCCCCAGCTGAAGTCGAGCTCTCACTTTGCTCCTCGTGCCTCGAGCCTTTCCGTTGGGGTTGCTCCCTCAGGATCGAGTTCCTGACCGAAGTCGAGCTCCCTCGAGCCATACGCCCTTTGGCTGAGAAGGGGTGCCCAGCTCGAGGTTGACCCATGGTCAAGGTCGACCATGAAGCTGGTACACCAGGCAGGTAGTGGCATGCCACCCGAAGCCTATGAAGGAAGAGCGCGCCGACCTACGGGGAACCATCTCGCCGGGGTACGAGGGTCCCTTTAGGCCATCATTTACACCAGTTAGGGAAGGATGCGCACTCGAGGTACCGCTCCCCTCCACCGACCGTCTGCACCATCTTGAAGAAGAAGGTTGCACCAGAGGGCTCGAGTCCTAAAGCGTCTACCCCCGGATCGTGGCTCTGCCAAGTTTTCCCAAATAGGGCATCCTACCAGGGCGTCAGAGCTCACAATATAACTTTTGGCCATGAAGGAAGAGTGGGCTCGGGCGCGATCCCCAAGCATCACCCATCGATGACCTTATAGCATCCCCGAAGGAGGGGAGGGGGGAGAGGGCAGGCCTGAGACTGGTAACAGACAATACCTTCTATCTATAAGAAAGAGAGGGCCTTTGAAGAAGGTAAGCAAGAATAGGTAGAGGAAGGGTAGCAAGAAAGAGCGCTCTGAGGCTACCGAAGAACTCGTCGGAAGTGTTCCAACTAATACAGCCACCATTGTTCAAGCTCTCTTTCTCCACCGCCAAAATTCCTACTTCATTCTTTTCTTTCAAAACCTCTAAGAGTGGAGACTAACTCGGGATCCACCTCTGAGGATCTATTCTCCTAGATCATCTTACTAACTTGACCGTTGGAATGTCCTCGCCGGGATCCCTGGTCCGGATCTCCTTTTTTTTAGCAGGACCAGGTATACGTGTTGGACACCAAGCGAAGAAGATACAGCTCGATATCATGTAGGAGCCGCGGACCATGATAATTCAGGTGACAATACCTACCATCTTGTTTGACTAATTGAACCAGTCCTACCATACATGTTTGATATAAATCGTGTAGACTTTGTCGGTCGTTTGCATTCTGAGTAACAAGTAAATCAACATCATGCGGCTTCAGGTTGGTTGGCTTGAGATTCTCAATATAATAATGGGGCCAAAAAGCATCAGGGTGTTGGATCAGGGTTGTATCCTTACCCAAAATAAGGATTCCCCTTCCTTTACGTGCATCCACTGTTGGATTATCCACCAGTGACTTTGGGATCTGGGCTGGTGGATAAATCATGGAGTTCGGAGTGCTTTGAGAGCTGTGTGGTGGGTGATCAACAATGGATTTGTGCGAAGGTGAATCCTTGTGGCACAAAAGATACAACCCTAATCCCAAGGTGCCTGGTGCATGTAAAAGAAATATTTCTCCGCTTTTTTTCGGTAATTAAAATTGCTTCTGCTCAAATGCATTTCTGAGACCTTGGGACTAAAGGAATTATGGTCATACTCTCTACTATAATTTATAGGCCTGGTACATTTAAGGTCTTGCATTATAATGCCATTTGGATTATCTTATGTCCTCTTGCAAGTGGCAGGTTATCAAAGCCCAGCCTCAGTAGATGTTACTCCCAAGATCTGCAAGCTCTTGGAAAGTTAAGCGATAGGTTTAGGCCACAAAATAGTGTCCAAGTTGAGAAGAATAGGACACCTTTCTTGCACCCTCTGAAACATTTGGAAAAATGGATGGAGATATACCAAGCTATTCAACAGTGTAACGAGTGATAAAGCTTGTAAGTGCTTAGGAGACTTAGAGGATAATAATTCAATTTAACTATCCAATTAATCGATGGGTCGGCAATATCTATAACGCTGTATCATCGAATAAAATATATAAAAATAATATGTTCGAGAATCAGAAAAGTATATCAAAATATATACTTCCGTATTGATATATATGCTTTTATATAGAAACTTATTAATAATATTTTATTTTTTTATTACAGGATTTTGGAACATCTGGCTCTCATCCACTTACTACTAGAGAGGATGTACAGGATCAGCAGGAGGAGGGCAAAAATAACGAGGACTTTATGATATTATGTATTTCATTTTGATACTTGTAAAGTAATATTAATTTATAAAATTATAAAATTTACACTTTTAATATAATATATTAATTCTTTATTTATGATTATGATAATTGATTATTAATTTACTTATGACAGGTTTTAGGAACTATAATTACTTAATATTATAATTAAAATATATTTTAGCAAATTTATTTTTGATTTTTTAAAAAATTTAAAACTTTCAATGGCTAATTACTGACGGCTTAACCATTGCTCATTTATTTTTTAATTTTAATTTTAAAAACTGGAAAAACATTATCAATGGCTTTTGCCGATGCCTAAGTCATCAATAATAAGCTTTATTAGTGATGGATTTTTTATCGTCACTAATAATGGCTTTCAGTGACACTGTTTGTTCTGACAGGTTATTAGCGATGGAATGACATCGCTAATTATATTAGCGATAGCAAATTAGTTATTAGCGATAGTAATTAGTCATCGTTAATAATTATTTTTCTTATAGTGTTATAGTTCTGGAAGGACTTGTTGCAACATGTTCATCTAGCATATTCTTATTGGATATGAGCTCATCATTTATGTTACTATCATCTTCCTATCCATCTCTACCATTATCATCAGTGATAGGATCCACTGGATTCATGTCAACATAATTACTGATAGTAAATATAAGCTTCCCAACTTTTTTTAGCATATTCAATATATAGTCTAATCTTTTAGAAACACAATGTCTTTATTTCTAATAATCTTCTTATCAACTAGATCCCATAATCTATAACTAAATTTTCATTTGCATAACATGAGAAGATAAATTTTTTAGACTTGCTATCAACCTTGAATCTCTCATCTTTAGGAATGTGAATAAAAACTTACAACCAAACACCCTTGAGTGATCATATAATATATCTTTCCCAGTCCACCTCTTTCTACCACATCACCATTAAGAGGAATCAAAGAAGAAAGATTGATTAAATACATTGCAATTCTCATCACTTCATCCCAAAAGGATTTAGTTAATAAGCATATGTCAAATTCTTTTACAAAAAGCACGATTCATTCTCTTAACAACTCCATTATGTTTAGGTATTTTAGTAATATTTTTTTCAAGCCAAATGTTATGATCTCTACAATATTTCCCAAATAGATCTATGTATTTACTACCATTATCTGCTTAAATATACTTTAGTTGCCCTCTTTTATTTCTCTTTCAACACTAGCATGAAAATGCTTGAACATATCAAACCCCAAGTATTTAAATTTCAAAGTAAAAGCCCGTACTTTTTTGGATGATCATCCATAAAAGTAACAAATTATAGACCATCACCAAAAGTTCTAGTATGTATAATGCAAACATCAATGCAAATTAAATTCAAGGCATATGATATTCTATGTGAAGGGGATTTATGAAACACAACTCTATATTATTTATCAATGAAATAATAGGTGCATGTCCATAGATGCAGACCTTTTATAGGAATGAGTTTCTTTCCGGCAAAAATATCAAGTATCTTCTAGCTCGTATGGCCAAGCAATTAATGCCATAATTCAATGAAGAAAATTTCAACTATATTTACCTCCTTTTGTCCATTTTTTCTTATGTCATGTAAAGCACACTTGATTTCTTCACTCTTGCTACCATTAAATAACCTTTAGTGAGATTTCATTTTCCTTCACTAAAGTGGCTATAGTAACCTTCATTATCAAGTATTCCTGTGGATGTTAAGTGAAGGCAAATATCCGGAACATGTCTCATATTTTTTAGTAATAGTTAGTCTTCAATGCTAGTCTCTAAGTAAACATCTTTCATGCCCATAATCTTAGTTACTCCATAATTTTCTATCTTGACACTACCAAAATCATTACAAGTATAAGATATGAAGAAGTCATGCACATGAATCAATAATTCAAGTACAATCATGGCATATAAGATTCATAGAATCATTATTATAAATAATAGCAACATCAACATCAAATATAACTATTATTGTATCATTTTATTCCTTTTTTACTTTACCACTTTTCTGGATTACTCTTTTTGAAATTTTCTGCACTCTCTTATCATGTGTCCTAGCTTGCCATAATAGAATTATCTTTTTTTCTAAAGTTGGACATTCCCTTTGATTTATTATGGTTCCTAAAATTTTGTGAGTTTCCATTTCTGTAATAATGTCTCTGACTATGTAGCTATATCCTATGCTCTTCTTATGATCTCCTTATTAAGCATACAATCTTTTATCATTTTCAATAGCATTACACTATTAGAAGTTAAATAACTGAGAAATTCAACAACAATTTTTCAACTATCAAGTAAGGAATTAAGCAACAACAATGCTTGCAACCCATTATCTAACATCATTTTTATAGTAGCCAACTGATTTACTATATTATAAAATTTACTGAGATATTTGATAACTAAACTTTTCTCCTTATACTTCATATTCATAAGCTTTTTTATCATTAATACTTTATTTGTACAGTCTTTAACTTATAGAGACTCCATTTTTTCTATAAACTATGGACATTAATCTCCTTAACAATATGATGAAAAATACTATTATCCGTCCATTGTCTAATTAATTCAATTATCTTTCTATTAATTTTTATCCACTCTTGTAAAATTTTGTCACTTGGTTTGGCACTATCCCCTTCAATGAGATCTTACAAATCTTTACAAAATAAAAAATCTTTTATTTGAGACTTCCAAATTAAATAATTGAAATATGTGAGTTTAGCCATATATTTACATCTGTATATTCTTTAATTTAATCAATATAAAAAAAAAAATCAGTCACTAATAACTTTGCTCTGATAGCATTTTTTTGGAAAAGAACTGCAATCATGAATATGTAAATTTATTTTTCTTCTTTATGTAATTAAATGGAATATCTCTATAATTCATCAAGCAATAATGATATTTACAATTTACTTAGACAACTAATAAGCAGAATAATTAGGCAATCTACAAATTAGAGACACCATAATTTTGAAATAAATATTTAATAATTTAGAATAATGTGATTACTACAAGTTTTCAATCTCGCTAGATCAATTAGAGGCTATATACAAATATATCATTAAGATTAAATCTTGGCTTTCATAATAAAAATAATAATCAACAATAAAATAAAATTTGATAATAAATAAAAATAGAGGACAAATCTTACTAAACGTGGATGCTTGGAATAATCAATGGAAAAGGCTTTTCAAATATTGAAACTGTTTCACTTATAGCTCTTGATATCAGAAATAATATTCTACAATTTTATCTAAAACAAGATATGATCAACCATTTGACTATCTAACAAAGTAGCCCATTTTTTTCTTTATTTTATATATTTATTTATTTAATAGGGTGTGGGTTGCACATAAGGATGGACCACATCAACAATAGCAATATGGAATAATTTGTTGAACTAATAATTAAATAATGTAGCTTCTTTATTAGTTTGAATAGTAACTTCTTCATGTATTGTTGGAATCGATTATATCCTCCAACACTCTCTCAACATTGAGTTCATGTTCACTATGTCAAGACACCAACGAGCATCTAATTAACACGATTAAATATCAAGCTATATGCCATAATCACTACTCATTGAAATATCAACCATGACATACATATAGGTAAAGTTAGCAACAAAACCTAGCCATATTTGCATACCTCCAATTAAGTAGCTCTAGAACTAACTAGCTCCTCCATCTCATGAATAATTAGAGTACTACATAATTTATGTTTTGCAAATGCAGCTCCATGTATCTGCTAGTGGTTGGAACAATCTTGCACGTACAAGATCATTTGACCCATTATGCAAAATAGATCCATTGATAATTGGCTAGAGATTTAGAGTTGACAAGAGTCATAATTTTAACATTGTACATAGTGGTAAGAGGAATTTTGGTGCACTATAAGAATGGAAATGGAAGATTTATGCATTTTGATGGCAACTTTTTGGTTAAAACATTCCTATTCAATAGTAGTTGGTGAATAGTAGCCGGTATGCAAGACGATGCTTCTCAAGAACCAGATAGTGAAAGTGCACTAACATTATTATGTCTATACAAAAGCATGCTAATAAATCTCTGATTAAAACAATGTTATTATATTTATGCATAGACAAACATACTGTAAATATATTCACAAATAGCACAATTAGAACGTAGTCCATCCAAATAGGCATGCGCTATAATTCCACCTACTCTATACATACTATAAAGCTAGAGTCGGGCATTATTTTTAGCATACTAAAAGAAAAAAATAACCAAAATTTTAAAAAAAAAGTTGACGAAGAAAGATTCTTCCCCCTAAAGTATATTAAAATATTGGTTAATGAATACGGTTACTGTTTGCTGGGTCCCGTAAAGATATAACAATAAGAGTGCGAGGGACCATTCAGCACAGTAGCATGCAAAAAAGCCTTTTTTATTTGGTGAACAAATTAAAGGCCTTTACCGCGTGGGACCAAACACTAAAATAAATAGTGCGTTTGAATATGGAAATGTAGTGAAGTTCCGTGCTGGGGTTTTGAATGCCGGTTGTCTATTTATCTGATACAGAACCTGTTGAGGGATAAAAGTTCGTACAGTGCCTGTGTTTTTCATGTTTCTGAACGTTGTGAACCTACATCAAAACTTTGTTATCTGGGAAACCTGCCTACAAATCTGTCGATGTGTATCCCAATTCTAGAAGATGAAAACCTTTTGATCTCAAAGTCGTCTAATATTGCAATAAGGGGGAAACAGTCTTGGAGGCCTATCGTTCGGAGAGACTAAAAGAATGGCATTTCCAGAAGAAATATTCAGGGACGTGCGAATACTTCAGAAAGGATGTCCCCTAGAGTTTGTATGCGAGGAGGTTATTTCAACCCAGTTGTCAGAGGGGATCTTGAAAAAAGAATTTTGTAGGTCTTCTTTAAGATGTTTTATTTTTGATATTTTCGACCAATCTTCTACCAAAAAAGAGATTGTCCTTACTACCTCATTGCCGGACCGAGTCTCTGAGTGAAACAGACGGTTGTTTCATTCCTTCGATAACGTCCAGCAAAATATTGCGGACAGTATATCTGAAGACGTATGTCGATTTGATATTCTGTGTGCATCCCTCCAGTTATGCCAGAGTTCAGACAGATTCTCAGGTGGAGTAGGTGAGCCGCAGCGATGTAGGATGACTTCCCATACTGATTTAGGGAAACTACAATTCAGGATGAGGTGATCCGAGTTTTCTTCTTGATTATAACACAGTGTGCATCGACTTGGTCCGGCGAATCCTTTTTTTGCGAGAATCTTGGAGGTAAGCAGTCTACTGTTGATACACAGCCAGTTGAAGATTTTGCATTACTCTGGAACGGGAGTTTTCCAAATAAATTTGGCGAAGTGCGAAGTGATGCCACTGTGTTTTAGAAATGCATGGCAAGATGAGACTGTATAGCACTGTTTAGGGAGCCATTTGCAATTCTTTTTGTCTGGGGTTTCAAACAGTGTAGTGTCATGAATAAGATGTTTCAATTCTGAGATGTCGATGAGAGCCTGTTATGGGAGTGGCTGTCTGAAGTTCAAATCTATATCGGGTTTGCTCTTCAACGCCGCCACATTGCATAACCTGTCCATGGCAAGCCAATAAAGAGTTGGAACGATGGTTTTCAGTTTTGTTTCAGTTGCCCATGTGTTTTCCCGGAACAAGGTTTGCTTTCCGTCTCCCTCTGTAACTGAAGTGAAGGATGAAAATAATGGCCCGACCTTCAGAATGTTTTATCCAAAAAGGGGAAACCTTTTCTTTGATATTGGATGTCAATGCGGGAGACGCTGTAGTATTTCTGTAGCAGTGATTTACCAACAATTTCCATGGTCTTTGAGGGTCAGAAATATAAGGAGCATGTCCCATGCACCATTTAAGTAACAAAGATCTGTTGAATTCTTGTAAGTCTATTACACCGAGCCCTCTAAAAAGTCTTCAGGAGGCAGATTAGAGCCTAGCTTGCGAGGTTTATCAGGTTACTTTGTTGTCTTCCCCCATTCCACATAAGTACTCTGAGAATGTTGTCAATTTTTTTTGGTTACCTTAGATGGCAGCTGATACACTGACATCCAATAACCTGAGATGGCACTTAATATGAAATTTTCTAGTGTAAGTCTGCCAGCTAAAGTTAATGAGTTCCTTCTCCACCCAGATAGTCTTCGTGATGGAAATTGATTTGAATGCTCTAATATCACTTCTTGTTGTGGAAGGGTGATGGGCACATTCACATAAGCTCTTATAGTAATTTGATGGAAGTTTGGAAAGCTCTAATATATGAAAATTACAATGCTCAAAATAATACTTGGAGAGTGGAGAAAGATAATCTTTCTATTATAAACTCACAAAACATTTCACTCATAATGAACTCAATATATTTAGCACTATTTATAGATATATAAGGGTGAATTTTAATCTACCCTCATGAATACGAGAAACTCTTAATCTTTCAATGACTCTTAGTTTCCTAAAACTCTTAGACTCTTAAACTCTCACAACTTTCTAACTCTTAGACTCTCACAACTTTAAAACTTTAATAACTCTTAGATTTAAGAGTTACATGACTCTTTGGTTTCTTGAACATATTAAATGCTAGAATCTTAAACTTGCAACTATTAATGACAATAACTTTGACTTTTCATATTCATGAATTTTAGATTGCATTACAAATTACAAATTACTTCCAACATTATTCCCCCTTAATTTATAATTTTCTTAACACTTCAATCACTAACTTGGACCACAACCAGAAGGAAAATCCTATATAGTGCTAGCTCTTCTTTTTGATAAATAAGAATGAGTCGCTGCATCTTTTTTGATCACTCTTTCTGTATCCTCTATGATCACTCCTTTTTCCATCTTCAGCTTCAACTCATTTAATTCTCTGGTTACATCTTCATATCTGTTATTCAGATCTTTATAGCTTTCATGCAGATCTTGCATATATATCTTGAATTCTTCTATTTCCTAAAAATGAACATCTTTAACAATAATATTATAAATATCTTTCAAATAATTAATTGCTTGCAATGCTGCATCATTTTTACCTTCTTTCTTTGTAGCTATTGCATGACTTTCAATCATCAATCTCTTACTTGCATTTTCAAAATCAATTGTTGCCACAAAGATCGATGAGTGATCTGGTCCAAATTTTTTACAAATATACATTGCTAGTAAAAAATCTAATTTTTTAAGTATTTTTTTGAGCATTAATTTGAATGGCACAATCATCACTATAGCCTTTTCATCCTCCATTTTGTTTAAATAATTGGTATTGTTAGCGAGGTCTCTTATCTTTAACCTCTAAAGACTGCTCTTGTCTTCTTTTTTTTTTTGTAAAGTCTCTTTTCTTAGACTTGCACACTTCTCTACAGATTTCTTTCGACCTGGAGTCTTAACATCTTAATGGAGGATATATTTCAAGGCTTCATAAGCAACTTCTTTATGAGCAATTTTTGTACCCATAGCTTTCTCTAGATTTGTAGCTGCTCTTTGACTCTAAAAGTTGCTTTAAGATCAACCTGGCTTCGAAAATTGTTTCAATATTGACTTGGCTCTGATTCCTACTTTAGGATTGACCAAGCTCTGATAGTTGCTTTAGGATCGACTTAGCTCTAATAGTTGCTTTAGGATCGACCTAGCTTTGATACCACTAATGAAAATTGATTTAGATTGCTCTAATACCACTTGTTGTTGTGGAAGGGTGATGGGCACATTCACATAAGCTCTGATAGTAATTTGATGGAAGTTTGGAAAGCTTTAACATATATGAAAAATTACAATGCTTAAAATAATATTTGGAGAGTGGAGGAAGATAACCTTTCTATTATAAACTCACAAAACACTCCACTCACAATGGACTCAATACATTTAGCTCTATTTATAGATATATAAGGATGACTTTCAATCTATCATCATGAATACAAGTAACCTTTGATCTTCCAATGACTCTTAGTTTTCTAAAACTCTTAGACTCTTAGACTCCCATAACTTTATAACTCTTAGACTCTTAGACTCCCACAACTTTAAAACTTTAAAAACTCTTAGATTTAAGAGTTACATGACTTTTTGGTTTCTTGAACATATTAAATGCTAGAATCTTAAACTTGCAACTATTAATGACAATAACTTTGACTTTTCATCTCCAAGACTCTTAGGTTGCATTACAAATTACAAATTACTTCCAACACTTCGTTCAACTTTGTTTATGACAAAGTTCCAATATATAGATGGAAGGGATCTGCTATGGAGAGGAATTACTAAATACGTGATCGAGAATTGGGAGACGTTGCAGCCCAGTAAACCAGCAACACCTTTAGTTTCCTGTTGAGTTGTTTCCATACCCACTACATATGTCTTGCTAAAATTGATTTTGAGTCATGTAAGAAATTCAAAAAGATATAGGATGAATTTGATTCTATTTAGTTGTTGTTTTGAAGCTACAAAGAAGATGACTGTATTGTCTGCATACTATGTGGTGTGTAAATTTTTTAGAAGATCAGCAGGGCCAACTCGTTCCAATTTTTTTTTTGAAGTAGCAAAGTCCATCATGCGATGTAGGAAATCTACAAGAAGAATAAATAGGAGGGAAGATAGAAGATTACCTTTTTTTAATCCTTTTTTGATGGGGAACCAGTTGCCCTGTGAATCGTTGATAGTAATTGTTGAAGTGGATGTCTTGATGATATTTGATAGCCAAGAAGTAAAGTTGGATCCAAAACCTCTTTTCTCGGAGAAAGTGAATAAAAAATTCTATGATATGGAGTCAAATGCTTTTTCGAAATCAATCTTTAATAATAAACCAGGGGTCTTTGATTTGGTGAAAGAATTGATGATTTCTAAAGCAGTTATGTAGCTTTCAAAGATCAGTCTACTTTTGATAAAAGCAGTCTGGGAAGAGCTTACCAATGAATCTATTACCCTCTGAGCCTAATAGATAGAACCTTAGAGATAATCTTGACGATATCGTGCTCGCAACAAATGGGTCTGTAGTCTTTGACAGTGGGACATTCAACTTCTTTAGGATTAAGATGATGTACATGTAATTTAATCTGGAGAGGTCAGCCATGCCTGAGCTTAAGCTTCCAAAGAGTCGTAGCAAATCATCTTTGAGGATGTCTCAGAAGTATTGATAAAAGGGCATTGGGAATCCATCAAGGCTAGGTGCCTTGTCTTTGGCTAGAGAGAAGAGAGCCTACCTTACCTCTTCCTCAGAGAAAGCGGAGTCCATACATTTCAGATCCACAAAACCTTCCAGATATAGATTCATTGAATCAGCGCTACACCAATTTGAGTCATTGTTTGCTAACAAGTCCGATTAGAAATATGATAGGAACTAGTGTTGGATGTCCATTTGATTTGAGACTCTCTGTCCATTTACGAAGATTTTGTTTATCTCATTTTTCTTTTCTGATTGCTTCCAGGCTTGTGGAAAAACTTAGTATTACGGTCTCCATATTTGATCCATTGGTCTCCAGATCTTTGCCACTAGTAAATTTCTTCCTGAGATAGCATTTTTGCCGGTTGAGATTTTAGGAGGGATCGTTGATCTCTTTCATTTGTTGAGAGACCATTGTCTTCCTCCCATTTGTCTAGAGTCTCTATGCAATTAGTGAACTCCCTTTTCCTTGAGAAGATTATTAAAAATCAATTCTTGGTTTATTTTTGTATTAAACTCTCTCTCTTGTTATGTTTTGTCAATATATTTATGGGTTGCATGTATACCACATGGATAGCTATTATGTAGTGTTGGGTTGCATGTATGCTACATGGATAGCTATTATGTAGTCTTCTTGGGAGCCAAGAAAAGAGAGCTCTCATGAAAAACAAAAAAATAATAGAAAATACAATTGAGAGAGCTTCGTCTTCCATCATATTTGATCATCCATTTTTCTTCCTTTGTTCTTTTGCTTCCAAATATATGTTTATGAGCTGAAATCATTCCCAACAAATTGGTATCAGAGCAAGGAAGATCGTTGTAGTTCGGTTAGAGTTAAATTTATGAGAAAACAAGCCTTAATCAAAAAAATCTTCGTGGCAACTTCAAATCCCATGAGTATGAGCATCCAACAACCCACTATGCCTATCTTTAATGGTGAAAATTATGATTTTTGGAGCATCAAGATGAAAACACTCTTTATTTTACAAGAAATTTGGGATTTGGTGGGGAAATATGAGGAACCCAACTCATTAACAACCCTAACCAATGCTCAAAGAGATCAATTGAAGGAGTACAACAAAAAGGATGCAAAAGCCCTCTTCTTCATCCAACAAGCTATGTCCGATAAAATCTTTCCAATGATTATTGGGGCAAGCAAAGCAAAGAAAGCTTGGGACATTCTTCAAGAGAAATTCCAAGGCAACACCAAGGTAAGAACCATCAAGCTTTTATCTCTTAGAAGGGAATTAGAGAATATGAAAATGAAGGAAAATGAAATCATGAAAGATTACTTTTCCAAAATTATGAAGATAGTTAATCAAATAAAAATATATGGTGAAAAGATCACTGATCAAAGGATTTGTGAAAAGATTATAATTAGTTTGCCTCAAAAATATGATGCTATTGTTGTCGCTATTGAAGAATCAAAAGATCTCTCTTCATTAAATGTACATGAGTTGATGAGTTCACTTGAATCACATGAGCAAAGATTGAATAGGAATAATGAAAAATCTCTAGAAAGTACCTTTCAATCTAAGATTAATATTTTCTCTAAAGAAGACCTATCTACTCATAAGCACCATAATTATGAATCCTCATCTAGAGGTGGAAGGCAAGGAAGAGGAAGAGGAAGAAATTCAAGAGGAAGAGGAAGAAATAATTTTCAAAGAAGAAATAATAATGAAAGCAATCAACATAGATGCAAAATATGTAAAAGATCTTCTCATGTTAAAAATGATTGTTGGTTTAAAGGCAAACCTCAATATTTTGTACGCAAGAAATTTGGTCATGTTCAAAAAGATTGTAGGTACAAAGCAAATGAGCAAGCAAATTATTTCGAAGAGAAAGAAGGTGGTGAACAAAATACATTCTATGCATGTCAAATGGCATCCAAGCAAAAGAATGATGTATGGTACCTTGATAGTGGATGTAGCAACCATATGACTGGCAACAAGTCAATTTTTGTCAATATTGATGCTTCTTCTATATTGCAAGTCAAGATGGGAAATGGAACACTTGTTCAAGCCAAGGGCAAAGGTACTATTTCTATTGATACAAAGAAGGGGAGGAAATTCATTCATGATGTTCTTCTTGTTTCAGATTTAGAGCAAAATCTTCTAAGTGTTGGCCAATTGATTGAGCATGGGCACATCGTTCACTTTGAAGAAAATTTATGTAAGATATATGACAAAGATAAGAAGAGGCAACTTATGACAACCATCAAAATGGAAAAAAATAGAAATTTTCCAATCATTCTCCAATATATAAAGAATATAGCACTCAAAATGGAAGTTATTGATGAATCATGGTTATGGCATAAAAGATATAAGCACTTGAATTTTCAAAGTTTGAGAAGTCTCCAATAAAAAAATATGGTGTATGGTCTATTGGCAATTCAAGAAAAGAAAGAAGTGTGTGAAGGTTGTGCACTCGGGAAACAACACCGGAAAGTATTTCCAAAGGAAAAAGCATGGAGAGCCAAGGCACCATTGGAACTTGTTCATACCGATGTGTGCGGGCCTATGAACACTCCTTTTCATATCGAAAATATCTACTTCATTATTTTCATTGATGATTATTCAAGAATGATATGGGTCTACTTTATGAGGCACAAGTCCAAGGTATTCTCTATTTTCAAGAAGTTCAAAATATTGTTGAAAGGCAAAGTGGGCACTACATCAAATGTCTAAGAAATGATCGAGGTGGTAAGTATAATTCAAAAGAATTTAAAAAATTTTGTGAAGATATTGGCTTGCATAGACAATTGACCATTAGCTATACACCGGAACAAAATGGAGTCGCCGAAAGAAAAAACTGCACAATTGTTGAAATGGCAAGATCTATGCTAAAAGATAAAGGCCTTCCAAACTCCTTTTGGGTGGAAGCAATCTTTACAATGGTCTACTTATTGAATAGATGTCCAACAAAAGCAATTCAAGATAAAACACCATTTAAGATTTGGTCCGATAGAAAGCCATCGGTTAAGCATCTCAAGGTTGTTGGTTGTATTTGTTATGCACATATCCCAAAAGAGAAAAGACACAAGCTTAATGAAATAAGTGAAAAATGCATCTTTGTTGACTATAGCTCACAATCAATAGGTTATAGACTCTTTAGCTTGAAAGCAAATAAGATGGTGATTAGTAGAGATGTTCTTTTCAATAAAAAAGCATCATGGGATTGGAAAGAAAAGAAAGTCCAAGAAAAAATTATCACCATTCATGAAGAGACTCAAGATGCTCAAAATGAAAAAGAAGTTGATGAAGAATCACCACATGTCTCTCCAAGTACAAGTCCATCTCCAAGCTTAAGCTCACCATCAAGTACAAGTTCATCTCCAAGCTCTACTCCAAAAAGAATGAGAAGTCTTAGTGATATTTATGTTACATGCAACTTTTGTATGGTTGAACCGGAATGCTTTGAAGAAGCAATGAAAGAAGAAGCTTAGAGGAAAGCAATGAAAGAAGAAATTGAAGTGATTAAAAAAAATAAAACTTGGGAGTTAATTGATAAACCAAAAGAGAAAGAAGTCATCGGCTTGAAGTGGATCTATAAGATAAAGTTGAATTCATATGGTTCCATTCAAAGACATAAAGCAAGATTAGGGGCCAAGAGATACTCACAACAAGAAGGAATAGATTATCAAGAAACCTTTGCACCGGTTGCTCGGCTTGATACAATTAGAACACTCATTACTTTGGCGGCACATAAAAATTGGCATTTGTACCAATTGGATATGAAATCAGCCTTTTTGAATGAAATATTGAAAGAAGATATTTATATAGAGCAACCTCAAGGGTTCATCATCAAAGATCATGAGAAAGTGTACAAGTTGAAGAAAGCTTTGTATAGATTAAAACAAGCTCCTCGAGCTTGGTATAGTCAAATTGATGCCTATTTCAATGAGAAAGGATTTCAAAGAAGCCTAAGTGAGCCAACTTTATACATCAAAAGGCAAGGTAACACCGGTATCCTTATTGTCTCTCTTTATATTGATGATTTGATATATACTGGTAGTGATGAAAGAATGATTTATGAATTTAAAAATGACATGATGAAAAGATATGAAATGAATGATATGGGTATGCTTTATTACTTCTTGGGAGTTGAAGTTGATCAAAAAGGAGATGGTGTTTTTATTTGCCAAAAAAACTATGTGGAAAGTATTCTCAAGGGTAGTGTTTGGTTGGTGAATAGGTATTCTGAGAATAGGAATAGGTATTCTCCAAGAATAGCTTATTCTCGTTGTTATTCTCGATTTGTGTTTGGATGAAAATCTGGTATTCCACCTTATTCTAGTGCAATTAATACGGTGTTATTCTAAATGGTGTTTGGATGAGATGGGAATAAGTCTGTATTCCACCAAGAATAGGGAAGAAATTTTTTGAAATTCCAAAAATACTCCTAGTTATATATAAATAAAATGAGTTATAAAATTCTTTTTTAAATTTATATTTAAGTAAATATTTAATTATATTAATAATAATTTATTAAGATGATGTATTAAAAATATGTTATACCAAATAATTTATTAATTTGTTGTATGTAAATATAAAATTAAAAATAAATTTATTAATATTAAATTCAAATTATGATGTATTAAAATGATGTTATACAAATTAATTGATTATTACAACATATTAAATTAATATCACTACAGCAACAAATATTATTTAATTTATTATTATGATCCAGTAACCATTCATTATCCTATTTGAAATATTTTTTATATCTACGAAAAACACTAATAAATCTATTTAAATCAAATTTATTCAACACTACGTGCAATACAAGCCGCAATTATTTGACTTCTGAATGTTTAAATTAAATTACATTTGCAAGGACAGATATACAATTCAGATATCTTATAATACAAGTAAAAAATATCCTGTGACACGAGCAAACTATGTAATATCCACATCAAAAGTACCTATTTTATTATTAATCTGAATTATCATAATAAATATATAAATGATGAGTACTTTTTACAAGAACATGAATATAATATACATGCCTAGACAATACACAAATGAACCTGAGTTTCCACAAGTCTAAAAAAAATGATACAATTAACTAGCAAAATAGTCACGCACTGCACTTCAATCCTTAATCATCAACTCCAACCAATAATAAACTATTGTTATGCAAACTGCTCTATGGACCATTTTGAAGTATTATATCCCCTGTAACAAAAGATAAACAGTTACCTTTAACAATAAATACTTGTCGATATTGCAAAATATACAATTCACATAAACTACCTGAATTCAGATATATGAAATACCAAACCTGTGCAATAAAATTTCATTATGACAATCGATAAAAGTAACCCAAAATTTGACATGGCAACATAGAAATCTTGGTGAAGGGCCATTAAGGTCCGCCAAGAATATAAGCATAGCACACAACATCTGCAAAAATGTAAAATAGTATAAATATATATTTTAGAAAAATGGCTCAGGACAACGAATGTAATCTCACTTGAGCACCACGACAACAAGTGGAAAACAACAAATGTCGCCTTTCCACTCCTGCTTCCAAGCAATTCTCAATCAATAGGCTGCCTATCATCATTGCCACACAAATAATATGTACCTGGAAATAAAGAACTTGAATGACACGTAGTCACTTGAACATTATAGAAGAACACCTGCCTATCATCATAAACCATAACACCAACAAGCGATACATATAACTTAACAACTGAAACATTCTGGAACATCAAGAATATCATCATAAATCGTAATAACAGGATGCCATAAAATGCACAAACAATTGAAACATCCTGTAACATGAAGAACATCATCATAAACCATAATACCAACAAGCGATACAATGCACTAACAACTGAAACATCCTGGAACATCAAGAACATCATCATAAACCATAATAACAAGAAGCCATATAATGCACTAACAATTGAAACATCCTGCAACATGAAGAATATCATCGTAAACCATAATACCAACAAGCGATACAATGCACTAATAACTGAAACACAGTATGGAACATCAAGAACATCATCATAAATCATTGTATGAAGAATCCATACAGTGCACTAACAAGTGATACAATGCATCACGGCTACAAGATATGTGGAAACAACAAATGTGTAATTCCACTCCTACCTCCCAGCAATGCTCAATCAATTAATAGGCAGCCCATCATCATTGCTTTATTTAAAAAACCATGTACATATTTATAATCAAACTTTACAAGGAAGCTCAATATAGCAGGACTTTAAGGGCTGCCACTTTAGTAATGCCTTACAATGGCTAATTGAATATGTGGCTCAGCAAAATGCGGAATCCTCGTCAATGGAGCATTACGGCTACAATAGTAACAAACCTGGATACATCGTATCACTATTGTCTCTTGGCATTGCTCCGTCCATAGACAGCCCATCATCATTGCCACATTCCAAAAATCCAACGAATATGAAATAACAAAATATAAATTGTAAAAACCAAGAAGTATGTAGATTGGAAAAGATGGCTCGATACTATCCGCAATTGATATGACTTAGAGCATCGCGGCTACAATAGTATGTAAAAAAAACCAATATTAGGGTCAACTATTGTCTCCAGGCCATGCTCCATCGATAGGCAGCCCCACATCTTTTCCTTTCATCAAACCAGAAACTTCAAAATAATGTATCGGACTCATCTGGAACCATTCAAACATGTTGGCATATAAGAGAAACATAGCAATACTTTATGCACACGATAAAAAACATAGCAATACTTTATGCACACAACAAAATGCAACATACAACAAACAGTAGCACATCTTAATAATACAATATTAATAATCCATAACATCCTAGTTTAATTTAGAAGCACATGTCAGCAAGCCCAGCACATAGCCTACGATGATGGCAAGTAATACAACAAACATTAGGGCACATTACGAGTGATTATTATTGCCCCTGTCATAATGAATGTTGTCTGCCTCAACCTCATTGATAGTATATTCATGTAGAGCAGGATTGTTAAAATCTCATACATATCTGTCAAATGCATCGAATGCCTCTAATTGTATCCTAAACTTTTTATATAAAGCATGGTTATAACCAGAAACTTCACGTTGACATTCAGCCCATGAGTCATAAACTCCCCTTTGGCGATCCTCAAAAACCACATATTTCTTTCCAAATGTCATTACTGGAGGTAGTTAACGAGGAACTCGCCTTCCTGTATAACAAAAAAAATATCACTTTATACGTAGTGTAGTAATGTAAATTAACAACAGTTAGTACCAAATAATTTATCAAATAAATCCCAATGTATAGGGGTAAAAAGGTATGACATTTGCTTTCTGTTCATTTGCACATACCCCGATATAGATGATCAACCCATAGCCTATTCGATATGGAATTATGTAGATCTTCCCCTCTACGACATTCATCATCACCAATAATTAGCAAAGGATCTATGTCATCCTCGTCATGGTCAGGAGGCATTGGTGCTAATGACATGTTGAAGTACTTGTCATTACCCTGGTTGCGTCTTGTGAAATTATGAATAATGCAACAAGCCATTACTATCCGCTTCTGTACCTTGAATGGAAATGGTATAGCAGTCCTCAAAATCTTAAAACATTTCTTCAAAATCCCAAAGGCCTTCTCTATACAATTGCATAATTGTGCATGTCTATGATTATATAGATCTCGATTGTTTGAATATCGTCGAGTTCAAGGATTGTTGAATGTACTCAGGTGGTACCTATTTTCCCGATAAGGAGCAAGGAACTTATTGGTATTCGCATATCCAGAGTCAACAAAGTAATATTTTCCTGAAACGTATAATTTGTTTAAATTAACTCAATGACAGTATCAACGATATCCCATGAAATGTATTATTCATATAGCATTCGATACCTTCAGGGACCATGAAACTACCAGACTCCACACACTAACGCAAAATACGCATGTCAGCTGCAGAGCCCTCCTAGCCAGTACAGATAAAAAGAAAAGTGTGATTAAATGAAGCAGCTACCATAACATTTTAAGAAAGTATTCCCTTGCGATTCCTAAATCGAGGTTGTTTGCTCTTCTTTATTAGAGCAGGTATGTGTGTACCATCAACAACGCCTACAGCATTCTTTGATGACACATATCCAAAGTAAATCAAATCACAAATATAACGTAGCAATAGTAATTAGATAAAGCTTTAAATTATACCATGAAGTATGGATAGAAGAGGTTGTTATCACGTATTCTTGGATGCACACCCACATCAGCAGATGGTTGAACTATGAAATCATGCTTTAGGAAACAAATCCCTTTAAGAACTTTGTTAAAGTATCTTGATATCGTCTTACCTGAATGTTGAAAAGTTTCAGACAAAACTCTATTGCTGACCTCATGCCCTACGCAGTACAAAAAGAAAGCCAATTGTTCGGTAGAGGTTACGTTGCGAGTGCCACTTATAACTCCTCGTGAGACAAGCAGCTGTTCTAATTGTTGGAACATATTATTTGTCATTCTAAAATGAGAGTAACCCCTGTTAGGATGACCACTCATAATGTCTGTAATCATATTGTGACCTGAAAATGGACGAGTTCGACATGGTCTCCTGTAATGTATGTTATAATCCTCCAACTGAATCAGTCATGTACTTAACAATGTCATAACAACATCATCCCAAAAATCTTCCTCATCAATAATGAATTGCAATAGCTGATTCGGGGGAGACATCTAAATAAAATATATGGGATTAGAAATGGACTTATAAAATATACTTCTCTTTAATTCATATCATCAATACATAAGCATTAAAACTAATAGAACAATATGGATTGCCTAATAAAATTGTAAAGAAACAAATATAGAAATACGAAAGAGAGACTTAAGTACTATTTCATTGATATTAAGGCTAAAAAGATACAGATACATATATCCTATGATGATTCCATAACAGCATACACAAATGTAGAACATTTAAGTAAATATAAAAATAGCAATACAAACATACAGCACTTATAATAATACATTGTTCAAGCATATGTAAAGTAATTAAGGATAATATTAACTTCAGCAGACATAGAAACATAGTATGTCATCCGTCAATCATGTCTGTAAGTGTCATCAGACTGATTTCATGGTGCAGAAGAGCTTGTACCAAAAAATTGTGAGCTGTGTTCAGTAGATGTTGAATGAGCTGCACTTGGGCTACCTCTAGTACTAGCCCTAAAAACTTGGTCCATGAATGATGGTGTACCACATTGAATTCCTGATTGCATAGAAGTCGAACTAAACATATGTGGTATAGAGTGAATGTTTGGATTCATAGACGGATTCATAAAATAATTTGGGGCAGCTCTGTGGACATCATGAATGGAAGTTGGAGTGTAAATGTTTGGGACATAGCCATTTGATGCAGGAGGAGCTTGCATCGATCTAGGGCCTTGATTAAATTCGAACAGTTGTCGCCGAATCCATGCATCCAAAATATGCCCATCATAGTTCATAAAGAACCATCGATTGTCCTCATTTTTGAAAATTTCAAATGCACCTATTATGCATTCAGGTGTAATTCTGGGTAAACTCTCTAACTTAGCCATGCATTGAGCAATAGAATAAACATTTGGCCTACCAAACTTCTTCATATGTAGAAGCTCGTTTGCAATTTCCAATCTTTTTCTTCCTTGTTCAGCGATCTCTTGTCTTGCATCACTACTAATCCGAGATCAACATGACCTACCGATCTAGGAATTTGACCTCCTACTCTTTTTGCTAGAAGAGGAAGGCCGTCCTTCAGAAACTGGTTCGGTTACAGGTATCGAGGTACATGCGTGCGGGCTGTTGGGTGCTTCATCTGACCTGCTTTCATCTGAATCTTTCAAACGGTAGAATGAAGCAGCAGATACGCGATCAGTATTTTGTGAGGGCTGCCTAATATACAAGGAATCAAAGTTTGCCATCTGTCCTTCATCATCGGACGTTGAATTATCTGATACACCTTCCGGTAAAATAGATATGGCCCCGCGCCTATCGGTGGCTATGATTCTAGAGAACAAGATCTCTAGATCTTCATAGGCAGGGAAAGGCTTATCCATCATGCGGGCATAAGCTTTGTTCACCTGTACATCATACAGGTGTGCGTGTTAACCACATAAATTTATATACTTAACACTTGGTTAGAATGGTATTAGCTACAAAGCACTCACCACAATGATCTCCTCCCACATCTATTCATCACCGAGAGTAGGCACCTTCAGTACAGGATCCCAGCCCCAACCCGACCGATTAGTCAGGTTGAAATAAAGATTGAAGGTTTTTTTAAGGACATTCAGCCTGTTCTTCCTGTTGGGGTACGTGAAACTCTTCCTTGTTTGTTGATTAAAAGACAAGGTCATCTTTTTCCATGTTTCCTTTGTGAAGGTTCCATTTATACAATTACCTTCATCATATTCTTGCCGCATTAAGGCAATCATGATCATGTCGAGGGAATCCATCCAATTAGGTGCCCTTCGACGTGAGGAACCTCCCACATCTTGTTCACTCTTATCACGTGATTTGGACATTTTTAGGAATAACTGTAACTTTAATCCAAGAAAAATTCGTCAGATAAAATACTACAAGCGAACATCATGTAAATATGTTAACTTTGAATAATAGGGAAGACCAAAAACAAGATCTCTCTCATACCATCCCAACTATCAGCCTAGGGTTTCTATCAAAACATATATCAACCACCAAATAATGTAACATAAACCAACTAAACGCTCAGAAATAGAAGGAGAAATTGTACAAATACAAGTTCATAAACCCTAGTGGAGTCATTATTAATGAGTATCATACAATAATATGAAGTACCACAGAACATTATAGAGCTGCACTTTATTACCTTTTTCAAATTAACCAGAGATCCTTCAAAAAGTTATTTTTTTTGTCTCGATGGGTCGGCTTCTGTCTTGGTCTTAGACTTAGCTTTCATGGTTCAGCTTTGGTCACTTGGTTTAGATAGCAAAGTCCCATCACGTTTTTTGGCTTGTCACCAAATCATCCCCTAGTAATGACATTTATCATCCTGGTTCTTGGCCAATTTTTCGTAACTTTTTGTAGACTTGCAAAATTGCAAGGAAGAAAGACAGTGTGATAGATGGCTCGGCTTTCGGGTCTCTGTGCCTCTAAGGGTTAGCTTCAGGAGGTTAGCCTTTTCTTTGGCCTTCATCCTAGCTTTGAGTTTGAAGGCTCAGTCTAGATTTTGATCATGTCGGCTTAGTTTTGGGTTTGTCTTGGGTTTGTCCTTTTTAGTTTGGATACTATCTTGGCCCTGTTATCTTGAGATGGATTGCACTGACCCACCTTCTTTTGTCTCGACATGTCCCAAATCTTCCCATGAACCTTTTACATTGTTCAGCTCTACTGAAAAAAGAGACTCGGGAAGGTGATGTCAAACTAGCAATTCGAAGATCTTCGAATGCTAATTAATGCCTTCCATATCATCAATAAGAGCCCTTGTAGGGGCATTGCTTTTGCTAAACATTTTTAGGTAAGTTCCAAAACTTTCATCTATTTTAACAAATCAAGAATGCCATGTTTATGGGACAGCAGCTACAAAGAACGAACCCAAATTTTTCCTAACCCTCTTCTCCTCTCCTCTCCTCTCCCACTTTCTCCCTCTTCACAGTCTTCTTCCCTCTCTTCTCTCCACCCCTTCTCCTCATCAAGGACCCAATATGCCTCCTCCCAGAACCTACGGTTAGATCTAACTCAAAAAAGGGGAAACAAAAAAAACAAGAAGAAAACCTACTCTTTTTCTTCCTTTCCTCTAATCCTCCCTCCAAACACCGTGCTCCAAACACAATGTACTGAGATGGGAGAATGGAGAACGGAGGGGAAAGCTCGGAGAAGGGAGGGAAGAACGGAGGGAGAGATGAAAACATGGCTTACCTCAAGCGACAAACAACCACTTCGACGGATCTTCGACGGCGAGGGGAAAGCCCGGAGACGGAGGGGAGAACGGAGGGAGAGATGAGGGCGAGGGCAAGGGTTCGACAGAAATGAGAACAGCGAAGAAAGAACTTTCTGGAGAAAACAAAAGATACACCTGCCCCTGGAATTCTGAATCGCGAATTACCTAATTCCACGGTGACCCGTGGAATTAGAATTCGGGAATAACAAATATTGACTGGAATAAGTAATCCTCCTTATTCTCCCTCGAATCTGGAGCTGTTTGGGAGAATAAGAGGATTATTCCCCTTATTCGACCCTGTATTCCGCAACCAAACAGAGCCAAGAAGTTTAGAATGGAAAATTGTAACCCGGTGCCAACACCCTTGTAGTGAATGAAAAATTCTCAAAGGAAGATGAAAGTGAAGATGCAAATGCAACTTTATATAGAAGTTTGGTTAGAAGTCTATTATATCTCACTACTATAAGGCCAGACATCATGTATGCTACAAGTTTGTTATCTTGTTTTATGCATCAACCAAGTAAACTTCATTTTGGGGCAGCAAAAAGAGTTTTGAGATACATTCAAGGCACCAAAAATTTTGGCATCATTTATAGGAAAGAAGTAAACACAAAGCTGAAATTGTTTGGATTTTATGATAGTGATTGGGTCAGAAATCTAGATGATATGACAAGCACAACGGGTTATGCTTTTACCTTTGGATTCGGCATATATTCTTGGATGTCAAAGAAGCAAGAAACCGTGACATTATCCTCAACAGAAGCGGAATATGTTTCAGCTACATTAGCCTCAAAGCAAGCAATTTGGATGAGAAGAATTTTAGAAGATATTGGTGAGAAGCAAGAGGAAGCCACTATATTATTTTGTGATAACAAATCAGCCATTGCTATGACAAAAAATCCCATATATCATAGCCAAACAAAGCACATCAAAATCTAGTATCATTTTATCCGTGAAGTTGTAGAAAAAGGAGAAATTCAAGTGAAGTATGTGAAGACTCTAGATCAAGTGACAGACATATTTAACAAGGTACTTCCTAAAAAAAAATTTGTATTTTAGAGAACTCATGGGTGTTCAAGAATAAAGCATTAAGGGGGAGTATTAAAAATTAATGCTTTATTTATTTTTGTATTAAACTCTCTCTCTCTCTTGTTATATTTTGTCAATGTAGTTATGGGTTCCATGTATGCCACATGGATGGCTATTATGTAGTGTTGGATTGCATGTATGCCACATGGATAGCTATTATGTAGTCTTCTTGGGAGCCAAGAAAAGAGGGCTCTCATGAAAAACAAAAAAACAACATAAAATACAATTGAGAGAGATTCTTCTTCCATCATATTTGATCATCCATTTTTCTTCCTTTGTTTTTTTGCTTCCAAATATATGTTTATGAGCTGAAATCACTCCCAACAAAGATATCCCCCACTGTGTGTCTACTCCAACTCCTGAGATCTTTCCTTAATCTTCTCAGTTTCAGAGCTATTTTGCTGAAGGGTCAGATGATCGAGAAAACACCTCGAGGCTGCCTCTACAGAGTGCAACTCGTCTCTCTGCAATACAAAACTAGAAACCAAAACAAAGCACACAACAGAAAACAGAAACTTCTGTATGAGTGTTTGTAATAGGAAGTGAAGGGGCACAAAGAAAAGAACAACAGATGATCCATTCATTAACCTATGTGGGGTCCTTAAATAGGCAACAACAATACCAAGAGAAAGTAACTAGATTGAAGACATGCTAAGAGCATGTCTAGCACACCTCCTAAACATAGCTTAAAAAAAGGAAAGAGAACAGGGACATGATTACAGACGTGGAACTCTTAACTAACTAAATGGGGAGAATGATTCTCCTAAGGACTAGGTAAATGCCCAAAATTCTCGCATCATTAACCAACACCCCCCCTTGATACAAAATCATTTACACCAAGGAGCTGTCTAAATTTGCAAAACTTTTCATAGCCCAAAGCTTTTGTTAAGAGATTAGCTAGTTGGTCTTCAATCTTGCAAAACTTTAAGTTAATCAAGCCTTCAGAAATTGCTTCACGAAGGAAATGATGGTGAATCTCGATGTGCTTGGTGTGTCCATGGAAGGCTAGATTTTTTGCTATGGAGATAGCAGACTTGCTATCACACAAAATATCAATAGGTTCACCTTGAGCTTGCTGTAGATCACCAAGGATGCGCCGAACCCACATAGCTTGGCATGTTGATGCTGCAGTAACATATTCAGCTTTTGTTGATGATAAAGCTATTGTAGCTTACTTCTTCGAGGTCCAAGAAATAGCTCTAGAGCCAAGGCTGAACACATATCCTGTGGTGCTTTTCCTATCATCCATGCAACCTGCCCAGTCATTGTCAGTACAACCAAAACACTTAAAATCTATTACAAGAAAATACCATATACCATAGAAAACAGTCCCACATATGTATCTGAGAATCCTCTTTGCAGCTCCTAAGTGAAGTTTTGAAGGATTATGCATGAATCTGGACACTAGGCTCATAGCAAACATCACATCTGGATGGGTGTGTGTTAAATAAATTAGTCCACCAATTAATTTCCTGAAATTCCTTGCATCAACTTTCTCTATTCCATCTACTAGCTTCAGCTTTTCATTCACATTCATTAGAGTACTACAGGAGTTACAATTTTTCATTCTAAATCTTTTCAAAAGGTCACGTGCATACTTCTCTTGTGACAGGAAGATGCCCTTTTCAGTTTGTTTTACTTCTAATCCCAAAAAATAATGTAAGAGACCCAAGTCAGTCATTTCAAACTCATGCATCATTTTCTCCTTGAATGCTGCAAGCAACACACTTGAGGAACTAGTGTAAATTATGTCATCTACATACAAGTTCACAATAAGGATGTCCTTACCCTTCACTTGTGTATAAAGAGTTGGTTCACTTTGACTTCTTGTCAAACCCAATTCATGAAAGTAAGCATCAATCTTACTGTACTAGGCTCTAGGAGCTTGCTTGAGCCCATACAAAGTTTTGTTCAACTAGTATACTTTCTTTTCTGTACATGTAACTATATAGCCTTGAGGTTGTTCAACAAAAACCTCTTCCTCTAGCATACCATTCAAGAAAGCTGACTTGACATCAAACTGAAAAACATGCCATCTCAATTGAGCAGCAGCAGCTACCACAATTCTAATAGTTTCTAGTCTTGCAACAGGGAAAAAAGTTTCATGGAAATCAATACCTTCTTGCTATGAATAGCCCTTGGCCACCAGTCTTGCTTTATGCTTTCGAATACTGCCATCAACATTGTGTTTGAATTTATAGATCCATTTCAAACCGACCACACTCTTTTCATATGGTAAGTCAACCAATTTCCATGTGTCATTTCTTTCAATTACTGCAATTTCATCATCCATTGCTTTATTTCCACTCTTCCTTTTCTACTGCCTCTTCAAAAATAGATAGCTCTGTAGAAAATAAGGCAAAGCTACATGACTCATAAATTTCATGCAAAGACCCTACCTTCTTTGGTGGACTCTCCAAATCGAACTATCATTGATTGAAGATGAAGGTGAACTATCCATTCCTCTTCTTGCGGATCCAATTTGCCCTATTTGTTCTTTTAAAGAGTGAGATTCCTCTACTTCTTCAAGTGGCAATCCTAAATGTGTGTTATCTTTCCAATTCCAAGAGGCATTTTTATCAAATATAACATACTTACTGACAAACATCTTCTTAGTCACAGGATTATACAAGCGATAACCCTTTGTTTTAGCACTATATCCAATGTGAATGCACTTCTCACTTTCTTTATCAAGTTTTTTTCCTATTTTCTAGACTAATGTAAGCATAAGCAAGTGAACCGAATACTCTTAAATGACTTACATTAGGCTTTCTTCCATACCAAGTTTCAAAGGGGGTATGATTTTGTACTGCTTTTATTGGTGACCTGTTAAGAAGATAAATTGCAGTCTATACTGCCTCCGCCCAAAATTCATTTGGAAATTGTTTTTCCTTTAACATACTTCTGGCCATTTCTACAATAGCTCGATTCTTATGCTCAGTAACTCCATTTTGCTAAGGTGTATAACCTGCAGTCAACTGCCTATGCATACCATTTGCTTGATAAAAGGAAATAAATTCATTAAATAAAAATTCTCCTCCCCGATCTGTCAGCAAGGTTTTGATGCTATACCCACTTTGCTTCTCAACATAAGCCTTAAAAATGAGAAACTTGGAAAATGCCTCAAACTTGTATTTTAGAAAATAGACCCAACTTTTCTGCTATAGTCATCAATGAAGAGGAAAAAATAATTACTTATCCCCATTGACAAAGTTCTCATTGGACCACATATGTTTGCATGAACCAATTGGAGAGGTTCTCGTGCTCTCCATGTGCACTTGACTGGGAAAGATGTTCGGTGCTGCTTCCCATAGACACATCCCTTACATACAACATCAACACTCTTAACACAAGGTAAACTAATCACTATGTTTTTCTGGTTCAGTAATTTCATACCACTAAAATGCAAGTATCCATAGCACATGTACCACAACCATGAATCACTATTGGTAGAAACATGTAATACACAATCAACACTTGAAAAAGTGAAAGGAAACATGTTATTTGCTATCATCTTTATTTTCATAACAAGACCACAATCCAAATCTCGGACCTCACAGAAATTGTTAAGAAAGGTAATTGAATAACCTTTTTGAACTAGCTAATCGATACTCAAGAGATTGTGTGCTAAACCAGGAATATAAAGAATATCATGGATTTGTCTTTCATCACCTGATTTAAGCTTCACTATGATCACTCCTTTTCCTTCAGCTTGAACTCACTTCCCATCACCAAGCTGAACTTGTATCTTTGTTGAATCATCAATGCTCTTGAAGATATCCTTCAAACCTATCATATGATTGATGCATCCACTATCTAACAGCCATACATCATCTCTAATTTGATTAGTATCAAGACAAGTAAGAAATAGGTTAGCTTCAGTTTGATTTTCTTTCCCTTCGACTACATTTACTTGTTCTTTGTCCTTTTGCTAGCAATTCTGTTCAATATGACCAAATTTCTTATAATGCCGACATTAAATGTGAGAGTAACGATTACCTTTTCCATCATAGGCTGATTTTTGACCATCATCATTTGATCTTCCACCAAAAATAGATCTATGTCTGCCTCTGCCTCTACCTCGGAATCCTCCTCTTCCTCGAAAGGCACCTGCAAACTTACTTTGACTAGCCTCTTCCTTAGCAACATCTAGTTTTGAAGTGAATGCATGCTCTAAGCCATTTTCAGTTGTCCTATTCAATCTATATTCATGAGCTTGTAAACAACCCATTAGTTCCTTTAGGGAATAAGTAGATAGATCTGTGGACACTTCAATGGCAGCCACCACATGGTCAATTTTAGAAGTTAAACTCCTAAGAACTTTTTCCACCACTTTCTGATATGTGAGAACCTCACTAAGTGATCTAATCTGATTAACTACAGTAATAGTTCTAGTAAAGAAAACTTGGAGAGATTCTGAATTTTTCATGCTCAAAGTTTCAAAATCACGCCTAAGAGTCTGGAGTTTCACTGGGATTACCTTGTCTATCCCTTAGTATTCACTCTTCAAAAGCTCTCATGCTTCCTTTGACTCGGTTGCTGCTGAAATTCTTGGGAAAAGTGCATCTGTGATAGCTTGCTGCATAACCAACAATGCCTTAGCATCTTTCTTCCTATTCTCCTTTAGTACAGTTTTCTGGGCTACAGTCAGACGTGCTATCTCCTCTGTTGTTGGTTCTACATAACCATGATACACCAAATCCCAGATATCTTGTGAAACAAACAAAGTTCTTATTTTAATACTCCAAAATTCATAGTTTTCACCATTAAACATAGGAATAAGAGATTGATTTTCCATTGGCATGCTCATATTGGCCATGAAAAATTGAATAATTCTTTACACAAACCTTCTGTCGAATAGGTGGTGGGCAGAGTTTATATCACCTGGAAACTTACTGTATTTGCTCCAGCACCTTGTATATTATCAACCAATGCAAACACTCATGTCGACCCCTGGCTCTGATACCAAAATGATAAAGAAAACACCTTGAGGCTGCCTCTATAGAGTGCAACTCGTCTCTCTGCAATACAAAACCAGAAACCAAAATAAAGCACATGACAGAAAATGGAAACTTTTGTATGAGTGTTTGCAATAGGAAGTGAACAAAGAAAAGAACAACCGATGATCCATTCATTAACCTATGTGGGGCCCTTAAATAGGCAACAACAACACCAAGAGAAAGTAATTAGATTCAAGACGTTCTAAGAGCATGTTCTAGCACAACTCCTAAATATAGCTAAAAAAAAGGAAAGAGAACAGGGACATGATTACAGACATGGAACTCTTAACTAACTAAATGGGGAGAATGATTCTCCTAATGACAAGGTAAATGTCCAAAATTCTCGCATCACTAACCAACATCATGTCACGTCCTGAATCCAGCACCAGAATCGGCACGCGACCGGCTGCACAAACTTTAGATTTTATCTTAGAGATCATGCAAGGCCTGGGTACATAAGAGTCACTTACCTCAAAAAAAATCTTATTCATCACTAAGCCTGAATATCTGCACGACTCTGTGAAAGAATAAAAGTAGGGTTGTGAGCTCTACAGCCCAGTAAGGTTCCCTCACAATCACTCCAGTATTAATATAAAAACTGAAAACAGCAAGATCATAATTATATAACGAAAAACGATAAGTTTTTTGGTCATGAAATCCAAAAACCAATCACATATCAAAACCTTTCATAACATTATATTTCCTTTATATGTTTTCGTTAACCTATTCTCTTCTTCAGGGTTCTGAACAAGCCATTGTCATGCGACGCCCATGACTGGCAACCACACTATCAACCATGTATTCTAAACCCGTGGCCAGGCTAGCTCACGTACAAAGCCCATGACTTTGGTTGTCCCATGTTTTAAACACCCATGGCCGGCTATTCTTCGTACGAAGCTCGAGGCTCCAGCAACTTCAGATCCATGGCTAGTCTAAACACCGTTATCACTTTAACTATCCACATCATCTTATCAAATCGTATCACGATGTTAAACCTGAAATCTCAAATTTTTCAATGACCGGCATCACAGTCCAAATCATCAAAAGTTATTTTTATCCGATAAACACAATATCCAGAAATATAAAATCATAACAACCGTAGTCATATTGTCCTTCATAAAAACTCAACTATACCATGCAACAATAAATCAATCATGCATGCCAATGCTCATGTACTCGGATCAAAACCATACCATGTAAAATAATATATAGACTGGTGATCACGTCCAGAATCCTTACCTTCAATCGCTAATCCCAAATATCCGGTATCAATCTATGCCCAAAATTTATCCAAATCCTTCCTGCTCAAAAGATTGATCTCCGACAATAATAAATAAATTCATTTAAACCAAATCCTAGTTTCATAAATTTTGAGAAAGAAGGTTTTCCCTGATTTTCCCTTTCCTCATCTTCTCTCTCCTTCCTCTTCTCTCTCATCTTTATCTCTCCTCTTTATCTCTCTATCTCGAACTCCAGAATATCCTCAAAACTGATCATAATCCCATGCCATCATTAGCATGACAGCCTTCCTCTTCTTTAAAACCAAGATCCCTTTCCTTTTCCCTTCTCTCTCTTCTCCTCTTTCTCTTTATTCCTTCTTCTCTCCTCTTTTCCCTTCTCTTCTCTTCTTGGCTCTCTGCACTATTGGCTCTCGACATCCCTGATTAAAAAGAGGAGCAAAACCAATCCAAAATCACCTTAAACATCACCTGAGAAGTCCAAAACCATCAAGATATCTTCTCGGCCGTCAAATCTGAGATCGACGTCTCAAACCGCATCAAAATCCGAATCCAAAAGTCTTAGATCAAGCCTAAATTCCCTCGGATCAATCTCAGCCATTCGATCAGGCGATCGAACGATCCAGATCACATAGAAACCCCGTGGACCGCCGTGAGCCGCGCGAAACAAGCTGGGAAATGCCCGGGAAATGCGTGGGAAATGCCCAACGCAACGACCGGCTCGGGCTGGGCCGAGCCCACGTGCCCGCGCCCGCCACGCGCGTGGGCCTGGGCCATGCCTCTCACGTGCCCACAACGGGCCGAGCCGTGCCTCGTGCGCCCGCCCGCGCGTCGCCTGCGCATCGCCCGCGACTCGCCCCGCACTCGCGTTGCATGTCGCTCGCCCGACGCGCGTCGCCCGCACGCACGTGCCCCGCGCGCTCCCGCTTGCCGCTCACCCGCACGCCCTCTGCGTCGCGCTTGGCCCGCGTGACGGCCCACCCAAGGTGGGTCTGGGCTGGGCCGACAACAATTTTTTTTTCTTTCTGGGTCGTTACATTCTTCTCCCGTTAAAATAATTTCGTCATCGAAATTAGCTTGATTGAGATCTAAATCAATGCTCCCATCATAACACTTCAAAATCACTACGCTTCCACTGCGCACTCTGATATAATTTACTAAACCATCTAGGTTCACTAATAAATCTTTTCAGAATTTCTGTCATGTCTTACTAATCATCATGTAAATTTCTTAATCTCTTATGTCACAGTCTCAAATCACCATAACCTAAACTCTAGCACAATTCTTATCATATCCTAATAACCATCATATCATTATTATTATTATCCACTTGTATCACCATCCCAAGTGATCATAACCTAAGCTTTGATACCACTCTGTCATGCCCTGAATCCAGCACCGGAATCGGTACGCGATCGGCCGCACAAACTCTAGGTTTTATCGTAGAGATCATGCAAGACCTGTGTACACAAGAGTCACTTATCTCAAAAAAATATCTCATTCATCACCAAGCCTGAATATCTGCACGACTCTGTGAAAGAAGAAAGTAGGGTTGTGAGCTTTACAGCCCAGTAAGGTTTCCTCACAATTACACCAGTATTAATATAAAAACTGAAAATAGCAAGATCATAATCATATAACGAAAAATGATAAATTTTTCGGTCACGTAATTAAGAAACCAATTACATATCAAAACCTTTCAAAATATTATATGTTCTTTATATGTTTTCATTAACTTTTCCTCTTCTTTAGGGTTCTGGATTAGCCATTGTCATGCGACGCCCATAACTGGAAACCACACTATCAACCATGTATTCTAAGCCCGTGGCCAGGCTAGCTCACGTACAAAGCTCGTGACTCTGGCTGTCCCATGTTTTAAACATCCATGGCCGGCTATTCTTCGTACGAAGCCCGAGGCTCCGGCAACTTCAGATCCATGTCTAGTCCAAACATCGTTATCACTTTAACCATCCACATCATCTTATCAAATCGTATCACGATGTTAAACCTGAAATCTCAAATTTCTCAATAACCGGCATCACGGTCCAAATCGTCAAAAGTTATTTTTATCCGATAAACACAGTATCCAAAAATATAAAATCATAACAACCATAGTCATATTGTCCTTCATAAAAACTCAGCTACACCATGCAACAATAAATCATGCATGTCAATGCTCATGTACTCGGATCAAAACCATGCCATGTAAAATAATATATAGACTGGTGATTACGTCCAGAATCCTTACCTTCAATTGCTAATCCCAGATATCCGGTATCAATCTATATCCAAAATTTATCCAAATCCTTCCTGCTCAAAAGATTGATCTCCTACAATAATAAGTAAATTCATTCAAACCAAATCCTAATTTCACAAATTTTGAGAAAGAAGGTTTTCTCTGATTTTCCCTTTCCTCATCTTCTCTCTCCTTCCTCTTCTCTCTCATCTTTATCTCTCTTCTTTCTCTCTCTATCTCGAACTTCATAATATCCCCAAAACTGATCACTATCCCATGCCATCATTAGCATGACAGCCTTCCTCTTCTTTAAAACCAAGATCCCTTTCCTCTTCCATTCTCTGTCTTCTCCTCTTTTTCTTTCTTCCTTCTTCTCTCCTCTTTTCTCTTCTCTTTCTCTCTTCTCTTCTCTTCTTGGCTCTCTGGCTCTTTGCACTATTGGCTCTCGACGTCCCTGATTAAAAAGAGGAGCAAAACCAATCCAAAACCATCTTAAATGTCACCTGAGAAGTCCAAAACCATCAAGATATCTTCTCGGTCATCAGATCTGAGATCGACGCCTCAAATCGCATCAAAATCCGCATCCAAAAGTCTTAGATCAAGCCTAAATTCCCTCAAATCAATCTCAGCCGTTCGATCAGGCGATTGGACGGTCCAGAAGACTCAGAAATCTCATGGACTGTCATGAGCCGTGTGAAACGATTTGGGAAATACCCGGGAAATGCGTGGGAAACACCCACGCGATGGCCAGCTCGGGTTGGGCCGAGCCCACGCGCCAACGCGTGCCACGCGTGTGGGCCTGGGCCATGCCTCGCACGCGCCCGCAACAGGCACCACCCGCGCGTTGCCCGCGCATCGCCCGCGACTCACCCCGCGCTCGTGCTGCGTGTCGCTCGACCGAGCGCACGTCGCCTGCATGCACGCGCCCCGCGCGCTCCCACTTGCCGCTCGCCCGCACGCCCTCTGCATCGCGCCTGGCTCGCGTGATGGCCCACCCAAGCATGGGTCTGGGCCGGGCCAACAACAATTTTTTTTCCTTTTTTTTTTCTTTCCGGGTCATTACACATCAGATGACAAAACATTCATCTTCCATGAAGCTTTCACTATAGGGGCAAGATCTGGGTACGAGAACCAAAGGTTCTCAAAACGAAATTGTTTTTAAATCTCTTTTGACTTAGGAGGTGGATTGGAGAAGATGATCTTGAGAGGTGTATGGTCTGATGTTATCCTTGTCAAGAAGATGCTGCTAGTCAAAGGAAAAATGTCCTACTACATGTTAACGAAACATCTATCTAATCTTGCTAAACTTGAGTTTGCCCTGAAGTACTCGACCACTAAAATCTTTTGTTGGTAGGTTGTATGTCAATCACCTCGAGCACGTTTAGCAACTTATTGAAAGCTAGGCTGATGGTGGTAGAGCTTGGATGTCCTTTTCTATTTTCTGAGCACCAGGTAGCATTGAAATCACCCACAATGATCCATGGGTTTTGGATGCTATTCTTGATGTTAGAGAGTTCTTCGAAAATGAGTTTTTGTTCCTGCCAGGATGTTTGTACATAGAAATTACTAACCATCCAAATACTATCGGTGCTTTTATCTGAGGTTGGACACTAGTTGTGATGCTGAAATAGCCTCTATGAAAATTCTTTTCAGCATATTTTGAACCCTTCCAGCATGTAACCAGCACACCACAAGTCCCTATAGCTTCTTTTACATCCCAGCTATCAAAATTTTTTTCGCAGGTTGTAGGATTTTGTGTGGTGCTTCTAAGCCTTGGAGAGACTTGAGAGATTATGGCAGGGATGCCGGAGGCGATCCCTGGAGCTTGGGGGCGTGTCCCAAGCTATCTTGGAGGTATTCCAGGGTTTTCTGGGGTTTTTTCCCAGGGTCCCTTTTGAGTCATGTTGGGTCAGGGGGTTTGACCCAAGGATTATTAATTTTATGTTGGCTTTGAAAGGGGAGAGTTTTTTGAGAGATTGTAACATAACCCAATTGGGTTATGGGGTTGGGTCCAGGTTTGTTAAATTGGTCAGGAGGTTAGCCAATTGGTTAGTTAGTTGGTTGGTTGTAACCAAGTAGGAAGCCCAACCATGTGAGGTATCCTAATCAGTTTGTTATTGGCCCAAGACAAGTCCTAACCGTCAATGTGATTGAATCCTAATAAGATTCAAGAGGTAGTTGCAGTCCAACAAGAAGTCCAATATCAGACGTCCAATCCAAGAAGGCTTCAACGTCCCCCATGTGTTATAAATATGAGAAGATAGGGTATGCGGTTAGAGGGTCCAAGAGGCCGACCCCTTTGGGGTCTCACGGTTATGTGAAGACCGTGGAGAGATCAGCGTGAAGGCCTTGGTCCATGGGGCTTGGCTCATGGTTCCAAGGTGGAGGCTTCTTGGAGACCACATGTGAGGGAGTCCGCATGGGAGACCATGGTGATGGACTGCAGAGAGGTGCACGTGAGGGAGATATCACGTGGAGGGCTTGTACCGTGATGGTGTTTCACGGGACTTTGGAGGACACACGTTGAGGTATTGTCCGTGTGTGGCGTACGTGGATTCTTGGGGTATGAGGACTGCAAGAGAGAAGACGTGCGGGACGGCGAGAAGCTTCTGGGTTTTTAGAAGGGCTGTCAAGTGTTATCTTGTTTGTTGTAATAAGGTTCTTCTTCAAAGGAATAAAGCAATCTCTCTTTTTCTCTACATCTCTTCTTTGGTAATTATTTCTTTTCCGCCATGGCAGCGTCAAGTTGGATTCGGGCATTACGTGGAGCGGGTTTGCTTCCCAACATAGGTTGATTGAAGAAGGTTTTCATCATTGAAACACTAGCGTTTGATTTCTTGCAAACAAAAAATGTCACAAAGAGAGTCTTGAATGGATATCTTAACAAGCCTTCGTTTAGAAGCCTTGCCGAGACCACGCATGTTCCAACTTCGCATTGTACGTCATTTATAAGAAAATGAGAACCAACCAAAAAAGAGCAGTGGCAAGTGTGCGCACGGCTGGAACCAACATAGAGGGAGAGGAGATATACGTGTTTACAGACTTAAGATTAGAGTCATAGAGAACGTAGGAAGTCTCTATGTTACAAAGACCAAGGACTCTAAAAAGCTGATGTTGAAGACTAAGGTGTAGGAGATACTGATTTTCCTATAGCCAAAAAGCTGGCCATAATGTCAAAAGGATAACTGCTCCATTTCAAGCGGAACCTTCCACTTCCACTGGTCCAAAACTTTTTTTGAGCAAGATCTCTCCATTGTTTTGACCTTGGATGTAGCACCGTCAATATCCCGAGGAGAAAAACTTATGCCGCACCTAGTTCCCAGCTAGGCAATCTCACCAGAAGTAAGAGAATTAATGAATAGAAGTAAGAGAATTAATGAATGGGATATCAAGTTCTCAGAGGGAGGCAATGTCATTCCCAAGAGCCCTTGCTTTCTTAGTCCAAAGACCAACCCTTCTCTTAAGGCTAGAATGGGGAGGTGGCTGTGTAGAGGATGCAATATCAGGGTGGGTGGTGATGCAAGTAGGACCTGAGAGGATGTCTTCTTTTTTTTTTTTTTCCTTTTTTTTTTTTTTTTTTTTTTTTTTGATACAGAAAAGGGATAGAAGGGAATGAATCTGGTATAGCTACCCTTGTAAGTACCCACCCGACCGGAAAATATTTGATTCAAGGTACTAAACTTTTACAGCCTTTTTATCATCTAAAAGTGGATACATCAACCCGGCACCACCAAGGTGTCACGTTTGATTCAAGGTACTAAACTTTTACAGTCTTTTACCATCTAAAAGTAGATACATCAACCCGGCACCATCAAGGTGTCAACTAGTCAAAAAAGATTTTCTAAACTGGAACATGGTTTTGGAGGGTAGAGACCAGTGAAGTGGGAACAGTTGAAGCTCTTGCGGGTTTGCTGTAGATGTTGATCAGGGAGAGAACTGCTTTCTTATCTATGGTTCGAAGGGAGGTAGATGTGACATCCAAGTAGTTTTAGATTTGAACAACCCACCGAAAGCTGAGAATATGTATGCAATGTGACCTTTGAAAAGGAGTGCAATGTTCTGCTGACATAAGGTGACAAGAGGTGTAATGAGGTGGATAATGTCAGATTACATAGGTCTATCACCACGGGGAGATCATGACGGTGGTTATAGGCAACGGTATGAAAAACTATGGTTTGAACCAACTGGCAAGATGACATCAGCATTGGAGAACTCCGTCTAGCACGGTCATGTTGATTCCTTCCCTCCGGCAACCTGATGGTTGGAGAGGAAGATGTGTCTCGTAGTGGGATTCCCGTTACTTTTGCCTGTTGAGCCAAGCTAGAACTCCTCTTCATCTTCGTCCATTGCCACATCCTTGTTATCTTGTGTAGGGCTCGGTTCAACAGAAGGATTATATGGGCTACTGTAGTTTATCTAAAGCTTGACCTCTTATTATGACCCACTGTAACCTCAATCGATCACCTGAGGAAGTGAACTATGTCCTCGTAGAGAAAGAGGAAGTTAAAGTTTGTAAGGTCTTCCCAACTTGTACTCACCTTGCTTGCTCTTAGTGGGACCCCTAAGCTAGATAGATGCTCCCCACGGTTTCGAGGTTCCAACATACCAGAAAGAGGTCAAGGAGGCTAGTAGCCACTTTATATTTTAGGTTGTGAGTAATTCCATTGCATGTTTGGTCCCAATGGTTGACCGGCAAGGAGAAACACTCGCCGTGAATTTGACCAAGTGATAATAGGTCGCGGACAAATTCGAAGGATGAGCATGCAACAAATGAGGAATTATCCTATGCAAGTTTTCTATTGGTCCAAGGAGCAGAGATACTCATTGAAGAAAGTAAGAATATTTTGCAGAGAAGATAACAGGAAAGCAAATAGAAATTATATTTCAAGTTTCATTCTTTTTTTTCAAATTTGTAAAATATTTCATTTATCATGGATTCGATACATTTAGCCCTATTTATAGATACATAAGGGTGACTTTCAATCTACCCTCATGAATACAAGCAATTTTGATCTTCCAATGACTCTTAATTTTTAAAAACTCTTAGACTCATTACAGTAAAAAGGAGATTTGCCGATGCTTTTAAAGACATTTATCGATGCTTTTAGACATCGGCAAGAAAGCTCCTAATGCTTTTTAAAGCGTCGCAAAAGTATCGGATATGTAAGCATAGGGACGTTACCTGCCGATGCTTTAAGGCGTCGCTATATTTAAACTTACCGATACTTTAAAGCATCACTAAGTTTTAAACATAGAGACACTTTAAAACATCAGTAGGATTCAAACTTACCGACGCTTTAAAGATTCGGTATTTTTTAATTTGTCGATGCTTTAAAGCGTCGGCAATCGGCATTATAACGACACTTTAAAACATCGGCAGATGATAAAATAGCAACATTTTAAAATGTCGATAATTTTATTTTATTTTTTTAAAATAAATTTGTAGTAATTTAAAGCATTGCCAAATACATTTATTTGTACAATAAAATCTGTGGCAACACAAATCTGTACAATAAAATCTGTATATCATCAAAATCAAATATCAACAGTGTATCAACAGTGTTTCATTCAAACCTGTATCACACAAAGTCAAATATACAAAATGTAACCAAATACCAAATATACCTCAAGTCAATATCGACAGTGTTTTATATACATAAAAAATATCAATGGCCAAGTTCAAATACATCAAAAGACATACAAAGATAATAATAATAATAATAAACCAAATGGTATAAATGACATCAATGATCTGCGGGAGGCTGGTTGTCGTCCTATCTACGACTGGCAGATACATCAGGAACTTACAAGATATACATATATATATAGTTAACATACATACATTATATATATTCTAAATTATTACATATATAAAATATATATATATATATATGTAGTTATAAATAATTACTTACCTGAGATGACATGAACATATGCAGCACAGATATAACATGCTCAAGCTGAGCCCTCATAGTCTGCATCTCTGCTTTATATGCATCATGTTCTGCTCTGTCTGCATCATGTGTCTGTCTGAGCTCTGCTATCTCATCCTCGAGTTGACGAACACGTGAATGATCATGACTATCTCTAGCATCCCGAGTAAATCTATTCATCTCAGATAACTGAGCAGGGGTAACTCCAATCCCATAACCCCTCACTCGTCCAGGACACTCTAGTCCCATCAACTTCGAGAATACCTCGGTCTCGATGCAACTGCTCTGAGTAGATGATGTATCCTTTCCACCACGCTCGGCGATTATAGAGGTAGCCCTCTTCTATGTTTTATAAAAAATTTATATATTAATACTTAATAAAAATAAAATTATAAATCATGATATAATATAAATAAAAAAATATAAATATATCTCTGGACTCCTCCTGAACAAAACTGCCATCCAAGTGAACGTGAGTCATCCTATAGAATTCCACCTCACCAGGCTCCCTCCCCTACAGATCAGCCTATAGAAAGAATAAATGTTATAAAAAATCCAAAATGACACATCTTATATTTATGTACCATGATACATGGCACATGCATGATACATGGCACATGCATGATACATGAAGATACATGATATTAAAACTAAAAGTATACTAAAAGTATTTTAGGATGAGAAACATACAAACTCATGCCTGAGCCGTGCATAACTCTCGGACCCCGCTGTGTGAGGAACAGACTGAGCTGCTCGTGCAGCTCTACCAATAGCAGAATATATCTACAAAATAAAATTAAAACTATGTTATATATTTTTTAAATATAATTTATATTAAAAATTAATAAATTTATATATTTGATGATGCTACACAACCTGTGCCCTCTCGAAGAACCAATTATGCAACAGCTCCCTCCATTGACGAGGGTGAACATCAGGAGGACAGGTAGCTGCAACCTGCTCCTCTGTCCTACCCTCTAGCTTGTAGTCTCCCTTTAACTTTGTCCTATACTCTTTCCACTTGTAATTGAAAGACTTAAGTACAAAATCAGAATAATTTGGAGGGGAAACAAACTTGCTCTACAATATAAATAAATAATAAAATAAGTACTAAATGAAATATACAATGCAATTGTTAAAAACCTAAGATATAAAATAATAAATCATTTTTTTTACCTGCACAACTCGTAGCATCTCTATTTTATAGGCAGGAAGCATGTCATTCCACTTCGGATAATTTAGGGGACATGGTTGACCCCGGCATGCTACTATCCCTAAAAAACTAGTCAACAAGCTAGCAGCTTAATAGGCTGGCCTAGCTTGTTGCACTCGATAACAATCCTCTCACTCTCAACTTTCTTCCGGAAGATGTAAATTTGTATAGATCTGTATTCTCCATAGTATCGCCATGACGTTGAGGTCGATTGAATACAGTCTCTACACCTTCGAGATATCTTGAACAAAATATTAAACACTCTTCAGCAATATATGCCTCTACTATTGAGCCCTCAGGATGGGCTTTGTTTCGTACATAATCCTTTAAACGTACAAGATACCTTTAAAAAGTATGATATTTATTAAAATTTTAATATTAATATCATATTAAATAATAAAAAAGATATCTAAATTATAAAATTTTAGTTTTACAGCATTATCTCTTGATAGGGTACATCCATCTGTACTGTACCGATCTTCCAAGTTTAGCTTCCGAAGCTAGGTGAATGAGTAGATGAATCATAATCATAAAAAATTCAGGAGGAAAAATCTTTTCCATCTGACATAACGTAAGCGTCGACGGGTTTGCGGTATCTCCCGACACTTACCTAAAGTGTCGGGAGAAAAGAGTTGGCGTTTACCCTATTTACTGTAGTGACTCTTAGTCTTTCATAACTTTAAAACTTTTATAACTCTTAAATTTAAGAGTTACATGACTCTTTAGTTTCTTGAACATATTAAATGTTAGACTCTTAAACTTACAACTATTAATGACAATAACTTTGATTCTTTATCTTCATGTCTTCTTTTAAAATGTCTCTTTGAAAAAATATCAAATTTAATTCCAACACCCCCTCTTTAAACTTGATTCTTGTTCATGACTCCAAGCATGCTCCTTAGCCTTTTGAACTCTTCTACCTTGAGTAGTTTTGTGAAGATATCAGCTACCTGATCTTTTGTTTGAATGTAGAAAAATTATACTTCTTTATCTTTGATACAATCTTGAATAAAGTGAAATCTTGTACCAATATGCTTACTCTGATTATAAAAGACTGGATTTTTAGCAAGTGGTATTGCTGATTTATTATCAACAAAAATATTGGTTGGCACTTCTTATGAAATCTTCATTTCTTGTAGAAGTCTTTGAAGCCATAATATATGACAAACATAATTTGCTACTACAACATACTCTACTTTATAAGATAAAAGTTTAACAATTTATTACTTCTTTGAAGATCATGTAAATGCTATACCTCCAATATAAAAAATAAATCTACTTATACTTTTTCTATCATCAATATCTCCAGCCTAATTGCTATCATAAAATCCAACTAGCTTTATTGGATTAGTAGATGAATAAAAGATACCATAATCTTATGTACCTTTGATATATCAAAGGATTCTTTTTGCGGTGATTAAGTGATTCATTCTTGGTTTCTCCATGTAACGACTTATAACTCCAACATTATAGGCAATATCTGGCTTTGTATTCGTGAGATATCTTAAGCTTCTAACCAAACTTTTATAATATGTTGGATTAACAAGATCTTCTTCTTCATCTTTACTAAATTTAGTGTTGTATTCAATTGGGATATTGCTAGGATTGCAATTCTCCATGTTAAATTTTTCCAAAATTTTCTTTGCATATTTGCTTTGTAAAATGAATATGCCTTCATTTGATTGGTTAATTTCAATATCCAAAAAATAAGACATTAAGTCAAGATCCGTCATCTTAAATTCTTTGATCATTGAAGTCTTGAAAACTTCAATCATTGCAAGACTATTTCCTGTGATATCAGGTCATGTACAGAAAGGCAAACAAATAGAACATCACCAATATTATTAGTCTTCATATAAAGAGAGTGTTCAAGAAGTCATTGTTGAAGACTATTTTCAGCAAAATACTTATCAATCCTTGTATTCCAAGCTCGTAGAGCTTGTTTCAATCCATAGAGAGCTCTTTTGAGTTTGTAGTCTTTATCTTCTTGTCCTCTTTGAATGAAACCCAAAGGTTGTTTTACATAGACTTCTTCATTCAAATAGCCATTCAAAAAGGTTGATTTTATGTCCATTTAAAAAAATATATTTCATTTGAGATGTTAAGAAAATAAGAAGGCATACTATTTTTATTCGAACAACAGGAAAAAAATTTCATCATAATCAATACCATATTATTATTTGTAGCCTTTCACTACCAAGCGGGCTTTGTGCTTTCCAATTTCTTCACTTGCATTTGTCGTTGTCTTATACATCCATTTAACTCCAATGGCTTGATGACCTTGGAAAAGATTTATGAGTTTCCAAGTATCATTTTTCTCGATTGATGAAATTTTTTCATGCATGGTATTTCTCCATTTTTTTTTTTATTTGCTTCATGAAACTTGATTGGATACAACATGTAAAAAGATAAAACATAGTATAATCATTAGCATCAAGATGCCTTGTGATGTCAAGCAACTCTTGGACACTCTGACTTTTATGTACTCTTTTTGAGGATGAGTTACTTAGACTTTTTTATGAAGATAGATATCTTGGACTTTGTTGTGGAGCTGATAAAATTTTTTCTTGATGCTGTGACTCTTCATCTTCTCTAATATTTACCTTATTTTCTTGTATTTTATTATTATTTTGCCAGCTCCATATTTGCTTTTCATCAAATTCAATATCTCTTGAAAAAATCACTTTCTTTGTAATAGGATTATACAATTTATAGCCACTTGAATTTTCAGCATAGCCTAAAAGCCTGCACTTTTCTCCTTTATCATCAAGTTTGATCATTTTCTCATCAGGTACTTTGACATAAGTAACAGTTCCAAATATGCGAAGATGATCAACCTTAGGCTTGTATAAACTCCATACTTGCTCAGGTATCCATTATGAAGCCTCTTGGAGGGAAATCTATTCAACAAATAAACTGCACAAGCAACTACTTCTTCCCAAAATTCTTTAGGCACATTTTTATCTTTTAACATACATCGAACCATATTTAAAATAGTTCAATTCTTTTTTTTTGAAACTCAATTTTGTTGATATGAATAAGGCATTGTAACTTGATGAAAAATTCTATATTTCTTGAAAAAAATTGAAAATTTATTGGAAAAATACTCGCCGCCACAATCCAATCTCAAAGCTTTAATTTGAAAACCACATTATTTTTTAACAAGTCTTAAATTCCTTAAATTTCTGAAACACTTCACTCTTTTTTTTTAACAAATAAATCCATGTCTTTTCAAAATAATCATCAGTGAAGGAAAGATAATATTCGTTACCTCCCATAGATATTGGTTTGATCAGACCACAAACATCTGAATATATTAATTCCAATGATTTTGTTGCTCTTCTTGATCTTCTTAAAATGAAGGTTCTCCTTTGTTGCTTTCCAATCATGCAAATTTCATATTTTTTCTTGGACATTTTTAGCCAAGGCATCCCTGTCACCATATTCTTACTAGATAAAAGTTTTAATCCATTAAAATTTAAGTGTCCATATCTAAGATGCCATAGAGTAAAGTCATCAAGAGTTTATGCCATCATGCAAGAAGAATTATCAATATGTAAACTCAACTCAAATATTAAATTTTTTGACATAGGAACACGTGCAATAAGAGTGTTGTTATTGTGTCCAATAAAAAGATCCAATTCTTTTATATAAATGTCATGGCCTTTTTGAAGCAATTAGTCCAAACTAACAATATTATTTTTAATATCTAGAACATAATAGACATCTGAAATAAAATTTTGAGTACCATCTTTAAGCTTAATGAAAATTTTACCTTTCCCTTCAACTAGTCTTTTAGAGAAGTCACCAAAAGTTACTGAGCCTTTGAAGGTTTTATCCATCTTAACAAACATGTTCTTTATCCCACACATATGATTGCTAGCACCTATGTCTAAATACCAAGTACTTCTTTTGACAACACTAGTATTATTGTTGTAGGCCATCAGTAGGGTTCTTCTTCTTGTTCTTTTGTAAAATAATTTTTTTCATCAATATAATTAGCATCATCTTTGTACCAACAATCTTTAGCATAGTGCCCATATTTTTTGTAAATAAAATATTGTAGTGTTTGTTGTCCATACCTTCCTCTTCCTCCAGGATTAAAAAATTTTCCTCTACCATGACCTTAGGCATGGAAGTCTCTTATGTCTTCTTGATTTCTTTGTGGTTGATCTTGATGAAATCTTCCACCTCTTCCTCTTCTTTCATGGTCTTGACCATGGAAACTTATTTTATCTTTTAGATCACCTTTCTCTTGTAGTGTGAGTTTTGTTTGAAGTACTTGCTCAATGGGCTTCCCCTAGTCCTTTTAGAAAGCTATTGTCATGTATTTGAGAGAGCCCATAAGTTGCTCTATAGTCATCTCCTCTAGTTCCTTTAATTCTTCAATGGCTACAATAATAAAGTCAAATTTTGCATCAAAAGAATGCAATATTTTCTTCATGACTCGAACATTAGTAATTTCTTCACTATTTCTTTTCAACTGATTGACTACAGACACCATTCTTGAAAAATAATTAAAAATTAATTTTTCAATTATCATTTTGAAAATTCAAATTTTGACCTCAAAGATTGTAACCAAATCTTTTTTACCTTTTCTGCTCCTTTATGTGCCTTATATAATAAGTTCCATACCTCCTTTGATGTTGTGGTTTTAGCAATAATCTCGAATGTGCCTTCGTCTATACTTTGATAGAGTTTGTAGAGGGCCTTCTTGTCTTTCCTTTTTGACTCCTTATTTTGCTTCCTTTGCTCTTGTATGAGCGTTGCTTCATCTTCGGTCAACTCCATATAGCCATCTTCTACATGATCCCTAACATCAAGGGATCCAAGCAAAGCCTTCATTTGGATACACCAATTGTCATAGTTGTCTTTGGTGAGTTTGGATATTTGGGATTGAACAAAGTTCATGGAGGCCATGGATCTCTCTCTTTTTTTTGAGGCTTTGATACCAGATTTGAAGGAAGTAAGAATAGTTTGTAGAGAAGATAATAGGACAAGCAAATGAAAATTGTATTTCAAATTTCTCTCTTTTCTTTTGAATTCACAAAATCTCCACTCACCATGGACTCAATACATTTAGCCCTATTTATAGATATATGGGGATGCCTTTCAATCTACCTTCATGAATACAAGCAATCCTTAATCTTCCAATGACTCTTAGTTTCCTAAAACTCTTAGACTCTTAGACTCCCATAACTTTAAAACTTTTATAACTCTTAGATTTAAGAGTTACATGACTCTTTGGTTTCTTGAACATATTAAATGCTAGACTCTTAAACTTGTAACTATTAATGACAATAACTTTGGCTCTTTATCTTCATGTCTTTTTTCAAATATCTCTTTGAAAAAATATCTAGTTTAATTCCAACACCCATGACATCGGCAAGCATGGAGGCAACATCATCAAGTTTAAGGGCATAACCAGTGGCCTCGATGATGGCCACACCATAAGGTAGTCTTGAGTTTCAGCTAAGTTGCAAGAGTTTGGGATGAAGGCCTTAGCTTTGCATAGAAGTGGCTCCGAGGTCGGTGGGGGGGGGACTTAGGCAAAGGATAATTGAGGAGGGTATTTTCAAGGGGCTCAGGCTCCATAAGAGGGAAATGGTGACAACAAGTTGGAGGATGAGAAAGGGATTCCGAGAAGACCATCTACTTTGCCGAGGTGAAGGTTTTACAACTACATAAAGTATGGCCAAACTGGAGGCAAGCAAAACACTTAATGGGATTTCTATAGGATAGCTTGGAGTGGCCATAATCTTCGTAGCGAAAACATGATCCCTTTTTAAAGACATAAGGGATGGGGAAGAAGGGGTTCAAGTGGGTATAAGAGATGTTACCTCGAACAATGGAAGTTGGCAAAAAATCTTTAGATGCAGTGGCAATGATGGGATTCTAGGTGGCCAGGGATTTTTTGATAGCATCGGTGAAGGTCTTGGCTTTCATATCTCACTACCCTTCTCCTATCCCAAAGAGTGTTAGGTAAGGAAGCAACGAGGGATGAAGCCCAAGGATTCCATCTCGACTTGCATCATGAGGGAGTGATGTGAGAGACATTTGAGAGGAGGTTTGGGGCCTTCCCAAGGGGATGAGGTTAGCATCGAAGAGAGTGTTGGGAATTGTATCCCAAAGCCAATCATCTAGGCTGTAGATGGTTGTGCAACTCGTGTATATGTATGAATTATTAAATTGAATAAAAAGTTTATTCTGGTTGTTCATCACATATCATCTTCTTAATTGAACTCTTGTGTGATGATGTCCTTTGAGCTACCTTGTATGCGATGTAGAGAGGATACCTCGTGTAGTTCATAAACTGGTTCGCGATCAAAGGACACACTGTTCAAGATGACGGTGTATCGAGAGTAGGTTGTTGATGTCATATCTGTTGGTTGTTTTCTTAACCAAGTAGCATGGAGATGCTAGTATGACATCAGGTGTTGTGTTTTGACACTTCACTGAACATGACTCTCTTGCGGAACTCTCTTTCTACTGAAGAGGAGTCTTGCATTAGAATATAGACATGAGTTATTCCTCTGACATGAAATTACTATGACAGCTTGCAAGCAACTCACTATGCTTAGGTGCTGGACTACCCAGATTTCTAATCCAATGATGAAAGGTTGTTGGGTACAGTCAAGTATTTGTATAAGCGGTAGTAGGATCGAGATATGATTGATCTCTCCAAATGGTTTGGATTGAATGCTTAGTATGCCTCAATTAAGAAAGACCTTGGCCAAGGTATTCCTTGTAAAGAGTTACAAGGATTCTTTGTTTGAGACATATTGAGATGGATTGATTAGAGTTGGGCAGTTTAATCCTATGCCATCGGAGCATCAGGAGGATCAAGGAATAAGTTCAGAGCTATTCCATATTCGTTAGGTTCAGGTTGCTCTGCAATTTTTTAACCTATCCAGATACCGGGTGTCATTGCTAGATGGTGACTTTGGCTAGTACTGAAATTGTTCCCGTGCTACCAGCTTAGTATTTGAACATGAGGGGTCACACACAATAGGGGCTTAAGTAACTAATCAGCAAATCGATTTGGACCTAATTGTAATTATTACAATTAAGATTTGACCTAATTATTTATGGATTAATTGTTAATTAAATTAAATTTGATTTAATTTGATTTTAATTAATCCAAATTATGTTGGGTCAACAGCCTTTTCGAAATAGGTTCGATTGGGTTTGAATCTGACTTTTGATTTGAGTGTCAAATCAATTTGAAATTGGACCATGAGTCAGAGCCCAGTTAGACTGGGACTCTCTCTCGTCATGCCACATGGCACTCTCCCTCTCTCCTTCCACATGCCACATGGGATGATGGTTGCATGATGTAAGCATGAATGAAGAGGAATGACATAAGCAAACTTAGTCTCTTCTCATTTATTACTTGGAACCTTCTTAAGTCTTGTGTTCACACTAGTCTCCTCCCATTTTTGACTTAGTATATAAACCCTTCATTAATTTATCATAATCACTAAGGGTGGTGACTTGGAATGAGGAATTGACCTCATTAATGGGAGTGGAGAAGAAGGAAGAAACTCTTCCATGTGAAGAGGTTTAATTAGGCTTTCATGATAGTGTGAAAGCATTAAAAGAGAGAAGATCTTCTTCTCCTCTTTAAATATTTTCACACACACATGGTTTTATGGCATTATTGGATGATGGCCTATATAAAGAGAAGGAGGAGGGTGGCCGGCCAAGCATGAGTGATTGAGGGAGTGCTTGGGTGAGTGAAGAGAAGGGGAGAAGAGAATATCATCCACTTGGATGTTTTGCTACCAAAGGTTCCCTCTCCTTCCCATTCATTCCTTCTCCTTCTCTTAGTCTTTCTTCCAAATATTAAGAGGTTATTTAGATAAGAGAAAGGAGAGGAAAGAAGGTCCTAGATCTTGCAAAGGCTAGTTTGCAAGATAGAAGCCAGAGACCGGTCCAGCTGTCGATCAGGATACCTTTTGAAGTAAGCCCGAGTTGTTGAAAGAGGAAAGGGCTGCAAGAATCTAGCAGTCCAGTGTCATCTATGACTCAGCTACGACGAGCCCTGTATGGATACCAACAGAAGCAATACGCGTGTGCTGCTAGCAGAGCAGGAGTCCCTTCCATAGGTTCAAGCCACCCTTAGGATCGCGACTGAGAGCCAGGGATCTTGCTGCAACCTTTGGTGAACGTCACTAAGATATATTTTTAAATTATGTATGACATAATTATTATTGCATGATTTCATATTTACATTACTCAAGATGCATCTAGATCCTGGTAGAGACTTGTGTTAATTAGATTAACATTCATAGATAAAATAGTGTTATCACTTTTCACTGCTGCATGCTTTTAGAAAAATTTTAAAATGCATGTATCGCCCCTCACCAGTAGGAACGGTTTCCTTACAATGGTATCAGAGCAATCAGGTTGTGTATGCATCTAGTTTAATATTTTTATGAAATCAATTTGATTTCCTTTATGTAGTACTCGGATTAAGGTGGATTCGCCATGACCATCCGGTTATAGGAGAGAAGCATGGTTTAAAGACCATCTCTTCCCATTCCAAGGGATTCTCCTATGGCGTGTTGGGGTGCCGCTGTGTCATGACCTTATGAAGAAGAAAGTGAAAAATTTAATGGATTAAATTATTTTAATCTAAGATCATAACCATGTTTAGATAAGATCTAAAAGAAGTTTGATCTAAAACTTTGAAAAGTTCAAGTGGTAATCATGAAATTGTTTCATTTCATTTTGAAAATGTTTCAAATAACGTGATACACTTAAGTGGAAATTAAGATGTATAATTTTAAGATTTAGGATATGATTCTAATCTTAAGTCATGATTCATAAATCATGGGTTGAATGGGTTAGCTAGGATTGGGTCTTTAAATGAGTTAGACCTAGGTTTAGATGAATGGATTAAATAGAAAAAATACTAATCAAAAGTTGAATTAGGTCTCTCCTCTATAGATCTCTCTAATAGTTAGTTAGATCAATCCATACATCTAAATGGACTTGATTCATGGCTTCATGGTGAGCCCGGGTCTTTAGGTTAGTCTAATTAAGTATGGTAAACCACTTGGTGTCTAAGGTAAGTTGGCAGTTGTGATCAAGGTTCTTTGGGGCTAACTCTTACCTAGCCAACTCATGGTTAGTGTCTAAGGTAAGAGGCTTACTTGGCATAACCCATCCCTTAATCCTACTTACCTGGCTAATGTGATGAATCAGATTAAATTAGACTATATATTGTTCGAGTTGACCCATGTCAACTGAGGTTAATCAGTCTGACTGGTTTATGGGTAACCATGGATCAAATTGATCTAGAAACCCTCCAAGTGTTTGGTGGGAGTTTTCTTGATCAAGGTCCATGTCTTACTCTCAAATGTCACAAAATTGAAATCCTCTAAATTATTAGGTCCATAAAAAGACTAAGTTATGAGATAGCCTGAGTCTTAGCCTCCCATTAAGTTGGATTGGCAATGAGTCCATAAGTTGGGTGACCATCGACAGTTCCAAAGAACGGGTGGTCATTAGGCAAATGGGATTGCCATTTAGCATATGATGGCTCGGTGTTACTATCTTAACACATGGTCAGGTGGGCCGACCAAAGTCAGGCTTGATCATGGGTTAGTTAGAAGCATTAAATTTGATCATGTTAATGGTTGGACCTAACCATGACCTTCAATAGGAGGCACAAAGGCCGATTTTGAGGACCCCTGGGACAAAATAATTACTAGGAATTACTTCGAGAAGCAATTGATATTGTACCTACCTTTAGTACATTTGGGTTGGCCAGCCAAAGTCGGGCTCATATGTAGTCTATTGGATCCTAGTACCCATTAAAGAAAAAATGCTATTCTTTGGATTAGAGTGTAGAGGCTACCGATCTGAATAAAATAGTGGGACAAACCTTTAGACTAAAATTCATGTCTTTAGAAATTTTAAATAATTCATATACTGATAGGTCTTGTTCTACTTTTTTAGATAATGTACCACTTTGTCGCTCTGGCTATTATTAGATAATGACAAACTGTCTGGACCCAACTTCGATAGCTGGTATCGAAAATTCAGGATAGTCCTGGAGCACGAACGGATCCTCTATGTAATAACGGATCTGACACCTGAGATCCTAGCCCCCAATGCTTGTGGCACTATCAGGGACACTTACCAGAAGTGGATCTCTGACAGCACCACGGTGCATTTCATTATGTTGGCTATGATGAACGACGAGTTCAGTCGCAAGTTCGAGGAGGCTCAGCCAGATGAGATTCTTCAAAAGTTGAAGGAGTCTATTGGCACTCCAGATGATATGGAGAGATACCAAATCTCTTCCACCATCTATAACACACGTATGCATGACGGAGCTTCGATGACTGATCATGTAATGTACATGATTGAGTTATTTAAGCGTTTGGGCAAACTCGAATGTCCTTTGCATGAGCAGCTCGGCAAGGACGTGATTCTAAATTCTCTGTCCCCTTTCTACCAGGTCTTTCTTGATAATTTTAGAATGAATAGGCCTGCAGTAAACTATCATGAAATGTTTGGGTTACTGCAGATTTATGAGAGAGACCATAACCTCAACAAGGGGTTAGTGAATCTGGTGGGAGGTTCTAGAGCGGGACGTCGTCCCTTTGGAAAAGGGAAGAAGAAGAAAAAGAACAAGAAGGTGCTAAGTGCTAGGACAAGTCAGACTAAGAGGGTAAAGGCTGACAAGAGTAAGGCAGAATGCTTCTTCTACAAGAAGCCGGGTCACTGGAAGTGGAACTATTCTACTTACCTTGCAACTCTGGATCCGAACAGGCAAAGGAAGGGAAAGCAGCAAGGTGATGCTGGTCAAGGTATTTATATGATAAATCCTTGTAGTTTCTCTGTTCATGATACTACTAGCTGGGTATTGGATACCGGAAGTCCTTACCATATTTGTAATTCTTTGCAGGGACTTCAAGTTAGTAGGAAATAAGGAAGCGGTGAAAGATTTCTGAATGTTGGAAACGGAAGTCAAGCTCCAGTTCTGGCATTGGGAACTATTTCTTTGTATTTCAAATCTTGTACAGTCATTTTATATGAATGTCATTTTTGTCCTTCCTTTTTAGTAAATACCATTTCTGTAGGCCTATTGGCCAATGATGGTTATGAATTATCAATAAAGAAAGATATTTGCTACATCACTTTGAAAGGTTCTAATGTGATGAATGGACAATTGAAGAATGGTGTATATGTAGTCATAGCCAGTTACTATAATGTACACTGCTAATAAACGCCCTAGGATAAATAAGGTTAGTGATATTTATCTCTGGCACTGTAGGCTAGGTCATATAAACAAGAACATGATAAATAAGATGGTGGGAGAAGGTATCCTAGATCTCACTGAGAGTGAATCCTTGCTGACTTGTGAATCTCGTCTTCTTGGAAATATGACCAAGTCAACTTTTATTGGAAAGGGTGAAAGAGCCAGTGATATTCTAACTCTGGTATATACTGATGTATGTGGACCTATGAATATCAATGCAAGAAGTGGATATAGTTATTTCATTACGTTTACAGATGATCTTTCGAGATATGGTTATGTCTACCTCATGAGACATAAATCTGATGCGTTTGAAATGTTCAAACATTATCGTAATGAAGTTGAAAAACAAACTGAAAAGTTTATTAAAACCCTTTGATCAGATCGAGGTGGTGAATATCTTTTCAGTGAGTTTCTGACTTATCTTGAGAAAAATGGGATTCTCTCTTAATAAACTCCTCCAGAGATGCCTCAATTAAATGGTGTGTCTGAAAGGAGGAATCAAACTCTGTTAGACATGGTTCGATCCAGATGGGCTTGGCTGGTCTGCCTAAATCATTTTGGGGATTTACTCTAAAGTCAGCATCCTACCTCTTGAATAGGGTTCCAAGAAAGTTCGTTGACAAAACACCATATGAAATATGGACTGGATGGAAGTCGACTCTCTCACCTTCGAGTTTGTGGGTGTCCGGCTTATGTCAAACATTTGGAGATGGATAAACTAGAACCTAAGTTTGATAGATGTCTTTTTGTTGGGTATCCTAAAGAATCCAAAGGGTATTATTTCTATCTGCCTGAGGAACAAAAGTTGTTCGTCAGTCTTAGGGTAACCTTTTTAGAAAGGAAGTACCTTGGTGAAGGCACTCAAGCTACCGAGATTGAACTTGGAGAAGTTCAACAGATAGAAGAACCTTCTCACTCTAAGACCACTATAGAACCAGATTTGATTAGATCAGATCCAGAGCCCATAATGCATCCATTAAGGAGATCTGGTAGAGTACCACGTCAACCGGACAGATACTACAGTTTCTTGGTCCAGGATGGTGATCCTGTTGAACTCGATGAGAACAACGAGAATCCAATCACCTATATGGATGCAATGATAAGGTCTGATTCTGAATCATGGCTGGGAGCCAAGAAATTCGAAATGGAGTCCATAGAAATCAATAATGTATAGACATTGGTTGATCCACCTGAAGGGATAAAACCCATTGTGTGTAAATGGATCTTCAAGCGGAAGCGGGGCGTAGATGGATAGGTGGAGACCTATAAAGTCCGTCTGGTTGCAAAGGAATATTGTCAGCGTTATGGTATTGACTATGACAAGACATTTTCTCCTGTGGCAATGCTTAAGTCCATTCGGATTATGCTTGCTTTGGCAGCATATTTAGACTATGAATCTAGTAAATGGATGTCTGAACAGCTTTCCTAAATGGTGAGCTGGAAGAGGAGGTGTATACGATGCAACATGAAGGGTTCACATCCATATATGAGTCTAAAGTATGCAAGCTTTAGAAGTCCATCTATGGACTGATGCAGGCTTCTTGGAGTTGGAACATACGCTTTCATAAATGTATCAAGATGTATGGCTTCGTTAGAAACGGAGAGAAACCTTGTATATATAAATGGGCAACCGGTTCTGTAGTTATATTTCTTATTTTATATGTGGATGACATTCTCCTAATCAGGAATGATATTCCAGCATTACAAGGAATAAATGTCTGGCTTTCATCTCAATTCTCTATGAAAGACTTGGATGAAGCCTCATTCATACTGTGTATGAAGATCTATAAAGATAGATCTAAGAGGCTTCTGGGACTGTTCCAATCTATGTACATAGACACTGTGTTGAAGCGATTCAGCATGAAAAATTCTAAAAGGGGCTGTCTTCTGATAGGTCATGGAATTACTCTTTTCAAGAAAGATTGTGCGACAACTCCTAAGAAAAGAGTGCATGAGTAAGATTCCATATACTTCGGCAGTGGGTTCTATTATGTATGCTATGCTGTGTACTAGACCAGACATGGCATACTCACTAGGGGTAGTGAGTAGATACCAGTCTGACCCAGGTGAAGCTCATTGGAAAGTTGCTAAGTGCATCCTTAAGTATTTAAGAAATACTAAGGACCAATGGCCTATTTATGGAGATTCTGACTTAAAACTTGTGGGATACACTAACTCCAATTTTCTGTCAGATAGAGATGATAGCAAAAGTGTGTCTAGTTTGGTGTTTACCCTTAACGGTGAAGCATTCTACTAAAAAAGTTTCAAGCAGCATACAGTTGCTGATTGTATTTGCGAAGCAAAGTATATTGCCGCATCGGATGCAGCAAAGGAGGCTATGTGGTTGCGGAAGTTCCTAGGCGAGCTGGGAGTGGCACCTTCCTTAGATGGCCCTATTCCGGTGTATTGTGATAGCATTGGAGCCATAGCTCAAGCCAAAGACCCGAAATCACATCAATAGACAAAATATATTCTGCTTCACTATCACCTTGTCCGGGAGATCATTGAATGAGATGACATCAAGCTTCTGAAGATCGATGGAAAGGAGAACTTGACCGACCCTTTCACTAAAGCTGTTGGAATTCGGGAGTTCGACGACTGTAAATGAAAGATGGAAATTAGATTCTGTTCCGATTGGCTTTAGTCTAGGTGGGAGTTGTTGGAAATTGTCCCAAAGCCAATCATCTAGGCTATAGATGGTTGTGCAACTTGTGTATATATATGAATTATTAAATTAAATAAAAAATTTATTCTGGTTGTTCATCACATGTCATCTTTCTAATTGAACTCTTGTGTGATGATGTCCTTTGAGCTACCTTGTATGCAATGTAGAGAGGATACATCGTATAGTTCACAAATTGGTTCTCGACCAAAGGATACATTATTCAAGACGATGGTGTATCGAGAGTAGGTCATTGATGTCGTATATGTTGGTTGTCTTCTTAACCAAGTAGCATGGAGATGCTAGTATGATATCAGGTGTTGTGTTTTGACACTTCACTGAACATAACTCTCATGCAAGACTCTCTTTCTGCCGAAGAGGAGTCTTGCATTAGAATATGGACATGAGTTATTCCTCTGACTTGAGATCACTATGGTAGCTTGCAAGCAACTCACTATACTTAGGTGCCAGACTATCCGGATTTCTAATCCGGTGATGGAAGGTTGCTGGGTACAATCAAGTACTTGTGTAAGCAGTAGTAGGATCGAGATAGGATTAATCTCTTCAAATGATTTGGATTGAATGCTTAGTATGCCTCAATTGAGAAAGACCTTGGCCAGGGCATTCCTTGTAAAGAGTTACAAGGATTCTTTGGTCGACACATATTGAGATGGATTGATTAGGGTTGGGCAGTTTAACCCTATGCCATCCGGAGCATCAGGAGGATCAAGGAGTTACAAGGATTATTTGTTTGAGGCATATTGAGATGAATTGATTAGGGTTGGGTAGTTTAACCCTATGCCATCCGGAGCATCAGGAGGATCAAGGAATAAGTTCAGTGCTATTCCATATTCGATAGGTTCAGATTGCTCTACAATTTTTCAACATATCCAGATGCCGGGTGTCATTGCTAGATGGCGACTTTGGCTGGTACTGAAAATGTTCCTGTGCTACCGGCTTAGTATTTAAACTTGAGAGGTCACACATAATAGGGGCTTAAGTAACTAATCAGCAAATCGATTTGGACCTAATTATAATTGTTACAATTAAGATTTGACCTAATTAATTATGGATTAATTTTTAATTAAATTAAATTTGATTTTAATTAATCTAAATTATGTTGGGTCAACAGCCTTTTCGAAATAGGTTCAATTGGATTTAAACCTGGCTTTTGATTTGAGTGTCAAATCAATTTGATATTGGACCATGAGTCAGAATCCAGTTGGACTGGGACTCTTTCTCCTCATGCCACATGGCACTCTCCCTCTCTCCTTGCACAAGCCACATGGGATGATGGTTGCATGATGTAAGCATGAATGAAGAGGAATGACAAGCAAACTTAGTCTCCTCTCATTTATTACTTGGAACCTTCTTAAGTCTTGTGTTCACACTAGTCTCCTCCCATTTTTGACTTGGTAAACCCTTCATTAATTTGTCGTAAGCACTAAGGGTGGTGACTTGGAATGGGGAATTGACCTCATTAATGGGAGTGGAGAAAAAAGAAGAAACTCTTCTATGTGAAGAGGCTTAAGAAGGCTTTCATGATAGTGTGAAAGCATTGAAAGAGAGAAGATATTCTTCTCCTCTTTAAATGTTTTCATACACATATGATTTTATGGCATTATTGGATGATGGCCTATATAAGGAGAGGGAGGAGGGTGGCTGGCCAAGCATGATTGATTGAGGGAGTGCTTGGGTGAGTGAAGAGGAGGGGAGAAGGGAATATCATCCACTTGGATGTTTTGCTACCAAAGGTTCCCTCTCCCTCCCATTCATTCATTCTCCTTCTCTTAGTCTTTCTTCCAAATATTGAGAGGTTATTAGGATAAGAGGAAGGAGAGGAAAGAAGGTCCTAGATCTTGCAAAGGCTAGTTTGCAAGATAGAAGCCAGAGGCCGATCCAGCTATTAATCAGGACACCTTTTGAAGTAAGCCCAAGTTGCTGAAAGAGGAGAGGGCTGCAAGGATCTAGCAGTCTAGTGTCCTCTACGACTCAGCTACGATGAGCCCTGTGTGGATACCAGCAGAGGCAGTACACGTGTACTGCTATCAGAGTAGGAGTCCCTTCCATAGGTTCGAGCTGTCCTTGGGATCTCGACTGAGAGCCAGGGATCTTGCTGCAACCTTTAGTGAACATCACTAAGGTATATTTTTAAATTATGTATGATATAATTATTATTGCATGATTTCATATTTACATTACTCAAGATGCATCTAGATCCTGGTAGGGGCTTGTGTTAATTAGATTAACATTCATAGATAAAATAGTTTTATCACTTTCCACTGCTGCATGCTTTTAAAAAAGTTTTAAAATGCATGTATTGCCCCTCACCGATAGGAACGATTTCCTTACAGAGAGGAGGGTGGTTAACTCTGCCAAAACCATTCTGATACCATCCTCAAAAACTGGAGAGTGGGAGCTGATGGTTTCTTCTCATTCCGTCGCCCGGCATGTCTATGAAGGGACATGCCTTTGAGGCCATAGAATCTAGTAAAACTTTTTCCCACCCTCTTCATTGGACGGTGTGTTCTGATGGATAGAGATCCATTTGTCATCAAAGGCTAGAAGGGGGGTTTTACAAAACATCTAGCTTCTTCAAGATGATGGGAGAGTGGAGGATCATGGGGTCGATGTCTTGTCCTGAACCCAACATCCGATTCGGCTACATGATCGATCATACGAATCCTAGAATACACCATAGAGATCATGCAATGCCTTAAAAAAACTCATTACCACTTCAATTTTCAATAACACTATAGATCACAATTCATAAAAGAATACCTAATAATACAACTCATATAATTACCAATTTGGTCACTCTTCAATCATTCGATCGGTATTAATAATTTTCTATCTATTCATCATTTTACCATGAAACCAATCCACCACCAAGCTCGAATATTTTGCATAACTCTAAAAATGAAAGAAAGTAGGAGGTATGAGCTTTACATCTCAGTAAGGGTTCCATACAGTCACACATATAATAGTACAGTTTGAAAATAGCGAAAAAACAATAGTAGAACATGGAATCATAAAACATCATGTTATGCAACCGAAGCAATCCAACTATCACATTTGATAAAATCATGTCATATTTTTTATATTTCATTTTAGTCATCCATCTTCTTTAGGGCTTTGGACTAACATGGCCATACTTCAATCCATGACTGGCAATCTCAGTATCACACTTCAGCCTATAACTTACAAGCTCATTATCATATTTTAGCCTCTAACGGACAATCTCATTATCATACTTCAGCCTATGACTGACAATCTCATTATCATACTTCAATCTATAACTAGTAATCTCGATGTCACGCTCAGCCATGACTGATAATCTTAGTAACCATGGTCCTGTCCATGGAGTGGCAAGTCCAAACATCCCTTCTTCTTGATTATCACTTTATCAAATCTCAAACATGTTGTCAAATCATATTTTTTTAAGATTTTCAATAATCAGTATCACAATCCAAATCATCCAAAATAATCATATGTAATATGAACATATCATACGAAAAATAGTAATACCAGTAATCACAAATGCCCATCATGCAAAATCAAAATATATAATGCATAAACAATCATGCATGCCAATGCTCATATTCAAGGATTATACAATGTAAAATATATTTATAAATGGGTGATTATGTACAAAAACCTTTACATTTACTAGAGACAAATTTAAATGTCCGATATCAGTCTGCTCTTGAATTCTCAATCTAGATACTATGAAACTCGCTAAATACCCTCCTGTCTGAAAAATTATCCTCTTATAATAATAATTTTATTTTTAATATGAATAATTTTATGATGTAATAACAATAAATCTAGAACATTTTACCCGGATTTCATCCACATCTATCCGCTGATATCCTAGCATTTAGAGCACCCTTTCCAAATATTTATTTATTTAAGATACTCTTTATTTTCTCTCTTTCCTCTTCTCTCTTCTCTCTCCTCTCTCCTCTTATATCTCTCCTCTTTCTCTCTATGCCCTTTCTCTCTCCTTTCTTTCTCTTTCTTCTTTTCTCTCCTCTTTCTCTCTCCTTTCTTTCTATCTCTTCTTCTCTCTCCTCTATTTCTCCTCTTTCTCTCTTCTTCTCTTTCTCCTCTTTATCTCCTCCTTCTCCCTTCTTTCTTATTTTATTATTATTTATTTTATTTTTTCCTTTCTCTTTTTTTTTCTTCTTTTTTCCTTTTCTTTTCCTTCTTTTTCTTTTTCTTATTTTCTTTTCCTTCTTTTTCTTTTCCTTCTTTTTCTTTTCCTACTTTTTCTTTCTTTCCCTAGTTCTCTTCCCTACTTGGCCCAAACCGGTCTTCCACGACCCAGTGATTGAGGAAGGGAAAAAGGGGATGGTGCTTGACAAAGCACTGCCAAAGAGGAGGTTGGCAAAACGGTGCTATCGGTGGCAACCCGGCCTTCTAAAGAACATTGAAAGGAGGGAAACCACCTTTTATTGCCACCAAACAGAACAATTAGAACTAGAGGAGAAGAAGGCTTACCGGTGACGTCAAGGAAGCGGCCGACCATTAGTGAAAACTCGATTTTGACCTGATTTGAGCCAAAGAGTGATGGACTTTAAAAAAAACAAATGAAGAAGGTTGATTCGTTGCACGGTAATTTTTCTTGATCGAGGGAAATTCCTACCCATCCCTGTCGCTCTGCCAACCCTTTCCCACTTAACCATGGTGACCTCGCCAATCTTTTTGGCAAGGTTTCCGTTCTGTCAATTAGGGTCGAAATCCCTTTCTTTTTTTTTTGAATTGGGACTGTCGACTTCAGTCCAAAGAACCCGATTCTCATAGTCGAAAGGGTGGTCTCTCCTATTGATGTGCTTTCTTTAAAGTCAGCTAGAACTGTCGAGTTCAGTCCAAGGAACCTGGTTCTCACAGTGCAAAGGGTGGTCTCTCCTATTGCTGTACTTTCCTTGATCATCTTCTCAGAAACCTTCCCCGTCAAGATGTAGCCTTGGATTTATGTAGGGACTATCATAGTATCTCTGTCTAGAAACCTTTCTAGAGCATCTCTCATAAGAACTCATATCTTTCTTCGTCAATAGATGATATATTCAATAGAAGTTATTATTTAAGTCCTTCATCCTATATAAATATTCAACATATATACATTGAATAGTAAATGGAGGACTAAACATGTACCCAACAATTTTTTTTTTAAATAATATTTTTTTAATAAATATTTATAAAAATAGGTGTCACTAAATATAATTCCCGAAATAGGTTTTTTGTTACATGTGGCAGCGAGAATGGGATGTGTCGCAGCGAGAATGGGATGTGTCGCAGCGAATGGCCACGTGGCAAGGTCGACCTATCAAAATCACAAGTAGAAGCTACGATTTCTCGACTAAGCCTATTTAGGTTGTCTTCTCCCATGGTCCCCCCTATCCCACTTCGGCCCCATCCCAATTCTTTCCACAAACTTGTCTCCGGTCATCTTCTTCCCCTAGTCCACCCACCCACTCCAACTCCAGCCCACATCGGGCCCAGTTGATCCATGTGCTTCCAATTTGTTGTTTGGTTACTTTGCCCGTAACCATCAAGGACCAACAGAATATTTCTTCTCTTCCCATCCGGCATTGCAGGTATTTTTCTTGGTATTTTTTTATTATTTTAGTTTTTTTAACATTCTTGTTGTAGCTTGTTGCTTGTTATAGTTTTTTTAGTATATTTATTATTTTAATTTTTAAAATTTAATATTCCAGTATTATGGTCTCTTTATTTTTTTAACAATCTAGTTGTACCTTATTGCTTGATATTTCTATGTTATATTTTTTTATGATGCATGTATTGTTATTTATTATTTTAGTCTTTGATAAAAATCAAATTTTATATATCACAAGAAAAATATAATTTTTATTTTATCCATTGAAACGTAATAATTAGATTATGTATAACTTTATACATTAATTATACAATTAAAAATAAAGTTGAAAAGTAGAATTATCCAAGGAGATGGAATAATTATGGTTTGGAGGGTTATCCAAGAAAATTTTAATTTTAATTTTATCCATTGATACTCAATAATTATGGTTTGGAGAATTGTTAGGTTATTAATTATTTATAATTTATAAAAACAAAAATTTTAAAAATTAATTTATCGTCTCCATATCAAAATAAATAATAATTAAATATTTAGTATGTAACTGCAATTATAAAGGTCAAAAAAATTTAGAAAATAAAGTTAAACTGTGTTGATTTTTTGAAATATTATGGTATGAATTAATGATTCAATTTATTTCATTATTATAGAATATAAATAATTAATTAATTATAAATAAGTATATAATGGTATAAAAGTAATATATTAATTTATAAATAATTAATTAGTTTTGGTATAAAAATAATTTATTTATTTAATATAAATAGATTATGATATTAATACTAAATAATTAAAATATGTAAATATTTATAGCATGTAAATAAATAATTATAAATGAGTTTGTCCTACTATGTAAGTAATTTATTAATTTATGAATAAAGTTGTTAACATATACACCATATTAATTAATTTATAAATATATTTATTAAAAGAAAATAATAATAGTATAATAAAATTTATTGTATAAATAGAATACATTACAAATATGATAACATTTATTTGATATAAATAAATTATGGTATGATTGCTAAATATTTATAATGTATGAATATTTATAGCTTGTAAATAATTAGTTAATTAAATATAAGTACGTGGTGGTATAAAAATAATTCATTAAGTTATAAATAAAATTAGTAATGTATACGCTACATTAAAGTAATCTTTAAATACATCTATTAATTACAAACATTAATAGTATAATAAAATATACTGTATAAATAAAAGACCTTGATAAAAGTATGATATTATTTGTTAAATTTAAATATAGTTTAGTATGAATAATAAATATTTAAGATTTATAAATATTTAAAACATGTAAATAATTAAATAATTATAAATGAGTATGTTATAGTACATAAATAATTTATGAATTTATGAATAAAGTTGTTAACATATATATTGCATTAATTAATTTATAAATATATTTATTAAAGAAAAATAATCATAGTATACTAAAATTTATTCAAGCAGAAATATTAAAAATATGTAGCATGCATGTTTGTAATTTTATTTTTTTATTTATGTAGATGTGTAGCATGCATGTTTATAGTATGTAATATGTAGAAATTATTGTTATTATGTAACATATATGCATGTCTATAACTCATTAAATGTTTGTAAATTTCATAGCAGTGGCATCACGATGATACATCATCTTGCTCAGCCAGGTTCCATATCGATGGCCTCATAGTCCATTCATGGGATATGTCATTCCATCCTTCATGTTGTCGGCGAGCATGTACGTATCCAGTTATGAGCATTTGCTCAAGACGTCGATATAGAGGGTAAAACTCCATCTTTCTAGTACACATCATCATCGAGAGCACCTCCTTCAACTTAGCATAGATGAGATACTCGACGATACAGTACTTCTCCATATTCAATGTTGGAGTTCATTTTGTACATATCTACGGCCAATTACCTTCATGAGGACACGAGACAGTTCACATATACTGAGAGTGCTATTGCACATTTTGACTATACTACTACACCAGACTACATGATGCATTAGGATTATTCAATATATGGAGGATAGTATATAAGCGAGGGATCGACATAGCAAGCATTCACTGATGTAGATATCTGATGGAACATCAGGAACCAAGTGAAGTGGAGCCAATGTCTCGTTGAAAGTAGCCTGCACACAGGAGAAGACGGCCACCATGTGGAACTTAGGATCTTTATTTTTTATTTATTTATGTATTACATTTATGAAACTTTATTATGAATTTTTGTATTTGCTATTATTAACTTGAATCATAATTAATTTATAATTTTCATGGATGAGATGGAATTTTTTAATCGATATATATTTTAGAAAATAAAAAAAAAATAGTTGCAATGTCAAACAAATTCAACTTTTAAAATTAACTATAATTAATTACAATATAAGTAATCTATACAAATAATATATTATTATATGATAATATTTAAAATTTTAATAATTATTTATTTTTAATATTTGATATTAGGGATTTGCATATACAATAAAATATTTTTTTATTATTTTTAAAGTTTTTAATCATTTTTTATTAATTGAAATATTATATAAATATTATTTTAAAATAATTAAAGTGATCGAAGAGGAAGGAAAAATTGCATATTTAAATTATACAAGTTTATTATATTAATTAACATTAATATATTTTAAAAATTATATAAGTTCATTATATTTATTAAAATGAATCAACTATTATAATAAATATACTGTAACTTATATATGTTTAATATAAATATTATTTTAAATTAATTAAAAAGACCAAAGAGGAAGGGAAAATTACATATTCAATTTATATAAATTTATTACATTAATTAATATTAATCATGTATTATAATAAATATATCATAATTTATCTATAATTAAACATATATTATATTATAATAGACCGCAACAATATATATTAAAATGTTTTAAAATAATGTTATTAATTAATAAATTTATCAAATTCGTAATGTAAAATAAATTTCATATAATAAGTATTTTACCATTCATGTTATTATAAAAAATCACATATTTAAAAAGTTAATTTTTAATTATTTTTTCAAAATAAATATTTTAAATTTAGAATACAAAATATATTTATAAAATTTGTAAACTTTATTTGTTAATAAAAATAAACTTTAAATCTATATTAATTTTCTGATAATAATTAAATAATTAATACAAGAAATCGCAACTTAAGCATGTGATTTCAATGCCGACGAAATCGTAAGTTCAACTTGCATTTTAAATTTGACGAAATCGTAAATTCAACCTGTGATTTTAGTTGAATGGAATCACAAGATGAACCTATGTTTTCATTCATGAAATCACAAGATAATCTTGTGATTTCATATGTAGCCTTCTACCTCAGCACGGAACACATTTTTGATAAATATATACCAAACTGTCTTATTTTAATAATATTTATTAAATTAATATTATTTTGAAAAAAAAAATTCGAATCCAATTGGTCCTCACATTCTCTATCTATCCTGTGCCAGTAAACTAATTACTCCATGCACATCCCTGCAATCAATGCCACTTATCAAATAAAAGCCATAAGCATGATGGCCAGCAACTTGACCTCATGTATGAATGGAAAACTCTGCTTGTTCCTTTCAAAATTCTATTTGAATCATGACCAGATCGTTAAAACGATAGCCCGGTTGGTTGAAACCTTATCTCACTATCCATCGGTGATAAATCCATTCCCCCATTTTTTTTGAAAAAAAAGAACATGACCAGTAAAAAAATTTTAAGTTGATCATTCTGTACAGTATACAATCAAAACATTAACAGCAAAGCAGAACATTCACATACACGCCCGCGCGCGTACGGAGTCAGAGACAGTGAAAGAGATTCCTCAAATAGAATTGTTTTTTTTATTTTTATAACCATATGGAAAGATGTATTGTCTATATTATGAAAGGACTCGCCATGCAACAAAACCAAAGAGGACCTAAATGTACAGGACGTTGGATATGGCACCTAATCCCCGCTACATCAGCGGCACAAACACAAAACAAAGATTGAACACAGCAGACACCGGGAGGTCCTTCTCTAGTAGCAAACCAGGAAAGCACCGTACATGTACAGAGGTCAGAACAAACAGACACCTGATCCTAAGTCCAGCAGAAACCCAAAAGGAGAGAACAAATCAGAAATGAGCAAGGTGAATGCTACTCTAGCAGCAAATTTGGGAACAGCTTTACATGTACATAGGTCAGAACAGACACCTGGATCTAAGTCCCAGCAGAAACTTGGATGACAGAGGAAGAACAGCAGCAAAATCCCGAGACCAAATTGAACCAAGTTGGTGGGTTGCCAGAGAAATAAAGAAGTCAGCGAAGTTACTGACTTATCAGCAGATGGGGCAGGAAAAAAAATCTCATCAGGATGATGAATCTCTCCATAATTTTTCTCACTTCAATCCGTGAAACGAATTGTTTCACCTACCGCAGCGACATAAGAGTGCTTTTCCGAGTGTCCTTCCTGGCTGGCACCTTCGTGGTCCTCTTCAGATTTTTTATCACCACTCTTTCGATTTCATCAATAGAGCTCGACAGCTTCTTCTCATATTCAATTGGGCTTGAATAATAGGATGCCTGATTGGTAGAAACAGATATAGTCTGCTGTGGCGGCTCAGCAGAAGAAAGTGAAGTAGGAAAGGAAGATGTCTGCACTGGATCACTAATTGTGCTCGATGACTTCTTTACATACTCAGTAGGATCCAAATCATCGGGTGCTAGATTGGTAGAAACAAGTATGGTCTGTGGTGGATGCTCAGCAGGAGAAAGGGAACTGGAAGGACATATCTGCAGTGGATGTTCAATCGAGCATGATGGCTTCCTCTCATACTCCGTAGGCTGCGAATCATCAGGTGCCAGATTGCTGGAAACAAATATGGTCTGCCGTGAGTGCTCAGCTGGAGAAAGAGAACTGGAAGAGGAAGATGCCTGCAGTGGACGCTCGGTTGGAGAAACGGAGGTAAAACTTGTGACCGTCGGAAATGGGGAGGTATCAGAAATATCAGACGCGAGGTATTGGTTGACTGGCGTTTGTTCTGAAGCACTTGGTTCATGTGGAGTCTGTTCAGAAACACTTGGTTCCTGCAGCAAGGGATTTGTGGGCATTGTCGGCTGGGGAGTTGCTTCAGGATCAACTTCCATCCGCTGAGCATGCTGCTGAGCCCGAGATGCTCGCAAACGGCTCCTTCTCCTCTCCAAAGCCTAAAAAATTTCAAAAATAGATCAAAAAAAATCTAATCTACATGAAATTCATCATAAAGAAAAACAGTGGTAATAGTGACATGAATAAAGTCAATATTTTATTCATAGCTCTTTTGCTTCAACTTTGAAATCAACAAAAATAATACCACACGTAAGACACCTCTGCATGACCAAAAAACTAGTTGAAAAAACAGATTGAATTTAGTCAAAACAGCAAGTAGAAAAACGTAGTGCCAAATGAGTACAAGACACTCATTTCCAGAAGATGAGCAGCATATATTTCTTTTAAACAGATTGAGCTATCCAAGAACAACTGCAACTTAAAAGATATCAATAAAATAATCAGTTAATTGAAGTATATATCAAAATGAAATTCTGAAACTCAAAATGTGACTACTCATTTTAACTGTAAAGTAGTGCATTTCTAGGCTTCAAAGCAGTTGTCATAAAGAACCATGACATCAATAATAAAGTTCAGCTATTCCTTGCTCAAGTTCACTAATATACGTACAATGCTTCCAAAGCATTCTGACAACTTGATCTAAGTTACAAAAAACCAATTCATTTAATAAAAAGAAGAAGAAGAAGAAGAAGAAGAAGGTCGAAGAAGAATGGACTGCTGACTTTAATCAAGCAGACAAAAGTGGATTAGAAGTCAAAGTAACTTTGGTTCTTATTCTACTGCTTAATAAATGCATGTGCAATTATTAAAGCAGAAACGTAACGGAAAATTTCATAGAACGTCAAATTTGCAGCAATCATGCTATCCATGCCCCCCTTCCCCAACCAGGAAAAAAAAACAAAGAAAAAATTCGGAATTCACTCAGTTGTCATAAAGATACGTTACTGTATAATTAGCCCTAAATGAGTCAAAGAATTAAACTTCTTACCATGAATCAAAGAATTTGTACTTCAAGCACAAAATTCAATACAAAAACAATTTTCCCAGATGAGGTTTTATTTGATGATAAAGAACAAACATGTGAACAGGTAGAATCAGTAAATTGAAGAAAGTTAATAAAAACAAGAAGAAAGGAAGAAAATAACTAGGAAATGAAAGCAAGATGATCTATTCTTCGCACATTTGAAATGTTTAAATTTCATTTGAAAAGCAAAGCAAAAACATGGTTGAAACAAAATGCACATTTATGAAACCCAAGTTGAAGGTCACTGTGAATCCCCATGCCTTAATTAGTATTTTTAAATATTATATGGTGCTAGTCTAGGTTAGTTAGAAAGAGTCTTAATTAGGCTTAATAAACAGTTAAATCTTGAAAAGATTCCTTTAGTTTCTTTTTTTCTTTAGAAAACAGGAGCCCTTGTGTGGGCAAAAACAGACTAAATTAAAATTTTGAAGAGAGAGGCATGTTGAAAAGGACAAGAGAGAGGGCTTTGTGTGGCATCTTTGTAAGTAGAGAACAATTTTGCTCTTGTTGGCCTTTATTTTTTATTAAAACAAGTTTGGTTCTCTCTCCAATCTTTGTTCTTCCCTTCCACTTTTTTTCCTTGTTTTGATTGATGCATGTTTTGTATCCTGGACCAACTCATTTGATCTACATCAAAAAATGTGCCATTCTACGATCAAGAGAGCTCAGTTCAATCGTCAAAGTAAGTAATGATCCTATACTGCCCTTTATTCAGTAAAAAAGCCACCAATTTTAACAATGAGCAGAAGAAAATATTCCATATGGCGGTTGCAAAAAAAAAAAAAAACTTTTCTCATATCCCATTTCAACCCAAAACCAGACAAATATCTTGTTTCCCTTTTAAGATCACAAACTACTCATGTAATAATCCTATCAAAAAACAATAGAAAACAACCCACAAAAAAAGACAACTAAATATGACACGTAATAAAAGATTTTTGATAAATTCTGGTTTTCCTAGTTCAAACTAGGATATACCAGAATCTCTGTGCAAGCACTCCAGCGTACTCATTGAATAATGTACTATAACATTATAAATGGCAGGAATTTACTTGCTTCTATTCCTTCAGCAAAAGGAGGAGACATTCCAAAACTTCTTCACCATTTGAACATTAATCATCAATTAAAAAGAATAAACCATGCATTAACCAATCATAGCAGTAACAATATTTCAAAATGCATCATAATCAAAATTGAAGAGGCCACATGCATAGACAAGAAATTGCCCCCTACCTTCCATCAAGTCAAAGAAAACTTTATCATGGCAATATCATTTTCATGGCAGCTTTTCAATCAACAACTCAAATTGTGAAACAAAACAAAAAACAAGAACAAAAACAACATAAAAGCTACAATATGTCTATCTTGATATTCGTGACCTTGACTCATTCATGTGACAAAGATTTGCATATTGATGCAGCTTTAACTAATCAACAGAAGTCAAAGAAATAAACCACATAGTTCATGATAGTATGCAGTAAATTAGAACTTCAAACATGCCAACAGAGATCTGGAGAATTAATTTGGTGATCCATATAACAAATACATGCTGCCTTAGAGACAACATAAATACCAACCCAGTCAACGAACTGAATTCAATAAGAAAACAAGAAGTCCCAAAGAAAATAGATATCCAAGCGAATTGACCTCTCCTGATTCCTCTAGATGTAAGTACATGAGTAGGCAACTAAAATTCAGACAACTGCCAAGAAAAAAAATATAAATTCCCATCTATTCATCGGACTACAGACAGCGCTGCCGATAATCTGATCACCGGATCAAATAAACATCCCGCGGATGAAAATAAAAATCCAAGTATGATATAGAAAATTCTAGAATGAATGAAGAAAGCCACATTACAGAGCATCATCATCTGAGGAACTACTAATCTCCAAGAAGGTATATTCTAATCATTTAAAAAATAGAATTGAAGATCCCGAAACTTCCAAAGACAGAAGCAGCACCCGTCTATTGAGGATCGACTAACCATTACATCGTTTCAAGAAGTAAATTCCATGAAAACGATCATAAATCTTTTGAAATGGAAAAAGAAAGTGAGACGATCCCATCAAAAAATAAAAGAACTATTACCACGAATCAAAGAACAGGCTCAAAATGGAGAGGGAGAAAACTCCTTACGTTGACGATGACGGTGATGTCCCGAAGAGGCGTTCGAGGGTACCATACTGGCAGCGGGCTCTTCCTCCTCCGAGTCACGGCCCACGGCGGGATGTTCTCCTTGCCATCTGCGAGCCTCCGGCTCGGGACCCGCACCGGCCCTGCCGCAGTCACCGCCGACGCTCCCCTCCGGATAAAGAAGCCGCCGCCGATCTCCCCCGCCGCCGTCCCTCCTACCCGCACCGCCCGGTTCCTCGCCTCCGGCATCTCGACCTTCGAATCCCATTCCAGAACCAAAAGGTCACCCAGAAAACACAAAAAATGGCAAAACTACCCGAGTAAAAGATCTAAGAAAATTCCATTTCTCACCGGAACTTGCTTCGGACTCTTCTTCTCAGATCTCTTCGGCTTCCGCTTCTTCTTGGTCTCGGGGGAGGAAGAGGGTTATAGGACCAGGGACCCGCATGGAGGCGTGTATCGGCGGCCACGGGGGGGATAATTCGAATTTAAAGGATGGGGGGAAAGTGGGGGGTTTCGGGCGGTAATCGGACTCGAAAAGGGTGCCGTGGTGTCAGGTTCCGCCAGTTTCAAGTTTAAAATTTCAGTACCACAGCGTCGCAGGTGCAACTAGTAAGTTGAGAGCTAGGCATTTTTCTTAAGGAGCGATTTAGTTTCGCCATAGATAACAAAGGTCTGATGATCGGGTGGTTGGATTTGAGCGTCGGTTGATTGGAGACGAGAGAGGGCGACGTGTACGAATATCTTAAATGGTTCCGACGGTTCAGTTGCCGTGACGGGATCGAGCAATCCGCGGTCAATGTCACTCCGTGGGGGCGTTTGGCATGGGATGATAGGCCCCAAGAATATTTCATAAAATGGTAATAAATTTATTTTGGTTGCATCATAATAAATTTATATGTTTGTGGTTTTGGATCATTTCATTTAATTATGATGAATCAAAATTTTATTTTCAAAGATGGATATATGTGTCATGGTAATTTTAAATTAAAATATATTAATCAAAATGTTCCTTATAATTGCAGGCCTCATGGAAGAAGAAATATTATTTTTTTATCATGATAATTTTCTACATCGCGATAATTTTTTCACGAGTGGGGATAGATCGTGATATAAGAGAAGTCTATATTTGAAGAAATCAAGAAAGAGAAGAGTAAGAGAAGTTTTTTTTTTTTTTTTTGTGACGGATTTTTTTTATTTCTTTTTTTTGGACAGAAAGGAAAAAAAAAAACAAAAGATATCTAATTTCTTTCATTTTGGTTTTGTGAAATAAAATATTTTTCATTCTTAATTTATATTCATTTAAATTTAACTTTGTTAAATAATTTTGTCAAGAATATTTTTGGTATTATATATCCTGTGAACTTTTATTCATATAACATATTAAATAAGTTACTCATACATACTTAGGGATCTTTAATCACTATATCATGACTGGCCAAATACCAAATATTGTGATCTTAGATTACCATGAATCAGATCATCTCGGGATTTGAATCACTGGCGATTCTTGTTCATCATGGTGATCCCTTCTAATTCACCAAACACCCCTTAGTAGTTACAAAAAAAATTTAGTTCCTTTTTTTCGATAAAAAAAAAATCCTTGATAAGGTAAAATGAAAATATGGAAATATTTTTTACCATCAAAAATTGCAGTACATATCCCCTCTCCGATGTCATATTTGGAAAGAATTAATCAATTTTGTCGGAGGCAGTACCCCAATGATTGTAATATCTATTTTCTTATTGTTTTTTGGTAAACATTGTAACATCTTATTTCAATTGCAAATGTTTCCGGTGTCCATACTAACCTCATCGTTTCTTTACGGTTTCCTTTTATAACTTGTGTAACATGAAACTTTTTATCTTTTTATTTGGATATTGCAATGCAAATTGCACTAAATTACCTGTAATTTGTTTATATTATAAATTTTTAACCTCCGGTGCATGATGATTATTATTCTTGCCTAATTTTTCCAAAGCAAAAAGACAAGGGCCTTTTGAATTTGTAGAAAATGAATCTCAGCCATTTGTTTATTTTCCTCGAAAACTATTGGTGAGTTATTATCTATATATCTATGAACTTTCCACAGATCTTTTTTTTACCAAATCTCCCCCTGTAAACTAACATGTTTATTTACAGTGTAATTTAGGAGATCAAACAGATCCAAGCTCTTCAATTGTATCTCTATACAGTCCTTTAAAATGCACACCTTCGGCCAGATGAAAACAATTCATTCGATCTATTTTTCTAGTTTATAAAATTGAACCATTGTATCAAATTTTCCGCTGCACCATAGAAACTCCACAACTTTCATGACATAGGCCGCATTTAGTTCCTTTATACATTAGGTTGTTGACAGAAGTGAATCACGTACTTGGTTCCATCATTTGTTCTTCACGGTCATGTGAATATTCATGTCTTCCAGTTGTTTATACAACAAATTTCCATGTCATTCCGGTTCATTTTACAAGACATTTTAGCTTAAATTCTGTTATGATATACTGATTTTATTTCAATTAACTATTGAGTCACTCTCCGAACCAATTTTAATTTTTTAGTTCATTATACAACGGAAAATATCTTTTGAACTTGATAAAAGTTCTGATCGACAAAAGAATATTCTTGTCTTCGGCTTCGTATCTTCATCTTAGTCTGAAGACCATGCTTAGTGTTCTTGTATCTACGGCTTCCTATCCTTACTTTGATTCAGAGGCTAAGCTTATTACTCTTGTTTTCGGCTTCGTATCTTCATCTTAGTCCAAAGACCATGCCTGATGTTCACAGCTTCATTTCTTTATTTTAGTTTAAAAGTCAAGTTTATTAACCTTATGTCTTCGGCTTCGTATATTTATCTTGATCCGAAGACCATGCCTAACATGTGCGGCTTCATATTTTTATCCAAATTTATTAGTTCTATGTTTTCGGCTTCGCACCTTTGTCTTAATCCGAAGACCATGCCTATCAATTGAATATCTTCGACTTTACTCCTTCAGTGTAATCCGAAGAGCTAATTATCTTAATTTCTGGACTGTAAGTGTTTACTTTCGTTATTTCCAAATAGACTTCTCTGAAGCATGTAGCTAACATTCTCTTTAGGAGCGCTACTAAAGAAAATGTTGAGTTCACTTCGGCTTTACTCTAAAAAAAGGCATATTAAGCATGTGGGCCTTTCCAATTTTAGAACAGCCAACTCTGTTCTGGCTGTTGCAACCGCCCACATGGTTGAAATTTTCATAATGGATAAGCTCCAAAATAACTGATTCTCCAACCGCCACTATTTACAGTTATGAGGTAGTTGCATTTGCCAACTTGCATAACCGTAAGTAATTACAATTGGAGCCTATAAATACTGATAAGAGGGGACACTCGAGGTAAATTTTTAGCTCATTCCCAGAAATTCGAATTCTCTCCTTTCCCTCTATACTTTCGAACTCTCCATTCTGCTACTGCCTGAGTTTCCTTCTAACCTTGGCATCGGAGTGTTCCCCGCCAAAAGATTTTCGGTCAGGGATCTGTTTTGCAAGATCCGATCGACGGTGGCCCGGCGAAAGAACCACTCCATCCGGTCGACGGAGATTCAGCGTCAACAGATTGGCACACCAGGAAGGGGTTCAAGTTTCTTTCTCTCTTGATCAAAGGAGAGTTCCGTTCCAACGGAAATGGTGAAGGGAAAAGCTCGAAATACATCTACGAGCCAGGAGCAACATGCTCCTCCGGTGAATGGCCTTCCAGCAAGCGATCTTCCGGCGGATCAGGGAATGCCGCCTCCCATGATAATGGTGGGGCAACGGTAGTTTGAAGACCTCCAGAACAAGGTAGAAGCCTTGACGGCTTTGGTTCAACACCTGCATGAAGCTGCAGCTTAAAGGCAGCATCCACCACCAGCTTCGCCGTCCGGTCATCAACTTCAAAAGGAAGAGGGTCGACATCAAGAAATCGCCCCTAGTTTTTCACAGATCCGGTCATCCCGTGATCGCTATGCCTCTCCACCAGATCGTCAAACAGGGGATTATGGTATAAAGAAAAGGGTCCGGCGCTCTCCCTCCGTTTCTTCTAGAAGCTTTGCGCCAGAAGAAGCTAGGCAGAAAGATATCAACTATGAGTTTGAAGAAAAATTCAAATCTATGCAAGCGCAGATAGCAAGAATTTCATATAGAGGAGGAATGACGAAATTATCACTTTTAACTCTTAGCCTCCCTTTTCTGACCACAGCTTAAATGAAGTCATCCCCAGACACTTCAAGATCCCACAGTTAGAAGCTTATGATGGGACTTCAGATCCTCTCGACCATCTGGGGAGCTATAAGGCTCATATGATGGTGTAAGGAGCCACCGATGCTCTTTGCTGCCTTGCTTTTCTTGCTACACTGAAGAGATCGGCTCGAATGTGGTATTCGACCCTGCCCTTGAAAACAATTCACTCTTTTGCTGAGTTGGAGCGGCAGTTTGTCTCACATTTCAGAACTTGCTAGAAGATGCCACGCAACACAGATAGCTTGTTTCTCCTCCAACAGCAAGGAGAAATTTTGAAGGAGTTTGTTCACCGTTTCAATTCGGCCACCTTGAAAATTCCGAATCTGAATGAGCATGTGGCCATGTCTGCCTTGAAAAAAGGCTTGAAGTCATCCAGGTTTACTTTCTCCTTGGACAAAAGGTTTTTACTGAGCTATGCCGAACTGTTGGCGAGGGCTCAGAAGTATGTAGCCACTGAGAAGCAAGCAGCAAGCCGAAGACTTGCAGAAGGGAGGTACCCTTCTAAGAAGAAAGATGCCAAAGGACCGAACATGCCCACGTCTTCCAACAATGCTTCGGTCCCCAGGCGCGTCCCAGACCTAGGCAGCAGAACAATCGGTTTAATACCTACACTCTCCTTAACTTACCTAGGGAGAAGATTCTGCTAGAGATTGAAAAAGAAAAATATTTTCAAAGGCCACGTCCCCTGAAGACATCTGCAAAGATAAGGGATAAAAGCAAGTACTGTCGATTCCACCGGGATCATGGCCACAATACAGAAGAATGTTTTAAGCTTCAGGACGCCATCGAAGACCTGATAAAAAAGGGATACCTGGGAAAGTACATCAACCACCCTGAATCTCCAGCCAAAGCAACAATTCTTCCAAGAATATCCGATGAAGTCGATTTGCCACATCAAAAACCAACTGGTGGGGATGTTGGAATGCTTCATCGAACATCTGCATGGGATATTGAAGCTGAGGAGAATGTCCCGAAGAGGTTCAAAGGAAAAAACTCTATCACTTTTTCCGATGAGGATGTTCAAGGAATTCAACTCCCACATGATGATCCTATAGTGGTCTCGGCTGTTATAGCCAATTTTGATGTAAAAAGAATTTTGGTTGATAATGGAAGTTCTGTTGATGTGTTGCTGTATAATGCTTTTCTTTTGGATGGGATTGTCTGGATGTGAATTAAGAAGATCTCTCATTCCTATAATGGGCTTTGGCAGAAATCAAATTGGAGTGGAGGGTGAAATAGTCTTACCTATGAACTTTGGGTCCGAACCACTACAAAGAACTCTTCCTATCAATTTTATTATGGCCAGAACCTCTTCAACTTATAATGCAATATTGGGGCGTCCAGCATTGAATAAGTTCAGAGCCATTGTTTCACATACCATCTGTTGGTACGATTTCCTACCAGGACATGCATTGGGGAAGTAAGGGGAGATCAAAAGATCGCTCACCAGTGTTTGATGATTCAGAGCAAACAAGTGGCCAAGTCTTTAATACTTGACCAGCTGGATCCGAGAGATGAGTCCGAAGACTGTGGAGAGCCAGTGGAGAAAACACTTTTCATACCTCTATCCGAAGATGACCCAACCAAGCTGTTGCAAATTGGCAGTTTGCTTGATGAGGAGTCGAAGGTAAAATTAATTTCTTTTCTTCGAGATAATGCTGATATCTTTGCTTGGACAGCTTCGGACATGCCTGGAATTCCATCTGATGTAATCACATACCACCTGGAAGTTTCTCCAACTACAAACCTGTTCGACAGAAGAAGAGAAATTTTGCTTCTGAAAGGCAAAAGGTTATTGATGAAGAAGTTAATAAGTTGCTTGAAGCTAGCTTCATAAGAGAGGTCCAATATCCAAGTTGGCTTGCAAATATGGTTATGGTGAAGAAATCAAATGGCAAGTGGAGAATTTGCATAGATTATACAGATCTCAACAAAGCATGTCCGAAAGATAGTTTTCCTTTGCCAAAAATCGATTAGCTAGTTGATACTACGGCTGGTCATCAGTTGTTGAGTTTTATGGATGCCTTCTCAAGCTATAACCAGATCCGAATGGATCATGAAGATGAAGAGAAGACTGCTTTTGTTACAGAGAAAGGGCTTTACTGTTATAAAGTGATGCCATTTGGTTTGAAGAATGCTGAGACAATTTTCCAAAGGCTCATCAACAAAGTCTTCAAAAATCAGATTAGGAGAAATATAAAAGCTTATGCTGATGATATGATAGTGAAAAGTCTTCATAAGAAATCATATTGCAGATTTAAAAAAATCTTTTAATGCTCTTAGGCGCCATCGGATGAGATTGAATCCAACCAAGTGCGTCTTCGGTGTAACTTCTGGAAAGTTCCTGGGATACTTGGTTACCAAGCGAGGAATAGAAGCTAATCCAGAGAAGATCCAGGCACTTTGAATTATGAGGCATCCTACTTGCAAAAAAGAAGTTCAGAGGTTAACGGGAAGAGTTGCTTCTCTGAGCCGATTTATCTCCCGTTCTGCAGAAAGATGCTTACCCTTTTTCAAGGTGCTCCACTAAACACAAAATTTTGAGTAGACAGAAGATTGCAGAATTGCTTTCGACAAGTTGAAGGAATACTTAGAAAATCCTCCCTTGCTCCAAGCTATGTGAAGGAGAGACACTTTACTTATACTTGTCAGCCACTGATGAAGCAGTTAGTTCGGTGTTGGTGCGAAAAGATGCCAATCATTTGCAGAAGCCGATCTACTATATAAGTAAAGTGTTGCATGAAGTAGAAGTCTGATATCCCAAAGTGCAGAAGATTATCTTTTCTCTTATGGTGGCAGCAAACCGTCTTCGACCCTATTTCCAAGCCCATTCCATTGTAGTTTTGACAGATCAGCCTTTAAAAGCCATTCTTCGTTGTCCTGATACTTCAGGATGGATAGCTAAGTGGGCTATTAAATTGGAGGAATTTGACATTGATTACCAGCCTAGGTCAGCAATGAAAGCACAGGTTTTGGCAGATTTTATAGCAGAATGTACATGGAGATCCGAAAAGGACTGGTCAAGAGCCGAAGAGGAAGGTACCGAAGACAGTCCAGAATTTATTTGGATGCTGCATGTAGCCGGTGCTTCGAACGCCAACGGTTGCGGGCAGGTTTAATTCTAGTTGGTTCGAATGGGAAGGTTATTGAGTATGCTCTTCGATTTTCTTTCCAAGCTTCGAACAATCGGGCAAAGTACGAAGCACTAATTGCTGGATTCAGAATCTCCCAAAAATTGGAAATCAGAAAGCTCAAAGTTTTTTCTAATTCACAACTGGTGGTGAATCAAGTGAAAGATGATTTCGAAGCTCGGAATCCAAATATGATCTAATACTTAGAAAAAGTCCGAAGCTTGACATCTGAGTTAGAGCATTTTAAAATTGTTCATGTATCAAGAACAGAAAATTCTCGGGCAGATGCTCTTTCGAAACTTGCAACCACAGTACCATATTCTCTTGGGAAGACATATGTGGAATATCTTGAAAATCCCAGCATATCAGAACCCATAGTTGGAATTTGTCAAGTTGAACATGAGCCTTCATGGATGGACCCAATTCTCAAGTTTCTAAAAGAAGGCACCTTGCTCGAAGATAAGCTGGAAGCTAAGCGGCTTCGGTGGACAGCCTCTCAATACGTGATCCTAAATGAAGCATTGTACAAGAAATCCTTCACGCAGCCTTTGCTGAAATGTTTAGGTCCATCCGATGCTGATTATGCACTCAGGAAAGTGCATGAAGGAATATGTGGAGATCATTTGGGAAGTAGATCCTTGGCATACAAAATAATCTGTCAAGGTTATTATTGGCCAACCATCCAGAAGGATTATGCAGAATTTGTCCAAAGATGTGATCATTATCAAAGATACTCTAATGTACAAAGGTCGCCCGCAAGTCAATTAACTCCATTAACAGCTCCATGGCCTTTTGCATAATGGGGAATGAACATTCTTGGTCCGTTTCCTCCAGCTTTCGGGCAACAAAAATTTCTCATTGTGGCTATTGATTATTTCACAAAATAGGTCGAAGCCGAAGCATTGGCACAGATCACTGAGGCAAAGGTTGAAAATTTTGTAAGAAATTTCATCATCTTCCATTTTGGAATTCCTTATTCTATTATAACTGACAACGGAAGACAGTTTGATAATCCAAAGTTCAGAGGCTTCTACACTCAGTATCATATTCTTCACAAACTTACTTCGGTAGGACATCCTCAATGCAACGGAGAAGCCGAAGTAACAAACAGGACTATCCTTCATGGTCTTAAAACTAGGCTGAATGATGCTAAGGGATCATGGGCTGATGAATTGAACTCAGTTCTCTGGGCATACCGAACCACTCCCAGGACAGCTGCTGGTGAATCTCCGTTTCATCTATCTTATGGCACTAAAGCGGTTCTTCCTATAGAGGTCTCTTTACAATCTCTGTAGATTGATCAATTTAAAGAGCCTGAAAATTCTGAACACCAAAGAGTTGACCTGGATTTATTACAAGGTACACGACTTCATGCATAATTGGAAATGGTTACATACTAGCAGAAAGTTGTAGGATCTACAACTCTCGTGTAAAAGAACGGGCCTTTCTTCCTGAGGATCTAGTTCTGCGAAAGTTTGAAGTATCCAAGCCAACAGAACAAGGTAAACTCTCTCCTACATGAAAAGGACCATACCGAATTAAAGAGGTTATTCGACCTGGAACTTATCGGTTGGAAACCTTGGAAGGTGTTCTATTACCTCGACCTTGGAATGTACAAAACCTCCGCAAATATTATCAATAAAGGTTTTTTTCAAGGTCATCAAGATAGATTTAGCTATCATGTCTTAATTCTATTTCTGAAAAGGCATAAGAATGACTTCTGTAATCTACCCCATGAAGTGCCAAGGTAAGCCTAACCAGCCTACTTATTTTTTTTTTCTTAAAGGCATAAGGATGATCTTCGTGATCTACCCTACGAAGTGCCGAGTTATGCTTAACCAGTCCATCTTAATCAAAAAGGCTTGAGGATGATCTCCATGATCTACCTCATGAAGTGCCGAGGTGGGCATAATCAGCCTGTCTTAATGATATCCCAAAAAGATATTCCAAAAAAGGCATGAGAATAATCTTCGTGATCTACTCCATGAAATGTCGAGATAGGCCCGATCAGCCTATCTAAATCCTTGATCAAAAGGCAGATGACCTACATGATCTATTTTATTCTCAAGTCCGAAGACTTGGTATTCTTATTTATGAGATTCCTTATCAACTTAAATATCTGGAATTTTTTCAAGTCCGAAGACTTGGAATTAACTATGAGATTCTTTCTTGACTTAATTATCCGGAATTCTCCTAAGTTCTAAGACTTAATGAATTTTCAAAACCGAAGATTTGGCTCTTATCTGGGAATTTGGAATTCTTTTCAATTATATGAAATTATTTCTAAGTCCGAAGACTTAGTATATATACCTGTCTGAAGACTTAACTTTTTTATGAGGAAACTTGGCATTCTCTTATTATGAAATTGTTCTAAGTCCAAAGCCTTAGTATCATTTTATATACTTCGGAGTTATTAATTATCCGAAGACCCTATACTTAAGAAAATTCTTATCCATTCACATATGCACACATGAAAAAATATATCATTAGAAATGATTTTCATTAATGAAATCTTTTACATTTTCCCAAAAGAAAAGAAAAGAAATTACAAATTGCCCTCTACAGCTTCGGCAAGATCAGTTGGATCGTTTACTTCTTCAACCATTGCTTGTGCTTCGGAAGGGCCTTGCAGTTTGGATTCGTTTGGGTCATTGAACAGTTGAATGCCTGAGAGGTCTAGATCCGGATAATGGTTATGCACCTCCTTCACTCCATCATTGAAGCCTCCATTATAACTGAAGGATCCGGCTTCAATCATTTCATTCTCAAAAGCTGAAGATGCTTTGTAATCTTCCACCGCCCTTTCTAGCTGATCTTTTAAAGATCGGATCTATTTAGCAACTTCTTCGGACTTCTGATGAGCTTCTTTAAGTTGAGCTTCCAGAGATCGAACCTTGACTTTTTTCTTCTTCAGCCTTGCTTCATGTTCAGAATTCTTCAATTGGAGCTTCTCCGCGTCAATTTTCAAACTTTGAACCAAGGCATCACTTTGAGCGAGCTTCTCTTCCATGACTTGCCTTTGCTCTTTGGCAACTGCTTTTTCAAGCTCAACCGCTTTTATTCTTTCCTTCATCCTTTTATAGTTATCTCTGAAGTCGAAGATGCTTTCTTCCATGACAGTAATGTAATGCATCATCTGCATTAATAAATTAGAAGGTTAGCAACAACAAGTTTATGCTTTGAAAATACAAAGTTCGATGCTTACCTTCAACGTAGATGAAAACACTGAGTCAGAAATGTCTTCAATGCATCAGGACTTAGTTTTGTCCCAGTCTTTTGGAAGAAGCGTCTGCTTCATTAATTTCCTGGCCATTTCAGGGTTTTCCAAGCCCTCCCAATCTGAGAAGACAGTGAAGTCGACGTTGCATCCTCCTTCCGAAGAGGCGTTCCATCTAGGGTCCTGTTCGGACTGGAACTTTGACCTCTCTTTCCTTTTCTCCGCTGGAGTTGCAAGTAAAGACTCCCTGCCATATGTTGTGTCGCGCTGATCCGAAGTTGGCATCGGTTGAGGACTCTTCGGAGGGGGCCTCCTCGGAGTTGAACTCCTAGAAGGTTCAGGTGGATTTGGCGGGGAAATATGCGGTATCTCTTCGTCTGATGAGGGCCTCATCGGAGTACTTGAGCCCTCTTCCGCTCTTTTCTTCTTTCGCACTTCAGACTCTAGCAATACTACCACCGCCCTTTTTCGGGAAGCCTGCCGAACTTTATCAAGTGGCGGCTTCATTGGTCCACCTACAATCAAAAAGTTTCATTATATATATATAAAGAAAGAGAACGGAGGGAAAGAAGATCCGAGGACTGCTATTTTTATACCTCGTACTAGGACTTCGCCGATGTGAGCTCGATGAAGGTTTTCTTCCTTCAGCAATTCTTTAAAGGAAGGAATTTTTGGCTCTGACAGAGTTTCAAAGTCCTTCTCATCGACTTTCAGGATCTTTTTTTCCGGCGTTTGCACTCAAACGCGGAGCTTTCCACTCAGTGTTGAATCCCCAGTGTGTATAATATACAAAGAAAAAGTAAGGCTTCTATCCATGTATTGCGATGGGGCACCCTTTTAATAGTCCTCGGCCAGGCCGAGGACCTATAACCCACCAGCCTTTACCGTGAAAATCCCTTTTCAACATGAATAAAGAGGTAAACAAGGATGTCTTTGATTCTATATTCTTAAGTTTGCAAAGAACTAGTAACCCACAAATGTTCCTAAAACTATTAGGAGTCAATTGAGCCGGGACTATTTGGTAAAGGTTGAAGATTTTTGTGAAGAATGGATGAAGTGGAAGCCGAAGACCAGCCTTGAAGTGGTCTTCGTATATGGCAATAGAGTGCATGGGGGGTTTGTCTACCCTTTCTTTGGGGTTTTGGAAGAATCATCTTGAAGGTCCATGGGATGTGGAAACATCTCATAATATCTTCTATCTTAGCAAGAGAAAAAGAACTAGCAACGGAGTCAGGCGATCTTTCCGGGCTCCTTTTCCTACCGGAACTTCTCCCCCTGCTAGTTTCGCCTCCCGGCGAACCGCTACCTATCCCACCCCCGGCGAACTCCTACCGGTTTCCCTTTCTGGTGGTTCCCTACTGGTTTTACCCCCCGATGAACCTCTATTAGAAGAAGAACTCATAGCGTACTCTGACATTGTAAAGAAGAAAGGAGAAAAGGAGGAAAAGACCTCTAACCTTTGGAAAATCAAAAATGGCGGACTGCGAAGGAAAGTTACAGACTGCGAAGGAAAATGCCGGATTCTGGAGCGCGAACACAAGGAAAGTTCTTCTTCTGAAACTCTCTTTCCTTTTATAGTTGAGAGTGCGGGATTTCGAGACGCTTCGGAAATCTCCTCAATCGTGCGCCGTATCAATGGCCTTGATCATGGGTACGATTTTCTCATTAATGAAGCAATAACCGCGATCCTTGTGAAATGGCCTGGATGGCTATGATGGCTTCTCAACCGTGAACAATCTCCGGATGATTGCCAAGTGTCCTACCTTGGTAAAATAAAAACTCTTTTCTAAAAAGGTTTTTCAGAATTTTCCAGATTTGAAATGTTTCTTTTGAAACGATGAATGAGGTGATGACACGTGTCTTCTTCACGTCCCACGTGCTACCAAGCAATTATTGTGAAGAGACCTGCGAGGGTATAACGCCATCATGATATGACAGTTTCCAGTAAACGACAAATTTTAAATACTCCTATTTTTCGAAATTAAATCATTTCGAACTTAGGAGTGGGGGACAGCTGTTATGATATCCCGATTTTATTTCAATTAACTATTGAGTCACTCTCCAAACCAATTCTAATCTTTTGGTTCATTATACAACGGAAAATATCTCTTGGACTTGATAAAAGTTCTGATCGACAAAAGGATATCTTGTCTTCGGTTTCGTATATTCATCTTAGTCCGAAGACCATGCCTAGTGTTCTTATATCTACAGCTTCCTATCCTTACTTTGGTTCAAAGGCTAAGCTTATTACTCTTGTTTACGGCTTCGTATCTTTATCTTAGTCCGAAGACCATGCCTGATGTTCACAGCTTCATATCTTTATTTTAGTCTAAAAGTCAAGTTTATTAACCTTACGTCTTCGGCTTCGTATATTTATCTTGATCCGAAGACCATGCCTAACATGTGCGGCTTCATATTTTTATCCAAATTTATTAGTTCTATGTTTTCGGCTTCGCACCTTTGTCTTGATCCGAAGACCATGCATGTCAATTGAATATCTTCGGCTTTACTCCTTCAGTATAATCCGAAGAGCGTATTATCTCATTTTCTGGACTGTAAGTATTTACTTTCGTTATTTCCAAATAGACTTCTCTAAAGCATGTAGCTAACATTCTCTTTAGGAGCGCTACTAAAGAAAATGTTGAGTTCACTTTGACTTTACTCTAAAAAGAGGCATATTAAGCATGTGGGCCTTTTCAATCTTAGAATAGCCAACTCTGTTCTGGCTGTTGCAACCGTCCACATGGTTGAAATTCTCAGAATGGATAAGCTCCAAAATAACTGATTCTCCGACCGGCACTACTTACAGTTATGAGGTAGTTGTATTTGCCAACTTGCATAACTGTAAATAGTTATTATTAAAGCCTATAAATACTGGTAAGAGGGAACACTCGAGATAAGTTTTTAGCTCATTCCCAGAAATTCGAATTCTCTCCTTTCCCTCTCTGCTTTCGAACTCTCTATTCTACTACTGCCTGAGTTTCCTTCTTACTTTGGCATCGAAATATCCCCCGCTGGAAGATTTCCGGTCAGGAATCTGTTTTGCAGGATTCGGTCGACGGCGGCCTGGCGAAAGAACTACTCCATCCGATCGATGGAGATTCAGCGTCAACACATTCCAAGCTCCATGTAATTTCCGGTGTTCAGAGCAGGACTGATACTCATGATTCTTGAAACTACAGACACGATTCAAAATTTTTATTATTTAGGTGGACAGCATTAGTGAGAAATTTGGCAGCTAACAGCTTAACCTCGTCATTCTAATGTCAAAAGTTTGAGAGTTTGCTGGAATTCAGAATGTTGATTCTCATGATCTCTACAATCATTAAGCCAATAAGCAGACATCAAGTTTCATAATCCCCGACAGTAAAACTTTCATTGCAGAATTCAAAACACTGGCACGATCATGTTCTATAACGTGAGAAAAAGTATAAAAAACAAAATAAATTAATGGCCAGAAATGGTACCTGCTAGATGACTACAAGAAACTTCATTTGTCCAGAGGATTTGAGAAGTATTTGTTATACGATGCATAGTGTTCTTACATCATTGTAATTAGAGTAACCTTGCCTTATTTCCCTTTAAAACAATATTCCAGTATCAATGTATAAAAGAAAATGCGAGCTGATAGCAAAAAATTAAATCAATATTTTTCTATCTCACTGAATATAGAACGACACTAGGACAAAGTGTGTCTGCCACAAATTACAGCAAAGCACTGATATATAGATGTTTCTGCTGTTCAATGATCCCATCATCATTCATCTCCATTGTCATCATCAGTAAGACTGCAAAATATTAAACTAACCACTATCTACAATGTGCAGTATAACTCAGCTACTTCCTATGCTTGCTATATGTATTCTTCAGAACAATATCAACATATATATGCTTCCATTGAAAACAATCTTCCAATATCAATGTATATATGAAAATGCACGCTGATAGCAGAAAATTAAATTAATATTTTATAGCTTGAATAGACCCACACTAGGACAAAGCGTGCCAGACAAATTGCAGTAAAGTACTGATATATAGATGTTTTCTCTGTTCAATGATTACAGCATCATTCATCTCTCTTGCCATCATTGGTAAGACAGCAAAACATCGAAGTAACCACCATCAACAATGTGAAGTATAACTCTGCTACTTCCAATGCCTGCTATATGCATTCTTCTGAACATTCAGTCTTCTTCCTTGCATTCCAAACATTAATTCCTTGTAGTACTGCTTCTGCTGCTGATTCTGGAAATATTTTTGCTTCTGCAACTTAAATGATAAAGAGAAAGTTTAAGAGAAATATTAAGACCATACAAGGGATAAAAAGTGAATAAGAAGTTTTATTCATTTTTGTAACACATATTGCAGCATAAAACTGAAGAAAAAGAATAAATTTACAAGCAACAAAGCGTTAATAGGTGTTGATTACATTTACTAGTAGCCAATTCATTGGCCTAGATTTCAGCTTGCACAATATTTAACTATGCATTATCAATAATAAATCTATGTTTTTCAAACTCATTCATCTAGCTGATGTGCAAATAACACCATAATTGGCAATATGCAAGTGGAAAATCCCAAATGTTTAATGTGCTGCCCTATAGATAAATACAATGAATATGCCCTTCTGTTCCACATAGATCAAATTAATGAAGTAGTTTAACATATGATATAACTTTTTGAAAATTCCCAAACAAAAGCCCTGGTCATGCCTCTTAATGGTAATGTGTGATTGTGCTCTAAGCTTACGACCCTATTGAAAATGACTATAATACTGACTAGAAGAAAATCAAGCGCAGCTTGACCAATCATGGTATTAATCCAACTTTCAGTAAATACAGAAATGCAAAATGAAAGTACCAAATGCTGCATCAATTTATTTTTCCAAAAAAATGTTGGGATTATTCCACTGAAACTTGCTTAAGTTCAAGGAGAGAACAAATGGCAGTACAAAGGGGCCTTGGCACTCAATAAGTGTGAATTTCTTGTAGATGCATCAGAAATTAGAGGAACATAAAGCCCAGGCAAAAACTAGTACCAGGTTAAACATGAGCGCTTAAACCCATCTCCCCTGGGGAGTAGAAATGTTCTTTGATCCCTGTTGAGTACGCCTTTTAATTCTCTTTGAATCTACATTAAAAGATAGCAATTGCCTGGGTCTTGGTGCCACAGTTGACTCAGCTTTTTGAATCGTTCGATTCTCGTTGAGAGGACTAACAGAGCGCTGCAACAGAAGCTTCCCTGAAGATCTGTTCAAGGAAGAAAAGGATTTGGTTGAAGGTTGCCTCTGACTTTCTACTGCTACGAAGGCTTGTTGCTGAGGACTACAATAGGCAATTGATCCTTGAGAGCAGAATTCTTTGTGCTCCACAGGAGAATCACAATCTGAAGATGAGGAACTAGTGCTACTCATGTCATAGAGAATATTATTTGCCATGACTGGGAGCTGCCTAATATCCGAGTTTGAAGCAGAACAAGAGGCTCTTCGAAGCCTTGTAAGTTCAATAACCTACATCCATTATTCACTTCTGTAACTTGATGTTAACCAGAGGCAAACCTATAACTATTTGGTCCCGAAAATACAAAGAAACGGGTACCAGTTTTTTTTACCTGTTGCTCTAGAAACACCATGTCTTTCTTCAGTTTGGATATTACCATATTTTTCCTTCTTGTGATCTCTTCCAATTTCATAATTCTCTAATCAGGAGTAAAAAAAATAAAATATCAAATTATCTTCTCAAGTAAGAACCAACAAAAGAACACACACCTTAGAGTCGGCAACACTGGATGCATGGGCAGCAACGGTCAGTTCCTTTATGGTAGAATCCTTCTCTTCGCACTCATTTCTAAGGTTGTAAAATTCTTGCTCCGCCGCCAGTGAGCACAACTGAATGCAATTGAAAGTCCGGATATTATAAAGGGAAAACCATGTAACTGTGTTTAATTAATCATGCATATTCCATAAGTTTTAGTACAAATAACAACATTAAATAACTAACCTGCCAGTAATTTAGAAATTAAATCCAGATTCTCAAGAACAACTGTTCAATAATTTGAAACTTGCTCTACTCAGCAAACTGTACTAGCAAAGCAAATGCTGAAAAAAACATCTTAAAGACTAAAAACCACAACCAACAAAGTCCTGTCCATCACCATCTTGGAAGTACAGGATAAAAAGAGGATGTTTTCACAATGCACAACAGAACATAAAACAACGAATGGAATCGATGATTTTGATTCATATATTAGCCAGTTTGGTGACAAATGCTCTTAACCACCAAATAGCACCATAACAGAAATAAAAATACCTAAGGTTCAAGAAAACTTCCAAAAAAATAAACAAGTTTAGAATACCAGTGATATCATATTCTTGATCATCTCTTGAAGCACGGGACAGAAATATTTTCAGCATGAACAGAACATTGAACTGAATCCATAATTTTAGATATTATCTACGTTTGGCAGCAATCTCTCTAGAACAAATAAAACCATGCTCGAATGAAAAAAATTAAGGCTCAAAACATATCAAAATAAAGCTTCCAGCATTTTTTTTTTTCAATTACAAGAATGCAAGAAATGCCAGGAAAGCATCACCAAGCTGTTCAGAAAGCTTCACCGATTATGGAATCCCAATCAATACTTTACAAGCACAAAGGCAAAATCCCAGTCTAAACATGGTTTGGACCAACAAAATGGCAATCAAACTTTATGTCTCTGTTTTCCCCGGACATAATAATCGAACATCTTGGATCTATCAAAGTGTTTAACAGTTCAAGCACCTGAGTATCTACAGAAGATGTGACACTCCAACAAAAATCAGACAAATCAGACATCCGGCGTTCCTCTTGCTCTGCCATATTCATGACTGAGGTCTTCAACATCTCATCTTTCGTAGATTCTATTCCATTCAGATCCTGTAAGGAAAAATGTTAAGGACATATGAAAATGCAAAATGTTACTATAAATAAAAAAATTCAATGCTTTTTAGTCAGCCGTTCTCTCACCTTGGGCCTATGACTATGAGACAGGTTCTTGAAAAGAGGAATAATGCCACTCCCAGGATTCAACTCCAGCATTGAACACCTGTTGCCACACAATTTAGCTCCTCTAGATTCCAGCTTCTGGGCAGCAGCATACCTATGATTCTCAGATGAAAAGTTCATATTTTGTTTCATTGATTCGTTCTTCAATGAATTCATCTGCTCACACAAGTTGTCGAGCTTCTGCTGCATGCTTTGCAGCACCTGATCCTGCTCCATTTGAATTGAAAGTTGAAACTGAATCGTTAAGTTTTCCAGACTAAAAATAAAAATAAAAATAAAAAAAAACAAGAGAAGAATCAAACCCAGCTATGGAAAGTAAGCAAAATCCCATAAATTCCGAGGAGGGGAATAAAAAACTAATCCTCAAGCTCCACAAAAGAGAAAAAGAATGGTTTTCCAGATTTAAATGCATTCGAGAAAGAACTTTAACCATACAAGACTAGCGAGTGAAGAACTCCATAAAGAAATCATAGTTCTTAACGGAATATTTTCCGAAATAAAAAGCAGTTTTTCATGTAAACAAGATTCTTTTTCATGACACAGAATTTACGAAAGGTCATGTCCTTACTTCCTCTTGCTTTAACTTTTTTAAGCTAAATTGTGAAAAAGTTCATTGTTTTTTTTTAGAACGCATACCAAACCAAAAAAATATGCAAGAACATCAAAGGAAGACATTTGATCAAACTAAAACGTCCATAAGAAACAAGAAATAAATTGATTACATCACTTCAATGGTTCAAAAAATTAAGGTTTTTCAGATCTATGACAAACCCTTATATTCATGGATCTGTGGAGTTGCGCTATCTTCCGAGCTCTCTTCGACTTGGAGGCGGCCACGGCCACGACGGCAACGATGAGGACCCGTTGGAGCGGGGCAAACAGCTCCCAAGCCACGGCTTCCGCCAGCGCCAATCCCCCTCCTACAGCGCTGGCCGACGTGGCCTCCTGCGCGCCGACCAGGCGGCCCTGGAGGGAGACCCACGCGAGCTTTTTCCGCGCCGGCGTCGCGGCCCGGCTTGGCTCGTTGAAACAGCTGGAGAGGCGGCGCGGGGTCGGGGAGACGAAGGGCGAGAAGGGGGCGAGCGAGATGCGAGCCGGCAGGGCGGGAGTCGTGCCTGAGCCAAGCTGGGGGGCGTCTTCGTCGCCGACCATCGCGAGATAGTCGGAAGGAGAGATAGAGAGGAGGCGGAGGCGTTGGGGACGGAGGGGCGGGGGAATTCGAGCGCGTTTATTTCATGTTTTGGAATTTTTTTGAATTTTTGAGCGCTGGATGAGAGTAGGAGGCGGTTTCGGCGAGATGGGGGAGTCGAGTAGACAAAGTGGCGACTGGCAAATAGGATGATGCCATAACGAGGACGCGCGGAACTTGCCAATTTTGATGATGCAAAAACTAGCCGTTAAGGGTTTTTCCTCGATGTTTTCTATGCAAAATTTGGTATTTTTGTTTCCATGTATGTTAGAATTTCTTGTGTTTTGATTTCTTTTTAATCCTTGTCTTATTTCAAAAAGTGATGGAGAAAGATGTAAGAAAAATGTTATATTATAGCTAGTTTATTTCATTGTTGGCTCGCGATCAGGGCTAGAGTTAGACCGGTTCAAAGTCCATTGTTTGGAAGTGGACTGGACCAGCTTAATAAATTTCGGGCCGGTCTGAAATCGGTTCGGATTTTGGACCAAATTCTAAATATATCGAGCTAGATTTTGGATTGTAAAATAGAATCAATTTAATTTTTGAGCCAAAGAGATGCCCGGATTCTGTCCAAAAATTCTTAAAATATAATTCAAAATCTGATCTAATTTTGAACTTGGCCGGTCCAATAGATTTTGGGCCGGCCCAATTCTAGTCCTACTTGTGATTTGCTGATTTTGAAATGAACATACAAAGACAGTGATGTTTAATTTGGATTATTTGAAATATATAAAATATTTTATATCTATGATTTTATTATTATACATAGAACTTTTAACAATGGGATTGCCCCAGTTGTCAAGCAACTCCAATTTGATTTAGCAATAGGCTTTTTTGGGATTGCTTCATATTTAAGGGGGGGGGGGGGGGGGGGGGGGGGAGAGAAATATGTTACTTTTTTAAAAATAATATAAAAAAAAAACTTAATTATAAAAATAGGTAATCCGTAAAATATTTACGGATCTAGGTGGCATGTGACAAAAATTTCAGGGAAAAAAAAAAATGACACGTGGCACTCGGGTGGTTGCGTGGCCGAATTCGTCTTTAGAAAAGACAAATTCTAAAATGAATTCGTCTTTTCCAAAGACGAATTCACCCGGGCCGAAAAATTGCGGTCTAAAATCGGCTTTTGAAAAGACGAATTTGAATTCGTCTTTTCAAAAGCCGATTTTAGGCCTCTGCACTTTTACCCTGCTTTGACACGTGTCGATCGGGAGGCTTACCGATCGACACGTGGCTTTGATGGCCTGCGGTGGAAAGAATTCGTCTTTCCAAACGACGAATTCGCCTGAGAATTCGTCGTTTGAAAAGACAAATTCTCACAGAGCATTTACGCCTAGACCGAGTAAAATCGGCTTTTGAAAAGACGAATTTGAATTCGTCTTTTCAAAAGCCAATTTTAGGCCTCTGCCCTTATTACCCTGCTTTGACACGTGTCGATCGGGAGGCTTACCGATCGACACGTGGCGCGGTGGAAAGAATTCGTCTTTCCAAACGACGAATTCGCCTGAGAATTCATCGTTTGAAAAGACGAATTCTCACAGAACCCTTATAACCGGCCTTCCCTTTTTTTTTTTTTTTCCGCTGTTCTTCCTCCGTTTTTTTTTTTTCCTTTCCGGTGGTCCCTCCCCTCTCCGATCTGATATATTTTTTTTTTGTTTTATCTTCTTGTGGGGTCTTTACATTGAAGATCACTCTTGCTCATCCATTCCGGTAAGTTTTTTTTTATTTTTATTTATTTTTTAGTATTTAAATTTTATTTTGATTAATATTTATTTTTTTGTGTAGATCTGAATATTGGCTTTTTGTTGGATGATCTAGATCTTGTTCTTCCATATTTTATTATCCGGATTCAAGGTAAAATTTTTTTTTAAATTTGTATTGTGTAATTTATTAATTTTGTATATATTAATTTAAATTTGAATTAAATTTGTTATTACATATTTGAGTAATTAAATGTTATGTTTTGAATTTTTATGATAATTTTTTTTCAACTTTATTATTTAATAATTTATATTATTATTTTTATATTATATGTTTTGAAACAGGCCATGCATAATTTGAGTAAAATATACATAGTATTTTTTGATTTAATTTTATTTCTAGATTGTAAATTGCAGGATTCTTAGAGATGGTACATTCGAATCTATATTTGTAGAATGTTTTTATGGCCTACCAGTTATGTTGTGCACTCTAATGCTCATTTCTTGGTCTTTCTCATTGTTTGTTTCTATTGGTTGTGATTCAATGATGGTGACAAAAAATAAGGAAAAAAACTTCTATTAATCACCCGCTATCGATCACCTCTTAATTACCTGGAATCAGGGATTGGTGCCATGCATGGTAGGGTTGGTGGTGTCTCTGCTTGTGCTTAGCCAATCACCAACTTCCGCATCCCTTAGGGAACCGAGCAATGATAGGTAGCAAGTGGTTTTTAGCTTATTCCAATAGGAAGTGGTTTAGTATTGGTGGTAGTTTGGGACACAAAAGGATGTATCCACAAATGGCGGTTTGCAATTGAGCTGGACCCTACAATTATTGAAGGGGATCTAATGTATGGTTTTCTAGTGTTTCTCCTTGGAAGTCAGCTTGGACCATCTTTTATGATGGCCACTTACGTTTCTTTGCCAGAACGCTCGTCATGAGCAGTCTCTTCATTCTTAAAGGTCAAACTTTTCCGGCCAACGAAAAGAAAAGTTGTAACTTTTGTTAGCAGAAGGTGGTTAGTGGCGTGGACCACGAACCTTCACCTTGCGTGGTACACCACATACACGAAAAAGGGTTGTCTGAAAAGAGGGAAAAAAAAAAAAACCTACTTCTTCAAAATTTTCAAGCATACTTCTTCAAAATTTCAAGCTCCCGGAAGCCATGTTGGAGGACTCCCGCTATCAGGGGAAGAACCTGTCCGTCATGGTTAGAAGTTTAGGATGGCAAGTCCTGTCTGATTGAGTTGCAAAGGAGATAGGGTTAAATCCAAGTTTGATTATGATTTGGAAATCTTTCCTGTTGCAGAAGATCATCTAATCCTCCGAATTAGAATGGAGAAGGATTGTGCAATCGTCTTGAAGGGGGGTCTCTGGTTCATGGCAGGATAGTTGCTGGCCATGGAGATGTGGGAACCCTACTTTGTTCTGGGTAGGAGATCGATACAGAAGACTGTGGTATGACTCAGGCTTTCGGAACTACCAATGGGGTTAGTTGCTGGTCATGCCTTCCCCTCCTAACTCACCTCCGGACTCTGACAGTTGACAGAAACCATCTATAATGGCTTGGTAGATTTAGGATTTGTTGGCCCTCGCTATACTTGGTATAATAACTGCTCTAGAGGGGCTAGGGTCTTGGAAAAGAATTGACAAAATTTTCTCCACCCCTAGCTCGCTTCAGTGGTTCCCTGCACACCTGGTCCGGCATCTTGCTAAGATTGCCTTGAATCATTGCCTTTACCGGGAACCTTGCCGCCTTCGACACTCCTCCTATGGATGTGGTTTCTCCTTCAGAAAATCGGTCTCTCTCTTATCGATTTTTGAGGATGAAATCCGAAGTGTCCTTTACTTACTGCCTGAAGATAAAGCTCCTGGTCCGAATGGATTTCTTCCTTCTTTCTTTAGACAATTTTGGTTTGTTATCCATGGGGATGTTGTCGCTGCTGTGCAGGAGTTCTTTATGTCTGCTCAGATTCCTGACTCTTGGAGGAAAGCTTTTGTTCCTCTCATTCCTAAATGGACAAATGCCTCTGAACTGAGCCACTTTAGGCCTATCAGCTAGTACAATACTCTTTACAAATTTGTGCCAAGCATATGGTCAACAGGATGAAGCCTCTCTCCCATGCCTAATTAGTCCTGAGCAGGGTGCATTCATGGCTGGTCAGTCTATTTCAAACAATGTTCTCATTTCTCAGGAGTTCATGTATGATCTCAGGAGAGCTCCAGTTCGTCGCAGTCTTATGGCAATCAAGTTGGACATTGAGAGGGCCTAAGACCGAATGCATTGGAAGTTCTTGGAGAAGGCATTGTTAGATTTTGGCTTTCATCGTCGATGGATAGCCCTGATTCTAGCTTGTGTTCTGCAACCCTCCTTTGCTATCCAGATCAATGGCACTCCCTCCGAGCCTTTCGTATCCAACATCGACCTTTGTCAAGGGTGGCCTCTCTCCCCTTATTTATTTATTGTGTGTACTGACTCTTGTCACGAGTGTTGAGGGTGGCGGTACAGGGTTCAAGTCTACATCCTTATATCCCTGTCTCGGTGCCCACCCGATCTCGTACCATTTGTTTGCAGATGATTGCATGCTCCTGGGGTGTGCCTCTATTATTGTGCACAAGGGTTTAGGAGGATTCTAGAGGACTACTTAGTTATGAATAAAATTTGAATAAAATTTTCATTTAGTAATACTTAGTTATGAATAAAATTTGAAGTTTATGTATTTGTAGTTTTTTTTTATTAAATAAATGTGTAGCATGAATTTTTATAGCATGTATTGTGTACATATTGATATCAGTGATGTAATTATTATGTAATTGTAATTGTATTTAAATGATTAATTATGATGAATTTTCTATATATATTTTTATAAAATTTGCATTTCATTGAACCGTAGACCCGTCAATTGCTTGATATGCATATTTTGTAGTATCCGTACATGTTTTTATACTTGTACAGATATGAGAATTATGCATGTTGATCAATTGATTGTCCAATTTGGACAGTTTGGGAATTGCAAATAATTTTACAGGTCAATTTATAGTAATCAAACGATATGCAATGAAGGTCGAATAAAATTTCGATCATCATTTTCCTTTTGTTCTTCGCATACATAAATATTTGTATATGGAGAACTAAGAAAAAATGCTGCCGAAATTTCATTTGGTCTTCATTGCATACCGTTTGATTACTATAAATTGACCTGTAAAATTAATGCAATTCCTGAATGGGATAGGGCCTTTACCTAGTAGTTGATGATAGGATGCATTCATCATGATAGACAAATAATTATGTTTTGAATTTTATTGTCATATTAATTATGTAATTTAATTAGTTTGTTAATGATATCAATATATGAGAAAGTTATTTCTAAATATATTTTGTTAATTAAACATGTAGGATATATAATGGGAGAAAGAATCACAGCATTATGTTATATGGGTGGTTCTATGATTAATGGATCAAATGGAATTGAGTACAATCAGGGACCAAAAAAGGCAATTAGAATCAGTTCTGATATGACATTTCAAGAGTTGGAGAACAAAATATGTAGAGTTCTCCGTATTGATAGAACTGGAAAAAAGTTTTGATTATCTATAGATATCCACAAGTTGTCCAGCCGATATTTGTAAAGTACGAACCTGTTCCATTAACGGATGATGAAGACATGGAGATGATGTTTTCAACTATCGGTTCACATTCATGTATATCGGGTGCAGAGTTATATATAGATATCCAAACCATTGAAGCTCCTGAACTTGATTGCGAACAGGATGATTACGAAGAAGCTGTTCGAAATATAGCAACAACTGGTGTAACTGAACAGGTTCTATCATATAGTACTCCGAATATTGCAGATAATGAAGTAGAAAATATTGGCTCGATTTTACTGTAGATCCGTTACGTACGGTGGACAGTACTGTACCGGAAAGTAATATTAGAGAAGCATCAATATATACAGCTGCTGATGACAGGGTGCATGTCGATAATCAACTTTTTAGTGAGAATGATGATGAAAGTGAACATGACTTGGCTGACAAAGGTGACGAGGCCGGTACTTCACATCCAGTACGAAGTCCGGATGATACCACTGTTCCAAATTATTCTACATTTGAAGCTCCATCTAGAACATTTACCCAGATTGATTGGAATGCTGCAAATATGTCAATGTATTATTCAATGCAGGAATAACATTTTATATGGCAAAGGAATGAGGAGTTACGTAAAGGACTCTGCTTTATAGATAAGGCAGAATTGCAGACTGCAGTAAAACAATATTCTGTTGAAAGACATCATGAATTCAAAGTTATTGAATCAAATCCAAATCTATGGCATGTCAAATGTAAGAGCAAAGATTCTGGTTGTCAGTGGATGCTGAGAGGTATTAAACAGCATAATTTTTTTGAGATCTCACGATATACCGGTCCTCATACATGCCTATCTGCAATGATGTCTCAAGATCATTCTGGTTTGGACTCCACTTTAATTGCTAATGAAATTCGGGACCTGGTTAAAGAAATTCCTACCATTGCTATTGCTGGACTTGGTGCAGTCATAAAGAACAAATACAACTATACACCAAGTTATAGAAAATTATGGGATGCCAAACAGAAGGCGATAGCGATGCTGTTCGGAGATTGGGATATGTCATATCAATTGCTTTCGAAATGGTTGCATGCTGTACAAACATTTAATCCGGGTACCTGGGTTAAATTTATCGGCACTCCAACTGGTATACCAAATTGTGCCCAGTTTGATCGTGTATTTTGGGCCTTTGCACCCTCGATTGAAGGGTTTAAGCACTGTTGTCCGGTCATAAGTATCGATGCTACTTTCATGTATGGAAAGTATAAGGAGAAATTGTTGATTGCAACTGCTATTGATGGAAATAATCAGATCTTTCCACTTGCATTTGGTATTGTTGATGAAGAGTCAGCGGACACCTGGGGTTGGTTTTTAGCTTGTATCAGAAATTTTGTTACAACACGTCAGGAAATTTGTCTAATTTCTGATCGACATGCTGGTATACTTGCTGCAGTACAGAATGAGTATCTGGGTTGGCAGCCACCGCATGCTTATCATGTATATTACCTGCGTCACATGGCAAGTAACTTCAATTCAAGATTCCGTGATCCCAAACTAAGAGATGTGGTGAAAAGAGCTAGAATGCAAACGCAGCCTAGAAAATTTCATAAATACATGAGAAATATTGAGAAATTTAACCCAGAAGCTGTTCAGTGGTTGAATGAAATTCCTTTAGCAAAATGGACACGTTCACATGATGACGGACGACGGTATGGGATGATGACAACTAATATATCCGAGTGTTTCAATGGAGTTCTGAAAAATGCTCGATTTCTTCCCATAACAGCATTGGTACAGTTGACTTTCTTTCGCCTTGTGTCATATTTTGAAGGCCGACGTGTCCAAGCAATAGAGGCAATGGACAGAAATGAAAGGTTTACTCCTTTTGTTACGGGACATGTCATCTCCAACCAAGCCAAAGCGACATCGCATACCATTACCCGATTTGATAGAGCAACTGGCTTGTTCCAAGTCCAAACTGCTAGACGTGGACCGAACATGAATAAGGGTGATAATACACAGGTATTTACGATCTTTATGTATCATTGAAAATATGTTATTACGTTGTGTATATGCTGAATTATGATTTTTGATGCTGTAGGTTGTTCATCTTTTCCAGCAGACATGTACATGTCAGAAGTGGCAATGTTTTCATTTACCTTGTTCTCACGTCATGGCTTCTTGTGCACATGTTGCCATTGATTTTAAAATATACATTGATCGGTACTATACATTACACGATTATCATCGAACTTATATGCCACAATTTCAACCAATTCCTCATGAAGAATATTGGCCCCAGCAAAATGAATACGGTATCATTATACCTGATGCAAATAGGCTACGACAGAAAGGTAGGCCACGATCCACGAGGATCAGAAATGATATGGATATAAGAGAAGCCGGCAACAAACGCAAGTGTACAATCTGTAAAGAAGAAGGACATGATAGGCGGTCATGTCCAAGGCTTCTACAAGCAGATTAGTTAAATTATATCAGTCATATTTTACAAATGTTTTAATATATGGATTGTAATGTATTAGGCTAATCTTGTGATTGCTTTGTATTTTATTTGATGGATTGTAATATATGGCTATGTTTTATTGTCTGATGTTTATAGCTTGTAAATGGATTGATGTCCTTACTATGCATTAAATGGGCTTTGTGATTGATTTTCTTTGAGTTATCGCAGTTATGGATCCTGGTCCTTCTGATAGTAGTGTACTACACGATCAGCCTTCACATAGATCATCTTTGGTCTGGGAGGGACAGGATGTTGTTTTGCACTGTCGACGTCGAGAGATGGTTATGCGCAGATCGATACCGCTCGATCGTCGTATTTTGCCATTGCTGATGCAGTCCAGATTCTACGGTCTAGCACGTGTTGGATTTATTAGATTGGACTGGCATTTGATCACTGCTCTCGTCGAGCGGTGGCGTCCGGAGACACATACTTTTCATTTTCCGCATGGAGAGGCGACCATCACCCTACAGGATGTTGCTGTTCAGCTAGGTTTGCCAGTAGATGGTCTACCAGTGACGGGTAGTACACGGGTAGACTGGAGGCAGCTTTGTCTTGAGTTATTAGGGGTCGTCCTACCGGATGATAGATTGCATGGATCTCGACTGAGCTTGGTCTGGCTTACCGAGCACTTCTAGGATTTAGCATTCGATGCGGATGAGGCAGCCATTCAGTGCTATGCTCGAGCATATATTTTACAGTTGATGGGTGAGTGCCTTTTTATGGATAAATCTGGGAACAACATGCATCTATTATTTCTACCTTTATTAGCGGATTTCGAGACGGCCGGACAGTATAGTTGGGGTAGCGCTGGACTCGCTTGGTTGTATAGAGAGATGTGCAGGGCGAGCCACAGAGATGTTACTGATATTGCTGGTCCGCTGTTGCTACTACAGTTATGGGCATGTGATAGAATTCTGATTATTGCACCCCACAGATTACTTCGACAGGCTCCAGATCCGATGATCGATTTTGATGATGATGGAGCCGGTTTACCACAGGGACCATTAGGGATGAGGTGAGCTTAGAATTTACATAATATTTTTATGCCATGTATGATATATATTATTTTAATTAATTAATTTAATTAATTTATTTTGTAGATGGAGAGATCTTTTTTCTGTCACACAGGTACCTATGCATGTGGTCTCTTCGTATCGTTATTTACTTGATCGACTGCGACCCGATGAGGTAATAAAAATTGAATTTTTGATAATGATTGTCTGTTTAATTTGTTCTTATTAATAAATTATACTTTAAATTATTTATAAACAGGTCATATGGCAGCCATATACTGCCGCAATGATTGCACAGTTACCAGACTACTGTCACAGGGTCAGGAGATCTGGTGTAGTAGAGTGCCACTAGTATGTTTTTATATAGTAGAGTGGCATTTACCCGATAGAGTGATGTGCCAGTTCGGGATGCGACAGGTCGTGCCAGATCAGTTTGATACGTTGTCTGCACTACATCGTATTGATATGAGAGGACGATCTGATCAGGATTGGTCCACCATTCATCGGGATTATATACAGTTATGGATGAGTCGTCATGACTATATTATACATGGCGATCCATTCGATGGTACCATGGATTATCACGATCCTTATATGCAGTGGTATCGTAGGATCACTCGTCGATTCATCAGTCGCAATGGTGCAGTATATGATTACATGGTAAGTAATTTAAATTTTATTATTTAAATTATAATATACGTTTAAATTTTGTCAAACTAATTAATTTTTTATTTACAGGGTGGTAGTTTTGCGACGATACTTGAGCGTGCGACCTCCCCGGATATACAGGATATATGTCACTCTGCCCTCCATACTCTTGGCGAGCATGCACGGATTCCACTCCATGAGTTTTATCAGGAGGGCGACAGGGAGGACGAGACTCCTTCGCCTTATTATCCATTTGCATCTTCATCCAGAGCACCTCCGTCAGCTCATCACAGACGAGGTACGAGACGACATAGCACCTCTCCATATCCGATGCACGAGTTCACAACTACTTTGGATGTGGCATCACATTTTGATTATACTACTGCACCGGATTTCATGGGCTGGCAGCATGATTATTCCGGACATGGAGCATCGTCGTCACATCATACATCTGCACAGCAGGCATCACATGATGTACAGCATGCTGCATATCAGGCATCACACGATATAGAGCATGAGACAGAGCAGCATCAGCCACTTCCGATCCGTCGTCGTATACAGCCTGCACGCACTAGGAGACGGCCACCATGTGGGACCGATTAGTCATTTATTTTAGAATTTATTATAATTCATGTTTTCTTGTTAATTTATATAAGAATTATTTATATAAGTGTTTATTTACATATGTGTTTATATGTGTTCTGGCCTAAAATAGACAAGCATTATTTATTTGTGTTGCCGATCTCGCCACCGCGCATGTGGCTTCAGAGCCACTGATTTGATTAGACTGTCTCGTAATGAGGTCTCCTGGCTCTCATTCCTGTAAAACAAGGTCAGAGGCCCTGGCCGGGGGTCCCGGCGAGGGAGCTCCGACGGTCAAGTTAGAGAACGACGAGAGTGACCGTCTCAGGGGGCCACCTGGCGAGGGAGCAAGGGGCCACCGGCTTCGGCCGAGTCCGGTCACCATCCCGATTGCCAGTCCGGCTACCACCAGGATCTGATCATCGATCCTGTCACCATCTCGATTGCCAGTCCTGCTACCAGTGACCATCGGTCCACCTATCGGTCCTGTAATTTTTTTATTAATTTTTTATTTTTTATAATAAAATTTTGATACATTTATATAAATTTTCATGGGTGTTTTTAAAAATGTGTCAAGCCAACATGGCTTTCAGGGCATACATCTAACATTTAGAGAGGCTGACCATGTTGTTGACTTGGAAGAGGCCTTCAATAACTCATCATGTGGAAACTAGGTATTCCAAATCCAAAAAATCATTTTTGCTCTAATTGTTTATGCTTAGCATCTCAGGGCCTACTTTCAAGCTCATCATGTTATCATCCTAATCGACCAACTCCTAAAGGCTATCCTACATCGACTTGACACCTTTGTGCGACTGGTGAAATGGACAATCAAGCTCGATAAGTTTGATATCTCTTATCACCCGAGGTCATATGTGAAGGTGCATGTCTTATTGAACTTCTTGGTCGAGTGCACATGGACCGATGATAAACATGTGGAGGTACCCGGTAAGCCACTTGCTGAGTTGTCCCATGTGGACCTAGCTTGGATCCTTTACGTGGATGGCACCTGAAATTCTCGAGGTAGTGGAGCCGGAATGATCTTGATGAACTTGGAATAGGTGGTCATCAAGTATGCCTTGCATTTTCTATTCAAGGCAACCAACAACTAATTTGAGTATGAGACCCTGTTGACATGACTGAAACTTGTCAGGGAGCTTGGAGTAAAGCCCTTAAAGGTGTTCACCAACTCATAGCTAGTAGCTAGTCAAGTCACAGAAGTACGAGATGTGGAACTTGATAATGGTCAAGTACTTTGATCGAGTCCACTCCTATATGATGGCGCTTCAACATTTTAGCATATCCCACATCCCTCAAAATAAAAATGCTCGAGTAGGCATGCTTTCCAAGTTGGCAATCTTATCAGATAGTTCCCTTGGACGAGCATATATCAAATACCTGGAGGTCTCCAGCATCAATTGCACTGAAGAAGTCCAACAAGTCATACAAGAGTCGAGTTGGATAGATCCATATGTTAAGTACATAACTGAAGGTGTCTTGCCTGAAAAGCCTAGAGAAGCAAGGCTGTTTGTGAAACCCGCCCATGTTTTGGGCGTTTTGGGCTGAAGTCGACATCCCTTGCCAACTTCACCCGGAACCCAGAAAAAAAATGGGAGGAGGAATTCAGTTGAACTGAATTCATCTTTTGAAAGGACGAAGTCAGTTAAATTGAATTCGTCCTTTCAAAAGACGAATTCAGTTCAACTGAATTCGTCCTTTCAAAGGACGAATTCAGCTCAAGGACGAATTCAGTTGAGCTGAATTCGTCTTTCGAAAGGACGAATTCATCCACGTCAGCCCCGCCACCTAAATCGGTAAATAAGTTTTACCTAACCTATTTTTGTAATTATTTTTGTTAAAAGTATTATTTTAAAAAAAAACTCAGAAATACGCTTAATATATTCTAAAGCTGGGCACATAAATAACCCAAGCTTGAGTCTTGAAGGCTGGTAAAAATAAACAGGTGCTTGGCTTGGCTCACCAAGAAGCTTGTCCACGCTGCTTATCTCCCATACAAGCCAGGCTTGAGCACTTGCTTTTAGTCTTTTGCCCCAAGGTTGGCTCGAGCATAAATAGTCCTCTCGTGTGACAAGCCAAAGCTCAGTCAACAGCTTGCCTGCATCCCAGCCCATAGCCGAGTACGTAATTGAATTGGTAGGTACAAATAATGATTCCAATTTTTTTCTGTCTCAACCTGATATGGCTCAGCTTGTTCTTTCCCTGCATAAAAGAGAAAAAAAAGGTAAGAAAATGCAGTTAACAAAATATTAATGCTCAAGCAACAAAATCATCTATAGAAAAACACCAATGCTCCAACAGCCATACCGAATAGTAGTTCGGAGAACTCCATTATTAGGGTTTCCCATTAGAATTATAAACTCAAGAAAGGAAGCATGTTTATTATTTTTCTTGAAATGCTTTGGATAAACTAAACTCGCACGTACTTCCTATTTCTAGCCTTGGGATCTTTAAATTTTCACTTATTTTATATCTTTCTTGTATCGAAAAGGGTTGAATTTTTTTTTTTTAAATAAAATTAAAAATACTGCCAAGATAATAGCTCAGCTAGTTGTGATTAATCAATAAATCAGGGGTCCAATATATGACTCTAAATTTAAAGAAGGCCAGGATCTTTCCTGGAGATATTTCTTGGGATGAGATGGGGGCGCCTCTATGCCGCACATCTAAATATCAGGACTATATTTTTTAGCTAAACATATCAGCTTTATATTTTTGTCCTTCACCCTATTCCTTGCGCTCAACCGGCATTCAACATCATCGTATCTCGACACCTGGTCTTCCTCCACCCTTGCATCCTCTACCACCGCCTCTATTCGCCATATCCATCTTCACCCCATCCTATATTATTGTATGACTTCATCCTTCCATTGTTGTTCTGTCTCCTCCCATGCTTCTCTCATCCACCGTACTCCCTCTCGAAGCCCTCGACCCCGCCGCCCGCGGCCGCCACCTCAGCCAGCGGGGGGTCCGGTACGTCGTGGAGCACGCCAAGGCCGCTGGGTGCCGCAAGGTCATCCTCGACTGCGAGCCGGATCGGAGGACGTTCTACGAGAAGGGCGGCTTCACGGAGAAGGGCGTCCAGATGGCGCTCTACTTGTGATCTGGAGGAGCCTTGGGTTAACTTCTTTTATTTCCTCGTAAGTCATACGTACGTTGGTGGATTGGCAAAAATTTGGATTCTACCTTGCTTATCTTCTTCTTCAAATTGATGGAATGACCTGTATCGATGGTTGCGTGATTTCATTGAACACAGCCTAGACTGAAAGGTCTTTTAGAACAAAGGCTACACCCAGATGTATGTTTTTTTTGTTTTTTTTTTTTTTTTGTTTTTTTTTGTTTTAAAGAAAGGAGATACTTAATCCGTGATTTATCTCAAGCACCTGACGTTTGACGGTACCCTCTTTTTTTTCGTGAGATATATACCTAGAGACGAGACTGCGGCTTCAAATTAGGATTGATAAATCACGCATAATGCACTTCAATCGCATGACCTCCCCTAAAGAAAAGCATGTCACCCATCATTGAATCAAGCCTTGGCTTTGTTGGTGGCACCATCTATATGTTGATGTGTCAGCACTTATTCCTCTAGGTATTTGTTCACTACGTAAATACAAATTTAGAGGTTTGTTACTGGTTTTAAGATTTTCCCCTCTTGAATTGTTAGAATTTTTTGTTATTGGTAGATTTGGATGAGCTAGGGGGGAGAGAGTGGAGATTGCTTGGTTAAAGGAAGTTGTGGCTTGCAATCAACATAAACTATCAATTTAGCCAAAAATCTTACATTTACAGAGTGGCCAAAAAAGAGGATTATATTTGTAAGTTATAAGGGAAACAATCTGGAGTAGAATGTCACAAGATATATATGTGGCGTCACACATTGAGGCAATATCGACATTCTTTACAATTTTCTCTGAAGTGGGGTGTGCCGTGCTGTAGACAAGGAAGAAACAGGACTTGGGAACCCTTTTGGCTCAGTATCAAGACATACCATGCTCAACAGCACCAGTCAATCTGGGCCATCACTACTTGATATTGAGCAGCTGGCCGAGACCTGGTGTTGGTACTGGCCTGCCATCGTCTGCACTAGAAACCTTCATATTTTTTAAAAGATTTAAATATATCAAAATGTGGACTTTTTAAAATAAAGATTAATTGATTATGTCTGTTGCAAAAATGTTGACCACAGGGAAAACTACTTCAACTCTTCAAGCGATAATGTTGATACAATCATACAAGCCCAAAACTTAGAGTGCACTCGAAACATGGGATACTTTGCATAGTGAACATACAGAATGGAAAGATTGAGATGACAAGTGGGCAGGGATTGTGAATGACGTGTGGCAAGAGAGGCTGATGATCAATAAGGGGAAAGGTTTATATCAAGCCATGCAGAGGATGAGAGATTGTTCCCAGTAATTGAATGCTTATATATACTTTACATGTCTTTTTACACCATGACTACATTGCTTGTTGAATGTTTGGCCTTATAATTGTGGATGAACAATTTGTGTATTATCAATTCAGTGTTCAATAGATAAGGTTGATTGCATGCTCTTCATTATTTCTACTTATTCTCTTGTTTGTAAATAAGCTGCAGGAAATCATCCATCTTGGTTGATATTAAATTTATCTGTCATACTAGTGCTTTCTGAGGAAGATATTTTCAGTCATATCTTTGGTTCAAATATCTAATATTTAACTTTGAAGGAGTATATTTTTATCGCATTTGAAATATAAAAACTTGAAGCTATAGAATGGGGACTATATTAGCTTCTCTCACTCTTAAACTAACATTTTCAACCAAGGTCTACAGTGTTCTCTATGGTGAAAATATTGTTTATTTCCTATTTCCAGTACTTGATATCATCTTGATGGCTGCGAGATAGATATAAATCTAATTTGAATCTGATTTTATATTTCCTTTATATTTTATAGTGGTCGCTTGAAGGGAAAGGGAATTTTTATGGAATGTGTTTTTTATTGCCAAAAAGTGCTATCATGCCAGACAGAGCATTGGAACACATTGTGATGTACTGATGTTGGAAGATATCAATTTGATGCATAGGAATGGATATGTATCTAATTAAATATTGTATAAAATTTCTTTTATATAGAATTCAAAACTTTAGTTGCATGTCAGCATGTATTAGTTTGGTTTATGATGAGTGCAACAATGGTCAGAGGTACTTGATTAGGTTTCTATAAATATTATTGACATCCTCCCCTCAAAAAAAAAAAAAAAAAAAAAGGACTTTTAAGAAGGAGCCCAAACATGCAGGGAGGGTATTGGTTAGCTATTTTATTATTCTCCCTTTTTAATCTAGGGTTGGGGAGCTTATAAAGTATCTCATGGCTTTTATAAATGCTATTTTAGGAAGAAATTTGGTTGTAGTTCCTTTCCTTTTCTTTTCTTTTATTTTCTTTTCTTTTTTGTTAGGTTAGACATTTTGTGAGGCAGATCCAGTTGAAAATTCAGTGTCTATTAAGCTCCTCTGAGAAACCCTTTAAGATATCTAGTTCAATCAAGAGATAGCTGATTTAACCCTCTGGTGCCCATATGGAGAGTTTTTCTTGTAATTATTTCTAATTGTTTTCTCCCTATAACTCATCAACCCCATTCAATTTATGGTGATATCATATTCAGTGCACATGAGACGGATATTAGAGTTCATGGGAAAAGAAGAAAATAGGAGAAGAGGGATAAAGAAAGGAAAGAGTATGTAGTCAAAACAAATGGGCTGTAAGAAGATTCAGTCAACTTTAGTGTCCCCATTCCATACTGAAAGGGCTTCTCTTCTGGGCGTGGAACCTCTGAAATTAGCAAGAAAAGGAACCGAAGAAGGGCCAGCCAGCAATTCCAATTGCAATCTAGTCCTAGTCCAACTAAAACCAAGTATTTGCCTTCCAATCTTCTTCCTTGTGACTTGAGACCTTAGGACCATCAATGGAAAATATTTTCTATGTAAAACTCCTCTTAGATTGTAAGATCATATCCTAAAAGGGTCTGGACGGTACCACCTTGGGCAGCCTCCGAGTCCTAGTTTGAATAGGACTTGGAGGCAGCGGTGGTAACCCTAGCGCCTAGGGTTTTCTCAAGCTTCCAAGAGAGGACGTGGCTATTGGTGTTTGGGGCAGCAGCAAGAGAGGGAGAGAGAGGAGAGGAAGAGGAGATTAGGATTTGGGAGAAAAGGATTCAATCTATTCCATTGAAATATAATGAATCAACTAATATACAAGGGCTTTCATGATCTAGACTAGACACATAATTCCAAGCCCAATCCAAACAACTTCCATGCTAACCCAATACATATAAATACTCATCCAAATCTATATGCACCCATGGCCTCATATATTCTCACCCCCTTGGACTCAAATCTAGTCCAAAAATGAGTTAGCCCATCAAAATTCCTGAATCCTAAGCGTCATTGATGTGAAGGCTGCACACCTTCATTGAGGGCCAAATCCAGTCCTAGAACCTCCATGATTGCTCCATGGAGTCTAAATCTTGGCCTTTTCCTTAGCCATCAGAGGCTTGGGAGGACCAGATTTGATCCTATAATCTCCATCTTGGTGTTCCAAAGTTGTTGCAAAGTCTGATATGTCCATCAAACCCATCAATACCATACATCTGTGAAAGTTGTCCTACAGAAGAGTCTTTGTCAATGCATTAGCTTGGTTTTTCTTGGTGTGAACTTTGACCAGCTGCATCTCACCTTCTTCCACAAGCTCTCTGACCTAGTGATATCTGATCTCGATATGCTTAGTCCATACATGATATACAGTTCTGGACTAAGAACAATGACTCTAGCTATTGTAGTATATCCTGATAGCCTTTTGTGCAAGCCCCATCTCCAATATCGTCTGGTATCCACATCTTCAAAATCCGTATCCACAAATCCAACCATCTGATCCCGAACCTCCTTGGACATGTTAGAGCTTGCCTCGACATCTCCTTGCTGTCCATAGCAAATGCTGACTCTAATTGTGCCCACAAAGTATCTAAAGATATCCTTTAATGCTCTCCAATGATCCTTACCAAGGTGCACCATGAACCTGCTAGCCTAGCTAACTATAAAGGCAAGATCCATTCTATAACAACCATCGTGTATATGAGGCTTCCTACTCTAGAGGCATATGGTATCCTCTTCATCTCTTCAACCTGCATCTTAGTATGGGGTGACATCGACTTCGAAAGGTTGATATGCCCAGCTAACAGCTGCTTTGTGGCTTTGCATCCTGCATGCTAAATCTCTCCAAAACCTTTCAAATATAACCATCCTGAGAAAAATGCAGCACCCTCTTGGTTCTGTTTCTCAGGATTTTCGTGCCTAAGATCTTCGTAGTGGGATCCAAATCCTTCATCTCGAACTCCCGAGACAAGGCTGCTTTCAAATCCTGCACTACACTTCTACTCTTGTATACTATCAACATATCATCTACATACAAAAGTAAATACAATTTAGACTCATCCTCAAGGGTTTTCACATACATACAAGGGTCATAGTCATATTTGCAAAGGTCGATACTCCTCGTGTACATGTTGAAATATTTGTACCACTGTCTTGGCGACTACTTCAACCCGTACAGTGATGCTGTAATAAGCTGACCTTTCCTTCTGACCTTGGTTCCTTGAACCTCTTTGGCTACTCCATGAAGATCTTCTCCTTCAGATTTTCATGGAGGAAAGCCATCTTGACATCCATATGCTCCAACTCCAAATCCTGGATAGCCACAATGCTCAACAGCACCCTAATAGATGTATGCCTGAGATCGAGAAGAATACTCCACTATAGTCTATGCCTTCCTTCTAGGAGTATCCCTTGGCCACCAATCTTACCTTAATCTGATATCCCCTTGCTTTGAAGGTCCTTCCTTGCATTGGTAAATCCATTTGCAACCTATGGATTTCTTTTTCTATGGCAACTGCACCAACTACCATGTTTGGTTTTTTTTGGAGAGACTACATCACTTCAGTCATTGCCTGGAGCCACCTATATCTGTTTGGACTTTTCACTGCCTTCTTATAGGTGTGAGGGTCCCCATTCACTGTCACTAGAGTATAGGACACCGATTTGCCGAATCCATATCTCTCCAGTGGTCGCATGTTCTACTTGGACTTGTACAGTGTGACACCGATACTGGTGCTAGGTTCATTCTCCTTGCTTTGAACCTTTCAGCCTCTATCATGTGTCTTAGCCCCCTCCATAAATATCATGTCCTCCAAGTGTTTTGCAAAAGAAAACAAAATATGAAATTAGCTACCCAACCTTGTCCTAGTGGATCTCTTGCCACTCTACCTATTCCTCCATGCCCCCTTGCCTCCTTAGAATCGATAATTCATCAAAGGCCACATCCTTATTGATGGTAGCCTTCTTCTCCAAAGGATCCTATAGCTGGTATTTTTTGACTCCACATAGACAGTCAAGAAACACCATCTTCTTTGACATAGTATCCAACTTGCTCCGCTCACCAGCATCTACATCATATACACTGTACACCTAAACACCCTGAGATGACGAAGCTCTACTTTCTTTCCAGATCATAGCTCCTCTGGAACCCTCCCATCTAGCTTGGTGTATGGTGATTGATTTACTGGATAACAGGCTGCTTCGACTGTGTCCACCCAGAATGTCTTAGGAAGTCCTGCTTGCAGCCTCGTGCACCTTGCCTTCTCCATGAGAGTTTGATTCATCCTCTCGGCCATCCCATTTTGCTAAGAGACTTTCCTAATTAAGAAAAGCCTTTTGATATAGTATTCCTCACAAAAAACTTGGAACTCTTTACTAGTGAATTTTCTGCCACTATCTAACCGCAAGTACTTCACACTTCAACCCTACTCCTTAACCTTTGATTTCCAGACTTGGAACTTCATGAAGGTCTATGATTTCTTCCTCAAGATATACACTCATACCTTTCTTAAGAAGTCATCTATCAAGGTCATAAAATATCTTGTTCTATTTCTAGCTAAAATTGAGACCGGTCCCAATAAATCAATGTGTACTAGTTTCGATGGTCCTGCACTGCAGGCTGAACTAATGGCAAACTTGACTCTGTGCTATTTGCCCATCTGGCATGACTTACATATCTCTGGAAAACCACCATCCAAATCAGGAATCATCTCCTTTTTACTTAGCTCCCTCATACAACGATCTCCCATGTAATCTAGGTGGTAGTGCCACAAACGATATACATGATGCTACTCTTGTGCTACTGCTGCTATCTTAGATCTTCCGGTCACAATAGATCCATCCATTCTACACAGGTTGTTCTCTAACCTTCTTCCTCTCATTACCACAATGGCTCCTTTAGTAATGTTCAAAACATCGCTCTCGGAATGATCAGTGAAGTTATAACCATTCCTCTCCAAAGAGCTTAACGACATCATGTTCTTCAACTTCAAGACTTGCTTTATATTGGTGAGGGTCTGCACCATCCCATCGAACATTTTCACTATGATGGTCCCAATGTCAGCCACCTTGTAAAGATGATCGTCTCCAAGTATCATACTTTTCTCATCGATTTTGGTGTATATAATGAACCAAGACTGATTCAGGATGTAGTGGTGAGAACAGGCTAAATCCAAGGTCCAAATCTTTGTGCTGCTCTCGTGACCATTCAAGACCACCAAGAGATCATCCTCCACCTCAATATCAGCCATTGCACTCAGTGAATCAGATCCACTCTTCTCCCCTTGCTTCTTTTTCCAAAGCGAGCAGGCCCACTTATAATGCCCTAACTCCTTGCACTTGAAGCATCTAGTTTCTTTCTTACCCTTCTAGGACTTAACCATCCCCTAGACTTGTTCCTGTCTCTGCCTCTTCCAGACCTTTCCCCCATTACCAAGTTCTTATAGGGAACTCCTTCCTTGGTCAACTTATTCCACTGCTCATTCGATTGGAGTACCAAGACTATTTCTTCATAAAATGAAGTCTCTTTCCCATATTAGTAGTGTAGTCATCAATGGATCAAACGAAGAGGGCAGTGAACAGAGCAATAAAAGACTCTTGTCTTCCTCCATCTTCACTCCAAGATTCAGCAAGTCATTGCTCAATTGGTCGAACTTCTGGATGTGCACCATGACATCTCTGTCTTCGTGCACCCGAAGACTGTACCACTTTTCAACATCAATTTATTGCACATATTTTTTTCTATATATATGGTTTGCAACTTCAACCATTATCCCTTAGAAGTCCTCTCTTCTAGTATCAAATACAATGCTGCATCCGCTAAACACCCTCTAATGGCTACATATGTCTGTTTCTTCAAAAACATCCACTATCGATCATTCATCCCTTCAGGCCTGTCGTCCAATGCCACATCTAATTCATGTTAGATCAATAGATTCTCCACCCTAACCTTCCACATAGAAAACTTTCTTTTCCATTAAACTTTTCAAAATCAACCTTTACATTGCTTCTCATGGTCAGATCCTACCATAAACAGTAAAAAAACCAAGTAGATACAAGAGAAATACCTTGAAGGGGTGGGTTGAATTCTCTTTTGGCAAACTTCCTGGCTCTGGTGATTTCTTTCCTTCCATACCAACCTTGGGCTCCGATACCAATTGAAAGGACTTCTCTTCTGAGCGTGGAACTTCTGAAATTAGCAAGAAAAGGAACGAAGAAGGGCCGGCCAGCAATTCCAATTACAATCTAGTCATGGTCCAACTAGAACCAGGTATTTACTTTCCAATCTTCTTCCTTGTAACTTGGAGACCTTAGGACCATCAATAGAGAATATTTCCTATGTATAAACTCCTTTTACATAGCAAGATCACGTCTTAAAAGGGTCTAAACAGTAGCACCTTGGGTGGTCTCCAAGTCCTAGTTGGAATAGGACTTGGAGGGGTGGCAATAACCCTAGTGCCTAGGATTTTCTTAAGCTTCCAAGGGAGGACGTGGCTGCTGGTGTTTGAGGCGGTAACAAGAGAGGGAGATAGAGGAGAGGAAGAGAAGATTAGGGTTTGAGAAAAAAAGATTCAATCTATTTTGTTGAAACATAATGAATCAACTAATATACAAGGGTTTTCATGATCTAGACTAAACACATGATTCCAAGCCCAATTCAAACAACTCCCATACTAACCCAATACATGAAAACACTTATTCAAGTCCATGTATACCCATGGCCTCATTTGCTCTCAGCCCCTGGACTCAAACTTAGCCCAAATATGAGTTAGCCTATCAAAATCCCTGAATCCCAGCTTCAATGCTGTGAAGGCTGCACACCTTCACCCTAGGGCCAAATCCAGTCCTAGAACCTCCATGATTGCTATATAGAGTTTAAACCTTGGCCATTCCCTTGAGCACCAGAGGCTTGAGATGGATATTAGAGTTCATGGGAAAAGAAGAAAATAGGAGAAGAGGAATATGAAAGGAAAGAGTATGTAGTCAAAATAGATGGGCTACAAGAAAAGAAAGAGTATGCAGTCAAAATAGATGGGCTACAAGAAGATTCAGTCAACTTTAGTGCCCCCATTCCATGCTAGCGTCTTAGTGTTGAAAATAGCTAGGGACTCTGGGTGTTGACAACCTTGAGAAGTGTATTTCTGTATATTGGGGTCCTTTTTCTGGGGTTTATTATCTAGTCCTTCCTTTTCAATTTATGGAGAGTTCAAAATAAGGAATAGTTTTTCTTTTAAGATATATAACTAGCCATCTTGTAATCTTCCATTCATTTTCTAACTATTCATAGTCAATCATATCAAAAAAGGCCTATAGTAAGAGTAGTCAAGCGGCTAGTCAAGCTAAGTATAGAAACACAGGGTTATGCCACCTTAAGTGATGGAAGCAAAGGAGTTTCTTTTCCTTTTCACAGTAATGCTCATGCTTCTTAGGAGACTCAAGACCAGTCTCCTCATGTAAGGATATGTTGGAGTTTATTGAAGCATTTTTTTTCCTGTCATGATGTTATTACGAATATCAAAAATTCAAACTGAATGCATAAGCATGTGCTAATTTGAGCAGATTATTGATTTTTTTTTTTTGGTAAGGAAAAGGAGAGGGGGGGAGATTATTGAGTTTTTAAATGCTGATGTTTACTCTAAATTTAAGATGATTAGGGTTTTAATTTTGTTTGAGTACTTATTCTTCTTGCACTGTGGAGATTAGATGGTTTGATCTCTAGATTGGAGGGTTTATATTAATGTATGATGTGGCAACTAAAGTTCTTATTATCCTATGACTAATAATAAGTCATGGGGCCTTTTTTTTTTTCCTCTCTTTTTCTTAGGCAAACCAATAAGGAAGAGGGAAGAGGGAAGAGGGAAGTGAAGAGTGATGGAGTACTTATTCTACTTGCACTGTGGAGATTAGATGGTTTGATCTCTAGATTGGAGGGTTTATATTAATGTATGATGTGGCAACTAAAGTTCTTATTATCCTATGACCAATAATAAGTCATGGGGCCTTTTTTTTCCTCTCTTTTTTTAGGCAAACCAATAAGGAAGAGGGAAGAGGGAGGGAAGTGAAGAGTGATGGAAGGATGGTGACTTTGTCGCACTTGTGGGCCTTGTTCATTTGCCTCTTTATTGTGGTATCAATCGTACTAATACACTCTCTTGGAGAATCCCTCGTACAAAATATGGATCCCCATTTTCAAAGTCATGACATCGATGTTGATGCTACAAGAGAAGGAAAAAGAAAAAATAAAATAAAAAATATACAATCAATTGGGCATGCAAGGTTTCACTATGAAAAAATAAAAACTTACAAGATTGAAATACCCACTCTCAATTTCGTATAATTCCCTCAATAAGAAATTTCAAATCCCTCATTCTCAACTCTTATAGAGACCCTCTAGTCTATACAGGCTTCTTTTGCAACTATCAAATCCTTTGAAAGTACTCTAGATCTTCACACCTAGTTTTGGCTACCTGCCCTTATTTTTATAGCATCTAACACGAATATATATCACTAGGAGTCCAACGATCCAAATCGCGTCCATAACAGAATCCTGTAGCTCTCCCATCATAAGTTGACTCCAAAATACACTCCTGGCCATCCGATCGTCGTGATTCCACTGCAAATCATACGGATCAAGCTTAAACCGTGTCGGATACCATCTAATCTTTTCTAGGACATGCTGCATCATTGGATTTCATCAGGGAGCAGGGGGAGTGTTGGATCATGCCAAACAGCACATGAGCTACGAAAATCCTTCATAGATCGCCATAAATGACCCCTTGTGCACCAATGGACCACCAAACACTAAATGGCCACTTGACCCATTGATGATATTAAATGACCAAGGGGAGAACAATAGAGCACCTGGGCTTGCCGCAAGCACACGCATGCTAGGCCGTGCACTCGTGCGCACCAGGTCATGCTGGCCTACATGTTGCACTTGGTCGGCCTGCAAGCACGTGCAGTCCGCGGGCCAGCCTACTGCGAGCCAAAAAACTAGACTTCTTCTGGGCTATTTCTTGGGCTGCATCTGGATCCATTCTAGGCATTTTTCAAGCTGAATCGATGTGCTAAAATTCAACAATCTCTACCTCGACTCGAGTTCAGCCTTTACCTGACTTTAAGAGCTCTTGAAGGATCTTGCCCCCATGTCTTGGGACAAATTCTTGCTTCTTATGAATGGATAAACATGAAAGTCAAGCCAGGCCACTCGATCCCATCTCTGTCGTGTGCTGTACTCACCTCAATCTAAGACCTACTCGGAGAAGCTTCCTGTGGTAATAGGAACTTCACTGTGCGACGTCATCTATCGTCCTCCCGAGTCTCATCTCGTGCTTAATCTCTACTTTATATTAGACTTTTGTCTGCACCAAGAACTCCATCTCATACTAGACTTCCTGTTAAGAAATAGTGTCATCCATGCTTTTTTCCTACAAAATGATCCTATTGCCATAGATGACCTTAGAATTCCAACACCGGCTCTCTATATATAGCCATTTGAATCAGTTTGCTTAGAAAAATTAGATTCTTACTGAAACTAGGCATGTATCGGACCTTTGTCCAGTTTCCTTACTGTCCCATCATATATCTTTAAACTGACTATCCTGACACCCTCGATCACATGATCCATTTGACAAGTGAACAAAACCCTCTCTATTCTCTAGAGAGTCGAACAACTCATTTCTATAACAAATATGATGTGGACATGTGGAATCTAAAATTTATTGAAAAGTATCTCGTCGAACACCATGAGTGCATCATTATAGTATCCGTCACTGTTGCTATCCTCAATCACCGCCGCAGTATCCTTCGTTCTATCTTTGAGCTACAAGCAATCTCTACACGATGTCTCAGCTCGTTATACTTGTAGCACTTAATCCTGCTCATATCTTTCAACTTGGATCGCCCATCTTGCAATCCTCTATTGCTGCCTACTCCAAAAATCAACGTTGAGTTTTTACTTGAACTCGAAGTTTAGTTCGCCCGACTAAGAATCTCATTCTAGAATAATGTCGAGATGATCTCTTTCATCTTGATGGTGCTCTTTTACATTAGAAGAGTAGTCACCAAGGGCTCAAAGGAGTGCAGAAGTAATGAAAACAATACCAATGTCCTAGTCATCTCCTCAACTTTCTCACCAACACTGAGAAGATCGATGAGGATCCTCTGGAAATTGCTCAGTGCTCCTACACACTCTATCCTTTAGTTATCTGTAGTTGGTAGAATTGTTTACAGAGAAACAGCATTGTGAGGGACTTCGCTATATACAACTCCTCGAGCTTCGTCCATAATGCCATCAAAAAAGTCTTGTTCAATATATGGATCACTACCTTATCCATCAAATACAGGTAGATAGTGCTCACTATCTGCATCTGAAGCGGTCTCCAAGTCGTGTCTTCCATGATGACCGCCCTCTTCTTGATATGTGAACGTCAATCAACCTTTACTGGATGAGTATGTCTTTCATCCTTACTTTTCAGAGAAAGAAAATGTTCTTTCTATCGTATCGATTGATGTCAACTTTGATTATGCTTGCCATCTTCGATCTCGATCAACATTGGCAATCTGGGACTCTGATACTAGTTATTATTGTACTAATTGCATCGATACCACTCTCTTGGAGAACCTCTTATATGGAATGTGGATTTCCATTCTCACGATCACGATGTCAATATTGATACCGTAAGAGAAGGAAAAAAATAAAATAAAATAAAATAAAATAAAAAATATATAATCAATTGGGCATGTAAAATTTTACTATAAAAAAATAAAAACTTACATGATTGGAACTCCACTCTCAATCCCATATAATCCTCTCAATAAAAAATCCAAATCCCTTACTCTCAACTTTCAAAGAGACCCTCTGGCCTCTACAAGTTTTTTATTGCTGCCACATTCTCTGAAAGCACTCTGGATCCTTTCATTTGGTCCCTAGCCATCTGCTCCCATTCTTATAGCCTTTGGCACGAAGAAAGTCTCACCAGAAGTCCAATATCAAAACTGCATCTAAAATGAAGTCCCATAACTCTCTCAACACGAGTTTGATTCCAAAATATACTCCTAGCCATCTGATCGTTGTGATCGTGCCACAAATCATGCGGATCAAGCTTAAATAGCATCGGACACTGTCTAATCTTTGTCGCGACGTGCACTGTACTATTGGATTTCATCGGGAAGCACATGGGAGCGTTGGATAGCGCAAAACAATGCGTGAGCCATGAAAATCCTCCATAGACCACCATAAATGACCCCTTGTGCACCGATGGACCACCAAATACTAAATGGCCACTTGTAAGCTCAGGTAGGCAATCCAAGAAGGGGGGTGAATTGGATTTTATAAAACTTTTGTACTATCTAAAATATGAACTAAAGCAAGTATATGCTAATGCAATTCAAGTGCTATGTATTTCAAATAAATATAGCAGAAATAAAGAAATAAAAGTACAAGGAGAACAATCACACAAACATAAAGGTTTATAGTGGTTCGGTGCCAACCAAGCATCTACATCCACCCCCCAAGCCACCCTTGGGAATTCCACTAAGATTGTTTTGTAACCTAGGCCTACCAACAACCTTTTACAACTTGTTTTGTCTTCGGGCTCACAAGTAAAATCCTAGTTGGTTTCAAGGATGGTTTTACGGGCTAACCAAGAACCTAAACAATTTATTTTGACTTCGGACTCACAAGTAAAATCCTAGTTGGTTTCAAGGCTCACCAACAACCACCCTTGGTTTTACGGGCTTACCAAGAACCTCTTTGGTTTTCCAAGGCTCACCAAAAATCTCAAGTAAAACAATGTAAGAGCAAGTATAAATGAATATAATAAAAGCTTTCTAAAATAAAGCAAATATCTCTTTGAAGCTCTTGAATGTTGATGAAGATCTTGTTTTCAAGTTGATGAAGCCTTTGATTGATGATTGTGGATGTAGACTTTGAATGCTCTCTTTGAAACTTGGAAGCTTGAAGGCTTGAATCACTCAACTCTTGAATCCTTTGAGAATATTCACGAAACTCACCAAAGGATTGCTTCCCCATTTGATTTTTGATGTTTATATAGCCTCCCAACACTTAAATGACCGTTTATAGCCATTAGGGATGAAAATATGGCCGTTTGAAGCAAGTTGGAGAAGTTCTGCAGCTTTTGAAAACTAGCCGTTACTGTTCAAGTGTCGACACTTAAACAGTAAGTGTCGATACTTGAACAGTGCAAGTGTCGACACTTGCTACAGTGAGTCGACACTTGAACACTATTCACAGCCAAATCTGATTTTTCATATTTTTGTATTTTTCTTGTTCTCAGGCCTTGAGTCGACACTTCATTCTTCAAGTGTCGATACTTGATCCTAGGTGTCGACACTTCATTTCCGACACTTCACTGTGCCAGGCTGAAACTTTGCTGAAATTTCTTCAAATTTAAACTTTAACCTCTTCAAGTTCTTTCATATTAATTCCAAAGTCCATATATTTGATTTTTCATTAATTTAAGGACTTTTTCAACTGAAATACAAGCATTTCTTCATTCAACATGGTTGAGTACTAAATCTGAAAAAATACTTAAAATACAATTAGTACTCATATATACTTAAACATTTTGTCAATCATCAAAATCAAGACCAGAGTCAACACCACTTGACTCGTTAACCGCATTAAATGACCAAGGGGAGAAAATGGCAAAGCGCTCGGGCCTGTCATGAGCACGCTTGTGCTGGGCCGCGGGCTAGTCTACTACTAGCCAAAAGGCTGGGCTTCTTCTGGGCTACATCTAGACTTATTTTGGATATTTTTCAGGCCAAATCGAGATGCTAAAAATCCGACACTCTCTCCTTACCTCGCAAGCTCTAAAGCTAGTAGCTAGAGCAAGATGATTTGATTTTAAGTCTTTATTTTATTGGTCTTTGCCCAGTCTTATATCAGGGTCTGTAGGGAAGTCTTGAGAATAAAAGCACCTTCATATTTTTGGGAGATGCTTGTGCTCCAGTTTTTCATTTTTTCACTATAAATCTCAAAACTCGTATATCTACCTTTTCCCTTTGCCTGTCTATGTTAAAAGAAAGTTAGCTGCAAATTGCATTCAAGGAGAAAAAATGCATTCCCAGAAAAATATTGTACTTCATTTTATGCTTTCCGGATATTTTCCAAACCTTACTATTTAAAATAATTAAAAAATATTAACAAGTTTGCATATTTTCCTAGCTGCCTTGCTCGATGAGAAAATTGTCAATAGTTTTGGAAAGGGATTAGGCCAACTTGGGCCTTGCTCAAATCTAACCCGTTTTTTTGGGCTCCAGGCTGGGCTTAAGGTTGAAAGTTTCTCATGGTGTCAGGCATGATCCTGATTGGAGCCCAAGTCTAGCCTGAAGCGCAAATGGGCTTGAACTGGAAGGAGGCCTTATCTACCCCTAAAACAATTAAGCTTAAAGCCCCAAGAAAACAAGGACATCCTTTTGAGTTTTGTTGCTTGTGTGAGGCTGGAGTTGAACAATCATTTTGTTATCCACCTCCATCTTCTCACACTTAGAGAGAGAGAGAGAGAGAGAGAGAGTGTGTGTGTGTAGGGAGAAGGGGCTATGACGAAGACAAAGGAGTGGGGATTGGGAGGGGAGGAGATATGGGAGGGAACCACCTCAACTTCACCATTGGATTTGGATAAATATTAGTAATTCATCAAAGTTGATGGATGACTAGGATTAAGCCAATCCAAAAAAAAAAAAAGTGATATGATATAAATAGATTAATTTATTGCATATATGTTTGTTAAGTCTTAGGCATTGGGTTTGGGCTCGTAGCTAGGCTAAGGGTTGCTTGGGCGTGGACTAAAAGTATTCAAGCTTTGGATTATAGGTCCAAGCCCAATAGGAACTTCGAGCTAGGCCCAAAGATTGGGATGAATTAGGCTTGACCTATGAGCATTTCCAGCCCTAATATTATGTCTTCTCAGTTCTAACAGCCTTTGCAAGTGGATCTATACATTTCTTTCTAATTTGTTGGTTTGTTTCTGTGGTCGGTTTCTTACCATAGACAAATGCTTAAGCTTATATAGAGCTTAAAGAATCCTGGTTATTGAACGAACTTGTTACTAAAAGAGCTTATGCGAGATGCTAGGATGTTTCAAGTGACATTGCAATAAGGGAAATCCATAATACATTCTATCAATTTTCGCCATCTTGGTACCGGATCCTATATTGGTACCATTCTATTACAATATCAATATTCTATTCGGTATAGTATGGGACGGTATGCTGTACCGTTATGGTACACTCCATATCAGGTGATACAACAAATCTTGTTTTCGATATTAAATTTCAGGTCTGCCTAGTTACCTGGACGATCAATGATACTTTTCTCGATGATATCTAGAATACTTTAAACAAGGATATTCATCCTCCCCTCTTGTTTTTATTCTTATAGTGTCTTTACTTGCTTGAATGTTTATGAAAGATGCAGATGACCATTATCCATACTGATCTTTCATGTTTTAATGTTCGTGGAGAAAGGTTCTCTAGTTAACCGTTTGCAGCTTGATGATGGCAAGATAGTGCACGGGAAAATACTCACCAAACACCAAATTTGTTGCTTTAAATGTCTCTTGACAAACTTAAGTTGGACTAAAAGATTCCAGTAAAGTATTGGGATAATTTACGATAGTTTGAAACTGATGTTGAAATTCTGATTTACAAGGTTGATATCTTCCATTTACTGGATTTTCCATTGAAAGTTGAAACTAGATCATATCAATTTGGCCTGTTTGATGCCATAATTAATCTATTCAAGTGAAAGGTGGTGATGATACATTCAGAACTTTTGATGAAGAACTAATGATACTTTGAAACTGATGTACAATTTCTGAGTTATAAGTTTGATATCTTCATGCTTGGATACTGAATTTTCCATTGAAAGTTGAAACTAGATCAGATCAATTTGGCCTGTTTGATGACATAATTAATATATTCGAGTGGAAGGTAATGATGATACAATAACAGTTTTTGTGAAGGATAGCCTAGCCGATTTTGCATTTGTATCTCTTTTCACAGATCAAGAATGCTAAGGGATCACCTTTGGATTGAAGTATGTTTCAAGAAAAATGGCCTCCATCTGGTGAGGTCTGCGATTAGCTCTGGGATTAGCTGAGGATACGCAACATAGACTTCTGCACTGTACTTTGCAAAATTCTGTTGATTATTGTGTTTTGTGGAGGACAACTGATGGAGTAAATAGTAATAAGCAAGCTTTAGGTACTAAAGGTACTTACATCATTTCCCTCAACAAATATTGATTGATGTTCAAGTATTAAAAACTGCAATTAGTTTGAGGCTGAAAAGATATGAATATGTACTTCAGGAGTGATAAATAATTGTATATATGTTTCCCATGCTTTGTCTCTGCTTGTATACAGATTGGCCAATAGGAATGCATGGTGGTTGGCTACTTAAAAAGATTGGTTATGGTGCCTTAATGTAGTCTTAAAGATGACAAAGTTTGAGATGAGGTCGAACGATTTAGGAAGGGTGGATGAAACGCAGCATAGGACTCATGGTGTTAAAGGTGTTCCCTGGTAATATATGGGTGATGGTGCAAGCTGGCCATGTAAGAAAAAGACTTGTAAGTGCTTCACGGTACCTGAACAAATATGGAGAACAGTAGGCCGATGAATTCTCATTTTTCTTGAGACAGGAAAATGATAGTGCTTGGCCAATAAATATTTTACGAGGAAAAAAGGGGAAAACTCTTTCAATACAAGTGTATTGTCTTTAAAAAATAATAATAATAACACAGGCGGAAGCAAAGACATGTCGAACTGGCAAAGGCTGGACGATCAGACAGTCGGCAATCTTGTGGATATTTATTGTAAAATGATTTCCTCAAGGAGTGTGAAGCATTCAGTGCTTCAAAAAGAACCAAAGAATTTTAGGTGCAAGTCATCGATCTGTACAGAAGTATTGAACCGTCCCATTGCAATGCTCAAATGGATGCAAGGGAAGAGGGGAAGAAAATCTCATACTTTGGCTGGGGATAATATTAGTGGCCTTCCAGTTGGGTTTTGGCAAGAAATCACCTGGTTCTTTTAAGTCCCATCCTTTAGTTGAGAGTCACTGTAAATGACTGGGTCATTTTCCTTGCGGCTCTTTTGGGTTTTCGAGTCTTTGTGAGATTTGCTTGGGCAATCCTTATGGTTTTTTATAATATATTTGGCTCTCTTGCACATGTCCAAATACTTGATTGGCTAGTTCTATCTACCAGAGCTGTGATTGCTGGCTTGCACCTTATTTTCTGAGCTAGCGCAAAAGATATAGTAATTTAAAGTATTTAGGTCAAGGTAACAAATTTCCTAAACTTTATAACTTTATTTGCATCTCCATATTGCTCTGGTGTCAATTGACACCCAGAATGTCCAGAATTGGTTAGGGTCTGTTTGGTTGTCTAGGCCCAAAATACTACAACATTTATGGGATTGGGCCAGTACAAGAGTAGGAAATCAGCCTGGGCCGGGCTTTGTTCAGACAAAAACTCTGGAGCCTTTGGTGTGGACCAACCCAAATCCCATAGGAAAAAAAAAAAAACCCTCAGCAGATCCTTGGTATGCGAAAAAGAAAAAAGCATTTCCTCAATCACAGACTCCCTTCCCAAAATCTGTTGGTCGCTACTGCAAAAAAGCATTGTCCTAAGCATCATCATCTTGTTGTCATTGCCGAATAGAAACACTATAACCGACCCTGGCATGGCATCCACATCAAAAATTATTTTGCAAGATTTCATGTCCTTTTTTATTTTCAAATACTAACTGCCATGGTTGATCACAAACAAAGAATCGACAGGATAATGTTGTATTCAAACTTTCAATTATCGTCAACATTCATTACTTTCTTCAAACTTTCACTCTTGTGAATCCAATGCTCTTTATCCGATGCAGTTGATGCTAGTGCTGGATGATATCCAATTTTTGCTAGCACAAGTGAGAGTTGATGCTGGCGTGGATGCCACAAATTATCCTGGTTGCCAACGCGCACTTGTGAAGCTTATTATTCAATGCATCGCGGAACTCATCTAGGATGGGAATCCTCTTGCTTTTCTAAATGTTGCACGTGTATATTTCAATTAGATCATGATATGCTTCCTTTAATGGATTGGCCATCAGATAAAGCCTGCTCACCACTTACGTGTAGCTTTCTGTTTTGGGTACTTCTGGTCCCAGGCCACTCGTGCCTCTTGCCTATTGCGGAAGGAGAGCGCCACCTCTTGAACTATAGAAGACCCTGTTACCGGTTATATTCTTGCTTTCTAATTTTCTTTTTGCCTTATAATACATTCTTAGTTTTCACTTCAGCAGTTTGAATTTATATATATATATACACAAAAGAACTGATATATGGATGTACAGTGTTCTTTTGAGATTCCTTTGTTTTCTTTCCAGAAAAATGGAACCTGATCTTAAACTCACATCTTTTCATTTATTTGCAGATTTTACAGTCAATCTTGAGATCCTTCTTCATGGTTTACATTCACAGGAAAGCTTTTACTTCAAATGCTTAATGTTGGTTTCAAATTCCATGGACTTCATTCTACATTTTAGAAACTTTTTGATGTTGTCGAGATGGCTGTTCGCTCATCAACCAATATCTGTTTTAGAAAGGATTCTGATTAAACTGCATTTCCTCTAAATACCCACTGTTCCTTTCCCTCTATTCTTCTTGAAATAATCAAGATTGGGTAGCATGACACGCCATTGGCTGGCATGATTTTTCAGCTCACGTACTCATCGATGTTCAAATTTGTGAACCTGCTAATTATTTGTACCTTCTCCAAATCATTTCCTTTGACTTTGATCTTCAACCTTTAAAAAACTCAAAATATGAATCTATCAAAGCTATGATAATGATGTACATAACTTCCTTCAGTTGACTTGCAATGTGAAATTACAAGCTCAAAATATGAATCTGTTCAATAGCTTGCATTTGTAGGAAGGTGGCTACCTGCCTCAAGGAAATTTGTGTCATCGCTTTGGTTTCGCCGCGTGTACATCAATTTTTTCTAGGTTTCGTCTGGTAGGGGCTGAGGCCAGATTGTAGTGGGGGCCTATCAATTGTTTAAGGTGCACTGCACTTAGATTTATACAATACTAGAATCATATTCACCCCTGTTCTGACAGTATTCAATCAATCTCTCTCTAAATGGTCGAGAACTACTTAAATTATTTTTATTTATTTTTATTCATTTTTATTCTTGAAAAGAGTTGTAAATGTGTATTGAGACGTTAAAATTGCCTGTGTATTGAGAAGTTATTCCTCCACCCCCCCCCCCCCCCCCCCCCCACCAACCTTTTTTTTTGTACATAGAGGTTGGAGATCTTGAGAAACCTCTGATCGGACAACTCATCTATTTGATGGATTTGTAGGTGGAGATTTTTGCATATTTGTTTCAACCAACAATTCAATTATGTTGATCTCCTCTGGTAATGAAAGTGTTATGTACTGCTATAATGTAAATAAAAAGCCATTGTTCATCTATTCAAGTCTTTACATAGATTTTATTTTCTTAAATAAACTGTCCTTCCCTTGTTAGTAAGCCACCCTCACGAGGCAGACGTTCCATGTTCAAAAAACTCTCTTTTGAGAATATATTAGAGGATGATATATGTTATCAGCTACTGTAACGCAAAAAAGTGGACATTAAGGATAATATAATGGGACAATTTGATCACATCACTTTTCACACAATCAAATATAATATTTTAACTATTACAGATATGTGAGTTAAAAATTATTATTTTTATCAAATGAATGGTGAAGGGATGTTTTCAGTCCGGTCATGATATGGTGACTCTTATGGTAGGTTAAATGCCCATAAAACAACTGTTATCTAAATGCCGTTGATGCACGTAGTGTAGTGTCACAAACTGTTTATAATCGCCACTGTCTCATTATGATTGTCTTTTATATCTTATAACATTGTTTCTACCTAAGATAATAAGAGTGGCAGATAATATGATAATGATGGCCTTTTCTCCTTTCTAACCTTTATCTTTCTAAATGGAGATGGTCCCCTGCCTATTTATTAGAGTTCGAAGAGCCTTTCCCCACTGGAAAAGGTGAATCTGCCGAGGAGGAGGAGATGAGGCATTGACTCCAAACTCCTCCAGAACTACTCAATGTTCTTAAATGAAGGTCAACATCCAAATGAGGTGTGGTTGGTTTGGGTGCTTTGCTTGTAGGTGCGATGGAGCTCCTTCCCTGTGGTCCCCTGCGTTGAGGACCAGGAGCACCAAATCCAATGGGGATCTTGGCGGTAAAATTTTTCCCCTCTCCAGTTCTGCTACTGGTGTCATACCCATCTTGACGGAAAGAGCTTTATCCAGTTGCGTCAGATGGCGGTGATCTATACCATTTCGACTCTCCACCGTCCGATCAATCTTGATCTACGGACCTCGCTGGCGTTCTCAACATCTACTAAATAAGGTAACATTTTTTTTTTTTTCTTTTAATAAAACATCAGGTAACACTTTCCTTGCTTTTTTTTTTTTAATAAAAAAATATCCAATAAAAATTATTAATTAAAATAGTTGTACCACCCGTGCCTTGAACAATTTAATAAAAAAATTATCATTTTATTCAAAAAATAATTTTTATTCATTCAAAACAGTAAAAATTGTCAGTTGACCGATCAAAAATAATAATAATTTTTTAATTCAAAATTATTGATCCAGCCTGGATGATTGTATATTTTTTTGTTGACTTTTTATTTGAATAATTGAATATATATACGTGATAGAATTATTGTTACCAATAATTTCTCCATTCAAAAAATTTCACTGCTCCTCCTGTGTTCCCGTTTCTTCGGCCTCTAGCTTTGTGATGCGGCAACACAGCCATTAATCCCTTCCTCATCATACAAAAATCTAGCTCAAAATTTTAAAAACCGGCATCTTTGCTATCCAAGGAACGAAAAAAAAATAACAAGGCATTAAAAAACGTGACCCTTACATGGATGTAAAGTTAATTTATCTCATACGATAATATGGGCTGATATCTTATAAATGTTTCATATAGGTAAATGCAAGATAATGAAATATGTAACACTAAACTTTTTTTTTTTTTTTGATAAGAACAAGAAGCCAAAGTTATATTATAAAAAAATAGAAAAGCGTTTACAAGACAATATATAAAGGAACTCCCAAAACAGGCCCAACAAAAAGTAAAGGCCATAGAACAATATTTAGGTGCAACTCCAAACTTTTTGGTTTGATGCTGCTAATTTAACCCAAGAACTGAAAGATGCGTCCCTATCCCTTTCTGCGAATGAGGCCCCTCCCCTACCCTAACCCCTTGGAGAAAAAAATGTCTTTTCTTCTAGCATCACGGAATCCAATCTCCAGCCATCCGACCCAGGAAACCAGGGCAGGACCACCAGATCCGTCTCCTCCAACGGCCTCGATACACGTAGCATCGGTAATGACATCAACGGGTACTCGTCGCAACGTGGCCGTCACTTCCTCCAATGAGGGGATGAAAAAGAGGAGGCCAACTTTTTTTTTTCTTTCTTTTTTTTTTCTTTTTTTTAACCCTTTACCCTTTCTCAAGGTTCGAATGTATCGTGATCCGTGAGTTGGATACAGCTACCCCTATCCCCAATCCCCAATCCATCCCATCCTCTCCTTTTTTTCTTTTTTTTTTTTTTTTTTTTTTTTCTTTCATCTAATTAGAGCTGGGGGACGGATGGGAGAAACAAAAGAAATCTTACCTTTGGAAAAGTTTACGGCATATGGCAGATTACGGATAAACTGATCCCTTTATTTAATTATTATTTTAAAAAATATAAAAAATTATTATATTTAATTGATAAAAAAATATTTTATAAAATAATAATAAAAATATTATTATATTTATTAAAAATAATTATATATAAAAAAAGTATAATTGTTGTCATCAAATTATTTTTCTCTGAATTGCAATAGTATCGTATTGACTTCTTTGATAGATGAGAATTTGTTTCTAGGTATCTCTCGAACGAAGACTTATCAGAATAATCTTCTTGATTGATGGTTACTAAGGAAAAATTATTTGATGCTTAAGTTGGGAAGGAGGATGAGAGGGCAACAACAACCATAGCTGAAAACTATAATGGCAATCCAAGATGGTAACTGAATGAGCATATGGAAGTAATAGAAGTTTCATAGAATTTTTGTAGCCGAGGATCCTCTCTTATCAATTTGTAGAGTTACATGGAATAACTTACTATTATTTGGAAAGTAGCATTCTCTAATATGTATAATAAATTTTGCTATGGTGGTGAGATCTTGTTCCTAGAATCTTATTCACTAGTACATTTCTATTAGGATGGCAGGATCTGTTAGAATCTTGTCTGCTATGATCTGTACTTGAATAGCTACGATCAAATGGATCGTCACTTACTCAGGCATCATGGACCTAGCAGGTAGTCAGCTTGGCAGTTGTTGAAAAGAAAGGCTTAGCCCCACATCCAAGCATCCTCGACTTAGTTTACTTAGGTAATTAGTCAATTTCAAGTAGGTAATCGGTGGATACTCATGAGGAATGCCATGTCAGTTAGACTCGATAGGTGGTAGCTACTAGGCTTGGAAAGGAGCGGCTACTCGATTTGGTGGCTGGCTTATCTTGTCCTTGCCAATCTTGTTCCTGCTTGGCGGTGAAGTAGTCGGCTCTATTATCTCCTAGCTAGTCGGTAGCTTGGTTGACCCAAATCGAATGTCTTAGTCTTCCATGAATGGTGGCGTAGTTAGTGGCTTGTCAAATAGTTGGTACCGAGTAGTTGATACTAAGAAAGTGCTCGGTCTGGAGGCTTGCAGCTACTTAGTTATAGCTATCTTCTTGGAAGTTGCAGGCTTCTCAGCACGGGGAAGCTTTGGTAATCCAGCATTGCTCCAACTTGGTCGTCAGGCACTGCTCCAACTTGGTTATCAATCTGTCGACGCCAAATATGTTGGCCACACATTGCCCCCCATGTTCAAGTCCAAAACATTACCAGATGTATGAGCTTTTTCTTTTCTAAATGAAAAGAATAGAATCACTTTTTGGGCCTTGCCTCGCAGTGGCATTCATGCGGTATGCGACTGAAGGGAGTGAAACCCGAGAAAGATGGAGGTACAAGAATGTAACTATCTAGTTGGTTGGTTATAAAGCAACCGAAGGGAGTAAGACCCGAAGAAGATGGGCATAGCCATCTTCATCAGTCAATGTTACAGCCAAGGCCTCATAACTCAGCATATGAGGTATTGTTCACTCGCATCAAGGAGCCTCATGGTTGTCCTTTAGATTCCAATTTAAAAGGCACCTCACAATGAAAGAGTAGTTTCTTCCTTATAAGCTAGAGTTTCCTTGACTCACAATCGATGTAGGACTAATGATGTCCTTCCACCATAACATAGTCTCCCAGTCAAGGGAAACTCTTTGTACGAACGGGAGGCACCCTCTTCCTTATTATCACTATAACCTCTTGAGAGGATCTGTGTACGGTCGGAGCCTTATTATCACCATAACCCCATGAAGTCTATGTATGTACATGATGTACATCATAGTCACAGATTTGTTGTAGTTGTAGATTTGATACCCTACCTGAAGCACCAATATTTGTAGCCAATGACTCATGACTCGGTATATGAGATATTGTCCATTTCATTTGGGGGCTTTATAATTTTGTCCTTGGAATTTCAATCCAAAAGTTATCTCACATGAAAAAAATGTTTCTTCCTTATAAGCTAGAATTTTCCTTAACTCACAACTAATGTACAATTATGATGCCCTCCCATCACAATAATAACCAAATATATATATATATATATATATATATATATATATATATTCCTCGATATAAATATATTTTTTAATACCAATACCATTCCTATTCAATTTTTTTAAATAATGATTATAATCATATTGATGTAGCGAGCTGTTGACATGGTGCACACGTCGGATCTAGCTAAGCGATGAGACGGCGAAGAGCACCACCTAGCCCAGCTAAGATCGAGCTCCCAGTCGAGGTCGAGCTCCCGTCCAAGGTCGAGCTCCTAACCGAGATCGAGCTCCCTTCCAAGGTCGAGCTCCTAACGAAAGTTGGACTATTGTTCGAACCCAGTCTCCATAGATAAGAGAGGGCAGCAGGAAGCGGAATACGATCTCAGGAAGATAAAAGAATGGGGAAGCCTTGGATTATAACATGAATGTGCGGTGTCACCGTCGGGCAGGCCATCGGTCACATGGAGGCATGTGCTTTGCTGGAGGCATGTGCTTTGCTGGAGGCATATGCCCTTGTGCATGTCGCCTGCGCCTCCTGCATAACGTTTGATTCATCAAGGCACCAAGTCTTGGAGCATGATGCCGGCACCCTCTGGCAGGTGCGTTCTCCATCGAGGCTCCAAACCCTATAGCACGTTGCCTGCATCTCTCACAAGAAGAGTGCTTTGCCAAGGTCCCAAACCCTTAGCACATCGTTTATATCCCCGAAAGTGGAAGTGCTCAATCGTAGTACATGTCCCTGTAGCATGCTACCCACACCCTCCATAAGGGGTCACTCCATTGGGGAGACAGGTTTTGTAGCATGCCGATTGTGCCCCATACACGAGGATCCCCCTGGGAGGGGTTGGTCCGAGAAAATTTCTGGCAAGTTTGTGCCCTTCCTGTGGGGAACACCCTGGAAGGGGCTACCAGTCGAAGCTTCGGGCTCAGTCAGGAAGGAACAATTCTTATATAACAGTAAGAGGGACCTCCAGAAAAGGGGAGCACAATAAGAGAGCAAGGTAAGGGACCGAACAGCGAGAATCCCTCAGGCTCTAATTTCCTGTTTTCTCCTTCTAATTTACTTTTTCTCTATGCGAGGGCACCATAAGCTCCCACCACTGAGGATCTGTTTTCCTTGGTCTTCTAACTAACTTGACCGTCAAAGTGTCCCTACCCATATCTTCAGCCTGGATCTTTTCTTTTTTACAAGACCAACCGGCTAAAATGCGAAGCAAAGAAGAATTCGATGAGCTCAGGGAGGTCGGCTCATCCGGGCCATGCCAGAGCTGCAGGCCATGGTGACCTAGATGGCAATACATTGGCACGCCAGGTAAGGGGGATGGGCTGGTGCGAACAATCACTAGCCAATATACCACAAATCCATGATGGTGACCCGTGCTCGGAAAGCCTCTGTTAGCCACATGGGGGACCCATCCCACCGTAGAGACCGACGTAGCCAGGAGGTGGAGCTCCCTGCTCCTCCACCTCTCCCTCTAGTTGATCAATCCGTGTAGATTATCGTACTCGCACAGCAGATCCAGATCCTAATCGCAGTAGTTTGCCAATTACACCACCAGCATCGGTCCCTGGCAATGCAGTAATAGCCAGGAATACCTGCGATCCATGCTAACAAACCCCGCACTAGCCTAAGGTCCTTCTAGGAGGGACCGTTATGCATGCGAGCTGGCTCGTACCCACGAGGAAGCCTGCACGTAGCCAGAAAGAGACATTGAGATGGACCGGTTGGCCGGGAGAGTCGCTCCCCGATTTTGAACCATAGCACTGTATCTCGCCATCGATGTCGGCATGGCAAGGAATTGAAGCATGAGTTCCTTCGCACGTCGTCCTCTTCTCCCCTGACAGCCTCCGTGAAGGGGTCGACAGACGAGGCCATTCACTAGCATGTGGAGAAATGCCTCGAGGAGCAAGAGTGCAGGCTGGCTGATTTAGCCTGCCAGTTTGTCGAGATTCAGGGCTCCCCATGCGAGCCCGCGAGCTACGATGCTCGCACACCCCTCTCTCATGGGATATAGGATGAACCGGTCCTCAGCCAGTTCTGCATGCCCCAAGTGGATCCCTACGATGGGACCACGGATCTTATCGACCATCTAAAGAGTTGCAAGGCTCTCGTGCGGATCCAGGGGGTCACCAATGCCCTCCTTTATGTTGCCTTCTCAGCCACGCTCCGTAAGGTGGCTTGGGTCTGGTATTTCCACCTCGAGCCAAGGAGCATAGACTCCTTCGAATAGCTGGAGAAAAAATTCATGGCCCATTTCGATGCCTGCTGGAAGGTACCACGTGAGGCCGACAGCCTCTTCTCTGTTTGACAACAGCACCATGAGTCCTTTCGGGATCACGTATCCCGATTCAAGATAGCTATCCTGGAGATCTACAATCTTGATGAGCATGTCACCATGTTAGCACTAAAGTGGGGGCTCCAAACTTCTCACTTTACCTACTCCCTCAATAAGAAGCCTCCAAAGTCCTACTCAGAGCTTCTCCTCCATGCCCACAAGTATATTCGTGCAAAGGCTGATCGTACCAAGAGGGAATTGGATGGGAGGCCCCTAAAGAAGCAGGCCTAGGGGGAGGCAGGTGGCCCGTCTGTGCCCAAGGCCATCCCAATCCCCCGAGTGGGCCCCAAGTCAAGAGATGCTCCTGCTAAGGATGACAAGTACAATCTCTCCTCGTCCCGAGAGCTAAGATCTTAATGAAAATTGAGGACGAGTGCTATCTACATCACCCTCCCCCACTGAAGCCATCTGGTGGATGCGATAAATCTCGATACTGCCAGATCCATCGCAACCACGACTACGATATCGAGGAATGCCACCACCTAAAGAGGAAGATCAAAGACCTGATCAGGAGAGGCTATTTTAGGAAGTTCGTGGAAGGAAGAGCACCCTCTGGGACCTGGAGCGAGGAAGCCCGACACCCTGCCATCGACAACTAGCCCACGGAGAAGCCAGTGAAAATGATCTCCTAGGGGGCGAGGCAAGGGTCAAAGAGGGCTAGGAGAAGGGAGAGAGCAGACGATGTACTCCCCTGCAGGGGAGAAGGATTATTTGGGGCGGACAACTCGAACAATGATGATGTTGTCATGGAAATGATAATAGCTAAGCATCTTGTAAAAAGAATCATGGTTGATAGTAGAAGCTCAGCTGACATCTTTTTTTATGATGCATGTTGCCACCTAGATAGCATGGCCTATAGCTCCAACGTGGCTTGGATGAGTGGACTTCCCACCTGGAGATCTCCGAGTGCGGCTAGTCCTGCAAAAAAGAGGATACCCAGGCCGGGAATTTCAACGGGGGCACTCCAACGATCAAGTCAGTGGGCGACCAAGGGGAACAAATCCTCCTTTGCAGAGTCCAGGGTGGTCTCCATATTCAGAGGATTTTTAAAAGATAGAATAGAAGCTAAAGTAGTGGGAGTTCTCAGGGAAGTCTTCAGACGCTCCTCCTGTCTTTGCCTCGGCTCTTCTTTGCTTGCTCATACCTACCTTCGCCGAAGGCCCCTTCGGGCTTCTTATAGAAGCATGTTTCATCTGGTGGGGCTTAGAGCCCTAGTCTAGTGCTCTTTTCGTGTGCCTCACGTGGGCGGAGTGCAAGTCCGTCCTTGCCTCCCTTGAGAGGTGGGGTACAAGGCCTGAAATCCTAAAAAAAAAAATTCTACCATCAGGTGGAGTATTATGAAGTGCACGTCCTTACCGTGATGAGTACAGTGGCCTGCCACGGAGCCTAATACCCTAACAGGACAATTTCTCTGACGGGCATTGTGCCACCATGCCTGGGGACCTGATGGAGCACTAGCCTGGTAGGAGATGCTACAGGGTCTGAGACTCATGGTAAGACATTCCTCTTCAAAGTGGTACAGGTAGTGGGTTGCAGGGTGCGACATCCCGGGTGGAGTGCCTTTTCTAAGAGGGTGCTAAAAGTGTGCTGCAGGGCCTAGCACTCTAGTGGAATGCCTGTCTGTAGGGGATGCAGGCGGTGTGCCCTGACGAAGCATCTCTCCACAAAGGATGTAGATGGCATGCCCTGGTGGAGCACTCCTCCGTAAAAGGTGCAGGAGACGTGCCCTGAGGAGAACCCGTCCGTAGAAGGTGCAAGTGGCGTGCCCTGGTGGAGCACCCCTCCGCAGAAGGTGCTATTTCTTTGAGTAACACAGGGGGCTCCGACGGGGATGGCGACACCACCTACTAGGGTCACTATCCCAGCTGCTTCCAAGGTCGTCCAAGGGGTGACCAGACCCACCTATCTTCATTCAGGCTTGACTTTAGATGGGGAGCTCGACTTCGGCCAGGAGCTTGATCTCGGACGGGAGCTCGACTTCGACTAGGAGCTCGATCTTGGATGGGAGCTCAATCTCGGATGGGAGCTCAACCTCGGATGGGAACTCGACCTCAGACAAGAGCTCAACTTCGGCTAGGAGCTTGACCTCAACCGGGAGCTTGACCTTGGATGGGAGCTCGACCTCGGACAGGAGCTCGATCTCGATCGAGAGCTCGACCTTAGCCAGGAGCTCAACCTCGGTGCTTATATGGTGACAGTATCCAGGTGGCGCCTTCTGCCAGCTAGGTCAGATGCTTCCATGTCAGCAATCATGCCACATCAATGCCTTTGCAAGAATGAACTTGTCCCCTAATCTAATAAAACCAGTGTTTACGCCCCTCGTTGGCTTCACCGGAGATTCAGTTAGGGTGGAGAGAGAGATTACCCTCCTGGTCACTACCGAAACACCACCCTAATAGAGTACCATAATGGTGACCTTCATCGTTGTGAGGCTTCCCTTGCCTTATAACGTGATCCTAGGGCATCCCAAGCTCAACCTGCTTGACACCACCATCTCAACCAAGCGACTTCTTATCCAGTTCCCAACCTCGTGGGAGATCGGAGAGATAAGGGGATCCTGACTGCTAGTCTAACACTACGTATAGGCCATCCTAGGAGTCCGGGAGCCCGAGCAAGGCTCGGCCATCTATCAGTCAAGCCAGACGGAGCCAAAACTGAAGGGCGGGCTGGTTGAGCCACTGCTATCATTCTCCCTAGGCGAAGACCCCCTAAGGATAGTGCAAGTGGGAGCTCTACTGGCTGAGGAGGAGAGAGCCCGGTTACTCAGCTTCCTACAGGCTAACACTGATGTCTTCATCTAGACCGCAATGAATATGCCCAGGATTTTCCTGGAAGTGATCATCTATAGGCTGAACATCAACCCCAATAACCGCCTGATCTGGTAGAAGAAGAGAAGCTTTGTCCCGAAGAGGTAGAGAACATTGATGAGGAGGTTAAAAAACTTCTTGCTACAAGCTTCGTCCGCGAGGTACGATACCATAGCTGGCTGACAAACATGGTGATGGTCAAAAAGGCCAGCGAGAAGTGAAGGATATGCGTGGACTACACTGACCTTAACCGGGCATGCCCGAAAGATAGCTTCCTACTCTCCATGATCGACCAGTTTATGGATGCAACCTCGGAGCATAGATTGCTCAGCTTCATGTATGTATTCTCTAGGTACAATTAGATCTACATGCACCTGGAGGACGAGGAGCACATGGCATTCGTGACCGATAGAGATATGTTATGCTATAAGGTAATGTCCTTCAGCCTCAAGAATGCCAGGGTGATATACCAGTGTCTGGTCAGCAAGATCTTCAAAAACTAGATAGGCCATAATATGTAGGTCTATGTGGATGACATACTCGTCATGAGCGGCTAGGAGTCAAACCATGTTGTTGACCTGGTAGAGGCCTTCAACAATCTCCATCTCTATCGAATGAAGTTGAATCTAGTCAAATGCGTGTTTGGCATCGCGACGGGTCGTTCTCAATCGGTTCATCTCACACTTCATCGAGCATTGCCAGCCATTCTTCAAGACCCTGTACAAGATACACGACTTTACATGGATGAGGAGTGCCGGGAGGTGTTTGAGAGGCTAGAAAAGCTCCTCGCCTCTCCCCGTTACTATCTAGACCAGAGACTAGAGATGAGCTCCTCTACTTGGCGGTCTCCTCAGAAGCAGTTAGTTCGATGCTAGCCTGCGTCGACAAAGATGGCCTCTGGAGACTAGTTTACTATACCAGTAAGCTACTCTACGATGTGAAAGCTAGGTACACTCGATCCAAAAAAAATATTTTTATGCTTATCATATATGCCCAGCATCTCAGGACCTATTTTCAAGTTCACCTAATCACAATCCTCACTGACCAACCCCTGTGGGCCATCCTGAGTCGCCCGGATACTTCGGGGTGCTTGGCCAAGTGGGCGGTAAAGCTTAGCGAGTTTGACATCTCCTATCACCTAAGGCCATCCTAGAAGACCCAGATCCTGGCTGACTTCCTGGTAGAGTGCACTTGGACGAGCAAGGATCTGGAGGAGGTTGGCGAACCGGCCAAACCCAAGCAGGATCTAGCCATGAAGGATATGGCTTGGATCCTTCACGTCGACGATGCATCCAACATTGGAGGAAGCGAAGCCAGACTCATCCTTGCCAATGTTGATGGGGTTGTTGCCGAGTATGCACTGCATTTCTCTTTAAGGTAATTAACAACTAGGCCGAATACAAAGTACTCCTTGTAGGACTGAGGGTGTCCTACGAGCTGGGCGTGATGAGCTTGAAGGTCTTTACAGACTCGCAGCTCGTGATAGGCCAAGTCTCTAGCGAGCATGTGGCTCGGGATCTTATGATGGTGATGTACCTAGACCGAGTGCATTTGTACATAGCAAACCTCCAGTATTTTCGAATTCTTCACATTCTCCATGGGGAAAATGTCTGCACCAATGCACTTTCTAAGCTTGCAACCCTATCAGACTCATTGCTGGAGCATACCTTCATTGAATATCTAGAGGTCCCCAGCTATGAGGTCACGGGTGAGGTCCAACAGGTTACCCTCGAGACAAGCTTGATGGATCCCTATATCAAGTACATAACTGATAGCACCCTGCTTGAAGACTGCGTAAAGGCCGGCCTCCTAAAGCGGAAGGCCGCTCGCTTCATGCACATGGACGGACAGCTCTATCGAAGATTATACTTCTACCCCTACTGAGATATCTAAGACCCTCAGAGGCTCTCTACGTCTTCTAGGAGATACATGAGGGTATCTACGGGAACCATGTGGGGGACAGAATATTGGCCTATAAAGCCCTTCGATAGGGGTATTACTGGGAGACTATGTAGAAAGACATAACCGAGTATATGTGAAAGTATGATCACTGCCAAAGGCACGCCCACATCCAACACCAGCCGGCCTCCCTACTATCCTAGCTCTCTTCACCCTGGTCATTTGTTTAGTGGGGAACAAACATCCTGGGTCCTTTTCCTTCGACATATGATCAGCGGAGATACCTGGTCATCACCATTAACTACTTCACCAAGTGAGTGGAGGTTGAACCCCTGGCCCGAATCATCAAAGACAAGGTGAGGTCCTTCCTCTAGAGGTCAGTTATCTACCATTTTGGACTTTTCCATACCAATATCACAAACAATGGACGGCAATTCGACAATTGGGCTTTTCAGGAGTTTTGCGCCGACCTAAACATCTATCACCGCTTCACGTCAGTAGCTCATCCCTAGACCAATGGAGAAGTCGAGATGACGAACCAGACCATCCTCCAAGGACTCTGCACCCAACTGGATGAGGCGAAGGGCCGGTAGGCCGACGAGCTCCCTAGTGTGCTGTGGGTCTATCACACCACATTTCAGACAGCAACAGGCAAGATGCTCTTCAATCTAGTCTTCAGCATAGAAGTCATAATCCTGGTCGAGTTGGGCCTGCCGACGCAACGGGTCCAGCATAATGACAAGGCCAACAACCCTACATACCTCCTCCTTAACCTTGACCTATTAGATGAAATGAGAGACAAAGCACGGCTCCGCATGGTGACAGACCGGCAGTGGGTGGCCCATTACTACAACTCCTACATGAGACCCAAGGCCTTTCGTCTGGGTGACCTCGTACTCAGGCACATGGAAGCTTCCCAGCCTAGCCAATATGGCAAGCTATCCCTGAACTGGGATGGCCCCTACAAGGTGGTTGAAGCCCTATCCCAAGGAGCATATCGAATTGCTAGCCTTGATGAAGCTGCATTTTCCTGAACATGGAACGCCTCAAACCTGAGGATATACTATCAGTGATGTATGCCCCATGTCCAAGAACAAAATGAGATGCTTCTTCGGCAGCATAATTTTGCCTTATCTTTCCAGAATAAGCTCATCTGTCAATCCCCAAGTCCGATAAGGAAATCCAGGAGCCTCAATGCCCCATACTCATCCGTCGATCCCCAGGGCCAGGGAGGAAAATCAGGAGCCTCAACACCCCGTACTCATCCATCGGTCCTAGGTCTAGTGAGAAAAGGTGGGAGCCTCGGCACCCCGCACTCATCCATCAATCTCCAGCTCTGGTAAGGAAAGCCAAGAGCTTCAGTACCCCGCACTCATCCATCGATTCCCAGGTCCGACGAAGAAAGCCAGAAGCCTCAGCACCCTACACTCAAGCTGGGAGCCTCAGCACCTTGCACTCAAGTCGGGAGCCTTAGCGCCCCGCACTCATCAACCATCCCCAGGTTTGACAAGAAAAGTCGGGAGCCTCAGCACCCCGTACTCAAGCTGGGAGCCTCAACACCCCGCACTCAAGTCGGGAGCCTCAGCATCCCGCACTCATCCATCGATCCACAGGTCCGACAAGAAAATTCGGGAGCCTCAATACCCGCACTCGTCCGTCGATCCCTAGATCCAGCAAGGAAAGCCGGGAGCCTCAACGCCCCCACTCAAGCCAAGAGCCTAAGCATCCTGCACTCATCCATTGTCCCCAAGTCTGGCAAGGAAAGCTGGGAGCCTCAACACCTCGCACTCAAGCCGGGAGCCTCAGTGCCCCATACTTATCCACCAGTCCCTGGGTCCGGTAAGGCAAGCCGGGAGCCTTAGTGCCCCGCACCTATCTACTGGGCAAAAAAGGTCAAAGGCCCTAGGTCCCCACCTCCCTCTGCAGGGCCCCGGGCCTAGTGGGAGGAGGATGGGGCACCCCATGGCCTCACCACCGTCGGTGGCCAATTTCACAGCTCTCGCATCCGCCTACCGAATTCAAGACTAGCCCCAACTAGCTAGTGAACAGGAAGGATGCAACTGGACTCTGCCTGGCATCGATGCTTCCGATGATTCATCCAACTCCCATGGTATCTTGCCACTAGATTAGGCAATTGACATTCCAACACACACAAGGAGAAGAAAAGAAGAATGTGGAATTAAGGAACATAAAGCTTCATTACTGGAAACATGTTTACATATAGATGAACTTCCTGATAGGCTGAGAGTTTAGCAAAATCTTTCATTACACCAAAAAAAGGGGGGAAGTGGAGGCCAAAGAAGCCCTAAGTCGACCATGGACCAGAGGTCGACGTGCTGCCTGCTCCAAGGGATTTCATGGCAGCCTCGATCAGTGCTTCGGTCTCTACCATCGTTTGCTCCATGATTTATCTTACTGAGCTCCGTTGCGCCGATACTGGAGCAGTCACGATAGTCTGGGCCACTGGGGGCAGAGTTGAAGGGGCAGCCTAAATGGATTCCATCTGGTCCAGGGCGGTGAGAAGCATCGGGGTAGCCTCAGTAGGTGGCATTGCACCGGTAGGGTCACCCTCAAGATCGACAGGCACGACATCGTGTAGGTTGAGGAGGTGGAAGAGTTGCACCATCTTTCTCTTGCACTCCTCGAACCCCTTCATGAATGCATCGCAGACAGCCTCTCGAACCTCTTCCTCGAACTCAACCGAGGCTTTGTACTGTCTAATGGAGTCGGCCACCTCCTTCGCGGCCTCCATTACCATTGTCATGGTGGTGGTTTTTTCCTTCACTACCGTGGCCCACTCCTCAATCGCATCTAGCCATACCTAGAGTCCCTGCACTCATCCTTCCAGGTTGAGCGCATTAGAGGTGGTCATGGCAAGCTGCTCCTTTAAGTCGAAGGTGTACTTCCCCCTCTCTGCCAGCATGGCTTCATGGCCCTCCATGTGTATAAGTCTCCCATGATGTCTCGGGACTCTCGGAGCTTGGCCTCCAAACTCCTCACCTGGGCCTCCATATCTAGCGTGGCTGCTTTGCCAGAACTTTGGCCCGGACCTTAATGGTTTCTGCTCTGTTGCGGGACTCAGCATCCCACCGGAGTAATGCTTGGCACGCATCCTTAATCAGGAGCGCATCCTGATAACCTGTAGCACAAGGAAGGTTGTGGGTAAAAAAAAAGAGAGAGATACCCACCGTGAGCAACTGGGGAAAGACCCCATCGATGGTGTCCCCAGTCCTCTCTCGTCGATCTTGAGGATGCTAGGAGAAAAGAGAGAGATACCCACCGTGAGCAACTGGGGAAAGACCCCATTGATGGTGTCCCCAGTCCTCTCTCGTCGATCTTGAGGCTACAGGATAAATCCTAGCAGCCTCTCCGCCAACCTTGCATCGTGGGTCATCAACATGTCGGGCGGTAGCATCGCAGATCCCCTGGCCATCTTTGGGGGTGGAGCTACCATGGACGATGAGGATCCCGTCGCCTCCGGACCCAATGGGCGAGGTTCTGGTGCTGCAGCGAACACAGTCGGTGTTGGACTTCCTCCATGGTTGGGCATGGTGGTAGCCTCGGAAGATGGTGGGATTTCCACAATTTCGGGGGCCTCCGGGGGAGGGGCCCAAGGTGTCCCCTCCCTCGGCTCGGCACTTCCATTGGGCCCTGGGGTCGTGAGTTCGACTGACCTCGTGACAAGCGTTGGGGCACCCTGGGCCCTATCCTCTTGAGGGCGGGCTGGAGACTCATGAAAGCTCTCCTCCGGCTCCTCATGCAGTCTCTTCGTCGGCTTCTCTCGAGGCCTTGTTGATGATGATTATTTACAGGTCATCTGTTTTAGCCAGTCGATGGAGAACTTCATATCTGTATTAGTAAATGAGAGCTTAGTCAGTTACCGGAAGTCTCAAGAAGAAGCAAATTTCAAATCTTACCTAGGGACTAGATCGAGCTAATGTCGGCATCGAATAAATTTTGCTCGGAGAGGAGGTCTGGCCCGCGCGAAACTTTCGAGGTGACAAGCTGGTCGTACACCTCCTGGTCTGCGGGCTCCATCATGGCATCCTGATTGGGGAGCGATCGGGGTCGCTCCACATCCAGTTCACCCCTTCGACGGAGGCAAAGATATACCTGCTCTTCCATTCCTTAATGGAAGTGGACAGATCAAACTTGAGGGTCCCGAGCCGAGGGGCAACCAACCACCACCCTTTCTCAGTAAGGTGGCACTTCAGGATGAACAGGGCCTTGAACAAGGAGAACCTAGCGACCATGCCATGAAAATGGCTCATAACTATAAAGGAGGAAATGGCCATAAAGAAATTTAGGGTTAACTGGGCTAAAACCAGTCTGTAATGGTTCAAAAAGGAAAGCATAAAAGGATGAAGAGGAAGCCAGAAACCTGCTAGGAAAAACTCCTCGTATAGGGCAACCCGGCCCGGTCCACCTGAAATGACCCGCTCCCCTAGGTCCGGGGCCAAGATCCAGATGGAGTCCAGGATCCTATAGACACCCCAAATCCGGAGGGCGTCCATCCTCATCATTATTGAGGCTGTTGTCGCCAGGACCGTCATGGCCCGTAGCTGCTGATGGCGTCAGAGTGCGCTCTCTCCATTGCTGGGACGTCCTGCTTCCTGGGACCTGCAAAACAGAGGTTAGTGACCCGGGCTAGGGATTCTGGTGGGGGCACTCCGACGATCAAGTTAGTGACGATCCAGGGAAACAAATCCTCTTGGTCGAGTCCCTCTTGATGGACTCCACGCAAGGAGGAGTGAGTGAAGTTAGAGTAGACCGCAAGCGTGCTAGGACGGCCGAGGTGGGTCGGAAATGGTACTCCTACCGGACCCCGTCTCCTTTGCTTGCTTGAGCTTTGTTTGAGTTGGATGTGGTTTGAATATTGTTCGAATGGTTACCTCTCCCCTGGGGGTGTTAGTGGTTCTTTTAAGCCTTGGTGACTGTTGAACGCCTACCTAGAGTTATCCTCATGCTGTCAGGCACGTGCGGCAGTGTCCTGTATCGTGGATGGGATGTCTTTCCTTATTCGTGATAAAGGAAGCTGCCATGTATTCTGACATTCCTTCTGGTCATCCCATTTTGGGAAGCTTGGTAGAGCCTCGATCGGGGGGGCCGCCGCCCCCAGGATTTGAATCTCTTTGCTGACTTCCTCTTTCGAATGATTCAGGCGGTTAGTGAAGAGCGTGGTGCCTCGATCATAGGGCTCCCTTTTCTGGTGTAAGTGATAGCTGCGGGCAGTTATTGTGGCTTGGCGGGAATCTTACTGCGGTCCTCGGGCGGCTCGCCGACGTCTTGGGATGATGGTGATGTCTCCCTACTTGCTAGTGTCTTCACCCGAGCTGGGGGTCGAGCTGGAGAGGGAGGGCTCGACTCCGAGGGGCTTGACCTTGATGTGGCTCCACTTAGCGGATGAGGGTTGAGCTCGATCCCGGACTAGCGGAGCTCGACTTCGGGCGAGCTCGACCTGACGGAGGAGGGCGGAGCGTGGCTCCAGCCCAGAGGACTTGACCTCGGAGGAGCTCTATGTGGCAGAGGAGAGTAGGGCTCGACTTCAGACTACGGGGCTCGATCTCGAGGGGTTCGCTTTGGGCGACATCGCTCGACTCCGGCCTAGGCATCCCGAGCTTGCGGGCCCGACTTGGCGGAGGGCGAAGCTCGGCTTCGATGGGCAGCCCTGTTGTTTTGAGGGAGCTCAGCCCAGCGGAGGAGTCCGAGTCGGGTATCTGACATGTCGGCCTTCTCTGATGTGGTGTCTGACAAGTCGTCCCACGTCAGCGATCCTGCCACATCAGAGGCAATCCTAGATGGTCCAGCCGTGTCCAGGCTTGAATGTAGGGGGAGGCAAGTATATGGTATTGGGGTCCACCATCCATCGAGAATCCCGGGGGATCCTGAATGGAACATCCTCCTCCTCACTACCGAAGGAAGGAGGCCCTACCCGCGATGCCTCCACCGCGCCAGGGCGGGCCGATGGACACCCTTGGGGATGATGATCACTCCCTGAGGAACCATGGCGAGGAAGGAAGAGGAAACAGAGGAAGGAGGGAAACCTAAGGACAAAGGGTACTCCCTCGACACGAGCCAGAAGGGAAAGAAATGGAAGGAGGGGACTAACTTATAGAAGACTCAAAGTCGAGGGTTCCGAGAATGGGTTTGGAGCTTCCCTCTTTTTTCTTTTCCGCTCTCTCCTCTCTGCTCGAAGGTCTTTGAGAAAGAAATGAAAGGACAGACTATTTATCTAGAAGAGACGGCGAAACCCTCTTTCGACTTCAACCGGCTAACCGATGTGTCCCTTCATTATGTCGGCCAATGGGGTTTGGACACGTGCCGACCCCCCACTGGCCCGAATGCTTCGATTCATAGGACACCACGTCGGGGATGAAAGGGCATCATTTCGAACCAATATTTTCACTAACATGGCACCCCCCGGTTTGCACAGACGAGACCCATGAATAATAAAAAAATATGGCATTTAATGACTCAGGTGTGGCAGCCCTCCATGTCAACGGCGTCATTACTCCCTTCACCCCAAACCCAAGAGGCCATTATATGCTCCGAGACTCGAGAGTAGGGGGCATCTAATGTGGCGAGCCACTGACATGGTGCACACGTCGGATCCAGCTAAGCGATGATGCGACGAAGAGCACCACTTGGCCCAGCTGAGGTCGAGCTCCTAGCAGAGATCGAACTCCAAGTTGAGATGAGCTCCCATCCGAGGTCGAGCTCCCGTCCAAGGTCGAGCTCCTAGCAAAGGTCAGGCTGCTGTCCAAACCCAATCCCTGCAAGTAAGAGGGCAGCAAGAAGTGGAATACGATCTCAGGAGGATAAAAGAATGGGAAAGCCTTGGATTATGACACGAAGATACGATGTCACCGCCAGGCAGGCCGTCGGTCATATGGAGGCATATGCTCCGCTGAAGGCACAGGCCCTTGCACGCACCGCCTGCGCCTCCTGCATAACGTACGCTCCGTCGAGGCTCCAAGTCCTAGAGCACACCGCCCGCACCCTCTGGCAGGTGCGTGCTCCATCGAGGCTCCAGATCCTGTAGCACGCTGCCTGCATCTCTCATAAAAAGAATACTTTACCAGGATCTCAGACTCTATAGCACATCGTCTGTCCCCTCCAAAAGTAAAAGTACTCAATCATAGTACATGTCCCTATAGCATGCTACCCGCACCCTCCACAGGAGGTCACTCCGCCAAGGAGACGGGTTTTGCAGTGCGTCGACTATGCCCCATGCACGAGGATTCCTGCCAAAAGGGGCTGGTCCGAGGGAAAATTTTGGCAAGTTTTTGCCCCTCCCGTGAGGAACACCCTGGGAGGGGCTACCGGCTGAATCTCCAGGTTTAGTCGGGAAGGAACAATTCCTATATAACGGCAAGGACCTCCAGAAAAGAGAAAGACAGTAAGAGAGCAAGAGCAAGAGACCAAGTAGTGAGAACCCCCCAAGCTCTAGTTTCTTGTTTTCTCCTTCTATTTTATTTTTCCTTTATGTGGGGGCACCATAATCTCTTATCATTGAAGATCTGTTTTCTTTGATCATCCTACTAACTTGACCATCGAAGTGTCCCCACAAAGATTCCCAGCCCGGATCTCCTCTTTTTGCAGGACCGACCGGCCACGAAGGCAAGGTGAAGAAAAATTCGACTAACCCAGGAAGGCCGGCTCATCCAGGCCACAGGCCACGCCAGAACTATAGGCCATGACGACCTAGATGGCAACGCATATAATTCGTTATATAATATTATATATATTTTAATTTTTTATAAAATTTCTTTATTGAATACATTTAGAAAGACAAAAACATAATAACATGATCTATTAAAAAATTTTTGTTAAGTATAAATTATCATAACTTAAAAATTTACTAAATATCATTTTTCTTAATTTTTATTTTACCTTCTCTCTTCACATGAAATACTTCCATTTTTTATCATCTCTCTTTTATTTTTCAAACCAAATATGATAATAACTATAAAATTTATTTTTCGTGTTAAATTAATCCCAACCAAGTGGATCCATAGAAAAATTTTTAATTTCTTTCCATTACTTTTTGCTAGGTCTAGGAGTGTTGAAAGGAAATCATAGCAGCAACATGAGTCACGCATAGGAATTTATAGGTTTCACTTATCAACATATTTCCTGCAAGAAGAAGCCAAATGCTACTCTCTGAATTACTAAAGCAGGCCTGATGTACCGAAGACTGGTTCTGGTTCATAACTTCAAAAGTAGGGAAAGGTAGTGCAGAGTTTGGGCAATGGTATACGCTAGGCTGTTTTGGGCAAGATGACAAGATGTCCTTCCCTTTCACCGTTTAAACTCTGCCTCCATCTACTGACCCTCAAATTCCGAGAAAAATACGGATGTGTTCCTTTTGATCACCTATGAACTAAAATGAGCAAGCGCCTTTGTGCTTTTGATAAGTGGTTGATGAGATCTAATTAATTAGAACAAAGTAGAAATACATACAACGTGGTAGTATATGACTTCCTAATAGTCATAGCTATATACATTGCCCCCTTTCTTCTCCTGCTTCGCTGGGGCCTCCACTGGTAAAGAGCTCAACTTTACTGAGGCATCTCAGGTTCCAAGATCTCCGCTATCTTTTCTTTCTATACATTAAGTTCACATAGATGGATTTAGGTTCGGCATCTGCTTGCTAGCAGAACAGGTGCAGCTGGCGCGGCTCTCCGATAGAGTCTTCAAATAACAAAGAATCATGACAGTTAAAACAAAGTATATATTGTAGTTGAGGTTAACTAACGAAATTAAACCAGTTCCAAAAGTTCGATACCTTGACTTGTTTCTGGAGGTCTTTGATGTAGACGACAGCAAAATCTAACATGTCGGCAGTGTTGGTTTGCTGTGAAGCCAAACAATAATTAGAGAATGAGATGGTATTTCAGGGCCTTTTTTTTTTTTTTTTTTTCCCGAGAAGTAATTCGATAAAGTGTTACTGTTTCATTGTAAGAGCGGTACTACCTTATCCATGTTAGGAACTAGCTCTTGTAGCTTCCTCATTCTTTCGCTAATTCTAGTCCTCCTCACCTGAGTGAGTATATTTCGATGCTCTTGGGTTCAATAACCAAGCCTGGTAATAGAGAAGCAAATAAGAAATTGAGAGAGTGAGTAGATTACCCTCTCAGCAATGCTCCGTGGGTGAGTGGCGCAACCCCGTTTTGCTCGGATTCTGCAAGGGACTGCATCCTGGAAATGAAGAAATTTTTCAATCGCAGCCACCTCGGACGAGGTCCTTGGCAAGCTAAACTGATGGGTGAGACCCGACACATGGTTCCTCATCTCTCCATTCTGCTGACCGGAAAAGAGTAAGTAATTAGAGAAGCTGGTTTCGAGGACAGAGGCTATCAAGAGGAAATACCTGAGGATCTGATGGGTTGAGAACAGCAACTATCTTCCCCTCGGCCTCTCTCGCTCTTTTCATCCCCGAGTAGTTATCAGAGAGCAGAGGGGAGTCATCCCAGGTGGCAACCGGAAAGCCCGGGATGTAACACCGGCCGCCGCCATTGCCGACTCCCAGGTTGCTCTTTTCTGGGCTAGTTCCTCCCATGCCCTCGCTGCCTATCTCGGAGATTTGAGACATGAGCCCGGTGGACGAGTCTTGCCTCGAAGAAAAGCTTATCTGACCCTTCAATCGATTTGTTCCATCTCCCATGGAGTCGTTCCCATTCCCGAAACTCGTCATGCCTCTCATCATCGCAAAGCCTATAGAACCATACAAATTTCGCATCCTTTCATTCAAAAAATCCAATAGCATCGGTTTACGAAGGAGAAGAACTTTTGTATTAGCTGAGCTATGGCAACTACAAAAAGAGAAGTGAAGTGCTAGACTGGAAAAGATCTCTTTTCCCCTTTCCTTGTCTTAAGTTCATTTGTTGTTTAGGCAAAAAAAGATGAAATTTTTGCTACCGTACGTATTCCCAAAACATAATTTTTTTTTCTAAAATTGCCGATTTATGTCTTATGGAACAGTTCGGTCTGCATGGCTCCATATAATAAATGTGAAATTTTTCCACATATCCACGGTTTTTAAAGCTAGTCCATTAAATAGGTAACAGTTCTCTAAAGAAGAACAGGGGGAGAGAATACCATTTTCAGAGAAAAGGCCAGCGGGGGAGCTACTGTGCCGGATGAGATTGGAGCAGTTCCCGCCACCGCCGCCAACAGCGGTGCCGGCGGCGGTCTTCATCTGCTCCGCCTCCATAGCCATCGAGCTCACCACCCGGTACGAGCTCTCGACCGAGCTGTGGCTCGGCAATTGTTGCTGCGAGTGGTAGAGCATCTGGGAAGCAGAGGAGAATCCGGTGCTCTGCTGGCCCGCGAGCTGCTCCGCCCTGCTGTGCTCCATCGTCGCGGAAGCCGCCGTAGGCGGCGGTGGGGGAGCGAAGCGGGGGCTACTCTGGCCGCCCGTGGAGGCGGCGGAGACCGGTCTGTCCCGGATCTCGTCCCGGGGATCTGGCGCCAGGAACCCGGCGAACATGGTTTCCGTTTCGGGGCTGGAGGGCCTCACCGTGAGGAAGTCCTCGCACACCTCCCCGAGCAGCGAGCTAGGGGCCGATCGGTACCGGAGCAAGCCGGAGGTCATTTGCTGCTGCTGCTGATGGTGGTGGCGGTGGAGGAGATCGGATTCCTCTTTCCGGTGGTTGAAAGACGCCGCAGGTGGGTACGGTAGGTTTAGATCCTTCGCCACCGTCGCAGAAGGAGATCCGAACATCGCTCTTCGCTCTCCTACTCCTCCTCTTCTCACCCTTCTGTGCACCAGATCCGGCCACAAAGCCCCTGTTCCAACCTATTCTGTCCTCTTCTTCTACTTCTAGAACTCGTCCGCCCTCGGAAAGCAAGCGATGTTCCAATTTTTCGAGGATTTCTCGAGCGATCTCTGGCTGTACTAGCTCTTCGAACCCAAGCTATCGGAATCAAAACCAGATCAACACCATACCAGAAGCTCCAATTCAGTTGAAATCCCAGGCTTCCGCCTCTTCGCCATCAGCCAAGCTAGAACAAACCCGATACCTCTCAAAAACCGATGTCCAAACCTTCCAAGCTTCGATTTTTTAACCCAATTCGACCGCTTCTCCCAGCTCAAACACCAAAATCGATCGGAAACAAAGAAAAAAAAATCACGAAATCTTTTCAGAAACCTCTGAAAAGAACCCCGAGAAGCAGTTTCTTGCACGCCTCGCCTCCGCCTCCTCCAAGCCTCTACCTTACTCCACTCGCCATCACCGACGACCCGGCAGAGAAATCGACCGGTCCTCCTCCCTCCTCTCCTCTCCTCTTCTCCGAAACCCCCTTCCAATTTTTTTCTCCCGCTTCGTATCCTCCAAGCACCGAAAACAAGGAAGTGGATTTCGGCTTTTTATATCCAAGAACGAAAGCGAGGAGAAGTGCAAGAGAGTCGCCAATAAGCGACTTGCAGACGCGAGGATTCACTCCTCTCCTCCGACGGCACTCCCATCGGGTAATATATACCAACGAAGTGACAAAGCTACCCCGACAACTCTCCAATACTTTTCAAAATGCCACTCCACCGCAAATACCTTCGCCACCGGAAACGCGGGCATTTAATTGACAGAAATGCCCTTAAGACGACACGACTGGGAGCCGCCGGTATCCTATCCTTTCTTTCTTTCATAGCTCCCGCATCGTGGATAGCGTTGACGTGGGTTGTTTGTGGTACACAGGACATCCACGTCGGAGAAGAAGGTTAACATTGCATTTCCTAAGGAACATCCAAAGGAATGTGTATATTTTAGGGGTAGATTGTTTACCTATTTTTGGCGTCGGACCCAGGTTTGACGTTTTCCGAAAAGCGTGAAGCCTGAAGGGCTCCACGAACTGTCCCTGGATTCTTCCCCCGTCCCAGTGAGGCGCCCACCTGCACCCCGTGTCGGTGTTCCTTGTGCGCTTGCTGGTTATCAAATTGCGTTTGCAAGTCTCCCCACCGTCTGATTCCATGTAATGGATAGATCTGAGTGTTCTGAATCCTGGGGCGGAGCCGTGTACCATCATTATGGAGTGCGGATTACGCCAGAGGTGGCGGTGATGGGATGTGGGTGGGGACCAGCTCCCCTTAAATTAAGTCCGAAGCGGTAGATGGACGGTGGGCCATGCTTCTCCCGCCGTTACGGTACCGTGGCATCTTCAGATCAGGACCGTCCAAGTTTTTTTTGTCAACCCCATTTGTTTACACCTCGTGTTGGAGACTCAATTATTTCCTAGGAGGACGTAGACTGCCGGCTAGTCAAAGCATGCGTGTACTGTTCTTTGTCGCCGATTAGAGATCTTAGAATCATCTGATGAAGATCGGACTGTCACGGATCAAGAATGGACCCACCGACGGTTCACCTACCCCGTGGTCAATGTGATGATTTGTCCACATTGGTCAAACTTTGATAGGAGGATCATCGTTAATCCTTATCCTCTGCTTTGTATCGGTGGATTAAGCGGCGGTCCAAGCGAGGGCAATTTAGTAAGTTAGCGATCCTTGGTGTAGAAGGGTGATTCCGTATTTCTTGACAAGGCGATGGCCTTTTTGCCACCGAAATCGCATTGCTGGCTCCTAACTTCCCAAGGCTTCGGTTAGGGCTTTTTATATACTTTTCAGGCCCTTAACCCCTTATATATATATATATATATATATATGAATCCTTTAATTGCCACGCGAGGACACGCCCCTTAGGGTATGTCGAGCAGTAGCGGCGGGTCTGACGACGAATCGGATGCCGTTAACGGCGACGTTATTGCGACTCCGCCCGTGAAGCGGGCGCCTCACCGTGACCGCTGCTCACGTAGTACCCGATTCCGTCGCTTTCCGTCCCTACTGCCGTCAAAATCTCCACCTTGCCATCATGTGGGCTCTCTACGGCGCCGAAAAGGCAGCTGGCTCATTCTCAGAAATACCCTCGCTTAATTCGAAGAACTACCAAATGCCACTCTAGTATCCTTACGTTTTCGTGGCTGGAAAGGGGCATCCAGTACCTGGCGATAAGAAGAGTGCGCCCTTTGCTTTTGTTATTTTTTATTTTATTTGTCTCTCCATGCAGCCCATTTCTTCTGATATATGACATGGGCAAGAATATGCTCTTCTTGCATGGGAATATATTTTCTCTTATAAAAAAATATATTGATGAAAATATATCTTTTTCTAGATTCCCGGACAATCCCGCATGCGTGGAAGAGGATGAAGATTTTCTACGCCTCAAATATTAGGTCTAGTTACAAATTAGATTAAAAAAAATTCTTGTAGTCAATCATTTAAGAGTTTACTATAGTTGGGATGAAAATTCTCGCTCTGAATGATTTCCTTACGTGATGGAATTTTAAATAAAACATATATATTCAACAATAGATTCCGATGATCCTTTTATTCATGTGATTGAATTCATAAAAAATAAAAATATTTGACAATCTTACCATAGCCTCTTATATTTTTTATCACAGTATTGTGATTCCATATAAGGGATATTTTACATGACAATAATATTCTCCATCTATTCGATCCCAATACTTAAATCAAATCAGTACTTTAATCTAATAAATAATTCTATAATATAAGAAGGAAAAAAATGACCTGATAAATTCAAGGTGAGTCATGATGACTAATCTACAAGGAAAAAATGCTGAAAAACGGTGGAACTTGCTTCAAGAAAGTATTCCATTTCAACATGGTTGAAGAGAAAGTAAAACTATTCTTTTTTTAATCATTTTCTTATATATCTCTTTCGCCATGTGTTCATAATTGACATAAAGCATATTAAATTTACATGAACTATAATATTTTATAATTTATTTATTTTAATGTGAAGTTAAGATGTTGATTTGGATCATTAAGTATAAAGAATATTAAACCATGTTCAAATGATTGATGTGCAATAAAATAAGCTAAATTTTATTCATGCCATATAATAAAAGATGCAGTATGGATGAATGAAAAAAAATATCAGGAAGGAAACACCATATAGTTACCTACATCAAAATGAAATCGATAGTGTAAGTATAGAGATATATTGAGATAAATTATCTCTTTTTTCTTTCTTTTTTTTCTCTTTCTTTTTTTTTGATAAGATAAAAGGAGAGGAGGGGGGGCGTAAATTCTCTTTAATTTAAGTTCATTATGACCTACCAATTTTATATACCTTATATGTGATATGACAGGATAGAAACATGTACATCCTACTCTATAATTATCAACCATTATATATTACACAGGTAGTAAGTCAACGTGATTCTCCAATGATTTTCAAAAATCTAAGCTCCATCGAGCTTGATTGTTTCCTCCAATAAAACTTTGAAGTGTCAGGGGATATTTATTTACTATGGACTGTCATCATATTATATATACTTTATATAGAATATTTTTGAAACATGCTACAAACAAACCGTTCACGCGTACATTTGTATTCATGTAATATCATATATATATATATATATAGTGAGAGAATATTTTATGCTTTTTATGTCAAGATTAGATTTACTTGATAAAACATCATTAAAGACTCACAAATAACTTTATAGAGTAATGGGGAATATTAGCAAATAAATTTTTGCCTAAAAAGAAATACATCTAATGAAAAATGTTTGAAACTATAACATGAAAGATTATAGTTTCGACCCATTAAGTATATGATGGAAATTAACTTGCTACATATTACAGGTCCTGCCATGCCATGACACAAAGGACACTACCAAGATTTGTATCCTTTAATGTCACTCCCATTGTTAGACAATTTACCAATGCAATTCTTCATCAGGAAACTAGAAAGAATGAAAAATAAAAATAAAAAGGAAAAGGAAAGGAAAGGAAATAGCAATTCCACAGGCTATATTGGTATTTCGCATTTAGTCTGTGGATGTACTACATGCATTCCATCCTTTTCGTTAGCCAGATTTCTCAGCGTTCACGTGGATCGCACGTGTCCTCCACAAGGATCTGTCCCCGGCCGGATGACATGGTGGCCACGACAAAAACAGGCCCACCGAAGAGTGCAGCGCATTCAATGAAAAAGGGCACAAAGGATGGATTAAAAACAGAAAAGGCTGCTTCACCAATGAATATGTTTCATTTTCTGATACATGAAACGGCCATATATATATATATATATATATATATATTATATGCACAAATATTGGACCAGTGTGTGCGAAACTTAAAGTTGCAGTGTGTGGAAAACGAAGCTTTGTTTCACCAAAAGCCAAGCTTGTTCTTTGGCTCCATTCCAATCCAAGGGGGTTAGCACAGCAAACGAAGCCCCTGGCAAATTTTTTTGGCTTAATCCTTCTTTCCGACTCCATCCTAAATTATTGCACAAAAATTGCCTTGAGATATTCGGGATTCGTCGTACCAGTGGCCGGCGATTTTTTTTTTTAAAAAAAAACGCCGTACCTAATAAACCACGCTTGGGAATCTCATGGCCTGGAATCATTAAAACATCTATACTAAATTTAGGCTGCGAACTTCTTTTTTTAATTTAATTTAATTATCATTTATTGCCGTTGCTAGCCAATTTTACTGGACCATTGAGCCTAGTGTATCAAAGAAATTGTATATAGCCTGGGTTGACAGCAGGTTTGTGCATCAGATTTTTTATCTGGATCGGCTCATCATCGCGAAGGATTTGTTGACGGTCATCTTTTAAATTCGATGGTCCATATCAGCATTCCTGCCCATTCCATCCTGAGGGACATCCATTTTCTCTTACGGGATTGTGAGGCCCAGTTATTTTGGATTGAAAATGGACTGAAATCAGCAGCTTCCGTCGACTTCAGATCGAGCTGAAAAAAATAATAATACGGAAAATAGGGGATGGAGCTCCTGTTTATCCGACCACCGTGTTCGTCGGAAAAATCGGAAGGAGGGCCGGGATGAGGTGAGAATCGATCATTGTGAGTCGTAGGGGGGAGAGGGACCCGATCGGACGAGTTCCTCCCCGTACAGCAAGGAGATTCCTCGTCGTTGTTCTCTTTAAAAACCCTCCTCATAGCCAAGTTTTCCCTCGATTTTTCCTTCCGTCTCTGGTGGTTGAGCATTTGTGGATCGTCGCCAGTAAGTCCTCTTCACCCTAGATTTTTATTCAGGGACAACTCACGGATTGAGAGGGGTCGAGAGAGATTTTCTTTCAGTTTTGATTCCCTCTGTCATGGCCGGGGAGGTCGAGGATGCGTTGGCCGACCTCGTCACAACACTGTCCTGCAATTTCGGTGGGCCGCCATCTTTGCTCCAGTTCACCAGAGCAAGGGAGGTGGGCAGCAGGCCGAGAGAGAGGAAAGGGGATCGGGAGAGAAAGAAAGAAAGAGGGGAAGATGAGAAAAAAAAAAGGAAAAAAAAAAAGGGATCGGGAAAATTAAAAAATAATATATAGAGAGAGAGAAGAAGAGAGAGAAAAGCGAAAATTGAAAAAAATGTGTATATGTCAGAGATAATAATAACATTATTTGAATAGTTTTTTTTGGGTTTAGGCCAAGATCCATACCAAACTAGGAATTATTTTTCTATGCTAGTTTATTTTAGATAGGAATTGATTGTATAATTAATCTTATCAGGAGTTTCTTCTGGCCTGTTGGAAGAGCAGAATCATAGTTGAGGTTCAAATAGACAGTATAAAATCCTTTCTGGTAAGTTAGCTTGACCTCTAGTATTATATGCTAAATATATTATGATTGTTGCAAATATATGTGGTATGGTTTCATCTACATCGGGTTGCATTCATTGTCATGCGTGTTGGTGTTGTCGCTCTCTAGTCCGACTATGATCACACGAGAGCCTAGTCTCCTTACGGGCCTCCAATTAGGTGATCACTGGTACATGACCGATGTACGGTATGTGTAGTCAGGAGTTAGTTGCCATTTCTTTGTTGCGATCGCTGATACATGTTGGGATGCATGTATTCTCGTGTGATATCAGAGTTAGTTTCCTTCCGGGCTTCCAGTGGGGTAATCACTGGCACATGACCGATGTGCGGTATGTGTAGTCATGACTCTATTCTCTTTCGGGGCTAGCCACAGGCCGATCATGGCCATAGTCAAAAGGACTAGGAGAGTAAAGTACATGGTTGGCCATCCATAGTCGTGTCGGTATCGGTTGAGATTAAGTGTACATATTTGCATTATGTTGCTGATTATATTATTATATTGATGGACATCTTGTTGTATGATATGGTTGTGCTTGCTGTTTGTTAATGGCATTTTTGTGCATTTATATGAGAAGTGTTGATAACTTACTGAGCATGTATAGCTCATCCCCTGTATTCCTATGTTTTTATTACAGATATTGAAGATCAATTGAGCTTTGGGACTAGTCATTGAGGAGCTAGGATTTAGGTATTGATCTCTGAGTTTATATTAAGTTTTAGTTGAATTTTATAAAAAATTCTCGGAATCAATAAATAATTAGTGAAATTTGTTTCTTACCACTATTTAGATGTTGAATTGAAGGTTAAGCCTGGCATGATCTCTAGGTGATACCTAGGATTGTGCGACCGGTCGCATAGCTGATCCTAGTTCTGGAATCGGAACGTGACAGAGTGGTATCAGAGCAAAGGTTTAAGATCAAGATGCCTTAGTTAGTGAGAGTGGGATAGAATTAGGGTATTGAAAGATATTTGATGATTTGAAAATTTATATTAGAGTGCACAGCGAAAGTGTGGTGGACTAAAGATATTAGGATTAAAGTGTATTATGACGTATGAATAGGAGCTCTTATTGGGATTATTGAATTTGGACCAAATGGTATATATGAGTTTTGGATCATGCATATTTGAGTTTCGAAAGACCTAAATTTGTTTTTAAATTTTGAGGACGAAATTTTTGTTAGGAGGAGAGAATGTGATGCCCAGTTATTTTGGGCTGAAAATGGGCTGAAGTTGACAGCTTTCGCCGACTTCAGATTGAGCTGAAAAAAATAATAATATGGAAAACATGTGACGGAGCCCCTATTTATCCGACCACCGCGTTCGCCGGGGAAATCGAAAGGAGGGCCGGGATAAGGTGGGAATCGATCATTGTGAGTCGTAGAGGGGGAGAGGGGACCCGATCGAACGAGTTCCTCCCTGTACGGCAAGGAGACTCCTCGTCGTTGTTCTCTTTAAAAACCCTCCTCATAGCCAAGTTTTCCCTCGATTTTTCCTTCTGTCTCTGGTGGTTGAACATTCATGGATTGTTGCTGGTAAGTCCTCTTCACCCTAGATTTTTATTCAGGGTCAACTCACGGATTGAGAGGGAATTAAGAGGGGGTTGAGAGATTTTCTTCCGGTTTTGATTCCGTCTATCATGGCCGGGGAGGTCGAGGATGCGTTGGCCGACCTCGTCACAACACTGTCTGGTAATTTCGGTGGGCTGTCGTCTTTGCTCCAGTTCACCAAAGCAAGGGAGGTGGGTAGTGGCCGAGAGAGAGGAAAGGGAATCGGGAGAGAAAGAAAGAAAGAGGGGAAGATGAGAAAAAAAAAAAGGGATCGAGAAAATTAAAAATATATAGAGAGAGAAGAAGAGAGAGGAAAGGAAAAATTGAAAAAAATGTGTATGTGTCAGAGATAATAATAACATTATTTGAATAGTTTTTTTTGGATTTAAGCCAAGATCCAGACCAAATTAGGAATTATTTTTCTATGCTAGTTTATCTTGGATAGGAATTGATTGTATAATTAATCTTATCAATAGTTTCTTCTAGCCTGTTGGAAGAACAGAATCATAGTTGAGTTCAAATAGGCAGTATAAAATCCTTTCTGATAAGTTATCTTGACCTTTAGTATTACATGCTAAATATGTTATGAATGTTGCAAATATGTGTGGTATGGTTTAATCTGCATCGGGTTGCATTCATTGTCATGTGTGTTGGTGTTGTCGCTCTCTAGTCCGGCTATGATCACACGAGGACCTAGTCTCCTTACGGGCCTCCAATGGGGCGATCACTGGCACATGACCGATGTACGATATGTATAGTCATTAGCTAGTTGCCTTTTCTTTGTTGCGATCGCTGACACATGCTGGGATGCATGTATTCTCGTGTGATATCAAAATTAGTTTCCTTCCAGGCTTCCAGTGGGACGATCACTGGTACATAACCGATGTGCGGTATGTGTAGTCAGGACTCTATTCTCTTTCGGGGCTAGCCACGGATCGATCGTGGCCATAGTCAGAGGGACTAGGAGAGTAAAGTACATGGTTGGCCATCCATAGTCGTGTCGGTGTTGGTTGAGATTAAGTGTACATATTTGCATCATGTTGCTGATTATATTTTTATATTGATGGACATCTTATTGTATGATATGGTTGTGCTTCCTGTTTATTAATAGCATATTTATGTATGTATATGAGAGGTGTTGATAACTTACAGAGTATGTATAGCTCACCTCGTATATTCTTATATTTTTGTTATAGATATCGAAGATTAATTAGGCTTTGCGATCAGTCAGTGAGGAGCTAGGGTTTAAGTGTTGACATCTTAGTTTATATTAAATTTTAGTTGAATTTTATGAAAAAATCTTGGAATCAATAAATAATTAGTGAAATTTGTTCCTTACCACTATCTAGATGTTGAATTGAAGGTTAGGCCTGGCATGATCTCTAGGTGATACCTAGGATTGTGCAGCCGGTAGCGTACCCGATCCTAGTTCTGGAATCAGGACGTGACAGGGATTGTGTGTCCATTCAGATTCGTCACATCTATAGGGAGGCTAACTTGGCTGCTGACTGGGTAGCCTCCTTCGTCCCCCAGCATTCTGTCTCGTTGGTCTGGACCAACTGGCATGTTGTCCCTATACAACTTAGGGATGTTATACTCTCTGACTTTTTAGATTATATTCACACTCGTTCTCTTTAATGAATACCCCGTTCTATAAAAAAAAAAACTTGAAAATGTACTGCATAAGTCGGAAAAAATGGCTAAAAATCTTGATGCACCTCCTTGGTTGCTGGATGATGGTTGACGGAAATCATAGTTGGATTAATCAAACTCAGCCAATGGTAAAGGGAAGAGGATCGTAGATGAATCCTCACTATAAAGGTGGGCCTAATTTTGAAACACGGCAAACAGGAAAGCCGTCTTGCTAGAGAGTATCTTGCAAGGAATTCTTTGATATCTAAGACAGGTAAGTCTTAAAGAAATAGAAGATGTGCTATATGAGTGGCAGACAGATGGGAACATTAGTGTTGGCGTGGAGTCCCTGTATCGACTGGTCGGAGCTGCTGCACTGTAGGAACGTTCCCTGGTTCACCTGCAAAACAGGTCCCTTGCCGGAGTTGTTCCGGTGGGGGACACTCCGATGCCTAAGTCAGTAGCGGATCCCAGCCACAGAATGGGGAAGAGTATTGAGAGTATGAGAGAAAAGCTCTTAGAGTATGGGTGTATCTGTGTGTATACCTCTCCCGAGCCATTCTTCTTACCACTATTTAAGAGGAGGCCTTTGGCCTGCGGCCCGCTCTTTTTCCGGTGATTATGGGGAGTCAATTTCTTCCATGATTGGTAATCGTGGGTTGTCATTGAGCAGTTCCGACCAGATCAGAGGCATGGCAGTTGGAGTTGCGCCCCATGATCGTGGCATGGAGAGTGTCGATTGTAACCATTGGTTACAGTTGCCTATCTGGGCCAGATTGTGGTCCCATCTTCGGGTTTCCCCTTGCGTGGGCTGAAGAATTGGTGTTTGCCCCGGGGCCGGAGATCGTGTGGGACCGAAGAGCGTATCTTCGAAAGTTGATGAGAAACTTGGTCTTCGGTCAAGGCCGAAGACATCATCCAAAGATCTGGCCTTTGGATGTTGTAGTCCGGCGAGAAGCCTTGGGTTGCCTGCAGTTGGCCTGGCCTTTTCCTGGTCCGAAGTCCGTGGTCCGGAGAAAAGGGCTTCAGGAAGTCGAACCGGTGTTCGGTTCGTAACTGAACCGGGATATCCCAACAGTTGCCCCTTACTCTTAGTTTTCGAAGCGGAGGTTTGCATCGAGAAGTGAGAGTATTAATGCTTTATCGTTTTCCTCCCAGGAGATAGTGTAGTAGATGATTATGGGATCTTTGATTGTACTGTCCATCATGACTGCTGGTTAATCTTGGAATCAGGTGGTGGACAGCTGTCACTCCCAGGTTGGGGAAGAAGGAAAAAGCGGGCGACCCTGGGCCCGTCTCTCTTTTTCTCGTTGCACGATGGTTAAGCCAATCTTTCGGTTGAGATTTGGATGGTTGTGGCGGCTTTCTCCCGTCCACTGGATGATGGATGCACCTCATCCTGGCGATTAGTTGAAGACGGGTTACCTCCCTGGGTAACCTTGGGTCAAATCAACCTGGTAAGGCTTCAGAGACCCCTGCTTTCCTATTTGGAAATGGTGAAGGTCCGGCTAAGGAAGCTTCTTCAACCTTGTCTCTTCCTTCATCCATCTTTCCTTGTTTTGGACTACCAGTCTATTCCGCAGGTAGAATCTTTCTTCTGCTCCCTTGCTTCATTCTTTTATCAGGGAAGAAACCGTAGAAAGTCAGGGGGAACAAGTTGAGCCCTCGGGGGCCGACGACGTAGTAGGTCCGGAGTCGATCTCTAGTTCGATTTCTCAGGGAAAGGCAGCCCTTCTTTGGGAACGCTATCGCATTCCCAAGGAGTTCCCTTTCGTTCTCCCCGCACTCGAGGAACGAGTGAACGAACCTCCCCCTAGGTGTCTAGTCGTGTATGAAGATCATCTAAAAGCTGGTCTTCAATTTTTCCTGCACCCTTTCTTCATCAAGATCTTCCGCTTGTACCAAGTGGTGCCAGCGCAGTTGACCACGAACAGTATCCGGAATATCTGCGGATTCCTGGTTATGTGCAGCATTGCAAACATAGAACATAGGACCAATTTGTTTACGGCCCTTTTCGTTCTCAAGAGGGATTTCCACAACAACGGATGGTGGGTGATTGGCCCTAGATCAGGCCGCAAGGTCATCAAGGACATGCCCAGCGCCATCCACGGGTGGAAACCCATTTTTGTGTTTGTACTATCTTTTGATCCATGGGGCTTCAACACTGTTTGGAAGAAGCCTCGTTTGACTGCCAATGATGGGAAGAAGGTCTTGGTGGCCGATCAGTCGGATTATGATCTCTTGGTCAATTTTGAAGTTAACCCTATCCGGGAGTTGTTGGAGGAGAGAAATCTCCATCTTGCGGGAATTAGCAAATTCTCCATATTAGGTATAGTGACGGAAATTTCTGCTCCTCTTCCTTGGTTTTGTTGTAGCTCGGTCGATTGAAACAAACTTTTTTGCTTGTAGGTGGCGGGATGAAGCCCGATGTGAGCTGGCTCCGTCAGACCTCCGAGAAGAGGGTAGCACAAGCCCCTCTCACCAAGTCGGTGGTTCGGAAGAAGGTTTGAAGGGACGGTCCTGAGGGGGACCGGAGCACTTCGTCTTCTCGAGGGACCTCAGGTGAAGATGCAGTAGCCGCGGAGGGGGCCTCGTCGAGATCCTGTCTAGTCGAAGCTCCACCGACGGCATTTCCCCGGTTTGCACAACGGGGAGTCCACCTCAGGCAGTGGATGTGCCACCGTTTTGCCCCCTGCAGTTGATAGGGGCAAAGCACAGCAAGTCGAGGGAGAGTCCGCTCGCGGGGCTTCCCCAGCTAGAAGCCGTTCAGCGAACTCTTCGGATCTTTCACCTACGGCGGGACTGCTGGTCCCTGCCGTAGCCAGGCAAGCGCTGAAGGGTACGCTGCTACCTCATGACTTGGAGGTTCTTCGGAATCGGATCCTTCCCAGGGTGTCTGATTCTGCCTTCTCCGCCCTGCAACAGGTATGATCCTTGCCGTCCCCTTTGTCTTAAAAGTTGTTCGATCCATGACCCCACATTCTTGATGCAGTTGGTCTATGATCTTACCTTTATGGAGGAGGGCCTGGGGAACGTTGACAGCCTCATCCATGGCCTCAAGGAGGAGCTTCATACTACCAGGGCCGCAAAGAAAGTAGCTGAAGAGTTGAGGCAGTCTATAGAGGACCGCCTTATCCGGGTGAACGATGAAGTTCGCGAACTGAACGGTGAACTAAAAAGTGCCCATTTGACAATGGCGGAGCAAGGGGCAGGGTGGAGAAAGAGCAGGAAACAAGTCGACTCCTTGGAGCAAGCTGCTAGGGAGAATCAGGAGAAGATAGAAAGCCTGACCAAGGTAGCGGAGGAGGCTTCCAGGAGGGCCGAAGAGGCGATTCTGGAGTCTAAAATGGCCAAGAGAGAGTCTGTGTCTTTGAGGAAGTGGGTAGACGATGCTGTAGCAGACTTCAAAATGTCTTCACAATTCCAAGAGGAGGTGAATGAAGCATCTTTGTACGGCTACCAGCATGGCTTTAACGACGGACTTTCCAAGGTAAAGGAGGCCTTCCCTCACCTTGACCTTTCCGGCATTCCTCCCTTCAATATAGCTGAAGAAGAAGAAGGAGAGGAGGCTGAAGCTGTAGTAGAGGCCGAAGAGGTGGCATGCCCGGGTGAGGAGGCCACTACCTTAGTCGAGAATCTGGGGGTGACCCCAACTCCGATTCCGGTTCAGGAGGAAGTTCAGGCTGGGGGAGTCCAAGCCGAAGGTTCTCCTGTCCTGGCCCAGATTGATGAGATCCTTTCAGCACAAGTTGATAAGTTGCTTCAGTCATATGGTGTGGGGTCTCCTCCTGTTGACATTGAGTGATACAAGTTGCTAGGTTGCTTTGGATATATTTTCTTCTTTTCCCCTTTGTATTGTCAATGGATTTTGTATGACAACCCTTCTAGATCTTGAAATGACTATTTCCCTCTCTGTATATGCAATGTTGTGTTTCATATGTAGCTTGAACTAGTTTTATCGTTCTTTCTTCTGCTTGGTCGAACAGTCATGACCGAAGGCCGTTTAGTTGATAGTTGACGACGACGAATCCCGGAACAGATTAGAACTCCATTGTTGAAGACCATCTACGATTGGTTAGGTTGGTGTCACCTTCCTTTTGGTAGTAAATCTATCCGTTGGGGCGGACAAGCATCAACTCCCCGTCAAGCGGTGATTAGGGAAGTTTGATCATAAGTTCAGCACTTTCGAGCTCCGCCGAGCCACAAAGAGAATGGATGTTGATCCAAAGAGGAAGAGGAGTCCGGAGTTTTCAGGGTCGGGGGATGACGATGAGCCTCTCGTGGACCATCTGGAGAAGAAGGTCCGTCTGTTGGAGGCCCAACTGAGGGAGGCCCGGGCCCAAGTCGTGGTAGCAGCCACGGAGGTAGAGGAGGCCAAGAGGGAGACGGCGAATGCCGTCTCAGACTTCAGGGCGTCTGTTGCCTTCAAGGAGGAAGTCACTGAGGCGGCTCTGGACAAGGCCTTCAAGTTTTATAACTTGAAGGGCCTGGACAACATCAAGCCCTCCGTTCCCTTTCCCGGGCATGAATTTGATTCCAACTCCGATGAGGGATCAGATTCTGGTTCGGAGGGAACCTCGGGGCCTTTTCGTCGTCCCTCCAGATCTCCCCCTGCCGGTACGGTAAAAATCCAGTGGGAGGTTATTGAAAATTTCCCACATCTTTCCAATGTTACTCCACTTTTTTTTTTTTGTATCTCTCTTTTTAAGAGTTTTTTTTTTCTTCTCTCTTTTTTTTGTAAAAATTCGAAAAAGAGAAATGAAGTATCTTTCTTTTATCTCTTCCCATGTGTTTCTTGTAATGTATTGTATCATTATTGTCTGGAATGTAGATTCCTGGGACCATTTTCGGTCTACAGGGAAGAAGTGAGGTTGGTTGCACCATTCTTAGAATGCTTGTTGTCGACAGAAAGGATGACAGTGGTCCTTTTAGGTATATTTTCGGATTTTCCGTAGTGTAGGATGTTTACACCGTCCCTATGCTTTTCTGTCATGATCAAGGTAGGCTATTCAGGCCCATTCTGGCACGTTTTCGGGTTTATCGTAGGGTAGATTACGAAAACCATCCCTGCGCCTTTGATCTTCTTGGTGGCCTAGTTAGGCCATCCGTTGCGCTCGTTGGGCATACCGATAAGGTGAGTGGATCAGACTCTCCTTTGCGCAGTTGATCGATTTTTCAGATCAGGTCATTTAGGCTGTTGTCGTTCAGTCGAAGCAACCAGCCATTCTAAGTCGAGTAGGGTTGAGTAACTTTACATAGGAAATTTAGGAACTCATTTATTGATAGTATTTGCGAAGGTTTTGTACATTCCATGGCCGAGATAGAGTCTTTCCCTCTAGGGTCTTGAGTTGATATGCTCCTGGTCGAATGACTTCTTCGACTTGATATGGGCCTTCCCAGTTGGGGAAGAGTTTACCCTGTTCCGTTGGCCTGGATACTTCTGCCTTTCATAGCACCATATTCCCTGTGCGGAAAATCTATTCTTTCACCCTTGAGTTGTAGTATTTGGCGACCTTTTGTTGGTACGCCGCCATTCTTATCTGGGCCTGAAGTCTGGCGCTTAGCAACAGATCTAGGTCAATCCTTCTACGATCAGAGTTCCCAGGCTCTTCATAGTTGTCAATTCTCAGGGACTGTAAGGAGACTTCAATAGGTAGTACAGCTTCAGTACCGTATGCCAGGTTGAACGGAGACTCGCTGGTGGCCGTTCTCGAGGTAGTTCGGTATGCCCAGAGAATGGAGGTCGGTTCTTCGACCCAAAGCCCTTTGACGGCGTTCAACCTGGTCTTCAGATCATGAAGAATGGTCCGGTTAGTGACTTCGGCTTCTCCATTGGACTGTGGATGAGCAACGGAAGTCAGCCGAAGTTGGACATGATACCGAGTGCAGAAATCCTTGAACTTCGAATTGTCGAACTGTCTTCCGTTATCCATGATTATGATATGTGGAATGCCGAACCGGAATATGATAAATTTTTTTACAAAATTCTGCACCTTGCCTTCTGTGATCTGGGCCAGTGGTTTGGCTTCTACCCACTTCATAAAGTAGTCGATGGCCATAAGGAGAAACTTCCTTTGCCCTGATGCCAGCGAGAATGGGCCAAGAATGTCCATTCCCTACTGGGCAAAAGGCCATGGGGTTGCCAGTTGAGTCAGGTGACTCACGGGCTGTCTCTGAATATTGGCGTATCTCTGGCACTGGTCGCACTTTTGCACAAAATCAGCCGAGTCCTTTTGAATGGAGGGCCAGTAATACCCTTGTCAAATGATCTTGTATACCAGAGACCTGCCTCCCAATTGATCACCGCATATACCCTCGTGGACCTCTCTCAGGGCATAATCTGCATCTGTCGGTCCCAGACATTTTAACAATGGCTAAGAGAACGATCTCTTATAGAGGGTTCCGTCTAAGATGACGTACTGAGATACCATCCAACGGATCTTCTTGGCCTCCACCTTGTCTTCTGGTAGCTCTCTCTCATTTAGGAACTTGATGATGGGATCCATCCAGCATGGCTCAGCATCGATCTGGCGCACCTCCGCAGCCTCCTCGGCTATGCTTGGAGTTTCAAGATATTCAACAAAGGTGCGCTCGAGAGATTTCGGTGCTGTAGTTGCCAGTTGAGACAATGCATCCGTCCGAGAATTCTCTGATCGTGGGACATGGATGATCTCAAAATATTTCAGTTAAGAAGATAAGGCCCGTACCTTTTCTAGGTACTGCACCATGGTTGGATCCTTGGCCGCATACTCTCCGTTAACTTGATTTACAACCAACTGGGAGTCTGAGAAGGTTCGGATTTGCTAAACTCCCAAATTCTTGGCAATCCAAAGTCCGGCGAGCAAGGCTTCGTATTCGGCCTGGTTATTAGAAGCATGGAAGGAGAACCGGAGTGCGTACTCTATGGTGTGACCGTCAAGTTCGGCCATCATAAGTCCAGCCCCACACCCAGTAGCATTGGAAGCTCCATCCACATGAAGCACTCAGACGGACTTCGTCTCCTTCGGGACTTCGTCTTCTACCGAAGATGCTTCGTCTTCTACCGAAGATGCTTCGTCTTCGAACTTCCAGGTACACTCAGCCAAAAAATCGGAGAGCACTTGGGCCTTCATAGTTGCTCGGGGCTGGAAACTGATGTCGAATTCACTTAACTTTATAACCCACTTGGCTATCCTTCCAGAGATGTCCGGAGATCGGAGAACGGCCTTAAGGGGTTAATCGATCAGCACCACAATAGCATGGGCGTGGAAGTACGGTCGCAGTCGCTTTGCCACAACCACCAGAGAGTAGATCAGCTTCTGCATCCTCGCATATCATGTTTCGGCATTATGCAGGACCTTGCTGATATAGTAGATCAGCTTGTGGGATCCGTCTTCATCTCTCCGGACAAGGACCGAACTAATGGCTTCATCTAAAGCAGAGAGGTATAGGTAGAGAACCTCGCCTTCTTATGGTTTGGAGAGTAGTGGCGGCGTTTCCAGGTACTTCTTCAATTCCTCAAAGGCAGTGCGACAGTCTTCAGACCATTCAAAGCCCTTTGACTGCCGGAGTACCTTGAAGAATGGGAGGCATTTATCGACTGACCGAGAAATGAATCTACTTTTGGAGGCAATTCTCCTTGTTAACTGCTGGACTTCCTTTATGCAGGAGGGATGTCTCATATCTTTTAGAGCTTGAATCTTCTCAGGGTTTGCCTCAATCCCTCGTTTGGTGATAAGGAAGCCCAAGAACTTACCATAAGTGACCCCAAAGGCACACTTTGCCGGGTTTAGCTTCATGCGGTAGCGCCGTAGAGCACTGAATGACTCTTCCAAGTCGTGGATGTGATCTTTCTGGAGAAGGCTTTTGACGATCATGTCATCAACATAGACCTCCATGTTTCTCCTCAATTGCTTTTCGAATATCTTGTTGATCAGCCTTTGAAACGTTGCTCCAGCATTCTTGAGGCCGAACGGCATCATCTTGTAGCAGTAGAGACCTTTGTCGGTGACGAAGGCCCTATTCTCTTCATCTTAGGGATCCATTCTAATCTGGTTATAGCCGGAAAAAGTGTCCATGAAGCTTAGCAACTGGTGGCTGGCAGTAGCGTTGACTAGTTGATCGATCTTCGGGAAAGGGAAGCTATCTTTTGGGCAAGTTTTATTAAGGTCTGTATAATCGATGTAGATCCTCAACTTGCCGCTGGCTTTCTTCACCATTACCATATTGGCCAACCACTCAGGATAGTGGGCCTCTCGAATGAACCATGCTTTAAGGAGCTTGCCGACTTCTTCGTCCACAGCTTGCTGTCTTTTAGGAGCGAAGCTCCTTTTCTTCTGCCGCACTGGCATGTACCCAGGGGTAACTTCCAGCCGATGAGTGATTACATCGACGGGAATCCCCGGCATATCCGAAGCTGACCAGGCGAAGACGTCGGCGTTGTTTCTGAGGAAACGGATCAACTCCGTTCTAGTTTTTTCATCGAGTGCACTCCCGATCTGCATAACTCTAGATGGGTCTTCCTTTGTCAAAGGGATCGGGACAATTCTCTCCATGGGTTCACCAAGGCTTGTGGTTGTATCACTCGAATTCAGCTGATCCGGAGTTGCTGAATCGTTGAAATGCCTGTCTTGGATCATCAGGCACTGCCGTGCTGTCCTCGAGTCTCCTCTAACTTCTCCGACACTGTTCCTGGTGGGGAAGCATACCAAGAGGTAGTGAGAAGAGATCACGGTTCGGAACCTGTTCAAGGCAGGCCGCTCCAGAATGATGTTGTATGCTGAGGGGATGCGGACCACCATGAAGTTGATCGGCAGTATCTTTTATCGAGGTTCAGTGCTAAGGGTTACAGGCAACACTATCTCTCCCTTGGCATGAACTTGATTGCCCCCAAAACCGATGAGCGGTATGAGGGATCTTCATAGTTGATGTCTAAGCAAACACATTTTAGAGAATGCATCGTAAATCAAGACATCAGTCGAACTTCCATTATCAACAAGGATTCGCTGTACATCATAATTGGCCACTACGGTCAAGATTACAGGGGAATCATCATGTGGGAGCCGAATTCCCGCAAGGTTGTCGTCGGAGAAGAGGATAGCGTTGTTGTCCTTGAGTCGCTTTGGGGCATCGTCCTCATCCCTTCTTTAATTGGCGGGTCGGTGTATCATCCCTACACCTTCATTGGTGGGCCTTTGATTTGGCAGTTCGACCTCTTCAGGAGGTGGCTGGGGGACAGTTGCTTCCGACCGAGGTCCTTGGCGACCAATGTACCATCCCAAATACCCTCTCTTGATAAGATCCTCGATCGCATCCTTCAGCTGGATGCATTCTTCAATGTTGTGGCCATGGTCCCGGTGGAATCGGCAATATTTGTTCCTATTCCTTACGGAAGAGGAGGCCTTCATGGGACGAGGCCATTGGAGATAATCTTCTTTTTCTATCTCCATGAGGATCTTCTCTCGAGGGAGGTTGAAGGGGATGTAGGAGTCGAATATTCCTCCCGATGCTCTAGGCCTAGGAGGACTTCTTCGGCGGTCTGTATATCTGCCGCCATTGTTATTGGAAGTTGGGGGACCTTATCCCCTATTATTCTTCTTTTTTGAAGGGGGTCTCCCTTCGATTAGTCATCGATTAGCTGCCTGCTCTTCAGCATCGGTATATTTCTGAGCCCTTGACAAGAGCTCAGCATAGCTTTTAGGAAACTTCTTGTCCAGGAAAAAGGTAAGCCTGGAGGTATGAAGCCTCTTCTTCAACGCAGACATGGCCACGTGCTCGTTGAGATCGGGGATCTCAAGTGTGGCCGCATTAAACCTGGAGATGTAATCTCGCAGGCTTTCTCCTTCGTTCTGGTGAAGGAGGGACAGTGTGTCCATATTCCGGGGAGTCTTGCGACAGGACCTGAAATGCAAGATAAATAATTTTTTTAACTAAGAAAAAGAGTCAATGATACCTGGGTGCATGCTCGAGTACCACATCCGAGCATCTTTCTTGAAGGTAGACTGGAACACAAGGCAGTACATCGCGTTCGAAGCTCCTTGGATCATCATATGGGCCTTGAAACTGTTCAAGTGGTCGAGGGGATCGGAGGTGCCGTCGTAGGATTCCATCTGGGGAATCCTGAAGTGCCGAGGAACAACTTCGGCCATGATATGGTTGGTGTAGGGTGGGCGTAGATCACCCACAATCAAATCGTCGAGATCCTTCAGATCCCGCATTCTATGTTCCAGCGCCTTCGCCATCTCCAATTCGATGACTCTGAATCTCCCGTCGTAATCGAGAGTCTGCTTCGGTGCTCTCTCCACGGAGCTGGAGTCTTCAGAGGAGGGTGAGGGAGTTTGCCTAGGCCTTTTTCCTTTCTGCGAGGAATCGGCAGACCTAGGCAATCTCGAAGTTCGGCCCTCGGGAGAGGGCCGAGAACGGGGGGAGGGATGTATAGGATCCTCCCGTGGGGCTCTCTTTTTTCAGGACCGAGAGCTATGTCTGAAGGCGGCCGGTGGGTTTCCCACCGGAAAAGCTCTGTTTTGGAAGTCCTGAACCATGGCCGTGAGGTTGGTGACCTGGTTCACAAGGGCTTCAAACTGCTATAGTCCCACAACAACTGTGGGAGGTGGGACGTCGTTCTCCCTTGGGGGCGCGCCCCCTTGGGATGGAGCACGACTTCGACTTGTAGAAGCTATCTGAGTCTTTCCTCTCGTCATCAGAAACCTCTTACTTCCCTTGTCAAGGAGGGAGCTTAAAGAGTGCTGTTGCCCCCCTACCTGGCATGCCAATTTGTTGGCGTGGAGTTCCTGTATCGGCCAGTCGGAGCTGCTGCACCGCAGGACCGCTCATTGGTTCACCTGCAAAACAGGTCCCTTACCAGAGTTGTTCCGGCGGGGGACACTTCGATGCATAAGTCAGTGGCGGATCCCAGCCACAGAATGGGGAAGAGTGTCGAGAGTATGAGAGAAAGGCTCTTAGAGTATGGGTGTATCTGTGTATACGTCTTCCGAGCCATTCTTCTTACCACTATTTAAGAGGAGGCCTCCGGCCTGCGGCCCACTCTTTTTCTGGTGATTGTGGGGAGTCAATTTCTTCTATGATTGGCGATCGTGGGTTGTCATTGAGCGTTCCGGCCAGATTGGAGGCATGGCAGCTGGAGTTGCGCGCCATGATCGTGGCATGGAGAGTGTCGATTGTAACCGTTGGTTACAGTTGCCTATCTGGGCCAGATTGTGGTCCCATCTTCGGGTTTCCCCTTGCGTGGGCCGAAGACTTGGTGTTTGCCCCGGGGCCGGAGATCGTGTCCACGACAGGGACCGAAGAGCATGTCTTCGGAAGTCGATGAGAAACTTGGTCTTCGGTCAAGGTCGAAGATGTCATCCGAAGATCTGGCCTTCGGATGTCGTAGTCCGGTGAGAAGCCTTGGGTTGCCTGCAGTTGGCATGGCCTTTTCCTGGTCCGAAGTCCGTGATCCGGAAAAAAGGGTTTCGACCAGTCTAACCGGTGTTTGGTTCGTAGCTGAACCGGGATATCCCAACAATTAGGACACCGAGAGTTTAGAACTTAGCACTTCTTTCACTCAAAACTTAAAATTATTTGGAGAGTTCTCCCGAAGCAATTATTATATATAGACAATGCCCGATCAGCAGGGGAGTCAGAAAATCAAGTTACGGCACCAAAACAATACATATAAATTATAAATTATTTAAAAATTATTTATTTTAATTTTTTAATTTAAAATATCTTTTTGTTAGATTGCTGACACCTTCTTCAATTGATTAATGCAATAATGTCCGACGATGGTAGAAAGCTTGTAGGATGGTTTTCGGCAACTGTTAAATTTCTCGCAAGCTGATTATATTACACGCGGTGTGGAGGAGGGGAGAGTTTAGGCATTTCATTTATCTTATTAAAAAAATAACATGGCAGAGGGATGGGATTTGGATAAAATGGATATTGTTTCGTAACTTTCATTTATCCTATTAATAAAATAAAAAGGTCTACATATAATGCATGGCGTGAGGAGTGAATGGGGTTTGGACAAAATGGATGAAACGAAACCTTATTATGCTTTGCAACTTTATTAATTTCTAGTTATACCTATTAATTACTTGTTGTATATTAAGATATACTTAGATGCTTGTATGATGTATTACTTTGCTTTTATTTCGAAGGAGATCATTTTTTAAAAAAAAAAACTTTCTACCTACCTATATGTACTTTAATGTATCTAGCTTTTATTAGCCCGATGCATGGCCACTGGTTCCCTCTTCTATCAAAAAGATAAAAATTATAAAAAATTATATAGGCGATACACTTGCATGAAGGGGGGCCATGGTCCCCCATGCCTCCACATAGCTTCGCCACTATGCCCCGTACTCATTATTATGAAATTTTGGAATATACGAATCAGTCATTTTGGATAATCATTCATGTGTCCAAAAGATATTATATGGATAATTCTCCTATGCACCAATTCCAACTAGCATATCTCATCATGATTATGAAAATCACTGCTCTAGCTATAATCAAATGCGGGAGATTTATGCATCTTCAAGTGCTTGTACTGGCCTTGTAGTGAGAGTTGGTTAGTTGAGGTGAAAACTTCATGATAAACCCTGATTGATATATTCTGTCATATTAGCTGTGGTTGGTTGCGAGGTGTATCACTTACTCCTCATTTCCAAAATTGAGATAACTTGTTGGTTTGAATAAAGAAAGTAGAAAAGTTGGTGCGGAAAACTAGCCAAGATCAAAGCTAGGTCATTAAGCCAAGCCATTATGGCTGTCATTTTGACTTTGCTATATAAAACTTCTGGACATTGTATTTATAAGATATATGTTAGTATTCATATTTCTCAAAGTGACATCATGAGTATTATGCTGCTTGGGATTAGCGATTGCTTGTTGCAGGCTCTTGATGACTATAATTAGTTCCTGAACCTTCTACAAGAGTATTTGGAATTGCTCGATAATGATCACTTGAGTCACCTACGTATCCAATGGAGGTAGAGCCCTTCGTGGGCTTACATAGAGTTATCAAAGTCTACCGATGTGTCTAGCTAGGTAGTGGATGGAGCTACTTATGCTCTTTGAGATTTCATTGCTACCATAGGATAGAGCCTTAGGTGGTGCTATTAAGACCTTCCTTTAGTGATAATTTATTATTACTAAGCACTGATCTAACTAGGTTATCAAGCTAGCTATTGTGTCGAAGGACTCGACGAGATGCTGCATAAACTAGGGAGTTGATTGGAGATCCTGATGCACCTCTTTAGTTGGTGGGTGATGGTTACTAGGACTCGGATGTGGTCGTAGCTGGATCGATCACACTTGATCAATGGTAGAGGGAAGGGGATCATGGATAGACCTTCACTCTAATGCTAGACCTGATATTAAAATACTACAAATATGAAAGTTATCTTGCCGAAGAGTATTCAATAAAAGACCCTTTAATACTTAAATCAGATAACTCTTAGAAAATGATAGAGGTGTTGTCTAAATACATGGTAGAGAGATGAAAATTTTAGAGCACAAAGAGTTTGGAACTTAGCACTTCTTTCAGTCAGAACTTAGGTTTATCTAGAAAGTCCCGTTGGAGCTGTTTATATAGGCAAGGGCTGGTACCATTGCTATGAGATTTTTAGATGTGCAAATTGATCGTTTTGGATTATTGTTAGCATGTCCAAAAGGTATTGCATGAGTGATTCTTCTATATACCAGTTCTTGCATATCTTATAGTTATGAAAATTGTTGGATCAGTTATAGTCAGATGGGAGAAGATTTGGCCATTTGGGCATCTTCGCATGCCCCTAACTAGCCACGTGGCCATAGCTAGTTGGACCAAAGGAAGTCTTCTTGGTAAGTCCTAGTTGATCAGTTTTGTCATGTTGATTGCGAGTCAATTCCAAGATTTTTTTATTACTATTCACCAAATTTTAATAATTACAAATTAGAGTTAGCATATGGTTAGTTGGTAATTATTGCACAAGATAGCAAAAGCTATATAACAACATGAACAAATATAATTTGCTCTCTCTCTCTCTCTATCCGATGGTTCAAATGGCCAAATCATAAACAAATCAAAATAACTTCAATTTAAGTCTATGATGTAGTTAAAATATAATTTTCATAACATGCCCATCTATTATGAATTTATAATCTAAAAGGCTTAAACTATTAGATGGAGGACCGCTTCAGGTTTACAAATTCATATGGCAAACCCTTATTGCTGACGTGGGATTACAATAATTCTTCCATTCAATCTTACGATAATTCTTCCATTCAATGTTGCGATATTCCTATGATGCATTAACTCTTATTTAAGACAAGGACTCACCTTGAGGTGGAACATATATACAATCTATTTAATCCGTTCAACTTCATCCAAAGTATTATAGATCATGTCAGGTTACTATTTTAATAAAATGATCAGGTTTTGATGCAGATTTCGAATTCATTTACTTAAAAAAAAAAAAAAAGCATGTGATAACAGATTTTTGGCTTTTAAGTAATATAGAATAAATATATATAGATAGAATCATCACCGGTAACTCTTTTTTTTTTTTCTTTTTTTCTTTTTTTTTGGGTGAAAAAAAAGGGGTGGGTGGGGGGGGGGGGCGGGGCGGGGGAATAAATCTATTTTTTCTTCGTCCTATCATATTATTTCTTTCAAACGGGCCTGGTCATTTTTCTATAGCATCGGATCTATCGCCCCTCGTGCTCGGCGCGTGTTCACGTGACGCTTCGCCTCCGCCCCTAACGTGGGAGAAGCAGGGCCAGGCGTTCCCTCTTTCTAGCCCACGTGATGGCCAGCTGTTGCCGTTCAGTAAACGAGATTAATGATTTAATAGTCCTCCTTAATTATTGTGCCTTCGAAGTGGTTAGGATTGGATACAGGGTCGAAAAGACGGGGACCTGGCGAAGAGCGTTGGCTGGAGTTCTTGCTTAGTCGACACGTGTCTTTTCACGGCAGCAGAGTATCTTCCGGTGACCAATCAAAGGGAAGGGCTTTGGTTTGTAAAAAGATGACTAAAGAGATCTGATGGAACCTTCGAATATTTCGCCTGCCTGGCCACCCAGAAGTGGTATCATGAGAGAAGTACAATTATATGCTCCATTTCTCAAGTGAAGTTACTGGGTTGCCATCGGATGAGAAACTTCAAATTTCAATAATTTTGATACTCCTCCGTGATATTCTTTTCCTAAAATAATAATTATTATTTGTTAAGTCTTGAAATATATATATTTATATTTTTTAAAAAATTATTGAATTTTATAATGGCTCCTGCGAAATAAAAGGACATGAAGATAACTCGGTGACAAGATAGATGCATGTATATGTTGCTGACGTTGCGGACCCTTTATCATTATCCAAACGTCTCTCATAAGTTGTACTATGGATCTCAGACATGTGAAAATGGGTCTAATTGAAAGACCAGTACATTTAATTTTATAAATAATTCGGATCGGACTAAAAAAATTTAGTTCATTCATGTAAATAAATTTTTTGACCCGACTTTTATAGTCCATGAGCCCAACATGATTAAGACGGGATCAGTCCATAAATCAAGAATTTTTTTAAAAAAATATATTAAAATTAAAAGATTCAAAATGAAAATGACAGACAGGTTATGAATTATCATGTCCACTTTTCAAAGTAAACCATGTCCACGTTAAATTAAAAGTTTAAAACTTTAAAATTAAAATGGAAAGATATTTTAATTTTTTTTCCTAATCTTCCGCTTCGTTCCCACTTTCCTCCCCCATTCACAGTGTTCGGCTATTCCATTCCCATTTTCACTTCGATACGACGATACTCAATAGTTCCGGGCTTCCGGCGATTCAAACTTCTTCTGAATTTCCGATTTATCGGAAGTTCGGGACCGGCTAACCGAGGCTTTGATGCTGCTCTGCTCTCCTATTCCGGCAAAGGAAGGAACAGCCGGTGACGTCGGCGGCGACGCCAGCTCTTTCGCGATGTCGATAGCCATCATCGTGCTGCTATTGGTGAACCAGAGCTTCTTCCATGTTGAGGTAAGGGCTATATACTTATATGATTTCAATGTCCACGGCACTAGCCCATGTCTCTAATGCTAGTCCACGGTCCTAGTCCTAGCTCATGGTCCTAACCCATGGCCTTAGTCCATGATCCTAGCCCATGGCCCATATAGGGGGCTGGCTCGGCCCTAGCTCACAACTCATATAGGGTCGGACCGGATTATATTTTTTTAGTTCATTTGTGCAAGTGGGCCTAGCCCGACCCGGTACATAAAATACAAGTCCATATTAGTTAGGACTGGGCCAGTCCATATTGACAGCTCCATGGATCATGCTAGTTTTAAAGCAAGAGATCTTAGCCCAAACTTCTCTGGTTGCTTTAAAAAAAAAAAAATTAAAACAAAAATTCTTAATATTTTAGAAGTTTTGACGGGAAAAACGGTCGGAAACAAACCATCTTTATTAAAAAAATTAAAAATAATAGATAAATTATGAACAAATATAAAGTAGAATATCAAGAATTTATGAGATTCGAATAACGGTGCATCATTTCTATATTTTCAGAGAAAATCTTTATACATATTTTTTTATTGATAACAACAGAAAACAATTTATAGAAATTAGTTTATAAGAAAAAAATAATCTTTAATCTCTCACCATCACTCTCTCTACAATGAGAGCAATACTGTAGAACCTAAATCCTAATAATACAAGAGAAAAAAATGCATGGAGAGTTAAAACCACTCCTTACATGCTTTCAAACACGAAGGGAGGCAATGGCTTATATATATATATATATATATTTATATATATAGTCAACTCTTGTTGAGTTTGATAAGGATTAGATTAATTATCTTTGCTAGATAATAACTAGAATTATTATCCAACAAGGACTCTACATATTCGTATCAATCTTCTTGTTGGACAAAATTATCCATATTTCTTACGGGACACGACTTCATTAACTAACAAATCTTCCACTTTAATCCATGTGCTATCATAAAACACCAATAAAAAATCTTGCCAATCACTACTTATCATGTAGCTTCAAATCCAAGAGAAATCTTACACGAATTAAACTTCTCTTAAGGCATAGGCTCCATCAACATATCTACTAGAATCATATCTATATGGATTTTCAGTAATGATAAATGACCATCCTCCACTACATCGTGCACAGAATGAAAATGAATACCAATGTGCTTTGTATGAAAGTTAAAAGCTAGATTCCTTGCTAAGTATAATGCATTTTGACTATTATAATGCAACTCTAATACATCCTGTTTCATCTTGAGCTCTCCAAGTAATTATCTAAGCTATATGACTTTTTTTCAAATATGTATAGTTGCAATGTACTCCGTCTCTATCATAGACAAAGTTGGAATTGACTATAATTTTGAGTGAATCCTAGCTCAAAGCATTGCTTGCCATGGAGAACACACATCCTATGATAAAATGCCTCTTATCTCTATCTATTACAAAGTCTACATCAATAAAGCCAACACACTCCAAACCTATAAATCCATAAAGAGAGTGAATAATTAGAAATATCCCTTAGATACCTATGGATCCACTTCATTGCTATCCAATGTGATCTGCAAGGATTTGCCATGTACCGACTAATGGCTCATACTACATATGTAATGTCAGGTCTCATACATAACATAGTAAACATTATACTATAGGAAAATGGAAGATAGACGATGATGACTGTTTTTTCCTGAAGCTAGGTTGAAGCATCGGGAGGTAGCGCAAGGCTGCCAATGCTTTTAAAAAGAGTTGTTAAATAATGATGCTTTTAAGTATCGGCAAAGGACTTCCTCCCTAAATTTTCATGGTTCTATTAATAATGATGCTTTTAAAAAGCTCAACAATGCTTTAAAGCATCATCGGACCTCCCTCTCAAATTTTCATGATTGTTAATAATGATGCTTCTAAAAAGTCCGACGATGCTTTAAAGTATCATCAAACCCCTGTCTCAAGTTTTCATGATTATTAATAATGATACTTTTAAAAAGTCCAACAATGCTTTAAAACATCGCCAGACTTCCCTCCTCACATTTTCATATTTCTCTTAATAACGATGCTTTTAAAAAGTTCGACGATGATTTAAAGAAAGTCCGACGATGCTTTAAAGCATCATTGGACTTCCCTCCCCACATTTTCATGGTTCTCTTAATAACAACGATGCTTTTAAAAAGTTTGACGATACTTTAAAGAATAATTGGACTTCCCTTCCTAGATTTCTCAATTTTCTTTCTCCTCCATCTCCAAATTTTCATGCTCATCTTTCTCCTCCCATCCCCAAATATTTTTTCCCCCATCTCCAAATTTTTTTGGTTATATACCTTCCTCCTACCCACTGATCCGTGCTGCTACCATCGTCGACCTCCTCAACATCCGCCAACATGACCCTGCCTGCGATGCCTTTTCCCTCATTTTAAGGCTATAAATATCTGAGCTTGATTATCCTTTTAAGATTTATAATATATTTCTTGTTTTTGCTTCGTAGGTTCTAGTATTTTTTTTGAAAGGATGGGATCGTCCCAAAAGATCCCATTCTACAAATGCAAAAAAGTTGAAGAGGCTAGGAAGAAAGTAAGAAAATCTCTATTCCTTTTATTTTCTTGATTTTGAACTCTAGGCTGAACAATTTGATTATATATATATATATATATATTAAAATTTTGAACGATGGAATTTAGAGAGGGAGGAGGATGAAGTTGCTTGTGTATATGTCGAGTTTGTAGAGCTTTTTAAGGCCGACAGCACCCCTAGGTCAAAGGCTTTTTTCAGAGTAGTTATCGCCCTCCAATCTTGCATCACTGACATCTTCACGGTTGACATCCACCCCGCCACCCATCTAGGCCACGACCTCCTCCTCGACCATGCCACCGGCATTGTCATCGACGAGACTATTGTTGTTGGCAAGAATATCTCCATCCTCTACCATGTCACCCTCAATGGCATCGGCAAGGCTATCAAAGACCGCCACCCCAAGAATAGTAATGACATCTTCATTGGCACTGGCGCCACCAATCAATGTCCGCATCGGCAAGGGCACCAAGATTGGCACCAGATCCGTCATTCTCATCGACGTTTTGCCCCAGACTATCACCATCGCCAACATGACTAGACTCATCGGCGGCAAGGAGAAACCTATAATTATTTTTTAAAAAATAAGTCCATCGAAGCTTTAAAGCATCGGTGCAACTAAGTCTCACCCATGGTAGGCCTTGTCAATGCCGATACTTTATATTTTTACCTAACGATGCTTTTTAAAAACATCAGGAGAATTTCTCTCTGCTCTTACATAGTCGATGTTTTGTAAAGCATCAAGAAGCCATCCGGTGATGCTAATTTGCATCAAAAAAATCATTTTTTAGCATTGCATTTTCTTTCCTTTTCTATAGTGTTATGCTTCCTATTGCTAATGATTATGGTACTCGAATCATGTTTGCCTTCTCTACTTTAGTGCTAGGTAATGATAATATCTTATGAATAGAAAAAGGGGTCACTTAATAGTTTATTAAAGCATCGCAAAACCTTCTCCACATAGATCTTTTCCATTCTATATATTAAAGTACTGCAAAACCTTTTCCACATAGATCTTTTGGATCAACCAAATATTTCTATCCTAGCTTTCTCTCTTGTAGTATCCTCGTACCAAGAATCTGATTTATAGCTTTCAAATCCTTTATATTAGACTCTCCAATTAACCAAGCTTTAAATGTAGATATATAATGCTTGCCATTAACTACCACAATCATATCATCCATGTACAATAGTAAGATACAAAAACTACAATCATCATAATTACAACAATATGATAATAGTCAGTCTCTAATCTACAAAAATCTAAGCTCATAATAAATAAATCAAATCACCTATACCAACACCTTGGTATCTATTTCAATCCATATAGTGACTTATTCAGCCAACAAATCAGATCCTTTTTTTCTTTTCCAATAAAACCTTCAAGCTGTGTTATATAAATCTCTTCATCTAAGTCATCATATAAGAAAGTAATTTTAATGTCTAATTGCTCTAACTCCAAGTCCATGACTACCACAATTGCCAACACAACTGTGATAGTAATAAGACAAATAACTTGAAAGAAAATCTTATCAAAATCATTACTTGGGTTTTGAGCATAGTTCTTGACCACCAGTCTTGCCTTAAACCTCTCAACATTATCCTTAGAGTTTTTCTTCAATTTGTACACACGGCAACTTCCAATTGCTTTCCGTCCCTTAGGTAACTCAACAAGATCTTAAGTCTTGTTTTCTTATAAAGATACCATCTCCTCTATAGTACATTGCCATCTATTTGAATAGGTGGACTCATAAGACTCTTGGTAGGAAGCAAGCTCATGCTCTTCTATTAAAGCAATAGAGGCACTAACAATATTAGTTCCAAGCCTGAAAGATGTGATATATTTATCATACCTCACAAGTGGTCGAATGACCCTCCTAGGACATGCTGAATCAACTAGTGTCTCGACATGTTGGCTATACCCATGAGGTTAATGAGAAGTCTCCAATCCATGCTCACCATATACCACTCTATCATCAAGTTGAATATTATTGAATGCATCATGCTTTATTAAAATTTTCTTTTTTTCCTGCAATGTAATTGTCTCCTAAAAATAATTTTTATTACAAAAAACATTTCAGCTAATAATAATTTTATGAGCAGCAAGATCCTACAATTTGTACCCTTTTATTCTTTTTGCATAGCCAAGAAATATACATATCTTAGAGTTTACATCAGGTTTGGTACATTTCTCCCTTGGAATCCAAACATATGCATCATAACCAAATATATGGAGAAAAAAATAATCAAGAGGCTTACTAGACTAAATCTCTTCAGGAATCTTTAATCCATGAAAGATTGTAGGTCTCTGTTTACCAAAAAATAAGTTGTGCTTATAACTTTAGCCTAAAATTTCTTGTCAAGACTTATTGTACTCAACATATTTCTAGCACATTCCATGAGAGTCTTGTTCATTCTCTCAGCAACACTATTCTACTGTGATGTCCCAGGAACTGTCAAGTACTACTTGATCCAATATTCATTGCAAAATATTTCAAATTTCTTTGAACAAAATTCTCCTTTATTATTAGTATGAAGATATTTTATTTTTAATTCTATTTTATTTTTAATTCTATTTTATTTTTAATTCGAGTTTTGAAAAGCTTAAACTTTTTAAATATACTTGATTTTCTCTTAAGCAATAAATCCACACCTTTCGAGAATGGTCATCAATAAAAATAATAAAGTAAGAATTACATCCCAAAGAAATTAAAAGTGCTTTCCAAATATCAGAATAAATCAATTCAAGAAAATCCCTACTTCTATTATGAGACAAAAAGAAGGAAAGTCTACACTATTTTCCAAATAAATAAGCTTCACAAAAATCCAAAGATACAAACTAATAACCATGAAGAAGATCTCTGTCTGAAAGTACGTGAAGCTGTGCTTGATCATATGTCCTAAACACCTATGCCAAATGGTGGGAAACTCTGACTTGATGCTAGTAACAATAGCTTCTCCCACTAAAGTATATCCAATCAACTTGTAAAGTTACCAACCAACTCTCCCTTAACCACCACCATGTAATCTTTGACAATTTTCAACTAAAGCTTCTCTTCGGTGAATTTTATACCATGCTCAATGGATGTCCCTAAAGATAGAAGACTCTTTTGGAGTGCTGGGACATATCTAACATCTAAAATCATATGAATACACCTAATGAATATTTTGATATGCACATCTCTTACTCCAATGACAAGGCACTCGATCACCATTGTCTCCTATATAAACAACATCATCTTGGCATGGTTTGTAAGTATGAAACCACTCCTTACGAGAAGTCATGTGAAATGATATGCCTAAATCAAGAACCCACAGATTATCTCCAATCCCCTTTCAATAAATGATGCATCCCTATCTTCAGATATAGTAGAACCAGTATCTACCATATTTTTTTGGGAATTACTAGACTCGGGCTTATTCTCTCCACCTCCCTTTCTCAATCTATAATATTTCCTTGCATGCCCTGATTTACTACAACTCCTACACTTTACCTTTTTCTTTGCATTGGACTTTGATTTAGATTTCCTCCTACCACATGATCTCTCTCCATGAACCTTCATCATGCTACTATTACATTAGCTGATAAACTTTGATTTGAGTTATGCCTTAATTCTTTAATGAGAAGTGCTACTATAATAGATTCCATTTCTCTCTTGGCTAAGATTCATGATCATATTATCCCAAGAATCTAACATAGAATAAAGCAAAAGGCTAGCTTTTTTCCATCATTAATTTTAATATCAAGGGTCATAAGCTTACTAATTAAAAAATTGAAGTAGTTGATATGCTCTTGAACCAATGCTCTGCCTTTCATCTTCAGGTTGTATAAGCTTTTAAGAAATCTATTGTTTACTAATGACTTTTCTTCATAGATGCTTTTTAATTTCTTTTATAACCCTTTAGCAATTGTCTTAATATTGATAATAAAAAGAATAGTATCCTCCAATACTAGGAATAAGTTTGCCAAAGCCATCTCATATTTCTCTATAAACTACTTATATGGCATTCCTTCTGGCTTGTCTTCTTTATCTAGAAAGGTGATTGAGCACCTATTTTTCACTAGCACCGCATGCATCTTAAGTTTCTATAGTACAAAATTTGTATCATCAAAGCATGGGATCTCCAACTTGATTGTATTTTTTTTTGCCATCATAGTTATATTGTACAAACTTTCTTACGAACTTTAGGTTTTCATACTAATTGTTGAAATTATAGGATCTTGCATAGAAAACTTAAAAGAAAATATAAACTATAAAAAAAGTAAAGTAGATGAGAGGTAGAGAAAGAATATAAAGAATTTATGAGGTTTAGACGATAGTGTATCATTCATACATCACTGGGCAAGACCTCCATATGCGTATTTTATTGATCATAGTAGGAAACAATTATAAGAAGAAAACAACCTCTAATTTCTTATCCTTCTCTCTCTATAATTAGAATAAGGTTATAGAACCCAAGTTCCAATAATATAAGAAAACACCAGTAGAGAGTTAGAACCATCCCTTAGATGCTTCCTACAAGAATAAAGGTAATTGACATATATATAAACAACTCTTGTTAATTTTGACAAAACCTAGAACTATATCCTTCTTGGACAAGGACTACAATTATCATCCATGTTAGACAAGGACTACACATATTTCTATACTTCTTCCTATGGGACAAGGACACCCCATATTACTTGTGGGTGGTGACTTCATCAACTAAAACATACCAAGATGAAAGAAAATTTTCAAACCCTTATCTTAATGATTGAGGCTATGAATGGGTCAAGTTCACCCATGACCTGATCCAACCTACGTAGACCCGATCCAACCCATTTTAATGGATCCAGGTTAGGTCTTAGAATTGGACCTATTCCATTTGTTGGTTTGAGTCTGGGTTTACTGAATTCAGACACGACCAGACTCGACCTATAAATATTGTTATGATCCAAAATTATTTGGATCTTTATATTGTAATTTAAGACTTATATGAAACTTATTTTTAAATAGATTTATAATTATTTTTATTTTTAACTTTTTTGAGAGCAATATTATTTGTTGTCTATTTTGTGGTTAATAATAATTGACTATATAATAATTAAAATATAGTTATTAATATTTGATCAGAACCCAATCTAAATCCAAATTTTTAGATTAGAATCGATTAGTCATGGACCGATTCAATCTGAATGACCCGTTGGATCGAGAACTTTGACCATGGACCCAACTGACCCGACTTGATTTTCTTTTGGATTAGATCTAGGCCTAATATTAGAACCCAACAAAGAACCAGGTCAGGTTGGGATCACTTATGACCTGGTTCGATCCAAACCATTTTCTTCCTTTACTACAAGAAAAAAGATTATTAGTGACAGCTAAATATCTTCGCTAATACTCGATTTGTCATCGCTAATAGTCTGTTGGATAAATTCCTGTTACAACTAATTATTATTAGTGATGAGTTTCCAAATCATCGCTAATGATGGTTATTAGAAATGGTGTTAGAGACGATAATATACTATTCCTAATAATATTTTTATTTTTTAAAATAATTTAAAAAATATTAATGACCAAAAAAATTTATCAGTAAAAAATACCGTCGATAATAATGATTTAGCAATGACATATTCTATCACTAATATCGTCGCTAATAATTTTTTAATTTTTTAAAAGTAGTAATTAGTTTGTTAAAAATTTAATTTTAATGATAATAATAAACAATTAGAATTCTTAAGTAATATTAAAAATAAAATAATAATTAATAATCATTATTATAAATAAAAAACTTAATTATACTATATTAATTAAGATGACATTTTGAATGCAAGATGTCACCTCTGATCATTCTCATTCTCCCATATTTTGTCTCTAATTATGGGATATGAACTCAGAATCCCGGTAACCTTTTCATATCATTTGATATATTCTATCATCAACTAATAAGTAAAGATAGATCCTATCTCATTCAAGAATTATTTTAATTATATAAATTAATTATAATAATCAAACGATTCGCAATAAGGATCAAAAAAAAATTATATAGCATTTTTTCTTAGTTCTCCCCACATGACTGAATATGTATGAAAAGAACTAAAAAAAATAATGTCCAAAATTTTTATCAAACCCCCAGCATCCTATTTCATCATTATAACTGCTTATAAAATTATTTATAATTCCTAAACTATACAAACTGGATAATCAATCGACTAATGTACATAATTCTCCCATCTGTATAAAAATATATAAGTATATGAATGCTGTAAAATATGTATATTAGTTAATTAACGAGTCTATAATTCTATGCAATGTAAATTTTGTAAAAATAAAAATACCAAATCAATTATTTAAATTAACAAAAAATTATAAAACATGAATTCATAAATAATAATAGTTTATATATATTAAAATATAAAAATATTATAAAATAAGAACTCATCAATAACCATGGTTCATATAGAATAAAACATGATAATACAGGAGGATGACGATAATCACATAAAGGAGGATGATGACTAAACAATTTTTTTAAAAGGCCCATAAATAATTACAAAACTCTTTGCCTCATCTGCAATGACAGGATCACTTATACAACTCAAAATGATATTCTAGATGCCTTGAGATATGAGGGTGGTAATACCAAAAGCCAGTTTCTGCTAGAAAAGAAGCAATACAATAAAGCATCCTCTTTATCACTCTATCCTTTAGCCAGCAAGGGAAGTAGCTATGTAGCCAAAGCATCGACCATTTTTAATATCTTTCATTTCAAGATGAGCATCCATTATCATGTCTTGGCACTTAAGGGATCTTAGGATCTCAACTTGTATTCAATTTTCTAGACCCGAATCTCATGCATGCAGGACACTTGTCCATGCACACCTAATTAAATATTTTAATTAATAATTAATATAATTATTTTATTAAATAAATAATTAAGAAATAACTAATAAATTTATTTAAAAAATAATGAATTATTTATTTAAGTAAATAATCGATTAATTATTTAAATAAACAACTAATGAATGAATTAATTAATTAATATATAGGTAATTAATTGAAAAATAAATAATTATTAAATAGCTAATTAATTAAGTAAGCAACTAAGTAATTTATTAAATAAATAACTAATTATTAAAAATTAATTTATTTAAAAATAACTAATTATTAAATGATTAATTAATTAAATAAATAAGAAACTAATTAATTAAATAATTAATAAATTAATAAATAATTATTCAATAAAATAAATAACTAATTAATTATAAAAAATTTTGGTGATAGTTATTATTATCGCATCACCATTGCTAATACTCACATAATAGGTTGGCAACGGATGGCGGATCCAACGATGCGAAAGGAGGCATGGAAATGGCAACACCGATTCGAAATGGCGGCATGGGGATGCCATTGCAGGAATTGATCGGACGCTAAGCTCGATGGTGGGAGGAAATAAGGAAGCATGGGAGCACGATGGCAATATAGGTTGCGATGAGAGTGGATGGAGAGGTGTCGAGAGGGAGGGGGCGTGGGAGATCAGTGCCGGCACAAGCACTGGTGGGATTTGGAAGGAGAGGCACCAGACGAGGTGAGGTGTCGGAGCTCAATGCAGGTAAGGTGCCGATGGGAGCAGGAAGGAGAGGCCATAGGTAAGGTGCGGATGGGAGTAGGTAAGGTGCTGATGGGAGCAAGAAGGTAAGGTGCTAGGGGGATCCTTGGTGGTGGTACCGACATTGACGGTAGTGGGAAGGAGGGAAGCCATAGGGGGAGGGGACCTCGATGGTGGTACTGACATCGATGGAAGTGGGAAGGAGGGAAGCCACAAGAAGAGGGGAGGAGTGGGAGCTCACCGGTGGGAATAGGAAGGAGGGGCACCATGGTGGGGAGCATGGGAGCTCACTGGTAGGAGTGGGAAGGATAGAAGCTGCAGGGGGAGGGGAGGCATGGGAGCTTACTGGCAGGAACGGAAAGGCCAGAAGCTGCATGGGGGATGGGAGGCGTGGGAGCTCGTTGGTGAAGGGGAGGGGGCGACGGAAGACAAATAGCCATGGAAAAGGGGAGAGAGAAGATGAATAGCTAAGCGGGAAGAGGTAAAAATGATCATGGGGGAGATTTTAAGAGAGTTATTAACGACGGCAGATTGCTGTTGCTAATTCTTTAAATACTGTCAATAATACATATTATAGTGATAGCACAATGTGCATAGCTAATATTTATCAGAAATATTTAAAATTTTGTTACCACTATTAGCGATAGCATTTGATAAGAATGTCGTTGCCAATATTTTTTCTCAAAATAAAATTTATTTTAATTTTAATACTTATTAGTGATAACTACTTACCATCGCCGGTAGCACATAAGCTATCGAAATAATAATTATTTTCAAAAAAATAAAATCCTTTAAGATTTTAAAAGTTATTAGCAACGGCAAATAAAATGCGTTTGCCATCACTAATATCCGAGATCCAGTTTCTAATATTATTAATAATGATGATTTTTACTGTCAATTTTTTCATTATTATATATCATTATTAGCTGCAGCTAAGTAGCTATTGCTAATAGCTTTGAATTTTCTTGTAGTGCCTATTAATCATCATATAGCTGCAAGTTCTTTATAAAACCAAATGCCTTTTAACAACTTGTATTTTTTTTTCCACCAAGGAAAACTACTTGTACTTTGATTTGGGGAGGAATTAGGGCATGGAGGATCTCGCTGATTAATTATGATTCAGCGAGCTAAAACAGGTGGTCCCATACAAGGACTCTAAAAACTCTCACTCTTTATTTTAATAGTGACCTTAGGGTTTATATAGGGTCTTGAAAAGGATGCTTAATAAAGATGGATTTAATTGTTAATGACATAGTTTATCCCTTAGGAATCTAATTGCCCATTTAGTTTTTAACAAACATGGATTTAGTAGTTCATCAGTCAAACCTGGACTTGTAAACCATTTAGTTCCACGTAGCTCCGAAAAGAATTCTTAATAAACAAGGAGTTAGTCTTTAATGACAGCTCATCCCTTACGGAATTTAATTGTCTATTTCATCGGTCAAACGGGAACTTGTGGACGATTTGGGTCCACACAGCTAGAAACCTTTTTTTTAATTTTTTTTTCAACAATAATTGTTCCAGCTATTGCATGCTTTGAAGAGGTTCTAACTCAAACCTTTATCTTTATATATGAAGAGTGTTCCAATCTCAAAACCGCGACTTTCAAATTTAAATGAAGCAATTTTTTTGAGCATAATATGCCAAGCTTTTCTTATATGAAGGGAAATTCTACTATAAGCATTTGGTTCCCTCTCAAGGATCCAGGATAAGGCAGCCAGCCATTCGGGCCATGACTTTTAGGATACATAGATCAGCTTGTTGATTCCTAAAATGTCCTTGTCACGAGGTTAACCTTAGAATTTGGAGCATCAGGAATATCTCCGACACTAAGGCGCTGTTTGGATAATCTCATACAATCAAACAGGATTTGCAAGAATACAGGATAAGTCGGGCCGATAATCGTAGTATTCAGAGGAGTTATTCTTTTTCGAGTCCGCTGGCCCGAATTCTATAAAAATATATATATATCTCACCGATTTTTTTTTTTTTTTTTTTTTTTCTTTTCTTTTCTATACCATGGAAGAAATCCAGTTGACATGAGCTGAACCATATCTCATATTCTATAATACTATACATAATCTATGGCTATGCACATGGTTGGAAATATGTTTACTAAACGGATCGGGCGCCATTCTTGTAATATTTTCAGTCCAATACTGCAGGAATATCGGAACAAATCTTAAGAATATATGTCACCCTTTACTCTAGCCATGCACGAATTTTCCAGCTAGTTGGATTAGAATTTGATGCATGTCAATTGCTGGAAGCAGCTTCAAGATTCGTGTGCCCTTGGATAAAGAAGGTATCATATTCCGTATGCTATGCTCCTTCTTAAGAATATGTTCCATTTACTCCGAAAGAGGTTATGAATAAGAGGGCATAATTATCAGTACCAGAATTATTATTTAGTGGACTGTCCAATTCATAGCCTACCGTGGCCCAAGGTTGTAGAGATTCCTTACAAGCAAGCCCATAGAATCACATGTCCATTTCATGGCGGGAATTTAGAATAATGGCCATGCTTTGATGATGCAAGAGCCTGGTCTTATGAATGCCGTGCTCCCTATATTCCCGTCGCAGTAAGAGCTTGTCTAGATATATGGAGTGCTTTGCTTTCAAGTTTAATGGGCCTGCTTGCTTGATTCCAGTTATATTCTATTCCCGAGAAAAAAAAAAAAAAAGGTTATCAGACTTACTATTAAAAAAAAAAAATAGAAAAGAATGTAGCTACACAAATTTTTTTCTTTTTTATTTTTAAATATCAAATTGCATGCACATCCATTTTAGTCAAAATGTTCCTTAATCATAGCATTGTTCTTTATATATATATATATATATATATATTCATCGAAGATATGGTTGGATTGTAAATTAAAATTCTTATTTCGCAGCATGATTCTTGGTTTCTGATTTCTGAGCAGGGAGTTTGTTTGCTTCTTATATATCTCTATTCTCATTTTATGGTAGCATTTTTCAAGATCTTGATGGACAAGAAAACAGTAACAACCGGTGCCATGACCATACTCGAGCATCTATTTTGCAAATTGGCTAAAAACTCCGCGAATCCATGATGTAGCACTCATTTGGTGAACGTCACAAGCACGTCCAAGAATCATTTATTGCAAACATAACACAGACCTTATATCCTCTGATCTACCATTACGTGGCCTTCTTCTTGTAGAAGATAGCACTGGATATAATATTTTAAACTCAAACCATCTCTTGAAAATATCTTCTAATCTATAACAGTTTATCACCATGGGACCTCATGAAAACCGCAAATTTTTTTTCATGCCCATTCCTATGAAATTATTTACCATAGCATTTTATTTTATTTTATTTTTCGAATGACATCCAAGATTGAACCCCGACCTCCCTTCTAGGGCAGGACCTTAGGGGAGATTGGAAGAGGTTCCAATTAACCGAGCTAATTAACAGTCGTTGTCAACCCAACGAGTCTCAAACTATATGGGCAAGTCATATATAGGTTGGAAACCTACGCTTGATTGTCATATTGGGTTGAGGTCTAACCCAAGTTGGGCATGTCTTAGCCCTTACCAACACGTAAAATTTAACCTCATAATGTCTATTGAATTAATCCGGACTAATCCACCACAGCCATGGACTGTTCGATAGCCGAAATACCGCAAAAGAGTTGAGATGTAAGTAACAAGATAACGATGGCAACTACTCATCAGAAAATAAGGAAACCATGATAGGGATATGGTTTATGTTGGCTAGGAGGGAAACAAGTCATGTGTACTAGCATTATCTTGAAGATTCTTGCCTCCACTCGCAATACTCTACCAAAATGGGTGAAATGTGCTCATATTTATTTATGCGCCTTGGTGGATATCTTTTTATCCCAGCCATAATATGCATATATATATATATATATATTCCAATGACATCGGTTTCTTGTAGTTATCTAGAAGGCAAGTTTGGAAGGAGGAGATGCGGGCCTATCAAGATAGCATACTTCGATGTTAGTGAGATTCCTCCTGATTACACCGTCCTTTAGAGTCTTGTCCCTTAACCCGTCCATATAATAAGAGTATTGTAGCATTGGATATGGTCTCGTGACATCTATTTTTGTCTCGGATTCTGAGATCCCTATGTTGATATGATTCCATTAATTGGATGTTGGGGGCCATGGGGCCGGGATGCTGCTTCTCTTTTTTGCTACGTGAAAACTACCGGATTGCATGTCAAGAGAAGAAAGTAGGGAAGGGCCTAAAACAAAATAGAGGTTAGTTCTCACAAGACTGTCAGGCATCAATTATTTCCATGCGGATAATGAACTAAATGTGGATGGGTCACCTTTGCATTGGGCCATCAGGCCCACAGCCAACAGGAAGAAGCCAGACATGCCAGATGAGTCGGATAACTTCATAAGAACGACAGTTTAATAGGAACAAAAAGAGGGACGGACAGCTAGTTTCTATGGTAACATTGAATGGATGGATGGATGCCTGCCTGCTTGCCCTGGACACTACCAGTAACGGGTGCATCCAATGCAAGCAAAACGGAGAGTTGTGATCTCAGGATCTAAATTTTTTTTATAAAATTTTACGTTAAATTGTAATGCTAGTTTTGATTGTTTACTAAAGATGAGAAGACACCTCAAATGTTTAGTCGATGATGCCTAGGAGATGATTTAAGATCGTAATGTTTGTAGCATCGTGCATACTCATGCAAGCAACTGAAATCCCGAAAGTATTCTTTATTATTATTATTATTATTATTATTATTTTAGGATAAGAGGAGGCTCATAGGAACCACCTGATTTTAATCAAAGTAGGAAAACAGGTTACATTGAACTAGTGTACAAAATATTATTGAAACTGCTTAGTCTCGAGAAATAATTGGACCATCAATTATGAGACCAAGCAAGGAGGAGACGGGCACCGACTAATGATTATCCCAATAACCGACTAAGTAGTAGCTGAACACTAACTAAGGTTCCTCCCGGTAGCTGACCGAGCGAAAGCTGGCTAAGTTAGCTACTGCACCGAATAAGGTGCAAAGCTCTACATCAAGGATTGTAAGTGGCCGGACCCGACTGCAATATCTTTTTATGCGCATCTATCAAATAAATATTCGGTCTCGATTAATTATCTAGCCATACTTAGTCAGGGGTGACTAGATGCAATATCTAGACTTTCTCTTGATACCAAGCAAACCATCATAATACTCAAAATCTATAATGCCCGAGTAAGGTAGCAAAATAACTTTCAGCTATCTTTATGAAGGTTATGGCCAACAAGTTGCAACCATTTTAATAGAATAGTGATAGACAAGATCACCACATCAACCATGATTCCAATAAAAAAAATTTCAGAGAACAGGATCATATATCCTACCTGAAATTTGTTATACCTGTCAGAAAGCTCCACCTCCCTAATGGTATTCAATTATCCCGTCTAACTCCATAAATTGATAATAAGAGACCCCCGATGAAGGTAACATATTTTTACTCTCTCATTCTCATTCAGTCATCTTCCTCATCTTTGCTCTCAGTTCTGGCTGTTGTAGCCTACTTCACTCTTTTCTGACTTGAGCATTAGAGGGGGATCGAAATCCGATCCAAGAACTATTTTTGTAGGTCTCTGTTCAAGCACCACCAAGAGTGACACCACTTTTCCATTGAAGTAACCCGCAAGACCCTCAAGCACCGCCGGAGTTCTAGTGAAGACTGATTTGACGGTAATAGATTAACATGCTAGGTGGGGGGACTAATCTCAACAAAGAATATCTCATAGCTTGGAGTCTAATGGTGATCACTCGAGTGCTAGATGCCTCCACCAGCCATACCGGATACTCCATGTCATGAGGAGCAATCTAGCCAAGCATTGGAACCTTTTGCTCAGCTTCCATCACCGGTCACTTAGCAGAACTTGCTTGCTGCCTTGGCATAGCAAGTTTAGGCCCTGGCTATGATGGTGCAAGGACTGCAGTAGTAGCAACATTCTATGATGAAACAGCATCCACCAGAGGTCCCAGCAACCCCTACAACTACTGCTCATCTCAGCCATCGATCTCCAAGAGGGAGATCCGATAGAAGATTTTCAAATGATAAATTGGGAGAAACATGAAAGTTTACATCGATGATATACTAGTGAAGAGCCGAGTTGCCCAGCATCACATTACCAATCTAGAAGAGACTTCAACATACTCCACCACTTTCAGATAAAGCTTAATCCTAGCAAGTATGCATTTGGAGTAACCTCTAGCAAGTTCTTAGGATTTATGGTCTTATAGCATGAAATCAAATCTAATCCAGATTAAATTCAAGCCCTGTAGGAGATGGCACCACCCTGGCCAGTCAAAGAGGTGTGGCATTTAATAGGAAAGATCGTGGCTCTCAGTAGGTTCATATCAAGATTGGCTAAAAAGTGTTTGCCCTTTTTCAGATCTCTCAAACAACCAAAGAACTTTCAATGGATGGCTGAATGCTAGATTGCATTAGATGAGCTAAAGAGGTATATCGGATCTCCACCACTACTAAGCAAACCATAGCTAAATGAGGCCCTCTACCTCTACCTGGCAGTGTCAGAGCTAGCATTTGGGTCTGTGCTTGTTAGGTAGGAGGGTGCACTTCAGAAGCCTATCTACTATGTCAATCAAGTTCTACATGATGCCAAGACCAGATATGTAAAACTGGAAAAGGTAGTGTATGTGCTACTAATCTCTACTTGGAGGCTTCACCCCTATTTTCAGGCACACACCATGGCCATGTTCACCGACCTCCTTATAAGGTCGGTCTTTCTCTGACCCAATACCTCGGGTTAAGTTGTTAAGTGGGCCATCGAGTTGGAAGAGTTCAACATCAAGTACCTTCCCTAGCCATCAATAAAAGCTCATGTGCTTGGAGATTTCATTTTGGAGTACATCATACCTAAAGAACCCGTGCTCAACCTTGCAGGACCTAGGATGGAGCTTGGGGTCGAGGAGGTTAAAGTATGCAGGGTCCTTCAAGTCGATGGGTCTTCAAAAAATGCAGGTTCTGGAATAGGACAAGTTCTTACCAGTCCGAAAGGGGTAGTGGCAAAATATGCCTGTGCTTCAAATTTAAAGTCTCGAATAATGAGATTGAGTATGAAGCCCTAATCACGGGGCTGAAGATCACTAGGAACTTGAAGGTGTTGGGAATTGTGTCCCAAAGCTAATCATCTAGGCTGAGACGGTTGTACTATATCATATTTTGTATATGAATTCTTTAATAAATAAAAGTTATTTTTGGCTGTTCATCATATTTACATTTTTCTGAAATGAACTCTTGTATGATGGAGTACTTAGAACTACATTGTTTGATATAGAGAGAATATATCCAGTAGTTCTTAAACTGGTTCACAACCAAATGATACATTGTTATAGGACGACGATGTATCAAGTATAGGTTGTTGTATGTCATATTTATCGGTTGTCCTCTTAACCAAGGAGTGTGGAGACACTGGTGTGACATGCAAGTGAAATGTGTGCCATTTCACTGAATATGACCATCTACGGAGCTCTCTTCTATCAAAGGATTGCTCGTGAAGGGATATGGATATATGTGTCCCTCAGACCTGAGGTCACCATGGCAGCTTGCAAGCAACTCACTATATTTTGGTACCGGACTACCTGGATTTCTAATCCAGTGATGGAAGGTTTCTGGGTATAGTCAAGTACTTGAGGAGCAGTGGTGGATCAAGATGGAATTGACCTCTCCAAATAGTTTGGAGTGAATGACTCACTATGTCTCAATTCAGCAAAATCTTGGACATGATAGTTCTTGTAAGGAGTCACAAAACTTGTGAGATTGAGACATGATCTGGATAAACCAAATTAGGGTTGGCAATCTAACCCTAGGTCATCCTGAGCATTGTGAGGTCAAAGGGATAAATTATGCAGTAACCATATGCTAGAGGTTCTTATGAGGTGCTCTGCATTTTTGACCTATCCAGATATCGGGTATCATTGCTAGATGAGGACTTTGACTGGTACTGGAAATGTTCCACTGCTACTGACTTAGTGTTCGAACCTATGGGGTCACACACCATAGAAGATTTCTATTTGATCTTTTGGCTAATCGACGATTGAGAATCGTTTGACATCGCCGGAGGTCAATTTGATTGACCAGGTTCCTAGTGTCGATACTTGAAATTTTGCAGGTGTCGACATTTGGTGAAGTGTCGACACTTGGCAATTTTCGTAAGTCGACACTTCCTGTGACGAACATAATTCAAGAAGGATTTCGTGGAAAGATTTTAGGCAAGTTTTGACCTGATTTGAATTTCGAATTCAAACCAGTTTTGGCTCCAAGGCTATATGGTATGAAAGTCATACTTATCTTAATGGGTTGGACCCATTTGGTATGGCCTTGATCCTCTCCCCCATTCTCTCCCCTCATCTCTCCTCCTTCCTCTTTCTCCTTCTCTTGGCTGCAACTATAAATGAGGGTCATTGTATAGGCTACAAGGGTTACAAGTTACAACACTACTAGAGAGAAGATAGAGAAGGGTTCTGAGAGTTCTAGGGATTGGATGTGAGCAACCTAGCAGTCAAGCTAGGTCTTGGGAAGAGAGATTTTGGGAAGGGGTTCCTACTCTCCTCCTTATCTTCCTGGAAGAAGAAGATCGGCCAAGGATCCCGAAGAGCTAGCACTCCGAGGGAGTTGATCAGAGTCGAGCCCAGGTGTGGATATCCTGTAGAGGCCAGACACGTGTGTGGCTCGAGCACCCTCCTTCTTACAACACTTCCACTACTTCTCTCTTGGTATAAAGGTATGGTACTTTTATATTTACTATTTTTCTTGCTTTGATGTTATATGCATGCTAGGTCATTATGCTAGATTCTGTTATGGACAGATCGATAGATCGTTTAGATCTATCTACCGAGCCTTCCGCTGTGCATGATTTAAAATTATTTTAAAATGTATATCTTTCTGCCTTGTTTTCTTGCATATTATATGCTAGGTGTAGGTATTTTTCACCTTCAATGGTATCAGAGCAATAGGTTCTTTTTTGTAGTATAATGATTCTAGCATGCTAATAACATCACTTCTTAAGTACTTGGATTGAGTGCTTCACCATGGCCATCCGATCATAGGAGAAAAGTAAGACTGCAAAACCCTCACTTCCCATTCAATGGGGTCTCTTATGGCGTGTAGGGGTGTCGCTGTGATTGACTCTTAAAAAGGAAAATAAGAAGAAAGAAGATTGTAGGTTAAAAATGTTTTAATCTAATGATCAAAAACAACTTTAGATAAGATCTAAAATGATTGTTTTGATCTGTTTTGATTGAATGTTTGGAGAAACATTAGATTTGAAATCACTGTTTTTTCATTGTCTCAGGCTATGAGTCGACACTTGGCCTTTGAAGTGTCGACTCATAGAAAAATTTTCTGAGATATGATTTATGTTTTTCTTCTGAGACAGGTTGAAGTGTCGACACTTATCCCTGAAGTGTCGACACTTGACCCTGAAGTGTCGACACTTGACCTTCGAAGTGTCGACACATGAGCGTGTCCAGAAAACAGATCGTTCTGTTTTCTTTTTCCTGTCTCAGGCCTTGAGTCGACACTTGCTCCTGAAGTGTCGACACTTAGGATGAAAATTTCTGAAATATAGTGAATTCAAATTTTGATTTGTTGTAAAATTATTTTACATGATAAATTAAAATTGTTTTAATTTATTTGAGACTATTGAACTTAATTAAGAATTAAGAATGACTAATAACTCTAGGATTATGATTCAAAAGATTTTAAGTTATTTCAATAAGCCTTAAGGGTCATGGGTTAGCTTCTATTATATCCTTAATTTGGTTAGACCTAAGTTTAGATGCATTGGACTAATTAGATAACTAATCTAATCAAATGTTGAGCTAGGATTTCTTCTCTAGATCTATCTAATAGTTAGATTGATTAGTCCATAATCTAAATGGACCTAATTTGTGGCTCAGTCAAAAGCTCGAGTCTTTAGGCTAGTCTAATCGAGTTTGATGAACTAATTGGTGTCGAGATAAGTTTGGCATTGTGATTATGGTTCTTTAGGGCTACCTCTTATCTGACCAACTCTGTTGGTGTCTAAGGCAAGATGGTTAATGGCAGAACCTAATCCATGATCTCACTTACCTGGCCAATGTGGTCAATCAGGATTGGTTAGATAGCTCATTGACTCGTGTTAACCCTTGTCACCCAAGGTTAATCAGTCTTGACTGATTTTAGATGCCCATAGATCATTTATTATGTGTAACCCTTCTAGATTGCTGATTTGGTCAGTGGGAGATTGATCCATGTCTTCTCATCTCTTCATCTATCACATTATTTAAAAATTCTCTAAATTATTAGATCCTTAAAAGAACAAAGTTATAGGGATAACCAAGTCCCAGCCTCCCATTAAGTGGGATAGTAATGTATCCAATAGTTGGATGTTCATTGGTAGATCCAAAGATCGGGTATTCATTGAGCTATTGGAATTGTTGTTCCTAATATGATGGCTTAGTGCGACTCTCTTAATGGTGGTCAGGTGGGCCGGTCAAAGTCGGGCTTGACCATTCGTTAGTTAGAAGTATTGAATTTTGTCATGTTAATGGTTGGACCTAACCAGGACCTTCAATAGGAGGCCCAAAGGTCGATTGAAGTGATCCTTGGGGCAAAACCCAATTACTAGAGGTTACTTGGAGAAGTAATTGATTAAAGAACCTACCTTTAGATACGCATGGATGGGCCGGCCAAAGTCGAGCTCATGTGTTGTCTATTGGACACTAGTACCCACTAAGGAATTAAAGTAATTTCTCGGATTGAAAGTAGAGGCTACCAATCTGAGCAAAATAGTGGGAGGGACCTTTAGACTAAAGTCCATGTCTTTAGGTTAATAATTCATATACACAAATTAATTTTGGTTTTCCTTTCAGATGTTTTTCAACCTGTCACTCCAGTCTCTTCTCAACAACGAGAATCTCAATGGACCTAACTCGATAGCTGGTATCGAAGGCTCAGGATTGTCCTAGAGCATGAATGGATCCTGTATGTGATATCGGATCTGGCACCTGAGATCCTTACTGCCACTGCTCGGGGTTCTGTCAGAGACACTTATCAGAAGTGGCTCTCTGACATGACCACTATTCGATGTATTATGTTAGCAGCGATGAATGACGAGTTCAATCGCAAATTCGAGGAAGCCCAGCCGGAAGAAATCCTTCAAAGGTTGAAGGAGTCTTTCGGGATACCAGACGATGTTGAGAGGTACAAGGTCTCCTGTGCTATCTACAATGCACGGATGCATGATGGGACCTCAGTCACTGATCATGTACTGTTTATGATCGAGATGATTGAGCACCAGGGCAAGCTCGGCTGTCCCTTGCATGAACAGCTTGGAAAATATGCGATTTTGAATTCTCTCCCCTCCTCCTATATAGACTTTCTTGATCATTACAGAATGAATAAGCTTGCAGTCAACTACCATGGTCTGTTGGGCTTGCTGCAGACTTATGAGAAAGACCACCAGTTGAATAAAGGGGTGGTGAATCTAGTGGGAGGTTTTTTAGGAGGGCATCATCCCTTTAAGAAATGGAAGAAGAAAAAATAATAAAGGAAAAAATGTGCTTAGTGCTTCTAGGCCCAGTCAGGCCAAGAAAGTGAAGGCTGATCAAAGCCAGGCAGAGTGCTTCTTCTGTAAGAAGCGGGGTCATTGGAAGAGGAACTGTCCTCTTTACATTGCATCCCTTGACTCGAACGGGTCCACGAAGAGAAAGCTGCAGGATGGTCCTGGACAAGATATTTATATGATAACACCTTGTAATTTCTCTGTTTGAGAGAATACTAACTGGGTATTGGATACAGGAAGTCCAATTCATATTTGTAATTATTTGTTGGGACTTCAAGTTAGTAGAAGATTCGAGGACGACGAGAGGTTCTTGAACGTGAGAAATGGAAGCCAAGTTCCAGTTTTGGCATTGGGAGTCCCTAAACTTATTTTCGAGTCTTGTACTATTATTTTGAACGAGTATCATTTTTGTCCTTCTTTTATTTTGAATGTCATTTCTGTAGGCCAGTTGGTCGTGTATGGTTATGAACTATTAATAAAGAATGACATTTGCAAAATCATTTTGAATGGTTTTGTAATTTTGAATGGACAAATGCGTGATGACATCTAAGTACTATCGCAACCTGTTAATGTAATGTACACGTCTAGCAAACGCCCTAGTATTGATAATATCAGCGAAGTGTACCTATGGTATTGTAGGCTATGTCATATTAATAGGAACATGATAAATAGGATAAAAATCGAGGGTCTCCTCGATTTTAGTGAAGATAGTTCACTTCCAACCTGTGAGTCCTGTCTTCTTGGAAAATTGACAAAGTCACCTTTTACTGGAAAAGGTGAATGGGCCAATAAAATTCTAAGTCTGATACATACTGATGTATGTGGACCTATGAATGTTAATACCAGAGATGGGTACGGTTATTTCATTACTTTTACAGATGACCTTTCGAGGTATGGTTATGTCTTCTTGATGAGACATAAATCTGAATCGTTTGAAATGTTTAAACGATATCGTAATGAATTAGAAAAATAAATTGAAAAGTGTATCGAAACCCTTCGATCCAATCGAGGTGGTGAATACCTTTCCGACGAGTTTTTGACATATCTCGAGGAGAATAGGATTCTCTCTCAGTGGACACCTCCAGGGATACCTCAATTAAATGAAGTGTCTGAGAGGAGGAATCGAACCCTGTTAGACATGGTTCAGTCCATGATGGGCTTTGATTCTCTGCTGATATCCTTTTAGGGATATGCTCTAGAATCAGCCTGTTACCTTCTGAATAGGGCTCCAAGTAAGTCCGTTAGTAAAACACCATATGAGATGTGGATTGGACGTAAATCGACACTTTCACACCTTCGGGTCTGGGAGTGCCCGGCTTATGTAAAATATTTGGAAACGGACAAACTTGGACCTAGGTCTGATCGGTGCCTATTTATTGGGTATCCAAAAGAGTCTAAGGAGTATTACTTCTACTTAGCTGAGGAACAAAAGTTGTTCGTCAGTCTTAGGGCTATCTTTTTGAAAAAGGAGTTTCTTGGTGAAGGGACTGTAGTCGCTATGATTGAACTTAGTGAAGTTCAATAAGTAGAAGAACCGACATATTTAAGAGACAACATAGAACTGGCTGTGATTATATCACACCTTGAGCCCACTCAGAAACCATTAAGGAGATCCGGTAGAGTACCGAGTCGACCGGATAGATACTATGGTTTCATGGTCCGGGATGGTGATCCCATTGAACTCAATGAGAATAATGAGGATCCGATCACCTATATGGATGTGTTACAGAGGTCCGACTCTGAATCATGGCTAGGAGCTATGAAATCCGAAATGGAGTCCATGGAGATCAACAATGTATGGACATTGGTTAATCCACTTGAAGAGATAAAATCCATTGAGTGCAAATAGATTTTCAAAAGGAAAAGGGGTGCAGACGGACAGGTAGAGACCTATAAAGCCTGTCTAGTTGCCAAGGGGTATCGTCAACATTATGGTATTGACTATGATGAAACGTTCTCTCCTGTGGCAATGCTCAAATCCATTCGGATTATGCTTGCTTTAGCAGCACACTTTGACTATGAAATCTGGCAAATGGATGTCCGAATAGCTTTCTTGAACGGTGAGCTGGAAGAGAAGGTGTATATGATATAACCCGAAGGGTTCACATCCACAGACGAGTCAAAGGTGTACAGGCTTCAAAAGTCCATCTATGGACTGAAGCAAGCATCAAGGAGTTGGAATATGCGATTTGATAAGTGTATCAAGTCGTATGGCTTCGTTAGGAATAGAGAAGAACCTTGCATTTACAAATGGGCTAATGGTTCTATGATTGTATTCCTTGTGTTATATATGGATGACATTTTTTTAATCGGGAATGACATCCCAGCACTACAAGGAATAAAGGTCTGATTATAATCTCAGTTCTCTATGAATGACTTGGGTGAAGCCTCTTACATACTGGGTATGAAAATCTTGAAAGGAAAACTAGTAGCGAGCATGCTTTCTATTTTAAAACTTTTTCAAAATAACATGCAGCGGAAGTATGATAAAAGGATTAACATTTAATCTAAGCATGCTTTTAGAATTATTCTATGCTACTTAGCCCAAGATCTTGCATGAATGATTACTATAAACTATGAAATCATGAACTCATGCTATGAACATTTCAAAGCAACATATCTATATATGTAAAACCATACCTCGTATGAAGTGGAGGCGTTCTCCGCTGCAAAAGATCCAGGAGGAGGAAGAAGAACTCTGCTTAGCCGCACACGTGTCCGGCCTCTACAGGTGGTTCACACCAGGGCTCTTTCAAAATCTACTTCCACTCCAAGTGCTAGCTTGTTGTGGAACGATTTGATCGGAACTCCTTTTTCTTCTTTCGATGCCGGACTCTCCGAATGAATGAAGAAACTCAAGAGGTGGAGAATGAGTGGTTGAAACCTTTCCCAAACACTCAATCCTAAGACCTAGATCACTAGGTACAAATATGCATACTTCTTTCCAAAAATCTCACACCCATAAAACTAGAACTTTTCCTAGCTTCTTCCCTTTCTTCCCTTTTATTTTTCCAGCATTTCTTTGATGAATTTTCTCTTATTTTCGTCCTCCCATTTCAGCCCATTATGTAGATGGTGAGGGAGAGGGAAAGTGGGGAGTTATGGGTGATAATAGAGTGGTAATGGGTAGTTATGGGAAGTTATGGTCATGGGAAGTTACATAACTCCCCAAAACTGAATTTGAACTTATTTAAATTCAGATTAATGTGTTAATTGATTTCAGTTCATAACTGAAATCAATTGGGTCAAGTGTGCATACATTGGGTTCAACCCAATTGGACCTAAACCTAATTTTGAACCAAATCCTATTTGATTCGTTCCAGATTTTTATAGCTCAATCAAATTGGGCTATCAAGTAATCACATTACTTAATTCACCTCCATGCATCACCAACTATTAGTGAAAATTTTATGTCATAACCTTTTGTGACATCAAGTGTTTACACTTGCGAAATCAACAAGTGTCGACACTTTCAAGAATATCAAGTGTCGACACTTTCAAGAATATCAAGTGTCGACACTTGGGTAAAGAAAAATACTTTTCCTTTGTGAGTCCACGAACGATTCCCAATCGTTCTCCGATCACTAGATCAAGTAGAAACCCCTATGATGTGTGACCCCATAGGTTCGTACACTAAGCCGGTAGCACTGGAACATTTCCAATACCAGTCAAAATCGCCATTTAGCAATGACACCCGACGTCCGGATAAGTCGAAGTTGCAGAGCAACAATCAAGAACCGAGAGATATGGAAACTTAGTAATTAATCCCTTTGACCTCAATGCTCAGGAAGACTTAGGGTTAAACTGCCCAACCCATAAAGTCCATCAACAATGTGTCTCAATCTCACAAGTCCTATAACATATTACAGAGACTACCCTGGCCAAGATTTTGCTAAATTGAAACACAGTAAGATATCTGCTCCAAACACTTTGGAGGGGTCAATCCCATCTTGATCCGATCACTGCTACACGAGTACTTAACTGTATCCAGAAACCTTCCATCCCTTGATTAAAAATCTAGATAGTCCAGTACCAAAGTATAGTGAGTTGCTCGCAAGCTATCATGACGATCTCATGTCTGAGGGATAACTACGTCCATATCAAAACTCTAGGCAGAAAAAAGTACAGATGGGTCACGTTCGATGAAATGTCAAACACAACATCTGCATGCCATACCAGTATCTCCACACTCCTTGGTTAAAAGGATAACCAACGACTATGGCACACAACGACCTATACTTGATATACTATTATCCTAAAATAAGTTTATCATTTGGTCGCGAACAATTTTAGGACTATATGATATATCCTTTCTATATCACTTACAAATAGTCCTAAGGACTTCATCACTCAAGAACTCATTACAGAAAGATGAAATAGTGATGAACTGCCAGAATAAATATTTTATTCAATAATATAATTCATATACAAGTACAACTGTGTACATTAGAAATTGGCTTTGGGACACATTTCCCAATAGATCTATAGAGATAGATCTAAGAGGCTTCTGCGACAGTCCCATTTCTAGCCCTAGATATCGTGCTGAAACGGTTCAGCATGAAAAATCCCAAGAAAGGCTATCTCCCGATAGGCACTGGAATTGATCTCTCCAAAAAAAATTGTACGACAACCCTTGAGGAGAGAGAGTGCATGAGTAGAATTTCATATGCTTCGATAGTGGGTTCTATCATGTATGCCATACATGTACTAGACCAGACATGGCATACTCACTAGGTGTAGTGAGCAGATACCAGTCTGACCAAGGTGAAGCTCATTGGAAAGTGGTAAAAACTATCCTTAAGTATTTACGAAATACTAAGGACCAATGGCTCATTTATGAAGAATCTGACTTGAAACTTGTGGGGTATACTGATTCCAGTTTCCAGTCAGATAAGGATGATAGCAAGAGTGTGTCAGGATTTATCTTTACCCTGAATGGAGGAGCTGTCTGCTGAAAAAGTTCCAAGCAGCCTACTGTAACAGACTCAGTATGCAAAGTAGAGCACATTACAGTATCGGATGCAGCGAAGGAAGCTGTGTGGTTGCGGAAGTTCCTTGGCGAGCTGGGAGTAGCACCTTTCCTTGATGGTCATGTTCTGGTGTACTGTGACAACACTGGAGCAATTGCTCAAGCCAAAAAGCTGAAGTCTCATCACCGTACAAAACATATTCTGCAGTGCTATCATCTTGTATGAGAGATCGTAGAACGATGTGACATTGACCTTCTAAAGATCGATGGAAAGGAAAACCTGGCTGACCCCTTCACTAAAGCCATTGGAGTTCAAGAGTTTGACTGTTGTAAATGGAAAATGGGAATGAGATTTTGTACTTATTGGCTTTAGTCCAAGTGGGAGTTGTTGGAAATTATGTCCCAAAGCCAATCGTCTAGGTTATAGACGGTTGTGCTATCTTGTATTTTGTATATAAATTCTTTAATAAATAAAAGTTATTTTTGGCTGTTCATCATATTTACATTTTCTTGAAATAAACTCTTATATGATGGAGTCCTTAGAACTACATTGTTTGATATAGAGAGGATATATCAAGTAGTTCTTAAACTGGTTCACAACCAAATGATACATTATTATAGGACGATGATGTATCAAGTGTAGGTTGTTGTATATCACATTTATTGGTTATCCTCTTAACCAAGGAGTGTGAAGACACTGGTGTGACATGGAAGTGAAATGTGTGACATTTTACTGAACGTGACCATCTACGGAGCCCCTTCTGCCAAAGGGTTGCTCGCGAAGGGATATGGGTATATGTGTCCCTCAGACCTGAGGTTACCATGGTAGCTTGCAAGCAACTCACTATACTTTGGTGCTGGACTACCTGGATTTCTAATCTAGTGACGGAAGGTTTCTGGATATAGTAAAGTACTTGAGGAGCGGTGGTGGATCAAGATGGAATTGACCTCTTCAAATAGTTTGGAGTGAATGACTCACTATGTCTCAATTCAGCAAAACCTTGGCCAGGGTAGTTCTTGTGAGGAGTCACAAAACTTGTGAGATTGAGACATGATCTGGATAAACCAAATTAGGGTTGGCAGTCTAACCCTAGGTCATCTTGAGCATTGTGAGGTCAAAGGGATGAATTATGAGGCAACCATATGCCAGAGGTTCTTGTGAGGTGCTCTTCATCTTTGACCTATCCGGACGTCGGGTATCATTGCTGGATGAGGACTTTGGCTGGTACTGAAAATGTTCCAGTGCTACCGGCTTAGTGTTCGAACCTATGGGGTCATACACCATAGAAGATTTCTATCTGATCTTTTGGCTAATCGATGATTGAGAATCATTTGACATCACTGGAGGTCAATTTGATTGACCAGGTTCCTAGTATCGACACTTGAAATTTTGCAGGTGTCGATACTTGGTGAAGTGTCGATACTTGGCAATTTTTGTGAGTCGACACTTCTTGTGACGAACAAAATTCTAGGAGAATTTCGTGGGAGGATTTTGGACAAGTTTTGACCTGGTTTGAATTTCGAATTCAAACCAGTTTTGGCTCCAAGGTTATATGGTATGAAAGTCATACTTACCTTAATGGGTTGGACCCATTTGGTATGGCTTTGATTCTCTTCCCCATTCTCTCCCCTCATCTCTCTTCCTTCCTCTTTCTCCTTCTCTTGGTTGCACCTATAAATGAGGGTCATTGTATAGGCTGCAAGGGTTACAAGTTACAACACTACTAGAGAGAAGATAGAGAAGAGTTATGAGAGTTCTAGGGATTAGGTGTGAGCAACCTAGCAGTCAGGCTAGGTCTTGGGAAGAGAGATTTTGGGAAGGGGTTCCTACTCTCCTCCTAAGAAGATCGGCCAAGGATCCCGAAGAGCTAGTACTCCAAGGGAATTGATCAGAGTCGAGCCCAGGTATGGATATCCTTTAGAGGTCAGACACGTGTGTAGCTCGAGCACCCTCCTCCTTCTTACAGCACTTCCATTGCTTCTCTCTTGGTATAAAGGTATGGTACTTTTATATTTGCTGTTTCTCTTGCTTTGTGTTATATGCATGCTAGGTCATTATGCTAGATCATGTTGCGGGTAGATCGATAAATCGTTTAGATCTATCTACCGAGCCTTCCACTGTGCATGATTTAAAATTATTTTAAAATGTATATCTTTCTTGTCCTGTTTTCTTATATATTGTATGCTAGGTGTAGATGTTTTTCACCTTCAGAAGGTTCAGCACTTAAAAGGTTATAGTGATTCACAACTTGTCATTAGACAAGAGCATGGAGAGTATGAAGCACGAGAACTTAACATGACTAAATATCTATGAAAAGTAAAAGACCTTAGTCATGCCTTTGATTCACTATAGTTCAAACAGATCCTTAGAGAGGAGAATGCTCAAGCTGATCTATTGTCAAAGCTTGCTATCCAATGAGCATCGAATATGAAGAGGAGCTCGTACTTTGAGATCCTCGAAACCCCCAGTATGGAAGAAGCCATAGTAATGCAAGTCCAACTTGAACCGAGCTAGATAGTTCCAATGATAGATATCTCAAGGATGGGGTATTACCTACTCAGTGTGATGAAGCTCGCAGGCTAAAACACTAAGCCTCCAAGTATGTGATACTCGATGACAAGTTGTACAAGAGGTCATACTCCTAATCTCTACTTAGATACTAACAACCCTCCAAAGTAGATTATGCGCTCAGGGAAGTACATGAAGGTATCTGTGATAATTACCTGGGAGGCAAAGCTTTGGCCTACAAGGTGCTATGGCAACGTTATGACTGGCCAACCATGCAGTAGGAGGCAGCTGACCTGATAAGGAGGTGTGACCAGTGTTAGGAGAACTCCAATATACATTGCTGACTAGTGGCACCACTAGCACTTATTGCTTCGCCATGGCCGTTTGCTCAATGGTGGATGGACATCCTTAAGCCATTCCCAATCAACCCTATACAGAAAAGTTTTTGCTCATCATCATTGACTATTTTACTAACTGGGTGGAAGAAAAAGCATTGGCCCGCATCACTGAGACAAAGGCATGCGACTTTGTTTGGAAGTCTATCATTTACAGATTTGGCCTATCTAGAGCCATTGTCACCGACAATAGATGCCAATTTGAAAATGTAAAGTTTGTTGACTTCTACAAAGACCTGGGGATTGCTCATCACTAACTTCAGTTGGGCACCCTCAAAGCAATGGTGAGGCCGAGGTAACTAATCAAACTTTATTACAAGAACTCAAGACAAGGTTGGATCAAGCGGAAAAGTAGTGGATCGAACAAATCCATAACATGTTATGGGCCTACCAAACTACCTAGCAAATCCCTACTAGAAAAACTCCCTTCAGGTTGGTATTTGGGACCAAAGCTGTCATTCCCCTTGAGATCGGCCTCCCCTTCTATAGGATGGAAAAGCTCAATAAAGAGAATAACTCATCCGACCTTCGAGCTAACCTGGACCTCCTTGAGGAAGTAAGGGAGCGGGTGCGGCTCCACATAGTAGCCTACTGACAAAGAGTAGCCTGCTACTATAGCACAAGGGTGAAGAGAAAGATATTCCAAGCAAGGGACCACATCTTGTGAAGAGTTGAGGTATCACTATCGAGGGAGCAGAATAAGCTGACTTCAAATTGTGAGGGGCCTTAGTAGGTAGATGAAGTGTTGCACCTCAGGGCTATCTGCTTCGTTACCTAGATGGAATGCCAATTCTTCGAACCTGGAATGTGGAAAACTAGCGCATCTACTATCAATGATGTAACTTGTTATTAATAAAGAGCTTCCTTCATGTTCCATCTCATGTTGTGAATGAGCATGTTAACCTCTGATGGATGGCTAACCTCCCTATCCATCTCGGACAGGTCGAGCAAAGCTCAAAGAAATACGAAGAGACTAACCTTCGGGACCTCATGCGAGACCTCATGCGAATGGCCAACCTTCTTATCTATTTTGGACAGGTCGAGCAGAGTCTAAAGAAGCACAAAGGGGCTAACCATTGGAACCTCACGCGAATGGTCGATCTTCCATCCACCTCGAATAGGTCAAGCAAAGGATCTAAAGAAATGTGAAGGGGCTAACCTTCGAGACCTTAATCGAATGGCCAACCTCCTTATCCACCTTAGACAAATCGAGCAAAGGCCCAAAGAAGCATGAATGGGCTAACCTTCGAGACTTCATACGAATGGCCTACCTTCCTATCCACCTTGGACAGATCGAGCAGAGATCTAAAGAAGCACGAAGGAGCTAACCTTTGGGACTCATATAAATAGCCAACCTCTCTATCTACCTTGGACATATTGAGCAAAGGCCCAAAGAAGCATAAAAAGGCTAACCTTTAGGATCTCACATGATTGCCGAGCTCCTTGTCTACCTTGGACAAGTTTAGCAAAAGCCCAAAGAAATGCAAAGGAGCTAACCTTTCGGACGTCATGCAATTGCTAACCTTCTTGTCCACCTCGAATAAGTCAAGCAAAGGTCCAAAGAAATGCGAAGGGACTAACCTTTGACACCTCACATAAAATACCACCACCTTATGTGAAGCAATGCAAACTACAAAATGCCCTAGCATAGCCGCATTCTAATCAAGAATCTTGGATGTATACGAGCTATCCTTAGGTGGTCAGTGGTCTGAGATAACCTATCAAAGCTCAGCACGAATGCTAAGCTTCACCTCAAACCCGAGGAAAATTACCAAGAGTGAAAAAATGTGAGTCTAAAAGGTCGGACTCTATCACCTAGAGTGAGGACTTGCATCCTTCATTCAAGCTCCACATCACACTCGTGAGTAGGGGGCAAGTGGGTGTTCACCCATATCAAGTTTGACTTGTACCTCGAATAGTCCAACCTAAGCATCGGATAGTCTGATCTAAACCTGTGATTCACTGGTCATCCAAGTCATAACAAAGTCACATCCAAAACTTAGTAGCACAAAAAGCAAGCTTCCATTTCATTACTTTGAAGTGTTTTACAAAAACTAGGTCGAGCTTGTACAAAAATGTCTTCAGCTAAAGACCAAAAGAGCTCGACCTCAGCTAAAAGAGCTTAGACCCAAGCTGAGCACCAATAAAAAATAAAAGAAAACCCTAAGGTTCTGTAGATGCTAGCGACCCTGGGGCTGGAGAGCTCGGAGTGCCAGGATGACCACTGCTGGGGTGGTGGGAGGATCTTCAGTGACCACTTCGATAGGAGTGTGCTTGGCCACCGTCGCCTCGCCCTCCTCGATAGCTCCAAGCCCCACATTGGTGTCTAGTTGAGCTACATCAAGGCCAGGGAAGAGCCCCTCCAATTTGGCCCAAAGATTGGTAGCTCCTGCCTGAAACTCCACCATCAACTTGCGAAGTTCCTCTAAGGCTTCAAAGGCCTCTATTGTCTAGGCTTTCTTTGCCAAGAGCATCTTCTCCTACTTGTTGATGGCAACCTGCAATGAGTTGGTCAGGTCAGCCTAAGCCCGAGCTCTGACCTCCGAGACCTCCCGCTTGGCTACCTTGGCTTTTGCCTTGAGGGACTTGATCTCCCTATTGGCTTCGAACCGATCCTACTTCATCTTGGCCTTAGTGGCTTTTAGGGTCGCCTCCAGCTCAGCAAACCTCACTTCGATGGCTAGGGCCCTATTCTCGACCTCTTCCATCATGTCTTGGGAGAACCTAACAAAGTAGTCCATGTGGTGGACGAGCTGAAGAAGGATGTGTAGTACAAAACAAGAAAGAGAAAGGAAGAGAATGAAAGGATGAAACTCATGGAGGAGGGATTTGTAGGAATCCCTGATGTGGAACCTTAGGGCCATGAAGTTGATGATATCGATAACATCAAGGAGGATTACTGGTCAAAGCAATTGATGGGTGACCTTTGTGTTTTCGAGCCCCTTCTCCTACTCTGGGGCCACGGGCTCAGATTCGATAGAGGACCTCATTGAAATGGTAAGCGGCATCGATCGGTGCAACATGATCTTCGACGACATCCAAGGTACTAAAAAGAAAAGAGGAACTTCAGCTAGAGGAGCCGACCTGACTGGGGGAACATCTTGCACCCCTGGAGACTCGTCTCGGCATGCTTGCCTGTGTCGATCCACAAGAAGAGCCCATAGCTGATTATGCCAGGATTGCCTCAACTCAAGATCTCCTTAGTATCGAGGTACTGGCAAGGGCCTTCCTCTTCTTAGCTGCCTGGCATATAGCCTCCAGGTCTTCAGCCCTCATAGCTGTAGAATTGAAAAAGAGGTTAGATTGAGGAATCCAAAGTAAGATGGAATTGAGGTAGCAAACTCACCAACGAGGTTAGCTAGACTCAAGCCAACCTTATAAAGTGTTTGCTCTGAAAGCAACTAGCATATGGGTGGAGCAGGTCAGTAGAAAATGAACCCTAGAGCCTCCTCCTCGGAACCTTGAAGTACTAGATTCTTATTCTTTGATGGACCTTGCAAAGCATCGAAGCCCCAAGGCTGCTTGGCCAATATAAAAAGAATTGGTCCTTCCAACCATGCACAGTGGAAGGAACCTCCCGAACAAGTTGCTAATCAAGTGGGGGGAGACCTTTCACCACCCATTCTCTTTGGGGTGCTCTTTAAAGACGAAGCATACCCGAAAGATGGTGATGGTCAGCTCGACACAGAGGAGGAAGTGGTGAAAAAGAAAGGTAACAATTAGTCACTAGGAGTTTGGGACAATGCAGCAGGGAGCTATTCTAAAAGATTTGAAAAGTTCTATAGTAAATTTGGGTATGGGCAACTGAAGCCTAGCCCAGAGACATTCCTCATATAGCCCAAGTTGGCCAGGAGGGGGTAGGTTATTTGGTCTTTGAGGCTAGCGACCTCAAGAGAATCCCATGGGGATCTGGTATTGAAACTTAAAAACTTCTAAGTTCTCGTGGGTGAGAACAAAAGCTATGTAGAATGGGCTAAAGGTTGGCCTCTCTTCGACTTCAGGGTGGCCCAACGAGGACTCAAATTAGCCCTCATCCGAGCTTGATTCAGAGCCCCAGCTACCGGCCGCGTACTCTAAATCCATCCTAGATCTAAAGAATAAGGAACTAACCTATGACAACAGCCAAACAGCCTTGGAGTTTGAACTTCAGAGGTTGGAGCTTGCAGCTCAAAGCTCAGATTTTGACCATGATTATTGGAAGCTCAGATGACCAAGCGGTTAGTAGCGATCAACAGAAATCACCCAATAGGCCCACCTACTGAAAGCGAAAGGGAAAAAGTAAAAAATGAGAAGGATAAAAGCTCTATTTATAAGAGCTTGGATGCCTCTGATATGAAGATGATTCAGCTACCTCCCTTCGATGATTACTAAATGTTGCCTCTTGGTTGGCCCGGGCAATTTCCCATGGATCTAAGCCCTCTATGGTCTAGATCCAAGAATGCAGAAAATCCAATGGTCCATAAGGTGACACATGGTTGAACAGAAGCCAAGTTGAGGGACCTTTGTTTGAGGGGCATTAGATGCATGAAAGGGGATGGCCTTAATTTGAGAGTTTACTCCCTTCGTCCGAGCTCCACCTTGGACTTGTGAGTAGGGGCAAGTATTATGGGTGTTTGCCCACATTGAGTTTGACCTTTACCTCAGACTATCTTAGCCCATGCCAGGCTCCATCCAACCTTCACCTTGGACTGCCTCAACCTGTGCCAAGCTCCATCCAACCTCCACCTTAGACTGCCTTAGCCCATGCCAGGCCCTATCCGACCTCTGAGCTCCGAGGTTTGTCTGCACCAAATTTGGATAGTGGCCTTATAAAGCCATCTACATCGCGAGTATGTGATGCAATCCTCACTATGATTCATTATCAAGATTCCTATCCTGATCCTCGTCGAGATTCCTGCCGTGATCCTTACTGAGATCCATGTGCCATTCCCGAAAATAGCAAGCCCCATGGTGAGCTGTCCCCCTCTATAAATAGTACCAAGGGGATCCCAGGTACGGGCATTCACTCTCATTCAACCCATTTCTACCTTTAATCTAACACAACTAGGAATATTTATTTATCTTTATATTAGACCCAAACTTTGATACTATCTTTCTAGGCAAATCTTGCTGCATAAGATCATCCTATCCTGATTTTAAATCATGTAGCACGAAATATTTTAGTTTTTTCATGGAATACCTTGCTATGTTGCTGGCAGCTATTCTAGTTAAGTATTCTGATAAATATTTTCCATCTTTTTTTCTCTCTTATTTTTCTTTATTTATTTATTCTTTTCTCTTGTTAATTAATTACTTTTTTTCTTTTCTCATTTCTCTTTATCTTTCTTTTTTTATTTTTTCTGTTACATCGTCTTTCTGCCCTTTCCTATTTTTAGTTTTTTCTCTTTTTTGTTAATAAAAAAATCTGCTTTCCTTTTTTTTTTTTTTTTTTTCTTTTTTCTTTTTTCTTTCTCTCTTTCCATTTTTTTGTTCTTTTCTTTGTTTCTCTTTTTTTTTTTTTTCATTTTTTCCTTTCCTTCCTTCCTTATCTGTTGTCTTTATTTTTCTACGACCTTGCAATGGGTTTTGGAATCCCATACCGTTCTGGTTCCAATTTATCACAACAAAAATGGCTGTAATGCCCTTAGATTTAAAACATCAGCAGTACCCATAAATCTTTATTCAAAATTTTATGGCAGATGCAAAATTGATTGGCACCTGGCTTGCTGGTTGGTATTCAGCTTCTTTTTAAAAGCAAATTGTGATCTCAAAGTGTTAGTAGTTTTAAGATGCTGGGTTTCTCGAAGAATCAATAGCCCATGATTTCTTTTTCCTTTATATAAAAACAGGGATGATTTAACGGCCTAAGAAATGACCCGGTAGGCCGTAGGTCCAATGGCCCATTGGGCCTGATTGTAGGGGTTGTTCGATACCCTGCACTCATGTGCTAGCAATAGCATTTGATTGATGAGAGAGAAAAAAGAGCCATTAGCAATTAAACATATTTCAATGAGACTAAATTGTGGCAAAATATATACAACATGTAGTATAAATTCTAAGTATATAATCACCAATAATCCAACCTGAACTAACATAATGTAGTCGGCCAATTGATATCCCTTCACAATCCTTCAGCATGGTTATGGTTAAGCCTCCAAGACTTGCCAAGAACGTGGCCCAGACGTATGTCCTGCTAGCGTGAGCGCAAGCGTAACATCAATCTTTCCGCCTCGACGCTTATCGGCGGTCCGTCCGCATTACACTGGGTATCAAACGGTGTACAGCATAAACGGCCTTCTCAGTGCGCTGCCGGCGAGAAAAGGGATTACCCCGGGCACGAGGGGCCGAGGTCATGGAACCGACCGGCCTCCGAACGCTAAACCTGCGGTGCTCGCCGGTTTATCTCCGTTCCCGCTCCCCTATCCGTCCTGCTCTCCTTGCAGACTTGAGCGAGTACAAGCCGTGGCGGTCCCCAAAACCCCACAAACCCTCTCTGTTCCTCCAATCCGCTGCGTCGCCCGAGCCTCTCTCCTGCTCTCGTAAGCATCCATCTTCGTATCTTCTATTAGAGTTTGAATATCTTATTCATGGGATCTAGATTAGCTCAATGGTAGAGTTGTTAAAGATGCTGGTGTTTGTTTGAAACTATTTATTGTCATCTTAATTTAAGTCTACTTAATTTAACTTTAACAAACGCTAAAACTCGATTGCTGGTTTGAATCAGGGAAAAAATTGTCAATCATGGAAGTATATTGCTGACATTGAGAATTTTGTTTAAGGGTTATTTGCATTAATGGGATTGTTGATAGCTACTTATGCAAACAGAATAAGATATTAAGCATCACTGGAAACATAAATTACATCGAATGACGTATTATGCGTTGTTTTTCTTGCAAAAAATTTGCTATTGAGCTCCTCAGAGAGGGATTTTTTTTTTTTTTTTTTGGAGTAGAGAGATCGGTTGAAGGTGAAAATGCAATTAAAATGTAACGGCATATTGTGGGAGTGAACAATCTTACCTTTGAAAGCAGGCGCTGCACTGGTTTCTTCTGTGGTTGTTGGGTTATTTAATTATATGATCCTTCTTATGTTTTCCAGCAACTTATCTCCAGCCGCATTTTGATTGCTTCTCAGTTTTCAGTTCAACTTTGCAATGGTCTGCAATGACGACTTTTTTAGTCATTTGTTGATTATATTTGCGATGCATCGAGGGAGACCTAGAATCATTAGGTTTTTGTTTTGTAGTTGTTCATGTTTCTTTAGTATGTCATCTCAGAAGACAAATAAGTGCCTTTGGTGCTTTTGGTACAGGGATGCTGCATTAACGTGAACTTTGAGATTGTGGTATGACCAAGGCTTCTCTACCTTGATGGTATGTGAGTTAGCATGCATTCATGAGGTTGAGGGTTCGAGCCTTGGTAGAAGGAGAAAAAAAGAGATTATAGTATGTTACAGACACTTTTTATTCTTGAACTACTATAATCATCCAGTTAAAAGCAAACTGCCTTATGATTCAGAAGATGTATTTTGGATTTGGATCTCATAGTTTTATAGCGTATTCCCAAAGCTGATTCATAGTTGAATGGAAATATGAAATGGGACATATTTGTATGGTCTCCAATGGGAACTACAGTTTTTAAGTAATTGTGGGAGTCCTGTGATGGTAATGATCTTTTGCATCTATTACTAACCAAATCTACTTTAAGAAACAATCATTCAAGACTTTCCTGCAAGAACTTTGTTCTTTAACCCATTACCAGCACTTCAAGCTCAACCACTGTCTTGATGAAAGAAATTCTATTTTCCCGATTACAGTTCAGGCAGTTGAAAGAGCTGATGCAAATACCTGTTGCAATGGTTCTGCTAAAGGTGTCAATGAGATTTCAGGTGACAAACTTCTTCAAGTAGTGCTTGTTTCTCCTCAGGTAGGTTATGTTGAATTGTGTTGTCTTGTTCTTTCATGCAACTCATCTGCATGTTCGTTCTCTGAACATGTATGTCTCAATAAATGGAATTTAAAAGAGCTTTGGTATACTGTGTTGAACTTAGCATATCTTTGCTTATATTAGATTCAAGGTACAGCTAGTATCCTTCCTATATTGATCGTTATAATCTTAAATGTCTATAGTCATGAACTCACAATGCCCTCTGTTGTATGAAGTTCCATTTTGAAGACATTATAGACATTTTCACCTCCATTTATGTATGTGATTTGCCATCTGAGTTCCACTCCTAGACCATTACAATTTAGACAGTGCAGGGATGTGATTTAGCATTTGAGGCATATCTATTCAAGCATAAGCTAAAGAGGTAAATCAGTTTGTATGTACCCCAAAATGACAACATTGAATTACTTCATCAGAACTTAAAATCACTTTGGAACTTGGCATCAAGAAATTGGAGTACACAACACAGCTAGTCATACTACCACCTGCTTGCATGATCTGTCTATTCATATAATTCAACAATGAAGATAAACTATAACATGACTTGATGACATCAAGTTTGTGAATTGCCCCATTCAGGTTGCAGCTTGCTTGCTGTTGGGCTGCACATGACATGAGCCTTTGGTGACTGACATTGAAATGAATTGTCTTTGGCACCTTGGCAGATTCCTGGAAACACTGGATCCATTGCTCGAACATGTGCAGCATCAGCTGTTGGCCTGCATCTTGTCGAGGTAAGACTGGTATTTCGGATCATGTGTACAATATGTGTTTTTGGTCATCAGGGTCACGGAGTTTTGCCTTATAGTTATAGTGCTATTTTTAAGTTTTTCTTGTCTTTTAAGTTTTCTAGTACTCTTTGGGTGAATGTTGTGATGCATCCAGGTTTTTGCTTGTCATCAATAATAAGATATAAAACAAACATTGAACTAACATAGGTGTAAAAAATAGTTCATGAATATAAATATGCTTGGAGTTAGCTCGGAATAGTAAAGGCAAGAAAGGATAATTTAGAAATGAACAAGGTTTCTATACCTTGTACCCTTTGCTATTGGATGTATTGTAGCAACCCAATTAGGTACTGGTACATTATGAGCGCCTAATACAGTATTTTATTGACATAAGGTGTAGCTGTTATCTCCCGCCTCCAGCAGTGTACTGTGTTATTATAGGTGTTTACCATGACTTGTTCCAATAAGTTACTAGAATGGGGTCCAATTCCAGGACTGAAAACTTTGGAAATGAGTACATGAAGGTGTAGGGTGGCCTAGGTTGAAGGCATGGTGAGGATATATATACTCTGATATTTTTTTATATATTTAACATAAACTATAAATGATCTTGGTGAGGAAAAATATTAAACAATATTTGAAGAGTCAAAAAAGGAACAGAAGGATTAATTAAATTAAAGATCAACCAAGCTGATCCCAATTTACTAGGATGTTTTCTTTATATTGTTGTTATGTTGTTGCAATATTGGGGTTTGTTGGTCTGATGCTAGTCATTTTCTTTTCTTCTTTCAGCCCTTAGGATATAAGATAGAAGATTCCAAACTCAAGCGTGCTGGATTGGATTATTGGCCGTATCCTATGGTTGCAGATGATTGCATGAGGTTTTCTTTCCGTATTTCTTATATGCTTATCAGTTATCATGCCAATCCAGTTTGAACTTAGAAAACAATTCATTCAGTTTTAGCAGCTCATATGCAAATCTCTAATACACTTTGCAAATATTCTGGACCTCTTCTTATCTCCCTAGAAGAGCTAATGCTTGTAAGCTCCTTAATAGGGTCCTATCTGATCGATTAATCTATTTTTGTCAAAATGTTAGTAATTGCACTGCTGTGTCCAACTTAACCATCTTAATATAGATATGTGGTTGTGAAGATTCATGGCTCGTGGGGTGAATTTCGAGACTATTTCAGACAACAGGTATATGATTTTCTGGCTAGGAATTTTATAAGACTCCTCTTGTTCTCTACTTTAATGTTTATTCATTTAGTTGCTCTATTTCAGGAAGGAGAAAAACGACTCCTGGCATTTACCAAAAGAGGTGCAAGCATCCACTCAGTGAGTAGGCATAATTTGTTGGACTGCTATTAGTGTCATCCTGCCCCATGGAGTCTGTTCTGATGACCTGTTAACACTAGAATGTCCTTCCACATTTTCTCAAAAAAAGGTCCTTCCCTCTGTGTAAGATGTGCATGGATGTCTTTTGAGAGCTTGTTGGTATTTGCACACACGTTTATCATTTCAGGCATCCAAAATGCAGCTTTTTTAAAGTAAAATAAAATAAAATCTTCAGACAGGTAGATTATGCAAGATTCCCCTGGCATCTTAGATATTCTGAAGTCTTTGAGGGTTTTCTGCTTCCTCTGCTTGTTGATGCTCCATTCCCCCCCCCCCCCCTCTCCTTTTTCTTTTTGTCTCATTTCCTCCATAGCTTGAGGGCATTATTTTCTTGATAGGAAAGTGCAGCAATGATGGAGTGAGGACTTTCTAACCTTTAACCGTTTACACCATTAAGAATTTGTTGTCTAATGTGCCTGTCCTCATAACCTTGCTGGCTTTCCATAGAAGTAGGTCATGTCACTTGATCTGGAGGCACATTCTTTCAAGTTTTTTTCGTAGTAATATATCTATGTTCTCATCTTTTTCAGGATTTCTCATACCAGCGAGGTGACTGGCTAGTATTTGGTTCTGAGACTTGTGGGCTGCCACCAGAAGTGTTGCTTGACTGCAGCACAGAAGGTCTTGGTGGTGGAACCATCCGAATTCCAATGGTTGAAACTTATGTTCGCTGCCTGAACCTCTCAGTCAGCGTGGGCATTGCTTTGTATGAAGCATCCAGGCAGCTGAACTATGAACAGCTTCAGTGCCCACCTGAGGCTGGATCTGAGAGCCGAGCATTATTTATGAAAGAAGACATTTTTGGGTAACTAATGAATTTCATGACCTTTCTTAGCATTATGGATGCCCAAATTGCATGCTAGTGACAAATAGAAAACATGGCCAAGATCAATGTTAATTGGTGAAAGCTTGAGTACCAAAGCTATCACTGGGAAATGGTCGCTAGCTGGCTTCGGAGAGGTCAAGCTTCTCAATTTGTTCTGGTGATAGCCAGCAACTCAGCAAGTTGCTTGGGCAATGGCATCACAGTACACTTCTTTTACATGTTCCTGGGAACAGTAGTGAGAAAGATTAATGTTGTAACATTTATATCTTTAATCATGCATGATTCACACCTTAAATGGATGATGAGAAGGGAGTCAGAAGAATTGGACTGAGCATGTAAAAACCGCTGTCTTGTAGATCAATTCATGAGTTTACCTTAGCACCATGAACCTTCATGCATTGGCTGTGTTATATCAGAATTGTAATCTTGGCACGGTGATTAATTATTTATGAGAATGACTTAGTTGGTAAGTATTTGGTTAGCTATTCTTTTATTATATAATTCATGGAAACATTATGTAAGTTAATCAGAATATAATTATGTAAGTCTATAAGAGCAAGAGACCTGGATGGACCAGAACCGGGCCTTTAGTTCTCTTCCAAAGGTTAGAAGAAACCGGCCATCCATGGTTCACCAAAATCTGGTGCAGCTAGTGTCTGTTTCCTTCTAAAAGGACCAAACAATTGGTTGTCGAGTGTAATTCTAGATGTTACAGTAGTAACCCATTCGATCCTGGCACAGCATCATCCTCGACCAGTCTATTTCAGTCAGACTAGGTCGGCACCTCGGCCAGCCCCATTTTTGGCCATGAGCCTAGCCAAGCATGAAGGGCAATCTACTTTGGTCCACGAAGCTCTCCAAATCAGTCTAGCTCCATCCGGTTCGGCGCGCCCACACTCTTCCGTGCAAGCCCACAGGAGCTTTCCCATGCATGACCAGCCAGTCTGCCGTCGTCCAGTGCGGCAAGCCTGCGCACCAGCCCTGGCTCCGCTTGATCCAGCCCAGGTTCGGCGTCGAGGTCACGTCCAAGCAAGACCGCGTCCAGGTCAATCCGTGCCAGGCCCAAGCCCGTGGGCGTGACCCTGTGCCAGTCAACCTCGCCTCCGCTCCATGCGGCAAGCCCCCGCACCAGCTCGGCGATCCCGCGCCCCAGGGCGGCAGGGCCCCGCTCCGGCTCCGCCCCTAGCTCGCGATCGCGGCGCGCCCCGTGCTTCCGCCCGCTCTGGCTCCGCTCCTAGCTCGCGAACGCGGCGCGGCCCCGCGCTTTCACCCGCTCCGGCTCCTCCGGCTCTGCCCCTAGCTCGCGACCGCGGTGCGGCCCCGTGCTTTCGCCTGCTGCGGCTCAGCTCGGCGGGACCCCAGCTTGGCGTTCCCGCGTCTAGTACAGCAAGGCCCCGCTATGGCTTCGATGCCCCGGTTCGGTCCTTCCGTCTGCAGCAGCACCGGCACGCACGGCACGCATGGAGCCCAGTTTGGCATGCCCACGCGCTCGCATGCCAAGTTCGACACACCCGTGTAGCGCCCAGTTCGGCACACCCGCGTGGAGCCAGGTCCGTCCGCACCTGCTCCGTGCCCCAGCACGCCCGCGGTCCAGCTCCGCCCTCCCGCGGTCTGGCTTTGACCGCAACACGTAGGTTCGCACCCACATGCATGGAGCCTCGCACCTCGCCTCGATCAGCATGCATGGAGGCCCCCACGGGCCTTCTTTCGGTCTGCGTGCCTGCATGGCAACCTGGAGTAGCATCCCAGCCAACTCGGCACTTCGGCGTCTCAGCCCAGCTCGGCCACTGAGAGCATCGCACGGTTCTGTCTCATCCATGTGGGCCCAGCACTCTGTCCAAGGATCCCCATCGACATGGGTCCTATGGCACGCCGCCTGACATGCCGCCTGCAAAGAAGGTTTGCATTCAAGCTTTCCAAGCCACTATTTACACTAACCAGGAAATAGTGCCCTGCCCAAGGCACTGTATCCCTGCACCAACTTCCTGAACCATCCAGAGGAGGAAGGTTCACCAGCCCATCATGGCCTCACAGGCTATCATAGCCTCACAGGCCTACATCAAGGAGAGCACGCCTCCCCAAATGACAGGAGCCATTCGTCTACATAAAGACCGGCATGCAGAGGTAAGGGGAGGTAAGAGAAATAACACTCTCTTCATTCTTATATTATTGTCCATTTTTTATCACCCTTTGGAAGCAGAGAGTCCCCCAAGCTCTCTATCTCAGAAGTCTTCTATTCTCTTTGATCATCCCACTGACTTGATCGTCGGAGTATCTTTGCCGGAATTCACGGCCCAGGTCTCCTCTGTCTTGCAGGTCTTCACTCATGAGGGACGATACAGAGAAGATCCCTTCCCACCGGAAAGGCCCATAGAAGGACCACAGCACAGCTCCAAGTCTCTTTCATCCCTACAACGACCCCTCCAACCACAGTGGCTCAATCGAGCTCCGCGGTGGAGGGTATGTTCCCCTTGATCGCCTCCGATTGACAAACCCAGTGATGCCAGCAGGGAGTCTGCTTGCCTGGGCCATGTAAGAGCTGCAAGCCAGGCGATCTAGGCGGCAACACTAGACATTCGAACAACCAGAGCCAAGTTTTTCTCGATTGGAATATCCACCGAAAAGGATTCATCTTGAAATATTCTGTAATATCTACAATTATTTTCAGTGTGACCTATGAATCCTGTTGCAGAGCTGTCAACGGGTCGGGTCCGGACCCAAGACCCGCGGGTCGGGTCCGGACCCAATGGATCCGGGTCTGAATCTAAATATGGACCCGTTTATCCGGACCCGGACCCGATTTATCATAGTTAAATGGATCCGGATCTGAATATGTAATATCCAGACCCGGCAGATCCGAGACCCGATTAAATAAAATAATATTGTATATATTTATATATTATATATATTTATAAAATATCTGATGTTGGATCATAATCCAATGGTTAAAATCTATCAAGGCTTTTGATATAAAAGCTTTCGTGCCCTAACCCCTTTCTTTGTTCTAGCTGTCCAGCGAAATCCTAATCCGCTTCGCCTCCATGCCTATAGCCGATGCCCCTCCCCCCCCCCCCCCCGACGGTCGAGCCCTCTACGCTGCTGCTCCAAGCGGACCGAGCTTGACATCGGCGCTCCGCCTCCATGCCCATGGTCGACGCCTCTCCCTCCGATGGCCAACGCCGCCCCCCCCCCGACGGCCAAGCACTCTACGCTGCTGCTCCGAGCGGACCGTGCCTCGACATCGGCCTCCCCCCCCTGACGGTGGACCCCTCAACAGTCGATGCCCGCTCTGCCCATGCCCTACCCCTCTGGCCCTCCCTTCCTCGGCTCCGAGCCCCGTCGACCGACGCCCCCCCTCAACGGCTGATGCCTCCCCCCTCGATCGTCCCACATTGGCTGCCGCTGCGCCTATCCCATTGTCGTTCATATTTTGGCTTCGTCTTCCTCGGATTCGAGCCCCTGCTACAGTGCCACGAAATCCATAAATTTTTTTTTTATAATGCTCTTAGGTTCGGGTTCGGGTCTGGATACCCGGGATCCATTTGGATCCGGAACTGGTACTTTAAAATCAAACCCGTCGGGTATTCGGGTCCGGATCTGAATATCTGGGTTCTGATTCGAACCCGATCCGTTGACATCGCTATCATGTTGTACCAGGAATCTTGGCATTAGGCACTTCATCATTGCTTAAAGGTCTCCAATTTATGTACTATTTATTGGGCTACTGGTTCACTCATTGTTTCTCGTCATTTTACCAGATACCCAGGTGTAACTTGGACGACATCATAGGATAAGGGTCGTAGAACTAGGATTTAGCTGGTTTTCCCACATAGGAGCAAATTTGTAGCATAAATTATTGTATAATTTGGAGGCAATAACTCTTCCAACTAAACTGAATTTGATTTATGAAATCAATAATGTTAAAATTTGTAGATGTTGTCATCTACCACTACCTATTTCGATGCATATCCATTTATAAATTAAATAAAACGGGTAGATCTTGCATGTATTATAGACCAAACTCAATTGGTTGTGCAACCATCTAACATATTCCCTGCTCGTGTTAGTGAGTCAGAATATGACATATAATAGAACAATGTTACATAATTTTATTAATGTAATCCATAATACCAAAATTAATTATATCTTATTATAAAATATCTTTAATTTGTTATACCTGAATTATGCTTTTATGTACATACAAAATCATAAATTATGGAAGACATACCTTACATCATTGTTCATGTCTATAGATTGCACAGTCCTTCCTTCGTCATGAGATAACTAGTATTCTCTCTCTTTACCCTATTTTTCCTTATATTTATAATCGATGAAAAACCATTCATCACTGTTACGAGAGTTGGAGAAAAGGGACCAGGTTACCTCTATATTTATACCTGCTTATACCTCTCTTATTAGAAGATTAAAATCGTAGTTAGAGTTTCACTCTGGTTTTGTTTGATTAATAAGGTCATTTTCATCAGGAATAGTTTTTCTTAATTAATTAGACTATGATTCAGTACATATAGTTGATTCAAAAAGTTAAACATGATTTAGTGATAATTAGGCTACACATTAGATATTAAATATAACATTCTCCAACTTGGCCTGTATTATCACTTAAAAATAACTCCATAATTTTACTAAAATATTTTACTTTGTAAAAATAAAATATTTTAATTTTTAAATAAAACAATAGTACTGAATCAAAATTCTTGAAATTAACTCGATGAATGCACTCATTTTAAAAATTTGTTCAATTATTTATTCCTTAATAAATCTTTTATACTTTAATTAAGTAAAAAATTATTGATGCAGATCATGGTGGTTATACATCTCGATTGACATCCTTCCATGCATCATGACATCAACAATTTTTACTTAACCCAGTCTTATATACTAGAGTACACAGTCTATCAAAACTATAATGTCTATCATAATGATCCCACTATAATGTCAGATAAATGATTTTTCTGTTTGCTTTAATTTTGATAAAAGTCAACCATAATGTATAAAATAATAATTGAACATAAGTAATATTAGCCAATAAACTATTAAAAGAACTCAAAATAAGTGTCTATTACAAACTAAATATCCCAATGATAAACATCCATAAGTTTTACATACTCCTTAAAAATTTTAAACAATAAATCTTTAGTCAATGGATCAACTAATATATAAGCAGTACCAATAAAATCAATAGATACTTGGTGACTACTAATTCTTTTATTTACTGTAAGATATTTAACATCAATGTGTCTATTTGTATTAATAATATTGTCACTATTGGAGAACAAAACTGCAACATAATTGTCATAATAAATTCTAAGTGGCTTAGAAATATAATATAACTCCTAGCCCTTAAATAAATTTTCTTAGTCATAAATCATACAAGGAAGCATCGTAATAGCTTATATATTCAGCTTCTATAGTAGAGCAAGCAGTAATGCACTATTTTGCACTCTTCCATGAGATTGCTTCACCAACTAATTAAAAAATACAGCATAATGTGGACTTCTTGCTATCAAGATAATTGACATAATTTATATTTGAATAATCGATCATCTCTAATTGATCGGTTATTCTATAAATGAGCATGTAGTCTTTATTCCCTGAAGATAAAGCATCACATTTTTGGCAGTCTTTCAATGGTCCATACTTAGATTACTTTAATATCTACCAAGTATTTCCAGAACAAAACTAATATCAGAATGAGTATATACTTAAGCATACATCATACTACCCACTATATATGCATAGGGTATATTCTTTATCTAATTTCTCTTAATCTTATTTCTAGGATACTGAAATTTATTAAATTTATCATCCTTAATAATTAACACTTCACTTGATAAGTAGCTTGGCATTCCAAACCTTTCTAGGATCCTAATAATATCATTTTTTCTGAAATAAACCAAGTAACCTCTTACTTCTATTACGATGGATTTCTATATCAAGATATAAGAAGCATCTTTTATATCTTTCATATCAAAATATTCGAAAAGAAACTTTTTAATTTCATACAAGAGATCAAAATCACTACTGACTAGTAAAATATCATTCACATACAGAATCAAAAATATAAACTTACTCCCACTTACCTTCAGATATATACATTGATCAGTAATATTTTTCTTAAATTCGAAGGAAGCAATGACAACATTAAACTTTAAGTACCATTGCATTGAAGCTTGTTTAAAACTAAATATGAATTTCTTTAATTTACATACCAACCGTTTATTTTCTTATATTGAAAACCCTTCTAGCTATTTCATATACACCTTTTCTTATAAATCCCCATTTAAGAACGTAGTCTTGACATCCATTTGATGTAGCTCTAAATCAAAATAAGTTACTAATGCCATAATAATTTTGAATGAATCCTTTTCAGAAACAGGTAAAAATATTTCAAAATAATCGATGCCCTCCTTTTGAGTGAATCCCTTTGCTACAAGTCTAGCTTATCTTTGGAGTCTTGTTTGACTATAACCTACAGGCTTAAACTTTTCAGATAATTTGATAAGTTTTCAAACTTAATTTTTATTCATAGATTACATCTCATCTTTTATGGCACCTAACCAAAGTTTAGAATTATCACTATTCATGGTATGTTTAAATAAAACTGAATCATCCTTGATCCTAATATTATAATTATATTCTTGTAAGTAAATAATATAATCATCTGGAATAGTCGATCTCCTAATTGTAGCAGATTTTCGTAATACTTTAGATTCGGTATTATTGTGATTATTTTCAATCAGGTCAGATTAATTGATAGGCTATTCAAGAGGTGGTATATCAACTTCTTGTTGATATTCCACAATCTCAAAATAAATAGTTTCATGTGGAACATCTTTAGGTGTTACTGTAATAGAAAAAGATTCTTTTATTTTTTCAAATACCATATCACATGGTTCACCACTCTCACTATTATCACTATCCTCAATGAACCTAGTAGTTTATATGCAACAATTCTTGTAGTATGCGATGGACAATAAAATTTAAAACCCTTTAACCTTTCTGGATACCTAATAAAATAACAACTAAAAATTATAGAATATAATTTTTTTTCTTATGGATTATATAATCAAGCCTCTACATGACAATTCTAAATATGTAGATATGCTAAATACGGTTTCCTTCCTGTCCATAACTCAAAAGAAGTTTTAGGAACCGCTTTACTAGAAACGTAATTTAAGATATACATAGCAGTTTTTAAGACTTCTCCACATAAATATAAAAGTAATGAGAAATTACTAAACATACTCCTCACTATGTCTATTAAGGTGCGATTATGCCTTTCAGCCATACCATTTTGTTGGGGATTTCCTACAATGTTATATTGTTCAAGTAATTTAGTAAAAGGTTCAGGATTATGGCCAAATTTATCATATCTACCATAGTATTCACCATCCCTATTAGATCTTACAACTTTAAATTTTCTATCTAGTTGATTTTCAACTTTAGATTTGTACACCTTAAAGGCTTCCTAAGTTTCAGACTTTTCATGTAATAGGAAAGCACAATTGTTGTTGCCAAGATCGTCGTGGCCCATAGCTCTGATGCATCGGGCTCCCGCTGGGCGCTCGCTCCTTCTCTTCGCGGTCGGCTCCCTCATCCGGAGACCCTGCAAGACAAAGAAGACCCGTGCCGGGAATTCCGACGGGGACACTCCGATGATCAAGTCAATGGGACAATCAAAAAAAATAGAACCTCTGTGATGGAGAGCTTGGGGGACTCTCTGCGTTGAGAGGGTGAGGTGTCAAGAAAAATAAGATAAACTCTATGAAAGAAGATAATGGAGGATCAAGAGCATGTCCGTTGCTTACCCCTTTACTTACCTCCCCCGTTGATCTTATATAGACGGGGTGGCTCGGACTAAGTCTGGAGCTTTCTGTTATTCACTGTCGCTTCCCTGTCGAGCCGGTCCTTCAAGGGAGAGCCTTCCACCCTAGGCATTTCCATTTCAGGGGGGACTGTCAGAGTGTCATAGGGCTCGGGGCCTTAATAGAATACCCTTCTTGGAAAGGTGCATGCTTCCTATTGTAGAGGTTGTGGCCTTCCAGTTATGTGATCGGTGGCGTGGCGGCATGCTACAGGACCGGGAACTTGGTGGAGCTTGCATCGTGCAGGTCATGCATGGGGTGCATCATAGGACATGCATTTATGGCAAGGCATGCGCCACCCCTCAGGGGCTGTGAATGATCAGGTTCTTTCCTGCCATGATTTTGAACTTCTGCTGGTCCCCCCTCCTTATACCACTGGCAAGAACCTTGACTCCCACTGGATGGGAGGTGAAGCCCTACTTCGGGGATCTGGCTTTTGGAAGCATGAGCGCGGCCCTACCGGGAGCTAACCTCAGTTGGATGGCCGCCCTATGAGCACGACCCCAGCTGGGCGCTAATCTTGATAGGAGGGCTCGCCTTGGGAGCATGGGCTCGGCTCCAGCCCGGAGCTGACCTCAATCGGAGGGCTCGCTTTATGAGCACGACCTCGGCTGGGAGCTGGTCTCGGCAGGAGGGCTCGTTATGGAAGCATGAGCTCGACCCCGGCCAGGAACTGACCTCAGTCGGAGGACTCGTCCTAGGAGCACGACCCCGACTGGGAGCTGGCCTTGGCAAGAAGGCTCGTTATGAGACCATGAGCTCAACCCCGGCCGGGAGCTGACCTTAGTCAGAGGGCTCATCCTATGAGCATGACCCCGATTGGGAGCTAGCCCCGGCAAGAGGGCTTATTATGGAAGCATGAGCTCGATCCCGGCAGGGAGCTGACCTCAGTCGGAGGGCTCGCCCTATGAGCATGACCTCGACTGGGAGCTGGCCTCGGTAGGAGGGCTCATTATGGGAGCATGAGCTCGACCCCGGCTGGGAGCTGACCTCAGTCGAGGGGCTCGTCCTATAAGCACGACCCCAACTAGGAGCTAGCCTCAATAGGAGGGCTCATTTTAACTCTTTACCAGGCCATCATGCCCTGGTGGCGGGTCCCTCAGCAGCGTGGCCGCCTGCATGCTCCATGTCAGCAGATGTACCACATCAAATGCCTCCCACTCCTGAGCTTAGAGAACGAAATGGTGCTTCGGGCGAGGGGAGTAATTGTTATGCTGATGTGGAGGGGTGGCACGTCTTGCGCCATCAATACCTTACGCGTCGCCGCTCCGAAGATTGGGCCTTCGTGCTATGGGGTGATGCCACGCCACCCCTCTTTAGGAGCGGGCATAATTGATGTTCCTGGTTTGAGGATGTTGCCCCCGATTCAGAGTGTCACTTTCAACACGTGGAGTGCTCTGGCTGGTTTGGGGTGAGTTTTGGTGCACGTCTTCGACAAGTACGAGGTGACAGGGTTTTGGGCCGTTTAAAAAAGACCCATCCTTCTATTTCTCGAGGGTTCTCCAGGTGGCAAAAGGCAGGGTTTCTTCTTCAGAGCAACCTTCTCTCTTTTTCTTGAACGAGGTAACGACGTTCCAACAGGTTAGGCTTTCTTCTTTTTCTCCTTTCGTTCCTTTGCTCCCCTCCTTCGGCCTGCGCTGGGGGAGTTCCCTTGCTAGGGCTTCCAGGTTCCTTCCTTCCTTCACTTTTCTGTTGCTTCTAATGAGTCCTTCCGGTGAGGGGCATCATCATCGGGGTTTCTTCGATGGAGTGGGGCCTTCCCGGTCGGGGCCTCCTCCTTTAAACAGTGAGGAGGAGGAAGTCCCGGCTGTGCTTCACAAGGATCCCCGCCAGACGGGGATTGTGATTGGACCCCCCGTGGCTTCCTCTCAGCCCACCCCCTCTATTAGGGAGTCTGGTGGTCCCGTCGGCATTGCTTCAGTGATGACTGATGAGGATCTCCTCCACGTTCGGAGGTCGTTTGGGGTCCCTGACTCCATCCGACTCTTTGTTCCTGGATCGGGGGATAGGGTCACCTCTAGTGGCCCGAGCTGGATAGCCCTATATGAAGACTTCTTCTCCGCGGGTCTTGGTCTTCCCTTCCACATCTCCTTTGCCTTCCTTAGCAACTACCGTCTAGTTCTGGCTCAGCTTACTCCCAATGATGTTCGAACTATTTTTTACTTTATTATTCTCTGTAGTCATAACGGGATCGTCGCCCGTTTCTCCCTCTTCGGGGCCTTGTTCACCTTGAAGTGCCACCCCTTTGATGACGGGTGGTGGTCCATATCTCCCTGCAAGGGGTGTTTCAAACTTGATATGCCCACCTCCATCAAGGGGTGGAAGCACAGGTTCTTTTTCACCTTGGTTGAGGGAGTGGATTGGGTCTGGAGTGACACGGACACTTCCCCCAACCGCCAATCCACAGTCGAGCCGGTTGATAGGGAAATATTCGATCGGCTTGTCTCCTCCCATATCCTATCTCCTCGGGATTTGCTGTGCGAGAGGAATCTCGTCGAAGCTGGGGTCATCCAAACCCAGCCCCAAGGTAAAACTTGTCATCGAGCTTCTTTTTCTCTCAGTGATGGGCCTGGTCCTGGAATTAGGCTAACTAGTGTACCTCATGTTATAGGAATGAGGTTCGGCCTTGAGGAGCTATACGGGATATCTTAAAAGATGGCTGTTGTTGAAGAGCCTGAGGGGGAGCTCGGGAGGACTCGAGATGGGGGCCCTGCGATGGGCTTGACGCAAGGGGGCCAGCCACCTCTCGTGCATCATCTCGACCAAGGGTCCAGGACCCTTCCAGGCAGCCCACGGGTGAAACTAGGCCTGCAGAGGGGGCTCCACCTCCGTCTCCAGTGCCCCTCCATGCCTGACGATCTGCTACAACCGGAAGCGACGAGGGAGGCGGGACCTATTGCCACCGAGGTATCACCTCGATGAATTGGGGCCAGAGCCACCGACGATGGTCCCGTAGACACGGCGCCTTCTTCTGAGGGTACACCAGACCCAATCGGAGCACTCGAGGCATCGAGCCAAGAAGCCAAGGCATTCACTGTTATCCTTCTTGTAGGTTCCATGATATCCCAGGATGGGAGGGTGGTGGAAGATATCCTCAACACCCTAATCCAGCCATTGGACCACCAGAATCGGATAGGGAGGCCAGTGGTGGAGCTCGCCACTAAGGCCTTTGCCTGGCTGATGTTGGTAAGCCATTTATGGATCTGTACCTCCTTTTCTACTCTTTTCACAAAGGGTGTCAATCATTGTTCCTGGTGCAGGTGGCGGTTGACATGCAGCTCCTACGAGATGCCTGCCGGGTGATGGAAAAGCTTGGGTCTCGCCTCCACAAGGAGAGGGACGAGGCCCGGGGCCTATTTGACCAGGCCCGAAAGCTGGAGGCTTAGCTAACCGGTGCCCAAGCCAAGGTAGCTGAGCTTGAGAAGAGGGCGGCTGAGCTCGAGGCCGCTCTAGCTGAGGAGAGGGGTATGGTCTTTCGCCAGGTCGAAGAGGCGGCCGCCTCTGCGGTGAAGGAGGCCCGCCTGAAAAAGAAAGCACAAACCCTCCAAGTTGGGCTGGAGGAATAGACGGCAAGGCCGTGGTGATAGTAGAAAAGTCTACAACAATAATCACGCTGATGGAGACAGCCAATAAAGAAGTTGCCGAGGCCATCCCCAAGTTCATGGCATCTTAGGCCTTTAAGGATGAGGTCACCGAAGCTATTCTAGACTCCTTCCACCAGGGGTTCAGAGACTTCAAGAACAAGGCCTTCCGTTTCTTTGGACTAAAGGGGCTGGACAATATGTAGCCTTCTATCCTATTCCCTGGGCAGCAGGACGAGCCTGTCATCGAGGTGGAGCCGAAGCCGGAGAAGGCTGAAGTCAAGGCGAAACCCGAAGCTACCTAGGATGCTCCACAGGTGACTGAGGTCACTCGTCGGCCTGGGAAAGAGCCGGCGACCAATGCATAGACTTTTCTCATTTCTTTTTATACTTGGAATCCTGAGAGGACCCCTGGTTTGTCGAGGGCACTTCCCAGGAAATGTAAAAAGATCTTTGTTAATGAAAACATCTTCTTTTTCTTTAGCTACTGTTCCTCACTCGGCCCCTCTCCTTCTTTTCTTTCTTCTTCTCTCTCTCTTTTTTTGAAGTACTTTCAAGGAATTCTTGGTAGTGTACAGGGGGCTCATTAAGATAAAGAGGAAGTAGGTTGGTTTGTCCCATGAGCTTGGTGTAGTTCCATACCACCTTTCCTTCAATTATGGTGCAGGTGCCTTCTTTAGATCTTGACTGCTCCAAGCCTACTTTAGGGCTTAGGATGGGTGTGAAGGTCCTTGGAAGCACCTCGCCCTCTTTTCCTTGGTCCTTGAGGCCATTAGAACCAGAATGCAAGACCTCTGGATTTTCTTGCTTCGTCGAGTTATGAGTCAAGCAACAGATGGAGGGATTACTCGAGGTTCCCACGACATCTCCGGACTGTGAGCAAGGCAGCGTGTATCTCTGGACCTCAGAGGTGGGACTGTTGTTGTCTCCTAACCTCAGAGGTGGGATTGCTGGTATCTCTTGACCTCGAAGGTGGGACTGCTGGCTTTGAGTGATGGGCTTCGTAAGTTTTCGGGCTTAGAGTGCCGGGCTTCGTAAGTTTTCAGGCTTAGAGTGCCGGGCTTCATAAGTTTCCAGGCTTAGAATGTCGAGCTTCGTAAGTTTCCTGGCTTATTCCACTGGACTTGGAGTCGGACGGATGAGCTCTTGTATAGGTGAAAAACAAGGTTGCACCAAAAAGGAACTTTAATTTTTTGTGGAAGGGCCTTACATTATTGATAGTATATTCTTAAGTTGCTAGCATTCCAGGTTCACGTGAATTGGATGCCGTCGAGCCCAGCGAGGTAGTAGGCCCCACCTGGTAAGGCCTCCACCATTTTATACAATCCTTCCCAATTCAGGAAGAGTTTCCCGCATTCTCCCGGTTGGGATACCTCTGCCCTCCTGAGGACGAGGTTGCCCGGACAGAATATCTTGGGCTGCATGTGGGAGTTATAGTAGCACGTGACTCGCTGCCGATAGGTCGCCATCCGAAGTCGGGCCTTATCTCTTGTCTCATCCAACAAGTCCAGATTGAGGAGGAGACGAGCCAGATTTTTTGCTTCATCATATTACTTTACCCGTAGCATGGGTAGGCCAAGTTCTACTGGAATTATGGCTTCAGTACCAAAAACAAGGTTGAAGGGCATCTTGCCAGTGGCTGTACGGGGCACGGTATGGTAGGCCCATACATGCTAGGTAGCTCCTCAGCCCGTCGACCCTTGACTTCATCCAGCCTCGTGCGAAGCCTTTGCAGGATGGTCCGGTTGGTCACCTCGGCCTCACCGTTGGTCTGAGGATGAGCCAACGAAGTGAAGTGATGGCGGATGCCGAGGTCAGTGCAGAATTCTTTGAATACTCGGTTGTCGAATTGCCTCCCATTATCGATGATAATCGAGTGCGAGAGGCCGAACTAGCAGATTATGGACTTCCAAAAGAATGACTGGACCTTCGTCTCCATTATCCGGACCAGTGGCTCAGCCTCAACCCACTTGGTGAAGTAGTCGATGGCCACAATCAAGATTTTTCATTACCTGGATGCACCAGGAAAGGGACCTAAGATATCCATCCCCCACTGGACGAACGGCCACAGAGTCGATAGCTGGGAAAGTGGGGATGCCGATTTCCGCTGGATGTAGGCATGACGTTGGCACTAGTCACACTTCCTCACCAAGTCGGTGGCGTCTTCCCATATCGTTTTCCAAAAATATTCTTATCGGATCACTTTGTAGGCCAAAGTTCTGCCCCCCACATGATTGCCACAGATGCCTTCGTGTATTTCTTGGCGCATGTAAGCGGCCTCTGAGAGCTTCAGGCACTTCAGCAAGTGGTAAGAGTAGGACCTTTGGTACAGCTGCCCATCCATCATCACATAATACGCACCCTTCTTCTTGAGCAAGCCGACTTCCCTCCGATCATCTAGCAAGTCACCAATGGTGATGTACTTAATGTAGGGGTCCATCCAGCTGGCTTCGGTGGTGATTTGCTGGACTCCAGCTGTAAGCTCGTAACTGGGGGTCTCGAGATATTCGATGAATGTACGCCCCAGCAAAGACTCTGACAGGGTGGCCAGTCTGGAGAGGATATCAACCCTGGCATTCTCTGCTCGTGGGATATGAAAGATACCGAAGTACTGGAGGGTTGCCATGTATGAGTGCACTCTATCTAGGTATTTCACCATCATGGGATCCCGTGCTTCGTACTCACCAGAAACTTGACCCACTACCAGCTGAGAGTCAGTGAAGACCTTTAGTCTCTTGATGCCTAACTCGCGAGACACCTTTAGCCCCACGAAGAGCACTACATACTCAGCTTGGTTGTTGGTCGCTTTGAAAAGGAAATGCAGGGCATACTCTACAATGACCCCGTCAGGATTGGAGGCTGGCTCCGCTCCCTCTGGTATTAAATACACCGTTGACATGAAGTATCCACGTCACCTCTACTGGGATCGGGTCCAGCCTGGGCTCGGTCTGCTAGTCCGTCTCCTCCGGGCCCTCCTCTGCCTAGGTACATTCCACCAAGAAATCGACCAGGACTTGAGCCTTTTGCACCGGCCACAAGTGATAAGTGATGTCGAACTCGTTGAGTTTCAGTGCCTACTTGGCCAAGCATCCCGAAATATTGGAATGACTGAGGATAGCCCTCAGAGGCTGATCGGTGAGGATGGCAATGGGGTGCACTTGGAAGTAGGGCCTGAGGCGCTGTGTAGACATTATTAGTACAAAAATGATTTCTTTAGATCAGGTGTACCTGGTTTCTGCATCGCGGAGCAACTTGCTGACGTAGTGATTGGTCACTGGACACCGTCCTTATCAACATGGACTAGTACCGAGCTGATCGCTTCGGGTGACACCACTAAGTACAAGAGAAGCTCTTCTCCAGGCTCTAGTCTGGATAGCAGCGGCGGTGAGGCGAGGAGATTCTTCAGCCCCTTAAATGCCTCCCGGTAATCTTTCGTCCAGGTGAAGCTGTTCATCTTTCACAGCACCTTGAAGAACGGTTGACAGCACTCAGTGGAGTGTGAAATGAAGTGGCTTAATGCCGCGATGTGCCCGGTCAAGCATTGTACCTCCTTCTTGAAAGTGGGGTGCCTCATATCAATGATCGCCTGGATCTTCTCTAGATTGGCCTCTATTTCTCTTTGGGTGACCATGAACCCCAGAATTATTTGGCCACGATACCAAAAGCACACTTGGCGGGATTCAACTTTATCTGGTGGGAGCGGAGGTTATCAGAGGCTTCCGCTAGGTCGGCGACATGACCCGACTCCGGGCCGCTCATGACAAGCATGTCATCTATGTATACCTGCATATTGTAGCCGATCTGATCCTGAAGACTTTATTGACCAGATGCTGGTATGTGGCTTCCGCGTTTTTGAGGCCAAATGGAATCACCTTGTAGCAATACGTACCTCTGTCGGTCACAAATGCCATATGCTCCTCGTCTTCCGGATGCATTCGGATCTGATTGTATACAAAGAATGCATCCATGAAGCTGAGGTATTTGTAACCCAAGGTTACGTCCACCAACTGGTCAATCTTGGAGAGCGGGAAGCTATTCTTCGGGCATGCCCAATTGAGGTCGGTGTAATCCACATAGATCCTCCACTTCTCGGATGCTTTCCTGACCATTACCATGTTAGCGAGCCAGTCAAGATAGCATACCTCATAGATAAAACCCGTCGTGATCAATTTCTCAACCTCTTTGTTGATAGCCTTCTGTTGCTCCGGGATGAAGCTCCTCTTCTTCTATCGGACCGGGCGATGATTGGGATCGACATTCAGCCTATGAGTAATCACCTTCGATGAGATGCCAGGCATGTCGACAGCGATCCAGGCAAAGACATCTGCATTGGCCCGTAAGAAGCCAAGCAAATGAGATCTCTCATCTTCAGGCAACAAGGCACCCACCTGCACCATTCTTGAGGGATCCTCCCCCAAGGGAAAAGATAGCAAGGGCTCACTTGGTCCACCCTTCAGCTCTGGGTTCGCTGGATGCAGCTGGTCGATCGACGGGCTCAGACCGGCACCTTGAGGTCCTCGAATGGCTTGCATGCAGTGCAAAACCGGCTGGCATGATCCTCTCATCTCTCCAATCCCCCATAGGGTCAAGAACTGAACGAGGAGATGCTTTGTGGAGATGGTGGTGTCGAGTAGGTTAAGTCCAGGATGCCCCAAGATGGTGTTGTAAGGTGAGGGAAGCCTTACAACGGTGAAGGTCATCAGCACTGTGCTCTACTGGGATAGTCCCGGTAGTTATTGGGAGTATAATCTCTCCCTCCACTCCAACTAAATCTCTGGTAAAGCCCATCAGGGACATGAATACCAGCTTTATGAGGCCAGCAAATAAATTCATCCTTGCAAAAGCATCATAAAAAGGATATCTGCTGAGCTTCCATTATCAACCATAATTTTCTTTACAGGGTGCCTCGCTATCATCATTTCAACGATGACAGCATCATTATTGGGGTAGTACACCCTAGCAGACCCCTCTCCCATGCAGGGGAGTACATCATCACTCTCCTCCCTTCCCCTAGCCCTCTTCGGGGTTTTTCTTGCCCCCCGGGATATCATCCCGACCAGCTTCTTAGTGGGGCGATTGTCGATGGTGAGAGGTCGGGGCTCCTCACTCCAGTCCGCTGGGGGTGTGATGGGGACATCAATAATAAGAATATATACTTTGATTAACTCACCTTGTTTTTGCAGCTATAATCAATAAAGCCTTGAGCCTTGAAGCAAGTTCCAAAATTTTCTTGAAGTAAGTTCATAAGCCGACACATGGAAGAGGCCAAGTTTATTCATGAGTTGGTTATATGAGTCGACTCATGAGAAAAGCCAAGAGTCGACTCAAGTTCAAGCATGATGTAGGGCCATCTCTTCAAAGCCCAATTCTAGCCATTCAAGCCCAATCCAAGCCAAGACTTGAAGCCAAATTTTTTTACATGGGGAACACCACATCAAGCAACCTTGGGGGAGAAGGAATTACACTACATCAAGAGTTTTATGGGAAACATAAAGATTCCTTTCACTACCCCAACAATATTTAACATGTGGGATGCGACAACTTATGACACCTAAGCCTCCACATCAGCACTTGGAAGTCACATTAGGACCTTCTAGATGCCACATGTCAAAATGGTTGTAACTTTCTATCTACAATTTGTTTCTAGTTAGAAACCACTTACCTAAGAGTTGTTGGAGCCAACTAAGCCATCCTTATCCCCTCCCCTCCACCCTTGGATGAATTCCCTAACTTAAGAGCCTATAAATAGGGCCCCAAAGCTCTCATTTGTTTTCATGCTATGCTATGATGATTAATGAAAGGATTATTTCTCTTGTATTCTAGTTCTCTTGTGTTCTTGTTTGGAGTGAGAGTGTTCTTGCTAGTTTGAGTGTGTAGATCCTTATCCAAGAAAAGAGTGAGTTTTAAGTTTGTGTTTGAGAGAGAAAAGTGTCATTGCAAGGAGTGAAGAGTGGGATGCCCCATAGTTTGGTCCAAGCTCAAGTTCCAAGCACCAAGGCCGTCGGCCACTTTCTTCTTCTTCCCTTTTTCTTGTTTCCAGTCCAATCCCAATTCTTCTTCCATGCCTAATCCCATGTTTATTTGCAAGTTCTCTTAGGTTCCTAAGTCAAGGATGAAGGTCTCCACGCCATGGATCAAGGCCAAGGTAAGTCTCAAAGTAGGGAGTGCTAATCTTGACTTCTAGACCTCAATCCTTGAGTGATGAGAGCTTCTTCTTCCATCAAATAATTAGTCATCATTGTTGGTAGAAAACCTTCTACTTGGCTCTTTAGATCTGACCATTTGAAGGAGATTTGACCTAGTAGGAATGGTTTCCTAGCCATGAGATCCATCTCCTATCATTTTGGAAGTGATTAGCATGCGGGTATTTAATTTTTCATGAACTAGTCTCCTACTTGAATGAAATTGTTCTCCCTTGTGATTAATTTTTGCTTTAAATTTCATTGCTCTTAATGGATTGCTAATCTCTGGAAGAACATCATTATCCTTGCATTTCATCCATCCTCACGTCCCGTATCAATTTTTGGTATCAGAGCTTATAGTTTACTAGGTCAAGTTGCTGAATTTTTATTTCCTTTGTGTGTTGATTGCCTTCAAGTCCAAAATTCAAATCCAAAAATTCAAGATTTAAATTTTAAAATTTTAAATCTAAAATCTTAACCCCAAGATCTGAAAGTTCTAATTCATATTTTAATTCTTTTAATATTTTTAAATTTAAATTTCAAATTTTGAATATAGTCAATTGGAGGTTTGCTGATTGCTGAAATTTCTGTACTAGCACTAACCCATGTATTCTACGAATTTTAGTATTTTTTCAAAAGGCACAAAAAAATCCAAATAAATTTTTTTTCTATATTTTAGGAGTTTGGGATCCAAAATATAAAACTTAGAAAATATTTTTTCTAGAATTTTTAGAGTTTAAAATTTGGACTCTTAGGTTGTTTCCTGGAAGCTATTCAAATTCTATTTTTCCCTCCCTTTAGTTTAATTTTCAAAAAAAACTCAAAAATATTTTTCTAAATTTAAAATTTGAGATCTGAGATTTAGATGTTAAAATCTGATGATTCCCATTTAAATTTCAAATTTTATAAGGATTTTAAATTTGAATCTCGAATTATGAATTGGAGGTTTGTTTGATTGCTGAAATTTTTACTCTAGTACTAATATGAGATTTTCACGAATTTTAGTTTTTTTTTTACATTGAAAAAAAAATCCAAAATTTTTTTTTTTGTTGTATCTTAGGATGATAGGATCTAAGATCAATTTTTTTAAAAATTTTTTTCTAATTTTGTAGTTTAAAATTCGTCATCTCACATTGCTCCTTTAGTTAGCTAGTACTTGCTTCAATTCTAGTTTTATACAATTTAGTTATTCCATTAAATTCTAGAAAAATTCAAGAAAAAATTCTTTTTTTCTAAATTTTAGATTTGGATCTGAGATCTCCACTTAAAAAATTTTAATTCTAAAATTTTTGAATTTAAATTTCGAATTCTAGGTATTTTGTGGTTGAGGGTTCGTTAGCTAGAAGTTTCTTGTAACAACTCTACAACAAGCTTTCAAAATTGAATTTCCTAACCAAAATTCGAGAATTAAAATTCAAATTTTGAAATCTGAAGCCTTAACTCTGAGATCTAACAATTCAAGTTTCAATTTCATTTTTCTTTTAAAATTTTAAAATTTTAATTCCAATTTTTTCGAAACTAGCTAGTTAGAAGTTGATAGTGGCTAAAATTTTTCTTACAACAACTTGTACCTCCAAGAACGAATTTTCTAACTAAATTTCAAATTTAAATTTTAAAATTTGAGTTTTAAAATCGAGATTTCTATGTCTGAAGTTTTTAATTTAATTTTTGAATTTTTAAAATTTTGAAATTCGGGTTTGACTCATATGTTTGTGCTAGTCTACATATCTTGTTAGCTAGTTGGTTGTTTGTGCATCCATTTCAAAATCATTTTAAGAGCATTCAATATAACATAAGGGAAGGAGGTCATTACATTTTCTTAGCCCAAAACAACCATCCATCATTGTGCATTGACCTAATCTTAATTAAAATTAAGTATGAACCTAAACTAGGGATACCCACAAGTCGGGTTCAGGTGCAAGATGAGGCAAAGTGCTATTTGAGTTTGTACTTACCTCTTGAAATTGGTGTCTAAGGCTAGAGGTCCAATGACAAACATCTTAAGCGGACTTGCAATTTTTAATTAGGACCTCGTGAAAGTGAGGGGAGCCTCCGGCAACCCCACCTCTTACCTGGCCAGTGGACAGGGTAATTGCATCCTTAATTAGCACATAGTTAAATCCTGTATTTTGAACTTCTAGGTCTAGGAACCCTAGAAGCTAGGTTTGTATTGCTTGTCTATTAGGTCAAGAGCCTTAAACCAATAGTCCTACACTTAGTCTGGTTTATGCATGGACCCCAATCTTGAATCCTTTATGAGGACCATGACTGAAAATTTTGATACCCTAACTAAATAATTAGGATCAATGAACAAAGAGTTAGGACAAATGGATAATCAAATCGAGAACCATACTAAGCCCAAATCACCTAGTCCACCTCTCCTTGGTCCAAGAGCCCAATGTCATGATCTTACCCCTGAGTATAATCCTAGATACCCCTACCAAGATTTTGTAGATCAAGAGGAGAGAGTCTTTAGGAGTAATCAACCCTATGCACCCATTTTTGATGGAAATCCTAAGGTGTATGTCGATTAGGAGAAGAAAATGGATCAATATTTTGAGTTTGATGAAATGTCGGAAGTAAGGAAGTGTTAATTTGCCAAATTAAAGTTAATCCAACATGCTAAAACAAATTGGAGAGAAGTTGAGCATAAAAGTTATTATAGTGGGGATAAAATAATTACTTGGAGAGATATGAAGAGTAAACTGAGAGAAAAGTATCTAGGTAGATATTATGAGCAAAAATTTTAGACCAATGGTACAGATTGAGATAAGATGATGCAACTGTATCCGAGTATATTACCAAATTCAATGAGTTTGTCGAGAGATGTAGTACAGCCGAATCTGAGGCAATGATCATATCTAGATTTTGAGCTGGTCTATGTAAGGACAACCAGTGAAAATTCTTTCAATAAAAAATTCACTACCTAGAAAAAGCTTATCAAATTGCTAGAGAATTTGATACATATCAGAAGGAACTCTTGATCAGTCGACCTAAGTTCAACAGGAATAATACATTTGGACATAGGCCTAGTTCTAGTCAGATTCCTTCAAACAAACCAACTCCTATTATCCCAGTTTTGTAAGGAAGAAATCCTTGAACGCATTGAAGAGCCAAAAGTAGAAATATATGAAGCTGAATCCAGTCTCATAAATGAATATAAAGAAGATAAAGAAGAGACTAAGCCCACTGAAAAATTAGAAAAAAAATCTCCTAAACCTATTGAAGAATTTAAAGATGAAATAGAATCAAAGTCTTGTCCAAATGAAGGGCTAGAAAGAGAAGATCCTAAACCCGTTGAAAAACTTAAGGAAGAAGTTTATGAAGCTGGGTCTAACCTTAAGGATGAGTATGAACAAGAACAATTGCTTGAAGATAAAATAATTATCCAGCCTAAAGAAATCAACAACGGGAATAATCAACTTGAAGAAAATGAAGTCAGGGACAAAACCATGAAGAGCAGTTCGAGGAGATAATAGAGGATCCGGATTTTATCAATGTTGAGGATTTAGATCTAGAGATTAATGAAGGACCACCTAATAGGGTATTGACCATCAGAAAAAATCTAGAACCAATTCCAAAGGATCAACCCCAAGAAATTGTAGAACCTGCAAAAGAATTTAATATGAGGACTGGAAGTGAAGAGATGGTAGGAATTGAAAGATGAAAATGGAAGAGATGGAAGATGGAATTTGTATTTTCTAATAATTACACTGAGCCTGATTCACCCTTCTGGAATATCCTCAATCCTAATCCACCTAGCTGGGACATCCATCATACCATTGATCTGGTCCCAGTGATATTCAACAGTTACTTTTGGAAGACGTTATGAAAATTATTAGGCATCAAATTAAGATTCACTGCCACTTACCTGAAGTTGTGTGCCAGAATTTTCAAAGCCATTTAGGGAAATATTGGAAATTAGGAACTTTTGTTTCTTAGCCCAACAATAAAGTTTAGTTCATATATAATAAAGTCTATTTGAGCTTGTTTTGTTTTGGTGTCATTTGTGTTTTGTCATTTGATGTCATTTGACCTTTCCATGCATAAGTATCTATGATTGCAAAAGTCATATGCATAGCATGATTAGTAAGAAAATTTGAGCAATGAAATTAACAAGCATATGATTAACTCACGTAAAAGAGCTAAAGAATTTCAGAAAGGAGACTATGTCATGATAAGGCTCAAATATGAACGGTTACATGCCCGTGGTACAGGTCCTTTCAAAATAACAAGAAAATTTGGACCTAATATGTGCTAAATTTACAATCCGCCTTTGGTATCAGTTTCACTTTCAACATTTCAGATCTAGCAGAGTACAAGGAACCGACAATGATACCTAGTGAGCCATTCGAGCCTGATTCTACTCTTGAGAGTGAACCTACCCTTGAGTGTCCACCAGCCATATTTTCAAAGTGGCGAGATAGGATTGAGCGAATCTTAGATGACAAAATTATCACTACTTGAAATAAAGAGTATCAGCACTACGTGGTTCACTGGCAAGGATGTCCTATTTCTAAAGACTCATGGATCACTCGAGAGGACTTACAAAGAATTGACCCTGACCTCATAGAGTATTCCACCCCGGGAGAACTGATGGGGACATCAATAATAAGAATATATACTTTGATTAACTCACCTTGTTTTTGCAGCTATAATCAATAAAGCCTTGAGCCTTGAAGCAAGTTCCAAAATTTTCTTGAAGCAAGTTCATAAGCCGACACATGGAAGAGGCCAAGTTTATTCATGAGTTGGTTACATGAGTTGACTCATGAAAAAAGCTAAGAGTCGACTCCAGTTCAAGCATGATGTAGGGCCACCTCTTCAAAACCCAATTCCCAAGCCATTCAAGCCCAATCCAAGCCAAGACTTGAAGCCAAATTTTTTCACATGGGGAACACAACATCAAGCAACCTTGGGGGAGAAAGAATTACACCACATCAAGAGTTTTATGGGGGAACATAAAGACTCCTTCTACTACCCCAACAATATTTGACATATGGGATGCCACAGCTTATGACACCTAAGCCTCCATATCAGTACTTGGAAGCTACATTAGGACCTTCTAGATGCCATATGTCAAAGTGGTTGTAACTTTCTATCTATAATTTATTTTTAGTTAGAAACCACTTACCTAAGAGTTGCTGGAGCTAACTAAGCCATCATTATCCTCACCCCTCCACCCTTGGACGAATTTCCTAGCTTAGGAGCCTATAAATAGGGCTCCAAAGCTCTCATTTATTTTCATGCTATGCTATGATGATTAATGAAAGAATTATTTCTCTTGTATTCTTATTTGGAGTGAGAGTGTTCTTGCTAGTTTGAGTGTGTAGATCCTTATCCAAGGAAAGAGTGAGAGTTTTTAAGTTTGTGTTTGAGAGAGAAGAGTGCCACTGCAATGAGTGAAGAGTGGAATTCCCCATAGTTTGGTCCAAGCTCAAGTTCCAAGCACCAAGGTCGCCGGCCACTTTCTTCTTCTTCCCTTTCCCTTGTTTTCATTCCAACCCCAATTCTTCTTCCATGCCTAATCCTAAGTTTATTTGTAGGTTCTCTCAGGTTCCTAAGTCAAGGATGAAGGTCTCCATGCCATGGATCAAGGCCAAGGTAAGTCTCAAAGTAGGGAGTGCTAATCTTGACTTCTAGACCTCCATCCTTGAGTGATGAGAGCTTCTTCTTTCGCCAAATAATTAGTCATCATTGTTGGTAGAAAACCTTCCACTTGGCTCTTTAGATCTGATCATTTGAAGGAGATTTGACCTAGTAGGAATGGTTTCCTAGCCATAAGATCCATCTCCTATCATTTTGGAAGTGATTAGCATGCGAGTGTTTAATTTTTCATGAACTAGTCTCCTATTTGAATGAAATTGTTCTTCCTTATGATTAATTTTTGCTTTAAATTTCATTGCTCTTAATGGATTGTTAATCTCTGGAAGAACATCATCATCCTGGCATTTCATCCATCCCCACATCCTGCATCAGGGTGCCCCTCCCTCTACGTACTTGCCGAGATAGCCATGCTTGATCAGCTCTTCTATCTCCCTCTTCGGATGAGATAGTATTCCTCGGTGTCATGGTCGTGGTCCCGGTGGAAGCGGTAGTAATGGGACCTATCACGTCCAGTGGATGGCCTTAGGGGAGGAGGATGGCGCAAGAAGCATTCGCCCTCGATCTCCATCAAGATCTTCATTCTGGGGGCAAGGAGAGGAGTGAACTTTTCTTCTTTGATGGGGTTGATCTTGGATCTTGGACCTGGTCGCTGGACCGACACCGTCTTCTGAGCTGGGGGAGCAAATGCTTCCCCGATGGCCTACCTCTTCGGGGGCCTCTCGTCTAGCTCGCTTCTGATATGGTCTGCCTCCTTAGCACGGATGTACTTTTGTGCCCGGAGGAGGAGCTCCGAATATATCTTCGAGAGCTTCTTGTCGAGGGAGTAGGTGAAGCGGGACGTCCACAACCCTCTCTTCAGGGCCAGCATCGCAACTGACTCGTTGAGATTGTAGATCTCCAAGGTGGTGGTCTTGAACCGGGACATGTAATCCCGAAGAAGCTCTCAGTCCTGCTGTTGAATTAAGAAGAGACTATCAGCCTCGCGTGGTACCTTCCTGCATGCATCGAAGTGCACCACAAACTTTTTCTCCAGTTAGGGAAAGGAGTTGATGCTCTTGGGCTCGAGCCTAGAGAACCAGATCCGAGCGACCTTTTGTAGGTGGCCTGCGAAGGCGATGTAGAGGAGAGAATCGGTAGCCCCTGCACCCTCATAAAAGTCTTGTAGCTTTTCAAGTGGTCCAAGGGGTCGGTTATCCCATTTTAGGGGTTAACCTGTGGCATACGGAACTGGCTAGGGATCGGTTCCTCTTGGATTCTTTGGGAGAAGGGAGGATGTGTGTCGTAACCCGCGGGCTTGCTAGGGGAGCCCTAAACTTTTATGAACCGGTGGGCAAGATCCACCAGTTTGTGCTCATTCTCTTGAGGTGCTTCTCCGCTCGATGGTGGATGGCCTCGTATGTCGATCCCTCGATAAAAATTATCGGGGGTGAAGGAGGTCAGAGTGGAGGAACTCTTGCTTGAGTTCTTGGCCACACCGACGTCGCTGGTGCGAGGGCACGCAGTGGTCCGAGACTGGAGAACGACTTTCCCGGTCGGTCGGACCATGCTACGGTCACTTTCCATTCACCCGATGGGCCTCTCGGGGGTGGGATACCACATGCGGCGGCCCCTCCTAGAAAGACCATAAGCTGGTACGGGGATCAGTAGCGTGGGCCATTGGAGTCCCTGGTTGCTGCTGAGTTTCCAGGGACCGATACTTCTGTGGAGCTGATGCACCGCTGTAGCCAAGGTATGGACCTGCTAGGCCAGTGTAGCAATTTGGGGATCCGCCGGAGGCTGCGATGGCGAAACGGGGAGCTCCTTCTCGAGCACTGATCGCCACGATGAGAGGGATCCCCCACCCAACCGATGGAGGCTTCACATGCTCGTGTGGTCACCATCGGGCCGTGGGTTTCCACGGACCACGGATGTCTTCCTCACAACGGGGGGGACCTGGTGCACCAATCTATTGCCACCAAGTTAGTTCTCTCTCCCCCCTACCTGGTGCACCAATATGTTGCCACCGAGATTGTCGTGGCCCATAACTCGATGCATCGGGCTCCCACTAGGCACTCGCTCCTTCTCTTCGCGGTCGGCTCCCTCGTCCAGAGACCTTGCAAGATAGAGGAGACCCGTGCCGGGAATTTCGACGAGGACACTCTGACGATCAAGTCAGTGGAACGATCGAGGAAAATAGAACATCTATGGTGGAGAGCTTGGGGGACTCTCTGTGTCAAGAGGGTGAGGTGTCAAGAAAAATAAGATAAACCCAAAGAAAGAAGATAATGGAGGATCAAGAGCATGTCCATTGCTTACCCCTTTACTTACCTCCCCCGTTAATCTTATATAGACAAGGTGGCCTGGACCAAGTATGGGGCTTTCTGTTATTCGCTGTTGCTTCCATGTCAGGCCAGTCCTTCAGGGAAGAGCCTTCCACCCTAGGCATTTCCATTTCAGGGGGACCGTCGGAGTGTCGCAGGGCTTGGGGCCTTAGTGGAATACCCTTCTTGGAAAGGTGCAGGCTCGGTGTCGTAGAGGTCATGGTCTTCCAGTTATGCGGTCGTTGACGTGGTGGCATGCTAACGGACCGGAAACTTGGTGGAGCTTGCATCATGTAGGTCGTGCACAGGATGCATCGCAGGTCATGCATTTATGGTAGGGATGCACCACCCCTCAGGAGCTGTGAATGATCAGGTTCTTCCTTGCCATGATTTTGAACTTTTGCTGGTCCCCCCTCCTTATACCGCTGGCGGGAACCTTGATTTCCATTGGATGGGGGTTGAAGCCCTACTTCGGGGATCTGGCTTTTGGAAGCATGAGCGCGGCCCCTATTAGGAGCTGACCTCGGTCGGAGGGCTCGTCCTATGAGCACGATCCTGACTGGGAGCTAATCTCGGTGGGAGGGCTCGTCTTGGGAGCATGAGCTCGGCTCTAGCCGGGTGCTGACCTCAATCGGAGGGCTCGCCTTATGAGTACAACCCTGGCTGGGAGCTGGCCTCGACAGGAGGGCTCATTGTGGAAGCATGAGCTCGATCCCGGCCAAGAGCTAACCTCAGTCGAAGGGCTCGCTCTATGAGCACGACCCGGCTGGGAGTTGGCCTCAGCAGGAGGGCTCGTTATGGGAGCGTGAGCTCGACCGCAGCTGGGAGCTGATCTCAGTTGGAGGGCTCACCCTATGAGCACGACCCAGCTGGCTCTGGCAGGAGGGCTCATTATGGAAAAATGAGCTCGATCTCGGCCGGGAGCTAACCTCAATCGGAGGGCTCGCCTTATGAGCATGACCCCGGCTGGGAGCTAGCCTCAGCAGGAGGGCTCATTATGGGAGCATGAGCTCGACCCCAGTCGGGAGCTGACCTCAGTCAGAGGGCTCGCCCTATGAGCACGACCCTGGTTGGGCGCTGGCCTTAGCAGGAGGGCTCATTTTGGCTCTTTACCTGGCCATCATGCCCAGGTGGCGGGTCCCTCAGCAGCCTGGCCACCTGCATGCTCCACGTTAGTAGATGTACCATATCAATAACCATAATATAAAAAATCATCAATAAATATGATAAAACATGATAAAAAACCTTGGACTATAAAGAACTTCATGTAGATCTAATTGAAAATCGGTATCTGTAATAAGTCTATAGGTTCCAACTGAAATAACCTTGGACTTCATCCAATTCTCCTTAAAAATCCATCACTCTTTGTCATTTGGTTTCTAGCTCAAAAGGAATCCTGTAATGAATTAGAAACATGAATTATAGCACCCGAATCAATCTACTATGTATTAGAAGGAACATCAATAAAATTGGTTTTATAACAAAAAGTGATAAGGGATATCCTTCTTTTTGAACCATTTCCTTCTTTTTTTACAATGCTTCGTGATATGTTACTTCTTGTTACAGAAGAAATATTTCAATTTATATGAACCTTTCTTTGATGAATTGGTCGATCCTTTATTTTTTTTCTTCGCTTTCTTTTTTTAAAATACTTCTCAGAAATCATGTGAATCACTGAAATCCCTTTATGTCTCAATTTCTTTTCTTTTGCATACATTGGAAGATGAGTTTATTAATTGACCATGATTCTTTACGTGTGTTATAGTAGATTTTAATTGAGTAAACTATAATAAAAGAAAGTCGAAAACAAACTAGACAAGAAAATCTTCAAATACTATCATTCGTGGATTATTTAATATTTTACGCAATGTTATGCATTTCCATAATATGCTTTCACACTCTAAAAATTCTATCATATTTCATAGAGATTAATTTGTTGATTAGGGCACCAGCTAAGGCTTTATTTGACTTGATAAATTATTGCTCTATAAAGGAAAGGTACCTAGAAGCCAATTTATTATAAAAAATAGAGCTCTTAATGATCATGAGAGATAATTTATTAGACACTCCTACTTTTTATATAATTCTATTGATCTGGAGAACTAGTGAGAGTTAATGGATTAGACTGAGATTTACAAAGAGCCAAATCTAAGTCTAGGCATCCTAGAATAATAAAAAACTGCTTGTACCGATCAAGATAATTTGATCCATTTAGTGTGAAAATATTAATTAGATGCGACGAGAATAAAGCAGGGATCATAGTTGTAAATAAAATAATATTCATATAGTTACTATCATGATACAGATTTCAAAAGGATAATTTTGCTAATAATACTTATTATACAACTATAAAATATATTTGAACAAGAATTATAGCATATAATAAGTGTTGTAACTAATTAATCATAAATTTAAATATAATAATGCCAAAACATGCATTACATAAATTATAAATATAAATTTTTTATAATCAATAAAATATAAAATATATAAGTAAGAATAATAATTATGGTATAAATATATAATTATGTTTAAATTATGATTTATTATATTAGTTACATCTTCAATAGTTTAACCAACTAATATGGCGACATCCGCTGACATGGAGTCTACGGGCTGATGTGGCAACATCCGCTGACATGGAGCTTGCGGACAGCCATGACGGCAAGAGACTTGCCACCTGGGCAAGTCTACGTGATGAAGAATCGAGGTGGACCACCCGACCGAGGTCAGCTCCCAACCGAGGTAAGGCTCATTAAGTAGGCCCCCCATCTGAGGTCAGCTCCCAGTCAAGGTCGAGTCCATCCCTCCAAGGCAAGCCCCCAGCTGAGGACAACCCCCGGTCGGGGTCGAGCTAATGCTTCTAGAATGGACCACCCTGCCGAGGTCAGCTCCCAATCGAGGCAGGGCTCATTGGACGAGCCCTCCGTTCGAGGTCAGCTCCCGACCGAGGTCGAGTCCACCCTTCCAAAGGAAACCCTCCAACCATCAGGAGTGTGGGTTCCCTCCAAAGGCACGAAAAGGAAGAGAGGCTGAAATTCAAAATAAAGATGAAGGACAACCTAATCACGCAGAACCTCTGAGAGGTGGCGCCTGCCCTGCCATGGGTGCAGGCCCCCTACGGCGCGTCGTGCACATGATCTGCATGATCTGGACGATACCATGCTCCTAGCCTTGCGGCATGCAGATACAGTGACGACCGCATGACTGGAAAACTATGACTTCCATATCAAGGTGCTTGGACCCTATGCCCTAGACCCTAGGTGCTGCGATACCCAAGCGGCCTCCTTCAGAATGGCAACATCCCGTTATGGCTCAGGCCCCAGGTGCAAAAATCAGCTCGACAGAGAGGTAACAACAGGCAACAGAAAGCCTCATTCGAAGGGGAGAACCTGGAAGCCAACAAAGGCCACTCACCTATATAAGACCCGCATGAAAAGGTAAGTAAAGGTAAGAGGCAAGAAGAAGAGCACAGAAACTCTTTGGTTTTTTGACATTATCTTCTCTCTTATCACCCTCTGGACGTGGAGAGTCCCCAAGCTCTCCGCTACAGAGATTTCTATTTTCCTCGATTGTTCCACTGACTTGATCGTCGGAGTTTCTTCGCCGGATCCTTGGCACAAGGCTTTCCTCTATCTTGCAGGACCCTCGGAGAGAGCGAGCGGGCCAATCACGAGGCGAGGAGCCGAGCACCTGGAAAAAATCCAATGCGTCAGAGCTACGGGCCACAACGATCCAGGTGGCAACACCAACTATGATTACAAAACTTCAAGGTTATTTCCATCTTTGGACGTAGAACTCCTAGTTTTTATGCAATTCAAGTTGGTTAATCTATAATTATCAATTTTGTATCTAATGACAGTCACCTTTGGATCAACCATAATAGACATACCTTTATATAATTCTAAAACATAATGAAAGAAAAAATTATTAGCCCTCAATGACTTAGCTAGTTAAAATTTATAGAGTGCTCCAGATCCTTTAGAACTGATATGGCATATTCGCTAACATGGAGCCTCTGCTGACGGCCCCGCTGGCAAAGAGTCCGCCACCCAGGCATGGTGGCCAAACAAAGAGCCAAGGCGAGCCCTCTTGTCGAGGTCAGGGCCGGGGTCGTGCTCATAAGGCGAGCCCTCCGTCTTAGGTCAACTCCCAGTCGAGGTCGTGCTCATGCTCCAAGGTGAGCCCTCCTGCCGAGATCAGCTCCCAGCTGGGGTCGTGCTCATAAGACAAGCCCTTCGTCTGAGGTCAGCTCCCGGCCGGAGTCATGCTCATGCTACCAAGGTGAGCCCTCCTATCGAGGTTAGCTCCCAGTCGAGGTCATGCTCATAAGGCGAGCCCTCCATCTGAGATCAGCTCCCAGTCAGGGTCATGCTCATGCTGCTAAGGCGAGCCCTCTTGCCAAGGTCAGCTCCCAGCCATGGTCATGCTCATAAGGTAAGCCCTCCGTCTGAGGTCAGCTCTCGGCCGGGATCATGCTCATACTGCCAAGGTGAGCCCTCATGCCGAGGTCAGCTCCCAGCCGGGGTCATGCTCATAAGACGAGTCCTCCGTCTGAGGTCAGCTCCTGGCCGGGGTCGTGCTCATACTACCAAGGCGAGCCCTCCTACCAAGGTCAGCTTCCAGCCGGGATCGTGCTCATAAGGTGAGCCCTCTGTTTGAGATCAGCTCCCGACCGGGGTCATGCTCATGCTCCCTGAGGTAGGGCTCCATCCTATCCCGCTGAGGTCAAGTTCCTACTAGCAGCGAGAAGGATCGACAGGAATTCAAACCGTAACAAGGACGTTCCCGGTCGCCTGCAACCTCTAAGGAGTGGTGCACGCCAAGCCATTAGCCCGGGCTTTGCAACGCGCCACCCGTATGCTCTGGGTGGCCTGCACTCCTCCAGGTCCCAGACCCTGTTACACGTCACCACGTTGACAACCATGCGACTGGGAGCTTCCACCCTCGCGATACGAAGCCTGAACCTCCTCCAAGAAGAGTATTCCATTAAGACCCCAGGGCCCTGCAACGCTCCAACAGTCCCTCCAGAAATGGAAACATCTCATCATGATACAGGGCTTAGCGACACAGCACCAGTCCCTCCCATGAAAAACTGCACCACCAGAGGAACAAAATTTGAGCCATACCGACGTACACCCCCAATGGAAGGGTTTCCTCCTAAGGACCAGCCTGACAAAAGGGAGGACACCGGCAACAGTAAGCCCCTCCCAAAGAGGGCACACAGAAAGAGACACCCGGACAAAGCCCTAGACCTGCTCTGGGCCATCACACATACATAAGGTCAGAGAGAAGGAAAAACAAACATGTGAGAAAGGAATGGAGAAAGAGCGAGCAAGGGGCTCCCAGTCGACCCTTCCAAGCTCTCCGGTCCCATCTCTGCTTGCTCTTTCCACCTCAAATTCTACCTTTCACCTTCTATGCGGAGAGCCCTCTAAGCTCTCTATCATAGAGGTTCTGTTCTCCTTGATCGTCCCGTCTGACTTGATTCTCAGAGTACCTCACCAAAATCCTCGGCCCGGGTCTCCTCTTTTTTGCAGGGCAGCCAGACCAAGGAGCCGGCCAGGAAAGGGAGGGACGAGCATCCCATGATAATTCGATGCATTCACGATACTTTGGAGCTACAGGCAACGGCGATCTTGGCGACAACAAGAACTATGTGAAAACATACTTGAACAATAAAAATAGTGAGTAAAATTATATATAAATAATTTTAAAATATTTAAACATTTTATCATATATAAAAAAAATTAATCAAAATGTTCTTCAAACTATTACCAGTCCAACAATTCAAAAATCATTCAAATCGAATTTAAAACGAGCAAGTTATAACAATTTTAATAAAATTTAATAAGAAAAGGTTGAACTGTAAATAGCATATAATAAAGGAGCCTTCTATAAAATAGAATAAAAAATTGACAATGACCTAAATGTAATTTTAATTTGGACTTCTATATAATTTAAAATTGAATAGGGGTTAAAATGCAAAAATCTCCTTAATCTAAATTGAAACTAATGTAATATGATTTGGTTTGATCAATTAATCAATTGGACTTACTTTAATTATTGGATTTTGGACTTAAACAAGCTGAAACCCTAAAACCCGTTAATCCAATAACTCAAACTAATCCAATAACCTCCATTAATAGTGTCTCTCACCTTGGAATCTCTCCCACTGGTGGGTCACCGGCCAATCGAAACTTTAGTGGCCATCTCCCGATCGTCAGTGACCTTCTCATCGGCCACACATTAGCTAGGAGATGATCTGCAAGATAGCCCCTCATTGGCACCACTACGGACTCCAACTTGGTAGACTCGAAGCCATCATCTGACCAGGAGACAGGTAGTAGCAATGCATTGGCTGAGAAGGTGTATGTGGAGCGATCCAAACCTGATCAAGAAAATCGAGAGATTGGCAATTAGTGTCATAAAAGTGGACGAGAGAGGGGAGATCGGGAATGGGAGCGTACTTGTAATAGAGGTCTCTAGCTCCTTCCCTTTCCTCTTGCCCAGCTCTGCTCTCTGCCATTGCTAAGATCTATAAAACCCTAAGCCCTAACTTAGTCCTAAACTATGAGAACATGGGAGTAGGAAGCTGACAATGAAAGTTTAATGAGAAAACAATTAATGGGAGCAATGGGGTATAGCTCGCTATCGAGATTGCCAATTCCTGATAACTATATTATATACCTATATAAAAATATAAATTTAATACTTAAATTATCTTTATTTATTTTAAATTAATATTTTTATATATGTTTTGTAGGAAAGATGAGTGCTAATGCGAAGAGCTTGATTTATGAATTCAAACAAAACAAGTTTGAAATGAATCGGACTTGAAATGAATCTAGAAACAATTTTTGAAGATTTAAAATCGAGAAGCACTAATTTTAAAGCAACCGGTCCATCATGGACTGGTCACTTGGTCCATAGAATGCTCGATGGTCCACCAAAAGCCATTTTTGTCAATCCATGGTGCAAAATCATGGATCGTGGAGCGATTTTAGCCATCTCTTCACCGAATCTTCTTACCTCCGGCATTGGCCTCCTACAGAGCCCGTCGCCGGCCATCTTCTCCATCCTATGGTGGCACCACGAAGCAAGGAAGTCCACGGCCTCTCACCTGAATGGCAAATCCCAATGACAAAGGCAACGTCAGCTTCGATGATACCCCCATCGATGGCGGTGCATGCCATGCATTGGCTGTTGGAGTTCTCCCAGGAACAGAAATTTGCAATCGATCAGGCATCAATAGCCTGTTGCAGCGGAAGCAGATATAAAAATAATTTATATCTAAAGATGCAATTTATAAATAAATATAATTTATTTATCATAAATCTCTAACATGCTCAAATATATAAGAAAAAGCAGATCTAAAATAAAAATTATTTTAAGCATAAAATACTTACCTAGACCGCTATTCTGGCTTGCTCTGAAAAGCATGCCGATCTACTTTTGAAACCGGGATTCTATCGGAGCAGCGTAATTGCCCGGCCTCCACTGGTATTCATACAAAGCTCTCGTAACCGAGTCGTAGAGAGCACCGGACTGCTAGATCCTTGTAGCCCTCTCCTCTTTTAATAAATCACCTACTTTAAAAATCATGCGGATCCGTAACTAAACCGGCTTCTGGCTTCTGTCTTGCAATCTTAGATCTGCAAGACCTTGAACCAGTTTTTCTCTTCTTTCTTTTGTAAAATAACTCTCTGGATCTCTTAGAAGGAAGAAGGAAACATATAAAAGGGAGAGGAGAAGTTGGCCCCCAGGAGAGAGACTCTCTGGAGAAGATGCCCAAGAAGGAGAACACGCCCAAGGAAAAATCATGCCAAAAGAAAAAGCTCCTCGGTCGGCCACCTATCTCTCCCCTTTTATTATTCATGGTAATTCCTTTCTTTTTATTTCTCCATGCCAAAACACCAGTGTTTGATTTAACCGGTTGAAATTAAGAGTGGAAGAGAAGGACTCTTCCCTCTCTTAATTTATTCACGCCAAACTCTTTGTGCCCTTTGATTTTCATGCCCCACTCATTCTTATCGCACAAAATAAATGGGCCCACAAGGTTGGCGTGTGGAGATATGAGAAGACAAGGAGAGAGAGTCCCAATCTAACTCAACTCTAGGTCATGGTCTAAATAAAGTGATTTGATAATCAAATCGAAGCCGATTTTAAATTTGATCAAACCATTTCGAAAAGGACATTTACCCAACTCAATTAGGATCAATTAATTGAGTCTAACTCAATTAAATTAAATCTAATTTAATTTAATTAATAATTAGTTTATAATTAATTAATTATAATATTTATAATTAGGTCAAATATTAATTGTAACCTTTACAATTAGGTCCAAATATACTAAAATCGCTAATTTCAGTAACATTTTGATTTGCTAATTGGTTACTTGAGCTCCTAATGTGTATGACCATTCAGATCCTATCATGTCTGGTAATGAGACATGCTATAATCTTCATTATATATCATCGAAACTTCTTTTGATGGACTGAAACAATTTTAGCTCAACCCTAATTAGGATCATCGAATCGAGAATGATCCTAATGGGCTCTCACAATCCACCAGTGACACCTAGCAGTATGTAGTGGCAACCCAGTAAAATAAGATTGGAACCCCTAAGTATAGTTACCATGTGATTCGGTTTGATGCGGGACTAATATGCATGCAATTATTTTTGTGTGTTTTATATGTGGAATTAAGAGATTAAATCCCAAATCTCAAATCAAAATAAGTTGGAGGAAATTATGTATGAATTTTTTGAAGTCAAGCATGCATATTAGAACCTAGAAAAGTAATAAAGAAGGATCGCCGGGGCTGAGAAGCCTCGGTTAGGGCAAGTTCTCCTACAATATAATTACTGGAGGTAGAGGGGGTGTACCTGACAATGTCTGAAGCGCCCGATGAAAATCGCAGCAAAGGAATCTCTCGTTCCTCGATAGATGCGGCCTGAAAAATCGAGCCAAAGACCCACGGATACCCGGCTTTTTGCTCAATAGTCCGATTGAGGCTTGGCTGGAGTCGTTGGATTCATAGGAACTCGGAGACCTGCAAACGACCTGTCATGGGTTAGAAAACTTAGAGAAGATCAAGAAAATAAAGGAAAATAGCAAAGAGGAGGTGTCTTTTGGAGTGGACGGCCAAGGCTCTAGAGGATTGGCTGGCGGCATGATGTAGTTGCAAACACCGGGAAGAAGAACTCACAAACCCCTTTATGCACACAGCAGGGTAACACACCAAAGTTGAAGAGAACTCAAGTATTCTTTCATATATCAAAATCAAGCTTCATACAAGAAACTAGGGTCCTTTAAATAGACCCTTAATCTTGGGCCCTAAGTAAAGATACTTTAGACTTTACATAGAACTCCTTCGCCCTTTCAAACCCTAACCAAGAATATAAGGCAACATAGGTAGAAAATCCCTTAATCGTTGCTCTCCCTCTCCTTGTCTTGGTCGGCCAAGGGGCTGACCATAAGTGGCCGACCAAGAGGAGGGTCACCATAAGAAATGGCGCCCTAACTCCTTCCTGGGCCTGGGCTGGCCCAATTTCCTTCTGGCTGGTTCAGGGCTTCAGGTTTGCATATATTTTGTTATTTTCTCCTCTTGGGATCTTTAAGTCTTCAAGCTGGATTGGACTTGGACTCAACTTCCATGTCTTCAATCTAGTTGGACTTGGTCTTTACTTGTATGATGTGGTTTTAAGTCTTCAATATACTTGGACAGGACTCAAAAAAATAAAATTAGCTCGACATGAGCTGACTAACACTGAACTAAACTAGCTCAATATGAGTTGACTAATACAGGACTCAAATAAAAATAACTCAGCTGGACTAAGCTTTATTACAATGGACTCGAATGTCATTTAAGTGATCCACAAAGGGTTGAGAAATCTTTGCCTTATTCTGGTGCCTCTGGTGTCCGCACCACGGTTCCTCTATTAAAAATCTCGACATGATGTTATTCGCCATATTTTTAGGAAGGCCAACTCAGCTGCTGACTAGGTTGCCTCGTATGTTACCAGTCATTCTATTTCTGTGTTATGATCTGACTGGCGGTCTTTCCCTATACAGCTTCGAAATATTGTACTGTCTTACTTTTTAGGTTGTATTCACCTTCGTCTTGTTCAATAAATATACCATCCTATCAAAAAAAAAAAAAAAAAAAACAGCCTCCACTTCCCACCAACTCAACCAGTCATACATAGTAAAGTTTCAAACTGTTACTCTGTTTCCGGTATCAAAAAAGCTCTCACCATTCGACGATCCAAGAGATTCAGAATGCTAATTTAAAATTTCTATCTACTATGCAGCATGCATGATATAATTCCTCAGCAATTTAGGTTAATGTCTCTAAACTTGGACCGTTAATTCATATTTTATAACATGAGACATTGATCTAAAAGAAAAGAAAATCAAGACCTAGTGTACATTATCACTATAATGCAGCAATATAGAAAAAAATAAACTACCTGATAATAATGTGAGCACATAATTTTCTCATAGCGACAATAATATTAGGAGTGTAGAGAAGATTGCATCATTCCCTGCTATGCTACCTCTAAAGCAGCCCTTCAATCATGGCTTGCCGGAAGTACTCTACCTTCAGAGCTACAAAATCCTAACAAATAGCTACGCTTCTACAGGCCTACGGTACAAAAATACAAAATCAATCAAAACCCATTCCCTTAAAGACACCACCATCAACTACCAAGGACCCACCGAACACTCAGCGCGCCGAGCCGACCCGGTCGAGGCTCTCGGCCACCGCCCTCATCCGGGGCCTTAGCTCCGGGTCGGCCTCGGTGCACCCGAGCGCCACGTGCAACACCGCCAGCACCTGCTTCTTGGCGTGCACCTCGTGGAGCAGCGCCGGATCCACTATCTCCGACAGCGGCCGCTCCTCCCTGAACGCCCGCCTCACCCACCCCTCCAACTCCCCCTCTCCGCCACCGCTCGCCGCCGGCCGTCCCGTCACCACTTCCATCACCACCACCCCGAACGCGTATACGTCGCCCTTCTGGGTAACCGCTGCCCCCGCGGCCCGCGCCTCGGGCGCCACGTACGCTCCCCGCCCGGCAGCAGCCACAGGCTTCTTTGACCCCAAGTGCCCCGAAATAAGGCGGGCGATGCCGAAGCCGGAGATGTACGGCCTGAGCTCGTCGTCAAGGAGGATCTTGGAGGACCTGATGTTCCCATGGACGTACTTCCGGGGACTGCACTCATGGAGGTAGGCTAACCCCCGGGCCACCCCCCGCACTATCGCGAGCCTCGCCGCCCACGGCAGCGCCGGCGCCGTCGGATTCAACGCTTCACCTGCCGATCTCATAATCAAAACTCGATCAGACGGCTAGGAATGTAAAGGAATCGGTGATTCCTTTTATATTTTCTTTTTAAAAAATAATAAGGCGGCAAGGTTACCGTCGAGGGCGGCGTGCAGAGCGCCGTTGGGGATGTAGTCGTAGATGAGGAGCTTCTCATCCCGGGCGTAGTAGTAGGCACGGAGGCCCACCACGTTGGGGTGCCTCACCCGGCCGATGGCTGCCACCTCCGACTCGAACGCCCTCCGCCGCCGCCACTCGTCACCCTCGCCCTCGCCGTCCTCCGCCTCGCTGAGACGGCGCACCGCCACCGCGGAACCCCGGCCTACCACCACCTTGTATACGATCCCGCTCCGGCTCTTCCCCATAACGTAGGCGGAGGCCCGGAGAAGCTCCTCCAGCTCGAGCCCGAAACCCTCGTCCACAGCCACGTAGATATCCCCACTCTGCCCCCCCCGCCGCTCCTTTGCCGCCGCCGCGGACCCGCCCTTACCCTTCTTTGACGCCTTGCCCTCTCCCGCGGCGCCCCTCCAGCGGAACTGCCACTGGAGCACCATGATCGAGAAGACGGCAGCCAGCACGACGCCGGCGAGGATGGGAACCATCACCGCCGGCCGCCGCCGCTTCTCCGCCTGGGTCAACCCGGGGATGGGGGAGCTAGCGTTGAAATTGGGGCTCAGCTGGAGGCTGTCGGGATCTTGCTTGTTGGGGCCGCCAGGGCACGGGTTCTTAAGCGGGAAACCGCAGAGGCCGGGGTTTCCGGCGAAGGCGGTGGGTCCCTGATTAACAAGGGACCCAACCTGGGGTATCTCGCCGGAGAGGTTGTTCCACCGGAGGTCGAGACTCACAGCTACCGGAATGGTGCCGTACTCCGGGGGAACCCGACCGGAAAAGGAATTAGAGGATAGATTGAGTACGCCGGAGAGCCGCGGGAGGATGGCGATGGCCGGAGGGAGGGAGCCATTGAGGAGGTTGGAGGAGAGATCGAGATGGGAGAGGGAGTCCAAGGCGCCGATCCTGGCAGGGATGGGGCCGGAGAGGTTGTTCTGGGAGAGGTCAAGGGTGATGAGGCTTCGGAGGGAGGCAATGGCGATGGGGATAGGCCCAGAGAGCCGGTTGCAGGAGAGGGAGAGGGTCTGGAGGGCAGAGAGGAGGGAGAGCTCGGAGGGGAGGTATCCCTCGAGGGAACGGTTGGAGAGAGCGAGGGCGGTGATGCGACCGCCGCGGCAGGTGACACCGAACCAGCTGCAGGGGTTCCGGTCGGAGTCGAGCCAGGCGTCGAGGGCGCCGGTCGGGTCGGAGGAGATAGCCGACTTGAAGGCTAGTAGGGCGAGGCCGTCAGTGGTCAGCGAGGCCGCCGGCAAGGCGAACAAGAAAAAGACAAAGATGAAGGCGGAGAACCAGACCATTTCGCTTCACCTTGCCGCCACTTCTTATTTACAACGCCGCCTTCGCTGCCACGAGGCGTTATAGCGAGAGACAGCGGCCGAGACACAACGAAGACACAACGAAGGAGGAGAGAGGAGGCGGGTCTCTGGCGAAGGGGGTGGACATGGCCGCTTGGGTTTTATTTTTCGAAATGACGAAAATGGATGTAGTAGATATGGATTGGACATACTTTTGTTTCCATCAGACGGACATAAAAAGGGGATTATGGCGAGGTGTGGAGGGTATTTTGGTAAACGTGAAGATGATTTTCAAACGTTCTGGGTTTTCGGTGTTTGACATCGGGAGGCGAGCTCGTGCTGCTGGAACTGTAGCCTTTTTTTACGGCCCTTGTCTCTTTGTTTTAACCATCTGGAATCGAGCGCGAAATAAAATAAAACGGCCATCAGGTTTTTGAATAATATAACTCCCATGACCATCTGGTCTCGAGAATAACTCGTACCAGAGAGCGGAGGGACTCCGATGTCACGGCTTTTGATGTTTCGTTGATCTGTGGACGGTGCAGAGGACATCCACGTCATTGGTACGATTTAAGCAATTGGCAATCCCGCATTCTCGACTATCGTAATTTCTCACCGCAGGCCAACAAACTTGCTTCGTTACTTTGGTTCAGTGGCTTTTCCTTCTTTTTTCTTTTTCTTTTTTTAAATTTTTCTATCTTGAAGGCGAGCTTACAGTTTGGTAGTCGAATTAAGGGTAAAATATCAACTCCGCGTAGACTATTATTTGATCCCTTTCTAATTTACCACTTGTCGGATTTTTTTTTTTTTACCCTGAAGAAGGATCGTGCAGTCAAAGTAAAATGAATAGCCGACAAGAAGTTATTTCTGAAAGGGTGTCTTACGTACACCGTCCTGCAATTTAAAGCAGATAGGCCCTCGCATTTTGTAATTTACTGTGCCATGGTGTTTATTTCTTTTTTTAAAAAAATCAAATTCGTAAAAAGCTGTTTCATTGTTTCTGGGAAGCTAAACATGACCAACTTTTTTTGTTTTTTTAACCTGTACTGTTTTAAATGCTTCTGTGACATCTGTGTAGAGCCCTGCTCACGGTTTCCAGATGTGCAGTAATTTGTTATTTGTAGCAGGCGATCTGTGATATTTTTTCGGGGGTTAATGCAAGCAGCATTATAATTAAAAAACCTGGAGGCTGGAGTCCAGCATGCTTTGATTTCCTGTCTTTGAGATATCAATAATTGGTTGTTTGTTTCCCGGAAAATGGAAAGAGCCAAAAAGCAAGCCTATATATATATATAGACGCGAAGCATAGCAATGAGCACATGATGAAAAGTAGGGACATGAAAATGAATTGATTCAAAAGATTCTGAGGGTTTTAATTTAATAATAAAACATAAATGTAGCAGGATGAAAAAAAAAAACTTGCATTATTTTATTTATAAATATCCGGTAATAATATTTAGGAACTTGACCATCCAACGTACTAGAAAAGGATCTGGATTACGGGTCACCGATTCTATCATCAGGGGAAACTATAATACCGCATGATGATAGGACAGCTATATTAATTATTAGTTACACAGTAAAATAGAATGAGATTATAAAACATAAATAAAAGTATTAAAAACTTGACGTATAACATGCATTCACAACATGAAATGATATTAAATAATTAAATAAAAGAAAAGGAACCACAAAGTGGTTCGAATGATCGAGCCTTACCAGCATTGATCGATTGAGCTTCAACAATATAAATCATAATATTTATACACTCTAATTTGATGCTTAGCTAATATCACAAAGAACTTACCATTAACAAAAATCAGTATAATGATAACATTATTGAGCTTCTAGATTTCGGCATCCAGTACCATAACCGTGTCAGCTAGATTAATCATAAAATAACCATCAATTTAACCATGATCAGATCATTAGAAATAGATGAGACAAAATAATAATAATAAATAAATAAAGATAGAATCCAAATTTGTGAGAAATAATATCTGCACCATGAACACCACGTTAGCGGTACACCATAAGAACAAATCGTCACGCGGTGCATGGGCAGCAATCCGAGATGAGCATAATGCCTAAAATACACGGAAACTACGATATGTGATTGGCATAGTATATCGCAACAAGGTGCATCAGGTGTAAGTTATAATTTTCACTAAACTTAGGTGCTTGATATTATGCACTCCACCAATTACCGAGTCAACAGTGAGAGAGAGAGAGAGAGAGAGAGAGAGAGAGAGAGAGAGAGAGAGAGAGAGAGAGAGAGAGAGAGAGAGAGAGAGAGAGAGAGAGAGAGGAGGGGAGGGGCTGTTGCCACCACCAGCCGGATTGACATTGGGCTCTAACAAGAACGAGGTGGGGGAGTTGCAGAGGGGCATGCTGCTACTGCTCACCGACATGCCACAAGGCTCCACTCCAGCAAGCAAGGTGGACGACGAGGGCGATGGGTTCTTAACGCCACGAGCCAGCCTAGGGGAGATCAAAGTGCAGAGAGGGTGAGGGTGGAGAGTTGTATTTGGAACAGAGAAGATGAGTGTTGTTAGAGTTTTGTACAGGAAAAAAAAATACAAAGCAAAATATAAAAAATAAATTATTTATTTATTATCGTTATCACATATAATTCAATGGTCAATTAGTTATTTGACCAAGCATGCATATCTTCTCAAAAATATACCTTTTACTTTAACTGATAGCTTTTCATCATGATTAACTGATAAAAGTATCTCTTTTTAGCTTTTTTTTTTTTTTTTTCATCGTTACCGTATACCATTCAACAGTCAATTAGTCATTTGACCAAGCATGCATATCTTCCCAAAAAGATGTCTTTTACTTTCACTGATAGCTTTCTATCATGATTAACCGGTCAAAGCATCTTTTTTTCATAACTTTCTGTTCTTTTATGTTCTCCTGTAATTCATATAAGATCACGAGTTCTGATGGAATACTGAAAATTTATTTTCTTCTTAGTTATTTCTTGTTTGTTCTACTTCCTCTTTTTTAAATTTTGAGGTATGTCAACCTGCTTCATGGTTGTGCTTCACAAGAGAGCTTTTTATTAGTATCTCAAAATAAAATTTTTGATAAATGCTAATATAATCAAGATCTGAAATTTATTTTAAAATAATAGTTACATATTTTTAGGCTTTTTCTTCTTAATCTATATCATAAACTAACGAGCTAATCTCACTAGGCTCTTTGTAAGTCCAATTTCTTAAATTTATATATAATATTTCAATATAACTAAAACTTTTCTTTGTTTTATTTTACTGAAACTCTTTTTAAACAGGAATTTTATTTTAAAAAGATTTTTTTGTTTATTTAAAACTTTATTTTCAAAAGGGCTGTTTTTTTAAAAAAAAAAAAAAATTATACATAACAAGTGCCAGCTTACCATTGCGAAATCTAGGTCTTATGTGATATGGCAACATCGCTGACGTGGAGTGCGTGTCAGATCCAGCTGGATGTCGTCGGTGCCACGTCGATTTTTCTTTCAAAATTTTTCCCGAGGCGAGGCATTCCTGCTCCTTCACCAGGTGCCATCCCAAGAAGGGTCCATCTCGGCCGAAGTCGAGCCCTCCTCTATCACTTCGCCAGGCATCCGCCCAGGAGGGGTCCATCTCAACTGAAGCTGGCAACTTCTGCTCCCTCATCAGGTGGCGCCCCAAGACGGGTCCACCTCAGCCGAGGTCGAGCCAGGCGTTCCTACTCCGCCAGGTGGCACCCCAAGATGGGTCCACCTCGATTGAAATCGAGCCTTCCTCTGCCACTTCGCCAGGTGTCTATCCAGGAGGGGTCCACCTCAGTTGAAATTGGCGGCCTCTGCTCGTTCGCCGGGTGGTGCCCCAAGACAGGTCCATCTCAGCCGAGGTGAAGCCAAGCGCTCATACTCCTTTGCCATGTGGCACCCCAAGATGGGTCCACCTCGACCGAAGTCGAGCCCTCCTCTGCCACTTCGCCAGGTGTCCGCCCAGGAGGGGTCCACCTCGACCGAAGCTGGTGGCCTCTGCTCCCTCGTCAAGTAGCGCCCCAAGATGGGTCCACCTCGATCGAGATCGAGCCAGGCGTTCCTGCTCCTTCGCCAGGTGGCACCCTAAGATGAGTCCACCTCGACCGAAGTCGAGCCTTCCTTTGCCACTTCGCCAGACATCCGCCCAGGAGGGGTCCACCTCTGCTGAAGTTGGCAACCTCTGCTCCTTCACCAGGTGGCACCCCAAGACGGGTCCACCTCAGCTGAGGTCGAGCCAGGCGTTCCTGCTCTTTCGCCAGGTGGCACCCCAAGATGGGTTCACCTCGGTCGAAGTCGAGCCTTCCTCTGCCACTTCGCCAGGTGTCTGCCCAGGAGGGGTCCACCTCAGCTGAAATTGGCGGCCTCTACTCCTTCGCCAGATGGCGCCCCAAGACGGGTCCACCTCAGCCGAGGTCGAGCCAGGCGTTCCTGCTCCTTCGCCAGGTGGCACCCCAAGATGGGTCCACCTCGGTCGAAGTCGAGCCTTCCTCTGCCACTTCGCCAGGTGTCTGCCCAGGAGGGGTCCACCTCAGTGAAATTGGCGGCCTCTGCTCCTTCGCCGGGTGGCGCCCCAAGACAGGTCCACCTCAGCCGAGGTCGAGCCAGGCGCTCCTGCTCCTTCGCCAGGTGGCACCCCAAGATGGGTCCACCTCGACCGAAGTCGAGCCCTCCTCTGCCACTTCGCCAGGTGTCCGCCCAGGAGGGGTCCACCTCGGCCGAAGCTGGCGGCCTCTGCTCCCTCGCCAGGTGGTGCCCCAAGATGGGTCCACCTCTGCCGAGGTCGAGCCAGGCGTTCCTGCTCCTTCGCCATGTGGCACCCCAAGATGGGTCCACCTCGGCCGAAGTCAAGCCTTCCTCTACCACTTCGCCAGGTGTCCGCCCAGGAGGGGTCCACCTCAGCCGAAGCTGGCGGCCTTTGCTCCCTCGCCAGGTGGCACCCCAAGATGGGTCCACCTCCGCCGAGGTCGAGCCAGGCGTTCCTGCTCCTTCGCCAGGTGGCACCCCAAAATGGGTCCACCTCGACCGAAGTCGAGCCTTCCTTTGCCACTTCGCCAAGTGTCCGCCCAGGAGGGGTCCACCTCGACTGAAGTTGGCGGCCTCTGCTTCTTCGCCAGGTCGCGCCTCAAGACGGGTCCACCTCAGCCGAGGTCGAGCCAGGCATTCATGCTCCTTCGCCAGGTGGCACCCCAAGAAGGGTCCACCTCGGCCGAAGTCGAGCCTTCCTCTGCCACTTCGCCAGGTGTCTGCCCAGGAGGGGTCCACCTCGACCGAAGCTGGCGGCCTCTGTTCCCTCACCAGGTGGCGCCCCAAGATGGGTCCACCTCAGCCAAGGTCGAGCCAGGCACTTTTACGTCTTCGCCAGGCGGCACCCCAAGACGGGTCCACCTCGGCCGAAGCCGGCCATACTCTGCAAGGCCTCCGGGGGTCAGAGGCACGGAACTCGAGGTCACTGCTAGAATCGACGTGCGGCGCGGCCCGTACAGGGCGCCTAGTATGGCCCGCAATAGTGCGCGGAACCCCGTTTACATCAGTTAAAGAGGGCCCCACGTTCGAGGTATTGGATCCTTGTGGTCAGGGACGTGGAACCCAGGAAATCCACAGTCAACGCCCCGAGATGAGGGCTCCCGCGCTTGGCTAGAGATCCCGCCAGTTTCTCGCTTTTGTGACAATACGGCGGACGAGGCGAGCTCACCGCTTAACTCCCAGGCTCGAAGAAGAGGGGAGGAGGGGGGAGAGGTGCCAGAGACCTCCGGGAGCCTCCGGGGAAAGAAACAAAGGTTGAAGGCGGTCAGGTGGTATAAAAGAAACGGTGAAAATGGACGAAAAGATAAGCCTCAGGGAGGGAAGCACGCCGAGGGATAACGATTCCGGGACTCCCGAAAGTTCCCAGATGCAAGTTCGATGGATCCAGTGAAGGGAACTGGTTGTCAACCCCTCCCTTTTTCCACACTTCTTTCATCAAAACCTCCTCTAAGCACGGGAATCCATCGGAGACCCGTCTTAGTGGATCTGTTCCATCTTGCCGTTCTCTAACTTGATCGTCGGAGTGTCCCCGCCGGAATCCCTGGCCCGGATCTCTGACCTTGTTTTGCATGTCCGGAGGCTTGGAGATCCCGAGGTGAAGGAGTTCAAGGACCGGTACCAGTTCATAAGTTACAGGCCATCACGATAAGATCAGCAACATCGTTTCCTTCTTTTAAGTTAAAAATAGAATTGTACTGCAAGAAAAGGCCGTCTTGTTTACCCCACGAGACCCAATAATGGCAGCAAGTGTACATTCAACAAAGGGTTCCATGAGCTGAACCACGTACAGGCTTCGACCAGAAAAGGGGAAAAAAAAAAAAATGGCAGGTATTTTTGTTTAGCATTGCAATCTCGTGACGGCATGGCAAAGAATAATTGATATATAGTAACGTTCAGTGAACCAGGCCATCCGAGAACTGGCCCATAATTAAATAAAACATTAATATCGGACAAAAATTACCCTGTAAGTGATGGCAAATGATATAATCATCTATATTCTGACAAATTCAAGAACTGGTATGCTGAAGCACGAATAAGAAATCAATGGCTCAGAGTTGGCTAATGTATGATGAGGGACCGTTTGAAAGTGTAGCATGCACTCGCTTTGCTTCTTTCATTTCCATCTTTTTTTTCTTTTTTTTCTCTCTTGGCCATGATTCATTATAAAGTTGATTCTCTCTCCAAAAAGTTGCTTCTTTCAATTCAATGTTTTTTCTTTGGGAAATGATACATTATAAAGTTGATTCTCTTTTTATTATAATTTTAATTCCTTTTTAAAAAAAATCATTTTCCTGTGCAAAAATGAAAAAAAATGGAAAAAAATATATATTATAATTTGATTCCTTTTTTAAAGTCATTTTCCTGTACAATAAAAGTGAAGAAAAATGGAAAAAATATATATATACTATTAAAAATAAATTGATAGTATCTTGATGGGTGAACAAGACAGCATGGCTCATGTATGACAAATGGCCATTGCAAAGCAATATGTTTTCCCCTCCTCCTGGCAACCTTCAGAGATTTAACCCAGGAGAATGCTGATGAACAAAACAACTCAAGAAGCACAAACGTGCAGAGCAACGTGAGGGAACTACGTGTGCTGCCGGAACAAGGAAAGAATGGGAGTTATGGGGCATAACTACTAGGACCATTGGAGATATGTGAAAAACCACATGGACGGCTATGGATGCTAGGAGCCAATGGTTATCCAACTATTTAGAGTTGTATCGAGAAGATCATTTGACCGGTCAAACATCTATTATTGATTTTATCTTTATCTTTATATTTAATTTACTTGCACTGGTCATACTTATAATTTATAATTGGTTCATTGTAGCCATGGCTACAACCTACAATTCCTAGCAGTGCCCCCTTTCCCAGCACCAATGGCCAACATACACGATTTTTTTTTTTTTTTTTAAATTTTTTTTATATATGTGCGTAGGAAAGAAAGTAGAAAATAGTTAAGAAAGCAAATGAGACATCACGAGAAAAGGCACATCCATGGTAATAATTGATAATTAGCAACACCAAGCAGCAAGGAGGGGTGGGTGTATTAAGAAAACAAAATAGAAGCAAATTGAACTTTTTTTTTTTTATTACTTCATTCCATCTCTATTTCAACCATGTACATCTAACATCTTTTTATATATAAACATGAATTGTTTCACCGGTCAGGAGTCTTGGCTATCAAATAAATTAAGAGTTTAAGTTTATATAAAATTCTAACCAATCTTATCAAATAATTCACTAACTTGTTTTTCTAAAATAACATCATATCATAAAGTTTATCTTCAGAAATTGAATTATTATCCAATATTTTTCCTTATCACAATTTCTTTAGGACACATGCCAAGTACTTCTCGTAGCATGATAAAAGTTTTCATTTTCAATGCTTTAATAAAGATATCAACAATTTAATCTTGACCTTAATAATACACCAACTCGATGTCCTTTATCTTTAACTAACTCTTGAATAAAGTAATATCGAACATGGATGTGCTTGTATATCTGCTATGAAATGCTAGGTTCTTGGTAATGGCTACGACTGAATTATCGTCACAATAAATTTTAATGGCATTAACTTGAAAATGGTCAAATTCTTTGAACAATTGTCTAAACCAAACAGCTTAGCTGCACATTCTGTACTATAATGTATGTTACTTTTGTAGTTAATAAGGCTACAACATCCTACTTCTTTGAACTCTATGTAAAGGTACAATTGCCAATAAGCAATAGTCCCAAAGGTGCTTTTTCTCTTATCAACATCACCCGTCCAATTACTATCTGTATATCCCACAAGCATAGAATTGTCAGAGTATAAAAAATATTAAAATTTATTATACCTTTGATGTAGCGCAAGATCCTCTTTGCCGCTTGTACATAAATCTATACAGGTGATTCCATGAATCTATTAATTAGCCTGACTTCATAGGCTATATCAGGTCTAGTAAGTGTAAAATAATGAAGACTTCCAACCGATTGCCTGCAGTAAGTTGCCTCCACTTGTTTCTCTAGAACTTTCTTTATTAACTTCAATCATATTTTAACAAGATTGCTGACTTTGAGTTAAGCATTCCAAACATCTCCAAATTTTTTCTTGCATCTCTTATAGGATATGAAGACTCTTCTATCATTTTGTAATACCTCGATGTCTAAATAGCAGGACATAAATCTTAAATCTATCATTTCGAATTCTAGAATCATGCCCCTTTTAGACTAATCAACTAGGTTTGCCTTATTTCCATAAAAAAATAAATCATCAACAAATAAAGAAACTAGCAAATTATCACCATATTCATTATGCTTGATGTAGAGAGCATATTCGTAAAAGAACTTACAAAAAATAAATTTTCTGAAAGTAAGAATTAATCCGAATGTACTAAGCTCGAGGTGCTTGCATTAATCCATATAGCACTTCTTTAATTTATACGTATTGTCTTTGTAGCCTTTTACTTAGTATCCTTAAGGTTGCTCTACATAAACTTCCTCCTCCAAGTAGCCACGAAGAAATGACTTTTGATTTGACATCCATTTGATAAATCTTTCATTGATTATAAGTAGCCAAAGCAATTAGGAGCCGTATCATCTCCAATATACCAAAAAGGGCAAACACTTTATGGTAATCAATGTCGGGCTTTTGCTTGTAGCCTTTGACCACTAGTTTTGCTTTGTGGCGATCCACTGAATCATCTTGCTTTCACTTGGTCTTGTAGACCCACTTTACACAAATTGCTTTTTGGCTTTTAGGTAATTTATGTTAGTTTTCATATATCATTTTTCTTTATTGCTACCTGATATGGCTACATCGCTGACGTGGAGCGCTTGTCAGGTCTAACTGGACACGGTCAGTACCACGTGAATTTTTTCTTTCAAAAAATCTCCCGTTCGGGAAGAAGTGCTCCTGCTCCTTCGCCAGGTGGCACCCCAAGACGGGTCCACCTCGACCGAAGTCGAGCCTCTCTCTGCCACTCCGCCAGGTATCCATCCAGGAGGGGTCCACCTCGGCCGAAGCTAGCGGGCCCTCGCTCCCTCACCAGGTGGCACCCCAAGACGGGTCCACCTCTGCCAAAGCTGGCGGGCCGGGCCCTCCTGCTCCTTCGCCAAGTGGCACCCCAAGACGGGTCCACCTCGACCGAAGTCGAGCCTCTCTTTGCCACTCCGCCAGGTGTCCACCCAGGAGGGGTCCACCTCGGTCGAAGCTGGCGGCCCCTCGCTCCCTCGTCAGGTGGCACCCCAAGACGGGTCCACCTCTACCGAGGTCGAGCCGGGCCCTCCTGCTCCTTCGCCAGGTGGCACCCCAAGACGGGTCCACCTCGGCCGAAGCTAGCGGGCCCTCTCTCCCTCACTAGGTGGCACCCCAAGATAGGTCCACCTCTGCCAAAGCTGGCGGGCCGGGCCCTCCTGCTCCTTCGCCAAGTGGCACCCCAAGATGGGTCCACCTCGACCGAAGTCGAGCCTCTCTCTGCCACTCCGCCAGGTGTCCACCCAGGAGGGGTCCACCTCGGCCGAAGCTGACGACCCCTCGCTCCCTTGTCAGGTGGCACCCCAAGACGGGTCCACCTTTACCGAGGTCGAGCTGGGCCCTCCTGCTCCTTTGCAGGGTGGCACCCCAAGACGGGTCCACCTCGGCCAAAGTCGAGCCTCTCTCTGCCACTCTGCCAGGTGTCCACCCAAGAGGGGTCCACCTCGATCGAAGCTGGCGGTCCCTCGCTCCCTCGGCAGGTGGCACCCCAAGACGGGTCCACCTCGGCCAAAGTCGAGCCTCTCTCTACCACTCCGCCAGGTGTCCACCCAGGAGGGGTCCACCTCGGCCGAAGATGGTGGCCCCTCGCTCCCTCGCTAGGTGGCACCCCAAGACGGGTCCACCTCTGTCGAGGTCGAGCCTGGCCCTCCTGCTCCTTCGCCAGGTGGCACCCCAAGACGGATCCACCTTGGACGAAGTCGAGCCTCTCTCTGCCGCTCCGCCAGGTGTCCACCCAAGAGGGGTCCACCTCGGTCGAAGCTGGCAGCCCCTGCTCCACCGCCAGGTGGCGCCCCCTGACGGGTCCACCTCGGCCGAGGTCAGCCCTACTCTACAAAGTCTAGGGAAGGCAGAGACACGGGTCGCGAGGTCGCCTCTAGAGCCAACACGCGCCGCGCTCCATACAAGGCACCGGTACGGCCTATAGTGATACGCGAAACCTCGTTTACACCAGTTAATCAGGGCCCCGTAACCGAGGAATGAAATCCTAGCGGGCAGGAGCCTGAAACGACTGGAAGCCCACCGTCAACGCCCCAAAAAGAGAGCTCCCATGCTTGGCCTAAGGCCTCACCAATCTTCCCCCTTTCGTGACACACTGCGGACGAGGCGGGCCGGCCACTTAACTTCCAGACTCGAAGAAGAAGGGGAAGGAGAAGGTCCAGAGGTCTCAGAGAGCCCCTTGGAGGGGACGTGGGCTGAAGGCAGTTCGGTGATATAAAAGGGACGGTAAAAACGGACGGAGAGATAGGTGAAAAAAAGGGGAGAACACCAAAAGAACGATCCAGGAGGATCTCGGGAAGTCCTCAAGCGAGAGCTCGGTGGCTCTAGCATGGGAGGCCGGGCCTCAACTCCTCTCTTTCCCACATTTCTTTCATTTTGCATCTCCTTTAAGCACGGGGATCCTTCGAGAGCCCGCCTTAGAGGTCCTATTCCATCTTGCCACTCTCTGACTTGATCGTCGGAGTGCCCCCGCCGGAACCCCCGGCCCAGGTCTCTGACCTTGTTTTGCAGGTCTGGAAGTTTGGAGATCTCGAGGTGAGAGAGTCCGAGAACCGGCGCCAGCTCACGAGCTACAGGCCACCGCGGTAAGATCGGCAACACTACCATTTCTTCATCCATTGATTTTCTCTATCTTTTTTCTCGGTTGGCCTCCTCAGAGAAAATAGGATCATAATCTATATATATGATGTAGTGAATCAACTCACCATTATCATCATCAATGTTAGCAGCATTAGAAACAATATAATCATTATATTTTGAAGGCATGCAAGTACCTTGAGGAGGATTTTTTCGAAATGAGGAAGTAGATAGAGATGGATTGGAAACCGGTAATGTAATTGGAGTTGGAGCTGGAGATGAAGGAGACTCTAGAACTTGTTTCTCTATTTTCTATAGCTTCTTCAAAATGAAAACTAACTCCATGCTTTTCTTTCTCTTCTTCTTTCCAATTCCATGATTATGTTTTATCAAAAAGGACCTCTCCACTAACAAACACTTTCTTGGTAGATAGATTGTATAGCTTATAGGCTTTCACATTATTACAATATCTAATAAAAATACATTTAATACCTTTATCATCGAGCTTGTTTCATACATGTTTAGGCACATGTGAATAGATAATTGAACCAAAAACTCGAAGATGCCTCACTGATGGCTTTCTTCCACTCCATACTTTCTCTAGTGTTTTGTTAGGCAAACTTTTTGTAGGATATCTGTTTAACGTATATGTAGCACAAGATACTACTTCAGCCCAAAAACTTTTAAGGCAATTTCTTTTCTTTTAGCATCTTTCTATCCATCTCAATTATGGTACAATACTTTCTTTCTACCATACCATTTTATTAGAGGAGTAACCATCTATGCTTTGATGTTCAATCGCATTATTCCTACAAAACTTATTAAACTCATTAAAAAAGCATTCTCTTCATCGTTATGATATGAGAACCTTCAACTAATGTCCACTTTGCTTTTCCATAAATTGTTTAAATTGACAAAAAATATCGAAAGCTTTTGATTTAGCCTTTAAAAAATAAATCCATAATTTTCTACTAAAATCATCAATAAATGTCATGAAATATATGTTGCCTTCAATAAAGAAACTGTAGGGATTTACATGGTGCTCCCAAGCTTTGGAGAGACTTAGGAGACCATGGCAGGGATGCTGGAGGCGATCCTTGGGGCTTGGGGATGTGTCCTAAGCGGGTCCTGAATGTATTCCAGGGATTTCCTGGAGGTGTTCCAGGGATACTCTGAGTCTGAGGTTGAGAGAACTAGTGAGACATGGGTGTACATGGGCTCAGATTTGGGTTTTCTCAAGTGACTTAGAGGGGAAAGTTTTTTAGGGCTAGGTCGGTTGTGACCTAGGGTTATATCTTTATGTGTATATAAAGAACGACGGAACGTTGGGAAATAATAAGAGACGCGATCCCTTTTCACCTCCGGGAAAATCCTAGCCTCTCTTTTCTTCTTCCTGGTTCTTTCCCTGGTGAGTGTTCCCTTTCTGCCATGGTGGCATCAAGGAGGATCCTGGACATTCCGTGGAGCGGGTTTGCTCCAACAATCGGTATCAGAGCAAACCTTGATGCGGTGGTATGAAGGATGCAGGGAAGAGGATGTCACGAGATTGGTGCAAATCTCGAGGTGCCGAGATCGGAGGTGAGGGCCCGCTGCCTCCCTAGAAATAGAGACGGAGGAGCAGATCTAGCATGGATCTGGACGATGCACGGAGCAGCGCATCACAGGGCATGGCCGTAGGTACGGACGTGGCATAGGGCGTCGGTAGCAAGACAGTGGTGCAAGGGCGACGCACGGTGGCTCGGGCGAGAAGGCGCAAGGTGTGGTGCACGGTCGCAGGCCCGGAGCAGGACCGCGGATGCAGACGTGGAGCAAAGCGGTGCGGAGGCGTTGCAGCGAGATTGCCGATGCGGGAGCGGCGCCAAGCACGACGCAGGGGCGCGGGCTCGGTCGCGGGAGCTACGCGCAGGCGCGGGCTCGGTCGCGGGAGCTACGCGCAGGCGCGGGCTCGGTCGCGGGAGCTACGCGCAGGCGCGGGCTCGGTCGCGGGAGCTACGCGCAGGCGCGGGCTCGGTCGCGGGAGCTACGCGCAGGCGCGGGCTCGATCGCGGGAGCTACGTGCAGGCGCGGGTGCAGAGCAAGGCTCAGCCGCAGCATCCCGGAGTGGCGCTGGGCATCGCGGGATCGGTGCGGGGCGTCACAGGCCCGGCGTGGGTGCGCAGATGGTGCGCGGCCGATCGCCGGTGGCTCGGCATCATCACGGGAGGTCGCCGGAGGCGACGACGGCGGCCGGAGGGCGACGGCGCGACCGGGAGAGGCTGCGATCCATGGTTCCCTGCCGTGGATCGGCAGCCATGGCGGCTGAGGACCAGGCTTGGCACGCGTGGACCGGCGGGCTGGTTCACGATGAACCGGCTAATCAAGGATTTCAAGTCATTCTGCTCTAAAAATCGTGCAGATGGATTTTCGACGATTCAGGGCTCAATTGAACTCCGATTTGAGCCCCGTCTACGCCGTTGGACTCCATTTTTCGAGATCTTCATGTTGAGCTATGTTGGATCTGATGATGGAGTCAGATAATTGGGTATATGGAGATCGCGGTATAGCGACCATATTTACGAGCAACATGTGCAGGATGGTTCCATCTTTGGCACTCCTTGACGAACAGAGGTTCGTGGTAACGGGAGCAGTGAGGAGGTCTTCTAGTGGAGCGGATCTCGTCGAAGATGATGGGTCCGGTGGTGCAGGAGCTTGCGACGGTGGTGCAGAGCTGCAGGTCCTGTGCTATGGAGCACTGGCAGGTCGGGTGATCTGTGATTTAGCACAGGTGGAGCGATACATACCGGGATCTTTCAGAGCATGAGTGGTAGCTCCATCGATAGTGGACTAGGCTCTTGGTCACTGTGGAGGAGAGCGATCGTTAGTACTCCAGCTACCTTGTCGTGATGGAGCTGGACGTGGGTGGTATCCTGCATGGTTGGAGGTCAGTCTCGGGGGATGGATATCTCAGGGAGACCGGAGTATATCAGCAGGGATGGTACCAGAGACAGCTCAGGAAGACAGGGAACAGTCTTAGGGAGCGTCGGAGGTATCGGGTAGTTGGGAGTATCCTGGTATGGCGGGTTTTTCCTAGGGACAGAGACTGGAGCTGATGGGGCTGGCAGCTCAGGGAGACCGAGGATAGGTCTTAAGGAGCGCCAGGAACATCATGCAACTAGGAACAGGCTGGGACATGATGGAGCAGCTGTTGGAGTTGGTTGCTGGGTTCAGTCACTGGGTTAGAGGAGTTGGGATGAGCTCCTGGGTTTCGGAGGTTCTTGCGGGGATGCAGAGTATCCGAAATGGTTTCGGAGGGGTCCGCGGTGATGCATAGGGTCCGAGGAGGTAGGACTAGGTACGAAGTTCAGGTGCAGGCTTAACAAGACAGCGTTGAGTTGCTGGCCTTGGGATTTCTTTCTGTGGCATCAGGAGGACTTTAATTTCAGGTGGAGCACCAGTGATAGGTGGCTTCACGGGTGGAGCAGGTTTTGACACATGTTCAGAGCGGGAGGTGCATGGAGGACCATATCCTTGCACGAACATCAGGGGTGCACTTAGCCAGGTGGAGCGGAGAGTGCAGAGTATGGCATGGCTCTGTGGAGATTGTGTCAGGTAGAGCTCCAGTTACAACGAGTGCCGATTCAGATTCGCTAGGTTCTCTCCAGGGAAGTTCAATAACAGACTGATGCAGCTGCTAGGCAAAAGGAATGCTACAATCGATGATGCTAGGATACAAGCGAGGGTTTTCAGCTGTGGAGGCGGTCATCCCAAAGGCTTCCAGGTGAATTCAGCAGCTGAAGAGTGTTGGCAGAGGCAAGGATATCCGCACAGGCTATCAAGACACATAGTTACAGTGGGGTTGTGCGTGGAGGACATTGCCGAGTTCGCCAAAGCTTGGGGGCACCAAGGTGGAGATTGTAGGGATTTGCGTGGTGCTTCCAAGCTTTGGAGAGACTTGGGAGACCATGGCAGGGATGCTGGAGGCGATCCCTGGGACTTGGGGGCATGTCCCAAGCGGGTCCTGGATGTATTCCAGGGATTTCCTAGAGGTGTTCCAGGTATATTATGAGTCTAAGGTTGAGAGAATCAGTGAGACATGTGTGTACATGGGCTCGGGTTTGGGTTTTCTCGAGTGACTCAGAGGAGGGAGTTTTTTAGGGCTAGGTCGGTTGTGACCTAGGGTTATATATTTATGTGTATATAAAGAACGACGGAACGTCGGGAAATAATAAGAGACGCGATCCCTTTTTTCCTCCGGAAAAATCCTAGCCTCTCTTTTCTTCTTCCTGGTTCTTTCTCGTGCATGCAGCCCCATGGAGGCTGCCTCTGCGATGGGAGCGGATGGCGCGCCCCATCTCTTCCCTGGTGAGTGTTCCCTTTCTGCCATGGCGGTATCAAGGAGGATCCTGGGCATTCCATGAAGCGGGTTTGCTCCAACAGAAATGACCCATCTCACATAAATTACTATACACCAATTATAAAGATTTTATGGCTCCAACTAATTTGCCTTTAGGAAAGAAATCTCTACATTGTTTTCCAAATATATAACCTTTGCAAACTTGATTAGCATGATTAATTATAGACAACCCTTTCACCGTATCTTTGTTAAGAAAATTTTTCAAACCTTCGAATTCAAATGTCCAAATCGCAAATGCCATGACCAAGATTCATTATGCACAATTGAATTAAAATAAGGCAAAGCAATTAAGAAAACATGCGATTTTTGATCATAAGTACCCTAGCAATTAATCAATTTTGATTATCTTTCTATTCAAAAAATTTATTTTCAATATGCATAACATGCCTTTTTTTTTGAAACTAACCAATGCTAAGTAAGTTGCAATCCAAATTAGGCACATAATAAATATCAAAAATAATAAGATGATCACCATTATATGCTCTGATTAGGATATTCTCTCTCTCTTTCACAGGAACTTTCTTGTTATCTCCAAATTTAGCAATAATAATTACTCTTTCATCCAAACTGAAAAACATATCTATTTTGCTACACATGTGATTGCTACACCCCAAATCTAAATATCAAATGGTACTTTCATTAATTTTAGATATATTGCAAATATCAAAAGCATGGGTGCAATAAACTCGTTATTGTTTGATTCTATATAATAAATATTATTTTCTTCATTAGCAATCCTCGTAGAGCATTCAAACTGATAGTGACCAAATCTATTACCATAATGACATTGAATCTAAGATTTGTCATACCTTGGATTGCCATCTGAAGTACCAGTACCTTTATCTCTATCTCTACCTCATCTTGACCTATTCCTCTTAAGTTACCTCTTTCTGAATTTTCTTCCTGACTACCAACAACTATGTTATTTTGGCCTCTACCTCAACTACATCCACCACCGCGGCCAACATCACGTCCATGCCACAATCTTACTATCCTTTGTTTTCCTTGAGATTTGTCACTAATCGTCGGTTGGTCTTTAAAGGCTTGCTCAATAAATGATGTTGATATATGTACTGCTCTTTGATCAAGGCGACGCTCAATTAAAGGATTGCAAGGAACCCATCAAACCTTCAACTATGAGAGAATCTAAATTTCTGGATTCACCAATTGCAAAAACAATATGATCAAATTTACTAACAAGAGTTCTAAAATTTTTTCAATAATTCTGTTAGTAGGAATTTCCTCTCCATTCAAACAAAGTTGATTTAAAGCAATAATAACACGATCAAAATATTTAGCAATAGTTTCAATTTCTTTCATCCACAACAATTCAAATTCACCATGTAGAGTTTAAAGGCATACCTTTTTCACATATTCTGCTCTCCCGTATATATTCTCTAATAGATTCCAGGCCTTTTTTGTGATCTTGGCTTTTGAGATCCAGATCTAGTGCTTGGACATTTTTATCCTGTTTGCAGCTACTGATCAACGTATCCTTCCATTTTTAAAAAAGGGTATCAAAATCTTTGGGATCGTCTACACCGATGATGCCAGTCTTCATGATGCCTCAAATATCTTGGAATTGAAATAAGCATCGCATTTGGAGACATCATATATTATAATTCTTACCATCAAATCAAGAAAATTGATAGTTGATCATGTTATTTACTACCATGATCTCTCCTTCGCTCCATTTTTCATGGTAGATGTTGAGCTAAAGTCGAAATCCCACCAAAAATTATTTAAAAGCTTTAATACCACTTTGAGAGAACAAAATATAGAAGAATTCTCACACGACAAGAGAGGCAAACTGATCTTTTTTTTATTACTTCATTCCATCTTTGTTTCAACCAAGTACATCTAACCTCTATTTATACATAATCAAAACTTGCTTCCTGAGTTAGAAATCTTGGCTATCAATTAAACTAAGAGTTTAAGCTTATCTAAAATTCTAACCTTCTAACCAACCTTAATTATCAAGTAATCTACTAATTAACTTGTTTTTTAAAAATAACATCTTATCATAAAGTTTAAAATCTTTAGAAAATGAGTTATTATCACGCATATATTAGATTAAAAAATGCCACCATCGAATAGGTGGGCTAGGCAATCTGCTGGTTTACTACCCTCATGAAATGCATGCGAAGCTTCGAAGTGACTGTTGGATATGTCTAATGTCATGCAATGAATTTAGATGGCCATAATCCGACGATAAGGGATTCATGAACCAACCAAGGACCGTTAAAGAGTCTCTCTCCATCACAATTAATCTATTTGCACCGAGCTTGTAGAAAGCAAAACCTAGCACCTCCCATTCTACACGAAGCTCGACGGCAACAATTAATATTGGCAACATGGAGTCTCTAAGCATCCGCAAAGACTAGCTTCCATATGTGTTTTCTATTATAGCTATTCTGCTGGCAAGATACCCTTCAGGATTCAACTTTAAGACACCCGGGGAAGGGAACAACCTTGTCATGAGAATAGAACGATATTAATAGGGGGGGGGGGGGCTCATGAGGCCGATGTCAATCCAGAAGTACCCTTCCTGATGAACTCATGGAATCCAACAAATCACACAACTCCGATTTGTAGGCATATAGTTCCGTCAACAACAAATGTTTTGCTGTACGTAGTTAAGCCTTTTGATGAAATAGCCTTTGATTCCGGACCTTCCATGGTTTCCATCCAATATAGCAAATCATTGCTCGATGGTGGTCCGGCATACCGGGATTAGAAGTAAATCGGAACGAGAGGTTCATGATTGTTATGATATTCTGATTTTATCTTAATTAATTACTTATTTTTTTATTATATTGGTCATATCAGCTGGTATAAGGGGTCTTCGGTTTTGTGTTACTATCTTTTCATTATTAATCCTGGATCTTCGGCTTCGTATCATTGTTTCAACCCGAAGACCACATACCTAACATTTATGGGAAACAAGTTCTGTTTACGGTCTTTGTACATCTATCTTGATCCGAAGGTCATGCCTGGTATCTATGGTTTCGTATTTATGATCCAGGAGATAAATTTTTACTCTATGTCTTCCGCTTCGTACACTCATCTTTGTCCGAAGATTGTAAGTATCTATTTTTTTTTGCTATATTTAAAAGAATTCGAAGTGCTAACATTCCCTTTAGGAACGCTATTAAAGAGAATGTAAAGTTCACTTCGGATTCGTCCTTAAAAGAAATAAGATTCTGGAGCATGTGGGTTTCTTGGACAAACAGTTAATCTGTTTGGGTTGTTGCAACCACCCACATGGTTCGAAATCTTAGATTAAACAAATCCCGAGTGCAGCGACTTTTCCGATAGCCACTACGTAGAAGTGGTTGCGTTCGCCAACCTCCATAACCGTAAGTAGTTACGTTGGAGCCTATAAATGCTGGAGCCTATAAATGCTGGTAAGAAGGGACACTCAGAGGGATTTTTACTAACTTTTTCTCCTGGCCTTTCTTGAATTTTCTTTTTTGCTCTTAAAACTCTCCATTCTGCTGTTGTCTAGGCTCTTTCTGACTCAGGCATCGGAGTATCTCCCACCAGAAAATTTCCGGTCAGGGACTTCTTGCAGGTACCGATCGACTGCGATCCGACGAAAGAACCGTTCCATTCGGTCTATTTAGTCCAGCATCAACAATGGTCATCTAAGTTTAATAATGGCTAGTTTAAACGACTACTTAATTAAGTAGTCCCATGCATGTCCGGTTAACGGTAGTGCATGCGAAGTGGTAAGTAAATGGTCAATATCCTCGGTTCTACCATTGCAAGGCATTAAGGTCTCTACGCAAAAGTTACTTGCAATGTAACCGTCTCCAATGGGCCTTCCAAAAAGAAAAATTAAAAACACATGGTGATAGCGCAGAACAAATTCATGAAAATGACTCATGATGATGAACATGTTCTATAACTCCTGAACATTGATGTGGATCCTCAAATTTGCCTCCCACCATAGCCTATGATAAGGTGCTTTGTTCCCTGTATTACCATTGAAGTACCTATTTGCACCAACTCTAATGGGAATAGACTGGATAATAATTGCTGATCCAACTCCCTCGATATTCAGAAGATTTGCAGCAGTAAGGTCCTCATTAATAACATCTATATTAGAATGGGAAAAGTTCATCAACAGAAATATTGGATGTCCATATTGGTATGGATTCTATATTAGAATGGGAAAAGTTCATCAACAGAAATATTAGATGTCCATATTGGCATGGATACTTGAAGACCATATAATATCTTTCTTTTTTTTTTTTTTTTTTTTTTTTTTTTTTTTTTTTTTGTAAAAGACCACCCTGACGTAGATGCATCCAAGTTTTGTAGTAATTACGCCCGTTTTATTATAATCCATCCACTGCTCATCACACTTGAATTTAGCTCGAACCATGTTTTCCTTTTGGCAATTAATAAACTTGGTTCACTTTTTTCTGACAAAATCATTTTGCAGTGCAAAAGAAAGATAAATGTGTTAATAAATAAAACAGAATGATGCTGCCCAGGATCGAACTGGGGACCTTTAGTGTGTAAGACTAACGTGATGACCACTACACCACAGCATCGGGATGACAATGATATGAGATAGCTTATTAAAATAATTCTTCTTGGACAGGGAAACAACAAGCGTTGACAATAGCCAGCCAGACCTAAGAAAGCCTCCGGCAAAGTTATAATATCTGATTTCAAAAGAGCTTATAATTACTTTACCAGAAAAAATGCTTATAATTATGGTGGAGGTACCCACAAGGTATGAATATTCGTACAATCTACCATTAGATCAATATGAATTTGTTGGTATGGTAAATATTGAAAGCCTCCGGCAAAGTTATAATATCTGATTTCAAAAGAGCTTATAATTACTTTACCAGAAAAAATGCTTATAATTATGGTGGAGGTACCCACAAGGTATGAATATTCGTACAATCTACCATTAGATCAATATGAATTTGTTGGTATGGTAAAATATTCTGAGGACGTGTTTGATTTGTAATTATAATCAAAATTAGAATGAAAATCAAAATGATTATAACCTCCAAAGTATTTATTTGATCCGTAATCGAAATAGAAATCCTCATCTAATTAGAAAACTGAATCCATAGAAAAAAGATAAAAATTAAATTTTAAAAAAATTGGGCAACCCTATTTCATCTTAAAATTAGAATATAAATAAAACTCTTCCTAACCAAATGGTTGAAAAGAGAGTAAGCCATTCCCATTCCAAGCACCTCCTAATCCCACATCCAAATAACCCTTAAAAGGAGACAATGAAGCATAACCTTGCACATAAAATCTTTGGACCGATTTTAAAACAGGCTGGCTGGTTCAACCAGCGTTTGATTCTCCATGTTCTACTATCTTGATGTCAGTTGAACGCGAGATGATGAATTCCAGAAGATCATTGCAATAGGTGTTAACTCTGGCCTCAAATAAAACAAGTTTCCAAATGGATAAAACAAGAGATCAAAGGAGATCATCTTAGTTTGTCTTTCCAGTATATTTTGATATGCTCTAAATTCCAGTTGAATAAATCTTTTAGATAGCAACCGATCCTAGCTTGTCTTTCACAGGCGTGCTTAGCAAGGTGGCCAAAATGAGTGTCATTTGTATGGAGACCACTGAGAACATTCCTTGGACAAGATTCTTCCATGTAGCACCACAAGATGATTGGATAGCTAGAGACTAAAAGCATAGATTCTTCCATGTAGAATCACAAAAGATGATTCGATAGTTAGACACCAAAGCATACATTAATGCATTTATACACCAATAGTTACGAGATATAATCACAGAATTGAGCACCAATTAGCTATTCTTTGCAGGGTGGTGGAGGGGGAGGTGTTTCAGCAATCTCAGCAGTCGTCTTATAGCGTGCTTTTATCACAGAATCCACTTCGATTGTAAATCATATTCCATTGATGCTGTTGTAATGGAACTCTTAAAATGTTCAAATATTAATGGAATATAAAATGAATATCCAAAGCTAGTATGCATCAACTCACCCTCACCCCCGCTTTCCCTCTCTTTCACCCCCACTTTTTTTCATATACTATAACCTTGGTTTTGGATCCTTCTTTCCAGGAATCTGCAAGGCATCATAGTGGCCAAAACCATAATAAAGAACTCGAATTGGATCCTTCTTTCCATATTCTTGGCCATACTCAGCAATTGCTATTACACCACCCGCATCCTCATCACGCATAAAAACCGTGATTGGCATCCTAGCAAAATAAAAAGAAACCGGTTGCATTCTTCTTACAGATTAATAAAACATTGTGTTTAAAGAAGCTAAAATCAACTGTGGATCACTTACAGGTGCATCCATATAACCAAGCTTGACCATAACATGAGAGGTAGAGACCAAACACATGACTAAATGTATGATGAGATCATTAAAAAGCCTAGCAGTAGTATCAGATAGTTCGATAAAGCGAGTCAACCACAACATCTTTCGTACAGACGCCTGACTAGTAACATCTTTGAATTTTGTTTATATAAGACGATGATTAGTTCATGGTGAGTTATTGCTATTCACTTGTTTACAAACTTCTGGTTGTTAAATGCCTTAAAATGATAATTGAAGAAGAAAAGGAATATTTAAAGGGAGAAACAGATAAACTCTTTAATTTCTTCCCAAGCCTTAAATCTGTTCTGAGCACCCCACCACACAGAAAAATCTACCTCCTCTTCATGAACAAGTTTTAGGTTGGAGGATGAAGAGAGCATAAAGTATAATGAGCCAGTAATCATATTCAACAATCACTTTCATTTAAAAGCATTATTGTTTGTTTCTAAACATTCATCAGCATTATAGTTCAAAGAATCATGGCTAGCAAGTGTCAGTGGAATGTCAGAGACTCAGAATAACTATTCTACTTTTAAAATTAATACAAATAAAAATTGCCACCTACAAATGGCACTAACAAGTCTCAATTACTTTAATAAGAAAAGCTTGGCTCTGTATGATTGTTTATTTTAAAGTTCCTTTCAAGAGGTAATTAACTCTCTTGTTGCAGTGCACATGCCAATAAGTAACAATTTTTTTCACGACTCCAATCATGAGACACAGAACTAATAGTTGGAAAACCTAAACTGCCTTTCAGATGACCATATTTCATAAAATACCAGGCAAGTCTAAAAGTTTCGAACCAAATATGACTTACTGGAGAACATGCGAGGCCATGAATAACTCTGGCTCACCTCCCCATACATGTGGCTTTCTAATCTGGGAGACATAGGTATCAAAATCACCCTCAACAAACCTGTAACAAGAGCAGATTATTAGCAAACCTTTATGCTTGATTGTAGAAGTTATGATTATACTATGATTTATGAAATACTGCATCAGACCATATAGTATTTTGTAACTCGAAAAAGAAGTTTCTAATCATCACCCGTGCAGTTGCAACTTACCATTCTGTCTCTGCTCGTCTCTTAACAAATTCATCCGCAACCTGAATGGTTTATCATACAAATGCGAGGAGTCAGAACTACCTGTGATAAGGAAGAAACTGAAGAAAGAAAACCAGAATTGATCACATCTTAAAATATTCAACTTTGGCGACTACAATGCAAAAAAAAAAAAATTCTTAATAATTCAATGATGTGATCAACATACCCTAGCCCTCAACTCATCTGCCAGTTCTCTCTGAAGGTGTTCACCAGGCAAAGGTTTGCCTGAGAGGATGCAAGCCCCTTGAGCCACAGAGCGGAACAAGCACCTTCCATCTCCCGGTATTCCTGCAAGAGACATAAATTTTCATCAACAAACACAATCTGTTAATTTACTCATGAATAAAACAAAAATATGCCCTAAAAGAAAAATGGAAAATGCCAGTACTCACCAGTTACAGAATAATCAGTGTAAACTTTCTTTCCATGAGAAGTGCTGACAGATGATGAACTATACTCGTTATTCTCATCAGTTTTTCCCACAGAAGCTTCAGCATGCACTGGTCCAGAAGTTGAAAAGCTTAAACAGAGTCCTACAGAAGTGCCTCCTGCTTTCCATGAAAAATGTCTTGCATTCCAACTGATTCTAGAAAATTTTTCACGTGATGGGAGAGAGAGCCTCAAGCTCATGCTTCGGCGCTTTGCAGCCAATGCAAGACGCAACTGGCGCCCCATTAAATTCACAATCGTGGCCATAGTTAGCTGCCTAAAAATCCCCTTGTGCTTGCTAGAAACAAAACTTACAGAACAATGCTCAGATGCTTGAGAACCAACAGAAGATGAATAGAAGGACTTGCATATGGTCACACCTGCATGTCTTTGCCGCAATTGGCTGGAGTATATACGACAAGAATTGGCTCGTGGTAGGCACACTGCAGACATATACCTGAACATTTCCTGCCAAATACTTTCACCTAACCAAGCCGATCTTCACAATATGTATGAAGAAAGATTGTAGTCTATACGACTCTTGTTTTCCTTAATGCAAATTAATTGATATGGCCAAATTAAGCATCATGATTCAAAAATCTGGCATCAAGATATTAACCATGTAACACACAAACAAGCTCATGCTGTTTGTCATGGCTTCAAAACTCTTCTCATAGACTTCGGCATACACATAACTGCCTGTTCCAAATCACATCAAGCAGATAAAATTTTAAAAAAATGTCAAAAACCACATATATTTATAACAAATCTTACCTTTTGCTTTTACTTTACAGAAGAACACGATCAAGCATGAACAGGCATAGAAATGCATCTCTAAAAGACCTAAAATTGTCAATGGATTTTGTTGTTTGTGGATAAGCCACATGGCTGGCTTTGCTATTAATTAACAATTAGGCAAGGCAACTTATTGCTGTATGCAAGCATGTGTATAAATGTATAAAAATAAGTGATCTTCTCATTCTTAGCTAGATTCCTTATTCCCAAATCTATACTTCTTTTATCATTTCATACAACCAAGAACAAGAAATCAAATAACTCTGCTCAATAGGACCCTATGGTGTTTGATATAAACTTCATAATCAGGACTTTTCAACTAGGCTGAGCACCATGATCAGACATGAAACAACATCAATATGTGCAAAATGCACAACATTCTTATGAACTGCTATAAATATAGAGTCCTAATTTATAGGAAAGGTACCAAAATCCCACAAAGCAGATCTAGCTGGATCCAATACAGTTTTAATCTTTCCCAATATTTAACCAACAGAGTTACTAAAATGTATGACATTACATAAATATATTAATTAACAAATATACAGTAACAAATTAGGCACATATGTCCTTGATTAGGACCTATAAGAATTTTCATTTCACAGATCTATTTCATCTATAAGAGGTGCTTCTTTGTGAATTAACTATCAACTAAAAAGTGTTTCATAGATTTTTTATTTGTCTGACTATAATATGTAAGAAAGTAAGAAACATAACAATACATGTTTAACATACAATACCATCATAAACATAAAAAAATGTATAAGTGCACAAATGACATAGTTAGGTATATAATTATGTCATCAAGACCAGTACTGCAGTCTTTAAAAAATCAAACATGCACACAATGTCCAACACGAGCACCCATAGTTTTTAATAAAGCTGCACTTGCAACCAAAGCACCTTGATCAGCTCCCATATCTTCATCCATCAACAGAGTTGCTTTTACAATTTCAGAGAATGATACATGAATCTTATTTTACATTTTCAATATTGACATTACATCCACCTTAAGTATCTCATACTAGCAACATTACCTATCACAGCCCCCTCCTCCCCCACCCCCCACCCTCACCAAAACACACACACAAAGCCTTGGGCCATACAATGTATCTGCTTGTCTGACAATCTTGCAGAACTTTTTTTCTTAAGTTAGCAGAATTTTGACAATCACAACCGTGATTATGATCGATATAAGCTGATGCTCAATAATCACATCTCCATGTCCTTTTGCGAGAGGAGAAATCAATGTTAAAAAACAGATCTGAACCATTGACTCTGACAAACCCCATGTCTCCATAAACATTATAATGAAATTAGATTCCAAGTTCTCCCTGGTAGTTTGACAAACATCTATACCATTGTTCTCCGTTCTATTCATCCATGGAACCACCCTAAAATTCAGACCTTATATTTGGTATAAATACCATATATTTGAAGGCTTTCACTCAAATATCAAAATTTGCTTTTCAATGAAAAGATGAAAGCCTGCATCTGACACTGAAAGACACTGACACTGAGTGAAGCGTCAACAAATTCATCACAGCTAGAGTTAACAATCATCACTCCACTTTGAAAAATATGCAATAACACCAATTAATCCATTTATAACATAGTTCCCTCCAAATAAGCTATCCACATGCCTTCTCCATGTAGATACATGGATTCTTATCCTCCAACGCAAAAACTGATTCTGAAGCCCAAACTAAACTCTCTTCACACTCCTAATAACTAATTCCAATCCTTTTAAATCATAGAGTTCAAAATGCTCACTATTTCATTTCACCAGCATCCAATCACCCTGTCCTACCTTCCAGTTCTAGGGAAAAAAATTATCTTAGATATTCAACGTTTCAGAATCAGCATCCAGACCTCCCAATATACAAAATTATATGAAACAAAACCACTGACTTCAGGGTTGTGCAAATCAAGAACCAGATATAACCGATGATTATAGCGCAATAAAATCCACTAACAGGAATTGAGGCTAAACATCTATAACCTCAAATTTTCAACTAATTCTTTTGCCAATTCACCCCAATGAATAAATCACTTTGGAAACATCAATTCTCAATTGCCAAATTAAATTAACACATCGAATACATTCATCAGCATAATGCTAAACAACAACACATAACAAAAGAAAATATACATATGACCATCCTGCACGATTAATGGTTAAAACATAAAAGATTACTCTGTATATTGACAGGACCAAAAGGAGGGGAAATAAGAACACGATAAATAAGAGATGGGGAGGGATAGAGGAGGATGAGCTCGACCTGGTGGATCGCCGCAAGTATAAAAGAAAGAAAATTAAAAAACGGCAAAGAATTTTCTCAAATAATGGTTTTTATTATTTTTTTAATCAGAAGGGTAAATAGCAGCCTAATACGCATGTAGAGAAGAATGGCCTCGGACGAAAGTTTCAGGAAGAAGCAATCGACTTGCTTGGGAGCCAAACAAGATGGAACAGAAGGTTGGTTGGAGTTGGACGCGAAGCATACCTGAAGCCGCGGCTTCCAGTCTTCCAGAGGATTCGCGAAGGGAGAAGGAAAGAGGCGCACGAGAGCTGGAGAGGACGTACAGTTCAAAAGGGCATCCTTGAGAGATTTTGACCAGTTTTGACATCGAGTCCATTGGAAATTTACTTTTGGCACGTGCGAGATACGGGGGCGGAAACACCGATGGCTGTGATTCCATCTGATTCTGATTTTTTTTTTTTTTTTTTTTTCAGGTTAAATGCACCCACCATCTTGGCTGGTTCGAACCCTCAAGTTTAGGCCCAACCTTAGTGTAATCCAATTATGACTCGGTCCACAGTTAAAAAAAAAAAAGTGAGACTCCCCTCTCCTTTTACGGAGAGAACCTACGAATCCATCCATACATTCACAAGGAGAGGATCGATGTAATTTTGGTTGAGATCTCATCCTGCTACTACTCGAGGATGAGGGCAGAGCACGATCAAGGGCATCATCCATTTGGGTAAACTCTTTACACTGATCGGTACCAGAGCAAGGTTTGAGTATTGTATTGGAGCTAAGCAAATTATTTCAATATAATTGGATGATTAGATAGATTTTGAATTTGGAGATGATATTATAATTTTTTTGGTTAGAGTGAGAGAGATGAAACAAAGAAAGGGATTCAAGTTTGTTGCCGCTCTTCCTCATGAACCGAGCTCGGCGGACACGCTGGAGGGCTCCTCGACCGGGCAACTTGCAAGAAGTCCCTAAGCGCCGAGGGGGTTCCGGAGGGGGACACTCTGATGCTTAAGTTAGAAGAGGATTAGAGCAACAGGACGAGAAGAACTCGGGAAGAGGAATTAGAATGGGGAAGAAGAACGTTATCCCTCACGAAGCTCCCCCGGGCGCCTTTTATAGGCACGGAGCGCTGCCAAATTTTGTTAGGGGGCAGGCTGAGAAAGCCCAGAAATGTCCCCAGGAGAATAGGCGTGGCGACGAGATCATGGGTGGCGGCGTGACAGGTGTGTCAGAGTAGTGGCCATGCGGTGGAGTTTGTTATAACAGAATGTCAGAACTGTCGGAGAGGAAGGGTTCCTGGAAGCTTTGGTGATTCCCTCAGCGGCGGATCGGCTGGCTTCCACGAAGCCGACCGGGACGTTCAATGGCATCAAAGGGGGTCGACCGTAGCGATCAAAGGGGCGCCGCACGGGCGGCGAGGTACCTGTCAGCTCCAAAAGCTCCCGAGCCGGCTCTTTAGGAAAGCCGACCGGGGAGTCGGACTTCACGAGGGGACCAGCCGACCGGACGCCAGGGCCGGTCCGACCGGGGGCTAGCCGAAGGGGCGCATCAGTTGCCCCCTGCTCCTGGGCGTTGAGGGGCCACGTGGGACAAAAGGACATGAGCATGATCGTGCGCACTTGCGGCGGACTCCGGACCGAGGCGTCGGGTCACTTCGAATCCGCCTCAAACGGTGCCCTGAATAGCTATCAGCCGCTCGGTGGGGCGCAGGCGGGGCAGTTAATGCAGGTCTGGCGCCATGATGAGAGCCAGGCTGTCCCACGTCAATTTGGGGCTAGATGCCACGCGGCAGCATTTGGCCGGTTGGCGTCACCTTCTGGGCCAGTCTCGCATCGCTGATCCAGCGCGCACGCGAATCACGATCCGCGTGAGAGGGTGCTTCAGCCGCTCCGATTCCCGTGATGCTGGCGATTGTGGCTTTCGACGGGACGGCTGGGATGCGCCCGAGGTAGGTAATAATTCCTTCTCCAGCCTCTCTCCTCCCCCGAAGGCATATAAAAGGGGGAGGAGGCAGGGCGAGGGGCTCTTTATGCTTCGTCTGCGCTTCGAGCTAGGGTCTTCCCCTTTCGCAAATCTCGTCGTCTAGGAGTTCATCCCAGGTTAGTCCCAGTCATTCCTCTTTTCCTTCTAACTCCCGATGGCGTCTAGCAGTAAGGGTTCGTCCCATAGACCTAGGGACACAGGGCCGAGTGCGGTATCCTCAACCATGACCCGGGAACGGGTCAAAAATCTTAGAGCAGTGTACGGCATCCCGTCCACCCTGCACCTCACATTACCCGGCCGAAAGGGGAGAGCAAACAATCCACTAGGTCCATGGACCCTCTCAATGTACGAGTCCCATCTTAAGGCCGGCCTTAGGTTCCCACTGCATCCCTTGTTCGTAGCCATCTTCAACCATTATAGGGTGACCCTGGCGCAGCTGATCCCGAACAGTATTCGGGTGATATGCTGCTTCATAGTACTCTGTCGTAGGGTCGGGTCCGATCCCAGTCTGTCGCTCTTTGATAACTTCTTTTACCTGAAGAGGGACTTTAGGAGTCAGGAGTGGATCCTATTCGTCCCTCGTCAAGGCCAAAAGCTATTGAAGTGCCTCCCGTCGGCCGTCCACGGGTAGAAGGCTAGGTTCTTCTTCGTCAGCAGTCTCGAATGCTAGGGGTTCAAGCCGTTGTGGAGAGAGCCGCAGGCAAGGGTCCGCGAGGGCAGGTCGGTATCGGCAGCCGACCTGGGCGCATTCACCATGCTTAGTAGAGCCAGCCCGGTGGCGGCATATGAGCTGTTAGGGGAAGAGACCCTTCATCAGGCAGAGATCAGCCCCCAAAGATTTCTAGGCAAGGGTCGACCCCTCTTTTCATCGTTCTTTTAATCTTTCCTCCTTCTTTCTCTGACTCTGGATGTTTGGTGACAGGAGGAAGGATGCAATGGATCGACAAATCCAAGGTCATTCGATGGGCGGTGCGGAAGCGCGCCGCTCCAGAATTGGCCTTTGCACCAGCTGCCGAGTAGCAGAAGAAAAGGCGGAAAGAGGAGCGACCCGCCCCCGTCATTGATGTCGAGTCGGACGGGGAAGACATCCCCCTTACCGAGCATAAGGCGAGGAACGCGGTGGGGTCGTCAGCCCCACAAGGAGAGCCAGCCCCCCGATCGGAGCAGGAACGTCCGGAGATGCCCGTCGCGGCCGCAGCGCCTGCCGATCTGGAGGAGACAGCACCTCCAGCCGACATGGGCAAGGGACCGGCCATTGAAGGGACAGTCGGCAGCGAGCTCGAGCTGTCGGAAGAGGAGGTACGCCAGGAGGAGTTCCAGCACTAGCGTGCGCTGGACCATCCCAGGCGGGCACGGAGCCTGCTGAGGGGGGCGATGACCGATGCCGACTGGGAAGCGTCGATCAAGAGGAACTTGGTCGACGTGACCGTGGAGAGCTACCGTGACCTTATGAGGGTAAGGATTTTACCTTACCTTTTTTACTCCACTACCTTTCTGTCTTCAAGTAAAACACTGACTGGGTCATGCTTCCGTAGCTTCTCCACGGCATCTCCCTCATGGACGACGCCATCAACCAGGTAGTGCAGGCCACCAAGACCTCTGCGAAGAGGGCCCAGGAGCTGGAGGCGGCCTAGGAAGTTGCTGCGGCATCCTTGAAGTAGGCCAAAGAGAGTCTGGCGGCAGCCCAGGGGGAGACAGAGTCGGCGAAGGCGGCTCTGAAGAAGGCTGAAAGCAGGCTGGCCGGCTGCGAGGCCAAGCTAAGGAAGAAGATGGCGAAGGCCAACTCTCTCGCCCGCCGGCTGGGCAAGGAGGAAAAGCGGTCGGTAGAGGCCGACGAGCAGGTTCGGGCCGGACGGGCAATGGCAGCACTGCTAGAGGCTCAGCTCGAGGCATCCAAGGAGCTGGCCGCAGAGCAGGTACGAGGGGCTGTGGTGGCATACAAGGCCTCCAGCGCCTTTACCGAGGATGTGGAGGAGGCGGTGGCCGATTTCTACCGGGAGGGCTACGATGATGCCCTGAAGAATGTGGGTCGGCTGTTCCCGGAGCTGGACCTGGCGGGCATCGAGCTGCGGGACCTGTCCAAAGGGGAGGAGGCTGAAGCGGAGCCCCCAAGAGAAGGTGAAGCAGAAGCAGCCAGTGTCGAAGCTCCGGCACCGGCTGACACGGAGGTGATGGCCCTCTCGGAGGACTCTCCCACCGCAGTAGATCCGGTTGACCTGCGAGTTGTAGCTGACGAGGCCGAGGTTGTGGCCCCTGAGGCATTTCTCGTGGATCGGACCTAAGGGGTTTGTAAAGGTCCGACCCATCTCTTTTGTAAGTACTAGTTTTGGAAATGAATGAGTAGACCTATTTCTGAAACTCCTTCATTGTGTGCAAAATGCTTTTCTTTTCGAAAATCTTTCTAAGTACCCCGAGTCGGCCTTACAGCATTGCAGGGTCACTAAGCGCTTTGAAGAGCCAGCGGGCATAGGGCAAGTGCCCTTTTTCCGGAATTTCCCCAAGTACCCCCGGTCGGCCTATTCGGGCCAGGAGCCGGTAAGGTAGCTGAGAACAGTGACTTGATTCGGGCCGAATACCTGGGCGCTTGCTCCTAGTCTCCGTCTGCAAGTCAGCTCGAAATGCGGTCCATCTTCTTTGAGGTCCTGCTGGAGCTATCTCAAGATGGTTGTCCTAGAGCCTCTGCAGATCGGGGTCGGACTTTCGGAGTGGGCTGCCCTAGAGCCTCTGCTGACCGGGGTCGGACTTTCAGAGTGGGCTGCCCTAGAGCCTCTGCCGACCGGGGTCGGACTTTCAGAGTGGGCTGGCAGAAGTTGAAGGAGTTTGAAGAAACTTGTAGAGTTCATTGATAATATTTGCGAAGATTGTCTACATTCCACGGGTGTGCCATCTGTTGCCCATCCAAGTGTGCTAGGTGGAAAGTTCCAGCCCGAACTATCTCGATAACCCGATAGGGGCCTTCCCAATTGGGGGAGAGCTTTCCCTGTTCGGTCGACCTCGAGACCTCCATCTTCCGCAGGACCATATCTTTAACTTGGAAGGTGCATGCTTTAACCCGCGAGTTGTAATATCTTGCCATCCTTTGACGATAGGTCACCATCTTCATACTTGCCCGGAGTCGGGTTTCGTCCAGCAAATCTAGGTCAGCCCTTCGTTGCTCCGAGTTGACCGGCTCAGCAAATTGGTCAGTCCACAAAGATAGTAGAGATACCTCCATGGGGATGACAGCCTCACTTCCATGGGTCAGGTTGAACGGGGTTTCCTTCGTCGTCGACCGTGCGGTCGTCCTATTCGCCCAAAGCACCGAATGGAGCTCCTCCGCCCAGAGCCCCTTGGCTTCATTCAGCCAGGTCTTCAACCCATGCAGGATCATCCTATTGGTGACCTCGGCCTCCCTATTGGACTGAGGATGGGCGACTAACGTGAGCCGATGGGCGATATGGTATTGTTGACAAAAGTCCCAGAATTGGGAGTTGTCGAACTGTCTTCCATTGTCAGTGATGATCGTCTTCGAAATCCCAAATTGAAAGATAATGCAGTTCCAGACGAAGTTCTCCACTTTGGCCTCGATTATCTGCGCCAATGCCTCTGCCTCCACCCACTTAGTGAAGTAATTAATAACCACGAGGAGAAATTTTCGCTGACCGAGGGCTGGGAGAAAAGGTCCCAGAATATCCATCCCCCATTGGGCAAATGGCCAAGGCACTGTGAGCGGGGTCAGCTGACTGGCTGGCCTCCTTTGGATGCCGGAGAACCTCTGGCAAGCATCGCACCTTCGTACGAAGTCCAAGGCGTCCTTCTAGATTGTAGGCCATTAATATCTTTGGCGAATGATTTTGTAAGCCAGAGACCTTTCTCCAAGATGATCGCCACAGATGCCCTCGTGCACCTCCCGAAGCACGTAGTCCGCATCGATCGACCCCAAGCATTTCAGCAAGGGTTGGAAAAATGAGCGCTTGTAGAGAGCCCCATCAAGGATGACGTACTTGGAGGCCGTGGAGTGGATGCGCCTGGCTTCTGTCAGATCATCCGGAAGGACCCCTTGTGCCAAGAATGTGCGGATTGGGTCCATCCACGAGGCCTCTTGCTCAACCTGATGGATCTCCGTCGGCTCCTCAGTAATACTTGGACACTAGAGATGTTCCATGAAGGTTCGGTCGGAGGTGCCGACCGCAGCGATAGCCAGCCGTGACAAAGCATCCGCCCGGGAGTTTTGCTGCTGGGGTATATGGAGAATCTCAAAGAATTTAAGCTGTGATACCATGTCTCGTACCTTGTCTAAGTACTTGGCCAAAGACGGATCCCTCACTTCAAACTCGCCCTTCACCTGATTAACCACCAGCTAGGAGTCGGAGAAGGCGCGGATCCTACCGATGCCTAGTTCATTCGCTATCTTCAACCCCACAAGCAGAGTTTCATACTCTGCCTGGTTGTTCGACACCTGGATTGCAAAATGTATGGCATACTCCAAACATTGCCCATCGGGGTCAGCTAGGATTAAGCCTGCACCGCACCCCGAGAGGTTGGAAGCTCCATCTATGTGCAGGGTCCAGGAGGGCTCATCTTCCTCCACCGGATCGGCCTCTCCCGTGGGCTCAGCCACGGACGTCTCGACCATCACCGGGGGCGGGTCCGCCTCCCAGGTGCATTCCGCAATGAAATCAGCTATCACTTGGGCTTTCAAGGCTGACCGTGTCTGGAAAAAGATGTCAAACTCGCCCAACCTGACATCCCATTTGGCGAGCCGTCCAGAGGTATCAGGGCTTCGGAGAATCGCCCGGAGGGGTTGGTCCATCAGCACGATGATGGGATGCGCCTGGAAGTAAGGTCTAAGGTGCTTCGCCGCTATAACCAATGAGTACACCAGCTTTTGTACCTTAGGATATCTGACCTCGGCATCATGGAGAACCTTGCTGATGTAGTAAACAGGTCTCTGTTGGCCACCTTCCCCCACCCGCACAAGGATGGTGCTGACGGCCTCACTAGAAGCCGACAGGTACAGGTACAACACTTCCCCCTCCGTTGGCTTGGCCAGGAGCGGAGGGTTCCTCAAGTAGTCCTTCAAGGCTTCAAAGGCCGTTCGGCATTCATCAGTCCACTGGAAGTGGTTCGAGCGATGCAAGGTTTTGAAGAATGGGAGAGATCTCTCGGCCGACCGGGAGATGAAGCGGCTAAGAGAAGCGATACGACCTGTAAGCTCTTGTACCTGCTTCTTATTGGTCGGATGAGTCATGTCGATGATGGCCTTAATCTTCTCGGGGTTGACTTCGATGCCTCTTTGAGTAACGAGGAAACCGAGAAACTTTCCGGAGGTCACCTCGAAGATGCACTTAGCAGGGTTCAGCTTTATCCCGTGGCGCCTCAACGCATCAAAGGACTCATGAAGGTCTCTGATGTGGTCGGCCTTATAGAGGCTTTTGACTATCATATCGTCAACGTACGCCTCCATGTTTCTCCCAAGCTAATCCTTAAAGACTCGGTTGATCAGCCTTTGGAAGGTGGCGCCCACGTTCTTCAGGCCGAAGGGCATCATTTTGTAGCAATACAGCCCCCTGTCCGTGACGAAGGCCGTCCTCTCTTCATCTTCGGAATGCATTCTGATCTGGTTATACCTAGAGAAAGCATCCATGAAGCTCAAGAGTTGGTGGCCGGCCGTCGCATCCACCAGCTGGTCAATTTTTGGCAGAGGGAAGCTGTCTTTGGGGCACGCCTTGTTGAGGTCTGTGTAATCTACGCAGATCCTCTACTTCCCGCTAGCCTTCTTCACCATGACGACATGGGCTAGCCACTCCGGATAGTGAGATTTCCTGATGAAGCCAGCATCGAGGAGCTTCTTTACTTCCTCCTCGATAGCCCTCTGCCTTTCTGCGGCGAAGCTCCTCTTCTTTTGCCAGACGGGTCTGTAAGTGGGATCTACTCTGAGCTGATGGGTGATGATGTCCGCCGGGATGCCTGGCATATCGGACGCCGACCAGGTGAAGACGTCCGCATTCTTCCTCAAGAAGTCGACTAGCTCCCGCCTGGCTCTCTCGTCTAGGGTGCTCCATATTTGGAGGACTCTCGTTGGATCATCCTCCCTAAGGGGCACAAATACAATCTTCTCGATGGGCCGACCATGGCTGTCGGCCTCGTCCCTAGGATCCAGCTGCTCGAGCGTAGGGCGCTCGTCCAACTACCTGTCGTGGATAGCAAGGCATTGTCGGGCCATTCTACGGTCTCCCCTCAGCTCTCCAACTCCATCGTGGGTCGGAAACTTGGCCAGCAGGTGGTAAGTAGACACAATAATCCGAAACTTATTGAGGGCTGGCCGTTCCAAGATTGCATTATATGCCGAGATCGTATGGACGACCACAAAGTTGACGGAGAAGGTCTGCTGGTAAGGTTCCGTTCCAAGGGTCACGGGTAAGGCAATCTCTCCTTCGACCCCGACGGGATTCCCTCCGAAGCCGGTGAGCGGTGCCACGGACTCCCGCAATCTAGACCTGGACAAGTTCATCCGGATGAATGCATCATACAGTAAAACCTCTGCACAACTCCCATTATCGATAAGGACACGCTTTACATCATAGTTGGTGATGATAGCCGACACAACCATAGGGTCATCGCCTGGGAGAGGAGGCTCTAAAAGGTCCTCATCAGAAAAGCTAATTATATTGGATCCCCTGGGCCTCTTTACAATGTCCTGGTCCTCCTTCCGGCCCCAGTCGGACCGTCGATGCAGCATGCCGATGCCTCCATCTGTCAGGCGCTGGTTGGGGAGCTCAGCCTCCCATGGGGGGTTTCTAACAGTTGAAGTCCCGGCCCGATCCCGGCGGGGTCGGACGTATTTGTTCAGATACCCCCTGCGGATGAGATCCTCGATGGCATCCTTCAGCTGGAGGCACTCCTCCGTCTCGTGGCCATGGTCCCTGTGGAACCAGCAGTATTTGTTCTTGTTTCTGGAGGCAGGGGGTCCTCTCATCGGTCGAGGTCTTTGAACGAAGGCCTCGTTTTCAATCTCCATCAGAATCTTCTCCCACGGCAGGGAGAGGGACGCATAGTTATTGAACCGCTTGAGGTATTCCCTCGGTTTGGGGCTCTAACACCAGATGGATCGACCATCGTTGTTGGGGGGTCGGACCACAGAGGCCTTATCACCCTGGTTCTTCGGGGCCGACCTCCCCTCAGCCTGGCATCGGCTCGCTACTTGCTCTTCCGCCAAGTCATACTTGTGCGCCTTGGCCAGCAGATCGGTATAGCTTGTAGGGAGCTTCTTGTTCAGGAAAAACGTGAACCTGGACGAGCGAAGCCCCCTCTTGAAGGCTAATATGGCCACCGCTTCATTTAAGTCAGGGATCTCTATAGCAGTCGAGTTGAAGTGGGCCAAGTAGTTCCAGAGGGTCTCTCCCTCCATTTGCAGGATGAGGAAGAAGCAGTCGGTGTTCTTCAGAGCCCGGCTGCAGGTCCTAAAATGAGAGAGAAAAAAAGGTCTCGAGCTGGGAAAAAGAATGAATCGTACTTGTGCGGATGGCGGAGAACCACATCCGCGCGGCCTTCTTCAGGGTTGCTGGGAAGGTGATGCAGTGAAGGGCATCGGATGTGCCCTGCATTATCATGTGGGCTTTGTAGGCGCCCAAGTGATTCAGGGAATCGGTGGTACCGTTGTAGGGGTCCACCTGCGGGATCTTAAAATGGCGAGGGATAGTCTCCCCCAGAATCTCCGCGGAGAAAGGCGGGTGGGTGTCATGCGCCGGCCTTCCATCGGCGTTTTGCCGCTCGGCTATCTCGGCAATGCGTCCTCCATGCGCATGATCTTGCTGCCGTAGTCGTACGGGTCTGCAGCAGGGCGCCGGCCGTCGGGATGAGCAGAGTCAACGAAAAAGGGGGAGGCTGACCTCGCCCTCTTTCCTTCAGCGCAGGCCCTCATGGACGCCTGGGGTTCTGGGACTACCGGGGACGGCGACGGAGGTGCGTCCGGCTGCTGGCTAACGCCGGTGACCGACTGGTGATTGATGCAGGAAGCCGCCGGCGGCTGCTGCTGACGGTCCGCCATCTCCTGGAAGCGCTGGACCGCCGAGGTAAACGTTTCAATGCGGTTTACCAGCATTTGGAATTGTTATAGCCCCAGGGTGATGGTGGGCTCGACGGCGGCGGTGACATTGCTCTCCGCGGGGGGTGCACTGGGCCCTTGGTGGGAGCGTCCTCCCCTCGCGGAGACGCTCTGAGTTCTTCCTCTTGCCATAGCTGGATCCTTCCCGTTTATCTTCCCTTCTCGAGTAAGGAGCGCAGCGGAGGTTCGTGCCCTTCCTCTAGCGCCAATCTGTTGCCGCTCTTTCTCCTGAACCGAGCTCGGCGGACGTGCTGGAGGGCTCTTCGACCGGGCAACCTGCAAGAAGTCCCTAAGTGCCGGAGGAGGCTCCGGCGGGGACACTCCGATGCTTAAGTTAGAGGAGGATTGGAGCAACAGGACGAGAAGAACTCGGGAAGAGGAATCAGAATTGGGAAGAAGAACGTTACCCCTCACGAAGGTCCCTCGGGTGCCTTTTATAGGCACGGAGCGCTGCCAAATTCTGTTGAGGGGCAGGCTGAGAAAGTCCAGAAATGCCCACAGGAGAATAGGCGTGGCGGCAAGATCGTGGGTGGCCGTGTGACAGGTGTATCAGAGTAGTGGCCATGCGGTGGAGTTTGTTATAACAGAATGTCAGAACTGTCGGAGATGAAGGGTTCCTGGAAGCTTCGGTGATTCCTTCAGCGGCGGATCGACTGGTTTCCACGAAGCCGACCGGGACGTTCAGTGGGATCAAAGGAGGCCGACCGTAGCGATCAAAGGGACGCCGCACGGGCGGCAAGGTACCTGTCAGCTCCCAAAGCTCTCGGGCCGGCTCTTTGGGAAAGCCGACCGGGAAGTTGGACTCCGTGCAGGGACTAGCCAACCGAACGTCGGGGCCGGTCCGACCGGGAGCTAGCCGGAGGGGCGCATCAAAGTTCATCTTTACCTTTTAGGATTAGGGTTGCCATCTCTCTCGTTATGGATTTAGGATTTCCTGAAATTAAATCAACTTTTTAATGGTTATTTGGAAATCAAAAACCCTACCAATGATCCTGGTGCTAATGGGGTCACGGCTGGCCACACTCATGATGGGAAGAGAGAGTACGACACCACACAATCTCTTGCCTCTTTCTCTATTCTGTATGAAAAAGAGATGGGAAAGGCCTAGCAGATCATAACGTTCAATTTCTTTTAAATCCAACCTTTTAAGAATTATGTCAGGTCAATATATATTTAACTGACTTACTCTATTAACATAATCGATTTATTTCCAATAACTCGAAAATTCTTTACTTTCCATGCAAAAGTTTAATTGCAATGATGCCAGAGTCTGTTCTATGATAATATTATTTCCAGAGATTTTCAATAAATTGTTCTACAGTTTTTGACGGATAGATTAATCTGTTTTTTTTTTTTTGGGTAAACTATTTTTCATGCAAATTTAGTACATAAAATAGTCTGCATTTTTTTTAAAAAAAAAATAGTTTTGTGAAATAATATTTTATTTACACATTGGTAGGGAGGAAAACCAACGTGAATCCAACTGTGGAGAGGAGATCATATTTTAGGTTGAGACCGCGAGCACCATGTCCCCAGGTAACTTTTTTTTCTTTTTTCATTTTTTTTTTTTTTTTCCCCTAGGGAGATCTTTAACCATGGAGACTAGTAGAGCTAGAGGCGGGGAAACGGATGATAGAGACCAACTGGTCTTATGATTTCATTCATGTCACGAGGCTTTTTTTTTTTTTTTTTTGCTTGAAAAAAAAAACCAAAGTCTAAGTAGCTAGTTAATTTGTGACAAAAATAAAAGAACGCAGACATTAATGCTGCAATAGTTGAATGTTCTTCAAAATTGTAAGGCTATCAAATTGCACATCAACCATTCACGGATAATCCCTATGTAATAAGAGCCTCCTTTTATCCATGACTAATTAGCTGGCATGTGAGCATGGACTTGTAGGCTTGGCTCAAAGTATAAAAAGCATGGAGTTTAGACATCAACCATGTCGTAACTTGCTTCGTATTTTCCTTCTAGCAAAGGCATCTGACTCGATGCATGTAATATTGGTCGTTGAAAGTCTAGGATATGAATTTATTGGCTAATGGTAGAGCTTGTAAAATGCATTTCCTTATTGGTCGGTAGACTTTTGGAGCCAAATTAAATGTGAGACTGGATCCCCACACCTAAAAAAAATTAGTAATATTAACATTAAGTGGTGTCATAAATGCAACGGTATTTGACCTTATTGCAAGAGCTAGTGAGTTGAATTATACTAGATTGACGCACAAACATTGAATCGGCAACTTTGATAAATTGGTTGAAAACTCTAATACAAAATATTTTCAATTATTAAATAATTTATTGAGAGAATGTCAAGATTCCTTACTTAAAACAGAAGTGCCAATCCCCTAGATTCTCCTCCGTATTACGATGATGCCTCCATTCTATTCTTCCATACTCGATAGCGCCCTTCCTTTTGTCCATCTTCTCTTCAATATTGCTTGGTTCCTTTTTAACTTCTTCCTCTTTCACCAGTAAGTTTTAGCACCAAATCTTTTAGATCATATTTAAATAATCTAGTGAAACCGGTTGCTTCAAACTCTTGCCTAGGTTTGATATTTAATATTACTTACATATATATATATATATATATATATGATAAGCTCAACTCAAACTGGGCTTAGAAAAGAGATGATGTATGTCCATATATAAAAAGACATACAAGTCAATCTATAACGTACTATATATAATGGGATGGTTCTAAGATCTACTGCATTGTTTGCTGGCCTCCAAGACTTTCAATATTTTCTCTAAAATATACTGCTATACCTTGCAACACTTAAAAAAAGTAAAATAGATCAAGATTATACGCACGGAAACCTTTTGGATGGCCGAAAACCGTATCCCTTTGCACAGCTTTGCATGTAGTAGACATTTATGTGTATGTATATATAAAAAAGTTAATAAGTATTTGGATGGCCATGTACAATAGAAGTGGGAGGAAAGACATTGATTGCCACTTTAAACAAATGCTCAAATCCGGGGCCCTACAATTTTTTTTTTTTTTAAAAAAAATCAACTAGAATATGAAAGGTGATAGCATGGAAGGGCATGAATTAGTTTATAATATAATACAGTTTTGTAGATAAGAATGATTAGAGATCTAGGGTTCACAAAACTGATCCCAATAGTTAAAATTGGTCTTGAGTCTTGATCTTGGTCATGCTCATGTTACCCTTTACGCATGCTTCATCTCCCAACATAAAATAACTAAGGGATGCACATCAATCAAAATGAGACCAGAATATAAAAACCAAAAAAACAAAGTAATAGATCGTCTCAAGGAATCAGGGTTAGCACTTTTTTAGGGTTGTGCCTTGATGACAGGGAAAAGTTATTGGATGCTAACCTAATTTCTCTGCAATCACTTTTATACCTTGATTTAGCACGGCTCAATTATTAATTATTATATTTTGTTGTTTTGACCATCCTAGCCGTGCATCAGGTGCACCCCTAGCTTTTTTTTTTTTGGTAAGGGTGCACCTCTAGCTTTGAATCAGCCTCCGAGTGCCATTAACATTGTTCCTAATTTATTTTTTAGGGGGTCCGGCTTGCGGTTACCAAAAAAAAAAAAAAAAAAAGGCTCCAGATTACCCTTGCCTGTAGACTTCCCTCCGCTTCCGTGCCTTGCCGCGGACTCCAGAACCCAGACCGGCTCGATGCGACCTCAGCCTCTGAGCTAAAAGCGGAGATAATCCCCTAAAACTCCATGGCCTGGGAGCTGCTCCTCTGGCTCTACGCCTTCGCCTCTGTGATCTCTCTCATCGCCCTGACCGCGTACCAGGTAACCTCCAAGCCCAAGTCTAGCTCCCAGTTCCAGACTAGAAGCGTGAAGCCTACCATTCGAACTCTTATGGACCTCTTTGCATCCCAATCTCTCGTAGAAATGTTTGAAAACGTTCGAACTTCCGTTTTATTTTGGTAAAGTTTGGTGTTTTCGAGGGTTTGGAGGAATCGTTCCTTTTTCTTTTATTTTTTTGGATAAGAGGAATCGTTGTTTCAAGATATAGTATCTAGCGATTGAAGTTTGTTTTGTGATGAGTGATTCGTGGAAAGTCTCCTTCTTTTATGCTGTTTAATGGAGTTTCTTGAGAACTAAACGAGTGTATTAAAAAATTTAATCTTGATTTTCTTAAGAACAATGAGAGGACATTCACTTACTGGAGATAATATGAAGACACTGTACTTTAAATATAATCTCCAAAATAATTTTGCAGTCGTTAAGATACAAACAAAGTCCCCATTTCTTCCTCTATTCGTCTTGTTCTACTTCCTTATTATTATTATTTTTTAGAATTCCGTTTTTTTGAACAATTTCAATGGATGGAATTCTTTTGAGTGTGTGTTTGCTGCAAGAGCATGATAATTTGGGTTTATATATGTTTTTTTATTTTCAATATTGGTTATTGTTAAAATTCATGAAATTTCTAAAGGAATCCTTGGAATTTGAAACTATGCTCGAAAAAGATTTTGTTTTAAGCCCACGGTTTTCCTTTCCCTATGAGGATATGCCCACAAAGGTGAAAGGAAGGTTGTTGCTTCTTTTTTTTTTTTTTTTTCTCCGTGCTGGAGTGGAGGGTCTCTTGATTTTGTCTGGATATTATGGTCCTAGACATGGAACTCATAGAGGCATGAGAAGTTCCTGTCCCTCTGTTCGATCTTCAGTGAGGTCTAAAATTTAGGAGACACACATATAGAAAACAAAGGTCTTTAAACTTTAACATACACTTCGGTCTTAGTATATATGAAAAGTGGCTCTTATCTAGGGCCGTAAGCAGGTCGTATTGGATCTGGGATGAGCAAAACCCAAACCCAATCCATATTTGAATCAAGTTAAATCTGGTTGGATTGGATTTATATTAATTTTAATCAGTCCATCGGATTTTTGCAGTCAAATTGGGTCACAAATAATCTAGAGACAAATCATAATAAACATATAGAAATTGACTATCTAGTTAAATCATAAACTTATTATGTAATAATATTACAGAAAGCAACTTGTAAACATTATCAAAAGCATATTCTACATAGAATTTGATTGATAACCATGCATGATTATAATCAACAAAATAACTTATTAGGAAATTATATTACGAGGAGAAGACTATGTTCTTATATATATTAGCATACTATATGATTGAATATATAGTATACTAGTTTTTGAATCGGTTTGGGTCAGTTTGTGTTCAGATTGAGAAATTAACGATCCAAATCCAATCCATATTTGGAATGGGTTATATTTTTTAATCCATGCTTAATCCAAATAACTTTGGTTCGGGTTGGACTAGATTATTTTTGGATCAATTCCAGGTTGGAAGTGGGTCAATTAGATCTACCTGTAGCCCTACTCTTAACATAAAAAAATTGATATCAGTTATCATTCATTACATTCTTCAATACATTCTTAATAATATCAGGATATTGGTTTCATGTTTTCTTTTTGCTGTTTGCGTGCAGCTTCTTTATAAAGGAATTAGTGGAAAAACTAACTAGAGCATACATATCATCCAACCAAAGAAAGCTTGTTCCCCCCTACAGTAAGATCACCAATTTGTTATTCAAAACATGTTGGTAAACATTATGAATTTGAGAGACCAAAACAAATCTTTAACCCTTCCAATTTCATGAAGCGTGTTCACTGACCCTTGGAGTTTGTCACACTTTTGGCCATATTATCATATCAGCAATACTTAATTAATAGGGTGGTATCATATAAATTTGGTCCTTACCTTCCTTTCACCAAAAGTTTAAATAATAGAAGTGAAGCTTGGCAACCTATCTCAGCTTGGTACAACATATAATTTTGTGGCTTTAACATTCTTTTGAACCTGCTTGATGACTTTATCCCGGATATAGTCATGATTAAATATTGCAGTAACATGTATGGTGAAGTTTGGGCTGTTATTTTTTTTTCTTATGTGCACATCAGAGTGTTCTTTTTTAAAGAAATTTGGATGTAATGAAATAATTGTAATTATTTTTTTATTCAAAGTGGTACCCATAATGTTTTAATTTAATGATGTAGGCATATTCTACCTTTTCCAATCTGTATCATACTATTGTAGAAATAAACAAAAATTAGACCAAAGTTCCACAAGGCTGTGCATTGTTATCATCAGTGTCAGAGTCTATTTTCACCTTGAAATCATTATCACACACATTGCAGATGTTTTTTGAAATGAATTTCTTTATTGTTCATCATTTCCATGATGTCTGTTCTGAAGAATAGTTTACGAGACCTTGTTTAATCCTGTTTGCTAAACCAGTAAGCTTTTTTTTTCCTTGATCTTGAGGTTGTGCATTGCAAGATCTTGGGAGTAGGAAAGGTGGGCTTTTCAACTAATGCCTTTAGAGGATTGTTAACCAACTTGAACTTTTCCCATTCTCTAGGTTATGAATACTTTGCATGACTTCTTTTGGTGTATTCTTTTATAATCCTTTTTATCACCTTCCTGATGTCATGCTTAGAGGTAGATCTTGAACAGTAGGTTGCACACATGGTGGAAGAACCTGATCTCTGAAGCAGATGTGCTATAGGAAGTGGATTCTGAGAAATTGGAGGATTGAGCCCTTTGCAGATGGCCACTAATCTATTTTGATCAAATCTCATCTTGAACATCAATTCCTAATTGATAACATGCTGCCAAATCTGTGTGCAAGCTTCATTTATTTATTCAAATTGGTGACCTTATGATGCATATTTGATTGCAAAAGAGATCTATGTCCTTCCTTCTACCTTCCTTGCAAGCATATCTTGCAAAACATTGTCATAAAATTTGATTGGAACATTCAAATCCATGTGAAATTGTCAATACAAAATATTTATATAATCATATGTAAGTTTTAGAATTATTTATCATGTTTAATTTTTTTATCTGAGATATTCAGAAGATTGTCTGGTAATGGATATAAGTTTGTTCTTCTAAACATTATGAGCATTGTAATCGTAAGTTCTAATAAACATTATGAATGGAATGGTATTAAATTCAACTTATTATAGTATCAAAACCATTACAAAGCTTAAGTAAGCATGGCATCATCTCTGCATAGAGGGGCATAGAGATGCTGACATCAAACTCATGAAAAATGTCACCATACCTTAACATATATTAGAATTCTAAATAAATCAAAATCCAAAATATGGAAATGTTTATACATCTGAAACCTCCTCTTATGATCATTTTAGGTGAAACTACTTCTAGAAATTGTGATGACCTTGATCTTTTCTTAGGAAAAAGAATATAATTTTATATAATAAAGACGAGACATGGAGCTTTGGTAGCATAAAATCACATACCATGCTTTGAAAAGTACCCATCATTAATTACCTAAACCCCAAAGGAATCATTAACATGTTTCTGAGCAAAAAAAGTGGGCTCACCTTGTTTCAAAATAGAATTAAACAGAATCACAACTGCTTGAGGTCCTCTGATGAAGGTGGATCTTCTAAAATTCTTACCAAGAGGAAGCAATTTTCATTTATTTAGTGGTTTTTCTAGGCTTTATCCCAAGTTTTGTGAATGATGCTAGGGATTCTTCTAAGTTTAGTTTGTTTTCAGTGTCTTTGCCTTAATAAGTCTCTCTTACGCGCACAATTTGATGTAAGCATAGAGTTTGGTAGTTTAAGTCTAGTTCCCATGCTGCTGCTGCTGCTCTGTGTGGGTGGGTGTTTCTCTAACACAATTTGGCATAAGTGTGGAGGTTGGTAGTTAATGTCCAGTTTCCAGAGTGTTTTCAGTTAAGACCTCTCTAGCACTTGATTTCGTAATTTAAAGAAGCCGGATGAGTGCAATCTTGTTTTTGCTTTTTGTTCATGAATATTGCATGGTTGGTTTCGTTTTATCTGGTTTTCCAATGCCATTTGTGTGTGTGTGTGTGTCCATTATTGGTGGTAAGAGTGGGTTGCTCTACTTTATAGTATTTTGAATTTTGGCTTATTGCTCTTTTTGTTGACCTTACTTTATTTTGTTTTTCATACTTGTTTACCAGCTTATTAACTTGTCTGATTTGGAGTTTGACTATATCAACCCATATGATTTATCCTCTTGCATCAATGCTGTCGTCATACCAGAGTTCCTGGTTCAAGGAATCTTATGTGCTTTTTTCCTCCTAACATGGCATTGGTTTCCATTTCTGATAATGGCACCCATCACTTATTACCATATAAACCTGTAAGCATTATCTCTTACCTTTTCTGTTATATGAAATAAACTTCTTGTAGGATGTGCTTAGTTTTGTTTGTACATATTTATTAACTACTAATAAGCATGTTCATAGATTTTATGGTTGATTTGCTGATTAAGCACTACAATGAACAAATGGTTAGAACTGAAGAATTTGTATTAACCATTGCTAGGGAAACCAGTTATGGCACTGAAATATAATATATAACAGCTGATGTGGCGGAACTTTTTTCATCATTCTAACATCAGCCAGGCCTTCCAAATGTAATATTTATACATAAAGCAAGGGTGAAAATTTTGATGCATGCCTGGTGTCATGATCTGGGTTGTGTAGTTGGTTGCTCAAGCCTTTTCCCTTCTTTTTTCTTGCACTATTAATATTGGCCAATTCAGATAAATTCTAATGGTTGGCCATGGTTTAAACAGGGTGGAAAATGACCAAAAAGGGACAAAATGACTAAACTGATAATATTGAAGACTGAATTGGTTAAAATCTACTCAATGTATGTTTGTATCTTTAGCAATTCATATAGAGTAAGATCTAGTTGCTTATTTGTGAATTTGGCAAAAGTATCACTTGCAAGAGCTTTATTTTTTATGCAATCAATTCATATTAGTCTGTCATGTTTTTGCACATAAATCATGCATCGGTGTTAGAGGTGTAAAAATGAGGCTTGGTAAGATGGAAAGAAGAGGTGATATATGCTCATATTTTGGTTGGCATCATAGAAAGGACAGAACCTGTATGGAGCATGATACAATTTTGGTAGGGTCCATAACCTACAAAAGGAGGCCAGTGCAATTGTTTCTAGTTGGTATCTCCAAAATGGAAAAGGGAAAATAAAAAGAGATTAATATTATTGATGATGAATATTCATTTTGATTCGATGATCTTAAAAATGCATCATAGAAATTTTTTTAGGACATTGGTTTTCATATATGCATCTAACTGTTGACATATGTAGCCCATATGATATTTTTAAAGTCCATTTTCTTTTTTATGGTGGACTTGCAGGCTTACTCTTCTATTATTGTTATTACCATTGCTATTGTTATTGAAGCACAATTATTGTTTCTGGTAGACCGGCCTAGTCTGACCTGAATTCAGTTCTTTTTGAATTTAGACTGGGCCAATGAACCCATTTTCTGATCTGGTTGTATTGATGGCAGAGTTATGATCTGTTCACAAATTCAGGGCAAGTTGGGCCAACATATAGCAACCAGAGTAAAATTTTCTTGATAGCCAATTTCATTTATTCGAGTGAATCACCTAGTCACAGCCCTAACCTAGTTTTGTTTTCCCCTTGTTTTAGTTCCTTTATCTTTTCTAATTCCTACCATGTGGATCCACATGCTATTGCTATAACCTGTGATCGAGCAAGCATTGAAAAAGAATAATTAACTTTACACCCTCATTTTTGTCTTAATGCTATGCTTCAAACTATCAGGGGCCATGTATAAGCAAGGACTTAAGTGCTGATGGCGTGGAGTGTGCTGATAAGTGGTTGGTACAGGATGCACCATGCAGAACTCAAAAGAAAAAAAGACTTAAATGCTTCCTTTTAGCTAATAAATATTCAAAAAGATTTTTGCTGGCATGCCAACCTATGTTGCTACTAGCTTGGCTCGGTATTTACTGCAGAACATAGACTAGCATGTGCTGGCACTTGAAACTATGCTCTGAAATGGTACTCAGCAATAAGTCTTTCCAACATAGAGGATCATAGACATTTCTGAACGCTAACTCTTAATAGTTGTTTAAATCAGTAACAAGATATGCTTAAGTTTGCCTATTGGTCATAATCATTAGAAGAAGGAAGATAAAATCATTATGATAAAAAGGGCTTTCTCAACATTTGACACAAGCTTGTCTGTATAATTGACAAGATTTTTTGGAAGTGAATGAAAGCCAGGCTTATCTACCAGTAGCCTGAAGTCCATTTAGAACAGCACAGGTATGTTTCTGTGTTTATGTACTTAGAATTGTATGCAATTCCATCAATAGTCAGGCTGCCTCTGTGTCAACCATGCACGTTGCATGACATTGATGTAAAGTTTATTCTAGCTCTATTCATGGGATCAGGGAATTGGTTTCCTATTCTCTTAGCTTTAACTTTATTTGGAGATGAGACCAATTGCATGTGTAATGGTAGCCGCAATAGACTTATTACAACATATTTTTAGATCAAGGCTTGTGGATTTACTATGGATTGAAACCCAGCCACCACTAAGATGCCTAGCCTATTCTAACTCAAGCTTGAGTCACCAGAAAGTAAGATCGAGACTTTTCTAGGCTGGCGAGTATTTTGGGTATTGGTTGAGAAACTGGATTTTTGATTGTTTGGAGATCCAGTTAACATATGATATGGGATTTTGTTTCTCCTTATTGTACAGGCAAGATGGCCCTCAGATATCATAAATATGTAGGCTGATCTTGTATCTTTGATTACATTAATGCAGACTTCCTTTCAGTCAGTAATATTTTGTATTCTCACTGCAGTCTTTTTTTCCTTCTTTTATTCTTTTTTCAGGTTTATCAATAGAAGACATCTTATTGATGTTACCGAGATCTTTAGATTGCTAAATGGAGAAAAGAAGTACAGAATAATCAAACTTTCTATCTACTTCAGCATATTTGTTATAGTCATTTACAGGTCTGCTTTTACTCTATCTGATTGCTTATCTTCTATATTCACCATAAAGTTATGTGCTAAGTTTCTCCTGACATATGGAGTTGTGTCCTATCAATTTATTTGGAACAGAGCAGTCACTTGCTGTAATTTCTAAAAATTGGTTTCAACATCATGTAACTCCATTAAGCGCAAAATGTGGTGCGAGGGACAAGATGGGGATGGACGTTTAGGGGCAAGAAAGAAAATAAGTCAAAAATGGTCCTTGTGAAACTCACTGTCACCAGCTGTCTATTGATCCCCGTGAAAAAAGATAATAACTTAAAGCAATAATCCAATGTGTGTTTTACATCCCTTTGTAGGTCACATGGCATTTTACATCATATTTAGTTTTGTCACTAGTGCTGCTTATTGTCAAAATCAGTTCATATAAAAGCAGATATTTTTTATTTAGAAGAGATTCTTTGAGCACTTGGAGTCTTAATTAACACCTTAGATTTGTGATTGTAGTGGGCATTTCCTTAAGATTATTCTAAAGCATTTTGCGAGGATATGAAGTTTATTTTTTTGAGTATATTACAACCTAGAGGGACCTAACTTGAGATCATTGGCTCTTTGTTGGTATCAATACTATTCTTCGACTGGGTTGTGTGCTCTTATTCCTTCTTTCATTTCCAACGCCTGTCAAAATTACAATGAGCACAACTTCCACTATTCCAGTCTATGCTTCTGGTTGTTGAAGGTTTTAAGGACTTCGAATGCTTTCAAACAGATTTTCTTGCCAGTAGGGGGCCTTTGCTGGCAATATGCATTTGAAAGTAACAATGATGAGGTAACAAAGTCATTGTTGTTTCTTCAATCAGTTCTCATCCATCTAAATCTTGGGGTGCTAAACAAATTTCAAAAGGCATACTTTGTATTCTGGTGTAGTAATAATAAGATGGGTATTTTTGTGTCCCATTCAAGGTTTCACTTCTTCATACATGTAATAATGTTTCCTTTCCTCTAGTTCTGATAACTTCAGATTTTTCCTGGTTTCGCTTATAATTGCATATTACAGAAGGCATGTTTGAGCGTTCCTTTGGTTATCAGTTTGATAAATGTTGACTTTTGGAATCTTTTGCAGGCTCGTGATGTCTGCTGTCCTCTTACTAATGGATGAAGGTGATGGTTCTCTGGAATCTGGGATTTTTTAACATTCCTCAGCTGACCCTGTCAGGTACTCATCTTCTAGACATTCTTTATGGATTTGGCTAGCTCCATTGTGCATGGAAAGGAAGTTTCTTTTGGATTGTACATGTAGTGCACATGAACTTTCTCATGTTTGCCAGTGGCTTGCTCCTAAAGTTTCTTGGCAAATGCTTATGTACTGCTCGCATGCATCCCAAAGTTATGGCTATGTTGCACTAGCATCCAATGAAGTCTGCCTTTGCTGCTGTGCAGTGGATCTAAATCTTATCCATCCTTAATGATATTTGACTGCATATTATTTCAGGTTCCAAGCCTTTCAGTTTGATATCTTAATGTAAATAAAATTCTAGCCAACCTATTTTTTTGTTGGTGATATTGAATGAAAAGGACCGAGTAAAAATAAAAAATTGCATGAACTATTACAAACAAGTCTTATAAGCCAAAAGGCTGACATTATGTTATTTGACATAACTAGTTAAAATGATGAGGTATGTTTATTAGTATTTTTTAATAAGAAAAGCTTCAAACTTGTTTGGATGGCTTAAACTCCATACCATATAACAAGATACTTTGAAGAATAAAATATGAAACTTTTAAAGTTTATTGTGTTTTGCAGTTGTAACTCTTAAAAAAAAAAAATGCATCTCACAAGTAGAGGTGGCAATTGGGTTAGGTTGGGTCAGATATGGAAAAAAGCTTCGACCTGAATCCAGCCTGGTCAATAAACATGTTATCCTACCTGACTTGTTTACGACTAAGATAAAACAAATAAAGATCAAACCTGTTTACGACCCCTTTAAAAAAAAAAAATGGAGGAGACTTCCCCGGCCTCTCCACCCTCTTGTGCTCCAATGCTTCCCCTCATTTTTAGCTTGGTCTCGTTGTCCCTAGCTGCTTTGCTCCGGCACTCCTTTTCTCCGGCTTGGTCCTGCGGCTCGTTGTCCCTCGCTGCTTCTCGTCTCCTCTCAGTCCCGCGGCCCACTATCTCTCATCACTCTACCCCGGTGCTCCCCCTCATCGCCAACTCAGTTTCACAGCTTCCCTCGCCCTCATCTCTGGCTTCAGCTTGGTCTTAATGCCCTTCATTTCCAGCTCTGGTTCAGCCTTGCCATCCCTCCGGTACCATAACCGGGCAAAAAAGAAAAAAAAATGGGATCATGGGCATCAAAGATAACTGGAGAAGCAGAGATGGGAGTTAAAGAGAGATGAGAGAGAGAGAAATGGGTTTTCTGCCTGGGCACACCGAAGAAGAGGGGAAAAATAGGATCACGGATTCTTGCGGATGGGTCAGAGCATATGGTTAGTGGGTTAATGGCCTAATGGGTCATGTCACGTCAAATCAAAATTTAAAAGGGGAAGCTTAAATGGCTGGGCGCATTTTTTTTTTATTTTGGAAAACATGCTTTTGAGCACATTTTTTCTTTTGGGAGACACGTTCTAGCGGACTTTAGAATCCTATAGCAGCAACCAGTAAACATGTTATCTAACCTGCTCCAATTTATTTCGACCCGTATATTAAATGGGTTAAATAAACAGGACATTAAAAACTTGAACTCGACCTGTATATTAAATGGGTTAAATAGATCGATCCATTTATGACCTGAATTTATTTATCTCAAATCCAAACTTGTTTATGATGGATCAAATGTTGATCGAGTTGATGGGTTGGATCATATCCACCGCCCGTCCTATGCAAGCCTGAAAAGGCTTTCGGACAAGCTTTAAGTCAAGACTTTAAGCTTCATAGGCTAGGTTAGGCTTGGAAAACAAAGTCCTTTATTAAATGGGTCAGGCTCGAGCCCAAGCCCAGTTCGGCCTAAAATTTTCTAATACTAGGTTTTTTATGTGTAAACCATAGAGTTTGTTGATATGTAAGCTTATTGGGAAACGATCTAGATCTTAGAGTTCCTTGAGTTTTGAAATTGCTATTAAAATGTTTAATTATTTATATTTAGCATTTTAAAGTATTTTTAGCATTTTTAATAAAATTGTTTAGGAAGCCTAAGGCTTGGCTGAAGGCCAAGTAGGTGCTGAGTTTAGGCCTGGAAAGTAAGCTTGAAGGTCGGGCTGGGCCCCAGGCCTAAATTAATTGTTTTAGTATTTGAGCAAAGCCCGGCCTGACCAGCCCATGAACTAGTCTACTCACAAGCATATCCGCAGATGATCAATAAGAAAATGATTCGTGCCAGGAAGCATGATGTTATATGGAAGAAAATAATAAAGCAGTTACTAATATTACTAAACTGCATGGTAAATGAATGGTGAATCAGTTTTCTCGACCAGTATTATGTAGAGACATATTTATTAATAGCGGACTTTATTCTCATCAATTTGCTCAGATGGATCTTACTTTTGCACTTTCTTCCCATCCAAGCTTAAAATACTCTCTTAGAGTTGTAAAGGTGCCTTTAAGCTATCTTTACTGGAGCTGTCTGTGCTCTGTTAGGCACTAATACAATCCTCATGTAGCAATATTTCGTTCTTCATTCTCTTTTGTCATTGCCAACCTCCTTCAAGACACGTTTCCACTTTGGTATTCTTCATTTACTTGAAACCCAACTCAACATCCTTGACTATGTTATGCATACCTAGCACTTTGGACCTCATGTTCTTATAGGAAGTACTCCTAGGCGTAAACAGGTGCTTAAATGCTTTGTAATGTATACGACTCAATGATCCATCCATGGATTACCACCTACATTTTCCATAGCACCTCAGAGATTTGGAGACCTTTTACCCATTTATCTAGTGGTCAGAGAATAAATGTTTTTTCAACTAGAAGTTATTATTTTCTTGATCCTTTGTTTGAAGGTTCCAAAACCGAGTTTTGTCCAACATATGTTGTAACATCTCTAGAAGATCATATGCGTAAGCATAAACACATAAAAACATACTAAAATGCTCATTTCTACATGACTTCATATCTAGAGATGCAAGGTTCCAGAGCTTTGTACATTGATTCTAAAGTACTATGTTATCTGAAAAGGTAATGAGAGAGATGTAATGTGCAGAAAGAAAAGAAAAACTATGGCCTCTTGATCCAAACCCCAAGGTTGACCACAAGATGAGTTTCCTTCACTTAATGCCTTGAACTTGAAGTGATTGCTATTGGTGATTTCAATCTTCATACTTCGAATATTGATCCTGTTAGGAAATTGAGCTGATACCACAATGTGCCTCCTTAGATGTTGTAAATTAGCCATAAATATTTGAACTAAGGTGTCTCTCTCGAATGTAGACCAACTTTGCTTGTTTACTCCTTTCCTCATCTTCTTTTTGTTGTGATACTAGTGCAATCTTCAAGTTTGATTACCATTCTGCAGGACTTCATGCTTTATCCGACCCTCATTTACAGAAATCTAGTATGTGACTGCTGAAGCCAAAACTTGGGGTGTTGAAAGCTGTTTTGTGCACAATCCATGGGTCAATTTTTTGATGCAGCATCTAATGCATTCTTATGCAAAATTACTATCAAATTGTTTTATTTTGAGGATAAGAATTTGGCATATTTTGATGGTTACTGTTAATCATTTGCCACTTTGTTGCTGTTTCGTCTTCAAAACTGGTGACAAGTGTAGTTTATTTAACCAAGAGGATTGCTCAAGATGTTGTTAATTGACTCGTGGTTTCTTCAATTTTTGGTCCATATCAAACTCATGTTAAAGAAAATGGCAAACAGCTAATCCTTTATTCATGTTGGTGCTATAATTTTGCACATCAATCCAAATTTGTTTTTCTGGAGGCTCAGTTCCTTTACAGTTATTCAGGAATGTTGGTATCAACTCAGTGGCTGCAAAAAATCTCTTTATTTCTTGCCAAAAAAACAATTGGATGCTCAACAATGTTTCAAGTTTTATGTGCTTTTTTTGTTCTTTTCTTGTGGTTGGTGCCGTAGACTTTCCATGGTTATATGATTTCTGCATCAACTTTGTGTGTTCTATTTCCATAGTCATTTCTTTTTAATAATAGGGTTTTTTTTGTATTCGTCTTGTGGTGTAATGTGATTTATTACTGAATCTATTTCAAGTTCTATTTTTTATATAACTATATTACTTTGTGGTGTTCTATCTTGTATTTCCTTTTATATTTGGCTAGCTTTCAGATATTTTTTTTAACCAGTGCAATCTATCCTGTTTTAGTATTAGTCAATTAGATAAGGTTGGAACTAGGTCGGGCCGGGCTTAAGTCCGAATTTTTTTTAAAATATCATGTTTGAGCCCAACCCGAATCCAAACTCGAGCTCGATAGGTCAGCCAGAACAATGATTATCGAAACCTCCCCTTCTCCTCCAAAAAAAAAAAAAGCTCACAGGACATCGGGTGCGGTCGTCGGGGCCGGGAGAATCAGATCGAGTTGGAAAGGGGCGTCCCGTATCGAGTGTGGGCGCTAGGGCCGGAGAGGGAGTCGGAGCCGAGAAGGGGGGTTGCAGGGTCGTGCGGTGGTGGAGGGGGCATCGGGTGCATGCATCGAGGCCGGGGAGGGAGATCGAAGCTGGGAAGGGTTGCGAGGTCGTGCTGGGGTGGGGGGGGGGGGGGGGGGTGAGGATGTGGAGGGGGGCGATGAGGCGAGAGGACATGGCTTGGTTGTGGAGCTTCTAAAGGGAAGGAAGGGGTGTTGTGGGAGAAGCAAAGATTAGAGATAAGCACGTGCCCTACTTTCGGGCTAGGGAATTCTAGCCACTTCTCCTAGATGCACCGGCCCACCTCGATCACCTGTGCCAACAGGGGGCCCCTTGCTCCTTCGATGCCTTCACTGCCTCCATCACCCGCCTCTTCAGGTCCTCTCTGTCGCCCTTCGCCACTGCCATCTCCGTAGCTGGTGGTGCTTGCTGGTTCGCTCTAGTTATCTCGTCACAGAGGCGTTGCTTTGCTAGACAAATGCTACAAGCCAGAAGGGCAGTAGAGAAGAACGTGTTCAAGGAGGAAAAGAAAAAGGTCCCCATGGATGTTAAGAAATGCATAGGGTTGTGGGGCCTACCGCCTCCAGACGATCTTGACTGTTAGATATAATCTTATAGGCGGGCTTGTTTCGGGTTGGGTTCGGGCCGAACTGGGCTGGGCCAAAGGAGAGCCCGAGCTCGGCCCGAAAATTGAATGTGCTGTGTTATAAGGTTCGAATCCTGGTCAGAACTATTGAAAGCCTGGTTCGAAGCCCGACCCAAATTCGGGCCGGCATAAAGTCTATTGGGCTAACCTGGCCTAGTTCCAGCCTTACAATTAGATATACATTTTAGTACATAACTCCCTGCAGAAAGTAAACATGACATACAACTCCCTGCGAAAAGTAAACATGACAGACAAGGATGATGGACTTTAAAACACGCCATCTCTCTACCGGTATAAAGGTGTGCTCGGTTGATAGAGGTCTTGCCTCACTACTAACAGGTTGCAGGTTCGAGATATGATCTTGCGGATGACTCGATTAAATTTAGAAATTTTTCTGGGGCCTGTGATAGTTGATATGAGTGAGAGGTCAGGGTCTCTCCTTTGTTCTCATTCTACTAGCTGATGTTTTAGTACTGTGATAGTTGATGTGAGTGAGAGGTCAGGGTCTCTCCTTTTGTTATATGAGTGAGAGGTCAGGGTCTCTCCCTTTGTTCTCATTCTACTAGCTGGTGTTTTAGTACTGTGATAGTTGATGTGAGTGAGAGGTCAGGGTCTCTCCCTTTGTTCTCATTCTACTAGTCGGTGTTTTAGTATTGTCAGGTTGATGTACTCACCATTTGATCGGGAGAGACTGTGAAGATCTGAGCGTTTCGAATCGAATATTATCTGCCATGATAGTTGATGTGAGTGAGAGGTCAGGCCTCTCCCTTTGTTCTCATTCTACTAGTCGGTGTTTTAGTATTGTCAGGTTGATGTACTCACCATTTGATCGGGAGAGACTATGAAAATCTGAGCGTTTTGAATCGAATATTACTTGCCAGGATGAGGATCTTCGGGGATAGCTATACCCAGATTTATCCCCCCATCACTTTTCTTTATCAAAAAAAAAAAAAAAAAAAAAAAAAAGTGGTGCCCGTTTAATGACCATATGTTGCTTGAACTTTTAATTTGCATGTTCCTATATTTGCAACGCATGGGCATGGAAAATATAAAATAATCCAACTAAAGTTGATTGTTTCCTATCTTAGCAAGAACTCAATGAAATTTGGAGAGACGTGTAGAATTTAAGCATTGCATCGAGTTAATAAATAAGAGGCCTATACTCTACATGGACTTGTTAAAATTAACATCCTCTATTCTATATATAACCCCCAAATAAAATCAGTATTGCTACTTGTTGGCGCTAAACCCTCGAGGAACGGATGGAACGGCTAGATTGCTGGTTTGCCTCTCGGAGTTCTTGCAAAACAAGTCTCCTAATCGGATTTCTTTCGGCGGGGGATATTTCGATGCCTAAGTCAGTAAGGATCTAGACAATAGGATGGAGAGTTCTAAGAGAGTGGAGTAGAGTAGAGTGAAGTGAAAGGAAAGGTGAGCTTGAGCAACGTCCAGGAGTGAGCCCTGGACTGGCTCTGTTGTGCCCTTGGATCGCTTACCTTAAGGGTCCCCTCTTATTGATATTTATAGTAGCCATAACAGAACGTGGTTGAGCCCACTTGAATTTAGTTAGGGTAGTCAATTAGTTTAACATCCTCGTAACAGAATGTGGTTGCTGTTGAATGTTGGTTATCTCAATATTGTTGAAGCCAGAGTTGTTGATCACATGGTTGGTTATAACAACCGAACCCACTTCCGGTAGCTCTAGGTTGAGATTAACCAATGATTTACTTCAGAGCCATTCTTCCAGAAGGGATCGAAATTGGTCATTAACCTCGTACCTATCATTTTTGGAGTAAGCCGAAGACATCTTAGCCATTTGTTTCGGAGCTGCCTTCTTCAGAATAGGCTGGAGTATGTATTTCGGACTTGTCCTCCTCGAAACAAGTTGGGAGATGAGTTAACTTCCTTCTTTGGACCAATCTTCTTCGGATCAATGCGAAGGAGTTGGTACTCATTCTGAGGTAGTGTAGGTCTCAGGTATGCTTTGGAACCATCCTCTTCGATACAGTCTGAAGACTTACCTTCTGTCGTGACTAGTATAGAAATGTCGAATTACTGCTTTATCGGGCTTCGGACTAATCTTCATGTCTTCTGGTTTGGGCAACCGATCCAGAAAGGATCAATGGGGCCCCTGAATCGATAATGTGTCTTCACTGAGCCGGCTTATCATAACAGTTGCCCTTCACTCCCAGTTTCAAAATAGTTATTTATTTTGAAAAGTGGGAGTATTTATAGGTTGTCGTTTACCGGCAGAAAAGGTGTGGCTAATGATGGCAAATCTTCGATTCGATTAGTTGCACTAACTGCCCTCTGATTCGATTGTCGTGCCGAGGACAGGTGTCGCTTTCCTGTTGGTTCCTGTAAAGGAAACAACAGGCTGTTGAGTTGTGTCTCTTTCTGTCATCATGGCGATCCAGCCGACTCTTTGACTTCGGTCTGGATGGAGGACGTGGTATCATCTCATCCATTTGGTATCATGTACGAAATCCATCTTGGCTATCAGACGAGGTCACGTGGATAGTAGCTGACAGTTTGGTTTTTCTTCTATCGAATCAACTGATGCCCTTTAGGGCTTCGCACCCACGATCGGCGCCTCCATACGCGGCGTGATTGGAGAGGTGCCTTTTCTTTCGAGGAGATCATCTGAACCGTTCTCGCACCTTATATAAAGGATGGGGGCCTAGCAGTGGAAGCTTTTTCCCTCTTTCACTTGTTCCGAATTTGCTCCTCTTTCTCAGGGTATTTTCTTTCTATTCACAAGTAGAAATCCTTCTTTTCATATTGCTATCATGTCTGAGTCATTAGGCAACCCCTCCGCCGGTGAAGCTCCGATGGGTAGAGAAAGAAATGAACCTTCCAGTACTGTAGGTCCTTCTAGGAGAGGACTTACCGAGTCTTCTCCAGAATCCATTACGAGTTCCATTTCCTTTACTAGGTTAGCAATCCTCGGGAGCATTATCGTATCCCTTCGAATTTTTATATGCTAGTTCCCACATCTGAAGAGAGGGTGATCCGTCCACCTTCTGGAGCCATAGCCATTTACGAGGATCACCTGAAAGCTGGACTTAGGTTTTCTCTGCATCCCTTCTTCGAAAAATATTTCAATTATACCATGTAGTCCCAGCCCAACTAACTTCTAATAGTATTCGGAATATTAGTGGGTTTTTAGTCTTCTGTAGTCTTCGTGGAGTGGAATCAAGAACTTCTCTATTCACATCTCTTCGTACTGAAGAAAGATTTTCATGGCCAGGGATGGTGGGTCATCGTCCTCCATCCTGGCAGGAGATTGATTCGGGGTATGCCCAGTGCGATACACGGGTGGAAACTCTGTTTTTTCTTCATATATTCTTCTCGAGTATGGGGCTTCAATATCGAATGGAGGATTCTCTGCCTGGATGCGAATACAGGCAAGAAAGTTTTGAAGTTCGACCAAAAAGATTTTGAAACGCTAAATGGATCGAAGGTTCCCTTAGCTAAAGAGCTACAAGAGGAACAAAAACTTCATCTCACTCGTATCAGCGAGTTTCCGACATTAGGTATAGTAGATAGCTTGCTTCGGCTTTGTCCGACTTTATTTACTTTTCTAAAGACTAACTTTGGAAATTGTTTTTGTCGATAGATGGCAAAATGAAACTGGATTTTAGTAAACTCTGTCAAGCCATCAAGAAGAGGGCAATACCTATTCCACAAGGAGGGTTAGAGACCAGAAAGAAAGCTCAGGCCGAGGAGGCAAGTAGGAACATTTTCTCAGCAAGGGCGTTATCAGGGGTGACTGTGCCCCTTGTGCAGAGTCTCCTTCAAGGAGCTCCAACCCATTTCATGTTTCAGAGCAAATAGCCCCGGCTCCAGTTGTTGATGTGCCACTGGTTCGTCCTTCTCCGAAGGACAAAAGCAAGGCCCCTAAGCTGAAGAGGGGTTAAGAAGGGATACCCGTCTGGAGCAGGACTATGATTTAAACTTTACAAGGTTCTCAGATGCACGGGGTTTGATGCACCCAGAAGTAGTTAAAGAGGTATTGAAGGCTACCCTCTTTCCCCGAGATTGGGAAGCCACAAGGAATCGTCGCCTCAATGAAGTATCAGCTTGAGCATACCCTGCTATATTGAGGGTAAAGATTTTTCTTTCTTCTTGTTTCTTTGTAATCATATTCAATATATCTAACTTGATGATTCAGCTATTTGATGCAGCTGATCCATGACATCACTCTTATGGAGGAGAGTATAGAAGAATATGGAAGCTTCAGCCGCAAAATGCGAGAGGAACTCCAAACAGCGAAAGCCGAGAAGGAGGTGGCCGAGGAGCTGAAGTCGGCCATGGAAGGAAAATTGGCGATGAGCAACGCTGAAGTTCAGAATGTAAAAGCCGAACCAAAGAAGGCTTAGCTGAAGATTTCTGAGCAAGAAGCTAAGCTTAGAAAGAAAAAGAAGAGAATCCATTTCTTGGAACAATCAGCCAAGGAAATTCAGAAAAAGACCGAAGATGCGGTCAAAGAGGTCGAAGCTGTGGCCAGGGAGTCTGAAGCCTTGAGGAACCAGGTAACCAGGGCAGTCGAAGACTTTAAAAAGTCTTCGAAATTTAAGGAGGTAATTGAATCGGGGGTAGTCAGTTACCAACTTGGATTCAACGAGGGGATCAAAGAGGTCTAGGGACTTTATCCTGAGCTGGATCTCACAAGCATCCCACTATATGAGATCACCGAAGAAGAAGCTGAAGCCCCAACCAAAGCTGAGGAGGTACCGGGACAGTCTGAAGAAGTCCCAATTGCAACCGAAACCTTCGAGGAACAAGCAAAAGAGCTGGTTGCAGTAGATCCAGTATCTTCAGTTCATATTGGTAAAGTTCCTCCTGTGGCCGACCTAGATGCCCCTGTGGCGGTGAAGTTCCTCCTGTGATCGATCTAGAGGCCCATGCGGTGGTCGAAGTAGATGAATAGGTTTTTACATTTTTTTATCTTCTGTCTTTTGCTTTGTAAGAAAGAACTGTACACCGGCTTTTTTTGATATCAATAAAGAGTGTGTTTCTCTTCAAAACTGTGTGCCATAATAATTTTTTCTAAATATAGACTCATCGGGTGAATGGTGCCTTTCATTCTAAGTAAAAACTTTTTTGAATAGAAAGTTTTCGGATATGCAATGGTCTTCGGATAGGTAGTTGTCTTCGAATACACAACAACCTCCAACTTGAGTATGAATTTTCTGTGTGAAGTCTTTGGATAAGATGTTGCAGTCTTTGAATATATAATAACTTCTACTTAAGTAAAAAAAAAACTCAAGTATGAAGTCTTCGAATAAAATGTAGCAGTCTTCGGACATATCAAGGCCTTTGGCTTGAGTGAGAGAGATTCAAAGTAGGTAGTCTTCAGGTAAGTAATAGCCTTTAACTTGAATACGAATTCTTTCAAAGTATGAGGTCTTCGAATTAACTTAGACAAGATCGTTTATTTCAAATGAACTTATCAATCCGGCTTGTTACAAGACCGATCTTTTTTTTCATAAATCTGACCCTTGAGCTTTTGGACTCATAATTTAAGGAACCTCGGCTTCTGTGGGCAATTTTAGTTCATTAATAAGGTGACATATCACCTCTACCAGCTGTCCAATTATTATTGGCGAGGTAGTTATTACCCAGATCATGGGATGGCAGCGACCGAAATCATTAAAGCTGCACGCTTCTGGGATCGGACCGGTCATAACCTTCTGAATTCTCATAACCATCTGCAGGTGGATCAAGACCATTATTCCCTCCTTTATTAATTGAGGTGGGCGTGCGTGGCACAATCAAAGGGCTGCTTGAGAAGTTGAATAGGAAATCTAGACCGTAGGTGGCCTTTATATAAGAGATTTGCGACCTTAAAGATTAAACTTTCTCTGACGCTAATAGCATCATCTCCTTCGAGCAATCTTTCTCTCGAAGGATCCTTTTACTCGCTACCTTTCTCCTTCTTCCTCCATTAGCAAACCTCAGGAGTTTGTCAATCATGAGGCCAAATGCGGCACGGCTCCGACAGGCAGCGAGGAAGAGGCCAGCAACAGACATTCCACTGAGAAGATCGGAGCGAAAGCAGTTTTGCATTCAAACTCTCCCACAAGTTCTGTTGGGGATCAAGTTCTCATCAATAGAGTCTTCCTCAGAGGGAGAGCAAATTCCTTCACCTGGAAGCTCAACTGAACATCCAGCGAGATCTCCAGTTACACGGCCATCTGGGGAGCTAGGCTTGCCGGACAAGGGTAAGGCTCCCGTTATTGAAGAAGATGTCAAGCCCGAACTCCAAACCACTGAAGGGGAGGGCTTGAGAAGCTGTAGTATATTTGTTGCTAATGTCGGTCTCAGCAATCTGAGGCTGGCAAAGACTTTGTTGAAGGCGGTCATCCTCCGGAAAGACTAGGAGGAGACCAAAAAGCAAGGATTGGAGGATACTCTTTTCTCTATTTATCCCAAAATCTTACAAGTGTTGAGATAGTTCATAAGATTTTCTTTAGTATATCATTGTCGATAGGGCTGAGTTCATATATGTTTCCTTTGGCAGATTGTCCACGATATTTCTTTGCTGAAAGAGAATATTCGTGGACTCACTGACCTCGATGATGGCCTCAGAAGTCAGCTGGCTTCGGCCTTAGCCGAAAGAGAAGCGGTCGAAGAACTTCGAGTTGCCGCCAAACAAGAATTGAGTCAGAGCACTACCGCCAATGATTCCCTAAAGAAGGAATTAAAAGTGGTTCAAACGTATGCGACTGAGCTGGCGATTGACTTAGAGAAGAGGCGAAAGAAGTTAATCTCGGCTGAATTGTTATTAAAGGACAACCTTAGGACTGCTGAAGAGGCGATGGCTCATAGAATCGAACTGGAGAATAGAATCACTACTTTAGAGCAAGAGGTAATATTGGCTAAATAGAAGGCATAACAGGCCGAGGAGGGTGCTCTCCAAGCTGTCGAGAGGTACAAAAAATTCAAGGCCTTCGTCGATGAAATACATGAAACAGGAGTGGAGAGCTACCACATCGGCTATATGGACTGCCTTGAAAAAGTCGTGGAGATGTATTCGAATGTAGACGCCTCACTTCTGGCCATATCTGTTGGTGATGAGGGGGAGAAAGAAGTGAAAGATTCGATTGACGAAGTGCCAGCTCCCACTACTAATGAAGATGCTGCAAAGGAAACTCCTGCTCCGGCCTCCGAGAAGAAATAGCCTTTTGGTGTAATCTCTCTTTTTTTTATGTAATTCAGTGGGGTGTGCCATTTTCTCTTTACGAAATGAAAATCTCCTTCGCTTGAAACTTTTCTTTTGATGGATAAATGCACTTCAATATAATGCTAAGTATAAACTCTTTAGCATCATAAATACCAAACTAGGGCATTTATAAATAATCCCAATATTTCCTGTTAGCCCTGATCAATTGCCTATCTTAGATTGAAAGAATCGGAGCTTGTTGAAGCCGTGGAGAGATTTATCCGCTTGCCTTAATCGGACTTGCTATTAGGGTAGGTCGAAGAGGCCATCCTTAGGCATTTTTATTAATAGTAATGGGGTAGGCTGGTTAGGCTCACCTCAGCATGTCTTCGGTTCTTCCGTAGGATAGGTTGCTTAGACCATCTCTATGTCTTTGGTTGATAGTAAGATAGGCTGGTTGGGCCCACCTTGGCACATCATCGGATTTACCGTTGGGTAGATCACTTAGACCATCACTGTGCCTTTGATTGGTAGTAAGACATGCTAATTAGGCCCACCTCGGCACATCGTCGGATTTACGATAGGATAGATTACTTAGACCATCCCCGTGCCTTTGATTGGTAGTAAGATAGGTTGATTGGGCCCACCTCGGCACGTTATCGGATTTATCATAGGATAGATCACTTAGACCATCCCTGAGATATCACTTAGACCATCCATGTGCCTTTGTTTGGTAATAAGACAGGTTGATTAGGCTCACCTCGGCACGTCATCGGATTTATCATAAGGTATATTACTTAGACCATCCCTGTGCCTTTGTTTGATAGTAAGATAGGCTGATTAAGCCCATCTCGGCACGTCATCGGATATACCGTAGGGTAGATCACTTAGACCATCCCTGTGCCTTTGTTTGGTAATAAGGTAGGGTGGTTAGGCCCGCCTTTGTATGAATGTTTCACTGAAGTCTTCCGAAGAGAAACCTTTTATTGATAGTATTTGCGAAGGTTTTCTACATTCCAAGATCGAGGTAGTAGTGAACCGTCCAGAGTTTTAAGCCGATAAGCTCCCAGGCGTATGACTTCTCTAATTCGATAAGGGCATTCCCAGTTAGGGAAAAGCTTGCCTTGTTTCGTCAGCTTGGACACTTCGGACCTTCGTAGTCTAAGTCTTCGAGTCGGAAGACTCGTTCCTTCATCCTGGAGTTGTAATATTTGGCGACTTTTTGACGGTATGCCGTCATTTTCATCTAGGCACGAAGCCTGGTGCCTTGTAGTAGATCTAGATCTATTTTTCGGTGCTCCAAATTTTTGGGTTCCTTGTAGTGGTCAATCCTTAAGGATTACAGAGTGACTTCTACAAGGAGGATCGCTTTGATGCCATAAGCTAAATGAAATGGAGATTCACGAGTAGCTATTGTGGGAGTTGTCCGATAAGCCCAAAGAATTGAATACAACTCTTCGGCCTATAGCCCCTTGGTATCATTTAGCCTGGTCTTAAGACCATGGAGGATAGTCCTGTTTGTCACTTCGGCTTTCCTGTTAGATTGTGGATGACTGACGGAAGTCAGTTTGTAGATTATGTGGTATTGGGCGCAGAAGTCTTCAAACTTCGGATTGTCGAATTGCCGCTCGTTATCAATGATGATGACATGAGGGATCCCAAATCAAAAGATAATGGAATTTCTCATAAAATCTTCGACTTTTTCTTTGGTAATATGTGCCAAAGGTTCGCCTTCTATCCATTTGGTAAAGTAATCAATAGCTACGATGAGGAACTTCTGTTATCCCGAAGCTGGAGGGAATGGACATTCTCCATTCCCTATTGGGTGAAAGGCCATGACGCAGTTAACTGAGTCAGTTGACTTGTTGGTCGCCTTTGAATATTGGAGTACTTCTGGCATTGGTCACATCTTCGGACAAAGTCGGCGAAGTTTTTCTGAATAGTTGGCCAATAATAATCTTGGCATATTATTTTGTAGGCAAGAGATCTGCCCCCCATGTGATCTCCGCATATATCTTCATGCACCTCTCTTAGGGCATAGTCGGCTTCTGACGGCCCCAGGCATTTCAATAAAGGCTGTGAAAAGGATCTCTTATATAGAGTTCCATTCAAGATAACATATTGGGATGCCATCCAGCGAACTTGCTTGGCCTCAGCCTTGTCTTTGGGCAAAAGCCTTGTCTTTGGGCAAAATATATTCGTTTAAGAACTTGAGAATTAGATCCATCTAACTGGGCTCATGCTCAATATGAAGTACCTCCAATGTTTTCTCCGCTATGCTCGGAGTTTCGAGTTATTCTATGAAGATGCGGCCGAGGGAGTCTGGAGCAGTAGTGGCGAGCCTGGATAGGGTATCGGCTCGGGAGTTCTCCGTTCGTAGCATATGGGCAATCTCAAAGAGTTCTAGCTGGGAAACTAAAACTCGTACTTTTTCCAGATATTGGATCATAGTAGGATCTCGAGCTTCAAATTCGCCTTTCACCTGGTTCACCACCAGATGAGAATCCGAAAAGATTTGAATCTTCCAAATTCCTAATTCCTTGGCGATTCGGAGTCCTGCTAACAGGGCTTCATATTCTGCCTGGTTGTTAGAAGCATGGAAGGAAAAACGGAGAGCATATTCTATAATGTGCCCATTCGGATCAGCCAGTATTAGACTAGCTCCACACCCTGTAGAATTGGAGGTCCCATCTACATGAAGTATCCATATGGGTTCAAAATCTTTGTCAATGGCTTCCTCTTCTTCGGCATTCTGCAAATTATCCTCTTGCCCCTATGTGCATTCGGCCAGGAAGTCGGCTAATACTTGTGCCTTTATTGCAGATCTAGGTTGGAAGATGATGTCGAACTCACCTAGCTTAACTGTCCATTTGGCTATCCTTTCGGATGTATCTGTATATCGGAGGATTACTTTTAGGGGTTGATCTGTCAAAACTATGATGGTGTGGGCTTGGAAGTAGGGTCGCAAGCGTTTCGCCGCGATCATCATTGAGTAGACAAGCTTTTGCACTCTGGGATATCTTACTTCGGCATCATGTAATACTTTGCTGGTATAATAGATCGGCTTTTGGAGATTATCGGCTCCCTTTCGAACAAGCACTGAACTAATTGCCTTATGCGAAGCGAAGAGGTATAAATAGAGGATTCCCCTTCCCGAGGCTTAGAAAGTAGAAGAGGATTTTTCAAGTATTTTTTCAGTTCTTCGAAGGCAAGCCGATAGTCTTCGGACCATTCGAAATCTTGAGATTGATAAAGAACTTTGAAGAAAGGAAGATATCTTTCAGTTGATCGGAAGATGAATCGTCTTAGAGAGGCAATCCTTCCTGTTAACTGCTGTACTTCTTTTTTGCAAGAAGGATGTCTCATGCTTTGGATAGTTTGAATTTTTTCTAGATTAGCTTCTATTTTTCGTTTAGTAACCAGGAATCCCAGGAATTTCCTTGAAGATATTCCGAAAATGCATTTGGTAGGATTCAGCTTCATCCGTTGACGTCTCATGACATCGAAAAATTCTTCTAAATCCTTAATGTGATTGTCTTTAAGGAGGCTCTTTACAATCATATCATCAACGTATGCCTCCATGTTCCTTCCCAGCTGCCCTTCGAAAATTTTATTTATCAACCTTTGGAATGTCACTCCAGCATTTTTTAATCCGAAGGGCATTACCTTATAGTAGTAAAGCCCTTTCTCTGTTATAAAGGTTATCTTTTTTTCATCTTCGGGATTCATTTGGATCTGATTATATCTAGAAAAAGTATCCATGAAGCTCAATAACTGATGCCATGCGTGGCGTTGACCAGCTGATCTATTTTTGGAAGAGGAAAGCTGTCATTCAGGCAAGCTTTGTTAAGATCCGTATAATCGATACAGATCCTCCACTTATCATTAGCTTTCTTTACCATTACGACATTGGCTGGCCAATCTGTATAGTATATTTCTTTGATAAATTTGGTTTTAAGAAGCTTGTTGACTTCTTCGTCGATCACTTTTTGTCTTTTAGGGACAAAGTTCCTCTTCTTCTGTCGAACTAGCTTGTAATCAAAGACAACTTCCAGCCAATGAGTGATTACTTCAGCCAAAATTCGTGGCATATCCGAAGCCAACCAGGCAAAGACATCGCATCACTCCGAAGAAAGTGGATCAGGCTTGCCTTTGTTTCTTCATTTAGCAGACTCCCGATCTACATGATTTTTGTTGGGTCGTCTTTAGTTAGAGGTACGAAGACGGTTCTTTCCATGGGCTCCTCATAATCTTCAGTCCGATATCTTGGATCCAATTAATCTAGTGTCATGGGATCAGATGATTGCTTGTCTTGTATCAGTAGACACTACCGGGCGACTCGCTGATCTCTTTTTGTTTCTCCGATACCATTTCTAGTTGGGAACTGCACCAGAAGATGATATGTTGAGACTATGGCTCGAAATTTATTTAAAGCTGGCCGTTCCAAGATGGCGTTATAAGCCGATGGTGTTTGCACTATTACGAAGTTGATGGGGAGCGTTTTTTGATATAGTTTGGTGCCAAGGGTTACAAGTAGAATTATTTCTCCTTCGACTTCGTTTTGGTTGCCTCCGAACCCAGTCCGAGGTACAGAAGATTTTTGTAGTTGATTTCATGGCGAACCCATTCGAAGAAAGGCATCAATAGCAAAATTTCAGTAAAACTTCCATTATTCACCAGGATTTTCTTAAAATCGTATTTGGCTATGATAGCCGAAATTATAATAGGATCTTCGTGGGGGACATGGATTCCTTGTAGATCATCATCTGAGAAGCATATGAGATTGTTGCTTTTGAGTCTCTTCGGAGCATCTTCTTCGGCTCCGCTTCTCTAGCTAGTTTATCGGTGGAGCATGCCTACCCTCCCATCGGTTGGCCTCTGGTTGGGTAGTTCAGCTTCTTCCGCAGTCCTCTGAGGGATAATAACTCCAGTTCTGGGTTCTGGGTGGCTGACAGACTTCCCCAGATACCCTCTCTTGATCAAGTCTTTTATGGCGTCCTTTAGCTGGAAGCATTCTTCGGTATTGTGGCCATGACTCCTATAGAATTGGCAATATTTATACTTGTTCCTCATAGTGGAAGATGTCTTCATAGGGCACGGCCTTTGTAAGTAGCTTTCTTTCTCTACCTCCATCAAAATTTTTTCCCTCGAGAGGTTCAAAGGAGTATAGAATCGAATCTTCCATCCAATGCCTTGGGCTTGGGACTGCATTGTCGAGTAGAGTCGTCGTTAGGGGGTGCAGGGGGATTTGACCCCACGTTGCTCTTCTTCTTGGGAATGAACTTCCCTTCGACCAGTTGCCGATTCGTCGCTTGCTCTTCAGGATCTGCATACTTTTGGGCTCTTGATAAGAGTTCGGTGTAACTGGTCGGGAATCTCTTATCCAGAAAAAATGTGAACCTGGATGATCGGAGGTTTTTTTTCAAGGCAGACAAGGCCACGTATTCATTGAGATCGGGGATTTCAAGGGTGGTAAAGTTGAACCTTGCAATATAATCTCTATGATTTTTTCCTTCATTCTGGTGAAGGAGGAACAAACTATCCATATTTTGGGGTGCTTTGCGATAGGTCCTAAAATGTGAGATGAACAATTTTTTTAATTCAGAAAAATAATTGATGGTACCTGAGCGTATACTCGAATACCATATTCGAGCCGCCTTTTTCAAAGTGGCGGGAAAAGCCAGGCAATGTAATGCATCGGAGGCTCCTTGCACCATCATGCGGGCTTTGAAGCTACTCAGATGGTCAAGAGAATCAGTGGTCCCATCATAAGATTCCATCTGAGGGACCTTAAAGTGTCATGGGATGATTTCCTCCATTATTCTGGAGGTACAAGGAGGCCGCGAGTCATAAACCATGATCTCGCTGTCCCTTTGTTGATCACAGAGCCTCGCGATATATGATTCAAGCATCTTGAACTTCTCTTCGTAATCATAACAAGTCTCTGCCCAGCATCTTCAGGTGTAGAATCTTCGGAAGAGATCGAGGGAGATCGCCTGGTCCTCTTCTTGTCATGTCAGCTATTGGCCCGTCTTCGATGCCGGGAGCTTCTCTCTTCGTGAGAGAGGTTTCGAGGAGAGTGCCGGGCAGATTCGTGATGATGATCTCCTCTCGCTTTGGATCGGTGACTGAGTCTGGAGTTGGGTGGCCGGTACCTTGCTTGAAGTGCGACCTCTTGGAAGTTCTGAACCATGGTTGTTAAACATCAACCGGTTTATGAGAACCTCAAATTGTTATTGTCCCACAGCAAGTATAGGCGGTGGCATGTTGTTTTCCGTCGAGGATCGTCCCTCTGAGAGGAAGGGCGTCCCCTGCAGCTGAAGCATTTTGGGCCTTTCTTTTTACTATTCTTTCTTCTCAGAATCCTCCTTTCCAAGAGGAAAATGTCATTTGCCTCTACCTGGTGCGCCAATCTGTTGGTGCTAAACTCTCGCGGACCGGATAAAGCGGCTGGATTGCTGGTTCGCCTCCTGGAGTCCCTGCAAAATAAGTCCCCTGACCGGATTTTCTCCGGCGGGGAATTTCGATGCCTAAGTCAGTAAGGATACGCAACAGAATGGAGAGTTCTGAGAGAGTGGAGTAGAGAGAAGTGAAAAGAAAGGTGAGCTTGAGCGACGTCCAAGAGTAAGCCCTGGACTGGCTTTGTTGTGCTCTTGGATCGCTTACCTTAGGGATCCCCTCTTACCGATATTTATAGGAGTAGTCATAACATAATATAGTTGAGCCTACTTGAATTTAGTTAGGGGAGTCAGTCAGTTTAACATCCCTGTAACAGAATATGTTTGCTATCGAACGTTGGTTATCTCAATATTGTTGAAGCCAGAGTTGATGACCACATGGTTGGTTATAACAACCGAACCCACTTTCGGTAGCTCTAGGTTGAGATTGACCAAGGATTTACTTCAGAGCCATTCTTCCAGAAGGGACCGAAATTGGTCATTTGCCTCGTACCTATCCTTTTCGGAGTAAGCCGAAGACATTTTAGCCATTTGTTTCGGGGCTGCCTTTTTCGAAATAGGCTGGGGTATCTACTTTGGACTTATCCTCTTCGGAACAAGTTGGAAGATGAGTTAATTTCTTTCTTCGAACCAGTCTTCTTCGAATCGATGCGAATGAGTTGATAATCATTCCGAGACAGTATAGATCCTATGTATGCTTTGGAACCATCCTTTTTGGTGCAGTCCGAAGACTTATCTTCTGCCATGATTAGTATAGAAATGTCGATCAATTTGGAGTAATCTTCGGATCTTCTGATTTAGATGATCGATTCAGAAAGAATTAATGGAGCCCCTGAACCGGTAACATGTCTTCGCTGGGCCGGCTTATCATAACACTACTAATTCCATGATTTTAAAATAAGCGCGTCTTATACTTCAACCACACTCAGCATGCAGCGACGAGGAACGCTTCGGACTTTGGGAAAGACCTCCATGGAAAGTTAATATTATTATAATTTTTTTGAGGAAACTAAAGTTAATGTTATTACCAAAGAGGAAGGTGTGATGGGATTTTTTGCCGGTCACGGATTTCATTAAGAGAGCCAGCTGTAGGGGGCCACCTGTCCTGTGGTGTCCGGCAGTAGTCCAAACACCCGTAGAAAGTTTTCAGGTAAGCTATGGGGTAATCATTTCCTCATCTCAAACTTTTGTCTTTGGGGGACGTGACTGTAGCTTTTGTCTTTGTACGAAGATTCAAGGTTCACAAGAGAGAGAGAGAGAGAGAGAGAGAGAGAGAGAGAGAGGGTTTTTTGAGTAGATGATGTTGCTTTGTTTTTTTAATGATATTGCCTATGAGCATAGATGATTTTGCTTAAGTGAAAAAGGAGAATAATTTATGCTGAGGAAGTGAAAAGAGAGGTGAGATGAAAGAGAGAAAAATCGGGCTATATTATCTCTTTTTCGGATAGTAAAAAAAAAAAAAAAAAAAAAAGCGATATGAGATGAGAGTGGGGCGTATGATAATGGAGTTTGAGAAGGGGAGGAAAGAAAGGAAAGCCATATGTGGTCTTTTCTTTAGGGTAATTTTTGAAAATGGGATTCAATGCATGGGCTATTAAATAAAATCTAACAATATCTTTCATGAGCACGATACAGGTTAGCTATAGATTTTCATTCATGAATATTTCAAAAGATAAATATGATACCCAATATTAGATATCTAGTGATTGTTACGTTAGTAGGGGCATTTCAATTCTCACAAATAATTCTAATCCAAAAAAAAAAAAAAAAATCATGAAAAAGGTAGGTTCGTAAATTGCTTGAGCTAGTTTAATGGCAAGCACATTCAGTTGATCTATATCTTGTTATGCTAGTCATAAAAAATTATATCCTATACCATGTGTATCATATACTATGTATCATATGGCAGTGCATTACACCGATCACAAGTACGCGTTCTTGTGAATCGATTGTCAAGATGAGCACTTGAAAAATAAGGTTTACAGAAACTAGCATCTATGATTGATGGAGCACTGGCATGTGATATAGAATATTATTTTTTTTATTTTTTTTAGAGGAGTTTCAAGATTCAAAGTCAAAATGGTACATCCCCAATTTTTTTGGATCTAGATAATTTACCGTTGGTAGGACTTCATGTTCTCCAAAAAAAAAAAAAAAAAAAAAAAAAATAGGGCTCAATTCAAGCTTTAGTTTCTCTTAAGGCCATTCTTGCACAAGTCAGAGTTTATACACATTACGTAGCGCAAAATATTATTAGAGTTTGGCTTGTTTCATAGCTTGCTTGATCATGCTAGAGCTAGGCTGAGCTGGTGTAAGACTCTACCTTGAAATTAGTCCCTACTCTCAAAGAACGACACATTGTCTCAAGCTTGATTTAAGTCTGATGCGAACAAGCTTTTGGGCCAACATTAAGCCTCAAATCAAGCCCTTTTGCTTAGTGGATCATACTTGGTTGTTAATAGTTGAGATGGGCCTATGGGCTGGATTTTAGAAAAAGTTTTACTGTTAGAAGTTGCATTATCAATACAATAACTTGCACATCAAATTATCCAAACAAAATTAAATTTAATATTGACGGGTCAAGTATCCGTTCTTCAAACAGAGGAGGGATTCAAGTCCAGTATTATATTCAGGTTGGGTCAGGACTAGCTATTGAGTATAAGATCTAAATCAACCCATAAAATTAAGTAAATTGGGTTAGATTAGATCGGGTCCAAATTCAAGAAAATTAGATCCGACCGGAAAATGAAATGTATCTAATTTTAAAACTCAACCCAGCCCGTGGATCCTTTAATGTAAGATGTTCGAGATTAGGTAGGTCAGTTCAGGTCGTTTAGAGTCTAAAGCTCAACAAACACCTTGTTTATTTGAACAAATTGATCATGAATTTGTTTTGTTTATACAAGTTGCAAAAACTTGTAATTATTAATGTTATTTATCAACCATCATACAAATTTGTAAAAGAAAATCTCAAAGGTGTCATAGATTGAGGGGCTTCTTGCAGCCAAAATCCAAGCTAAATCCAAGCTGAAGAAATCAAATAAGCTTTGAAAAGATCAGGCGAGTTGGAGAATGACAAATTATGGACGAAAGTGGATAACATATTATCCAATCTGCTTTCATATTCAAATTTATCCAATATAGATAAAAATTTGAGCATTCGATTGATACTAGTAGCTATATAATATTTATAAATATATATATATATCAAATAAAATAACTATAGATAGGGATACGCCGGCATCCGATCCGGTCTCAATCTGGTAAATGGTTGGCTATGGTTGGGCTCGAATGAAGAGGTTCGCTGAGAGCTTCCATCCGTGCCCGGTCACAAGAAGGTTCAGATTTTTTTTCGTCTCTATTATCTATGCTGGCAATGTTCTTATCCTCCAAACGACGTGGCTTTGATTGCTGAATTGAAAAGCGAAACTATTGTTAGTTTAGTTGGATTGTAATTGAAAGCGTCATATTTCTTGCCTAGGGTTGGGGAAGATATTTAAATCCATGTAGTGTTGGGGGAGATATTTAAAACCATGTAACGTGTTGAAGATTAGGTTCTGTCCAAGATAACAATATTTCTTGCCACTATCCTACCTGTTTTATTTTATAGTTTCCCTTCAAATAATGGTCATGGACACAAGGCAAACGGACCGAGGTCCACTAAGTTGCCGTCCAATTTATTAGCTAGAGATTCCGAATTCGGATAACCGATAACATGGGATCATCACATGGGTTGACGACCAGTGTTCCCCAGCCCCGCGACTGCACGGCCCAATGTTCCTCCACACCAGCTGCTCCACGGCACCTCCTATATGTTGTGGTACATATAGTAGTCGTACACGCCGCTCAGATCCTGCCGCGTGGATGCCTTAGGTGGATCGCACATGATCTCCATGTGGAGTTTGGTCAGTGCCGTCTCCACCCTGCTTGCCCGGTCGCCCTGTATCTTTGATTATACTTAATCTTCACCCTTGATCGGGGCTTAAGACAGGGACCGGTGGTTAATTAGACTTGAAGCCATCTATCATGACGTGATGGATTTTATGGCGGATATATTCTTACGTAGTCTAAGATAGTGTTTTTGACCGAAATAATATTAAAAAAAAAATTATTTTCCAGATTAACGCCGGCTGGATTTTATTTACCGATTTAGGTATACGGTATCTCAAAAATAAAAATAAAAATAAAACAAAACAAAATGAGAAATCGCAGATTAAATCCGTAATTTCAAAAAAATAAATAAATAATAATAATAAATGCTTGAAATCGTAAGTCCAATCCGTGATTTTTCTCCATTTTCTTAATTTTAAATTTTAATAAAAAATAAAAAAAACAAAAAATTAATAAAAAATTAGAAAAATAATAAAAATAAAAAATAATAATATGATACTATAATATTTTTAAAAAAATTATTATAATTCACGATTTTGCAGTCCGGTCGTCGATCCGGTCATCGATCTGATAGCCAGTCCGGCTGCTAGGTCGGTGCCAGTCCGATCGTCGATCTAGCTGCCAGTCCGATCACTGGTTTGACAGTCGGTCATCGATCTGACGGTCAATCCGGTCGTCATGATCCAGCCACCGGTCTGTCACCAGGGTCCGGCGATCGGACCGGAACTAATCGACTGCCAATCCGGTCACCAGGTCGATACCAGTCCGATTGGCAGTTCGATCGATATCAGCATCCAATCAGATCAGTGATCGGACGGTAGTTGAATTTTTTAAAATTTTTTTAAAAAAATTTAGATAAGTGATCGGTACCAGTCTGGTGGCTCATGATTTTTTTTTTATTTTTTTATTTTTTTAAAATTTAAAATTTTATTATATTATTTTAAATATTTTAAATATTATTTTAAATTTTGTTATTTATTTTTAAAAATTTTATCAGATTAAAATTTAATTAAAAAGAATATTCAAGACCTGCATAGAGTGATTTTAAGTACTAATAATATCAATTATAGGTCATATTAATTATTATTTAACACTTGTTAAGTATTACTTTCCGTGTCAATTCTTCTAAACGATATATGTAACATATCAATAATAAAATGCAAATTTTAAATATTTTATATTTTATTTATAATTAATATGATTATATGTGCGAAGAAAATCTTCAAAGTTTGCCGTGTTAAGTTAATTTTAGAAATAGTCATCAAATAATACCGATGAGAGATAATTTAGATGAGAAAAAAAAAATCAGGAAAATTCATGCGATTGAGTGAGAGATAAAGAGAGTTGCACTCCATTAACCGCCGTTACAATGCAACAAGATTCGGCAACAATTCAGGCAAATCTAGTTCCTAGAACCCTTCGCTCTGAATAGTTTCTGCTTCAATTATTTCCGTTACACCTGTAGCTGTGCCCGTTGATGATTAAAAGTTCGTGGATCGAAGGGCAAAATTCCTGTCAAGATGTCATTATTACGTTAGGCTTTGCCTTTCCATCCATGTATCTATACATCATTCCATCCTGTTTTTCACTTGTTTTAATTTTTAAAGAATAAATAAATAAATAAATTCCAGCCCCTCACAGACCGCAAAGTTACAGCAGATTCTTCTGAGTGGGATAACGACGCACCTCATGCATACGAGGCATTCAATGCACCACGTGTCTAACTTCATGTTTTTGTTCCCGCGGTTCCCCCTCCCTCTCCTTCCTATCCATCCCTGGTTGTTCTGTAAATTACAAGGAGAACCTATAATTATCTTCGTAAAAGCAGCTTCCTACGCAAGGGTAAAATCGTCACAGGAAAGCATTTAAAGCATCCGCGCGCCGATTCCACTTCACTTCAGTGCCCAGCTCCCACTCTATCCCCAGCTCATAGACCGAGAGAGTACTGAAAGGGGTAGAGTATTCACCTCCAAATGGCTCCTTCTTTCTCTCTCCTCCTCCTATCTCTTTCCGTCCTCGTCTCCGCCACCGCGGCCTGCTCGGCGTCGGACCGCGCCGCCCTGATGGCTTTCCGCTCCGCCCTCTCCGAATCCTACCTCGGGATCTTTTCCTCCTGGACCGGCCACGACTGCTGTTCCCGCTGGTATGGCGTCAGCTGCGACCCCACCACCGGCCGCGTCGCCGAGATCACCCTGCGCGGCGAGTCCGAGGATCCCATCCTCGCCCATGCCGGCCGCTCCGGCGGAATCATGTCCGGCCGCATCTCCCCCGAGATCTGCCGCCTCGACCGCCTTTCCACCCTCGTCCTCGCCGACTGGAAGCAGATCTCCGGCCCCATCCCCCCCTGCATCACCTCCCTTCCCTTCCTCCGCATCCTCGACCTCATCGGCAACCGCCTCTCCGGTCCCCTCCCCGCCGACATCGGCCGCCTCTCCCGCCTCACCGTCCTCAACGTCGCCGACAACCAGATCTCCGGCCAGATCCCCGCGTCCCTTCCCTCTCTCTCCTCTTTGATGCACCTCGATCTCAGCAACAACCGGCTCTCCGGTCGGGTCCCTTCCAACTTGGGCGATCTCCGCATGCTCAGCCGCGCCCTCCTCGCCCGCAACCGGATCTCCGGCCCGATCCCGGCCTCGATCTGTTCCATGGCCCGCCTCGCCGACCTGGACCTCGCCGGTAACCAGATCTCCGGCGAGGTCCCGGCGGCCTTGGGGTCGATGCCGGTGCTTTCCTCGCTGTACCTAGACGGGAACCGGATCTCCGGGCGGATTCCTGCGGGGATCATCGGGAGCCGGGGTTTGGGGATGTTGAACTTGAGCCGGAACGCGCTCGAGGGGGACATACCGGATGCGTTCACACCGCGGTCCTACTTCATGGTGCTGGACTTCTCGTACAACCGCCTCCGGGGTCACGTGCCGAATACGCTGTCCTCGGCGGCGTACATCGGCCACCTGGACCTGAGCCACAACCACCTATGTGGGCCCATCCCCTCCGGCTCCAACTTCGACCACCTGGAGGCCACCTCCTTCGCCAGCAACGACTGCCTCTGCGGCGCACCGCTTCCGGCCTGCGGCTAGGAACCTGAGTCCACTGATCATAGCCCTCCGTTGTCGAGATCAATAGAGGGTGTGTGGACTTGGGTTACTCTTCTGTGTGGAGTTATTTATTTTCTAAGCTATTGCAGAGTTGGGAAATACAAGCGAGGAGATGGTGCCAAAAAAACCGTCCATGTGATTGCTTAATGTGCATGCAAAATTAAAAGAATCCAACTCTTTTTATGAAGGTATTGAGATTTTGAGCGACCCCATGTGGATAATATCTGTACATGTACGTAGAACTGGGCCAATATTGATTTTCTTCATTAGAAGGAAGGACCTCGATCCATCTCATCAAGTTCACCTACAAGCCTAATATACATAAATACATAACTATATCCTAGATACATACATTTATTTAAGTATGTATATATGAATTATTAATTCAAAGTGTTGTACTTTTAGACATCTTTTTCGCTATTCAGTCAAAAATTTGGATTGATTCCAACATGAACCGAATAGCGCCATATCTTTTTGGAATTTTACAATTACTAAAAAAGAGTGGTCGTGATTAGAACATGATCGTGGCTTTGGGTTAGAACTTCAAAATGAAGATATTAGCTCCAAGGAATGGTGGAGATGAATCCAGACGAGCCTTATTTTCATGCGAAGATACCAGTACCCAGAGAACATTATTGAGTTCATGAGTTGTCAGGTCAAGTTTGAAAGCAACACCAGCTGGAAGTGATGGCTGTACAAGTAATTATCGAAGTTGATTATAATTTTATAATTGTCTACCAATGGAATGACATTTTTTTTTTTTTTTTTAATACAGAATAACATCCCTTTGATGAGCCAAGCACGATGAAAAAGATCGACACCAGTTATATAGATTTGGACGTCAAAGATTTGGATATAAAGGATTTAGGTTGACCTGCTGATGCGATAATGCGATTGATAGATATTTACCTCCATCGTTCACGATCTCATATTCGAATCATGATCCTATAAATAGTTTGATTAAATTCAAATTTTTTTCTAAAATATCTGGTCGAGATGATGAAAGAGTACTCTATTCCGACACACCTGATCGGGAGGGTTGGAGAGTATTCTATTCCGATTCTTGATGATATCAAGTTGGCATATTCATCGAATATAGTCAGGCAAGGATGGGATTCGAAGGGAGCCTTGATGATGTCAAGCTGGCGTATTCATCGAATATAGTCAGGCAAGGATGAGATTCGAAGGGAATAGCTATAATCAGGATTTATCTCTCTCTCTTTCTTTTTCTTTTTCTTTTTTTTTTTTTTATTAAATGCTGGTTCCCAATGATTTTTAAAATCAAGATTCACGAGCTGACGCTGGTCCTGCTGGGATTCAGCTAAGATTCATTCCTCATCCAGCCCAAACCCAAAAGGAAGGTGCAAAGGAAAAGTTGGCAGGATGTAAGCGTAGGTTAACCGTGGTCACATGGGGGTGGTGGTATCTGGACCCACGTGCAGGCTCTGACATGGATGATATGAGTGCTGCTGAAAGCCTAGCCGCGTTAAGTTTCCGAGATGATCTTCTCAGGAAGAAATCATCTCTCTTTTATTGGAATGTGCCCCTGTTGGCCCCCACAAGCAACATGGTGCGTGCGTGCCACGCCGCAGCCGCAGCTTCGCATATGGGTGGGACCATTGCTTGGGGGGCACCATTGGTAGCAGCCGCGGTGGATGGGCAATTTTGTTCTTAATCAAAAATTAGATTGGCTAAATCTTTGGAGGATCAGGGCTATATGATGTGATATTAGTTAGATATGGGAATTACTTAGCCGAAAATAAGGCACCGTCATTTATATATATATATATATATATGATGAGTGGCCACTCTTATCCATATGTCTATTTCTTAAGATCCCAAAGAGCATCCTACTAACTAAATTAAGAAAATGAAAAAAAAAAAAAAAAAAGATAAGGTAGGTTCCAAGATATATGAAAAAGCATACGCCGTTATGGGGCAGATCTGTTCTATTGTATCGAATTTGACCGTTAAAAAGTTATTTACTGAAAATTACCGTTCCCATCACATAACCGTTTTTCGTATTATCTAGCTCTCTCGATGAGTGAAATCTCATGTACGTTTTAATTATTGTGTAAAGATTTTCGTTTCTTGAGAAAGCATTCTATTATCTTGGTTTCTAATTACATGTAGTTTTTTTTTGTCCGCTAGAGAGAGAAGCCCTCCTCTTCCATTTTTATCTTTTCCATTTCATTCATTCATTTTTTCCTATGATCAACATTATATTGCATTGAAAGTTTAACAAGCATCGAATTCCCGGTATTAAATTCGCCAAGCCGGTTCTTCCAATTCGTTCTTGCAGAATCTTCATCTAATTCTATAAAGGTGAACTACAGGACTGACACTCTGGAGGAAGCTTCCAGCATCTCCTTTCCAGAAGAAAAGGAGGAGTACTTGAGTTTCCTTTGCCTGCTGCTTCCAACCTGTAGTCATTCATGTTTTTGGTGGTTTGTAGGAGCAAAACAGGGATTTATTTGTCGTTTAACGTGAGCATCGGAAGAACTCCGAACGTTATCATTGAAGAATGCAGCTATCGACCATTAGCTTCCTCGTTCAGCTCTCCGGTTGCCAAGAATCAAGGATCATCTGATTCAAGATATCTCAGGTAATGGTATTAAAATGAAAACTAATCAAACCACGTCCACAGTCCATACAGCATTCAACCAACTCAATTCATGTACTTTTTACCTTGAATGAACACAAAACGGATAATTTGATGAACCAAATCACCCTGTTCCATTTATTGCACCTAAATAATTTGAGTCCCCTCCTTTCTTACCAAAAAAAAAAAAAAAACTTGATTCGGTACTGGTTTGGGGTACTCGTAGGCAAAGCCGTGGATGGTGGGTTTGGACTTTGGACAGCCATGCAAGCACTCTTTTTGGAACATTAAAGTGTAAATAAGCTATGCTTTAGCTTGCTTGGTGTCTACCTGGTGAAATTTGGACTAATAAAACCGTTGTCAGATGCGGACCAGATAGCTCACTAATTTTAGCTCTCACATAGTGTTGATTTGAGCCAAGATTTCCAAGTCAATCTCTTAACTGGACCGTGCTCGGCCTTTAGCTAGTGACCTGTGATTAGTTCCGTTGAGGCAGGGCCTGTAACATGAAAGCCCCCCCATACAGCTCCAAGGCTACGATGACAATTATAATTTTTATGCTTGCCTGTAGCATAACTTTTATGTGCATATAGGAAAGAAATGCTAATATATAGAATTTATAGTTACATGAACTTTTTTTTTTTTTTTTTTTGATGAACCAAAAAAAGGAGAGGAGTTAGACCCCGGGTGTGGTCACCCCTAGACGGTCCCCCTATCCCAGCCAGGAAATGTTCGATACATGGCACATATTAATTTTTCTACAGCCGTTCCCCATCCGAAGATGAGTACGTCAACCTGACTACCATTGGTGTCAGCCAAGTGAACGGGATTTATTATATATAACCCTAACTTTTTCACTACCATCAGCCAACAGGAGCTCCAGGATTATTTTATTAATTTTTTCTTTTTTTTTGATTTTATTTTTGGACTATTTTTTTATTTTTTTATTTTATTTCTGGACTTTCTTGTCGAAATATGTCTAAACCAAGACTAGAATCCCTGCCAGCTGGTTGTTCGAAAAAGTTACATGAACTACTTCAATTAATCCCAGTTAATATGAACTAGTTTTTTTTTTTGAAATAAGTAATATTTCAGGATGCACGTGCACATTGCAAGTTTGTTGGGCCTATAGATACATACTCGTTTGGTAATTCAATCATTAACTGATTTCTTTGTGGAGCAACAAACCCGGTGATCATTCACCAATCTTTTTATGCCACATTGTAGACAGTTCGCGTGTGTGACGGTCGATGGTATTACGTTTTTTATATATATATATATATATATATATTAGGTAATATAATAAAAATTGTACCACCTGAGATTTTTTTTTATATTATTTTATTATCTTATATAATTTTATAGTAAAAAAGTATCAAGTTCAGTATCTTTCAATATAGTCATGTTTATTTAATAAGATCAGCCAAGATACTAATATCTCGGTTCTTACACATTGAGCAAGTCCTCAAATATCTTTGTCTATTAAAATTTTTTATTTAGATTCATCAAAAAATCTTCTGTGTATCATAATGTGTTACGTTATCATGTTCCATTTTAAAAATAATCAAAAAAAAATTATTTTTTTGCATCATGCAGGACTTGTATTAACGAAAGGAGCTATTGGCTGTAGAGACTCATGATGTTGATTAATCTTTCTTACTTTCTTTGCAAAGGGCTTCTTCCTTCCATGTCTCCTTCGTGACCTACCTGGCTTACCATATCTAGTTATCCAAGAATGATCGAATTTTCTCTTCTGCTAGATGCTCTCCCAGGATGCTGGTGGAGAGAGCCAGGGCAGCCGCTACCGAGTATTGAGGATCGATAGTTTTGAATTCGGAGACCTAGGGTTCTCTTTGCTCCTCGAGCGATCCATCGGATATCTGTCGCTTGGGAATCCCCTCCTCCGACATTCTTTACTGTCAGCTTTGATGGTAGCCTCCGCCAGGGCAGAGGTACTGCAGCCTTCATCATTCGAGACTCTACTCTTGGCTTCCTGGTGGCGGGGGACTTCCCACTTTGGGACCCCTCTATCCTCCAGACCAAGTTGCTGGCAGCCTGGGCTGGGATCAAATATGCTCGTCAGATCATTCATCTTGATCGCTTATTCATCGAGGGAGACTCCACCACTGTTATCTCTTGGATAGCTCGGAAGTCGGCAGCTCCTGCTTCCCATCCCATCATCAGAGATATCACCTATCTTTTGCAGGGCTGTGTATTTACTTTGGTTAGGCATATGTATAGAGAGGCGAACTTAGCTGCTGACTGGGTCGCCTCTTATGTTGTCAATCACTCTGGTCCGATCTTGTGGACCGATTGGCATTCCGCTTCTCTTCAGCTTCGTGACCTCTTCTTGTCTGATTATCTTGGTTGTATTCACGTTCGTCCATGAATGGAATACACCGATTTATTAAAAAAAAAAAAAAAAACTGTTACTCGGCTATTATTAAAGTTTATTATTTAATATATAGTAGAAATTTAGCTATTTAAGCTTTCTATTTATCATAATTTATTATATTGATATATCGTATTTCAAAAATTGCTGTATAAAGAATAAAAAAATTATTCCATCTATTGTACATGTTAATTATATAATAGTTACTACTAAAATTAGGTTGCTAGCTAGAATTTGAGAGCCGATATTGTAGCACTACCACCGTCACCGCCACCATCAATAATAATAATAACATGGGCTCCAAAAGTAAAATTTGTCTAGCTCGACACACAGCTTATAAATATTCCTTTTTTTTTTTATAAACAAAATGGGATAGAGGGGGATAAATCCCGGTGTAGCTATCCCTGCAGGCCCTCATCTCGTCAGGTAATGTTCGATATGAGGCGCTCAGATTCGTACAGCCTCTCCCAACCTAATGATGAGTACGTCAACATGATACATACCACTAAGACGTTGACCAGTAGATCGAAGACAAAGAGGAAGACCCTGACCTCTCACTCACGCCAACTGTCAAGGGCCCCAGTAAAATTCTGGATTTAATCGAGTCATTCACGGAATCATGTCTCGAACCATCGACCTGTTGGTAACCGGGCTACCGTCTTAGCGGTTTATAAATATTCCTTTTTCCGTTCTCTTTGAACCCCTTGCTTGAACATGACACATCTCGCAAAAATAACTTATTATACTACCAAAACAATCTAAGGGCTGTCAAGTCTCTCTCAAATAATCTCTCTCCTTATTTTCCATCAGCGCTACTTTTATGTTGTCCTTTGATCAAGGCATATTCCGTTCCTTTTAGCTGTATACGAAATTTTGATATTGGCTAGAGGCAGCATATGTAAATGATGAGGAATTATGAAATCTTGATGGGATCACATTCATTCATTGAATATTTTCTCATTTTTATTTATATTCTATTCTATATTTACTTTATATATATATATATATATATATTTGATTCACTTCTAGCTTATTTAATATTTTTATATTATTTTTTATTTGTTTTCATCATTGATGTTGAATTTCTAACCCTCGCACACAATATATATGGTCATTTGCTAATTATAAGAAGTTATTTTATATGGAACTTCTGTAAATGAAACTACTGGGCTCATGCCACCGATCGTGTGATCCTATTATTGCCTAGAAGGTCTCAAACATCACCAAACCAAGAAATCCAACTTCACTCTTGTGTTACATGCTAATTACGATGTAGATCTAATTACATGAATTTTCCGAGTCCTAATTCTGGAACTAATTCACCTTGAGAATTTTAAACTACTTACAGTTTTAGATTGTTGTCGAACATGGTATGAAATTCCTTTGGACCACTAAATCGTGTTCCACTTTGTGACAAATTACTTTGAGCCTTCGTCTGTGATCCCTGAAGATCTGACCAACCTAGTTCTTTACTGTTTACTCTTGCTTGGAGCAGTTTTAACAGCCTTAACAGCCTTACAGTACTCGCACTACATGGCTGTGTACAAGTTACCAAGATGGGTTATAGAGAGACTGGACGAGAGGAAAAGCTTCTTTCTGTTGGGAATTGGATCCAAATATATATGATCCAAACGATTTGGTTAATTGGGCACTGTAAAGTTAAAGAAAAGGGTAATGTGGGTGTCAAAGATCCCGAGGAACCGAACATGACCTCGCTTTGCAAATTGGCAGGGGAATACTTATTCAGGACTAACTAATATGAAGAAACTTAGCTTATTGCCCAAAGAAGTAGCCGTTGGAGGTCTTATAAACACATCCGGCCTGTCCAACTTGGAAAAACATCAGCAAAAACCTTGATGTACTCTGGATTTGCGTGGATTCAAGTTAGGAGAAGGTTTGAATGCCTGGTTCTTGGAGGATGAATGGATAGGTGACAAGCCTCCAAAAGTTATATTCCTTGGTCTATATGGGGCGACATGCATGGAGGAAAAATGACATACCTTGGTTCGAGGCCCGAGCTAGGTATACGACAGCAACTGCATTTTTTTAGGATTCGATTCTATCGGACATGCAAGGCTTATGTTTATAATAATTTATAAATCGTAAACAATTAATCAAGCGGTGGTAGAAAGCAAATTTACTAATTCTTTTACTCAATAATAGAATAGATCATCAAGACTGATAAGAAAGAAAATTGTCACGCTCCGAATCCAGCATCGAAATCAGGTACGCGACCGGCCGCACAAATCTAGATTTTATCCTAGAATCATGCAAGGCCCGAAAAAATTTTCATTTCAACTTCAATCCTCCATAATATTATTGATCACAGTTCATAAGAAAATACCATAACTCATATGGTTACAATTTCGGTTATCCTTCCCCCTTTTCTTTTCGAACTCGGTCGAAGCCGGTTGGGCCTGTCGATTTCGGCACAAAGGTCCAAATATCACATCTCTCCACGTTAAATTAATTTCGACATCAAAATTAGATTGATCGAGAATTTAATCCTTAAAAATATTCAACTCTCGTGTCTTTCTTAAACTCCCAAATAGTCTACCTCTTAAGGTACTTGCTTTTCAAGTCTCGAATAATCATGACTTGAATTTGATGTCACTCATATCTATCATAACACTTATACCATAGTCCCATGTCATCATAACCTAAGCTCTGACACTATTCTTAACATATCCTAATAACCATCATGTCATTATTATTTTAAATCACTTGTATCACCATCCCAAATGATCATAATCTAAGCTCTGATACCACTCTGTCACGCTCCAAATCTAGCACCGAAATCGGGTACGCGACCGACCGTACAATCCTAGATTTTATCCCAGAGATCATGCAAGGCCTAAAAAAATTTTCATTTCAACTTCAATCCTTCGTAATATTATTGATCACAGTTCATAAGAAAATACCACAACTCATATGATTACAATTTCGGTCATCCTTTTCCCTTTTTTTTCGAACTAGGTCAAAGTCGGCTGGGCCTGCCTACTTCGACCCAAGGTCCAAATATCACAAAAATAAAGTTCAACTAAATATCCAATATAAAATATAATCAAGTAGATGACTTCTGAGCTCCTCCTTAATTAGTCCCAATGCCCAATTGTTCTTTGAATCTAAAATAAAAATATAATAAATACAGAATGAGCTTTACAGTCTCAATAAATTATCATAATATCTAATTTATGAAATATTAAGATTATCTATAAAACATAAGCCAATATTAGATCAATCAACATAAATTATGCATATATGACAACAATATACTTCCAAAAATATCCAAGGATGGCCATCCACTCCCACTCACCTAGTCCCTCTAGCTATAGCCACGATCAGTTCGTGGCTAGCCCAAAAGAAACTAAATCTTAATTACACATACGGTTCATTGGTCATGTGCCAGTGATCACCAACTAGAAGCCTAGAAGGATACCAGTTCTGATATCATACAAAAAAATATTTATCCTCAGCATGTACTAGCGATCACCCCGTCTGGCTAGGTCCAGATAAAAACTAGTTCCTAACCATACATACCATCCATCAATCATGTGCTAGTGATCATCTCACTGGAGATCCAAAAGGAGACTAGATCCTAACTCGTGTGATCATAGTCAGACTAGAGAGTACTAACATTACATTTTTTATACAATTTAATATAACTCATTTTCAGAAATGCACGTTCATCATTTTATAAAATACATAATATAAATATAACACAATAATAAATTAATCTTTTAAACAGATCATGCTTGATAAAGTATACTAGAGGTCAAGATAACTTATTGAAAGATAATTCTACCAGTAATTCATAATTCAAATCCTAAATCCGATACTTCTCTACTAACAAAGGCAATAACGACTCTAATAAAATAAATTAATTTTGTAATTAACCTTCAAAAAGAGACTAGAATAATAAAAAAACTCTCGATCAGGTCTAGGTTTGGATTTGTTCTTAAATATGTAATTGGGTCTAATTTATAAAAATCTAGTTTGATTATCGAATGATCAAATTAAGACTCAACAGATTTCTTGGTTGGAATCCCATCTAATTTTTCTATATTTTTTTCTCTCTTCTCTCTTTCTTCTCTCTCTTCTCTCTTCCTTCTCTCTATTCTCTCTTCTATCCTCTCTTTTCTCTTCCCTCTTTTTCTTTCTTTCTTTTTGTGTTTCTCTTCTTTTTTCTATTTTTCTTCTTCTTGTTTGGCCGAATAGGACCCTCCCTATGAGGGAGGCCAGGAAAAGGGAAGTGGGCGGTGGTTCGATGGGCATTGCCAAAAAGGGGTGAGGGTCAGGATGGTGCAGCCGATTACAGTCCGATCACCAATAGAGGAGTCGAGAGAGAAAGAGAAAGGAACAGGGCATTGTCCCTTACTGCTATAACGGTAGCACCCAAACACCAAAAATATTATGGGGGGAGAGAAGCTTACCAGTGAGGTGGCGATAGCGAGGACACAGCCGGTGTGCTGGTTCCCGATAGCAAAAAAGGGTTGAAAAGCTCAAAATTTCCTGAACTAGAAGAGGAAAAAAAGAAAGGAAAGGAATTTCCAAGGAGGAGGGGCATAGCAGTGGCAGTCCACGACTGCCAGAGATAGGAAAGAAAGAGGAGGAAAGTGGGGAAAGCTCAGTGGTGGTGGGATTGAAAGATGGAGGGAAATTTAAAGAAATCAATTTGGAGAGGATTAACACAATGCAATGGCAGATAAGTCCCGTTGTTCACCATTCTAACCATCCCAGATGGCCCTCTGGCTGATCTACACCTACCTACGACGATCCCTCCGATCGTTTCGGCAGTTTCAACAGCCAATGGAGATTCTCTTGTTTCATCGATTTTTTTTTTGAATCTTCGAACCAAAGTTGGCAAGACTTGTTGGCTTCAATCCAAAATGGATCTACATGGGTCGGGCCTCATAGAAAATATAATGGTTGCATCCTAGTGGCATCGGATTTAGAGAGATTGGTAATGCTCATCCAATTAAGGGTTTATTTGAATATTTCTACAAGACTGGGCTGAAAATTTTATAGGAATCGAGTTTATTAGCCCATCTTGCTTGTATTTTCTAAAAATCTATATAACCGTATTTAGATCCTAATATTTAGACTGCAGGAAGAAAAAGTAGCCCTATGAAGGCCTTTTTCTTCTTTCCACATGATTTAGGCTGAGTAGTATTTGGTTAATATAGGGTCATGCTTAAATGAATAATCCAATCCATGAATTGTATAGAATTCTTATTCCAATCTTATAGGAATATTCAAACATATCCTAAATGCCCTGACACAAGCTAATGAAAAATAGCCTCTTCCTTGTGTAATCTTTCAAGTTTTTGAATAGAGGTGGTTCCCTTTGCCCTTGTTGCAAGGCTTTATAGAAGACTAAAAGCTCCTGCAAAACATGATTTTCATGTATGTTGCATTAAGAAATAGGCAACATGCAAGAGATCCTCTCCTTGGAAGAGTGCCTTGTAATACGAGCAATGAAACAATGAACCACCTATTCTTCCTTTGTCCATTTGCCAAGAGGATCTGGCATTCAATCAGATAGGCTTTGGTTCATAACTACCAAACGAATCAACACAATTATCTTATCTCTTGGTTATCTATCCCCTCTCTTTGGGATCATTGAAATAAACTTTGATGCAGTCGTCTTCAATATGGTATCACCAGCTGTCTTTGTAATTAAGGACTACGCAGGTCATCTTCTTAAGAGTTGGAGACAATTGCTTCTTACTTCAGTACCCCTGGCCAAATTAACTACTGCTTGGCTTGGTGGCATCTTTGTGGCAATCAATGAATTGAAGGATCACCAATTGTGGTTGGAAGGAGATTCACTCTCTATAATCAATTAGATCAATAATCCAAACATAGGTAAAGGCAAAAATATTTCAATCCTAAATCATATAAAGAGTTGGTAGGCCATATCCCCTAAGGCATCTCATATCCTCCAGGAAGCTTACAGGCCAGCCAATTTTATTTCCAAAATGGCACTACATAGTGATGTTGGCTTTTACTAGGGTGATGTATTACCTATGGAGCTTTATGACCTTATGGCTAATTACAATGGAGTATCTTACTCTAGAATGCAATATCTGGGTCATAACGGTGATGAATATGATATATGATGTGGCGGGATCGCTGACATGGGATCCCTGTCAAATGCCACGTCGGATGAAGCTGCCACGTCGGACACCTCAGCCCGGACTCCTTTGCCCGGCCGCGCTCCCTCCGGGTGGAGAGACCGAGGCCGAAGTCGAGCTTCGCCCCTCCTTCGCCCGGCCGTATTCCCTCCGGGTGGAGAGGCCGAGGTCGAAGTTGAGCTCCGCCCCTCCTTCGCCCGGCCGTGTTCCCTCCGGTGGAGAGGCCGAGGTCGAAGTCGAGCTCCGCCCCTCCGTCGCCCGGACGCGCTCCCTCTGGGTGGAGAGGCCGTGGCCGAAGTCGAGCTCCGCCTCTCCTTCGCCCGACTGCACTCCTTCCGGATTGAGATGCCGAAGCTGAAGTCGAGCTCCGCCTCTCCAGATCGGCTCCATCTCGGACGAAGAGATCTGCAGCCGAAGGAAGTCACCGCTCTCCCTGGATGGCGGCTCGATGCCCGAGGACCGCGAAAAGATGCCTGCTAGGCTGCGATGATGGTCGCAGCTGCCACTTATACCAAAATGGAAGGAATCCTCCGATCGAGGCTCTGCATTCTCCACCAACCGTCTGCACCCTCCAAAAAAGGAAGTCAACCAGCAGATCCGAATCCAAGAGGTGGCAGTCCATCGATCGAGGCCCTGCTAAGTTATCCAAAAGGGAGCGACCGGAAGGAATGTCAGAGCGAACGGTAGCTTCCATACCACCAGAATGGAAAGGCAACCTATCAACGGCATGAAACATCGTCGCACGCGCCCGTAGGCATGGAGAAGATCCCAAGGTAAGCGGCGCACAACGCCCCCAGCAAAAAGGGTCTCCCAGATTCAAACAAGGTAAGAAGTTCAAGATGAAAACTCAAGCTAAGGTTGAAGATTCAATCGAGTGAGATCCAACGAGCAAGAAGGGAGCAGCGTATAGGAAGACAACGCTCGAGGCTACCGCGAAACCTCCAGGAGGGGTCTAGACGGACACAGCTACTCAGTTCGAGCTCTCCTCTGCTACCATTCCCATACTATGTGCTCAGCCCGCTCGCACTCTCTCACCTCATTAATTCTCCTCCTAGCATGGAGTCCACACTCGAGGCTTGACCAGGAGGATATGTTCCTCTGGATCGTTAGTGACTTGACTGTTGGAGTGCCCCCGCCAGAATCCCCGATCCGGGTCTCTAACTCTGTTTTGCAGGTCTGGGCACCCGAGCATGATCCCGAGCAGCATAAACACATTCCAAGCTCGACCTCAGCTATAGGCCACGACGATCTTGGCGGCAACAATATGGCTGTTACACCTTAGGGTTGTTCTATGGTACGGTATATTCTAATTGCTAAACGGGACTCTATAGAGTCTAAGATTTGTCATATCTAATGAGGGGTATCTGTGGCTATCTTTATTACCCATGCTGGATTTTTATCTCTTGGACAACTATCGATTTGAATATGGTGCTGCCACTAAATCCCTACTCTTGGATCCTAATCTCCCGTATGAGTAAATCTCAGTCCTACTGTTACTTTTCTATCCTAGATGATGTTTCATGTGTGACTATCATTGATAGGAATTGTGTTTATATGTAAGCCTTTTGTTGCTCCTACTATCATTTTCGAAATGATGTTTCAAATGTCTTGTTATGATAAGGCAATAGAAGACATACCCATTTTTTTCTGGCAGAGATATAATTGTGACTCTATATGATCAGTCCTGGCTTGAAATCGATTGATTCATACATCCTCTCCTTCACATCAATAATAGTCTTTGTACTAATGATAGGTAGGGTTATAAACGAATCAGATCAATAATCTACCGCACAAAAAACTCTAGATCTCAATGATAACAATGGAGATATGGAAATTAAATTCTTTATCACTTTGTGTGAATTTTCTTTTCTAATATACTTTAATCCTAGGATCAGTCCTTTTATATAAAGAAAATCTTGTTACAAAAGGATAAGGATAACAAATTTTTATTTTATTTTATTAGTAGCTTATTTTTAAGGTTGCATTTGGTAGACGATAATCTATCCAAATTATCAATAATTTTAAACTGGGCCCATCAGATAATCCTGTTTGGTATTTTTTTAAACTGGTAATCTATGTTGTAGTGGTAATCTGGATTACCTCTCATGTGGTAATCCAAATTATCTCAGAAAGAGGTGGCTATCCAGACTATCGAAGATGTGATAATCTGGTATTTTTTATTTTTACAAAATTATCCTGTCCCTTTCGCTTCGGTGAGAATGAAATATTCCCATCCTCCCTTTCATCTAGGTCCTCTGTGATAGGTGATAGCCCTTTTTCTTTCTCCTCCTCGTCGTCGTCCCCCAGGCACACCCATCTCGCCAGCGCTCCAGTTCCTCCACCCAAGGTATGGCTACTCTCTCACCCACTTTTTATATTTCTCCCTCCCTCCAACTCCCTCTCCCCCCTTCCCTCACCTAGCAGCATCCTTTCAATCATGTTTTTTTTTAAGCCCTCATGTTAAAGATCATTTCGTAATATTTATGAAAGGATGAGGAAGGACTGATTTTTGATCATGCAATTACTTATTCGAGCATGAATTCTTTGTTAGCGATCATTTTATTTATTTATTTATTTTGTTTTGGTTTAGGGTTCGAGTTGGGGGAGGGGCACTTAGTAGATTATCTTATAATGGACATGAAGCATTGAATAATATATAGAAGGTGAATAATATAGAAATATTATATGAGTGTTAAAAGGAGTTAATTAAATAAACTTTCATACAGGATTCCTGAGTTTCTTGATATACTAAATCCTATTGAAACCACTACGAATTTTACCAATTCATAATTCACTTCTGATTTAATGAATTAGGCTACTCTATGTGCCCTAGCATCATGCGATTGTAGGCGTGACTTATGATCTAAATCATTTAAATTGCATGGTTTGGTGATGTTAGAAGAAGAACATGAGCTATTGGACTCATGTATTGGTAAACTTTAATCGCTATTAACCTGTTCAAGTTAAAAGCCACGGTAAGAAAGTCTCTCATAAGTTGAATATTGTGAAACTAGAGTCAAGCCAAGCTAAAGTATGTATAATTGATCAAATTGCTAGCTAGTTCTTCAAGGAATATCATTTTCAACCACAACCTCCATGAAGTACAAAAAATTTTGGTCTCATCCTATATCAATTATATATCCTTTGTAGGTGAGAAAAATGCCTCACATTACTGGCTCTTAGTCCTATATTCATGATCACAAACTTAACCATCACTCTTTAATCCTTACATAGTCCCTTGATCTGCCCTCCCTCTATATTTTTGTGCTATTATGTAAAACTTTGTATTGCTGATACCTTAATTTATCTGATTCCTCAAACCAATACTGGAATTACCTGATGCAACATCATTGTTTTCCCATATGTTGGTATTTATTTTAAATTTTATGTTAGTTTAACATATAATTTGTTAAAATATTTATTTAAATGTCCTAAAATATATTATTAAAAAATATGTTTTTTTTGTGATAATAGTATCATTTAGATGGATCGACTACCAGCAGAGTTGCTTCCAAAAATAGCATCTATCATTGCAATGTACATCAACCTTCATAGGGCCATTGTTGCATTAACTGGTATATTGCATACATATTATATTACTTTATTGATTGGAAGAAGTAAAAAGAGAATAAGGATTGATCTTGGTGAGTATGAAAGATACAAGATTAGAGAAATTAGTTTACACAAAATTGTATTTGATTTTGAGTTGACATGTATAGAAAATACATGCATGGATAGGAGAAGTTTTCATGCATTATGTGATATGTTACAAACTACTGGAAAATTGTTAAGTACCAAAAATATGTGTGTTGAGAAGATGGTTGCTATATTTTTACATATATGTGCTCACCATGCTAAGAATAGAGTCATTAAAAGATAGTTTGTTAGGAGTGGTGAAACAATTAGTAGGCAATTTACAATTATGTTGAAGTCTATTCTTCTATGTCATGAAATATTGCTGAAGAAACCAAAGCCCGTTCCTGATAACTTAATTGACTACAGATGGAAATAGTTCAAGATAATTTTTCTAATTAGGTGGATAAATATTATCTTCATTTTAAATTATTCAAGAAGTAATTTATATTATTATAATAATAATATTTTTTTGTATTGTAGAATTATCTAGGTATCTTAGATGGGACATATATTAGATGCATAGTCCTTGACATTGACAAGCTTAGGTACATAACAAGGAAAGCTGAAATAGCTATGAATGTTCTAGGAGTTTGTAGTCAAGATATGCAATTCATCTATATTTTATCTGGATGGAAAGGATCAGCTACAGATGTGTTGGCTTTGGCTCCTTAATTTTGATGAATAACAAAATGCTGAGTATATTTTTGAACTAATATTTCAATTGGAGTATGAATTTCAGGCCTTAGGTATATCAATTTCTTCAACAAGAAGGTAACAAGTTTAAAATTTTGAGAGTAAGAAGTTTCTTATGGTTGATTGAGTTTTTCACCTTGGAACATCGTCAAAACAATCTCTTTGGATTTTATGAAGAATGATCAAATGGATTCATGGACAAATCCTTAAGGAATTCAAGTTTGGCACGCTTTTTTGGATGGCACAGAAGCAAGTGTCGACTCACAAGGTCGACTTATAAAGAAAAATTTAGAATTCCAGAAGACTGGCATGCAAATCTAAAGTGGCACACCCAAGTATCGACTCATGAGGTCGACTCACGCCTAAGTGTCGACTCATGAGGTCGACTCATCACCTGAGAAAATTTTTGGGACAGAACTTCAAGTTTTTTGGATTCTACATCAAGTGTCGACTCATGAGGTCGACTTATGAACCAAGTGTCGACTCATGAACCAAGTGTCGACTCATGAGGTCGACTCAAGATCTAAGGGATAGTTTTTCAGAATTTCAGACTTACTTCCAAACGATTCCAAACAGCTATTTTTTGAATTCTAACAGTCTTCAATGATCTTTTCAATGGATTTGAGGTCTTTAACACTCACCAAACCTCATAAAGTCAAGAAGGAAGAGTGAATTCACATGAGACAAACTTCAATCATTTGAAAAGACAAGAAGAGTGTACTTAAAGAGATTCCCTTGCAAAAGCCTTCCATTTTTGAGTTGTTAAGGTTTCAAGTGCTTGGCCATAATTATGCATTCAATAGATTCCAATAAGAAGTCAACTCAAGCAATCAAGAGAGCTTCAATAATCTTCATTTCAGCTCATTCTAGGATCTTTTATTGTGCTCTTTATTATATTCTTGTTATTATTTTGTTGACCTAGGTTTCAATATTTTTGAAACTAGGTTATGAAGGTTGTTGGTGAGCCAAAGGATAAAACCAACTAGGATTTGACTTGTGAGCCCGAAGACAAAATAAGTTGTAAAGGTTGTTGGTGAGCCTAGGTGATAAAACCAACTTAGGTTTTGACTTGTGAGCCTTGGAAAACAAGTTGACTGTAATCTTGAAGAGATTATAATAAAATTCTTAAAGGAAAGCTTGGAGAGTGGATGTAGATGCTTGGTGTGCACCGAACTATTATAAAACATTGTGTTTGTGTGTGATTGCTCTCTTTCCTACTTGCTCTTTATTACTTGCATTTAATTTGCTGTTATCCGCTACATATCTCTTAGAGCTAATCATTTTATTTCACAAATACTTCAAGGCCAACACATAATTGTTTTAATTTTTCAAAGACCCAATTTACCCCTCCTCTTGGATTCCATTTCTGGGCAACAAGATGGTAGAGTATTAAGAGAATGTCATCAAGAATAAGAGGTTTAAAAGTAACCCATGGTAATAGCTCTAGTTATTTAAAACTTCTTTTCATTTATATGTTGAACTTATTTTCTAACAAGATTTGTACTTATGTTAGGTTATTATTACTTGTGTGATGCTGGATATACAAATGCAGAAGGATTTTTAACTCCGTATAGGGGTCAACAATATCATTTGAATGATTGTAGACAAAATTATCAATCTACAACACCACAAGAATATTTTAACTATAGGCACTCATCTGCTAGAAATGTCATCGAGAGATGTTGGAAAAAGTGAATATGAATTTTTATTCCGAAATTATCCTGTGGGATGGGAAACTATTCTATAAGATGGGAAACCATCCCGTGGGATGGAAACTATCCTGTGGGATGGAAACTTTTAGTCCCGCATGGAAAGATTGGAAAAAGAGAAGACTCTTTATAAGAAAATCTTTTTCAAGCACTTACTTCGCATCACCCGCACGCGCACACGCGTGTGAGACCGGCGACAGGGGCGCAATTGGCACTTTGTAGGTGCACTTCGCACTTCGCACGTACGCATCATCGCGAGGAGCTTGAGAAGCCTTTAATTTTTTTCTAATCAAATAGATCAGACAGTCGAGATTGATTGGCACCAGATCAAGGTTGCAGGGAGACGAGTGAGCTCGGTTCTGATAGGAGCCAACTCGGATGACTGGCCGGGTCGACTCGAGTGGTTCGAGTCGACTCGGATGACTAGGATTCGACTCGGATCCACAGAACGGGAATACACGGTCTGGATGAGTCGACTCGAGTGGTTTGAGCTGGCTCGGATCCACATAACGGTATCATGCAGTTTGGACGAATCGACTCGAGGGAATCAAGCCGACTCGACCAGGACGCTCTCTGCAGCAAGGAACCGACTTGAGAAATTTGAGCCGACTCGGATGACAGGATTTCAGAATCGCGAAACAATGGATCATGCATTGAAGGTGTAATCACACGTCCGTTCATGGATCAACATTTCTTCTGAGATCAGGGGTGCTATCGAATCGTGAAACGATGCATTGAGAAGCATGCTGATCACATGATCTAAAGATTATGGTATAAATCAGCGTATCATGGCATCCGATCATAATTGAAGAAATGTATCGATCGTGTAAAGGCATATCTCATTACGAAAAGACATCGGAAACTCCCTCCGATGAAATCAGAAGATTGCTTCCAAGGGGCACCTTAAGGCTATAAATAGGTCTCCATTCTTCATTCATTTCATCGCATTCAATCCAGTTTTTCCTTCCTTCTCTTAGGCATTTGCATACTCTGAATAACAGAGTATAGCTATAGTGCATCATAAGTCTCTTAGACATTTGCATACTCTGAAAACAAGCTATAGTGCATACAAAGAGAGAAAAGCATTCATAGTTCGAGTTTCTGGTGAATTGTAGTGCTGCTTTACCAGAAGAAAACCGTTGTATCCTGAGAGATAATCGTCATAAAACCGTAAGCACCATTGCAGGACAAAATTATCTTAAGGATATAGAGTGTAACTCTAGACTCGATCTTGTCAATTAGGTAGCTATTGTTCATATACATCCAACAATTTTAAGACAATTTCATACTGAAGTGCTGCTCAAGTGAGGGCAACAATGGCTACACCAGTTCAGGCTGAGAAGTCAGAGAAGTTTACCGGCACCGACTTCAAGAGATGGCAACAGAAGATGATATTCTATCTGACAACTCTGAATCTGGTAAGAGTTCTCAACGAAGATCCACCAGTCCTAAAGGAAGGAAAGAACGACAAGCAAATTGTCGCTGCTGTCGATGCATGGAAGCATTCAGACTTCATATGCAAAAACTACATCCTTAATGGATTAGAGAATACTCTGTATAATGTGTACAATAGTATAAGCACAGCAAAAGAGCTGTGGGCATCCTTGGACAAGAAGTATAAAACCGAGGATGCAGGCCATAAGAAATTTGTGGTTGGCAGGTTTCATGACTACAAAATGATAGATTACAAGACCATCTTGGAGCAAGTTCAAGAACTGCAGATCATACTGCATGAGATAACTGCAGAAAGGATGTCTCTGAGTGAGTCATTCCAGGTAGCTGCTATAATTGAGAAGCTACCTCCATCTTGGAAAGACTTCAAGAACTACCTGAAGTATAAGCGGAAGGAGATAGGACTTGAAAATCTGGTTGTCCGCCTGAGGATCGAGGAAGACAACAAGAGACATGATAAGAAGACAGGAGGACATCATGCTGAGCCTAAGACCAACCTCATGAAAGGAAAGGTCAACAAGAAGAAACGTAAGTTTCCTGGTAAAGGCTATAAACAGAAGAAGGACAATCCTAAGAAGTTCAAAGGAAAGTGCTTCATTTATGGTAAAATAGGCCACCAATCCAAGGATTGTCATTTCAAGGAAAAAGAAAAGAAGGAAGCCAATACTACTGAAGATATCCTATCCCATGAAGTGTCAGGGATGATGTTATCAGCAGTTGTGTTTGAAGCAAATATGGTTGATAAACCAAATGAATGGTATGTTGACATTGGAGCTACTCGACATGTCTGCTATGATAAGAGCATGTTCTCATCATATACTCCTATCAGAGGTAGAAATATGCTAATGGATAACTCCGCTACATCGAAGATAGAAGGAATTGGTCGCATTATTTTAAAGATGACATTTGGGAAAGAGCTTCTACTGAACGATGTACTGCATGTTCCTGACATCCGTAAGAACTTGGTATCAGGCTCCCTCCTAAGCACACATGGATTTAGGATGGTGTTTGAGTCTGATAAATTTGTACTTACTAAAGAGGAGATCTTTCTAGGTAGAGGTTACTTGAATAATAGATTATTCAAGATGAATGTAATGACTGTACATCATAACCTTGAAAAGAATGAAGATGTTTATTCTGTTTATATGGTTGACTCCTCTTACTTATGGCATGATAGATTTGGTCATGTAAATTTTAATTCATCACGGAAATTAATGAATTTAGAATTGTTACCTAATCATGAAATCGATCCACATTACAAATATGAAATATGTGTTGAAGCTAAACTAGCCAAAACACCATTTCATTCAGTAGAAAGAAATATTGAACCTCTAGATCTGATCCATAATGATCTAGAGGAGGTAAAAAGTATTTTATAATATTTATTAATGATTCAACTAGATACTGTTATGTGTATCTACTAAAGTCTAAAGATGAGACTTTAGATATGTTTAAATGTTATAAAAATGAGATTGAAAATCAGCTTGGTAAAAAGATCAAGGCTATAAAGAGTGATAGAGATGATGAATATGATGCACCGTTTAATGACTTTTATCAAGAACATGGCATTGTTCATTAAACTACAGCTCCTTATTCATCTAAATCTAATGGACTTGCTGAATGCAAAAATCGAACATTAAAAGAAATGATGAATGCCATGTTGATAAATTCTGGTACACCACAGAATTTATGGGGAGAAGTAATTCTCTCGGCTAATCATATTCTTAACAAAATACCTCTTAAGAAGAAGGATATCACTCCATATGAGTTATGAAAAAGAAAAAAGCCTTCTTATAATTATCTAAAAGTATGGGGGTGTCTAGTTAAAGTAGCTATTCCAGAACCCAAAAAGGTCAAAATATGACCTAAAACGGTTGATTGTATTTTCATTGGTTATGCACAAAATAGTAGTGCATATCGCTTTCTTGTATATAAATCAGATATATCTGATATACAGGAAAATACAATCATGGAATCAAGAAATGCATCATTTTTTGAAGAGATATTTTTTTATAAAGGGATATCTGGTACAAGTTCAAATAAAAGAACTTATGATAATTTGGCAAGTAGTAGTCATCAGGAAAATTATCCTGAAGATGAACCTATACGTAGTAAGAGACCTAAAGTTACAAAATCCTTTGGTCCTGACTACATTACGTACATAATATAAAATGTACCTCAGACATTCAAAGAGGCAATGTCTATACCAAAAGCACCCTTTTGGAAAGAAGCTATTAATAGCAAAATTGAGTCCATCATGCATAATCATACTTGAAAATTGGTAGATTTACCATCAAGTATGAAGCCTTTGGGGTGTAAATGGGTTTTCAAGAAGAAGTTAAAGGCTAATGGATCAATTGATAAGTATAAAGCCAGATTAGTAGCTAAAGGCTTTAAACAAAAAGAAGGTCTAGACTTCTTTGATACTTATTCACCTGTAACAAGATTAACATCCATAAGAATGTTAATCGCTATTGCAGCCATTAACAATCTTGAAATATATCAAATGGATGTTAAAATAGCTTTCCTTAATGGTGAATTAGAGGAAGAAATTTATATGAAACAACCTGAAGGGTTTGTGGTTCCAAGCAAAGAAAAAAAGGTGTGCAGACTTGTGAAATCCTTATATGGATTAAAACAAGCACCTAAACAATGGCATATAAAATTTAACAATGTCATGTTGACCAATGGATTCAAAATCAATGAATGTGGCAAATGTGTGTATGCCAAAACCATACCTATAGGGTATGTGTTAGTCTGCTTATACATGGATGATTTGTTAATCATAGGAAGTGATACTGATATGATTAAACAAACAAAGAAAATGTTAATCAAATATTTTGAAATGAAAGATATGGGTATCGCAGACGTTATACTAGGAATTAAAATCACTAGAACATCTGATGGAATAATATTATCTCAATCTCATTATATTGAGAAAATATTAGATAAATTCAATGAGTATGATACCAGCCCACTTAGAATACCTGTAGATGTTAATCTACATCTTGTTAAGCATACTGGACAACCCATATCACAATTGGAATATTTACGTATAATTGGTAATTTAATGTATGTCATGAATTGCATCTGTCCTGACATAGCATATACTGTCAATAAGTTAAGCAGATTTACTAGTAATCCAGGTCCAAATCATTGGATAGCACTACTAAAGGTATTACGATATCTACGATATACCCTAAATTTTGGATTACATTATACAGCATATTCAGCTATACTAGAAGGATACAGTGATGCTAACTGGATATCATCTTTAGAAGATACTAAATCCACCGGTGGATATGTGTTCATCTTAGGAGGAGATGCAGTGTCATGAAAATCCTCAAAATAAACTTGTGTAGCTCGGTCCACTATGGAATCAGAATTTATAGCTTTAAATAAAGCTGGAGAAGTAGCAGAATGGCTTCGAAATTTTTTGGAGGATATTTCATGTTGGTCGAAACTTGTGTCTGCAATATGTATCCATTGTGATAATCAATCATCTATTTGCAGAGCACATAATAAAATGTATAATGATAAGTCTAGACATATACGTCGTAGACATGATACCATTAGGCAATTACTTGAAAATGGAGTTATCTCTATTGACTACATTCAGTCAAAGAAAAATCTTGTGGATCCACTGATAAAATGTTTACCAAGAGATCAAGTAAATTATTTATCGAGGGGAATGTGTTTAAAGCCTATAAATAAATCTTCATAGTGGATACCCAACATAGTTGACTGAAGATCCCGAGATCTAGGTTCAAAAGGGACAACTAAATTATGAAGAGGTCAACGAAGAACTAAGGATATAAAGTCCTACTCATTCCTATGATAATCAGTGCTGCCTGCTAAAGGTACTAGGATAAGCACAGCTTTTAATGATTCTTATGACATGAATATTATGTGGGGTATAGCAGGATACTCTTAATAAGAATCACCTATGTGAGTATGGACTGGGCCAATTCTATGAGAATTTTAAAGGCTTTAATTATCTAAAGCACTAATGAGACCAGGAGTTGTTCAGGGCCAAAATGAACACAACCATGAGAACCAAAAGGAATGCTCGGAAAGAAGTTGTGTGATTGTTATTGTCTTAGTTTACATCAAACGCTAAAAGTTCAAGATATCATGTTCACATTTAGCAAGTAAACTCGATAAGAAAACACTAAGGAAGGTTCAAAGCCACAAGCTACCTATCCTGATGCAACTTCCTTCCACTTCTCTCTTTGAGTGTCTGTATATTCATTTGCATTTAAAAATCCACGTTTATGGGGGATCGCCTTTACTGATCTTTGATCTTGGTCTAAATTTTCATTCATGTGGGGGATTGTTGGAAAAAGTGAATAGAAATTTTTATTCCGAAATTATCCTGTGGGATGGGAAACTATCCTGTGGGATGGGAAACCTTCCTATATAATGGAAAACCATCATGTGGGATGGAAACTTTTAGTCCCACATGAAAAGATTGGAAAAAGAGAAGGCTCTTTATAAGAAAACCTTTTCCCAAGCTCTTACTTCTAGGCTCACCATAGGTGGAGAGCTTTTGCATCACCCGCACGTGCACGTGCGTGTGTGACGGGCAACAAGGGTGCAATGGGCGCTTTGTAGGCGAATGGATCACGCGTTCAAAGGCATAATCACGCATCCGTTCACGGATCAACGTTTCTTCTGAGATCAAGGGTGCTATCGGATCGTGAAATGATGCATTGAGAAGCTCACTGATCGCGTGATTTAAAGATCACGGTATGAATCAGCGTATCATGGCGTCTGATCGCGATTGAAGAAATGTATCAATCGCGTAAAGCATATCTCACTACGAAAAGACATCGGAAACTTCCTCCGATGAAATCAGACGGTTGCTTCCAAGGGGCACCTTAAAGCTATAAATAGGTCCCCATTCTTCATTCATTTCATCGCATTCAATCCAGTTTTTTCTTCCTTCTCTTAGGCATTTGCATACTCTGAATAACAGAGTATAGCTATAGTGCATCATAAGTCTCTTAGGCATTTGCATACTCTGAAAATAGAGTATAGCTATAGTGCATACAAAGAGAGAAAAGCATTCCTGGTTCGAATTTTTGATGAATTATTGTGCTGCTTTCACCAGAAGAAGACCGTTGTATCCTGAGAGACAATCGTCATAAAACCGTAAGCACCATTGCGGGATGAAATTGTCTTAAGGACATAGAGTGTAACTCTAGACTCGGTCTTGTCAATTAGGTAGCCATTGTTCATATACATCCACCAACAAGAGATGCTTTGGTTTTCTTAAAATGAGATGGGCAATTCTAAGAGAGAAAAATCATTTTATCCAATAAAAATACAAGAAAAAATCATTAATGCATGTGCTCTTCTTCATAACCATATTAGAAGAGAAATGTCCATTAACCCAATTGAAGATGAGATGCCTGATGTCCTCCTGACAGAAGAAAATAGCAACGAAGGAGAAATGATTGATCACATTATGAGTAGAAATGCTTGGACTCAATTTAGGGATGACTTGGCACAACAAATATGGGACCAATCCAGAGCTTGAAGAAATTCTCAAGACTATTGCGAATTTTGTTATGTATTCAAATTTTATGTATTTGAGTCTTATTTTAATATGGATGCATAGTAATATTACTTTTGTATTGTTTGTCTTTATTCAACTTGTTATTGCTATTATTTAAATTTGAAATATGAACATATGTGATGTGGCGAGATCGCTGACGTGGGTAGCTGACGGGCGCCACATTGAGGGAGGTCGCCACGGAAGACGCCACGTCGACTCTCCAGCTCGGATCCCACTACCGAGCTGGGCTGAGCTCCCTCAGGACAGCATGTTGGGCTCAGTCCTCCGCCGCGTCGAGCTCATGAGCTCGACGCCAAGGTCGGAGCCGTCTTCCGCCCTCCAGAGCGAGACCCTCGGAGGTTAGTGCCTTACGGTTGAGGTCGAGCCAAGAGCTCGCCCGTCGATGTAGAGCCTCTCCGAGCACGTGCCCTCTGGACTGGGTCCGCCCTCCGCCCTCCAGAGCGAGATCCTCGAAGCTTAGTGCCCTGTGACCGAGGTCGAGCCAAGAACTCGCCCACCGATGTGGAGCCTCTCCAAGCACGCATCCTCTGGACCGGGTCCGTCCTCCGCCCTTCAGAGCGAGACCCTCGGAGGCTAGTGCCCTACGGTTTAGGTCGAGCCAAGAGCTCGCCCGTCGATGTGGAGCCTCTCCGAGCACGCACCCTCTAGACCGGGTCCGTCCTTCGCCCTCCAGAGCGAGACCCTCGGAGGCTAGAGCCCTGCGATCAAGGTCAAGCCAAGAGCTCGCCCGTCGATGTGGAGCCTCTCCGAGCGCGCGCCCTCTGGACCGGGCCCGTACTCTTCCCTCCTCCACCAAGGTGACTGCGTGAGCTCGGAGTGCCCAGACCGGAGCAGACCCTGCCATCCCAGGACATCAGCGAGCCGCCCGAGGACCACAGAATGGTGCCCCCCATGCCGCCATAACTACGTGTCCGGCCATACTTCCAGGGGATGGGACAGCCAGAGAGCACGCACCCCTAGGGCGACGGCCCTCGGATCGAGGCCCTGCCAGGCTTCCCGGAATGGAGCGACCGGAAAGGATGTCAAAAGGAATGGAAGTTTCTTCTACCACCTGTCATGAAAGGCGTCCTGTCCATGGCATGGAACCCTGCCGCACGTGCCTGCCAACCCAGCGAGGATCCCGAGGTAGACTCTCAATGAACGATTTTCAACTATAAAGAACAGTCGTCACCTCCAAAAAAAGAGGAGGTAACACACCAGTAACACAGGAACAACAATCCACCACAAACACAAAGCGCAAGCTAGACCAAGAGGGCGAAGCGCCACCACCAACACCATGGTTGAGGGAAAACAACCGGGAAATAAGGAGAAGCGGAGGAACAGGGAACCCCTCTATCCCCGCTATACTCTCCCCTTGTTGCGTTTCTCCTTCACCGACACATCTTCCACTCCTCCTAGTGCGGAGTCCATCAAGAGGGGCCCGACCAGGAGGATCTATTCTCCTGGATCGTCACTGACTTGATCGTCGGAGTGCCCCCGCCAGAAACCTCGGCTCGGGTCACTAACCCCTGTTTCGCAGGTCCGGTAGGCAGCGACAGGAGCGCACTCCGGCACCGGCAGCAGCTATGGGCCATGACGGTCTTGGCGGCAACAGATTGGCGCACCAGGTAGGGGGCGAATAAACCCTCCATCTCTTCACAGACAAGCCAGGCAGGAGGATGGTGATGACAAGGGCAAGGGAGGCCTCCACCAGTCGTGCGGGGGACTCCCCTTCCCAGGGAAACCCGTATCGCCAAGAAGCGGAGCCGCCCACTCCGCTCCAACCACCTCCACCAGAAGCCTAGCTGGCCGCACTTGCCCAGCAGATGCAAGTCCTCACCATGGCAGTGCGCCAGCTTCAGCACCAGCACCGGCCCGTGGCTACCCACCAGTAGCCAGGGACCCCGGTGGCCCATGTCGTAGCTCCCCGCGATAGCCTGTGCTCCTTCCAAGGAAGGCCGTCGCAGCGCGGGCCACCACCGACAACCGAGGTAGCCATCAAGCTCCGACGAAAAGACAACGAGCCGGCTCTATTGATAAAGAGAGCCGCTCACCAAACCTCGGGCGGGAGGTGCCCAGACCCCACCGAGACAAGAAAAGCAAGACCCCCCGTCACGGGTGCCATGCACCCGCGTCACCTTCTCCGTCTCCTTCGGTGGAGGGGTCCATTGATGAAGCCGTCAGGCGCGCGACGGGCAAGCGCCTGGAGGAACATGAACGCAAGCTGGCGAAGTTTGCCCGCCGGTTCGCCAGCATGCCGGGCTCCGCTAGTGAGCCAGCGGGCTATGACGCCCGTCCCCCATTCTCCCAAGAAATCCAAGCGGAGCCGATCCCGTACCAGTTTCGAATGCCGTAGGTGGATCCTTACGATGGGACCACCGACCCCCTGGACCACCTGGAAAGTTATCGGACCCTCATGAGGGTCCAGGGGGCCACTGACGCTCTTCTCTGCATCGCTTTTCTTGCAACTCTCCAGAAGGTAGTCCGGGTATGGTTCACCCGTCTGGAGCCGGAGAGCATCACTTCCTTTGCCCAGCTAGGGCAGAAGTTCGTGGCTCACTTCGATGCTTGCAGGAAGTTGCCATGGGAGGCAGACAGCCTCTTCTCCATCTGGCAGCAGGACCGCGAGCCCCTACGAGACTACGTGGCCCGCTTCAAGGCCGCCGTGTTGGAGATCTACAATCTTGAAGAGCCAGTAGCCATGCTAGCACTGAACCGAGGGCTCAAGACCTCCCGCATGACCTACTCGCTGGACAAGAAGTCCCCCAAAACCTACTCCGAGCTCCTTCTCCGGGCCCAGAAGTACATCCGCGTCGAGGAGGTGGACCGTACTAGGCGGGAGCTCAACGGAGGATCCCTGAAGAAGTCAGCCCCTACTGAAATGTCCGGGACCCAGAAGCCAACAGCACCCCAGGCTCAGATCTTCCGGAGGGACCGACCAAGGCCGAGAGGGACACCTGTCCCTGAGGAAAGCTACACCCCTCACCTCGCCCCGAGGACAAAAATCCTTATGGAGATCGAGGGCGAGGACTACTTGAGGCGCCCGCCTCCGCTGAGGACCACTGTTGGTCATGACAAGACGAAGTACTTCGCTTCTACCGTGACCACGGCCACGATACCGAGGAATGCCGCAACCTCAAGTGGGAGATTGAGGAACTCATCAAGAGAGGCTACCTCAAGAGGTTCGTGGGGGGCATACCTCAAGCGGAGTCCCAGGCGCTCGTCGCTCTCTCGCCAGCTCCAGCCATCGACAACCGCCCCACCTAGAAGCCAGTGGGCATGATCTCCTGGGGAACAGCACGCGCTTCCAAGAAGGCCTGGGGGACAGGGGACTCTGAAAATGTACTCCCCTTTATGAGGGAGGGGGAAGTCGGGGGAAAAATATAAATAATGATGTCGTGGTCGTCGAAATGACGATCGTGAAGCACCATGTAAAGCGCATCATGGTTGATAATGGAAACTCCCGCATCATGGTTGATAATGGAAACTCCATAGACATGCTTTTTTACGATGCCTTCTCCAGGATGAATCTTTCCCTCAATCAGCTTAGGCCCATGTACACACCCCTTGTCGGTTTCACGGACGATTCCATGAGAGTAGAAGGAGAAATCATTCAACCAGTCACTGCTGAAACCCCACCTCGGCAGAGCACCATCATGATGACTTTTACGGTTGTAAGGCTCCCTTCCGCCTACAACGTGATATTGGATCAACCCGGGCTCAACTTGCTAGACGCCGTTGTCTCCACCAAGAAGCTACTTGTATAGTTCCCAACTCCCTACGGTGTCGGGGAGATGAGAGGAGCGCCCCAGCCGGTGCAGCATTGCTTCCAAACTCTTCTTTGGGCCAAGGTCCCTCAGGATGACCCCAGCACGGACGACCTCGACCAAAGGGCCCAAGATCTCAGAGGGGGCCCAGTCGAGTGTCTACTTTTCTATCCACATGGAGACGATCCCGCAAAGACGGTGGAGATCGGAGCCTAGCTACCCGAGGGGGAGAGGGCCCAACTGCTGGGATTCCTGCAAGCGAACATGGATGTGTTCGCCTGGACGACGGTAGACATGCCAGGTATTCCCCCTGACATCATTACTTATAAATTGAGTGTCAACCCAAAGCACAAGCTAGTTTGGCAGAAGAAAAGAAGTTTTGTCCCGAAGAGACAGGCAGCCATCAAAGAAGAGGTAGACAAACTCTTGGCTGCCGGTTTCATTCGAGAGGTCCAATATCCGAGTTGGCTGGCGAATGTGGTGATGGTCAAGAAGAATAATGGCAAATAGAGGATCTGTGTGGACTACACCAACCTCAATAAAGCCTGCCCAAAGAATAGCTTTCCTCTCCTAAAGATCGACCAGCTGGTGGATGCCACTTTGGGCCACCAGTTGCTCTCCTTCATGGATGCATTTTTCGGGTACAATCAAATCCGCATGCACCCGGACGACGAGGAGCACACTGCCTTCGTCACCGATCAGGGGACATACTGTTACAAGATGATGCCCTTTGGCCTAAAGAATGCGGGGGCCACCTATCAGTGCCTAGTCAACAAGGTCTTCGAGAGCCAAATTGGCCGCAACATGCAGGTGTATGTGGACGACATGCTCGTCATGAGCAAACCGGGTTCAAGCCATGTAGCTGACCTCGCTGAGTCCTTCCATAACTTGCAGCAGCATCAGATGAAGCTGAACCCGGCGAAGTGTGCCTTCGAGGTGGCCGCAGGAAAATTCCTCGGCTTTATGGTCACCCAAAGGGGCATTGAAGCGAACCCGAAGAAGGTGCAGGCCATCATCGACATGGAACACCCGACCTCCAAGAAGCAGGTCCAGCATCCGACGGGATGCATCGCCACCCTCAGTAGATTCATCTAGAGGTCGGCCGACCATTGCCAGCCATTTTTCAAGGCGCTACGCAAGATGCATGACTTCAAATGGACCGAGGAGTGCAGGACAGGCTTCGAGGAGCTGAAGAATCTCCTCGCCTCCCCTTCGCTGCTCTCCAGGCTGGAGGAGGGAGAGGAGCTCTTGCTGTACCTGGCGGTGACATCGGGAGCGGTCAGCTCAGTTCTCATCCGCACAGACGAGGACAGATCTCAGAAGTCGGTGTACTACACCATCAAAATCCTCCATGACATAGAGAGGTACACTCGCTCTGAAAAACTCATTTTTGTACTAATAATGTCTGCTAAGCATCTCAGGCCCTATTTCCATGCACACCCAATAGTGGTGGTGATGGACCAGCCGTTGAGGATTATCCTCACCCGACCCGAGACATCCGGGAGGTTGGCTAAGTGGTCCACGCTGCTCAGCGAATTCGACATAGCGTATCGACCGAGGTCGTCACAAAAGGCCCAAGTCCTGGCCGACTTCGTGGTCGAGTACACCAAGTTTGTCGAGGAGCCAGAGCAGACAGCAACGGAGCCTAGGCCAGGAGAAGAGCCGTGGATTCTTCACGTAGATGGAGCATCCAATTCCGGCGGGAGCGGAGCGGGCCTCATCCTGACCAATTGCGATGGGGTTGTGGCGGAATGTGCCCTCCGCTTCAAGTTCGCCGCAACCAATAACCAGGCGGAGTACGAAGCACTCCTCGCGGGCCTAAGAGTCTCCCGCGAGCTGGGTGTGCAGGACTTGAAAGTCTTCACCGACTTCCAACTGGTCGCCGGACAAGTATCCGCGGAGTATGAAGCAAGGGACACCCAGATGATGAAGTACTTGGAACGAGTCTGCGCGAGCACGGTAGGCTTCCGGCGCTTCAGCATTTTTCACATCCCCTGAGGAGAGATGCACACATGGATGCGTTGTCCAGACTCGCGACCCTACTTGACTCATCACTGGGGCACGCCTACATCGAGCACCTTGAAAGTCCCAGCTACGAGAACCCGATGGAGGTACATCAAGTCGCCCCCGAGCCGAGCTGGATGGACAAGTATATCCGGTACATCACTAACGGCACCCTACCAGAAGACCGCACAGAAGCCACCCTCGTTAGGAAGAAAGCCTCTTGGTTCATCCTGATGAAGGGCCAACTCTACCGTTGATCTTACTCCTACTCGCTCTTGAGATGCCTCAAGCCCGCCGAGGCGGCCTTTGTGCTCCAAGAAATACATGAAGGCCTCTACGGGAACCACGTGGGAGGGAGAACACTGGCTTACAAAGCTCTCCGCCAGGGATACTTTGGGAGACCATGAGGGAAGATGCAGTCAACTTCGTCAAAATGTGTGACAAGTGCCAGCGCCACGCCAACATACAGCATCAGCCGGCAGCACCGATCTCCCAGCTCTCAGCTCCTTGGCCCTTTACCCAGTGGCGAATGGACATCTTGGGACCATTCCCCCCAGCATCAGGGCAACGAAAGTTCCTGCTAGTGGCGATCGACTACTTCACCATGTGGGTCAACGCAGAGCCGCTAGCTCGGATTGCGGAAGCCAATGTTCACCAGTTCTTTTGGAAGTCAATCATCTGCCGCTTCGGGCTCCCCCGTTGCATCATCACCAATAATGGGCAATAGTTCGACAATCGCGAGTTCGAAGGATTATGCGCATCCCACAGCATCCAACACCGGTTCACGTCGGTAGCTCACCCCCAAATAAACGGGAAAGCCGAGGTGACCAACCGGACCATCCTCCAAGGGCTCCGGACTAGACTGGACCAAGCTAAGGGCATGTGGGTAGAAGAGCTCCCGAGCGTCCTGTGGGCCTACCACACAACGCCCAGGACGGCGACCAATGAAAAGCCCTTCAGCCTCGTCTTCGGTACCGAAGCAGTCATCCCCGTCGAGCTCGGCGTGCCTACGTTGCGGGTGCAGCAGTACGATGAAGCACGGAACTCGGCACACCTCCTGCTCTATCTAGATCTTCTTGAAGAAGCAAGGGACAAAGCCCACCTATGGATGGTGGCCTACCAACAAAGAGTGGCCCAGTACTACAACGCCCGCGTCCGGACAAAAGCTTTCAAGCCCGGAGACCTGGTGCTATGGCGGGCGGAGGCGTCCCAGCCTAGGAAGTGCGGCAAGCTCTCCCCGAACTAGGAGGGCCCCTACAAAGTAGCTGAAGCCCTCTCGCAAGGGGCCTATTACCTTGAGGATCTCAATGGTGTCAGGTTTCCCAAGACATGGAATGCCTGCAACTTGCGAAAATACTATCAATGATGTAAGGTTTCCCAACAATGAATAACAATGGTTTTTTTCGTGCAAGTGTCTATTTGTCTTGCAGGAGAATGCCAACAGCATCCCTAAGCCCAGCTCCATGACATCGAAGGAACCAAGGGGCCATGCTGTTCCCGATCGACGATGCCCTCGAGCCCAGCTCCAGGATGTCAAAGGATCATCGAGCCACGTAGCTCCCCGACTCCCGGCATCCTCGAGCCCAACTCCAGGATGTCAGAAGAAACTCGAGCCATGCAGCTCCCCAACTCCAACCATCCCCGAGCCCAGCTCCAGGATAGCAAAGGATCATCGAGCCACGTAGCTCCCCGACTCCCAGCATCCCCGAGCCCAGCTCCAAGACGTTAGAGGAAATTCAAGCCATGCAGCTCCCTAACTCTAAGCATCCCCGAGCCCAGCTCCAGGATGTCAAAGAATCATCGAGCCACGTAGCTCCCCGACTCCCGGCGTCCCCGAGCCCAGCTCCAGGACGTCAGAGGAAATTCAAGCCATGCAGCTCCCTAACTCCAAGCATCCCCGAGCCCAGCTCCAGGATGTCGGAGAATCTCCGAGCCAAGCAGCTCTCTATCTCAAACATCTCCGAGCCCAGCTCCAAGACGCCAAGAGATCATGGGGCCACGTAGCTCCCATCAATGCCTCGAGCCTAGCTCCAAGGTGCCAAAGACCTAAGCCAAGATCTCAGGCAACCCCTGGGCCCGAGCCTAGCTCCACGTCCAGGAAGGCCTCGAGCCTAGCTCCAAGGCAATCAAGACCAGTAACCCCCCTTCTCTGATCTCCCCACTCGAAAAGAAGATGAGAGGGGAAGGAAAGAAAGAGAATAAAGGGGGAAGCCTGGCAGCCCCCTTCTCTGATCTCCCCACTCGAAAAGAAGACGAGAGGGGAAGGAAAGAAAGAGAACAAAGTGGGGGTACAACCAGCATCCTTTCCTCTAATCTTCCCACTAAAAAAAAAAAGGAGAGAACAAGAGGAGAATACAACATCATCGAAGTTACAACCATCCACGTCCCCGAGCCCAGCTCCAGGATGCTAGCTCAAGATCGGAGCTCGGATCTCCGGCCTAGAGACCGCCGAGCTTAGCAGGTCTCAGGTACCCTCTCTGATCTCCCCATATATTAAAAAGAAAGACAAAAGAGAAAAGGAAGTGAAGGAGGGGAGGAGCCAGATGAGAAAAATAGTTGCAAGAAAATTTGCATTACATTGATTAAGTGTTAACTACAAGTATCCTATAGGCCCCCGACATGCTAAGTGACCCTGCTAAATACAGAAGAAGAAGCAAAAAGCGACTACCTGCTAGCCGGGTCATCAGGCCGGGAGTCTCCATCAGCACGGGCTTCTGGCCGCGCGGCTTCAGGCTTAGTTGGTGCAGCCTCCTCAACGCCCGCCTCCTGGTCTGAAGTGCCAAGATAGTTAAGGTGGCTGCGACCCTCGACCGAGACGAACTCCTTGACCAGGCAGTGCAGGTACATGAAGCCTTTGAAGAAGGAGTCCGACGCCGTCTGCTGGATCTCGGTGAGGAACTCCTCCAAGGTTCTGTACCTTTCCACCCCCTCCCTAGCTTCCTTCTTTGCTGTAGTCGCCTCGTGCTTGGCATCTGCGACCGAATTGGTCGCCTCGTCTGCTGCCCTCTGAGCCATGACGGACTTCTCCTCCTCTGCCATCAGTCGGGCTTGGAGGGACTAGGCAGTCCTCTTCTGTCGAGCCGCCTCGGCGATGACCATGCCCAACCTCTGCTCGGAGTCGACTAGCTCCCCAGTCTTCTTCCTCGAATCCTCCTGCTCATGGTCGAGATTCTCTTGGAGCTCCTTCGCTCGCCCCTCAGAATCGACGAGCTGCTTCTCGAGGTCCTTGACCTGTTGGCCAAGCACCCCTTCGGAGTTAGCCCTCCTCTCCATATCGGCCTTCAACGACGTGATCTTAGCCGCCTGCTGCTGCACAGCTTGCTCCCAGTTTCGATAGCAGCTCCTGATGAAGAGGGCCTCGACACCCATCTGCATTACATGGAAAGTCAAAAAAAAAGAAGAAAAAGAAGAGAGAGAGGACGAAGTTGCTTACCGTGTAGAGATGGGGAAAAATACTATTGATCAAGTCTCCGACCGGCAGCCCATCCATCTCCTCCTGGTCACATTGCTGATGGAGAAGTCCATCATGCGATAGGCCAGGGCGCGGTTGTCGACCAAGGAGCTCTCCGACCCCAGGTTGAACAGGAGGCGATGCCTCGCCTCGTCCCTCCTGCTCTCCCGAGGGGCAGATGCACCCGCCCCTCCAGTGGCAGGACCCCTAAGAACCAGTCGAGGATCCGACACTGTCGTGATCAAAATCCCCATCGCCAGAGGATCTCTAGGGCAGAACTCTCCTCCCTCAACTTCGGCCATCTCCGAACCCAGAGGGCAGGGCGGAGCAGCAGCAGCAACAGCATCGGCCCGGACGGCCGTTGCGGGCTCCAAGGCATGGAGTTCCGCCTGTGGCTCTACCCGTCGCACAGGGGCTCCCACAACCTCCTTTCCTTTCGAGGCAGTCGGCACGGCAGGAGCAGACATCGTCACTCCCTCAATTCGGGCGCGCCTCGAAGGGGGCTCGGCAACCACCCCAAAGGGCGGCCTCTTCTTGGAGACCGGCGATGGCTCGCCCTCTGGAAGGATCAACCCTGCACACAGGAGCTTGGAGAGTCAACCTAAAATGGAGGAAAGGGAAGATGCATATGGAAGAAAGAGCTGAACCTACTTGGCCCCGCCGATGAGTCGACCCTGGCATCAAGAAGGTTCTACTCTGATAGCAGGACCTCCAAAGAGGGGATCTGAGTGGTGCGAAGCTGATCGTAGTCGTCCTGATCGGCTGCTTCGATCGTGGAGATCCGGTTTGGGGACCAGTCTGGCTCGCTCCAGGCCCAATCGACCCCCTCGATGTCTGCAAATAAGAACTTGCTCTTCCATCCCTTGATGGAACAGGGAAGTTCAAACTTGATCCCCTTTGGGCGAGAAGACAGAGACTACCACCCATCCTCGATCGGGTGGCGTTTCAAGATGAAGAACGCCTTGAACAGGGAGAATCGGGCGACGAACCTGTGAACATGACAGAGTATAAGGAAGGAGAAGATGACCCTAATGGCATTTGGGACCAACTGGGCGGGGACTAGATGATAGTTGTTCAGAATAGACAAGAAGAAAGGATGAAAGGGGAATCGGAGACCCCCGAAGAAGGTCCCCTCATAGAAGGCGAGATGCCCCGGGCCACTGGAAGTGACCCGCTCCCCAGGTCGGGGGACCATGAGTCGGACAAAAGCCGGGATCCCATAGGCATCCCGGATGGCCTCTAGCTCCGCGGCAGAAATCGTCGAAGCGACCCCGTCCGGACCTGTTGACCGGACAGACTTAGGTGCTGGTTCAAGCAAAAGAGGGGAACATGTAGGAAGGGAAGGAATGACTTCTAGCACCCTAACGGACACAGATGGGGCAGGAAGGGCTGGTCTCATGCTGATCCTAAACTGCTCCCCCTCCGACTCCTCGTCGGAGGAGGAAAGCACCACCCTTCGGGTAAAAGACTCGGGACGGGACATGCTGAAATGAGAAGGAAGAAGCCTACCCCTAGAGAAGGAAAGAACGGATGCAGGTCACGGAAGAAGGGAGGTCTGGACACTACAACGAGCGTGAAGGATTTGAAAGAAAGGGAATTTTAGGTGAGAAATTTTTTTTCTTTTCACTTCGAACGACCCCATCAAATCCGTGCTGTTGTGACCCCCTCACCAACGGATCTGCACCACGTGCTGTCCATCGAGAAAAAAAAAGTCCCAACCGCTCAGAATTCTATGACAGCATTAACTACTCCTCGGATGTGGCCACGCGGCACCCCCGCACTGGCCGACGGGGCCGTCCCTCAAAGCACTAGCGACCGCGGCCATCACTGTGCTGGATTTCCCCCTCTCCATGTCAGCATTGCTGTTACTCCCTTCACCCTGAGCACCGCGCACTAACGAGCCTCGGGAGTGGAGGGCAAATGATGTGGCGAGACCGTTGACGTGGATAGCTGACGGGCGCCACATTGAGGGACGCTGCCATGGAAGATGCCACATCGACTCTCCAGCTCGGATCCCACTACCGAGCTAGGCTGAGCTCCCTCAGGACAGCACGTCGAGCTCAGTCCTCTACCGGGTCGAGCTCATGAGCTCGACGCCAAGGTTGGAGCCATTCTCCACCCTCCGGAGCGAGACCCTCGGAGCTTAGTGCCCTGTGGTTGAGGTCGAGCCAAGAGCTCACCCGTCGATGTGGAACCTCTCCGAGCACGCGCCCTCTGGACCGAGTCTGCCATCCGCCCTCCAGAGCAAGACCCTCGGAGGTTAGTGCCCTGCGGCCGAGGTCGAGCCAAGAGCTCTCTCATCGATGTGGAGCCTCTCCGAGCGCGCGCCCTCTGGACCGGGTCCATCCTCCGTGATGTGGAACAAGGGGGTTAGGGCTAAGGATGCTGGGATGGATGCTTATGATGCAAGGAATTTTTTTTTTTAGGGTTGATGATTTTTTTGTTATGTTTCTTGTTGTTCTTCTTTATTGTTTAGGGTTTCGATTCTCGATCACAAGCAAAGATAAGAAATATGAAGAACAGTAATGGAAGCTTATGCTAGCAGTTCAAAGCCCTAAAAGTAAGAACGAGAACATGACCTCGGGATTAAGAAACCCCGGTAGGACTAGCTCGACCTACAATATCTACTTAGGAGATAAAGAGAAGGCAAACCTCAAACTTCTGAAGTGCCCGGTGCAGAGATCGCTCAACTCGGCGGATGCGGCCTGGATGCCCGAGCAGTCAAACCCGTGGGAGCTATGGCTTTGGGTCTGGAGGTCGCGATGGCAGAGCTGACTGTCTCCAATGCTCGAGATGCCAGGGAGGACCTGTAGGCAAACAAAAGAAAGGTCAGTGGAATGTGGAGATGTACGGAAAGGAATTGAACTGGAGTTGGGAAGGGGCTTCGAGCCCGGTGTCTGGCTGGATTCTGAAGTCGAAGTTGGAGATAACTTGGGGCCTCGCACCCCGCGACGTCCCGGAGGACGAAGGAATGTGGCCTCACACCACGCGACGTCCTGGAGGATGAAGGATTCGCGACGCCCTGGGGCGACGGACAGGTGGCCTCACACCACTCGGCGTCCCTGGGGACGAAGGCAATTCCACTCGAACCTAGCCTAAGAGACAATGGTTGGAGGGTGGAAGAAACTCAAACTTTCATGAATCACTCAATCACTCAAATTTTCATTCATTCATTCATTCATTACTTCTACAAGGAAGGGATTGGGTCCTTTAAATAGGCACCCAAGGCCCTTTTGAAATTCAAAATACAAGACTCATGGTGGCGCCAAAAATTTTCCACATCCCCATCTCTTTGGCCGACCAAATATTTGGAGTTGGGCATGGCATGAGCAAAGGCTTGGAGAGGAGGATTGGTCCCTTGACTTCCTTCCTTAGCATGCTTATTTTGGGAAGAATGAGTGGGACATGGCTTGCTTGGAGGGATGTGTTCCCTTGGGCTCTTCACGCCATCTTCTAGGATTGATTCTTGGCCAACCAAGGGAGAACTCCATAGGGCATTGCATGGTTGAGGGCTTGAAGAGGGGAGTGTGTCTTTTGACCTTCCTTCCTTGCAAGATCACTTTGGGAAGAAAACTTGGGAGGAGGCTTGCTTTGAGGCTTGGTTCCTTCAAGGATCTTCAACGCCCTCTTTAGATGGAACAAGGCATGATGTGGGGGAGGGAAGAGGGGGATGTTGTCCAAGGCATGTGGAAAGCAAGAGGATACCACTTTGTTTCCCTTCTTGGATGCCCAAGTGGCAGCTGATGTGGCACCACGTAGGTAGCTGAGGTGGCACCTGAGTTGGTATTATCCTAAGTAGAAGGGGTGGGTTGGCCCACCAGAACTTGAGTTGGTGAAGAAAACCAGAGTGACTTCAATTGGGCTTGGGCCCAGTCCAAACTCAGACTCGAACAAATACAGGACTCAAGACCTAACTTGACCCAAATTGGTCAAGGTATAGGATTAAACAACTTTGACAAGAAATTATAACAATGTTTTTGGGCTCAATGCCTTATTACAGGACTCATAGAAAGGGGAACCCTAATCTGAGATCCACAGAGGGTTGAGGAGCCTCTGTCGGATCCTGGTGCCCACACCAGTTCTCCCAGGGTGGGAGGAACTCGACCCTGTCGAGTAAGGGTTAACTTGGCTCTGATACCAGAAATGATGTGGAACAAGGGGGTTAGGGCTAGGGATGTTGGGATGGATGCTTATGATGCAAGGAATTTTTTTTTTTAGGGTTGATGATTTTTTTGTTATGTTTCTTGTTGTTCTTCTTCATTGTTTAGGGTTTCGATTTCCAATCACAAGCAAAGATAAGAAATATGAAGAGCAGTAATGGAAGCTTACGCTAGTAGTTCAAAGCCCTAAAAGTAAGAACGAGAACAGGACCTCGGGATTAAGAAACCTCGGTAGGACTAGCTCGACCTACAATATCTACTTAGGAGATAAAGAGAAGGCAAACCTCAAACTTCTGAAGCGCCCGGTGCAGAGATCGCTCAACTCGGCGGATGCGGCCTGGATGCCCGAGCAGTCGAACCCGTGGAAGCTCTGGCTTTGGGTCTAGAGGTCACGATGGCAAAGCTGACTGTCTCCAATGCTCGAGATGCCAGGGAGGACCTATAGGCAAACAAAAGAAAGGTCAGTGGAATGTGGAGATGTTCGGAAAGGAATTGAACTGGAGTTGGGAAGGGGCTTCGAGCCCGGTGTCTGGCTGGATTTCGAAGTCGAAGTTGGAGATAACTTAGGGCCTCGCACCCCGCAACATCTCGAAGGACGAAGGAATGTGGCCTTACACCATGCGATGTCCTGGAGGACGAAGGATTCGCGACGCCCTGGGGCGACGGACAGGTGGCCTCACACCACTCGACGTCCCTGTGGACGAAGGCAATTCCACTCGAACCTAGCCTAAGAGACAATGGTTGGAAGGTGGAAGAAACTCAAACTTTCATGAATCACTCAATCACTCAATTTTTCATTCATTCATTCATTCATTACTTCTACAAGGGAGGGATTGGGTCCTTTAAATAGGCACCCAAGACCCTTTTGAAATTCAAAATACAAGACTCATGGTGGTGCCAAAAATTTTCCACATCCCCATCTCTTTGGCCGACCAAATATTTGGAGTTGGGCGTGGCATGAGCAAAGGCTTGGAGAGGGGGATTGGTCCCTTGACTTCCTTCCTTAGCATGCTTATTTTGGGAAGAAGGAGTGGGGCATGGCTTGCTTGGAGGGATGTGTTTCTTGGGCTCTTCACGCCATCTTCTAGGATTGATTCTTGGCTGACCAAGGGAGAACTCCATGGGGGGTTGCATGGTTGAGGGCTTGAAGAGAGGAGTGTGTCTTTTGACCTTCCTTCCTTGCAAGATCACTTTGGAAAGAAAACTTGGGAGGAGGCTTGCTTTGAGGCTTGGTTCCTTCAAGGATCTTCAACGCCCTCTTTAGATGGAACACGGCGTGATGTGGGGGAGGGAAGAGGGAAATGTTGTCCAAGGCATGTGGAAAGCAAGAGGATGCCACTTTGTTTCCCTTCTTGGATGCCCAAGTGGCAGCTGATGCGGCGTCATGTAGGTAGCTGAGGTGGCACCTGAGTTGGCATTATCCCAAGTTGAAGGGGTGGGTTGGCCCACCAGAACTTGAGTTGGTGAAGAAAACCAGAGTGACTTCAATTGGGCTTGGGCCCAGTCCAAACTCAGACTCGAACAAATACAGGACTCAAGACCTAACTTGACCCAAATTGGTCAAGGTACAGGATTAAACAACTTTGACAAGAAATTATAATAATGTTTTTGGGCTCAATGCCTTATTACAGGACTCATAGAAAGGGGAACCCTAATCTGAGATCCATAGAGGGTTGAGGAGCCTCTGTCGGATCCTGGTGCCCACACCACTCCGCCCTCCAGAGCGAGACCCTCAGAGGCTAGTGCCCTGCGGTTGAGATCGAGCCAAGAGCTCGCCCGTCGATGTGGAGCCTCTCCGAGCGTGCACCCTCTGGACCGGGTCCGTCCTCCGCACTCCAGAGCGAGACCCTCGGAGGCTAAAGCCATGCGATCGAGGTCGAGCCAAGAGCTCGCTCGTCGATGTGGAGCCTCTCTGAGCGCGCGCCCTCTGACCGGGCCCGCACTCTTCCCTCCTCCACCAAGGTGACCGCGTGAGCTCGGAGCGCCCAGACCGGAGCAGACCCTGCCGTCTCAGGACACCGGCGAGCCACCCGAGGACCACGAAACGGTGCCCCCCATGCCACCATAACTACCTGTCCAGCCGTACTTCCAGGGATCGGACAGCCAGAGAGCATGCACCCCTAGGGTAGCGGCCCTTGAATCGAGGCCCTGCCAAGCTTCCCGAAATGGAGCGACCTGAGAGGATGTCAGAAGGAATGAAAGTTTTCCCTACCACCTGTTAGGAAAGGTGTCCTGTCCACGGCACCGAACCCTGCCGCACGCGCTTGCCAACCCAGCGAGGATCCCGAGGCAGACTCCCAACGATTGATTTTTAACTATAAAGAACAGCCGGCACCCCCAAAAAAATGGGAGGTAACACACCAGTAACACAGGAACAACAATCCACCACAAACACAAAGCGCAAGCTCGACCAAGAGGGCGAAGCATCACCACCAACACCACGATTGAGGGAAAACCACCAGGAAACAAGGAGAAGCGGAGGAATAGGGAACCTCTCTGTCCCCGCTATCACTCTTCCCCTGTTGCGTTTCTCCTTCACCAACACATCTTCCACTCCTCCTAGTACGGAGTCCATCAAGAGGGCCCGACCAGGAGGATCTGTTTTCCTAGATCGTCACTGACTTGATTGTCGAAGTGCCCCACCCGGAAACCCTGGCCCGGGTCACTAACCCCTGTTTCGCAGGTCCGACAGGCAGCGACAGGAGCACACTCCGGTGCTGGCAGCAGCTACGGGCCATGACGATCTTGGCGGCAACAATATGTTATCTTTTGTATTACATAATTATCGTTTAGATATGGATGCTTCTTTAAGTCAAAGGAGGAACCAGGGGAAGAAGCATCAATAGAATGCAGAGGAAGATGCTATATTAATTGGATGTCTGCTTGATTTGAAGAATGATCCTATGTGGAGGGGAGGTGGCAATTTCAAGATCGGGTTCTTACCTCAATTGTAGAAGATGATGGCAAACAAGATTCCTAATTGTAGCATCAAGGCTCATCCACACATCCAATCAAGGTTCAAGTTGTTGAAACAATAATATAGTGATATTTATGATATGTTGAATATATCAGGATTTGGATAGGATGATACAAAAAAATATATTATTTGTGATCAAGATGTATGGGACAACTGGATCAAGGTAAATGCACAACATATTAATTATTTCTTCATTGTTATTTAATTTTTTCTGCTTCATATGTAGTTTACTCAATTTATATTGGTTCATTATGGTAGAGTCATCCTCAAGCATCTGGTCTTCGGAACAAGCCATTTTTATACTTAGAGGAACTTTCAATCATATTTGGAAAAGATCGTGCAACAGGTCAGAGGGCTGAAGATCCTACAGATGCAGTGAATGAAATCCTTACAGAGGGATTGAATAGTGAAGAGGAGGTCTAGTTTGTAGATCCTACCGAATTTGAGAGTTACAACTCCATTCCCCGAACTCCTACCGGTTATGTTCAACAAAGTGTTTCTTTATCAAGGTCAAGAAAAAGGAAGGCTTCTAATGAGGAAGATGCTGCTCTTACAAGTACTTTGATTAAAACTATAAACAATTTTGAAGTAATGTGTGAAAGTTCAAATAAACGTATTGATAAGTTGACAGATTGTTTCCAGTTTCTTGCAAATGATGAAGAGATGAAGAAGAAGGTTTATGAGGCAATAGCGGAGATTGAAGATTTGGGATTGCATGAGTCATTGATGATTAAAGCTGGATTGATAATTGCTCGTGATAGTGCAAGTCTGACTTACTTTTTTTCACCATCTCAAAGGTTGAGAAAATATCATATATTGGATGTCCTTGGTTTAAGTCATAATTATGACATTTTATGTTGCCAGTTGTGATTGTTTTGGATGCTATCGTTGTTTGGTTATTTGAGAGACGATATTCATATTAAAGTACTGTTTAGATTATTAATGAATTATTTATATTATGTTACTGTTCAATTTTTATTAGATTGTATGTCATAAATATTTATGATGTATGTTACTATTGTATCATGATTGGTAGAATTGAGACATATTTTAATTTATGATCACATAATATGGAAAAGATCGAACTGTTATATTAAAAAGATCCACTTTCTTAATTTGAGGATTGCCAGTGTTGAAGTGTTGTCATATATAAATATAGGTTGTTTCGGATCAAACATGTAATAATATATGGATTTTAATAAATTTGACTTAAGAATATTTTGGAAATTTGAGCTTAGATTACTGATAATCTATTTGTTATACCAACTACAGTAATCAATCTTACTGATAGATTATCAGTGTATACCAAACACAGTAATCGGCATTACTGGCAATCTATCTGGTGGTAATCTATCTTGCAGGTAATCCATATTACCATTCAAGATTTCCTGGCGATCCACCAAATGCAACCTATGTTATTAATGATAATTTTAAATTTAAATTCATTACATTAGACCTGTATATAGTTGCAACCAATTCAATTTCAATTGAATGCCCAACATTATCTCACTTATACATATTAATTGAGGGGTGTAACTCTTGATGAAGAAAGGATATTTACCAAGAAATTATCTATGTAATAAACATATTACAAACATCATGTTAGGTTTGGTTAACAACTTATATGTTTATTAAACAACTTAAATAGATTGAATCAGGTTATATGTTTACCTAGTTATTAACCATGCCAGGTGTGGATGCAAATTGTGATATGTTTAATAGATAGGTTGGATTCAGATTTATTATTATTATTATTTACCCGATCCGCATCTAACCCAATCCAAATGCCACCCTGGGCGCCATCATGCGGTTAACTCACGGTCGGTGATAGGAACCTGAAGTTCATCTTCCGCAGAGCCAGGCGTGTTTGCGATTCGTGCCTCCCTCTTCCTCCGATCGCTACCTCCGACGAACAATTCGATCCGATCCGAGATGTCTCCCCCTCCGTCGAAGGTGATCACGTCGGCCGCCGGCATGCTGCGGGGACGGATGAGGGCAGCGTTGCGCACGAGGGGTGGCGACGGTGGCGAGGGGGCGGGGCGGTGGACGAGCCCGGGGACGCAGGAGCGGCCGAACGGGTACCTCCTCAATCGGACGCCACCGCCGCCGGGAGAGTCGCGGAAGTGGGAGGACTGGGAGCTCCCCTGCTACATCACCTCCTTCCTCACGATCGTCATCCTTGGCGTCGGTCTCAACGCCAAGCCTGATCTCACCCTCGAGACCTGGGCCCACCAGAAGGCCCTCGAGCGTCTCCAGCAGCAGCAGCAGGTCGCCTCCGATGAGTAGTCGCTCCCGTATCGTCTCTCTCGCTTGGTCCCTGGTAAAAGTTTCGCCTTCCGTCTCCTTTTTCTCTTTCTTTTGTGATGATGGGAGCAGTGGGAATTTAGGGTTAATAAGATCAACGGTTGTGGAATTTGGTTGTGGGATTCGGATGGAATCCTAAACTCTGTACTTTTTGACAAAATTGTGCTTTTTCTTTTTTCAGAATTTAAGATCTTTAAATCTGTCTCTGATTTTAGGGTTTAAAAATGGATGAATTTGATGGTTGTTTTTGGATACCTGGATGATGCTTTATACTGCCAAGGATTTTAGAAACATCTTGCAATTTTATCAAATTATATATTATGATTTTGGCACTAATTTTATGCTGTTCTATTTATCTGGGTGTATTGAGTGTGAGCTTTAGCGTAATGTTAAGGTTGCGCAATTGTGACCTAGAGGTCATGCTTTCAAAACACGGAAAGCCGGGCTGCCTTTTCCTATTTGTCTTGGTGTATTGCAATTAGATAGTGTAAAAGTATCACTTTAGAACATACCAAATGGATTTGTTGTTTGTGGCTTTGGTTTTATTGAGAGGATGGTTTTAGTGAGAGGAGTAGGGAGGACCATTTCTTCATGTTCCTTTACTATATTTCACTTTAAGGGTCATTTGCTTAAAGAAGACTGGTTCTAATGTTCGGTGCTGCTGGTTTGCACACTTCGTGCATGTTTGTTTAGATTCTCGAGGCTTTTAATTGTTTCGTGCATTCTTTGAATCCTCACGGTAGCTATTTGAACTACTTTAATATGAGTTTAAGCTGGTTTTGGATCCTTGTTCTTTTTTATTTTTGGATATTTGAAATGTCCAAGATCTTAATTCTCATTTTTGGCATGCTTGCTAGTGCATTGTTTAATTTTTTTAAAAAAGACTATTATGGGGTCTACGCATCTTATTCCTTAAAAATAAAAAAAGAAAAAAGCTCAAGACTCATGGGTGAGGCTAATAGGCAAATGCATTTTGTAGAGAGGCTTGTGCAAGATGCATGCCTTGTTCTTATTTTAAGCCCTTATTCTAGGAGCATGCACATTAGCCATGATTATATCCCTATATAGCACAATGGATTATCCTGGATATACTTTTGCATGATGTTGTATGTAAATTCAAATGCCAAACTCATGGATGAGAGGGTATTTCACCCACACGGTATAAATTTTCCCTAAACATTGTGGTAATATTGGACCACAGTAGATTATCCTTTGATGCATCTCTCTCGTTCTTTGCTCATTTGGAGCATCTGATTTAGATCCTTACCAATATCTTATAAAGTTTTCAAGTTCAATCAAAATACATGCCAATTATGTTATTCTTGTTTTTGGTTGGGACTTGGGAGACCTCTTTTGTCATTTCTTTTAGATATGTTGATAGTGAACTTCAGATATTTGATTCATCATATAATTAATTCATTAAACCTGATACAAGTTGAGATACTCGTCAAGAGGTTCGACAACCTTCCTTCCAGTAGTAGATATTTTCAATGGTCCGTCCTAGTTGCTAGAAATTCCTAGCATCATCTGCTTGTAATGTTTTATCGTTTTATCATACTTACGGTAATACAACCAGTTGGTCTCAAGTACTAGACACTTCATTAGTTCACTATGAGTTATTTCTCCAATTCACATGAGCAATAGCTTGTGTTACCAACATAATTAACCTTGATTTATTTTTTCAATGCAGCATTTCTTTGGATAAAATCTGAATACATCCATTTCCATATTTGAGTTAGATCGGATTCGAATAGAAATTCTGATATCTGATCGGATTCATATATGAATTTGAATATCTACTTGTCAATCTTGTTGGATCTGGATCCGATTGGATTTTAAAGATTTTTCATATTTGGATGTGGTTATCCAGCAAAAAAATCTAAAGTAAACTGTGTCACCCAGGATTCAAACCACCAGCATTTAGCCTGCACTTCTGTTAAGTATTTTATTCTACTTATTCATATGTATTCAAGTCATTAATAATCATTTATTGTACATTGTGATATTGTGATCTTTATTTTTCATAAAAAAAGTAAATCCTTTTTCTTTTTATTAAAAATGAAAGATGAATATACTTTTATTTATTCTTTATGATATTTTCAAAACTTTTATATTAATATATTTAAAAATATAATAACTTCTATGTATTTCTATATTTAGATATATTTTTTCTTACAAGCCCTCCAAAAATAGAAAATTCATGATTATTTTTTACTTATGCCATAATTAAATAATAATAATGGTATTTGATGCAAAAAATATTATATAGTTTATATTATATTTTTTATTTTAAATATTTTTTATTTTAAATATTTTTTATTTTAATATTTAATACAAATTCAGTCAGGCTAGTGACTTAGATCCTTGACCAAGTTAGTCTCCATGTGGGTTTAATAACCATGCCATGGATCCTTTGTTACTTGTTTGTTGCATGCAATCTAATGAATTCTATCCTTGTTCTTTATGATTATATAGTTAATGTTATTTTTCGTCATTGAATTTAACTAAAATTGTTAGATCTGAATAATATCCAACTTATGTTTGTATTGGGATAGAATATATGAATATGACTATTATCTGACTTGTATCTATATCAGTTCAGAACAAATATAGATATACTTAATATCTTATTTGTGTTTGTATCTGTTTGGAACAGATATGAATACTAATATAGATATACTAGTATTCGATTCCTATCCAATTCATTTCCAGTACCATATGCTGCTCCTTGGTGCTTTGGCCCAAGCCTGGATGTTGCTTTTATTTTTTTGAAATTCCCCTTAATTTGCTACTGTCAAGTATCACTTATACTGTAATGAATCCTGCTGCTGTGGCTCCTTTTGGTATCATCTTAGCTCTCCTCAGGGAATCACCAGTTGCATATATGTATTTCATGTTGATGTTGATCGGTTGAGTTTGTTATTTGCAGTTTGTGACTGATCATTTTGGACATTTTTTCCTGAATAATTCACTTATCGTTGAGGAATTAGCTTTCTTTTGCTTGAACCTTTTTTTAACGTGGTCATTTTGCTACATGTTTTGTCCTTCATCAATGTTGTCAGATCTAATGCATACTTTACTAACAATCTTTCTCGTGGCAGACTGTAGGTTTTCATTTCGAGAGTGAGGGTAGCAGCCTATTTTGTTATATGTAGTTCTAAGTATTTAGTGCATCATTTTTATGAGTGTGAATGTTTAATCAATACTATGGAATTTGATCTTGGTATTTTGCACAAACTTGTAATTGTGGTTTCTTACTCCCAAGGTGTCTGCCTTTTGCAGCTATACACATACGCATATATGATTTATTGAAGCTTACTTTGTGTTAGTTCACTTATTTATTCATGCATATATGATTAATGGAAACAGAAGGATACCAAGGTTATATTACCTAGCATGGTGGGAAGAAAGGTCATTTTGGAAGATACATGCATCCCATTCTTATGTTAGGCATTTCTGCTTCAACCAATTGCTTCAGAATCTAACAATTAATTTATACAAGTAGTTTGAAAAACTGTTTCTCCATCAGGATTGGATGTGATTTCTCAGTGTTATGGCAATCATAATAAAAGGAAAGTTTGTTTTGTTGGTTGTGATGATAACATTCAATTGAGAGTTCCTGTAAAACAATGGGTGAAGGTCTTATATTGTATGTGTAGAAGTGGTAACATGCTAGTTGAAAATGCACTTCAAACACTATGTTGGAAAGTTATACATGGAGTGTCTTTTCTCTGTCGCTTGGCCTTGAGCAACTATCATCAATAAGAAAGCACAAGAAAAACACATGAAGTATGGGATATCCCATCAACAGCATGATGGTTTAGCAAGGAAACTGAGACCATTTGATGCATGTCATGCAGTTCTCGTGCATTTGAATGGTATTTCCATGTTCCTCTTCATTTTGTGGAAGTGGATGTACTGCAGATGAATTCTGTGCTTGACCAATATATAGCATGCTTCATAACTTGATGTGGTGAGGTTCTTTTTTTCTAGTGCAAAGTTACTTTGGTTATCTTGCATCCTTGGACTCTTCATGAGATCATCATAAGGCGCAAACACCTCAGCGATGGTTCTTGAAAATCTGCAGGAAGAAGGCATACAGTATCTTGTTTCATACTATATAATTAAATATCAGAACTCTAGAATCTCCATGATTGATGCTCGTAGAACACAAAGAAGGCTGCATAAAGCTGACACATGATGAGAAGGCTTGCTGGATATTGTTTTGAAAATAGCTTAAATGCTCAACTTCCAGAGAGGCTTTGAACTTCACATTTATCAATTTAACTTTCATTCAATTACCTTCGGAATGGAATTCTTGTGATGCATTCCATTGGGTAGAGCAGAGTTGCTTCGCTGATATCTTCTGAGGTTTTTTAATGAGGTCAAGTATATGAAAATAAGTATTCTTAAATGAGAACATGTCGGGATCAAGTTTATTCTTTCCATCACCATTAAGCATCGGTAGAATAGTAATAATCAATGTTAAAAAAAGTGTGCCTAGTTTTATATCTAGAAATTAAAGTATATGGATTTCTAAATCCTATCGTCATTTTCTGTTGCAATGGTGCAAATTAAGATTTTGTATCATTGGATCAGAGGAATTTAAGAGGGTTTTTGGGGATGTAAAAATCTCTGCCCTTATAATAAGCACAGGATTTGGATGGGTCACATACCATGCATGTTAGAGCCATGAAGGCTTGTCTTTGAAAAGGGGCAAGGACAGTTTAATAATAATGTTGGAGTCAAACTCAGGTGGAGTCATCGCATACCAGAGCTTGCAATATGAACAGAGACGATGTATTCTTGAAACATTAAAATCAAGAGATTTTCCCATAGCAAATTGGCATTTCTTATATTGTTTTGGCTTGTTTTTAGATGATTTATGGGAGGATCATTTCTGCATCCCTTCTCTGAGCACTGACTGCTGATTCTTACATGGTTCAAAATCAAGGAAATTGGTTCCTTTTATGGTGATCATGTCTGACATGATAGTTCCATTCTGGTGTTTACCCATGATCACTCTTGGAGTCGATCTGGTATTCATCCTCTTGCTCCGGATGATGCTAGGTTGTCCACCAGCTTACAACTGCATGATGTGGTGGGTGGCTTTTGTAAACGATGCTGCTGGTTATGCACATGCCTGATTGTCCAGAATCTTGCAGCGTGCTGGAAGGGTAATAAGCTGTTGTCATAAAGTTTCTTCTTGTGTTGATTTGATTAACTTAAAGTGCTTTGTTGTAATAAACAGATCTAGCTAGAATAAATCTAGCTGCTGATCTTATTCAGACACCAAACAAAATCATGTCATGTTGTCTTTGCGCCTGCCAAGTTGCCTAATTGCAGATTCTTTTTTCTTCTCTCGCTTCTTTTCTTAACCTTTTGCTTTTTCTTTGCACTGGCTAGGATGTTGCTAAGCTGTTTCTCTTAGATGCATTAAAGTGCAACTTATCAAAAAGTCTCTGGAATGAATTATTTTCTGCCTTTTGGATTTGTGGTTCAATAACTGTAATAGACTTTTTCTGCTGCTATTAGAGCAATGGTAGAAAGGGTCTCTCCATGCAGAATTCATTGTAAGTAAACATACGTTCGGTGTTTCGTCTGCCAACTTCATGCTGTTTGAATAGTCTGAAAAGGGAGAGCATTCAGATGCTGTTTGGATTCTAAAGCCCCATTTCAGACTCGCTAAAGTTGTTTGGCAGGCGGCGGTTATTTTTTTGAAGTTGCAATTTCCGGTTGTAACCATTTAATGGTTGCAACTATTAGTTTATAAGGCATCTTAAAATTTCGATATCATCAGGCTTGCGGGTTGGAGATGTTTATTTCCATTTTTTTATGTTTTTCTCATAATATTATCTCTTTTAAACTGGTCTAGGCTAAATGGAACGATGCGAGCAGCCTTTTTCTTCCAAGAGAAACCATAGGGATGTCATAACCTGTTCAGATCCAGTCTTTCAATTGCAAATTGATTAACCAATGGGGCTTTCCCAGTGGTGGCAACCCTCTATGTAGCTATCAGAGGCTCTGGGTCCGGGTCCTTATCATCCATTTCCAGGTTTTGAGCCTGAGTAGCAATAATTCAGGTCCCCCTCCCTCCTCTCAAATAGATGAACGAAGAGATTGATTATTATTATTGTTATTATTATTATTATTATTTAATTTGGAACACCTTGTATTGGATTCATACAAATTCCGATGATGATAGCACGCTATGTACCATCTGTTGCTGTCTTCTGAATGTGACCAGATAGGTAGATGTCTCTTATATGTTTAAGTTCTCTATGTTGATGATATCTGGAAACAAACCCGCTTGTTTTTTTCAAAAAGAACACCGACCACTGATTCTCATAAAAACCATGTTTTATTGGAATTTTTCTTTTCCGTTGTAGCTTCAACAGTGATGGGTCACCCTGACGTGATGGTTCCATGGAATTGTTACATGGGCTGTTCAGACTTAGAATGCCATCTGGTACGCATTTTTCTTGCTTTGGATCGCGTTAGCTTTCCAACAACTTCATATTTCAATATCCTCTCATTGGTGCTGCTGGTGTGAAATTTGTCCCACCGAATCTTGCTGTCCTTCGAGAAAAAAAATTGTGGCTTTATGTCATAGATCATCATACATTTGTTAGTTGTTTTGGTTTGCTAATGGTATATTTCTTCACATCACCTGTCCCATACTTCTAGGGTGATCAACAAATCTGAACTTTGAATTTTATGCACACCACCACTGGATGGTCAGAGAATATCTTCACATTATTTCTCTTCTCGAGTGATGAACAATTCTAAGCTTTAAAATATATGTAGACCACCACTGGATGGTCAGAGAGTCAAAAGACACAATCTGGAATCAGCAAATGAGCTACAGAGTAACCTAGTTTGGACAAATCTTTTACTTTTATTTGTGCATGTCGGTGCATTCAAGCAGCCTTGTTCTTTCAGTCTATTATCCTCGTATGTGACAAAAGTAATTGCAACGGGAGCGTTTCCTGTGTGGTTGGTGCCATCTTTTCCATGTCTTTCGATCAAATTTTCCTCCGAGCGGGATTGGGTTAGAAACATTAGGCTGAATTATTTGTAGGTCCACTCAGCTGTAGGGCTGGAAATGGGCCGGCCCAAAGTTCATTGGGCCGGCCTAAATATTATATGTTAAAAATTTTGGACCGAATCCAGGCATCCTTTTGGTTCAAAAATTAAATGAACTCTATTTAGCCCCAAGACTAGTCGAATATATTTAAAATTTCGTCCGCAGCCTGAACCAATTTCAAGTTGGCCCGAAGTTTATTGAGCTGGTCCAGTCCAGTTCTAAACAATGGATTTTTGGGCTGGCCCATTTCTAGTCCTACTCATTGGGAAACGAGGTTATGCTCATATATATATATTATATATATATATATATATATATAGGATAGAAGAAGCTAAACTAAGATTAGGATGAGAATGGGATATGAACTTGTATCGCTGATCCAAGCATCGATGAGATCAGAACAGGACTCGAATGCAGATGACCTTTCCAATCCTCAGTGACCTGGCCAATTAAATCATTTTGACACCTCCTATTGTAGATAAACTATGATAAACTATATTCCTCGTCATTCCCTTGAAATGGCGATGTCTGCTTGCAATAATGATGTGATCTTAAGCCAGATAAATCATGATAAAAATGTGTGTCTCATGTCCCTTCCCTTTCCTTTGCTTATTTCCGTGTTCTATCTTGTTTCCTGTTGATCAACTTTCCAAGCCATCCTGATAGATTGACAGACCATTCTCCATGTAGGAATCAGAACAATCATCACCAGGTTCTCACTTGAAAGAGACCAATATTCCCTCCACTTACGCATCATGCTCTTTGTTATACCCGATCAATTTTTTTCTGAACCGGATTAAAGATCCGATCGATCGGTTTAGAGATTCGACTGACCCACTCCACCGAAGGTTCGAACGATCCATTCCATCAGAGATCGATTGATCCACTCCATCAGAGATCCGAGCAATCCACTATTCGAGTCCGACGACCTATTTCATAGCCAGATCCATATTGATCAAAAGGTTCCAGAAGCTCTTTCCAACTAGTACCAGAATTCTGTTACAATAGATTCTACGACATGACTACGTCCTGGTGCCATCTGGCTACCATCCTGATTTTTCTAAGAACAGATCGGACATTTCCAGCCTAGTCCTTAACAGATTCCGGTAACATTTCGCGTCTCTATATAAGATAAATTAGGGGCTTCGAGCGAAAGAGGGGTTTTTACTTTACCAAGTGCTCAACTCTTGCATTATTTCATCCATTTTGTTGTCTTGAACCTTCCACTGACTTAGCCATTGGAGTGTCTTCGTCGGAACATCACCGGTCCATGGGATTTCTTTGCAGAAATCGGGAGATGAGCGCTCCAGCCAAGTCGAGAGAATCCTGTCCGGGAGATTTGATAGCAACACTCTTCAATTGTATATGCTTGTAGATCCTAATTGGTCAGTAAATTAGAAGTGGGAAGTAGCAGGTAGTTTTGGTGTACCAAATAAAGAGGGGCGTTTGTTTCTCAATGTCGCAACTATTTAGAGTAAAAAAATCTTGTGAAGCTTCTTCGGTATTCTCGACAGCATCGACATCATTACTCTCCTAGATCTGGCATCGTAGATTTTCCTTTGTTTGCTTTTAGTGATGCCCTCATCATATTTGATCCTTTTGGTGGGGCTTATTAATCATAGCTTTTCTTTTGACCTATTGTAGCTTTCATTTAATCCTAAAACTGCGCCTAATGGATGCTTGGTCTCTCTTTCTACAGACAAACTTAAGCTTGAGGAGACGGGGGAAAGTGCGTGTATCCGGAATAAACACTTTATGTAAAGGGATTTACTGCCTCCCTTAATTATATTCGTTACCCCACAGCTCTTCATTGTAAATGAGCCTTTTGAGCGTGACATAAAGCCACTCCTAATACCATAGGGATATGACCAGCTGCTCATCTTGATCTACTAGCCTAACATTATATTAAATGTGCGGTTTTTAGAGCCTGGTAGAGATAAAACTTCCTGTTGGCCTAACCATTTTACAACACCACCACAAAGAAAAATAAAAATAGAAGTTACGAAACAAAATCCAGGTTATGAAAAGCTCCTGTAGAAATCAAACTTGCAATAAAAATATTTATAATTACCAAGTGATGAATTAAGGAGCGAATGTTGCTGGTGTAAGAAAAGCATGGTCACGTTGAGGGCACATGTGGGAGCGGTCCCTACCCGGGAGATTATACCTTACACCATGTGCATCACGTGGCGGAACCGCTCTCTCGGGATGGAGTGAACGGTCCGTTTTTCTAGAGCTCAGCAGAGAGCGACAAGTGGGAAGGGCGGATAACACCGACACCTCGATCAGAAGAGAACAACCGTTCGATTTAACTGGAATTCAATAATCATAACCTCGATTCGCTTTTGGCGGACCTTACCGTGCAACGGGGAGATTTTTTTTTTTTTTTTTTTTGATCGAAAAAAAAATTAAAAAAAAAAAGAAAGGATGATAAATCTCGTCCTAACTATCCTTACTACTGGAGTTCCTCTTCATCAAATCATGCTTGATTTGGATTATATATTTTTGTATATCCTTTTTATCATAGATGAGTATATTAGTCTGATTTCATTAGATCGATGAAGTAGTGCGCTCTTCTCTCATCCGGTGATATGTTTCGAGATATCTTGAATTTAATTCAATAATTCATGAAAATCATATTTTAAAATTTATAATCGATGAATAAAAATTATCTGCAGGATCGTGTCTACAAGGATTTTTGGCTAAGTTACCGCCGCCGATGCATATGAAACTAGTTTAATATTTTTTTTAATAAAAAAAAGTTTGTCCGATGTGCTGCCGATGCTTGCGAAACTAGTTTAGATTTTTTTTTTTTATAAAGAAAAAGAGATTTGTCCGATGTTCTGTCTGTTTGCTCTTTTTAGAACGATCTCCAATCATGTACCTAAATAAATAAATAAATAAAATAAAACCTGGATCATCTTCTAATTTAATAAATTATCGGGGCCCATCTCCCTGGCAATATAAAATATCCAGCTCCCTTCAAGCTGGTGGCCGCATTGATGGATAAGAGTCCGTCTTACCGACACGTGGTATATAAGTAATTTTGCTCAAAGTTGTGGAACAAATTTTAGGATGCTAGTACCGAGGGTGCGGTCAAAAGGGTAGATTCCATGCCACGCGAGGTCGCCACCGTCGGGATGTGGACGCGAGCAAAGCAGGAGTACGATTTTGCACCCGTATTTACAGGAAATAACGTTCGAGCCCCTGCTAGTGCTATGCCCCCGAAAAAAGGTAGCAGGTTCTTGTCGTCACCGACACGGCGACCGGCCACATCAAAGGAAAAGTAAAAAAATAAAAAGGTAGGGCTTGCTGCCAGTGGCAACTCTCCAACGTTCGGAGGTGTAACAAATGAACTGGCAAAATCTTTTCGTGATTCTCCATGCCAATTGCCCGGCCCATGAGGACCGTTGCTGAGAAGAACCGGCGTCTTGGACGCAACCCGCACTCATCTGCCAACTTTTTGTACCTATGTAATGGTATAAAGCTTGTATCTTTTGACTCCTCTTAAGGTGGTTATTGAAGATTTCTAAACATTTTTATGAGCTGGTGTCGGATGTGATTATGTTAGATAAGACCGTAAAATAAAAAAAAATAATAATATAAATCTATCTATCTGTATTATTCTAAAATATTAAATAGTGTTATGTAGAACAGTAATACATAATCATAAAATTATGATTTAGGAATTCTTAGAACAATAATTAAATACAAGAATCATAAAGTTGAGTTTTAGGATTTTTGATCGGAGGCGTGTAGAGGCACTGTCCTAAGACGATTCCGGCCTCGTGCAAAATTCACTCCGAGAACTCTGTCCCAAGATACACCGGGTATCCCTCCTGCAGGCACGATGTGAAGGGACTGACAATGGTTTCGCCCGAGTGAAACAAAAAGTAAAATTGGAAAAGGAAAACTTAGAACGTAAGAGAGTTCTAGATCAGGAAAAGAGCAGATTGAGAGGAAGAGAAAGTCCGTAGAGATACTTATCTGTGATCTGACTCCATCCTTTTATAGATGAGAAACGTCGTGAGAAAGAGACACTGCTCGTTAAGACGCGATGCGGTACAGCGGAGGACGCGACGCTCGGAGAAGAACCGCTGTTCTGAAGTCGCGACGTTTTGGAGAAGATGCGATGTATCCGAACGGAAAAAAATAAAAGAAAACCAGGCAAAAATACAAACCACCACGCCGCGCGTGCGAATCGGACCGGACAGGATCGCGCGCGAACCGAACCGAGCCGGGCCGCGCGCGCGCGTGTGAGTGGCCTAAGACGTACAAGGCCAACGGAAGGGGATCATATTTAATGTCTTTGGGATGTTCTCCTTTTTCCATGTGGGACTAAAGAAATGGCTTGGAGGGAATTTTGGGTTTCCCTCCAAACCTCTAACAATCCCCCTCAAAACTCAAATTCCTTATTATAAATAATCAAGTATAACATAATAGAAAATATTTACTGCTAGGTACATATACTGTGTAATTGATGAAGTGCCTTTAAGTTCACTTCACTTAGCATTGATAGTATTGATTTGAAGGGAGCGGAGTGAACCAGTCTTGAACTCCGTTTCGTTAGATCAAATTTTTACTATAAAACTCACAGTATAGAAGCTCATGTCGCAGGTTTGCACATTAATGGCCGTGTGCAAGCATCTTGATTTGTTTCATGAGAATTTCTAGAGATTGCCTATGTCTCTAGCCGCGGCCGTATACGGATATTCTCACATAGGCGAGTCCCTCCAAAGATGTGTGTATGTCCACATCTCGAGGAATACCTCTCGGACTTATTCAGAGATACTCTTCCTAACACTACATAGGAGCACTAATCATCATAGGGAGGGCTAGAGTCAGAGACTCCTGCTAAATAAACTACATGTGCTCCCTGATCAACCAATCAGTTTGTTTTTACCACATTGACCTCCTTCAAGGATCTCTATACAGAGGTGGGGTTCCGTACTGTAAGATCCTTTATTGGCTAAGCCCCATCCCCCTCGATGACATCAGGACCTTAGTCCTGTTTAAAGCCTTTTGTAAGACAGTCAGCAAGGTTATAACTGTAGCTACATGACTTATGGAAACAATTTGAAGTTTTGCTTTTCTTTTAACAGACTTTGTCTTAATTTGATATGTCTGCTTACTTTAGTATTTATTAACTTCTTTTTGCAAAATTCTATACAGCTTAGAGTCACAATGTATTGAAATTGAGGTATAGGAGAAGATATATAGATCTCATCTCAGTAAGAAGCTCTTTTACCATTCTGCTTCAGTACGGCAGAGTCAAGAGCAATAAGCTCGGCTTCATGATGCTCCTAGCTAAAATAGTTTGTTTAGTTGATTGCCACGATATGGCACTACCTCCTAACAGAAAACATAGCCAGATGTAGATTTGACATCTAAGGTGTCAAAATCCAATTTGCATCACAATAACCTTCAAGAACTTTTGGATAACCTGTAAAGCATAGAGAATGTCAGTAGTACCTTTAAGTATCTGAACACTCTTTCTAATGCATCTAATGAATTGAACTAGGTTAGATGTATATCTACTAAGGTCTAGAACTAGTGCAAGCAATATCGGCCTAGTCCCGGTTGGATTAAAACATTAAAGATCCAATAATTTGTGCATATTTTTCTTGATTTATGGTATTCCAGTGTTCTTTGTAAGATGAGTAGATGGATCAAAAGGTTGTAGAAACAGTTGAATAATAAATATCCAAATTTGTCTATAAGTTTGTTTTAGTATAATGAGATTGAGCTAACTAATCGATTCGACAGTTCGAATGATTTTCATTCCAAGGATTAAGTCAGCATACCTAAATTTTCATATTGAAATTGAGACAGAAATTCTTGATATCATTAACCAGATTCAAATCTGGTGCAAGAATTAAAATTCATCAACATAGAGACATAAAAGAGTGAATTGATCATTATTTGTTTTTGATAAAGCCAATTATCGGATTCATATATGAAATCCGTAGGATAAGATCACTTGGTCAAATTTTCATGCCATTGCTTAGGTGCTTGGCTTCTCCTAAAAGATTTTTTACAAGCCTTCAGACTTTATTTTCTTGTCCTGGCACAGAAAATCCTTCAGGTTGATGCATGTAGATCTCTTCATCTAGATCACCATGCAAAAATGCAGTCTTAACATCCATTTGATGAACATAAAGTGTATAGATGGAAGCTAATGCTAAACGCCTCTAATAGTGGAGATATGAGCAACAGGAGAATATATGTCACGAAATCTATACCACCCTTGACCAAATCCCTGAACAACAAGTCTAGCTTTATATTTTCTATTGTTCCAATCAGTTCTCATTTCTTCTTGAAAACCATACATCCTAAAAGGTTTGTTTCCAGGAGGTAATTATAAAATCCACGTATTTTCGATAATAGATTCAAACTCCTATTGATTGCCTCTTTCCAAAAGGTACGATCATGGAAGACCAGCTCTAAATAAGTAGAAGAGTATCTTCAATTAATATGTGAAAAAACCTTCACCAAATTCTTTTCTTTCGTTCTAATTCTTTTACCTCCGTCTAGGTTCAGTTTTTCAGATTCGTGTTCATGATTTAAATCTGCAACGAGGATGCAAAGATGGAATGGTCTTAGGACCTATTTTTAATCTTTTACGGTCTTAGGACCTATTTTAATCTTTTGGATTCAGAATACTACTTTAGCTAAACACCCCAAACTCTAAAGTAACTATCTAGTTTGTGACCCTTCCAATTTCTAAGGGGTTTTATCTTTATCTTTCGCAGGTATTCTATTGAGGATGTATTACAAAAGAAGATTCTCCCCATAATTTTCTGACACCTGAACAATGACATTGCATTTATCATATCTAGTATGTTCGTTCTTTTTTCTGCTACACATTATATTGAGGTGAATAGGGAGCAGACTTCATGAATTATTCATTTTCTTCACAAAAGTTATTTCATTTGAAGTGTACTCGCCTCCTCGATCTGATCAAGGATTTTATCCTTTTTTCTAATTGATTCTCAGCTTCTGCTTTAAAGTTTAATTTATTAGAACTCATTCTTATTTTTAGAAGATAAGTACAGTATTTAGAAAAGTCATCTTGAAAGTGACAAAATAACGACTACCTCCACGTGTTAGAGTTCTATTCGAATTACAAACATCACTATGTATTAGTTCTAATATTTGGGAATATCTAAATTCTATAGGCTTGATGGTTTCTATATTGTTTGTTGTACAAAGCTTTCACATTTAGATTTATGATCTATTTAATTTAGATTAATAGAAGATCAACATTTTCTTGATTGATCGACGAGTGATATGGCCCAATCTGCCATGCCAAATTTCACAAGCCTCAAAATTTAACACATAGATTTAGAAGGACCAGAGATTTTATTGATATTACAGGTGCTATTACACTTAATTTGAATAATCCTTCAATACAAAGCCCTTGCCATAAACATATCTCCTCTGGAGATTATAACTTTATTGATTCTAATACAACTTAATTCCTGTCTGGACAGCAAGACCACTATTAGGTTTCTTCTATTGCTGGACATGCTATACTCACGAAGAATCAAAGATTTTCCTGAGATAATTTTAGATTGAGGGACCTGATCTAATACTTGACAGCTGTTCCATCACCTATTTTACCTTCTCCTTGATCCTGTAGATGAAACCAAATTTTATCATGCAAACATGGATATTACACCAGTATCTAACCCCATCGTAATCAAATAGGTTGATTATTAAGGGGTGAAGGAGACTGACCAAAAGAAGATGATTTCTTCAATCATGACCGAGATTTGAACTGATTCTGGTTCTTAGTATCATTCTTCTCTTATGACAACCTTTTGCTTCTTCCGTAGAATATTGGGAGCAATATGATTTCCCTTCCTTAGATAAAGCGATCTTCCATCACTTGATCTTGATTTATGTTATCTGCCTATGGATATTGTTTTGATGGAATGTTTCCTTTTCCTTAAATTTTCCCCTTAGGTTTATAATTAGGATGTAATCTTTAGAGTTCTGACCTTTAGTATTTTGATTTGACCTTCGTAAGATTGACTTTGGCCTTGAGTTGATTTCTTGAATCTCTCTAAGTCTATATTGACTTCGATCCTGATGATGAAGAAGAGACCTAAAGGTCAGGGAGGTCTGAGTCCTTTTAAGATTTTTGGCAAATGGTCCACGATGGAGGAAGTATATCTATTAAACTTGAAACTTGATAAGTTTCATCAAGGATAGACCTCCTCTAAGATTCTTGAAAAATTTTGGAAATGATGGATCTGGTCATGATTGTTTGTTATCTACCATTCTAAGTTATGAAAGTCAGAAACGGTAAATCTCATAGCCCCCTCATGATCCTGATATAGGTATCTTCTAGAGCACACCAAAGTTCTTTAGAAGTTTGACATTTCCTATAGGTTGCATAAGGTTGTCTAAAGACAACTCAATATTCTAAACTACAGTGATAATCTACTTCTTCGGGAGACTTAGAAGTTCTCAGAACCTTGGAATTGGTTTCAAATTGAAGAATTTTATCTAGACAGAAATTAGACCTAATAAATTAACCAGGCCTCCATTTGTTCTGCCATCTAAGAAATCCTTCCATCAAATCTATCAGGTTTAGGCTAGAAGAATCCACAGAACCCATACCAAGGTAATTTAAGAACTAGAGCTGCAGAATAAAAAAAAAAAAAAATCGTTTTAGAATTTATAACAATATCAGAACATATGTATTTAATTACATTTTTTGTTTCTATTTTATTTCATCCAGATCGCCTTAGATTGTTAGAAAGAAGACTGTGAAATAACTAGAAACAATAAATATAAATAATCTGATTATCCTAAAACACTAAACAGCTACGTAGAACATAATACAATGAATCATAAAATTATGATTTAGGATTCTTAGACAGTAATATAATACCAGAATCATAAAGTTGAGTTTTAGGATTTCTGACCGGAGGCGTGCAGAGGCACTGTCCTAAGGCGATTCTCGCCCTCGTGCAGGATTCAATCCGAGAACTCTACCCCAGATACAACCGGGTATCCCTCCTACAGGCACGACTATGAAGGGACTGACAAAGGCTTCGCCCAGCAGTGAAACAAAATTAAAATTGAAAAAAGAAACCTAGAACGCAAGAGAGTTCTAGATCGGGAAAAGAGCAGATTGAGAGGAAGAGAAGTCCGATAGAGATACTTATCTGTGATCTGACTCCACCTTTTATAGATGGAGAACGCCGTGAGGAAGAGACCCGCTCGGTGAAGACGCGACGCGTACAGCGGAGGACGCGATGCTCGGAGAGACCGCTGTCTGAAGTCGCGACATTTGGAAAGACGCGTAGTCCGAACGGAAAAATAAAAGAAAACCGGGCAAAAATAACACACCACCCTGCCGCGCGTGCGAACCGCCGCGCGCGAACCGAACCGGGCCGGGCCGGGCCGCGCGCGCGCATATGATGGCCCAAGACGGTACAAGGCCAAACGAAGAGTCATATTTAAGTATCTTGGGATGTTCTCCTTTTCCATGTAAGATTAAAGAAATGCTTGGAGGGAATTTTGGATTTTCCCTCCAAACCTCTAACAGTTTATGGTACGCTTAAGGCGCAACTCAATGCCTCGATGCTTGAACGTGCGGTAATGTTGTGCTTTGGAGCATAGAAAGTTATTTTTACATTTCTAAATACAAAGTTATTTTGTAAAGGTATGCTTTGTAAATATTTTATGGAGTTATTTTTATCTGTATGGTTTCTCTGCCATTGGGAACCGACCCAACCGAGATGTCGAGTTGGCCACATGACTAGTTTTGATGATCAGCCCATGGCCATAGATAAGCTTTCATTCGTCGAGTTGCTACATCAGCTATGGTCAATTTTAGAACGTATCATTCTAAATCCATTAGAATGCTGGGTCTTGTCAATTTAAAAAAAACATAATTGATGACTTTATTCCTAGTGCACAACTCCCTTTAATAGTTTGATGTAATAGCTAAGCTTGGTAAATCACTTTAAATAATAATAAATTTTTAAAAGTGGGTAAAATATTGACTGCTTTCATAACCACTAATTTATTCTCTAACCAAACACAGGCAAACAGTTCAAGTGAGAGGAGCTCGATAATCCCTATGTATTATCAAATTTTTGAAGATTACATTACCTGAAAGCCATCCAACATCTGTCCTAGCCGAGGCTTTAGCCAGCCTGGGACCCTACTAGGCCTTATGGCCCAACTCAGCCTAGCACTCTAGGGACTTTTGCCAGCTTGAGCTCTGCTCAGTCAGGGACTCAGCTCAGTCAGGGACTCTTGCCGACCTGAAGCTCTGCTCGGTCCGAGACTCAACTTGGCTGGGAGGCCCACTAGTGCCATGCTAGGACTTAGGCACATCAGATGCCCCCCATTCCTGAGCCTAGGGCATGCTATGGTCTTCCAGGCTTGGGGCAAGGGAGTAATTCGACATCAATAACATGGAGAGCCATATGGTCCGGCATTTAATGGTTGTGACCTGTGATCAAGTATCCCCATCCACCAGTAGGGCCACGTGTATGGGAGAACGATGGTTCAAAATGATGTCCTCACACTTCCCAAAGAAGGGCTCTTTGTCTTCTCCTAGAAGACTCCTTGCTTTATCGCTTTTTGGAGAACTGCAGAGAAGAAGAAGAGAGAAGAGAAAAAGGGAAGCTCCTTACCTAGTTTGAAATCTCGAACCCCTACCTCCTTCAGGTTAGTCCTTCCTCCAGGTTCTTCCCATCCTTCCTAGTTCACCCAGGAGGGTGTCCTTCACAGTCCTAGGTCTCCTTGTGCTCGTCAGGTCTTTCCTTTTCCTACCTTCTAGGCAGCCATGAGTTCTTCTAGGGTAACCACCATTCCCTGGAGCATGCCTTAGGTCTCTCAGGTACTGCAGAGCCGCCTTGGGCTAGGCCTCCTCCTTAGATAGCGAGGAGGAGGACATCCCTTTAGGGTTGCTCGAGGGCCTCGCCGAGTGGGTGGCCCTAGCATACTTGCCCTTCCTCCTCCCCCAGCATCTGAACCTGGACCTGGTAGGTTCATCGGGCCGTCTTGATGATGACCAAGGCGGACACCCTTCGCCTCTAGGGGACATATGAGATCTCGGAGACCATCCAGATCTCAGTCCTGGACTCGAACGAGCGGTAACTTCGAGCGAGCCAGATAGAATTGCCTTATATGAGGATTTTTTTCTCGTAGGCTTCTGTCTTCTGCTTCATCCTTTCATTTTATCCTTCTTAGACAACTATAGATTGGTCCCTGCTCAGCTCACCCCTAACTCCTTCAGGGTTGTCTGTTATTTCTTTGTCCTATGCCACTTTCATAGCATTGTTGCATGATTTTCCCTCTTCAGGGCTCTCTTCATCCCGTAAAAAGGGTGGTAGTTTGTCGCACCTCGACGAGCCTTGCACTTCGAACTGCCAACCTCGATCAGAGGTGGAAGAATCGATATCTTTTTACTTCCACTGAAGGGGTCAACTAGGTTTGGAGCAATCCAGATAGGTTTTCCAATCAAAACACCTCCATGGAGCTTATCGACCGAGTGGTGTACAACCAGCTTATCACCTTGAGGATTCCCTGCGAGCAGGACCTCCTCTCTAAGCAAAACCTCTTTGATGCCGGAATCAACCCGGTCTGAGTTTTAGGTAAGGGATATGGTGTACTTCCTCTAACGGCTTCTAGGGACTAACTAGGTTCTTTTACTGACACAGACATGAAATTCTCGATCAACAAAATCCAATAAATGTCTAGAAGTGGACATCGACGGTGAAACCCCATGAGGACTCGATAAAGAGGCTCCATGAAGAGGATGCGAGAAAGGCCCCAGCACTGATAGCGGAGGTAGCTAGGGCTGCTGTTCCATAAGCCAACGAGGCCATAGATCCAAGGGAGAGGTCCCCAGAACCCCAGCCAATTCTTCTTGAGATCTTGTCGATGTCGCCATCACCTGAAGCCCAGTAGAGCGGAGAGACTCCCGTCTCTGCCCGCATCTTCTATAGTGGCAGGAGTGCCAACTCAGGGATCGGCACCGCAGCCTCCATGATGACTGCTTTACCCCCCGGAATGGTGGAGATGTCAATGACTGTGCTGCCCCATGCATCGGTCACCCTCGATGCCAGCTAGCTGAGAAAATACTCGACTTCATCTTGTAGCCCTAGGATCGAATAGAGCGAAGTGGCCATACCAGGGTGAAACCATTACCGGGATCTTTCCCCAGCTCCTCGTGGTAAGTGCTCTACGTCTCCACTCAACTTAAGATTTGAGGGATGGAGAGGCTGGTTAACCTTCTTGTTTTACTCCTATCTCCAGGTCATCCAGGATGCCTTCCTTGTTAAGGAGGCATGCCAGCAACTGGTCGGGCAAGAAGAGAAGTCTTAGAGCAGGGTTGACATCACATCGGCAAGGGCCAGGGTCATGATAGATCAAGTGGAGTGCCATGAGGCACGAATAAAGAGCTAAAGGCCGAGCTCCGGAACTCATATGACTCCATGATCAAGCTCGAGGAGCGGGTGAGTAACCGTGAGGTAGAGATCGCTAAGAAGGGGGAGTACATCACCCTCATGGAGGATCGCTTTACTGAGGCCATTGCCAAGTCGATATGCCAGGAGGGGCAGATCCACACTCTTCAAATGGTTTAGCCATTTCCATGAGTGTTTCAGTGGGAGGTTCCCATCTCTAGCGGTTCTTATTATCTATAGGTATTACATCTTTATTCTCATATTCATGGGTTGGCCAAAAACTAGACTCAAGATTGACTTCCTTATCACTAATGTCTATGAGTTCGTAATTTATCTTGGATTATATTTACATTAGCATGCTTGATGGATTCCTTATCAAATTAAATATATTCAGCTCAATATTCATGTTCCCAAAGGATAACTTCATAAGTCCATTCCAACAATTGATTTCAACATTAGCAGTAGCTAGGAATAGTCTTTCTAAAATAACTGGGATATAACTCTTAAAATTTGATATTGGTTCAGTCTCCAAAATAATGAAACCTGCAGGAAAGATAAAATTACCAACCTTAATTAGAACATCCTCTATTAATCCTTTAGGGATCCTAAAAGATTGATCTGCTAATTGTAATATGTCCCTATTGACCGAAGTTTTTCCAATCCCAATTACTCTAAACTAAATAGGGCAAAATATTTACACTAGCCTTAAATCAAGTAAGACCTTCAATGTGAATTTTTTCTATAACACATGAAATTGTTGGAGACCCTAGATCCTTATATTTTATGGGCATGTAACTTAACAAACATGAGCTCATACTTGCTGCTAAGAAACCTCTCTTTGGTATATTAGTGGTCCTTTTCTTGGTACAAAGGTCTTTTAAAAATTTAGCATGAGTTAGAACTTGTTGGATCATGTCTAGTAGGAGAATATTTACTTGAATTGTTTAAACACTTCTAATTTTATCTAAATTCTGATTATTTATTAGACCTTAGTCAATTTGAAAAAGGAGCTCTAAAAATTATGGTACCTGGTTTGGTGTACTATTAGTTTCAAAAGCTTGAGTTTGTAAGGCAGGTTATTCATTTGGGGACTCAACAGATGAGCCCTCTCTAGTATCAGATATATCACCTTATTATCCACTTGTTTCATGATCTTAAAGAGTGAATAGTATTCACTTGATTAACTTGTTTTCTTTGGGTTGTGGACCATTTTAGTTTCTTGGATTGGGCTCAGGTTAACTAGATAGCCTACCTCGTTCTCTTTCATTAAGAAGGATGCTAGCTAACCTACCTACATTTCCAAGTGGACTATAGCTTGAGAGTTTGAATTTAGGAGTTGACATGTGGTTTGCATAAAATTATTGATATGGCATTGGTATCAGCATTGGATTGGTTAGAACTTCCAGGCTTTCTCTAAAGAACTAAGTTTTATCATTGTTATTGAAGCTTAATAGTGATGGATTGTTCATCATAGGGTTAGGCCTTGGATTTTGTTGATTAAAGCTAGGGCTACCTATATTTGGATTCTGTGACCATGAGATATCTGGATGATTTCTCCATCTGGATTATATGTGGGTGCATAGAGAATATTCATTAGTCTCTGGTATATAGCATTCACTTGTGCACATCCATTCTCTATTGGATTCATCAGGAGAGGGCATTCCTCAAGAACATGGTCTGGTGCATTGCACCTGCTGCACATGGATCAGATACTTGGTTCACACTGGCTGGTCTCTGAATGAATGCCATAATTTTTAGAAATTTGGGTACTGCAGTCAAAGCACTCTCAATGAATGCCATGCAATGGTGGCCTACAAAGCAGCAGACCTTCCAAGCTAACCCATAACCACTGTAGAATATACGTGGGGAGTCAAAGAACTGCAATTAGGAAAGTTTGAATTCGGTGTATTCTATCTCTCGAAAGTATGGAACTTTCTGGTTTCCTAGTTGTTTCCCATTGTAAGTCTTTTTAGCTAGGTCTTCTAGAAATTGCCTAGCTTTATTAGATTCTTTATACATAATTGACCCTGGCACAAGGATTCTAGCATGGTTCTTGAATTTGAATCTAGACCTTCATAAATTATTTGGCATAACCTCCAGGTTTCTATTCATGGTGTGGGTATTGGATCAAGAGGTTCTTGAAATAGTTGAAGTCTTTCTAGAATGACTTGCCAGCTAGTTGATAGAATTGATTTATTTTATTTCTAATTCTAGTTATTTTATAATGAGAAAAATATTTTTTTAGGATACTCTTGCAAAGCCCTCTCGGATCGTGATAGATTATTATAGAGCCTTTTTTTAGCATTATCCTTAAGGGCAAAATTGATCAATCTCAGTTTGATTTTGTTACAGTGAGGACAAATCAATTCGGCGCTGACACAGCAAGGTCCTTGTTTGGTCGATGTGGCCACCAGTTCATGTGACACCCCGAGCCTCCCATCCCAAATAACGAGACGAAGCCTCTTCCACCTGACGATGGAGAGCCTATTCTTGCTCCTTTCATTTAACCTCGACAAGCCACGTGAACATTGGACTGCTCATGAGGGGCACGTGTTACAGGTAATTGCACGAGCACCTCCGTGCCACCTCGTCCTGGTGCCTCTCGTGTTTGGGCCTAGCACTTCAGCGTCACTGGAGCAGTCCAGCACCTCAGCAAGTTCGCCCCAACCTATGTGTTGGCATCGTCGGGGAGCAGCGCGGCCCTGTCGACCCAGTCTGGCACGTCAGGAGCACGTCGGCTTGCAAGGAGGCGCGCAGGGAGCAGCACGGCTCCGCATGCCGGCTTCGCATACCTCGATCCAGAGCAACAAGGCACGCTAAGAGCAACACGGCTCTCCCCCACGTGGAGTCTAGTCCGGCATGGTCTTGGCAATGCCATCGCATGGAGTCCACCCGCTCCGTTCCGCACTGCCCACGGTGTCCTCCCCAGCATGGAGTCCTCCCCCATGAGCCCCCAGCATGGCATCTACCGCCCATATGGAGTCCGTCCGGCTCCACCCGCTTCGCCCATGAAGCTCTTCGGCTCCACTCGACCCAGTTTGGCACATCAAAAGCACGCCCATGCAAGATCTCATAAGTGAGCTCTCCCATGCAAGCTCCCACGAGTGAGCGAGTGAGAAAGGCGATGGTAGGAGCTCCCAACGATCACGCACCCCGACCGGCCCAGCTCCGATCATCTCGGCCCAAGCGTCGGCATCGACAGGGAGCATCCCAAACCAGCTCAGTGCCCAGCTAGTCCACCACCGTCCAGCACGGCACTCCGTGCCCCGGTCGGTCTGGCATGCCTCCGCCCTGCGTTCCCCCGTGGCACGCCCGCGCCTCAGCCTGGCACAATCCTGGCTCCGCCCAGCTCGGCACGCTGGCTCCACGTGCCCCGGCCCAGCTCTGCTCCGCACAGCATGCGCGTCGCCAGGAAGCAGCCACGCCTGGCTTCAACCACTTCAACCGTGCCTGGCTCCCCCACGTTGGCCATGTCCGCTACGACAGCAAGGAGTCCAGCCCAGGATGGAGCTCTCCGACTCCACCCACTCTGGTCCGGCCATGCCTGTAGAGGTGTGGCGCGGGTCAGTCGGCACCTCCAGTGCCTCGGTCGGTCCAGCCGCCCTAGGGGTCCGGAGGCAGCTGCCTCTGCCCTGAGTTCGCCCGTGACATGCCCGTGCCTCAGCCTGGTACAGTCTTGGCTCTGCCCAATCCATTTCGGCTCCACCTAAACGCGGACGTTTGTCCAGCTCGTCCCAGCGCCTCCCGTGCCGCCTTGCCCTAGCATGGCTCGCCCGCATGAAGTCGGCCCCGCATACCTCGTCGATGCGACCTGGGGTCCTACACCGTCCGTCTCCACCCACAGGGGTCGGAGCACGCTGCATGAACTTGCTCCGCCATGCCAGGGAGTAGCATGCACTTGGAGCATCGCATATTCGGCCCCTCCATGTGGACCCGGCATACTTCTTGAGGAGCGGGTACGAAGAAGGCCTAGATGGCAACCCAGTACGTAAAGTCACCATCCCGCCAGGCTTGCTACAGGTCTTGTAGCGCACCGCCTACAAAGGAGGACTACATTAAAACCTCCCAGGTCACTGTTTATACTAATCAGAGAGGAGTGCCCCCCCGAGGCATTGCGCTCTCTCACCAACCTCCTGAGCCACCCAGAAGAAAAAGGTTTACCAACCCATCATGGCCTCACAGGCCTATCCTAGCCTCTCAGGCCTACAGAGCCTCACAAGCCTACGTCTAGAAGAGCACGCCTCCCCAAATGACAGGAGCAATCTCATAAATAGGTAAGAGGGACTTGGCCAAGGTAAGAAAAATGACTACACGCTCATTGACTGGCTCCCGGCCATTATTTTCCTACACAGTTATGGCTATTCCGGAGAGAAAAAACCCAACTAACTTGAGTGTCAGAGTGTCCTCACCAGTACTTCCGGCGAGGACTTTTTACAGGTCTCCGTTCATGAGGAGCAACCGGGAAAAGACCTCATTCCACTGAAGTGGCTAGCAGGACACCAACAACTCCAAGCCCCCAGGGTTGGTGATCTGAAGCAAGCTAAAGGAGCCAGGACAAGGGCAGGAGGAATATCTGAAGACCCCTCAAGAACTCCTACTACCCTCATTCTCATAACGACCCCTCCGAACACGGTGACTCCACCAAGTCCCGTAGAGGAGGGCCTGTTCTCCTTGATCGCCTTGATCGCGACTCGATGATGCCGCCGGGAGTCCACTCACCTAGGCCACGAAAGAACTGCAGGCCATAGCGATCTAGGCAGCAACATATTGTGCCAGGAGGGGGAGATCAAGCTCCTCACATGGTGGGACACAGTAGCCCCTTGTCCTTTGTCCCCGGGGGGTGGACGGGGCACGAGGATGGGGCATAAGAGCTCCCTCCCTCTCGGGCTCCAAGGGTGGCCTCAAGAAAATCCCAAGCTGTGGAGGGCATCGTCGTCCTCGACAAAGCGTGGAATCACTTCCGGGAGATGCCACCTTCCAGTGTGCCACCCCCGATCTTCAGCAAGATCAGACGGGGAACATGCCGAAGTTGGTAGAAAGGGGGGATGTCAATGGCACCTCTATTGGCAAAAAAAAAAGGGGGAAGAAGAGGAGAGGAGAAGAGAAGAAGAGAAGAGGTTCACGTCCATGGTCTTTTCAATCCTGTCACTTTTCAAGAGTCCTATTCTTATGCAATGGAGCCCTGCTCTTCCATGCAACGGAGTCCTCTCCTCCCATGCAATGGAGCCCTGCTCTCTATGCAACGGAGTCCTCTCCTCCCAGCAACGGAGCCCTGCTCTCCATGCAACGGACTCCTATTCTTCCATGTAACGAAGTCTCACCTCTTATGCAAGAGTTCCATCCTCCCATGCAACGGAGCTCCATCCTCCCATGCAACGGAGTCTCATCCTCCCATGCAATGGAGTTCCATCCTCCCATGCAACTATTCTCCCATACAACGGAGTCCCGTTCTCTCCTAAGATAGTGGTCAGCGAATCTAATTCTGGCCTTCTCAAGGAAGAAATATATTTTTATTTATTCATATGACCGAGCTAACAGTAACTCCTTTCCCCACTATATTTGCAATATGAAAAACTGTGTTTCATTCTACAGGAAAGCTCCTATACTACCATCAAGGGCAAGCACTACAGTCCGCCAGAGCCTGTCACTGCACACAAGGTTTCTTGAAAAGCACCAAGCAGGAAACTTTTGAAGCCCCGCACTCAAGCCGGGAGCCTCAACGCCCGCACCAACCCGGGAACTTGAAGCCCCGCACTCAGCCAGAGCCCAGCGCCCCACACCAAAGCCAGAACTCTGAAGCCGTATTCAGCCAGAGCTGAAGTCAAGCTCCCTTAATGAGCTGAGCTAAAGTCAGCTCCTTAATGAAGCCGAGCTGAAGTCAAGCTCCTCACTAAGCCAACTCCTCACTAAGTCAACTCCTCACTGGGCCAAGCTTCTATTGAAGTCAAGCTCCTTAATGAGGCCGAGTTCCTCACTAAGTCAAGCTCCTATCCAAGGCCAGCTCCCTGCTGAGGTCAACTTCATTTGAAATAAGAATACCAACCCACCATGGCTGGGGAAGGCAACGAACGAGTGATTCCCAAAAGATGAAGCAGGAAGGCCCGTACCTCATACCACCATGCAGATTATGGAGTAGATTTTGTCCTCCACTCCATGAAACATGATGCAAATAGTGATCCATTACTCCATGCAATGCAGCATGGATGGTACAAAGCTCACAAGTGCATGCATTGTACTGCTCCCCTCCTGAGAATTCCACAACACATCGTCACCAACCTCATTAAATTTCTCGCCATTGGAATGCACGGCCAACCCCATGGAAGCTTGTGATGGCTGCACCTTCACCACTGGAGTTTGTGATGACCGCACATACACTAGCGGACTACTGCTTCTTGAGTTCCTCCGCAAGGATGCCCCCGAGGTCGAGCCTCTGGCTGAAGTCGAACCCGCTCCTTGAGTTCCTCTGCAGGATGGCTCCCCCGAGATCGAGCCTCTAGCCGAAGTCGAACTCCGCTCCTTGAGTTCCTCGCCATGATGGCTCCCTGAGGTCGAGCCTTTGCGAAGTGAATTCCGCTCCTGAGTTCCTCGCCAGGATGGCTCCCCGAGGTCGAGCCTCTGGCCAAGTTGAACTCCCTTCTTGAGTTCCTTCGCCAGGATGGCTCCCCTCGAGGTCGAGCCTCTGGCTGAAGTCAAACTTCTGCTTCTTGAGTTCCTCCACCAGGATGGCTCCCCCTATGGTTGAGCCTCTGGCCAAAGTCAAACTCCGCTCCTTGAGTCCTTCCCAGGATGGCTCCCCAAGGTCGAGCCTCTAGCCGAGACCAAGCTCCTGCTCCTCGAACCTTCCAGCCTTTTATGCCTTCATCAAAGCCTTGAGGGTGCTGTGAGCTTAGCCATCAACTATGTGCCCGTCGTCTATGTGCGCACCCAAGTTGTGCACCTCACCAACCTCTCCTCCTTGGCACGACATTCTACCCGATCTACGATGAGTCAGCTGAAGTACTAGCATCATCACCATGCAACATCATCTTCACCCGACCAACCGACCTTTGATGAGGTACAGGCACTCTTAAAGTCCTATGGTTGACCTTCAACAAGTTATGCTCCATCCAGCGACTGACTTCTTACACCAGTACAAGGCTGCTACAGCATGGAGCTGAATGGGTAAAGCTACTCCCTTCATCCAAATGGTAAGAAGTACGCTTTGGACTCGGGGAGTGGGGCATCTGTTACATGGTGACAAATATATTCGTGCTGACATAGCAAGGCCCCTGTTTGGCCGATGTGGCCACCAATTTATTGACACCCCCGAGCCTCCCACCCCAAATAACGAGATGGAGCCTCTTCCACCTAACGGTGGAGAGCCCTTCTGCTCCTTTCATTCAACTCGCAAGCCACGTGAACATTGGACCGCTCATGAAGGGCACATGTTATAGGTAATTACGCGAGCACCCTCCGTGCCACCTCGTCCCGGTGCCTCTCATGTTTGGGCCTGGCACTTCGGCGTTGCTGAAGTATCCAGCACCTCAGCACGTACGCCCCAGCCGTGCATCGCATCGCCGGGGAGCAGCAGACCCGCTCGACCCAGTCCGGCACGTCGGGAGCATGCCGGCTTGCAAGGAGGCCACAGGGAGCACACGGCTCTGCACCTCGATCAAGAGCAGCAAGGCATGCTGGGAGCAGCACGGCTCTCCCCATGTGGAGTCAGTTCGGCACGGTCTTGGCGATGCCACTGCATGGAGTTCGCCCGCTCTGTTCCGGCACCGCCCGTGGCATCCTCTCGACGTGGGTCCTCCCCCGCGAGCCCCCAGCGTGGTCCTCCACCCTTATGGAGTCCATCTGACTCTGCCCACTTTGTCCCACGAAGCTCTCTGACTCGCTCGCCCCAGTCTGGCACGTGGAAGCACACCCATGCAAGCTCTCACAAGTGAGTTCTCCCATGCAGCTCCCACGAAGTGATCTAGTGGGAGAGGGTGATGGTAGGAGCTCCCGATGATCATGCATCCCGACCGGCCGGCTTGGTCATCTCGGCCCGAGCGTCGGCATGACAGGGAGCATCCTAGACGGCTCAATGCCTAGCCAGTCCACCACCATCTAGTGCGGCACTCCGTGCCCCGATCGATCTAGCATGCCTCTACCCTGCGTTCCCCCATGCGCCCTGGCCAGGCTCTGCTCTACACGGCCGCATGTCGCCAGGAAGCAGCCACGCCTGGCTTTGGACCACTTCAAGCGCACCTAGCTTCGCCCACGTCGGCCATGTCTACTACCGCAGCAAGGAGTCCAGCCCCAGGATGGAGCTCTCCGGCTCCGCCCACTCCGGTTCGGCCATGCCCCATAAGGTGTGGCGTGGATCAGGTTTGGCACCTCCAGTGCCCCGGCCGGTCTAGCATGTTCGTAGGGGTCCGGAGGCATGCTCGCCTCCGCCCTGCGTTCGCCCGCGGCACGCCCGCACCTCAGCCCGGCATAGTCTTGGCTCCGCCTACGACCCAAGTTAGGCTCCGCCCAGCACGTGGATGGTTTGGTCCAACTCCATCCCAGCACCTCCCATGTTGCCTTACCCCAGCACAGCTCCACCCGCATGAAATCGGCTCCGCGTACCTCAGTCCGGCATGACCTGGGGTCCTACACCAATCCGTCTCCGCCTGCAAGGGTCCGGAGGCATGCCCGCATGGCCGCGTCCGTCTCCACCTGCAGGGGTCCGGAGGCACGCCCGCATGAACTCTGCTCCGACATGCCGGGAGCAACAAGCACTGGGAGCACCCCGGCTTAATCGCTGGATTATCGCACAGTTCGGCCCCATCCACATGGACCCGGCATGCTTCTCGAGGAGCGAGTATGAAGGAGGCCTGGATGGCGATCTCGGCACGTAAAGTCACCATCCCCGCCGGGTTGCTACAGGCCCTGTAGCATGCCGCCTGCAAAGGAGGACTACATTAAAACCTTCCAGGCCACTATTTACACTAATCAGGGAGGAGTGCCCCACCCGAGGCACTGCTCTCCCTCACTAACCTCCTAAACCACCTAGAAGAGGAAGGTTCACCAATCCATCATGGCCTCACAGGCCTATCCTAGCCTCTCAGGCCTACAGGAGCCTCAAGGCTTACGTCAAGAAGAGCACGCCTCCCCAAATGACAAGAGCAATCTCATGAATAGTAAGAAGGACCTCTGGCCAAGGTAAGAAAACGACCACACGCTCATTGACTGGCCTCCGGGCCATTATTTTTCTACACAGTTCTGGCTATTTCGGAGAGGAAAACCAATTGACTTGAACGTCGAAGTGTCCCCGCGCCGGTACTCCCGGTCGAGACTTTTTGCAGGTCTCCGTTCGTGAGGAGTTTCGGAGAGGAAAACCCAATTGACTTGAACATCAAAGTGTCCCCGCCAGTACTCCCGGTCGAGACTTTTTGCAGGTCTCCGTTCGTGAAGAGCGACCGCAAAAGATCTCATCCCACCGAAGTGGCTAGTAGGAGGCCAACAACTCCAAGCCCCCAGGGCTAGTGATCTCGAAGCAAGCCAGAAGGAGCCAGGACAAGGGCAGGAGGAATATCTGAAGACCCCTCCAGAACTCCTACTATCCTCATTCTCATAACGACCCCTCCAAACATGGTGACTCTACCAAGTCTCGTAGAGGAGGGCCTACTTTTCTTGATCGCCTTCGATCGGCGAACCCGATGATGCCGGCAGGAGTCCACTCACCTAGGCCATGAAAGAGCTGCAGGCCACGATGATCTAGGTAGCAATAGATTTCATCCTTTGATAATTGTTGCAGGCTCATGGCTGCACAAATCTCTTTAAACTCCCTAATAAATATGTATGCATCCTCTATTCCTGTAAATTTGGAATTATATTAATGATCTGATATTTGATTTCAAAATTGTTTGCAGTGGATTGGAGCAACTTATGCAAGAAGGTTGGACAGAGCCTACTGGATAACATAAATCCTTAAGGGTTTGGGGCTAATTTGTTACATCTATTATAGAGGTCGTGGGTCTGAAACAGGAATTGAATTAGTTCTAACTAGTCAATCCGATATCCTTCTCTACATAGGAAGTGGAGAATTTACTATATTCACTATATCTTCTATTTTTTAAAAATTATATATAAATATATTCTATTTATTTATTTTTAAAAATTTTCTTCAAAGATTCTAAATTAATTCAACATTTCATATCCTAGGACAACCATACAATATAACTTCCAGTTATATTAGGATAACCTTATATTAGGGTAATCAAGATTGAAAAAATTACCTAAAATAAGATTTTTTTCTTTCTTTTTTTAAGTGAAACAAAGAAGAGAAGAAGGAATAGTTCTAAATATAAGAACCTAAAGATTTTTTGTAAAACTCTTTTCAAACAAGTTTTGCATAAAATTAATTCTATCTAGAGTTAGCCTAGAACTAGATAGCTCCTAATTATTCTAAGTCGACCTTTGAGCACTCCAAGTTTGAAGCAATTCACGAAATTATCCAGGTAAGTGAGATTAGCAGGGATCCCAATTCTTTCCTTAGATACCAATTAGATTGGCTAGGTTAGCGAACAAAATTAATTAAAGAATCACCTTTCTTCGGGACTAAGATCCTTGAACCACTTTCCTAGACACCAATTCAATGATCGAAATTAGTTTGGGACAACTCTTTGGTATTCTTGTCCTAATGAGCTCGGATGTTTTAGGGTTAACATCTAATTGATTTTAATTACATGCTTAGATTAATGCAAATAAAGAAGATTTGTTTGTGGGCTTAGAAAGGGTAATGAACTTCCCATCTTATCTTGTTTAGGTTTGTGCCCTTGAAATAATTTAAAATACTTATGCATAAGCAAAAAGAACAAACAATATAAATTAAAAACTAATACTAAACTAAGATCGAAATAATATGCTGAAATAAGAAGGAATAGTTTAAATTATGTACCTGGCTTCTAACATTCACCAACCTAACAAAAAAATAAAAAAGTTAGAAAGATCAGATTAAAGTTAAACTAAAAGCACAAAGAGTAAGGATTTTGAAACACAATTTAAACATATCAAATTTCCTGCAATGGTGCCAAAAACTTGGGTATTTTAAATTTAAACTGTAAGTGCATGGTATGTAGGGCAGCATGTCCGACGAGTATGGATCGATTCCACGAGAAATTGGATGTTTGAACTATGTTCAAACCATTACTCAGACAAGCTTTAACAAAGATAGGGAGATATTTTTTCTTTACTTTCTATTTAAATCAAAAACTAATCTAATCCTGAGATAAATAATTTAAAGATCTAGGACTTTTGAATCCACTAGACCAATGACTTAGAGAGCCTTTCTATGATTTCTCTCATAATGTCCTTTCAACTTCTTTCTTTGTATTAATCAAGCATGGATTATGAAGAGATTCTAATCCAACAATAATCCATCAAGGTTCCTACAAGGAAGAAGAGAAAAGGGTTTAACATATTGTAAGCCTTCTATCTATTATCCTTCTTGTACCGAATCAAGTATGAACTTTGAAGGGATTGAAACCCAATAATAGTCTTTCAAGTCTCTTGGCAAGAAATTGAAAAGAAAGGTCTCTAAAAAATTAAAAGTCCAAGAAAGATCCTAAGAAAGAACTTCTAATCATAGCCTAGCTTTATCGTCAACCCTAGGAGATTTGCTTAGCCAAACATGATCTAAATTAAATATTTAAAAATATAAAATAAATTCTATACTACTTGCTGAAATTTAAATTATATAATTTAAAGATATGCATAAATTAAACTAGCATAATTATAGAAATTAAATTATAATATTTTAAACTATCATAGTGCAGAAATTAAAAATTACAGGAACATAATTGAAACAAGAAGAATAAAACTTTATTGCTAAAAAAATCTGATTACAAAAATATTTAACTCATAAGCCATTAATAGGACTTGGAATTAAATAATATTTTTTTTAGAACTTGATAAAGGCTCTTTTTTTCTTAGCTTACTCTCCTTCTCGTATATTGGAAGGGTAGAAAAAAATGGAAAGTGCCTTTTCTATGGAGTATACGGCTCTTTTATAGGTGTCAGGGAGAAGGATTATTTATATTCTTCCAACGTGGAACTAAAAAAATATAAAAATTTTAATTCTAGATGAATCTAGCCATAATTCTCTTCCTAATTTATTGATGAATTTGGTTACAAATTTCCTTCAAATTCATTGACGAATCTAGTCCCAAATCTTCTTCAAGTTCATTGGTGGTCTGCATAAAGACTTCTTTTAAACCAAGCTGTTGGTCCATGATGGACTAGTAGCATGTGGACTTTTTTGAATCACCTTTAAGATAGGTGTTGGACTCTAATTGTTCATTATTTGGACTCTAATTTGCATCCTTTAAGTCTATAGATCAGGCTCTTTGTTATAGTCACCTCTTTCTTGCAAAATATAAGAAAAAGTATCAATTCTAAAAAAATAAAGATAATTTGATCTATAAATTAATGTTTTATGGCTAGATTTATGCACTTATCAGTACTCGATGAATGATCACCCCAATGAGGGTCCAACCGAGATTGCGAGCTTGAAGAGGGTGTCTGCATGGGCATTTTCTTCCTAAAAAATGTGAGAGATGCCAAAGTACTAAAAGCCTGTTGTGCAAGCTCGCACCTTGTCTAGTTATTTTACCATCATGGGATCCCGAGCTTCAAACTTGCTAGTGACTTGGCTCACCACAAGTTGTGAGTCAGTGAAGACCCTTAAACTCTCCACCCCAGCTCACGGGATAATCTTAGCCCTGCAAGGAACACCTCGTACTTAGACTGGTTGTTCATCACTTGAAAAAGGAAGCGCAGCGCATACTCAACGATTACTCCACCAAGTTGATGAGGATGAGTCTGGCCCTACTTTCCATTGAGTTGGATACACCATCCACATGGAGAATCCAAGTGGTCTCCTCATGGGATGGCCATCGTGTCTGCTCAATTGGGGCCTCCTCTAGGTCATCATTTGCCCATGTTCACTCCACTAGAAAGTTAGCCAAGACTTGGACTTTCCGGGATGGCCTTGGACGATATGAGATGTCAAACTCACTGAGCTTCATCGCCTTCTTGGTTAGGTGTCCCGACGTATCCGGTCAACTCAGCATAGTCCTCAAGGGCTGATTGATGAGGACCATGAACGGGTGAGCTTAGAAGTAGGGCTTAAGATGTTGAGTAGAGATAATAAGCACGAAAATATTTTTTTTGGATCGGGTATACCCTATTTTTGTGTTGTACGGTACTTTGCTGACATAATAGATAGGCTTTTAAGTACCATCTTTGTCAACGCAGATAAGCATTGGGTTGATCGCTTTTGGGGATATGGCCAAGTACAGGAAGAGCTCTTCTTCAACCTCTGGTCTGGAGAGCAAGGGGGGCGAAGTGAGGAACTTCTTTAGCTCTTCGATGGCTTCCTTGCACTCCTCCATCCAAGCGAAGTCATGCATCTTGCATAGTTCTTTAGAGAATAGCAAGTAGTGCTCGGTGCAGTGAGAGATGAAGTGACTAAGAGAGGCAATGCGACCAGTTAAATGCTAGACCTCCTTTTTTGAAGTTGGATGCCTCATGTCTGTGATCGCCTGTATTTTCTTCGAGTTTACCTTGATCCCGTGCTGGATAATCATGAAGCCGAGAAACTTTCATGCTGCAACACTGAATGTAAATTTAATCGAGTTCAACTTCATTCAGTGAAGACGAAGATTGTCAAAGGTCTCTCTCAGGTTGACGATGTGGTCAGCCTTCTGACTACCCATAATGAGCATGTCATCGATGTAGACCTGCATGTTGCAGCCTATCTAGTTTTTGAAGATCTTACTGGCTAGGCACTGGTAAGTCGCTCCATTATTCTTCAAGCCAAATGGCATCACATTGTAGCAAAACGTACCCTTGTTTGTCGCAAATGTAGTATGCTCTTCATCCCCCGAGTCCATGTGGATTTGGTTGTACCCGAAAAAGTATCCATGAAGTTGAGCAATCTATGCCTAGACGTTGCATCCACAAGCTGGTCGATCTTGGATAGTGGGAAGCTATTCTTTGGGCATGCCCGGTTGAGGTCATATAGTCAACACAAATCCTCCACTTTCCTGACCCTAACCATGTTTGTGAGCCAGTGGGGGTAGTGCACTTCCCGAATGAAGCCTGCGACAAGTAGCTTTTGGACTTCTTCATCAATCACCTTCTATCTCTCCGGTGCGAAGCTTCTCTTTTTCTATTAGACTGGCCGACTTTTAGAATCGATGTTCAGCTTATGCGTGATCACCTCAGAGAGAATCCCTAGCATGTTCAACATGGTCCAAATGAAAACATCTGTATTGGCCCATAAGAAGTCATGCAGGCAGTCCCTTCCCTCCTCCACCAGGAGCGCCCCAACCTGCACCATCTTCGAGGGGTCTTCTCGAAGGGGGAAGGACAATAGTTGCTCACCAGGTCCTCCCTTCGCCTCTGACTCTCTCTGATCTAACTGGTCCATCGCTGGTCCCTCTTTGGCTCTTTAGACCCCTAGGATTGTTTGAAAATAATGTTGGGTTACCTGCCGGTCCCCCCACATTTTCTCGATTCCGTACAATGTTGGGAATTGAACGAGGAGGCGCTTGGTAGAGATAACCATGTCGAGTTGTTTAGCCTGGGCCACCCTAGGATCATGTTGTAAGCTGAGGAGAGTTGGAATGATGGTGAAGGTTACTAGGATAGTGCTCTGCCAGGATGGGGTTCCGGTCATGACTGGCAAGATGATTTCTTCATCAACCCTAATCGAGTCCCCCGTGAGGCCGACCAGGGGGTAAAGACCAGTTTTAGCAAGCTAGAAGGCAGATTCATCCTAATAAAGGCATTATAAAAAAGGATATTCGTAGAATTTCTACTATCAACCATGATTCTCTTTATGGGATATTCACTATCATCATGTTTACAATGACAGCATCATTATTTGAGTTCTCTACCCCAATCAGGTCTCCTACAGTGAAAGGGATTATAGTGTCAGCTTCTTTCTCCCTAGCCCTTTTTGGACCCCGCCCTGCCCCCTAAGTAATCATCCCAACTACCTTCTCCGTGGGTTGGTTGTCGATGTCAGCATGGAGGGCCTCATGCCTTGGGTTCTATGGATAGAGCTCCTTCTTTGATGAACTTTTCAAGGTAGCCACGTTGAATTAGTTCTTCGATCTCCTTTTTTAGATGGTGGCACTCCTCGATGTTGTGACCATGATCCCAGTGGAACTGGCAGTACTTAGACTTGTCACGATCTCCAGAAGGCCTCAATGAGGGAGAGCGGTGCAAGTAGCATTCACCCTTAATATCCATAGGGATCTTGGCTCTTGGGACGAGGAAGGGGATATACTTTTTGTCCCTGGCAGGGACATCCTTTGTCTTGGGGGCTTTCTGGTGAATCAGGATGGCCTTCTTCATAGGGCTCACTCGACTCTCTCCAGGCTTGCTTCTTCCTAGGCCTCCCATCAAGCTCTCTTCGTGTATGATCAGCCTCTTCTGTGTGAATATACTTTTGTGCACAGATGAGGAGCTCCGAATAGGTCTTTAGAGGCTTTTTTGTCGAGGAAGTAAGTGAATCGGGAGGTCCTGAGTCCCTTTTCAAAGCTAGCATGGCGACAGGCTCGTCCTGGTTATATATTTCTAAAGTGGCCACCTTGAAACTGGTCATGTAGTTCCTAAGGGGCTCCTGGTCCTGCTGGCAAATTTAGAAAAAACTATTGGCCTCCCGTGACACCATCTGATAGGCGTTGAAGTATACCATGAACTTTTTTCTAACTAATTGAAGGAGTCAATGCTCCTCGGCTTAAGATGGGAGTACTAGACTTGAGCTGCCTTAGAAGTGTAGCTGGGAAGGCGGTGTAGAGAAGGGCGTTAGTTGCCCCTTGGACTCTCTTAAGGGTCTTGTGTTCTCAAGATGATCAGGGGATCTGTGGTCCCATCATAGGGATCCAACTAGAACGTACAAAACCTACCAAGGATCGGCTCCTCTTGAATTCGATGGGAGAAAGGAGGATAGGCATTGTAGCTAGCAGGCTTGTGGGTTGCATCCTGGAGGATGGCGAACTGGCGGGCAAGGTCGGCTAGCCTGCGATCATGCTCCTCCAGGTGCTCTTCGGCCCATCGCTAGATAGCTTCATCAGTTGATCCCTTCGTAGAGGCCGCAAGAGGGGTAGCAGAGGGAGACCAGGAGAGCTCGCACTTTAGCCCTCCCTTGTGCCGGCGCTGGGGGTGCATGGGGCCATCACAGTCTGAGATAGGAGGGTAAGCCTCTTGGTCAGCTGAATGGCCTTATGACTCCCTTGAGGGCAACGCGGGGATCGCAAGAAGGATGTCGCCCACACATGAGATGGCCCCTCCTGGAAGGACCGGAGGCTGGCATGAGCAGTGGCGATAGGGACCGCGGGGGTCCCTAGCTATTGCTGTCGCCATCCAACGATGCTGATGCTGAAGTCGCTGGACTATCATGGTGAATGTTTGGACTTGTTAGGCCAGCGTAGCAATTTGCTCCTGCTGGTTTGGCAGCAACATAGGTGATGGAACCGGGAGTTCCACCTCCTGACTATACCGATCATCACAGTGGGATGGATTCCCGATATGGCTGGCAGAGGCTTCGCGAGCACCTATCATGACCATAGCATCACTGCGATTAGGCCCTCATCCCCCTTCTTAGTGCGCCAATCTATTGCTGCTTGGATCACCTTCGCCTAGATAGACCTGCAAAAAAGAGAACCTAGGCCGAGGGCTCCGATAGGGACACTCCAACGCTCAAGTTAGTATGGCAACGAGGATACAGCCCTCCTTGGTAGTGGCCTGGACTGTTGCAGAGAGAAGGGTGAGAAACTCTCTCTATAAGTGAACTGGGAGGTTGCTTGCCTCTTACCTTGGCCGGAGATCCCTCTTACCTATATAGAACACGACACCGGGGGATAGGGCTTGGAAGCTTGTAGAGCACTCCCCTGTAGAGTCTAGAAGCTTGGCATATTAGTCCCTTGCAAAGTCTGAAAGCTTGACAGAGCACTTCTCTATGGAGCATACGTTCCTGACCGCTGTCATGGATCCGATAGGGGTGGCGACACCATGTCTCCGAATCGCGATTGTCAGGATTCTTGTAGTGGCATGGAATTCGGTGGGCCATACACATTCTGTTGAGGGTTGCAGCTTTTATTGAACTGTTGCCGGACGTCCCGCAAGAGGGTGCGCCTGGGCTCACGACCCAACTTGATCCAAGATTTGTCCTAGTTGAGGGCTTTAGTCGGCCTGGCCTCATGGCCCAACTTGGCCTGGGACCCATCGACTTGGAGCTCTGCTCGATCCGGACTTAGCTTGGGCGGGGAACTCGTTGGTGCCACGCTGGCGCTTAGGCACATCAAAATTATTGTTTAGGACTATCCTACCATATTGATTTCATGCCATAAAAAAAAACTTTGCCCCATCATTTCATAAAAATTTTGAAAAAGATTTGGCAAAAATTGAATGTGAAATGCATTATATGGTTAATTATATTTTTATTCAAATTTTTAAGTCAGGCAATATTTTTAAAATTTTGAATCATTTAATGTAATAATGTTTTTATTTGATATACTAGAGTCAACTGGATGATGGACCTATCACCTATACAACGTACGGAGTATAATAATTTTGATATTTGATATTATTTAAATTTTATTTAATAAATTTTGTTATTTATTAAAACTATTATATTTGTTATTTTAAAATTATTAAAAAATATATTTTAAAACTTTGATGTTTAAAAAACTTCTTTCAAAACTAGATCAGAAAAATCTGGTGTAAGATTTTGAAATTTTTTTTTTTTTCAAAATTCAACGATCGGTAGCCATTGAATTTGGATAGTATTACTTGTATATAATAGATGTGATAGGACGATTCTAATCAATATTTTTTAAAAAAATCTATAAAACTGAGACGGTCTAGTTGGTATGGTGCATGGCCATACAGCGGGCTGTGATGCGGCGACATTCTTCTATTATTATCGGCGGTTGGGAGGGAGCGAAGTATTTATCTCCTTGCATATATCCACTATAAATCCGGACTTAATAAAATCATAAAACCACTATTTTGTGGGAACAAGGGAAGAGGATGCGATCTAATAACTCCTTTTAATGAATGTCCTTTTTTTTTTATTTTTTTAATGATTGTCTTTGATTCGCCGTCCTTGCAAGGCGTATCAACTTTCATTCATGTCATATCCATGTCTATTTTTGTTTCTCAGCTCTTTCCCGTCGAGTGTACCGGTAAGGGGCACCGCTAGAAAAAAAAAATGCGTCCCCGCCATGGAATGAGAGGAACGATGGAATTTAGACGAGGTTCGGTGCAATCCGTGAGACTGACATACCACCCTTCCACTGTGTGATCCAGAGGCAGAGAAAGTGATCGGACAGAGTACGATCCTTATTCTATTTTAATCCGTTAGATGAGACCTTAAATTTAATTTTTGGTTCTCTTAGCATTATATTATGATCCTATTGTTTGATTTCAGTTGTTGTGATTTGGTGTTTTAGGAAGGTAACATCAAATGTATCCAGCAATAATCCAATTGTCGCAACCGACGCAAGCAAACACACTGTTAAAATGCTGCAAAAAGGATGTGGACCCTGATATATACACTTGAATGTGATGCCTGACTCTGTTAAGAAGTTGCAGTGCGTTGGCTGTCAATTGGCACAAATGTAGCTCTAAAACATGAATACATAAAAACATATGGGACATGACACATTTACTTCAATATGGTGTACGTAAACTAACATGGACTTTTGCGCCGAAAACAAGTTCATGATGTGTAGATGGGCATCATGGTGGTGCGGGGGGGAGGATACAATGCCCATCGCAATTAACAAATCTAGCTACCAAAGAGACCTCACCTAAGACATTCTTTCCGAAATTCATATTAAAAGCGAAGATATTAAAGTGGAACCCTGTTTACTGTTTGACCAGGTACGGAGGTTTACATCAATTGATGAAGATAGTGCCCCTCCTGCAAGCGAATGGCTGTGATCGATGGATCTAAAACGCCCATAAAAAAAGAAGTTACACGTGGCCTCGTTAACTAGCCCAGCCGTCATGGACGCAAGAGCTGTCGTGGACCCATGTTCCGGCCCACGACCAACACGACCCCCGGAAACGACGTGGTGGTGGCAATCACGTCATTTTACCAAATATCGGAGGGCAGGGCACTTTGTTTAAAGACCGTCCCGTGTTCCCAGTTACCGGCAACTACCGATCGCTTTCCGTCCACCGACACCCACACCGGTTACCTGCAACCGGCTATGGCAACCACTCGCTGTACCCGGCCAGACTACGGTCACCACCGGTAAGAGGAAAAACATTCTCCGATGATACTTGGGACTGGAACCACCGTCACAGAAAGGCTGCTTGCTTGCCTGCGCATTTGCCAACGCCCCGAGAACTATTTAATGATGTGAGTTATTTATTTTTATTTTTAACTTCTAGAAGCTTACCACGTGGTCGCCAGACCTGCTTTTCTCTCTCTTTCTCTCTCTTTTTTTTTTTTTGAATGCAGCCGGACCTGCTTCTCCTTGAAACGATTTCTCGCACTCACTCTCTTCTCATATAATGTCTGTGTACTTGCGGGTGCAACGCTGTAAGCTTCGAAGGACGCGAAACGAGAGAGAGGGAGCTGGGGAGTTCGGATCTCAACCCTGCGATCGAATCTGGTATAAGAAAGTTTGTGAAGTCCGTGGGCGGTTCCCCCTGCGGCATTGGGTGATTTAAACGAGGGCGGAGGTTTTCGTACGAAGCGGTGGAAGAGGCTAAGAAGGGGAGAGAGCGAGGAGAGGGAAAAGCTCTGTCCGGTGCGTATCTCTGCGCGACGTAAATCTTGCTCTCTTTTCTCAAGCTTTCTGTCGTCGTCTATCTTTTGTCTCGCACTCCTCCTTTTCTTGATTCTCGGAAAATTCCTGCTTTTGTTTCTTTCTTTCCTTTTTTTTTTTTGTAAAGCTCTTGAAGATCTTCCTATTGGAAGATCCGGAGAGCTTGTCATGGCACTTCCGAGGAGCATTTATTGAATATTTGCGTTTCGATATTGTCATGTTTTTGCGGATATCAAGTGTCCTAATGAGAAGGCTTGAAAGGTTTTTCGTTCCAGTTGGGTTTGAGTTATTTCTTGCTGGATTTGGTGAATCTCGGTTCGGGTTCGTGTTTTTACTATTGGTATTTGAGTAGATTTAGGAGTTCTGTGGACTTGCATCCGGATTTTTGGGTCGCATTGGGAAAAATCCGATAGTTTCCTGAGTTCGAGGGACTGAATTTTTTTTCCTTAATGCGGATCGGATGCTTTAATCTTCTGGATCTCATCTCAATTTCTGTTTCATTTGGCAGTTTGGGCTATGATTTATTTGGTTCCAATACAACTCGATAGAACTGATCATGAAGCTTTTTTGCTCGTTTTCTTTTGTTCACCTCGTTATGATGAGCGATGCATTTGTCTGAATTACGGTTGTGTTCTGTATGTGACATGGATTTGGCTTCAGATTGGAAGCCAAGGCCCTAGGGACTGGGGAGTTTCTTTTACTGTCTATGGCAAGTCCAGAGTCATTACTGTTGGCTATTTTGAGTTACAAAAGTGGGACTCGGATAAGTAAAACTATGTTTCTTGATTTTGTCGATGCTATTAGGATGAAACAAGATATAGCATTTCCTGTTCGCCGAGATTACCTTTTTGGACCCACGAATTATGGGTTTGTAGGAGATCTGAGCTGGCTAGAAATTTAACTCTAATCGTTGCAAGTGTTCCCTAACTGCTATAGAATACATGTTATCTTTTAATCTGCATATTTAACCTTGGTTGCTTTATGACTTCTACTTGTTGGTTAACTCAACTTAGTAGTTCTTTTCAAAATGTTTCGGTGGAGTGACTAAGTGAACGTAACTAGTTACTTTTCTTTATTTCAATCTTGTTTGAGCATTGGACTGGATAAATTCTCCAATCTGCATGGTTACTAAAATTCCTACGATTTTTGCATTTTCCTAAGGCTTCTGCCTGCTTGGATCTTTGTGGTTATAAGGTTGGATACTGCTAAAATGGGTATTTGTGTTCCTTTAAGAAATTCAGTTTTCTCGTATGTGTCTAAGGTGAATGTTGGAATGAGATAGCTCATCCTATAAATGAGGATGAATTCTGTTTCCTGTTGTTGGGATATTTATTTTGCAACAAAGCTAAGGTCATTAAAATTGTTGCATGAGGCTGTTGATACTATTTCCATCTGCTTCATGGAATTTCCCTCCAAACATAATGTTAGATTCTTACTCACCAAAATTCTATACATTAACATAGTCCAACTTATTTTCATGATATTCCATATATTATAGATATAATTTATGTATAAAGAAATCCTTAGAGTTTGCACATTGTCTCAGGGTTTATCCATTTCATTTTTTGAGTTTTTGATAACCTGACCTCATGTTTTGCTGTTTATATTTTGCAAGAAGTCAGGTTAAATTCGCTACCCCAGGATGATACTTTGAACACTAGCTTCAAAGAAATGGAAATGAATTAAGATGTTGGTCTTATCAGGCTAGAATCTCTTGATCAACCATTAAGTCCATAGAGTGCTATATTGGTTAAAAAATTACCATAAAATTGCATACAGAGTTCAATAAATTTCTGCCTATTCTAGTGGGTAGCTGTGGTTTTGGCAATACATGGTTGAGAAAAGTTAAAAAGGTTCACTAGAGGGTTGTTTGCTCAAACTTAATATGTATTATAAAAGAAAGAGGACCAGTGGGAAGGGGGGAGCTATATTTGTTCCTTTGTTTGCAGTACAGATAGAAATATTTGATCTTGGTCCAAGTTCTCCATAGTGTTTTTTTTCCATCATGTAATATCGAGTTGAAACATTGCCTGGTGCACCACCTGATCCAGAAGTTTGTTCTAGTACAGCAGCTTTGGTCTGTATATGATGTCCATATTTATCAACAATTTGTTAGAATTTAGTTTATCACTTTAAGCTTTGTTCTGAAGTCTTTCCTGAAATGCCAAAATGGCATAATGCTGTTGCTTTAAATAAAAAAAAAATCATTTTCTGTTCTCATTGTGCTATGTCCTCCCATTGACTAGCTTTTTGAGGAAATCAAGGAGTGACATTTGCATTGCATTTGATGCTCAGCTAACTATCTGACAAATCATTTCAACTGATTTTTGTGATAAATAATTGTTAACTCAATTGTTTGGTCCTATTGATGATTTTATGTTGATATATATGTTATTTTTATCTCAGCTGTAATTTTCCAGTAATTTTAGGTGAACCAACCTGGTTGTCATTTTCTAGGGTGCAGAATTAGAGTTTATGGACCATTCTGCATTTGTGAAGTGTCTTATAGTTTCACATCTGTGGGAAAATGTTGGTGAAATATAAAAATCCTGCAGTTCTTTCAAGGTCATCATCTCTGAGCATTCTTTTTTTTTTTTGTCTGCTTTCCCTTTTGTGTGTTATATCAAATCTTATATGTTTTCCAAATTAATTCTAACCATGTTTAGGTGAACCAACTGGAGAGAGGGAGATCTGCTTAGCTTTTTATATTTATGGGTTTTTCCTTTTTGGTTCTTGGGAGCTCATTCTTAATTTTACATGGCAATGTGAATTATCTAAGCACCTTGTTCATCTTGCAGTTTTGATGTTAATTATAGTGTTTGGATAAATATAAACATCTACATGAGTTGAAGTTTGAAATTCTTCACATAGTTACTTAGGGCCTAAAAGTTTATGTTCCCTTGTTTGGAATCTTTGGATGTCGTTCACTATTATATTTTGCAAGTTCATCTTTTATGAATTTTCAGTGCTTGTATTGTTTCATTCTTTATATTTAATGAGTTATATCGTGCAATTTCGTGGTTGCAGATTATTAGGATATTAACAGCTTTTCCATTTCATCTTTTGCTTTTGTCTCTACGAAATTTGAAATCCATAGCTAACTACCCTTTTCTGATTGGTTTTCTGAGGCGAGTTATGTTATTGCTATCTCTTACAAATACCTGTTGAAACATTACCCAGAAAAAAATGGCCAAAAATGTTAGGTTCACTTTTCATTTACAGTTTTTTCAGGCTGCATTGGGAATGCTCAAGGATCACCCAAGGTTCATTTCAGCTGCAGAGGTATCGTCTTGAAGGTGCATGAGAAGCAACTCATGGTACACAAGAATGAAATGCCTTTATTGGGCAGTTTAATGTTCCTTTGAATTCTTGCAAGCTTGACAGTGTAAAACTTAATAAGTCTCCTGACATTCAGTTGATGATAACAATTTCAAGCTTTGCATAGAAAATTTATTCTCAAAGCCTTGGATGCAAGGTCATATTCCAAGCACTATAGTAAGTATTTTGAATGTAGGTTCTGTGTCTCTTTAAGTTTAAAAATGTATGGTTAGAGATCATGCCATTGGTGTGCACAGGTCTGATGAGGTTCTAGTTGATTCAAGATCTCATGAAATGGGTAGCAAAGAAAATGGACATGAAAGAGATGACCATTTGAGTGACATGGAAAAAGAAGTCAAACAGGGCAAGGAAGGAGAATCAGATTATGATCCTGCAAGAGATTCTGTTTCATCTCAAGGGGAGGCTCAGAGTAATGAAGATAATAAAGTAAAAAGAGTTTCAAGGGTTCCCAAAAAGCTCACGAAAAGGGAATCAGCAGAAAAGCGTCCTTGTGCATCGAGAGGCAGTACCAATCGTTCAGAATCCAACAAACTGCAATTTAAAACATCAAATAATAATCCAAGGAAATCTCAAAAACCCAGTGGAGCTGCTTCAACAACTAAAAACATCAATAATAAGAAACAAGAGAATGTGAAGGTCCCTTCCAGACCTTCATCAGAGTTATCTGAAGAAAATGATGATAAGACCATTGAAGAGATTAAAGAGATAGATGTCTTGGATGAGGCTCCAAATGGTGATCAGAGTGTTGGAACAGATGAAGAAACAGTTGATATGGAAGAGAATAATCTAGATGATGACAGAGCTAGTACATATCCAAAAATTGAGGAGATGGAACAGAGAATTGAGAAACTCGAGGAGGAGCTCAGAGAAGTAGCTGCTCTTGAGATTTCTCTCTATTCCATGGTACCAGAGCATGGAAGTTCAGCTCATAAGGTCCACACACCTGCCCGTCGTCTTTCAAGGCTATATATTCATGCTTGCAAGCATTGGTCTCAGGACAAGAGGGCCACTGTTGCAAAAAACACAGTGTCAGGCCTTGTATTGATTGCCAAGTCATGCGGTAATGATGTTCCAAGGTAAATAAGCTATTACTTTTAAAGCAAAGAGATTAATATAGTTTTTGTATTTCTTGGCTAACAGTCATTTGCTTTTATTTAAGGTTGACTTTCTGGCTATCAAACACAGTTGTATTGAGAGAGATAATATCTCAAACGTTTGGCATTGCGTACCACTTAAATCCAACCATGAGGACTTTTGAGTCAAATGGTGGTGCAAAGAAAGCTGAAGGGAGATCAACCCTACTAAAATGGAAGATCAATGCTGGAAACAAACAAGCAAAAAGTTTTGGCTTTTTGCAGCAAATTGATGACTGGCAAGAGACTAGTACATTTACAGCTGCATTGGAAAAGATCGAATCTTGGATCTTCTCTCGAATTGTCGAATCAGTATGGTGGCAGGTAAAATTGCATATTATATCTATTTTTTTGTGGTAGTATCATATTCCTTTGAGCATTTGTAGCATTAGAATATTATGGTCAGATGCTTTTTTTTTTTAATTTTTACGTAATTTTGATTCATAGGGAGAATTCACTTTTTTATCCTGTTGATAGATGGTAGGATGGAAAAAAACTCTGGAGGAAAAAATAAAAAGTAACTACCCGAAATTTCTAGCTCTTATTACAAGTAGAACTTACATTCACAAATAATATGAGGCAAGTGGTTCTCAAACCATGTTCAAATTGTACACAGAGATGAGAAAAATGGGGTACATGAATACCAAATGATTGGTTAGACATATATGAGGAAATTTTCATTCTTGAGGTCTTTGTTAACTGGAGCAATTTTCTTATACAATTCCATCCAGAGAAAGAATCGAACCATCTTATTTTTTATCTTGAAGGTAATAATTGCCTGTCTGCAAATACATAACAAAGAGATGTGGTGATTACATCCTGTTGTTATGAGATGTAGCGGCAGAGGAACTCATTTACCACTGATTGGAAAACATAGCGAAGAGGGTGGTTGGTGCCTATAAATATGTCTATGGCAAGCCTTCCAAAATCATGAAATGTGTCTTAGGTATGTCAAAGAGTAAGGGTACCGGGTTTGCAACTGGAGTCTTGAGATCACTATGGATGTTGTCCTGACTATATTTATGTATGTAGTCATGGTTTTTTACCTGTGACATGTAACTAGCATTTTGGAATTTTAATAAACTTGAGCATACTTGGTTTTAGGTAATGCTGATCGACAGCCTAGTGTCTGATTATAAGGTGTAAGTGTGGAATCAGCTGCAGTTTGGTGAGTTTTTTATGGGGCATCGAATTTTAGGATGTTAGAGAGATTTTGAAACGTGGATTTTGATGTAAAGTAGTTTCTTTGTAACTTAATCATCAAGTGGGTTGGAACTTTAAGACTATATGTCATAAACTGGGGTTTTAGAAGAAAAGTTTGAGTTTTGGTTGAAAATAGACTTCTTGATGTCAGTTAATGTGATATTTTGCTTGTTTGAAGAGTGGTAGATGGAAATCATATTAAATGAATGAGGAAGGAGGAGATATTATTAAGGTTTAAGTTCATCGGATACCATCTATGAGTAGAATATCAAGGGTGTGGAAGAATTCTTGGATAATTGAAGTGTGCTTTATGGAGGATTGTTTTTGGTGTTAGTGGAGGCTATCTGGCAGGAAGATCAAAATTTTAAAAAGAAATGAGATGTGGGGACCTCTTTGTTGGGGCAATATAAACAATTTGCTTCAAGCAGTCCTCCTAAAGTTGCTTCAGCTATCGATTGTGTTGTATTACATAGTATTTAAAGCTTCAAGTTTCTTTTGGCTGGCCTGATATGGTAGTTTATTTACCTTGATTTAACTCAAAAGAAGAAGAATCTACCTAACCAGTTATTTCTTCTTCAGGAAATGTAAGGATGATATGCATGTCTAGTTTTCAAGCATGTTGCAAAATTTTATGGAGGATATTCAACATAATGTGGTAATGTTGGATTCTGTTGAAGATGGTTGCTTCTGCTTTTCACCTTGCCTTCAAAACTTCTAGCTGCATGAACATCTAGTCTTTGGAGAACCGGAATGTGAAGGGAAAGAAAGATCAATGCTCAATTGTCGTATAAGATACAGAGATTGGTGGTCATCTTTGTGTTTTCTTATATTAATCAAAATTGAGCACACATCACATGCATGATTGTACATTAATGGGCTATCTTAATGTAGCTTGCTCTATTTATGAGTAGCATTTGTAATTTGCATGTTTTGCATTGAAGTGAAGCTTACCTAATTTTTGATGACATTGCAGTCATCTTGGAATCATCTATTTAATTGAGTTATAAATGTACAACCTGATGGCTTTTTTGGTGACTCCAAACTTTAATTTAGAAAATTATCAAAGTAATATTGATAATGTTGGTCATGAGAGTTTTTTTTTTTTTTAAACATCATTTGAAATTTCCTGTCCATGTGGATTGTGGTCTGAGACTTGCTCTCAACCTTGCCTTACCAAAAACATTTTGTTATCATGTTTCCAGGCATTGACTCCACACATGCAATCTCCAGTTGAAGAGATGTACACAACTAAAGGATGTGGAAGATTGTTGGGTCCTGCTCTCGGTGATCAACAGCAAGGCAGTTTTTCAGTTAACCTGTGGAAAAGTGCCTTTCATGATGCTTTTACCAGACTCTGCCCAGTTCGTGCTGGGGGACATGAGTGTGGCTGTTTACCTGTATTGGCAAGAATGGTAGGAATTGACCAGATGCAGGAACCTTATCCTCTTCATTTCATCAGTCATGTTTGATATATTATATGTTTGATCAGTTTGTAAGGTTAATTGTGGCTTCTTTCATCTGATTAGGTGATGGAACAATGTGTATCCAGATTAGATGTCGCCATGTTTAATGCGATTCTGCGTGAATCAGCGGATGAAATACCAACAGATCCTGTATCAGACCCAATTGTTGATCCAAAAGTTCTACCAATTCCAGATGGGGATTTGAGTTTTGGATCTGGTGCACAACTCAAAAATTCTGTATGCTTCTTAATCAGATACCTTACATGCATTCATGGGGAATAATTGCTCTGCTCCTTGCTTTGTCGAGTAGGAACATGTTTGTTTGATGCTATTGCTCAGAAACAGAATGTCAGACATGAAACTAAGTTGATAAGTTTTCATGATTCATTTTCCTTGTTGAACATCCCAGCATTGGTGAGAACTTTTTTCTGTTTTGTTCCATCAAGTCGGGAGATAATTTCACATTCTTGTAAAGGGCCTTAGTGCCATGTCCCTATGTATCCACTGGTACTGCTAGAAATACGGCCTCAAATAGATCTGTAGAAATTTTGTTAGGCGAGTGACTTGGCTGAGCTGCTTGCATTTTGGCATATATAGGGGACCCTAACCTGAACTTCCACAGAATCATCTCTAACTTGGTAAAAGGAAAATCCTTGTAGAAATTAATCTGGTGCATGATAACTGCTGATCACTCTAACCAGAGTTTCTTGTGCTCTTTTAACTCTTGCAATTTTCAATCCTCTTTGTGTGGACAATAATTACTCATGGCCTTAACTTTGACTGGGGTGCAATGTGCTACTGCCTAGAATGGTCTTCATGCACTCTTTATCTGTCTGAGTTCACTTTTATGAAGTCAATAATCATGAAACAAGATGTCCGTGTACCCTATTTCATGATATTCCTTGACTCGAATAATTACCATGGTTTTGTGATATTTCGTCTGATTTCGTGCATCCTAGACAAAAATTGTTTTGGACTCCCTCGGTTGACTAGTTTCCAAAACAAACCACTATAGCAAGCAAGCTTCTTTCTGTTCAGTTGGTGCTCATTTTAGTCAAAATACCTACCAACATTATTCCCATGAATATCATATATGGATTCTAATCATGTTTCTTTGAACGCCCATATTATTCTTTGACATGTTTATGTTTTATTTTCCACGTTGAATCAGCTTATTAGACACCACTTTATTTCTGTTGATCCTTTTCTGAATGTTGCACATAAATTTTCTGAGTGTCTACAAATGTCTTCATAAGAGTCTCAGGACTGAGTAAATATGATGTATATCCTTTTCCCGTTGTCATGAATGGGCAGTATAAAGATGTATAACTTGATGAAATGCTACTCTGCAGATTGGAAATTGGTCTAGATGGTTGACAGATCTTTTTGGTATAGATGCTGATGATTCTATCGAAGTTGGTCTGGTTGCAGAGGAGGATGATGACAGAAGGGAAGGGACTCCTGGATCAAAATCTTTTCGTCTACTAAATGAGTTGAGCGACCTTTTAATGCTCCCCAAGGACATGCTTCTTGAAAGGGCTGTCAGAAAAGAGGTTAGCTTTTGAATTTAAATGAATTTTGAGGTTTCACCTTTCCAATAGCATTTTCTGATTTTTATTGTTTATTAAAGGTCTGTCCTTCAATTGGTCTACCCTTAATCACACGGATACTCTGCAACTTCACACCTGATGAATTCTGTCCAGATCCTGTCCCAGGTATTGTCCTGGAGGAACTGAATTCTGAGGTATTGTTTCTGGGCACCAAATTTCCTCTTCCAGCTAATGACTTTCTCTCATCAAAGTGATGCAATTATGATCTAAATTGTTTTTACTTTCCATCTCATCACTTAACATCAATTCTACTTTTGTTATTGTTAAGTACACTCACTAAGAAGTGGACGACCCATGGACATGCATATTAGAACTTAGTTCTCTGATGAAACCTACTTGCTGAGAACAAAAAGTTGTCATAAACTGTTCCAGTTTCTGGTCCACTGTATGGTTAACTTACATATCTGAAACATTGCGTTGTGATAACTTCTTCTGCAATACCTGTGAAAAACGAAAAGAAAAAACTGCTCCAGTTGATTCCTTGAATCTGATCTTGCTATGAGTATGTTTATCTGCATCCTTCTGAACCATCTGATGTCATTTGCAGTGGTCATAGCTGTAAATATGATGAAGCATAATATATGCCAGAAGCATTCAACCTATTTCACCCACTTTCCACTACAAATTCTTTATTCCCTGTTTTGTACTGGCTGTTACTTTAGTTTGCCTAGAATATAACTTTTGATTCTTTTCGGGGGCCAGACCATATTTGCTTATCTGCAGACTGCTTAAAGGAATCAGAGAAACTTACCCATTCTTTGCTGGGGCTTACTCAAACCACAATATGCTTGATGTAGCATTCTTGCATTTCTTTTCTGTTACAGAGTCAAATCTTCCATTTCCAAATTCAACTTTTGAATCCATTGGTTATTATATCCAAAGCCTTTGTCATATGTATTTGCTCCAGTGGGTGCATTCTAGTTACTAGCATGATTCAATCCCCTCTTATAGTTAAAGTTCACTATCTGCCTGTGCCTTTTTAGACAGAAGACTTGCATAAGAGGTAATTTCACAGCAAAGGCATTCATTAACGAATCCTCTGTCATGTCACATAGCTTCTTTGTCTCCACTAAACAATATTTAGACAAACAGATAAGTAAAAACAGCACTCTCATCACCACACTGGCAAAAAATTTGTAAACTTGTTGGTGGTCAGCCTTTTATATTCTACTCTCCATGTAATCCTCAAGGCACTGGTAAATTCTCGATCCAAGTGGAAGGAAGTCTTTAGTTTAAATGCTTCATGATTGCCATCGGTGTCTCTTGCAGAGCCTTCTGGAACATCGGCTATCTGAAAAGGATCCGATCAGCAGCTTCCCATGCACTGCTGCTCCTGTTGTCTATTCACCCCCTTCACCAGCTGATGTAGCAGAGAAGGTGGGTGATGCAAGTGGGAAAGCCGAGTTGGACCGAAAGGCATCAATGGTCCAGAGGAAGGGATACACCAGTGATGAGGACCTAGATGATTTAGATTCCCCCCTCAGATCCGTCATCGACAAAACTCCTCCAGTGTCCCCGGTCCTCAGAGATGGAAGCCAGAAAGAAACTAAACAAGCCAATGCAAGGTACAATCTCCTCAGAGAGGTGTGGTCTGTGTGAATGTGCTTGTAGGCCTTCTTATGAATATCCACTTTTGTGAAATGAGGCCATTACCAACAACAGAGGAGAATCTACACATGCAATATACCAAGGGCAACACGTTATTTAAAAAGAACGATCTTATTACCAAAAAAAGGATGATATTACTCTCTCCACCTGTTAGGTGGCAAACCAAAAGAAAGGATGATACATCGGTGATTTTTATTCAGAAAATTGTCCTCAGCATTACCCGCTGTATCACATTCCAGCTTGTTCTTTTAGACGAGACCGAGGCATACGGATGAAGTTCAGATCGATGAACATGTTTGTATCGTTGTATAGCCCATTATACGCCAGGACTAGAAGAGCTGAATTCTACAAATTGATGAACAAAAAACTATTTCAATGTTGTTTGTTGTGTGGGAAATAAATTGCATTACCTGTGCCAAGGACATACTTTTGAAATCAAAGCAGACCAATTCTTGAACGCACCGAATTCTGCATCCTTTCATAAATACTTTAAATGATTGATCATGCTTGCATCTGTACGTACTCTTCTCATTATCATTCTATAATCGTTCCAGGTAGATGCTACCAATTTTCATTAAGATCATTCTACAACCGCCGAGGTAGACCTAACAGTGCTCTGAAAACTAGTAGCACTCGTTATCGTTCTAATGTAATGGGCCTCTATGATCAGTCAAAGTCTCCCCTTGTTGGAACCAGAGTACGATCGCTTGTATGCTGCCGAAACATACAATTCAAGGGTAGCATTTCGGTTAGGCTAGACTCAAAACTGGTTTCAAAGAATCAACAGAAAAATACCGAGCAGCACTAAATCATTTCGATCTTACTTTACTTGAAATAAGTGTAAGGAGTCGAGTCAATAATCTCCCTGCGCGCACGCGCGCTTTCAATAGGAGAGATCGATAGGCCCTAAAACAGCTCAATTCCTCCGAATTTTGAATACTTACCACCAAACAAAGAATGATGGGTATTACCTTGACCCAATTCTTGATCTTCATATGGTAAACTAATTAAAGTAATTAAAACTAAATTGTCAGCATTCCGTATGCTAAAGATCAAAACAGCCATGTGAAACCTTAAAGTCCAAACAGGCAATTTTGAAGCAAACAGTTGCATTACGTAGACCGCTCAAACAAGCAATTGACAGATGATATCTGGAACTGGTAGGTAATACGATGTGACCGAGCAAGAAATTCCTGAATATAACTTAAATTCAGCAAAGGAAAATCTCATTGTTCAACAATCCAGTTGCATCCAAAAGCTTACCAAAAAATCTGAAAAATAATCTCCATTGCCAGAATAACCTCAAAAGAGGGCACAGTCGGACCCGCCAAGAATTCAATCTGCTTCCTCAACAATCTTGGTTCCTAACCCTTTTAAACCCTCTGGAGGAACCTCGGCAACAGTAACCAAAGGGTAGAGCTCTTCTTTTGCATCCTTCCCCTCATTCCTTTTGCGGGCGATCCTCACACGAACCCGTCTCGGCACACCTCGGGGATCCCCCTGCTCCAGATATGCTTGTTGAGCTTCACATCAATTCTGATGTCCGTCCTGCCCATTGACTTGTGCGCGAACTTTCTGATCCCCTTAATGGCCTTGGGAGCCATCTTCTTCAAAGTGCTGCTCACAAATTACAAAATACTACGCAGATGTATGTAATGCTTATTGAATGATAACAAATGCAAGTACAAAAACAATGCCGTGTGAAAGCATGGTCATGCTATGAAATTCAGACTAACTGTTCAAATAAAGAAATAGAGCAATAACAGGATAACACAAAGTGTCAACAGTACAGAGCATATCCAATATTTATTGCAATGGATCCAAAAAAATGGATTGTCTATTCAATAAGCCCTGGTTCCCTAATTTGTTGCATACCTTGAGGCAAAAGGGATGTGAAGTATCCCATGTGTACTTCAGGATTTGTTATGCCTTAAGATGACTGATAAACAACAATGAAGCGACAATAGTAATACTTTGGTTCAAAACATAAGTAGTTTTTAAACAAATAAAATTGTTACAAGACAAAATGACATGTGATGTAGCAAGCCGCTGACATAGCATCCATGATGGATGCAGCGGGTGGTGAGATGGCGGAAAGAGCTATCTGGTCCGTTCGAGGTCGAGCTCCCGTCCGGACGATCTTTGGAGGTAAAAGAATGCTTCCCCGACCATGGTTGGGAAGATAGTAGGAAGTAAAGCCTAATTTTTAAAGGACAAAGGCGATGGAAACATGAACTACAACACAGAGAGGCACGACATCACCATCTCCAATGGACCAGCCGCCCGCACCTTCTGCATGGCGCGTGCTCCACCGAGGCTCCAATTCCTGCAGTACGCCGCCTGCAATCTTTGTTAGGCACATGATCCACCGGGGCTGCAGGTCCCGTAGCACGTCGCCTGCACCTCCTACAAGAAGAGTACTCTGCCAGGATCTCAGATCCTGTAGCACACCATCTGTACCCTCTGTAAGTAAAAGTATACGACCATGACGCAAAACCCTGCGGCACGCTACCCGTACTTGTCGCAGAGGATCACCCTGCTAAGGAGACAGGCTCTGCAGCACGCTAACTGCGCCCTTGCGAGAGGACCTTTCGAGAACTGGTCCGACAGGAATTCTGGAAAAGGACTTGTACCCCTCCCAAGGGGGACACCGGGGGGAGGGGCTGCCGGTCGAGGCTCCGGGCTCGATCAACGAAGATCAATTCCTATATAACGGCAAGGGGGACCTCCAGGATGGAAGAGCGAACCAAGAGAGAGAAAAGAAGACAAGTGAGCGAAGGCAGTGGACCAAAACAGGGAACAACTTCCTAACCTCCTCTGAACTCTCGTTCTTTTCATCTTCTCATTCTATTACTCCTCTGCATGGCGACGTATCAAGCCACCGTGATCGAGGATTTGTTCTCCTTGGTCATCCTACTAACTTGATCGTCGGAATGTCCCCGTCGGGGTCCCCATACTGGGTCTCTTTTTTATAGGACCGGTCTGCCACGAAAGCGTGAGGACGATGGACCCGATGCTCCCAGGGAGGCCGACTCATCCGGGCCACATTAGAGCTACAGGCTACGGTGATCTAGGTGGCAATAGATTAGCATGCCAGGAGGGAGGCGGTAGGACGGTCGGTCACTGACCAGCCTGCCACAAATCTATGGTAGTGACCCACACTCGGGAAGCCTCCATCAGCCACATAGGAGACCCATCCCACCGCGGTGACCGACCTAGCTAAGTGGAGCTCCCTGCTCCACCTCCCCCTCCAGTTGATTAATCCATGCAAATCACCACACTCGCGCAGCAGGTTCAGACCTTGATTGCAGTAGTGCGCCAACTGCACCACCAGCACCGGTCCCTGGCAATGCAGCAGCAGTCGAGGACACCTGCGGCCCATGCCGTCGAACCCCCCGCCAGCCTGAGGTCCTTTCGGGAGGGACCGTCACAAGCGTGGGCTGCCTCATACCCGTGAGGGAGCCTACGGGCAATTAGGAAGAGGCACAGGGACGGTTCGGCCGGTCGAGAGAGCCACTCCCCGATCTCGAACAATGGCACTGCATCTCGCTGCCGACGTCGGCATGGCAGGGAACTGAAGCATGAGTTCCTCCGGTCGTCGCCCTCTTACCCCCCCTCGACAGCCTCCGTGGAGGGGTCGACAAATGAAGCCATCCACCGATGGGTAGAGAAGCACCTCGAAGAACAAGAGCGCAGGCTGGCGGATCTGGCCCACTAGTTTGCCAAGATTCAGGGCTTCCCACGCGAACTATGATGCTCACCCTCTCACTCACCGGATACAAGAGAAACAGATTCCCAGCTGGTTCTGCATGCCTCAAGTGGATCCCTACGATGGGACCACGGATCTCATCGACCACCTTGAGAGTTATAAAGCTCTCATACGGGTCCAGGAGGCCATCAACGCCCTTCTTTGCATTGTTGCCTTCCCAATCACGCTGCACAAGGCGACTCGGGTTTTGTACTCCCGTCTTGAGCCGATAAGCATAGACTCCTTTGAGTAGCTGGAGAAGAAGTTCGTGGCACACTTCGATACCTATTGGAAGGTGCCACGTGAGGCTGATAGCCTCTTCTCTGTCCGATAGCAGGATCATGAGTCCCTTCAGGACTATGTGGCTCGATTCAAGGTGGCCACTTTGGAGATCTACAACCTTGACGAGCCTATTGCCATGCTGGCACTGAAGAGAGGGCTCAAGACCTCTCGCTTCACCTACTCCCTCGACAAGTCCCTGAAGACCTATTCGTAGCTCCTCCACGTCCACAAGTACATCTGTGCGGAGGGGGCCGACTGCACCAAGAGGGAGTTGGATGGGAGGTCCTTGAAGAGGCAGACCAAGGGGGATCTGAGCGGGCTGCCTGTGACCAAGGCCATCCGACTCCTCAAACAGGCCTCAAGCCCAGAGATGGTCCCACTAAGGACGAGAAGTACACACCTCTCCTCACCCGAAGAGTTAAAATTTTAATGGAGATTGAGAGCGAGCGCTACCTCTGTCGCCCTCCCCTACCGAAGCCATCTGGTGGATGCGACAAATCCTGATAATGCCAGTTCCACCGTGATCACGACCACGACATCGAGGAGTGTTACCACCTGAAGAGGAAGATCAAAGATCTGATCAGGCGAGGCTACCTTGGAAAGTTCATGGAAGGAAGAGCTCTGCCCGGGACTCGAAGCGACGAAGCCCGATACCCTGCCATCAACAACCAACCCACGGAGAAGTCGATAGGAATGATCTCTTGGGAGCAGGACGGGAGTCAAAGAGGGCTAAGGGGAGGGAGAGGACTGATGATGTACTCCCTTATGGGGAAGAAGGGCTAGCTGGGGTGGATAACCCAAATAATGATACTGTTATCATGGAAATAACAATAACTAAGCATCCTGTAAAGAGAATAATGGTTGATAGTGAAAGCTCCACCGACATCTTTCTTTATGATACTTTTGCAAGGATGAACTTGTCTCCTGATCTGATAAAGCTAGTGTTTATACCCCTTGTCGTCTTTACCGGAGATTCAGTTGAGGTGAAAGGAGAGATTACCATCCCGGTCACTGTCGGGATGTCACCCCGACAGAGCACCATAATGATGACCTTCATCGTTGTAAGGCTTCCCTCGCCTTACAATGTGATCCTGAGGCATCCCGGACTCAATTTACTCGACGCCACCATCTTAACCAGGCGGCTCCTTGTCCAGTTCCCAACCCCATGAGGGATGGAAAGATGAGAGGATCCTGACAACCGGTCAGGCACTATTTGCAGGCCATCCCTGGAGTCTTGGGGGTCAAGGAAGGTCCGACAATCGATCAGTTAAGCCAAACGGAGCAAGATCTAAAAGGCGGGCTGGTTGAACCCCTACTATCATTCCCCTTGGAAGAGGATCCCGTGAAGACGGTGCAAGTGGGATCCCTATTGGTCGAGGAGAAGAGGGTTTGGTTGCTAAGCTTCCTACAGGCTAACGTGGATGTCTTCACCTGGACCGCAACAGACATGCCCGAAATTCCCCCCGAGGTGATCACCTATAGGCTAAACATCGATCCAAATAGCCGCCTAGTCTGGCACAAGAAGAGCTTCATCCCGAAAAGGCAGAGGGCAATAAATGAGGAGATCAAGAAACTCTCATCGCAGGCTTCGTCCGTGAGGTACGGTATCCTAGCTGGCTAGCAAATATGGTAATGGTCAAAAAGACTAGTGAAAAGTGAAGGATCTGCATGGACTACACGGACCTTAATCGGGCATGCTCGAAACATAGCTTCCCGCTCTCCAAGATCGACAAGCTTATGGACGCGACCTCGAGGCACAAGCTGCTCAGCTTCATGGATGCATTCTCTATGTACAATCAGATCCATATGCACCCGGAGGACGAGTACACAGCATTCATGATCGAAGAGATACGTTCTGCTAAAGGTGATGCCGTTCGACCTCAAAAATACTGAGATGACATACCAGCATCTGGTCAACAAGGTATTCAAAGACCAGATAGGCCGCAACATGCAGATCTATGTGGACGACATGCTTGTCATGAGTGGTTGTGAAGCGGACCACATCACCAACTTGGCAGAGGCCTTTAACAACCTCCGTCTTTATCGAACGAAGCTGAACCTAGCCAAGTGCGTGTTCGACTCCTGGGAAGTTCCTAGAATTCATGGTTACCCAGCGAGGGATCAAGACCAACCAGGAGAAGATCCAGGCAATCATAGATATAATGCATCCCATATCCAAGGAGGTCCAGCGCTTGACCGGACGCGTCGCCGTCCTCAGCCGGTTCATCTCGCGCTCTACTGAGCGCTGTCAGCCATTCTTCAAGGCCCTGTGCAAGATGCATAACTTTACCTAGACGGAGGAGTGCCGGGAGGCATTAGAAAGGCTAAAGAAGCTCCTCGTCTCTCCCCTGTTATTGTCCAAGCCGGAGCCCGGAGAGGAGCTCCTCTTGTACCTAGTGGTCTCTACGGAAGCAGTCAGCTTTGTGCTGATCCGCACTGATGAGGATGACCTCCAGTGGCCGGTATATTATACCATCAAGCTGCTCCGCGATGCGAAAATCAAGTACACCAGATCTAAAAAAAATATCTTCGTACTTATCATGTATGTGCAGTGCCTCAGGCCCTATTTTCAAGCTCATCCAATCGCGGTCCTCATTGATTAACCATTGAGGGCTATCATGAGTCACCCATATACTTCAGGGCGCCTAGCTATGTGGGCAGCGAAGCTCAGTGAGTTCGACATCTCTTACCGCTCGAGGCCGTTTCAGAAGGCCCAAGTCCTGGCCAACTTCCTGGTGGAGTGCACCTAGGCGGACGAGGATTTGGAGGTGGGCGAACCAGCCAAGCCCAAACAGGACCTAGCCATAGGAGAAATGGCATGGATTCTCTACGTCGATGGCGCATCCAATGTTGGAGGGAGGGGCCGGACTCATCCTCGCCAACTCTGATGGGGTAATCGTCGAGTACGCGCTACGTTCCCTTTTCAAGGCAACTAACAACTAGACTAAATATGAAGCGCTCTTCACGAGGCTAAAGGTATCCCACGAGCTAGGCGTGACAAGCTTGAAGGTCTTCACGGACTCGCTGCTCGTGGCGGGCCAAGTCTTCCATGAGATGAAGCTTGGGATCCTATGATGGTGAAGTACCTGGACTGAGTACACTCATACACAGCAAACCTCCAGTACTTTGATATTTTTCACATCCCCCGCAGGGAGAATGCCCATGCAGATGCACTCTCCAAGCTTGCGACCCTGTTGAACTCATTGCTGGAACGCACCTTCATTGAAAACCTGGAGGTCCCCAATTATGAGGTCGCGGGCGAGGTCCAACAGGTTGCTCCCGAGGTGAGCTGGATGGATCCCTACATCGGATACATAATTGACGGCACCCTACTTGAAGACCATGCGGAGGCCGGCTTCTTGAAGCGAAAGGCCGCTCACTTCATGCTTATGGACGGGCAGCTCTATCGAAGGTCCTACTCCTACCTCCTGCTGAAATGTTTGAGACCCTCGGAGGCTCTCTATGTCCTCTAGGAGATACATGAGGGCGTATGCGGGAACCATGTGGGGGGCAGGATACTGGTCTACAAAAAGGCCTCTGATAAGGGTACTACTGGGAGACCATACGAGAAGACATGATCGAGCTCGTGCGAAAGTACAATTGCTATCAGAGACATGCCCACATCCAACGCCAGCCAACTTCCCTGCTATCTCAGCTCTCTTCTTCCTGGCCATTTGCCCAGTAAGGGATAGACATCCTGGGACCTTTCCTCCCAGCACTCGGTCAGCGGAAGTACCTGATTGTCACCATTGACTTCACCAAGTGGGTGAAGATGGAACCCCTGGCTCGGATCATCAAAGACAAGGAGAGGTCATTCCTCTAAAAGTCAATCATCTGCCATTTCGGACTTTCCCATACCATCATTACGAATAACGGACGGCAGTTCAATAACCATGCCTTTGAGGAGTTCTGCGCCAACCTAAACATCTATCACCGCTTCATGTCGATCGCCCATCCACAGATCAATGAGGAAGCTGAGGTAAGGAACTGAACCATCCTCCAAGGACTCCACACCTGACTAGACGAGGCAAAGGGTTGGTGGGCCGACGAGCTCCCCAACATGCTGTGGGCCTACCACACCATGCCTTAGATGATGGATGAGATGCCCTTCAACCTGGTCTTCAGCACGGAAGCCATAATCCCAGTCGAGGTGGGTGCCTACGCTGCGAGTGCAGTAGTATGACGAGGTCGACAATCCTGTGCACCTCCTTAACCCTGATTTGCTGGACGAGACGAGAGATAAGGCATGGCTCCGTATGGTGGCATACTGGTAGCGGGTGACCCGCTATTACAACTCGCATGTGAAGCCCAAGGCCTTCCGTCTGGGCGATCTCATCCTCGGGTGCGCGGAAGCGTCCCAACCTAGCTAATGCGGTAAGCTATCCCCAACTGGGAAGGCTTCTACAGGGTGGTCGAAGCCCTATCCCAAGGAGCATTTCGAATTGCCAGCCTTGATGGAGCTATATTTCCCTGGACGTGAAATGCCACAAACCTGATGATGTACTACCAACGATGTACGCCCCAAATTCAAGGATGAAATGAAATGCTCCCTGGCAATACGGTTCGGTTCTATCTCTTCGAAGCAGACTCAATTGTTGGTCCCTAGGTCCGGCAAAAAGATCCAGGAGCCTCAGTGCCCCGCACTCAAGCCAGGAGCCTCAATGCCCCATACTCAAGCCGAGAGCCTCAGCACCCTGCACTTATCCGTTGGTCTCTAGATCCGGCAAGGAAAGCCGGGAGCCTCAGCGCCCCGCACTTAAGCTGGAGCCTCAGTGCCCCATACTTATCTGTCGATCCTCAGGTCTGGCGAGGAAAGCCGAGAGCCTCGATGCCCCGCACTTATCCATCGATCCCCAGGTCCGGCGAGGAAAGCTGGGAGTCTCAGCGCCTCGCACTCAAGCCAGAAGCCTCAGAGCCCCGCACTTGTCTACTGGACTCCACGTATAGCAAAGAAAGCCAAGGGCACCAGAGCCCCCAAGGTTCAGTGGAGGAAGAGGCACTTCACGACCCCTACCTTGCCGGTGGCCGGTTCCATAGCTCTTGCATCTACCTATCTAATCCAAGACCAGTCTTAACCAGCTATCGAGTAGGAAAGGTGTGACCAGACTCCGCCGGGCACTGACATTTCCAACGATCCGCCCAGCTCCCGCAGCGCCAAGCCGCTGGGCAGGCAACAAGCATACACACACATAAAGCAGAAAAAAAAGGAAGACAGAAGTCAAAATCAACAAGCTTCATTTTATTGCTGGAACTGGGTTTACATACAAATGAACTTCCCGACAGGTCGGGAGTCCAACAAATTTTTTTCTAGTACACAAAAGAAAGAAGAAAAAGAGAGAAGGCAGCAGGAGTCCCTAGGTTGGCTGCGAGGTTGAAGCGCCGCCCGATTCGAAGGCCTTCATGGCAGCTTCTATTAACGCCCCCGTCTCGGCCATCGTTTGCTCCACGACTTCTCTCACCAAGCTTCGCCAGGCTGGCACGATGACAATTGTAGCAGCCTGAGACATCGAGTTCATGGTAGCTTCTATTAGTGCCCCTGTCTCGGCCATCGTTTGCTCCACGACTTCCCTCACCAAGATTCGTCGAGCAAGCATGATGACAATCGTAGCAGCTTGAGACGTCAAGGGCAGAACTGGCGAGGCAGCCTTGATGGGCTCTGCCCATTCTGGGCCGGCAGACTCTGCTGAGGTGCCTTTGGCAAGCGGCTCCGCATTGTCAGAATCACCCTTGGGCTCGACTGGGATGACGTTGTGCTGGTCGGGGAGGTGAAAGAGCTGCGCCATCTTCCTCTTGCACTCCTCGAAGCCTTTGATGAAGGCGTAGCAGATAGCCTCCTGTACTTCATCCTTGAACTCAGCCAAGGCCTTGTACTGCCTGATGGAGTCGACCGCCTCCTTTGTGGCCTCCATCACCATCGTGGCGGTGGCCATCTTCTCCTCCACCGCATCCAGCCGCACCTAGAGGTTTTGCACTTGTCCTTCCAGGTGGAGCGCTGTGGAGGTGGACCTAGCGAGCTGCTCCTCCAGGTCAACAGAATACTTCCCCTTATCTACCAGCAAGACTTCATGAACCTCCACACGTAGTTCCAAGTTACCACGGTATCTTGGGACTACCAGAGTTGAGCCTCCAAGTTCCTTACTTGGGCCTCCAAGTTTGGCGACTACTTAGCCAAAACCTTGGCTTTCATCTTGGCAGTGTTGACTCTGTTGCAGGACTCAGCATCCCATCGAAGCAGTGCTCGGAATGCGTCCTTGATTAGGAACACGTCCTGGATAACTTGGAGCAAGAAGTAAGAAGAGGTTAAAAAAAGAAGAGAAGAGAGAAGGAAAAAGAACAAAGAACTTGCTGTAAGAAGTTGGGGGAAGACCCCATTGATGGTGTCCCCCAACATGCGGCAGGCCCTCTCCCGCTAGTCTCGAGGCTGTAGGATGAACCACAGCAACCTCTCTACCAGCCCTTCGTTGAGGGTGACCGACACGTCGGGCAGCACTAGCACGAGCCCCCTGGCCATCCCGGGGGTCAGAGCCATAGATGATGAAGGTCTTGCTGACCTTGGACCTGCCAGACAAGGCTCTGGTATGGCGTCAGTCATTGGCGAGGTCGGGCCACCTTCTTGCTCGGGCATGAAGCCTCAGGGGATTGAGGGATCTCCATGACCTCCGAAACCTCCGGGGGAGGGGCCCGAGGTGTCCCCTCCCTCGGCTCGATGCCACTGCTGGACCCCGAAGTCGCGCCCCCGGTTGCCTCCGCAGCCAACGTTGGGACGCCCTGTGACCTCTCCTCCTGGGGGCGAGCCAGGGGCCCCTCACAAGACCTCTCCCCCGATTCCTCGCAGGGCCTCTTTGCCGGCTCCTCCTGGGGCCTCGCCGACGATGACCGCTTGTGGGTCATCTGCTTGAGCCGATCAATTAAGAATTTCATGTCTGCACCAGTAAAGGAAATTCAGTTAGTCACCAGAAATCTCAAAAAGAAGCAAATTTCAAATCTTACCTAGAAACTGAATCGGGCTGATGCCGGCATCGAACAAATTTTGCTCGGAGAGGTCCCACCCTCGCGGAACTTTCGGGGTGACGAGTTGATCGTACACCTCCTGATCGACGGGCTCCATCGTGGCATCCTGGTTAGGAAAACGGTCAGGTCGCTCCTCACCCTATTTATCTCCTTGATGGAGGTAAAGATGTACCTATTCTTCCATCCCTTGATGGAAGTGGATAAGTCAAACTTAAGAGTCCCAAGCTAAAGGGCTACCAACCACCACCCCTTATCGGAGGGGTGGCGCTTCAAGGTGAGCAAGGTTCTAAACAGGGAGAACCTAGCAACTATGCCATGAAAATGATACAAAACTATAAAGAAGAAAATGGCCCTAAAGAAATTTAGGATCAGTTGGACCGAGACTAATCTATATTAGACGAAGAGGGAGCCGGAAGTCTACCAAAAAAAAATCCTCGTACAGGATGACCCAGCCCGATCCACCTGAAGTGACCCGCTCCCCAAGATCCGGGACTGAAATTCGGATGGAATCCGGGATCCTGTAGATGCCCCGAAGCCGGAGGGCATCCATCTCCGTCATTGTCGAGGCGACCCCAGATGGTTTGGCCATATCCAAACTTGAAGACGAAGGAGGGGGAGGAAGATACAAGGTACTGGGGTCCATCGTCCGCCAGAGACCTCGAGGGCCCTCACTGGAACATCCTCCTCGCTACCCGAGGAAGGAGGCCCCGCCCGTGATGGCTCCATCGTGCTGGGACGTGCTGGAGGATGCCCTTGGAAATGGCAGCCACTTCCAGAAGAACTCATGATGGGGAAAAGAGAAAACGAAAGGAAGAGGAAAGACTAAGGATGAAGGATGCTCCCTCGGTGCTAACTAGAAGGGAAGGAAATGTAAGAAAGGGGACTAACTAGCAGAGGACTCTAAGTTGAAGGGTCCAGAAATGGGTATGGAGCTCCCCTTTTTCTTCTCCGTTCCTCCCTCTCTGCTCAAAGGTCTTTGAAAAAGAAACAAAGGGACAAGCCACTTACTTGAAAGGGATGGCAAAACCCCCTTTCGAACCTAACTAGCCTATCGACACAGTCCTTTGCTCTGCCAACCAATGGGGTTTGGATGCGTGCCAAGCCCCCGCTGGCCGAGATGCTTTGATTCATGGGACGCCGTGCCAGGAGATGAAAAGGGCATTGTTTCGAACCGTTGCTCCCGCTAACATGGTGCCCCCTGATTGGTGCGGGCACGATCCACGAATCGTCAGAAGCCGCGGCATTTAATGGTGCAAGCATGGTGGCTCTCCACATCAGTGACGTCATTACTCCCTTCGCCCCAATCCGAGAAGCCATGATGCGCTCCAAGGCTCGAGAATGGGGGGTAACTAATGTGGCAAGCCGCTGACATGGCATCCATGACGGACGCAGCAGGGTGGTGAGGTGGCGGAAAGTGCCACCTGGCCCATCTAAGATCGAGCTCCTGACCTAGGTCGAGCTCTCGTCTGAGATCGAGCTCCCGGTCGAGGTCGAGCTCCCAACCAAGGTCGAGCTCCCATCCGAGGTCGAGCTCCCATCCGAGGTCGAGCTCCTATCCGAGGTCGAGCTCCCGTCCGAACGATCTCTGGAGGTAAAAGGATGCTTCCCTGGCCATGGCTGGGAAGACAGTAGGAAGTGAAGCCTAACTTTCGAAGGACAAAGGCAATGGAGACCTGAACTACAACATAGAGAGGCGCAACATCATCGTCTTTGACGAACCAACAGCCTACACCTTCTGCATGGCGCGTGCTCCATCGGGGCTCCAGGTCCTATAGCACGCCGCTCGTACCTTCTACATGGCACATGCTCCACTAGGACTTTAGGTCCTGTAGCATGCTGCTCGCACCCTATGCCAGGAGCATGCTCCATTGGGACTACAGGTCCCGTAGCATATCACCTCACCTCCGACAAGACGAGTGCTCTGCCAGGGCCCCAGACCCTGTAGCACACCATCTATACCCCCTGAAAGTAGATGTGCTCGGCCACGACGCGAGACCCTGCGTCACGTTACCCACACCTATCGCAAGGAATCACCCTACTAAGGGGACAAGCTCTGCAGCACATCGACTGTGCCACTGCAAGAGGACCTTCCGAGAACTGGTCTGACAAGAATTATGGAAAAGGACTTGTACCCCTCCCATGGGGGACACCGGGGGGAGGGGCTACCGGTCGAGGCTCCGGGCTCGATCGAGGAGGATCAATTTCTATATAACGGCAAGGGGCACCTTCAGGATGAAAGAGCGAACCAAGAGAGAGAAAAGAAGACAAGTGGACGAAGGCAGTAGACCAAAACAGGAAACAACTTCCCAACCTCCTCTGAACTCTAGTTCTTTTCATCTTCTCATTCTATTACTCCTCTGCACGGAGACGTATCAAGCCACCATGATCGAGGATCTGTTCTTCTTGGTCGCCCTATTGACTTGACCATCAGAGTATCCCCAGTCCGGATCTCCTCTTTTTTGCAGGACTAGTTTACCATGAAGGCATGAGGACGAAGGACCCGACGCTCTTGAAAAGGCCGACTCATCCTGGTCATGTCAGAGTTACAGGCCACGGCGATCCAGATGGTAACAACATGAGCAACCTTTTGAAGCAAAATGATATTAGAGGTATAAAAGGATGTAGGACAAAGTTCTAAAACTGAGAGTAATGTTTTCTGATAAGAAACACTCAAAATCCAGGGCCAATTTCAAAAACGTTTCATGTAAACCTAACTTGAGTGATATTATGAGGTGTGCTTCCCCATGTAACACATGAAAGGCCACCCAAGAATAGGGCCAATTTCAAAAATGTTTCATATAAACCTAACTTGAGTGATATTATGAGGCATGCTTCCCCATTTAGCACATGAAATCCCACCCAAGAACAGCCTTTGTGGAGTGCAAAGACAGCCGTGGGACATTAGACCTCCGGTTCATTCAACTGGTGAGGATCCAATAACTTAAAATTGATTCAAGCTAACCAAAACTTTGTCTTGCTTGCATCTTGTGAAACAATCACAAAAAACAAAAATCTTGAGTTAAGGTATATTTTAAACTAACAAAAAATTGTCATTCCAACAAAGAATTTTAACAAATAGCATATAGTGATTTCAAAATAGCATCCATCCATCTTTCTAGCTCGTGCTATTCATGTAAATGTATACTTTTTTTTTACATTTGAATTATACTACCTGGCTATACTTATAAATATTGTTGAAATATTGATGCACCTTTTCTTGAGTACTGGTAAATCTCCTTTCTCTAGTTTGTTGACATACTCAAGAAATGTAATAACATAAGATTATGAGAGGTTAGAAAATGTTCTGCATTCAATAACAAAGTACATGCATGACAAAACTTAATCTAGATTACATGGTTCATTAGACGACTCATGCATCATTCTTAATCATCACAATAGTCCAACAGATTGAAATTTCAATAACATGATAAAGATTTCAACATAGCACACTTCCAAATTTTTAGTTAATGCCATGAACATAGAAATGCCAACTATTTCACGCCACAATATGGAATTGGCATAAAGGTAACCAATATGTTACTCATCTCTTGATTCACAAAATCCAATTAACTCTTATCTCAAAATTATACAAAGCATAAAATGGCACTAACACTTCCATGTTTCCTTATCACTAAAATCAATGACAGTTTATTCTATTCTTTGTTTCATGATTGAACAACCATTGGTGAGAAATGAGACAAAGACAATTATTAACTACACACAGGTATATATATATATATATATATATATATATATAGAGAGAGAGAGAGAGAGAGAGAGAGAGAGAGAGAGAGAGAGAGAGAAAGAGAGAGGGGCATACTAGGATCCTGTCGGTGATATATATATATATATATATATATATATATATATACATAGAGAGAGAGAGAGAGAGAGAGAGAGAGGAGAGAGAGAGAGAGAGAGAAAGAGAGAGGGACATACTAGGATCCTGTCGGTGAATCTCCACTTCGATCCAATCAGGTCTTGATTAGATGAATAAGGATCCTACATCAATGATTTGAATTGTTGAATGAGATCCACTACTAATATACTTATATACAAAAAAAAGCATGTAATTTGGAAACTCCTGTCCTATACATGAAGTGGTAAAAACTTAAACCGTTTAAATATAACAAAATAATACATATTTTTTTACTGCTTGATGCATGGATTAGAGATCTTAAAATCATATTTTTTCTAGCATGCAAGTAATTTAGAGATAGTAGATCACATCCAATAATTTAGATCATTGATGTGGAATCTCCATCATCTAACAGATTCACTCGACCGGATCCCCTCTATATAGAGAGAGAGGATTATGCATCATTGACACCCTTATCAGCTTCTAGCGGCATCGAATTTTTGAATGAACTGATAAACACCTCCAAGGTGAAAACAAGTGCAGGTGCAAGCATTTGCGCATGATGACCCTCCACACCACAATGGAGGTTTTTGTCCATTTATTAAAACATTGATGTCCTAAAATTACGATGAGGCATATTTAAATAAAAAATAATATATCTGCCCTTTCTCACAAAAACTGCACTGGTGAACAATGTTTAGCGTCCATTCTCCTCTTATAATACATCACCTACCGACTTTAATATCAAACCTAAGGAAAATAACCATCCCTTTAGGGGGAAAAAAAAAATTAAACGTCCTCTATCCATCTAATCTCGAGCATAGCCAGACCCACTCCACACAAATATCGTTCTCCTTCTCACTCTCAGAAATCTAGCCAGATCCCCTTCTAAAAATGACATCACAAGAGATAATAAACAAATCCAATCCAGCAAAAGGCCCATAATGTATGCATAGCCGGTAGGTGCATTGCCTATGAGAATGATCCGGTAATATTGTTATCATCAAATGAAACAAATAGCACCATCAGAGAGTAGATCACGAAGATATGATGGATGGAAAATTTCAAAACGGGACGAGAATAACGATAAAAAATATCAACAGATCCATGAGAAATCAACGAAAACAGATCAGGAACTACGTAAAGATTTCTATTCGAGATGAACAAATCCACGATTCAAACAACGAACAAACCCACTACTCAAAACCCTCCACATAACAAGAAGGGGGAAAAAAGAGGGTGGGAAGAAAGGGTAGAGGAAAATGAAAAATACCATCCATGGAGACGTTTGTGGAGATTGATGGTATACTCCCTCGTGACCACCTCCTCTTTCTGAGCCTTACTCGCCTTCTCCACCATCGTCGCCGGCGGTCTACTCTCTTTCTCTCTCTCCTCCAAAAACTAAACTGAGAGACCCGCGGAAGAAGAAGTAGCCCTAGGTCGCGCGGGCGAAGAAGGCGCGGATTCTCTGCTTGCACCGCACCGTGCTGTTTGTATTCCGATTATAGCCACGTGGAATGAGTGGATCCAACGGCCTCCATAAAAACCTTCTTAACAGCCTTAATTTAATAAAAAAATATCGATTGAACCAGGCCGACCATGTCAGTTTTGGATCAGTCCAACTTGCGAGCGATTCGTTGAATATCAAGAAATAATGGATGATTTTGGAGGCCTGATCGCATTGCTGGAAGCGAAGGGGAGAGTTTGAGGCGGAGAGCGGGAGATCACAAAGGTAGGACTTGGCTTCCCCGACTACCAAAGAACGAATGCTCTTCGATGGGGGTACCATCCCGCACTGTCAATGAGATCCGCCGCTCCATCAAGGGCCCCATCGCTGTCGACGGTTCCCACCAATCGTCATTATCGTCCTCCTCCTCTTAAATCTACAGCGGTGAACGCGATCTAGACTGTGATGGCCAAGTCAGCTCATGACCAGGAGAAGAAAAGAGAAGAGAGAGAGGGAGGGGGAGAGAAAGAGAAGGTGCGTCAAGTCCACCGCTGCCGATGGAGTCGAAGAAGATTAAGGACCAAGACATCAGCCGGCGACCCCTTTCCTTTCTCATCGTGCTCTTTGCCGACGTGGCACTGGTGTTGCCAGCCGTGCCAGCAGCTCAAGTCACAGCCAACGAGGGAAGAGGAGAGGAGAGAGAGAGTGAGGAAAAGATCAAACGGGAGGGGGGGAGAGAGAGAGAAGGGAGGGGCGGGGGAGAGGAGGGTTGACGTCTTTGCCGCCGCCGGAGTTGAGGAAGAGGAAGGATCGGGCCATCAACCGGTGAGCCCGATTCTTCGGAGGGGAAGGGGACGAGAGGTAGCCAGGGACGGGTGGGTGGACCGGACGGTGGGTTTTGAGCCCCTTTCGAGGTGTGGAGAACGCAACGGGGCCGAGCATAGAGAGATATGCATGCCATCCACGAGGGCAAAGACCAGGAGCAGAAGGGATCCGATGCACCGACGGTCTCTCGTCGGTGAGCGAACACGGCAGCAACCGGTCCAGGATGGCGAAGCGTGGGCAGGGACGGGTTTCACCATTAGAAAAGGGTGATTTACCGAGGAATTTTATCGACGGAAACAAGCATTTAAGTGTAGAAATTTTCCGAGAGAAGAAAAAGTTCTCGGAAAATCTCCCAACATAGTAATTTTCAAAAAAACAGCTCATGAAATTTTTCCATCGTAAATAAGTTATTGATAAAAAAATTTTCATGAAAAATATTTTCTAGAAATTTTTTTTTGAAAGTTATTTTTAAGAGAGATTTTTCAACATATTTTTTTTCTTGTTCTTAGCCAAAAAAAAAAATTTGATAGAAAAAATCACTTGAAAAATCTCTCGTAAGTAATATCCAAAAGATTTTTCAAAAAAAAATATTATAAAAGAATTCTTGATAAAAATTTTTAATATTGTTTTTGAAAAAGCCCTTATAAATTATTTTTATAAATCTTTTGAAAAATTCATCGAAAATTACTTTTACAAGAGATTTTCTCATAGATTTTTTCTCAGTTTGAAAACTTTTTGATAAAAAAATTCTCTCAAAAAATCCCTCATAAAAGTATCTTTTGAAAGATTTTTAATTTTTTTCTCATAAATGAGTTCAAAAAATTTCTTGAAAAATTCCTTAGAAATTACTTTTACAAATTTCTCGAAAAACCTCTTGATAATTAGTTTTGCAAGAGATTTTTCTAAGGATTTTTTCGCATAAATAGTTTTTGGTGAAAAGTTTTTGATGAAAAAGATCCCTAAAAAAATTCCTTAGAAAATTAATTTTTGAGGAATTTTCCAAGGAATTTTTCCTTATAAATAAGTTCAAAAAATCAATTGAAAATTACTCTTACAAATCCCTTGGAAAAATCCTCGATAATTATTTTTGTGAGGGATTCTTTGAAAAGTTTTTCCTCATAAATAAATTCTTGGTGAAAAATTTTTATGAAAAAAGTCCCTCAAAAAATCGACTGAAAATTAATTTTGCAAGGGATTTTCTGAGAAATTTTTTTTTCAAATTCAAAAATTATCTTTGAAAATATCTCAAAAATTACTTTTACAAATCTCCCAAAAATTGTTTTTACGAGGGATATGCCGAGGATTTTTCCTCATAAATGTGTTCTTAATAAAAATAAATTCTCTAAAAATCCCTCAAAAATTAATTTTTCAAAATTTTTTTTTCATAAATAAGTTAAAAAATCACTCATAAATTACTTTTACAAATCCCTTGAAAAATCTCTTAGAAATTAATTTTGCAAGGGATTTTCTAAGGATTTTTCTTCATAAATAAGTTCTTAGAGAAAAAATTTTTATTAAAAAATTTTCTTGGAAAATCCCTCGAAAATTAATTTTATGAGGGATTTTTTCTCAAGTTCAAAAAATCCCTTAAAAAACTCCTTGGAAATTTCTTTTGCAAATCTTTCAGAATCCCTCAAAAATTACTTTTGCAAGGAATTTTCTAAGAAATTTTTTCTATAAATAAGTTCTTATTGAATTTTTTAATGAAAAAAGCCACTCGGAATATCCCTCAGAAATTAATTTTATGAGAGATTTGCTTAGAGATTTTTTTGTATAAATGAGTTTAAAATATTTCTTGGAAAATCTCTCGAAAAATATTTTTGCAAGGAATTTTTCGAGAGATTTTTTCATCTTAAATAAGTTCTCAATGAAAAATTTTTCGATAAAAAATATTTTTTTAAAAAATCTCTCAAAAATTATTTTTGCGAGGACAGTCCTTTACATAATAACCTAGAAAACTCGACATAAATGTATTCGCGCTCTACTCCATGTGCCACGCCCATGAATTGATGAAGCATATATGTTTTCACCAGCATCGCCGTAGGGAGCGATCTCACACTCGACTTGCGACTTCCCTCGGCCCCTATATGCGAACGACATGGCGTACAAGCTAATGAAGCCATTCTTTGGGGATGTGAGGCTGAACAACCATTGGTGGATTCTCAAGGGAGCAAAAGGATGGATTGGGATCACCATGGTGGTGCTGATGAACACCACCTTCACTCCGGCCACCCCGTGGTTTTGCCATGCAAGACAGGCTTCCAAAGAACTGGCTCACTGGCTTCAATGCTTTCTGATACTCCCACTATCTCTTCACATCATCTACATCCTCCTAATTATCCACATCACCTTCTACTACCTCTCTTCGTACTTAGTGCAAGAAAGTGTAATGAGTGTATTTGACAATCAGATGATCATCTATGAAACCAGATTTTTTTTATTAGAGCATGCGAATTCTCCATGTGTCTAAGCCTCAAGGCTTCAAGTACTGGAGTGGCTAGTACAAATTTGTTAATTGTGCTACCATATGTCTTTGGGTTGCACTTTGTCCCTACTCTTCCATCTTCCCTTCTTCTCTTCCATCCTTCTTGCCATGTCCTTGCTTTGCTAGCACCTCATTCACCACTCCATTCATCTTCTTCTGCCTCCTTTGTTGGCCTATCATCCCATTGTCATCTCCTCTTTTGTCGCCTCCCAAACCCTTAATAATAGCACCCTGATTGAAAGCTCTCTACCATTCTTGTGCAATGTTTTCCTTGTGGTGTCCGTACTCCTTAGCCTTTGCATCCTTCCACCACCATGGCACCACCTTCTTCTCTCTCATGCTGACAAGCAAGACAGGTCTGGTGTGGGGTTCACAATCAATGGATATATAACCCTGGATCCATAGTAGAAGGGAGGACATAAATATTCTAATCATGTCACACTACAGCAATGTGAAAATTAGTCAATTTAAAAGGACATTTTCTTGATGAACCAGGGCTCACTCTAATGGTCACACTCCTCTACTTAGCAACCAGAGGTTCGGAGCTTGAGTCTTGGTTTTGCATTCCTAAGTATTAAAGCTAGGTAATTACAATGTAGGTGGGTCTCTCTCTCTCTCTCACGCATACACAAAATTGCTATTTCTTAATTTCTAGAAGAATTTTTAATTTTAATCTATCTTGTCTTTTGGCACTTCCACTTTCAGCTTATTTTCATTCATCAATTGAGTCTCGATTTATACTTCAATTACTTTCACCTATCCTTGAACATCTTTACTTATTTTTGTTTTCATTTGTAATTTTCATAGTTTTTTATTCTTTCGATGCATTTCAGCTTCTAGTCACTTTGTTTCTTATTAAAATCTATTAAAACATTATTACATAACTCATCTAGTTGGTTCATCTTTCATTCTGTCCTCTCATCATGGTATTGGATGGTCACTTTGCTTAGCCATTGTGTTGCACATTGTTTCTTACTATAATTTTTTTTTTGAGGTTATGTTGCAATAAAGTTGTACATCCAGGTTGATTAACCATGATTTGATATTAAGATTTACAACCCTACTACATACCGTAATCCATGTAACCTAGGATATCTTTTACAGGATCTATTCTTTTTGTTATTACTGATGATCTACTTGGTAAGCTAGTTCGTTAATATTACTTACAAGTTTAACTCCTTTAACCATACTTCTAGCTCACATTTTTTCACTACCAAAAATTAGCCTTTCACTAAGGGATATCAACAAGAGATCTATCCCTCGAAAAGTTATTGAGGGATTATAAAGGAATTTTCAAGAGATATTAAGTTTCATTTAAAATGTAGTTTTACTAAGAAATCTTTAAGAGATTTGTAAGGGGTTTATTACCCTCGATAAATCCTTTAGAAATCCTTTGGTAATCTACAAGGGATGAGTAATTACTTTAAAAATTTTTACTTAGGGATTTGTAAAAAAAGTTCAGTCCCATGAAGATTTATCAAGGGATGAATCCCTTGGTGCTAATAAGATATTTTTAAAAATAAAAAAAATATTAGAGAGGAGTTTTTTCTACCAAGCGAATGTTACTTATGTTGGTTTTCTCCCAGTAACAGAAAATTGCAATAAACAGGCATCAGCAGCTTGTCGCAGTGGAAGCAGATATAAAAATAATTTTATATCTAATCATGTAAATCATAAATAAATCTAATTTATTTATTATAAATTTCTAACATGCTGCATAACATGAGAAAAATATTAGATCTGAAATAAAAATTATTTTAAGCATAAAATACTTGCATGTATCGCTATCCGGGACTGCTTTGAAAAGTATGCAGATCCACTACTGAAAAGCCAGGATTATGTCGGATCCGCGCAATCGTCCGGCCTCTGCTGGTATCCACACGAAGCTCTCGCAACCGAGTCATAGAGGGCACCGGACTGCTAGATCCTTGTAGCCCTCTCATCTCTCAGCAATTCACCTGCTTTAAGAACTGTGCCGATCCGAATCCGGACCGGCTTTCGGCTTCTGTCTTGCAAATTGAAGTGCAAGATCTTGGACCCTTTTTTCCTCTTCTTTCTTTTATGTAGAAGACCTCTCAACACTCTTGAAGATCTCAAGGAAGAAATAAACTATAAGGGATAAGAATACTATGTACCAGGAGAGAGACTCTCAGGAGAAAAGATGCCCAAGAGAGATGATGCCCAAAATAATTCATGCCAAAAGAGAGGTATTAAGTTCGGCCAACCCCTCTCCCTTTTATTTTTCTCACGGTAAAACTCTCCAAGTCCTCCATGCCAAAATACCGGTGTTTTAATTTCAACTAGTTGAAAATTAAGAGGAGTGGAAGAGGACTCTTCCCTCTCTTAATTTCCTTCATGCCAAAAAATACTATTAGCGCCCACCAAGTATTCACGCCCCATATTTCTTGTCACACAAAATTCTTGGGGCCCACTTGGGCGTGTGGAGGGAAGGGGAGACAAGGAGATAGAGTCCCAGTCTAACTGGACTCTAGGCCATGGTCCAAATGAAGTGATTTTACAGTAAAACTAAAATTGATTTTAAATTCGATCGAACCATATCGAAGCGGACATTGACCCGAATCAATTAGAATTAATTAATTGAGTCTAACTTAATTAAATTAAATCTTAATTAATTTAATTAATATTTAATCCATAGTTAATTAATTATAACATTTACAATTATGTCAAATATTAATTATAATACTTACAATTAGGCCAAATTGATTTGCTGATTGGTTACTTGAGCTCCTAATGTGTGTGACCCCTCAGGTCCTATCATGTCATGTAATGAGACATGTTATAATCTCCATTATACATCATCGAAACTGCTTTCGATAGATTGAAACAATTTCAGCTCAATCCTAATTAGGATCATCGATCCGAGAACGATCCTAACGGGCTCTCATAATCCACCAGTGACACCTAGCAGTATATAGTGGCAACCTAGCAGAATAAGATTGGAACCTCTAGGTGTAGTTACCATGTGATTTGGTTCCTCTATCAAAATCCTGACATGATGTTGGTTACGGATACTCGTCAAACCCATCAGTCATATGCTTAACCTAATTGACTCAAGTCCAATTGTGATACTAATAAAAATATCTTTTCATTATCACCCTACTATGGCCATAGATTTCTGGACTTAGTCTCATTAAGCTTGCATAGGATTATTCCTTACTACTAAGGCTGATAGATCCTTATAAGTGAACACCCTACTCCTACAATAAACTTACTGTAGCCAACGAATACTGCAATGTCCCGTATGGATAGGAACCATGTGATTGTGCTGTCAAACTACAACAACCTTATTGTGAGTAGCCGAGATACTCTAGGTCAAGGAACTATTCACATAACTACAACATCAGGAAGTTATTGACGAGTGAGTAGTCATCCGTATAACTTCCTGTACATGGTCATGCTTAGTAGCGTTGATCTCTATCAACTACCTGCACTCTCACTCCAGTGTCACCACACTGTAGGTCAGAGACTCATCTACCTAGAAAGGGAAGTGATATGTGCACCGATTTTAATGGATCAATCATCGTCCTCGTGATAATCCAACAATCGGGAGCCTTTAGAAGTTAATCTATAAGGACACGTGTATCATATTCTCAACTCTTGAGAATACGTGTCATTATCCATTAACTCCATGGACGATTCATAGACACATCAATATGAATGAAACTAATGCCCTTTATTAATAAAGAAGAATTAAGTACAAAGTTAATGTCCTAAAAATTACAATGTGTCAAGCCAACATGGCTTTCAGGGCATACATCTAACAACTTACAAATTCCCTTATTGATATAAAAATGAAGCTCAAAGATGAAATTATTACCACATACTGATTGCCCTTCAATACTAATTAAACCAAAAGAACCCCTCCATCTCTCCCTCTCTATCTAACCATTCAGATATCATCATAACACCCCTCTCTCTAATCAAAGAATAGACTGTCCATCTCTCCCTCGACTTCATACCATCCCTCTGCCCCTCCACCCCTCTAACGAATGAGCAGGAGGTGAGCAACTCATGAATGATGCTATTGAAAGATGTGAGGTGAGCATATCGTATAGGTAAGCCTTATTGAATTAGCACATTTTTGGAATAGTGGAGCCTAATTCATCCCCTTGATCTAAGTCTTATATATATATATATATATATATACTATGATTGGTAGTCATAGGTCCTGTTGAGGATAGAAAAATTAGAGAGAAAAATCTAGGAAAAACATAGAAAAAATCATTGAGAAAAAATTTGAAAGATGAAAAAAATATCTTGTTCTAGTTTTTTTATATAAAATAAATTTATAATAGGAGGATTTGAACTCTGAATACTTAGAAAAGCCTACCCACTATTATAGGCACTAAGGTCCAACTTTTTTTGATCATATGTTTGCCGAGATAATATTTAAACTATTTAAATATTTCTTATAAATTAAACTTTTTAAAACCCTTTGAATTCCCACTGCCTACTACCCATTGCTTCCTATTTGGCCATCACCCTTCCCTCTCCTCCTTCCAAATGATCGAGACTCCTGGGGACCAAACAAACAAAGGTAAATCTCTCCTAGAATCGTAAGATTATTTCTTTAAATCTTTATTTTTTGATTTTTCTTTATGTTCCATTCCATGTCATTCTATTTTTCAAAGATCCTTGGGGAAGGAGAGCATGGGAGAGATGGGTGGGTTTGGGGAGAGATGGGAGGGTTTTGTTTTTAGCCATTCCAAGCCTCCCATTAATTATTCCTTATCAGAGCCGCTCCAAGCCTCCCATGAGACTCTTAGGGGCAAAAAAAATAGAGGAAATCGAGGCTCTTAGTGATATAAAAGGCAAAGGAACAGGATGCCCCAAGCTTCCCACCGATTGAGACTCCTAGGGGTGAAAAAAACAAAGAAAATCAAGGCTCATGGAGACGGAAAAAGAAAATAAACCAAACACTCCAAGCTTCCCACCAATTGAGACTCTTGGGGATAGGAAAAGCAAAGGAAAATGGAGAGATCAGAGCCACTCCAAACCTCCCACCCTATTGAGACTCTTGGGAGGGAAAACATAGAGGAAAAATAAAGGGATAGGATGGAGATAGGAGGGGATTTTGATCTATGCACCTGAGAGAGATGGGAGGGATTTTTTAGGTTTGGTTTTGGGGAAGGAGAGCACCTAAGGGAGATCAAAGGGGTTTTGAGAGCTTAATCTTGATATTTTGGGTTTTGAGAGTTTAATCTTGGTAGAAGCATGGTATTTTAGGATTTCAGGGAAGGAGAGTACTTGAGATTTTCTTATGCTGCATTATTTAAAAGAAAGTATCAAATAAAAAGAGAGTTATAACAGAAAAAATTGAAGATTTAAGATGATCCCATACTTAGTTCCCATACTTTCTTGAAAGACACATTATCCCCCAACCTGTTTTCCTTTTCCTTTTTCTTTTCAACCTATTTTCCTTTTTCTTTTTCTTTTTGGATAAATCCTCCAGCCTCTCCTTTATGGACCTAATTATTCTCTTATTACATGATTAAGTTGTGGTTGTTAAAATTATTGTCTCAAATAAGATCCTATATAGGGACCTTGCAACCAATTCATTTAACATGGAAGAACTTTCATATTTAATTTCACCAAAATAATCTTCTTCCATATGGGCTTCTCCTTTAATAGGTGAAATTTCTAAACTCTTTAGTTAAAGAAATGCATATGTAAAATCTGATTCGAATAACTACAATATTAAGAGAGCATGAATAGTATATTGATTCTCAGAATTTATATAGTACATGCATCTAAATTCAAGATTAACATACATTAATTATTTATGATTTTAGGCTGGTTATCAAGGAAACACCCTAAAGCTTTGTTATTTTGGACATTTGTTACTATCGTAGTTGGATGGATAATAGACTTTTACTAGACTGAAAAAGTTATTTAGATGAGTTTCTAATGGAGGTGGAATGATTTATTCACTTTGCATACTGATAATCTATATTTTTTAGTCAGGAAAAAAATTAAGTAACCTTATTTTAAGTGTAAAAACATAAAGTACTTGGCTGTTGAGAAAGTGAAGGTACATCTTTATAAAAAAAGTTTCAAACCTGGCTACTAGTATTGGACAGAATATAAAAAAATTGAACCAATTGTGAATTAGGTGTTGATCAAACACAGTTTGTTGGTTCAAGTATTGCTCATAGAAAAAAGAAAACTAGGTTATAGAAGAAGGAATTTTGCTAAAGGGGAGCCAAGAAAGGAAAAGGAGGAGGAGAAAGAAAAAGAAAAAGACCAACTTATCTATTATAAATGCAAGAAACTTGATCAATTTAGATTGGATTGTCTTAACTTAAAGAAGCACTACAAAAGAAGTTAGATTGGATTGTCTTAACTTAAAGAAGCACTACAAAAGAAGTAAAAAGAAAACAATGGTTGCTACTTGAAGTAACAGTGAGGGGTCAAGCTCCAATGAAGAAGAAGGAAAGGTAGTAAACCTATATATCATTGCTTTAGATGATGAGGTATATTTTGAACCCAATTTAAAATTCACCTTTGATGAATTACATACTACATTTTATGATTTATTCACTGAATTCAAGAAACTTGGTGTGAAAAACAAGGCTCTTAAGTAAGCAAATAATTTTTTAATTAAATAAAAATATGATATCTTGCAGAAAAATGATATTTTATAAAAAGAGATAGATGAAATTCATCAAAGAAACAAAGTTTTTGAAAAAGATAAAAAAGAAAGTTTGCAAAGTAACAATGCTTTGAAACAAAATAATGAAATTTTACAAAATGAAGTAAAAAGGTTAAAGCCTTTGGTGATAAATTAACTCTCCAACAAACATGAATTAATTCTTAATAACCAAAAAAGAGCATTTGACAAAGTAGGAATTGGTTTTAATTCCTTCAACAAATAAAGATTTTTGAAAAATTCTTCAACCTCTACTTTTTATCAAAAGTCAAATGTTGTATGCTATAGTTGTAAAAAGTTGGCCATAAAGCTTATGCTTGCAATTTAAGAAAAAAGAAGAATAAAGTGAAAAATATTTGGATTTTCAAAGAAAGTATTGTTGCTAACTCTAAAAGATTCAAGAAAGCTTGGATACCTAAAAATACTGCTTAGTTATTTTACAGGAATATCTTGTAGCCAATGGATCAAAATGAAAATGATATTCAGATAGTGGCTATTCAAGGTATATGACATGTGATAAGGATCAATTATTTATCCTTGAAATAAAAAGAAGAGGTGTTATGACCTTTATAGATGATGATAAAGAAAAAATCATTGGAGTTGATAAAATAAAAATCACTCTTCCAACTTTTATTGAAAATATTTTGCTAATGGATAATTTGAAACATAACTTATTAAGTATTAGTCAATTGTATGACAAAGGTTTCAAAGTCATTTTTGAATCATCAATATACATAGTATCTAGTTCATTTGATGCAAGTATTAAATTTATTGGACATAGACTTGGTAATATTTATATGGTTAATCCAGCAATGAAAAGTGATACAAGTCTAGTTGCTATATATATTAGGATCAAAGAAACTAGTTGGTTATGGCATCATAGACTATGACATACCAGCATGAACATTATTTCTAAATTGGTTTTAAAAGATCTAGTTAAAGAAAAGTGTCGATACCTGGAGGTGAAGTGTCGATACTTGAACAGTAACGGCTAGTTTTCTGGGCTGCAGAACTTCTCCAACTTGGCTCAAATGGCTATATTTTCCTTCTTAACGGCTATAAACGATCATTTAAGTGTTGGGAGGCTATATAATCATCAAGAATCAAATGGGGAAGTAATCCTTTGGTGAGTTTCTTGAATATTCTTAAAGAATTCAAGAGTTGAGTGATTCAAAGCCTTCAAGCTTCCAAGTTTCAAAAAGAGCATTCAAAGTCTACATCTACAAGCATCATTCAAAGGCTTCATCAACTTGAAGACAAGATCTTCATCAACAATCAAGGACTTCAAAGAGATATTTGCTTTATTTTAGAAAGCTTTTATTGTATTCATTTGTACTTGCTCTTACATTGTTTGACTTGAGATTTTTTGTGAGCCTTGGAAAATCAAAGAGATTTTTGGTAAGCCTTTGAAAATCAAAGTGGTTGTTGGTGAGCCTTGAAACCAACTAGGATTTTACTTGTGATCCCAAAGCCAAAACAAGTTACTTAGGTTCTTGGTTATCCCGTAAAACCAAGGGTGGTTGTTGGTGAGCCTTGAAACCAACTAGGGTTTAACTTGTAAGCCCGAAGCCAAAACAAGTTGTAAAGGTTATTGGTGAGCCTAAGTTATAAAACCAAACTTAGTGAAATTTTCAAGGGTAGCTTGGGGAGTGGATGTAGGTGCTTGGTTGGTACCGAACCACTATAAACCTTTGTGTTTGTGTGATTGTTCTTTTTGTGCTTTTATTTCATTATTTTTGCTGCATTTATTTGAAATACACAAGTACTTGAATTACATTAGCACATACTTGCATTAGTTCATAGTTTTTAAAAGTAGTTCAAAAGTTTTATAAAATCCAATTCACCCTCCCTCTTGGGTTGCCTACCTGAGTCTACAATTGGTATCAGAGCGGGTGCTCTGTTTGAAAATCTAATGATTTTGAGCTAAAGTTCATGGCAACCCTTGTAGGTATTAATGTTAGACCACCGTTTTTCAATGGCATAAATTACACATTTTGGAAAACTTGCATGCGCATCCATATTCAATCTATTAGTTATCATCTTTGGAATATCATTGTTAGTGGTCCTCATATTCCTTCCATTTTGGTTAATGGCATTTCCATTTCAAAGCTCGAAGAGGATTGGAATGAATATGACATTAAACAAACTGAAATCAATGCTAAAGCAATGAACTTGCTTTATTGTGCATTGGACTTAAATGAATTTAGTAGAATTTCTACATGCACATCGACGAAGGAAATATGGGACACACTTGAAATTACTCATGAGGGTACTTTTTAAGTGAAGAATACTAAAATTAATTTGCTTGTACATTCTTTTGAAATTTTTGAAATGATGCATTATGAATCTATTTCTGATATGTATACTAGATTTATGACTATTATTAATGAATTGAAAAGTCTTGGCAAAATCTATACTAATGCTGATTTGGTGAACAAAATTCTTAGATCCTTGCTAAAATCATGGGATCCAAAGGTGACGGCGATCCAAGAAGCTAAAGATATAGAAACCTTATCTTTGGAAGAGCTTATCGGTTCACTCATGACCTATAAGTTGAACCTATGGCAAAGGATAGCGGAAGCTGATGTAAATAAGAAGATAATAGCCCTCAAAGCCAAAAAGAAATTTAAGGCAATGATGGCAACTTGGAGCGATAACGAAAATTCAAGTTCGGATGATGAAGTTGCCCATCTTTGCTTCATGAAAAATGAGAAAAAGGTATGTACTGAAAATGATTATAATTTTATCTTTGATGAATTACATGATGCATCTAATGATCTTGTGCATGAATATAAATTGCTAAAAATTGAGCACAAGAAATTAAATAGGCATGTAGATTCATTTTCTCTTGATAATACCAATCTTGCCAATAAAAATGATGATTTAAATGCCAAGATTGATATTTTGAAAAATGAAAAGAATAATTTTTTTAAAAAAAAAAAATTAGAAAAAGAAAATATTGTTTTGAAAGATTTATGTGATAAAGTTTTGAATAAGAAAAATATTTTGGTTGAGGAAAAGAAGCAAAAATTTTTGAAGAATTTATCTATTCCTGCTTCTTTCAATTTATCTTATAAATATGGTTTTAATACTTATCCTTCTAGATTAAGAAAAGTTTGGGTTCCAAAAGGAACCATAATTACTAATCATAAAGGATCCAAGAAAGTTTGGATACCAAAAATGTCTACTTAGTTTGTTTTGCAGGAATGTCTTGCAGCCCAACTTGAAGAAATGAAGTTTTTGATAAATGGCTGTACAAGATAATTTGAAGATGTGGACAAGCTATATTTTGGACTAAATGATAAAAGGAATGATTATATATATTGGTAAATTCTAAACATCTCCTTCCATAATTGAAAATATAGTTAAATTTTTTGTTATAATTATTACATCAATTACTTTGAAAAATTATTTTAAATGATTAATTAGAATCAAGTTTAGACTTATAATCATTGGTTATGATCATGGACTTCTTGATGTTGATGAATTTCATGCTATCATGATTAAACTTGTGATTGTGAGACATTCACTTGATTTTGATTAATGTATTTCATGAAAAATACTTTTAAAGATGCATATTGCTTTGAAAAATATTTTAAGTGATTGATTAGAATCAAGCTTAGACTAATAATCATTTATTGTGATCATGACTATTTTGATGTTGATGGATTTCAAGCTCTCATGGTCAAACTTGTGATTATTAGATCTTCACTTGATTTTGATTAATATAGTTTCTAAATTACTTCAAGTGAAATACTATGATTTATATGTTTTTATTTTTGGCATCTATGCATAATCTAGAAATGATTTGGATCAAGTATAGAACTAGTAGTTAAGGGTTACTTTTAAGAAAAATGTATTCATATTGATAAACCCTTGCTCTAGTAGCTAGACCCGATATCATATTATTTCTAGCATTTGTATGGATATCAAATCATTTTAAATAAATTTGAAATCACGCTGAAAGTTTTTAAGTGGTATAAATGCTTTGTATTTTGAAAATCATGAATATCTTGAAAATTTCAAATCCTTGGTTTCAGACTTAGAATTTATGTTCCATCTAAAATTGCCTGAAATTATGATGCATGTGCTTTCATGTTTTATTCTTCAAATGAATGCATATTTTTAAGGGAGAATAACATTCAGGGGGAGCATCTAAAGATTTGTTATCATATATTTGATGCTTTGAATATTTTGCTTGATATCATGCTGTACTTATATTACTCTGATACTCCTCCTTGTTTTCAAATCTAATTTTTTGAGGGGAGTTACATTCAAATGGTATCATATTCTATTGGTATTACTTTTAAAAAGAATTCCTAGTAACCGCTTCGGATTGGGTTAGTCACCATGGCCGTCCGGTCATAGGAGATAAGTAAGGCTTAAAGACCCTCTCTTCCCATTCAATGGGATCTCTTATGATGTGTAGGGGTGCCACTGTAACCTTATCCCATGAACAAGTAAGGTGAATGGATAACATACATCAAATCATTTCTTGCATGTGCTTATCATTCTATGGTAACATGTTCAATTTGTATCATAATTATTTGATTTCATGCATTGATTTTGATGACCTACTTGCTTTTCTTTCCGACTTCATTCTCACTTTGTATTGCTTTTCACCCTTTTTTATGATGTCAAAAAGGGAGAGAAAAATGTTAAATATGAAAAGGAAAAGATTGGATAAACATAAAAAATCTTTTTAGAAATGAAAGAAAGTGCAAAAGGGGGAGAAGAAAGCAAATTTTTAATCTTAAGGAAAGAATTAGTAAGGGAAAGATTGTCTTAAAAATTTTGTATATTATGAAAAATATTTTTTGAAAATTTTGTGGATCATATATTGAGGGGGAGCTTGGTGCTTATTGATTTTGAGCTTTCATGTTCATATTATTGTTAATCTTTTTAAGCTTACCCTATTCTTATACTTAAAGGTTTTGTCATCATCAAAAAGGGGGAGATTGTTGACTCTGGTCTTGATTTTGATGATTGATTAAATGTTTAAGTATATATGAGTACTAATTATATTTTAAGTGTATTTTTCATATCTTAGTACTCAACCATGTTGAATGAAGAAATGCTTGTATTTCAGTTGAAAAAGTTCTTAAATTAATGGAAAATCAAGTATATGGACTTTGGAATTAATATGGAAGAACTTGAAGAAGTTAAAGTTTCAATTTGAAGATGTTTCAGCAATGGCACAGGCAAGTGTCGACACCTGGAAATAAAGTGTCGATACCTGAGGATCAAGTGTCGACACTTGAAGAGTGAAGTGTTGACTCAAGGCCTGAGACAAATAGAAAACTTCAGAAAGCACTTTCAGTCAAGTGTCGACACCTGGAGCTGAAGTGTCGACACCGGAAAGTGAAGTGTCGACACCTGGAGAATGAAGTGTCGACACTTGAAACTGAAGTGTCGACACCTGGAGGTGAAGTGTCGATACTTGAACAGTAATGGCTAGTTTTCTGGGTTACAGAACTTCTCCAACTTGGCTCCAACGGCTATATTTTCCTCCCTAACAGCTATAAACGATCATTTAAGTGTTGGAAAGCTATATAATCATCAAGAATTAAATGGGAAAGTAATCCTTTGGTGAGTTTCTTGAATATTCTTAAAGGATTAAAGAGTTGAATGATTCAAAGCCTTCAAGCTTCCAAGTTTCAAAGAGAGCATTCAAAGTCTACATCTACAAGCATCAATCAAAGACTTCGTCAACTTGAAGACAAATAAGGTTTAAAGCAAGCACCTAAAGCAAGGTATCAAAAACTAAATAAATTTTTGCTTGAAAATGGTTTTACTAGAGGTAGTATAGATATTACTTTATTTTTAAAAAGAAAAGAAGATAATCTCTTAGTAGTACAAATCTATGTAGATGATATTATTGTCGGTGCTACTAATTAAGAACTTTATTAAGAGTTTGCAGAGTTTATGCATGGAGAATTTGACATGATGAAAAAGCTAACCTTCTTTCTTGGCCTTCAAATCAAACAAAACAAAGAAAGAAATTTTCATCAACCAAACCAAATATATCAAGGAATTACTCAAAAATTAGCACACCTATGAGCCTAACATGCAAACTTGATAGAGATGAAAATAATAATAGCATAGATCAAAAACTTTATTAAAATATGATTGAATCCTTACTATACCTAACTACTAATAAATCGATATTTTGTTTAGTATTTGCATATGTGCTAGATTTCAATCTAATCCTAAAAAATCTCACATATTAGCTATTAAAAGAATAATAAGATACTTGAAAGGACTTTAAATTTAGGCTTTTTATACTCTAAATACCCATTTATTATTTTGATTAGTTACCTTGATACTGATTCTGATTGATACAAAATTGATAGAAAGAGCACTAGTAGTATATTTCAATTTCTAGAATTAAATTTAATCTCATGGCATAGCAAGAAACAAAACTCTATAGCTTTATCCACTACTAAAACTAAATATATTGCTGCAAGGAGTTGTTGTGCTCAAGTATTATGGATTAAGCAATAACTTAAATATTTTGGTATTAAATAAAGTAAAATCTCTATAAGATGTGACAATAAAAGTATATAAATTTGACTAAGAAACCAATTTGCACTCAAGAACCAAACACATAAAAATCAAACACCATTTCATTAGAGATCATGTTTAAAACAATGATATTGTGCTTGAATTTGTTAATATTGATAAACAATTAGCTAATATATTTATCAAACCTCTAAGTGAAGATAGATTCTCAATGATTAGAGATGAATTAGGTCTTGTGATCCCTCTAATGGTTCATTCTTAAAAATCCTTCAAATTAGTCTAGAAACTTCTTTTGACTTAATTCTCATTTTCTCTATCAATTATGATCAAATCCTTTCTTCTTTAGTTGTTTAGAAATAGCCTATTTTGATCCAAATTATTTTTGACCAAATTTTTTCATTTTTCAAAATTTTCTATCGGGGATGAGTTGACTTATGTCAACCCTTGGTCTCCAAGAGCTGACTCGTGGCATCAAGATTTTGTTTTTTAATAGTGATCAAAATTTTATCCTTTCACTTCCACAGTTTAAACCCTTAGAGCCAACCTACCTTTTTTTATTCCGAACCATCCAAAAGTCCTAGGTGTCCATTTCCTACCCTATTCCCCTTGTTTTTTAAAGATATTCGTTAAGATAGGATCCCGAAAAGTAGTAGCTTCCAAAAGAAGAAGATCTGTTGTAGTTTCTTCAATGAAATGGAAGTCAAAGCAAAGAAAGATACTAGCTTCAACTACATGTTTCCATAGGAAATCATCTAGTTACCATAGATAGAAAGATAAATTTTGAGTTTCTGCAAAACAAGCACTTCCGAATTGATGATTGGATTAGAAATTAGGTTGGGAGAAGTTTTGCTCACTAGATGTTCCCATTTACCCTAAATTAGTAAGGGATTTCTTTGAAAATCTGAGGATTAGAACTAATAGCATTGATTATAGGGTTAAGGATATTCTTATTGTGATTGATTAGAGAAGACTTGGTAGTATCCTTGAGATGCCTATATCAGGATATGTATGTTAAATTTGAAGAAAAAGAAAGATGGACTAAAAGTAGTTTTGGAGAGAGATGAAGTGAAAGACCCGGGGAATCTTCAGGCTAACAAGTTATCTATTGAAATGAGATTTCTACACAACATGGATAGTAGGATTTTCTTTTCTAAGCATGGTAGATTAGATTAGGTAGCTGAGAAGGACATTGCTTTCATGTATTATCTAATTCAAGGTAAGCCAAAAAACCTACCTTTCCTGATGTTAGGTTAAATTAAAGAAGCTGCCAAGAAATCTAGAGCTTGTTTATCCTATGGGATGTTCTTTGCTCTTATATTTATTGAATTTGGAGTTAGCCTTGATGAGGAGTGATGTGGCGAGATGCAGATGTGTCGACGTGCATTCCCCGTCAGATGCCACGACATAAGATCCGCCATGGTGGACACCCCATCTCGGACTCCTTTGACTGGGACAAGCTCCCCGGATCAACGAGGAGGCCCGTTGAAGCCGAGCTCCATCCTCCACCAGGTCGGCCCTCGCGAGCTCGGGGCACCTAGGTTGGAGCCGAGCGACCCCCTTCGCCAGATCGAGCCCCTCCGAGGCTGAGCCCCCTGAAGGGGAGTCGAGCTTAGCCCTCCTCCATCAGGTCGAGCCCCTCCGAGGCTGAGCCCTCCAGGCCAGGGTCACATGTCGACCTCCTCCGTCGAGTCGAGCCCCTTCGAGGCAGAGCCCTCCGGGCCGGAGTCGAGCCCAGCCTCCTCCGCTAGGTCGAGCCCTTCGGAGGTAGAGCCCCCCCGAGCCGGAGCTGAGTCCCAGCTCTCCAGTTTGGCAGCCACTTGGACAGTGCCCCCGAACCATCAAGGGGGCGGAGCCACCTCCCCGAGACACCGACGAGCGGCCCAAAGACCACCAGGAAGCGCCCGTCAAGTCAAAATAACTATTTACGACCATCGCTTACACCAGGAGAGAAAGAAGCTCCCTGACCAAGGCGCCACGCTCTCCACCAGCCACCTACACCACCCGAAAGAGGAAGTCAACCAGGAGATTCGAATCCTGGAGGTGGCGGCCCCCTGATCGAGACACTGCCAGGCTTCCCAAAAGAGGAAGTCAACCAGGAGATTCTAATCCCAGTGGGCTACTTGCAAGGGGCTTAAGCTGGATCAAAGATCATCCTTCGCATGCCCCCTACCTGGCATGCCAATATATTGCCGCCAAGATCGTCGTGGCTCATAGCTGCTGTCGATGTCGGATCGCCTCTCATCTTCTTGAGGTTGACCCGTGCTTCGGAGCCTGCAAAAAATAAGGTTAGACACCAGAGTCGGGGATTTCGGCGAGGGCACTCCGACGATCAAGTCAGTGACGATCCAGGAGAATAGATCCTCCTAGTTGAGCCCTCTCGATGAACTCCATGCTAAGAGGAGTGACTGGTGTGAGAGTGGGAGTGCGAGTGTGCTGGGAGAGATGGTAGCCGAGCTGGATTAGCCCTCTTGTGTGGCTTTTTCTCCCTTACTCGCTTAGATAGCACTTGTGTACATACCTCCCTCCTGGGCGTGTCTCGAGGTAGGCGCTCAACGGTCACCTGGACTTAAAAGAACCTTCAACACCCCCAGGAGGGAGGTATGTACACAAGTGCTATCTAAGCGAGTAAGGGAGAAAAAGCCATACAAGAGGGCTAATCCAGCTCGGCTACCATCTCTCCAAGCACACTAGCACTCCCACTCTCACACCACTCACTCCTCCTAGCATGAAGTCCATCGAGAGGGCTCGACCAAAAGGATCTGTTCCCCTAAATCATCACTGACTTGACTGTCGGAGTGTCCTTGCCGGAATTCCCGGCCTGGGTGTCTGACCTTATTTTTTGCAGGCTCCGAAGCATGAGTCAACCCCAAGAAGATGAGAGGTGATCCGACATTGACAGCAGCTACGGGCTACGACAATCTTGGCGGCAATAAGGAGGATGCTATGAAACTACCATATACCGATCACTATAATGAGATATCTCTTTATAGGATAGGCTACAGGAAAGTAGATGATAGATGGGTGAGTAGAGCTTTAGGTTAGGAACCTACTACAGAAGACGATGATGATGATGATGATGATAAGGGAGATGCTCCTCACTCGCCATCACCAGCTATACCATTTACATTAGAGATCCTTTTTTTAGTTACACCTTCTACTATGGGACCTGCAACATAGGTAGTTACTCCACCAAGGAAACCCAAGACACCACCATCAATTTTTACATGATCTACTAAGCAAATATTAGATATTGCCAACATTGTGACTCAAAGGATTAGCACTTTTTTCATTGACATGAGGTTTGACATTTTGAGGAGGCAGGACAAGCTACAAGCATCAGTTCAAAGATCATATGATGAGTTGCATCAGGATTTGAGGGAAATAACATTGAGGGTTGAAATCACTGAGAAAGCTTGGGAACAGCAAGGAGCACCATTGGATGTATCGAGATTGATGGAAGAGACTACCAGGCTATCCAGGAGGTTCAAGGACTTTATTATTTCCCCATTTGAGGGTTATAACACTATTATGCAGGGGATCGGTCGCATCAAGTCTGGCATCAGGGATCTACTCTCTCAAGCTTCTTTGTCCACAATATATATACCCCCTAGCCGACCACCAGTTTTCTTTTAGACCACTTTTTAGTTCCACGGTGCGACCAGGCACTGGATTTCCATTTAGACCGCTAGCTAGGACTCACACTGGGTTGTTTGTGAGCTTGGAAAAATAATTGGATTATTTGTGAGCCTATGTAAAAAAATATGTATTGGATTTTGGATTGTGAGCCTGGAAAAATAATCTGACTGCATTCTTGAAGAATATAATAAAAAACTTTCAAGTAAAACTTAGGGATTGGATGTAGATACTTGGAAATGCGCTGAACTAATATTATTGCCGATCTCACCGCGGTAGCCTGTAGCTCGTGAGCTGGCGCCGGTTCTTGGACTCTCTCACCTCGAGATCTCTAAACTTCCGGACCTGCAAACAAGGTCAGAGACCCGAGCCGGGGATCCCGGCGGGAGCACTCCGACGATCAAGTCAGAGAGCGACAAGATGGAACAGGACCTCTAAGGTGGGCTCCCGAAGGATCTCCGTGCTTAGAGGAGATGTAAAATGAAAGAAGTGTGGGGAAGAGAGGAGTTGAGGCCCGACCTCCCATGCTAGGGCCACCGAGCTCTCGCTTGAGGACTTCCCGAAATCCTCCTAGATCGTTCTTTTGGTATTCTTACCTTTTTTCCACTTACCTTTCCGTCCGTTTTTACTGTCCCTTTTATATCACCGAACTGCTTTCAGCCCACGTCCCCTCCAGGGGGCTCTCTAAAACCTCTGGACCTTCTCCTTCCCCTTCTTCTTCGAGTCTGGAAGTTAAGTAGCCGGCCTGCCTCGTCCGCAGTGTGTCACGAAAGGGGAAAGATTGGTGAGGCCTTGGGCCGAGCGCGGGAGCTCTCCTTTCGGGGCATTGACGGTGGGCTTCCAGCCATTTCAGGCTCCTGCCTGCTAGGATTTCATTTCTCGGTTGCGAGGCCCTGATTAACTGGTGTAAACGAAGTTTCGTGTATCACTACAGGCCATACCGGCATCTTGTATGGAGCGCGGTGCGCGCTGGCTCTAGTGGCGACCTCGCGACCCGTGTCTCTACCTCCCAGAGGCTTTACAGAGTAGGGCTAACCTCGGTCGAGGTGGACCCATCAGGAGGAGCCACCTGGCGATGGAGCAGGGACTGCCAGCTTCGGCCGAGGTGGACCCCTCCTGGGTGGATACCTGGCGGAGTGGCAGAGAGAGGCTCGACTTCGACCGAGGTGGACCCGTCTTGGGGTGCCACCTGGCGAAGGAGCGAGAGGGCCCGGCTCGACCTCGGCAGAGGTGGACCCATCTTAGGATGCCACTTAGCGAGGGAGCGAGGGGCCGCCAACTTCAACCGAGGTGGACCCCTCTTGGGTGGACACCTGGTGGAGTGGCAGAGAGAGGCTCGACTTCGATCGAGGTGGACCCGTCTTGGGGTGCCACCTGGCGAAGGAGTAGGAAGGCCCGGCTCGACCTCGGCAGAGGTGGACCCGTCTTGGGGTTCTACCTGGCGAGGGAGAGAGGGACCGCCAGCTTCGCCGAGGTGGACCCCTCCTGGGTGGACACCTGGCGGAGTGGCAGAGAGAGGCTCGACTTCGACCAAGGTGGACCCGTCTTGGGGTGCCACCTGGCGAAGGAGCAGGAGGTCCCGGCTCGACCTCGGCAGAGGTGGACCCGTCTTGGGGTGCCACCTGGCGAGGGAGCGAGGGGCCACAAGCTTCGATCGAGGTGGACCCCTCTTGGGTGGACACCTGGCGGAGTGGCAGAGAGAGGCTCGACTTCGGCCAAGGTGGACCCATCTTGGGGTGCCACCTGGCGAAGGAGTAGGAGGGCCCGGCTCGACCTCGGCAGAGGTGGACCCATCTTGGGGTGCCACCTGGCGAGGGAGCGAGGGGCTACCAGCTTCGACCGAGGTGGACCCCTCCTGGGTGGACACCTGGCGGAGTGGCAGAGAGCGGCTCGACTTCGACCGAGGTGGACCCATCTTGGGGTGCCACCTGGTGAAGGAGCAGGAGGGCTCGACTCGACCTCGGCAGAGGTGGACCCGTCTTGGGGTGCCATCTGGCGAAGGAGCGAGGGGTCGCCAGCTTTGGCCGAGGTGGACCCCTCCTGGGTGGACACCTGGCAGAGTGGCAGAGAGAGGCTCGACTTCGGCCGAGGTGGACCCATCTTGGGGTGCCACCTGGCGAAGGAGCAGGAGGGCTCAGCTCGACCTCGGCAGAGGTGGACCCGTCTTGGGGTGCCACTTGGCGAGGGAGCGAGGGGCCGCCAGCTTCGGCCGAGGTGGACCCCTCCTAGGTGGACACCTGGTGGAGTGGCAGAGAGAGGCTCGACTTCGACCGAGGTGGACCCGTCTTGGGGTGCCACCTGGCGAAGGAGCAGGAGGGCCCGGCTCGACCTCGGCAGAGATGGACCCGTCTTGGGGTGCCACCTGGCGAGGGAGCGAGGGGTCGCCAGCTTCGGCCGAGGTGGACCCCTCCTGGGTGGACACCTAGCGGAGTGGCGGAGTGGTAGAGAGAGGCTCGACATCGACCGAGGTGGACCCGTCTTGGGGTCCCACTTGGCGAGGGAGTGAGGGGCCGCCAGCTTCGGCCGAGGTGGACCCGTCTTGGGGTGCCACCTGGCGAAGGAGGAGGAGCACTTCTTCCCGAACGGGGGATCTTTTGAAAGAAAAAATTCACGTGGTACTAACCGTGTCCAGCTGGACCTGACACGCGCTCCACGTCAGCGATGTAGCCATATCAGTTGCCCCCCCATCCCCAGGTTCCATCGAGGCATCTTGGCTCGGGACGTGGGGATTTAATGCGGAGATGATGTGGAGAAGGCGAAAATCTTGCACAATAATTGCCATGATCCCTGCCGCCGCTTCTGTCACACCCGAGACCCTTTGAGAGGCCACCACGTGTACATGTCTGATGGCCCATTAATGCACCATTCCGAAACCAAGGTAGTTTCCACCGAACCGAAGCGTTGATGTCGGGCATGCCTCCACGTGGCAGTTATCTGATGGCTCAGAACGAAAAGAGGCATACGGCTGCTGTCGATTGAGTTTGAAAAGTAGGGGGACTTTTCGGAAATGAGGTTTCTCCACTTTCTCACACTTCGCCGGCGGTTGCAGTGGTCTCCCTTCATCTTCCCGGGGTTGCCATTCCTCTGGTACAAAATATCTCGGTGAGTGTCTGCGACCCCCTTCTCCTCTTCTTCTATCTTCTATTCCTTGTGCCAGTTTTCTTGTTTCTTCTTCCTTCATGGCGTGTCACCACTATGTTTCCTCCAACCCAGACGAGGCCGGCCCCTCCCGGCCGAGGACTCCATCGTCTTCCTCCTCGGAGGGGGAAGAGATCTCGGACGAGGTCCGGAGGCAGCTCCAACCCGGGGCCATGACCATAGGTGTCCCTAGGGGTCCTAGGTCTCCTCCCATAATTTCTATGCGTCCCATTTCCTTTCTTCCTCCTTCGGAGGCCTCTTCCTCCGGTCCCTCCGGTTATGCTTCGACAATGACCGGAGACGATCTTTCTTGGATCCAGGACACCTATGGGGTCCCAGATTCAATCCGCCTTTCCCTCCCAAGGCATAGGGATCGAGTAACCCCGAGCGACCCTAGGAGGGTCGCCTTCTACGAGGAATTCCTCAGTGGGGGTCTTCGTTTTCCCCTTCATCCCTTTTTTCTTTCGTTCCTTAGCCATTATCGTCTGGTCCCAGCCTAGTTGGCTCCTAATGCCATCCGGGTCAACTTTGCCTTCGTCGTCTTCTGCCACTTCCACGGGTTTGTTGCCTGTTTCTCTCTCTTTAGGGCTCTCTTCATCCTGAAGCGCTACTCCACCGATGATGGCAGGTGGTACATTTCGCCCTGGCCTAGGTGCCTTAGGTTCAACCTCCCTTCTTCAATCAAGGATTGGAAGAACCACTTCTTTTTCACCTCGATTGAGAACGTCGACTGGGCTTTGAGTGAACCGGACCAGTCCCCGAACCGAAATTTCCAGGTCGAGCCAGCAGATCAGGATGACTTTATGCTCCTGCTGGGTGACGTGATCCCAACTCTCGACGTTCTGCTCTCGAAGCAGAATTTATTCGAGGTAGGGATCAGTCCCATCCGGAAGTTGGGTGAGGCCCAGATCTCGCTCCTTCGCCTTTATCTTTAGTTCGGCACTTTTTTTCTTTAAACTGGCCTAACTGAACCCCCCCCCCCTTTTTTTCTCAGGTATGAAGTTCTCCGTAGAAAACCTGATGGAGGGCATCATGGAGAGGGATGCTACCGAAGGAACTGAACCCCTGGCGAAGAGGGCTCGCACTGAGGCAAGCCGGGTGCCTGTGCCCGCTTCCGCCATTACTGGCCCTGGGGTGGCGGCTCCTGCTCCCAGGTCGCCTCGGGCCAGGGAGCCCGATGCCCCTGTCATCGACCTCGACAGGGCCGAGGAAGAGAGGGGGCCGAAACCTCCTCGAATGCCGCCGCTCTGGCCACTTTCATGGTGGCCACCAGGGTGGTGGCAGCTCCACCGACGGCCGCACCGCTTGTCGAAGGGATGGCCGCCCAGCCTACTGCCAACGCGGCCATCCCACCCCCAAGTCTCACCAGTCGCTGCTCCGTGATCCGCAACCAGGGGCTCGCAGAGAGAGTCATCGAGTTCGCCAGCACCTCCCGGGACCTCCATCTAAGGGGCGGCCGGGACTACACCGAGGCACTGCTCAGGATCCTCCCGTAGCTTTTTACGGTGAGTTCCGAGCTCCGACCCCTTAAAGTTCCAATTGGATCTTACTAACTCCGTGTCTCTTTCGATGCTGATCGGGACGAAACGTGCTATTGCTGAGGAACTTCCTTGCCGGCTACGCCAAGAAGGATGCCGAGAAGGAGAAGAAGCTCGGCAAACTCGCAGCCGATGTCAAGGACCTCATGGAGAAGGGGGTCGAGCTGCGAGGGAATAACCAGGCTCTCCGGGCCGACCTGGTCTGCACCAAGGGGTGCGTCAAGGAGCTTGAGACCTCTCTATCAGAGGAGAGGATCTCGAACCAGCACCGCAACGAGGAGGAGCGGCGGAGAAGACCCGCCTCAGGGCTCAGTCTCGGTCACTAGAGTGCTAGGTAGAAGAGGTCCTCAAGGAGCTGAGCGCAGCCAAGGAGAAGAACTCCTACATCAACGGGCTGCTGGAGGCGTCCAAGAGGGAGGCGCAGGAGGCCGTGCCGAAGTTCCGGGCCTCCGAGGAGTACGTCGCTGAGGTGCGCGAGACGGCCGTGGACTCCTTCTTGAAGGGATTCTAGGTATGCCGGGAGAAGGTGAGCTCCTTCTACCCCGAGCTCAACCTTAGCGGGGTCGTACTGGGCGGCAGGAGGCAGGAACCCACCAGAGGAGCTTCGGCGGTGGCTGGTGACGAGGTTGCGGCTCCCGAGCAGCCTCCAGTCGACGGCGCCGGCGGAGAGGGTGCCCCCAGCCTGAGGAGGATGCGGCTGCACCGAAGTAGCTCCGCAACTTTTTATTTTATTTTTGTATTTTCTTTCTTTGGGGTCTCCCGGCCTGTCGGGGCCCCTTTTGTGTAAGGAACTTTTTGTTTGCAATGAAAATATTTTTCCATTAACCCGTTCCTTCTGTCACTCTCTTTTCTTTTTTTTTTTTTGGTGCATCTTCCGGATTGAACCCCGACGCTAGCTACTGGGACTAAGTCCCGTAGTGCATTTCGAGCTGAACTCCGGAATTGCGTGGGCAAACTAGATTCTGCCCCATCTTCCAGACCGAAGTCCGGGACTTCGCTTTGGAACCTGGTTCCTTGCGAACTTCCAGACTGAACCCCGGGGATGTGGGCTGAAATTGAGCCCTGCGCGGCTTACCGAGCTGTCCTCCAGGATTTTGTAGGACCATGACCTAAGTCTCTGGGACCTCTTCCGGATTGAACTCCGGGGTCGCATGTCGAAATTTAGTTCCGTGCGACACTCCAGACTGAACTCCGGAATTTTTATGAGAGGGACATCGTGCCTTCACGGATCTTCTGCCATATCCATGCTCGCTGAACTTAGAATTGGGCAGCCCTTACCCTACGAGACGAGAGTAAAAATTTGGTGAAAAAGATTTCATTATTAAAGTTTGAGGGGTCTTACACTATTGGTAGTACATCCTCAAGTTTGAGGCATTCCAGGTCCGAGGGAACTAGGATCTGCCTAGCTCCTCCAGGTAGTACGCCCTATGGGGAAGCGCCTCCGCCACCCTATAAGGTCGTTCCCAATTAGGGGAGAGCTTTCCGTACGCCCGTGGCTAGGAAGCCTCAGCACGGTGGAGCACCAGGTCTCCCTGGCGGAAGGACTTCGGTCGCACCCTGGAGTTGTAATATCTGGTCACCCATTGCCGGTAAGCCGCCATCCAAACTCGGGCCCTGTCCCTCGTTTCTTCAAGGAGGTCCAGGTTTAGCAGCATCCTGGCAGGTTTTTCCGTCTCGTCATACTATTCCACGCGTAGGGTCGGCAGGCTGAGCTCAACTGGTATAACCATTTCTGCTCCGAAGATAAGGTTGAACGGGGTCTCATCCGTAGCCATCCTTGGGGTAGTGTGATACGCCCAAAGGATGCTCGGGAGCTCTTCTACCCACCTACCCTTGGCCTGGTCCAGTCTTGTCCGGAGGCCTTGCAAGATGGTCCTATTTGTTACCTCGGCTTCTTCGTTCGTCTGAGGATGCGCCACCGAAGTGAAACGATGGTAGATGCCGAGGTCGCTGCAAAACTCCTCGAACTCCCGACAATCGAACTGACATCCATTGTCGGTGATAATAGTGTGCGGTAGGCCGAAGCGGTAAATAAATGACTTCCAGAGAACTTGGTGACGTTTGCCTTCGTGATCCGGGCCAAGGATTCGGCCTCAACCCACTTCATGAAGTAGTCGATGGTCACAATCAAGAATTTATATTGCCCGGACGCCGGGGAAAAAGGTCCTAGGAGATCCATGCCCCATTGAGCGAACGGCCATGGGATGGAGAGCTGGGAGAGTGGAGCGGCGGGCTGATGTTACACCACGGCGTGCCGCTGACACTGGTCGCACCTCTTCACAAAGTCAGCTGCATCTTCTTTCATTATCTCCCAGAAATAACCTTGACGGAGGGCCTTGTACGCCAGTGTCCTACCCCCCACATGGTTCCCACAGATGCCCTCGTGGATCTCTTGGAGCACGAGTGCGGCTTCTGCGGGTCTCAGACACTTGAGGAGCGGATAGGAGTAGGATCTCTGATACAGTAGCCCATCCATTAAGACGAATCGAGCGGCCTTCCTTTTAATGAGGCCAGCCGCCACGCGGTCCGCTGGCAAGGTGCCGTTGGTGATGTACTCAATGTACTTGTCCATCCAGCTGGACTCTTGGTTGACCTGCTGGACCTCCATGGGTGTCTCGTAGCTTGGGGCCTTGAGGTGCTTGATGTAAGTGCGGCCCAATGATGAGTCCGGCAGGATTGCAAGATGGGAGAGGGCATCTGCGCGGGCATTTTCCCAGCGAGGTATATGGGAGACGCTGAAATGCTGAAATCCTGCCGTGCTCGTTCGTACGAGCTCCAGGTACTTCGCCATTTAGGGGTCCCGCGCCTCGAACTCCCCCGAGATCTGCCCGGCTACCAGCTACGAGTCGGTGAAGACCCTGAGGTTGGCCACGCCCAGCTCGCAGGACACTCTTAGCCCTGCGAGGAGCGCTTCATACTCCGTCTGATTATTAGTGGCGGCAAACTGGAAACGGAGCGCACATTCGGTGACAACTCCTTCACCGTTGGCGAGGATAATTCCAGCTCCACTCCCGTCGGAGTTCGAGGCTCCGTCTACATGAAGGATCCAGATGTCTTCCTATGGTCCTGGCTCCAACTACCAATCTTGGGGGCTTTCTTCCGGCCCCTCGCCCAGGCCTGCACACTCAACTAAGAAATCAGCGAGTACCTGTGCCTTCATGGCCGACCTCGGCCTGTAAGTGATGTCGAACTCGCTGAGCTTGAGCGCCCACTTTGCCAGGCATCCAGACATGTCAGGTCGGCTGAGCACCGCTTTCAGCGGCTGATCCGTCGGGACAGCGATGGGTTGTGCTTAAAAATAAGGCCTGAGATGCTGAGCGGACACGATTAGTGCAAAAATCAGTTTCTCAGACCGGGAATACCTGAGCTCCTCATCGTGGAGGATTTTGCTTGTGTAATACACCGGCCTTTGCATCCCCTTATCGTTGATCCGAACCAGGACCGAACTGACGGCCTCCGGGGTAACCGACAGGTACAGGAGGAGCTCCTCTCCTTCTTCGGGCCTGGAAAGTAGCGGTGAAGATGCCAGTGTCCTCTTTAGCTCGTCGAACGCCTCCTGGCACTCCTCTGTCCAAGTAAAGTCGTTCATCTTCCTCAGCGCCTTGAAAAAGGGCTGGCAACGGTCAGCGAACCTTGAGATAAATCGACTAAGGGCGGCTATCCGGCTGGTGAGTCGCTGCACTTGCCTCTTGGAGGTGGGTTGCTCCATGTCCAGGATAGCCTGGACCTTCTCTGGGTTGGCTTCTATCCCCCTTTGGGTTACCATGAACTCCAGGAACTTCCCGGCGGACACGCCGAAATCGCACTTCGCCGGGTTCAATTTCATTTAGGGAAGCCGGAGGTTACCGAAGGTCTCCGCCAGGTCACCGACGTGGTCCGAAGTGGGCTTGCTCATCACCAGCATGTCGTCCATGTACACCTGCATGTTGCGGCCAATCTGGTATTTGAAGACCTTGTTGACCAGCCGTTGATACGTGGCCCCGGCGTTCTTGAGGCCGAATGGCATCATCTTATAATAGTAGGTTCCGCGGTCGGTGACGAAAGTAGTGTGCTCCTCGTCATCCGGGTGCATTTGGATCTGGTTGTACCTGGAGAAGGCATCCATGAAAGAGAGAAGGCGATGCCCTGAAGTAGTGTCCCGAGCTAATCGATCTTTGGAAGAGGAAACTGTCCTTCGGGCAAGCTCGGTTGAGATCGGTGTAGTCCACACCGATCCTTCATTTGCCGTTGCTCTTCTTCACCATGACCACATTTGCCAGCCAACTGGGATACTGTACCTCTCGTACAAAGCCGGCGGTGAGGAGCTTCTCTACTTCTTCATTGATGGCCTTCTGCCTCTCTGCAGCAAAACTCCTCTTCTTCTGACGGACAGGGTGGCACCTTGGATCAATGTTCAACCGGTGGATGATGACTTCCGAGGGGATACCTGGCATGTCAGCAGCGGACCAGGCGAACACATCAGCGTTCACCCGGAGGAAGTCTAGCAAGCGAGCCCGCTCTTCTTCCGAGAGCTGGGCTCCTATCTGCACTGTCTTCCGAGGGTCCGAGCCGAGGGGCTACGTCAGCAAGCGCTCCACAGGCCCTCCCCTGGGGTCTTGCTCTCTTAGGTCGAGGTCGTTGACATCGGAGCCGAGCTCAGCACTCCGGCTCCCTATGACCGTCTGCAGACAATGCTGGACGGGCTGGGCCGTCCCTCTCATTACTCCCGTCCCAGAGGCGGTAGGGAACTGCACCAGCAACCTCTTAGTGGAAATGACAGTGTCCAGCTGGTTGAGCCCTGGATGGCCGAGGATGGCATTATAAGGTGATGGGAGCTTGACGACGGTAAACGTCATCATGACCGTACTCTACCGAGGTGGGGATCCGGCAGTGACAAGGAGAGTGATCTCTCCTTCGACCCCCACCGAATCTTCGGTGAAGCCCACGAGAGGGGTGTGCACCGGCTTTAAATGATCATGAGACAGATTCATTCGAGAGAAAGCATCGTAAAAAGGCACATTAGTAGAGCTCCCACTATCCACCATAATGCGATGTACAGATGCTTCGCGATGGTCATCTCGACCACCACTGCATCATTGTTTACATTTTTATTTTTGTTCCCCTTTTCAAAGGGGAGTATATTCTCTGGGTCTCCCGCCTCCCAGGCTCTCTTCGTCGCATGTCCAATCCCCCAAGAGATCATGCCCACCGGCTTCTCCGTTAGGCGGTTGTCAATTACAGGGATGGGGGGAAGGGCTGCGAGCGGCTGACCCTTCGCCGGGACTTCGTTCCTTACGAACTTCCTGAGGTAGCCCCTCTTGATCAGCTCCTCAATCTCCCGCTTCAGATGGCGGCACTCCTCTGTGTCGTGGCCGTGCTCATGGTGAAATTGATAATATTTTGTCTTGTCACAGATGTTCCTTGGGTTCTGAGGAGGAGGTCGGCGGAGGTAGTGCTCACCCTCAATCTCCATGAGGATCTTCATTCTGGGAGCGAGGAGAGAGGTGAACGTTCTCTCCGGGGCAGCATCATTCTTCGGCATCGTTCTTCGGCTTTGGGCCTGGATGAAAATCTGCAGGTGGTCCAGGCCTCCGCGTCCTGGAGACATCCCTTGGGGCAGGCTTCTTAGAAGGCTTCCCGTCCAGCTCTCGCCTGGTGCGATCGGCCTTCTCCGCTCGGATGTACTTATGGACATGGAGGAGGAGCTCAGAGTACATCTTGGGGGCTTCTTGTCCAGGAAATTCGTCAGACGGGAGGTCTTGAGCCCGCACTTCAACGCCAGCATGACGACAGGCTCGTCCAGACTATAGATTTCCAGGGCGGCGGTCTTGAAGCGGGTGATGTAGTCCCGCAGCAGCTCCTGGTCCTGCTGGCGGATAGAGAAGAGGCTATCTACCTCTCTTGGCACCTTCCGGCAAGCATCGAAGTGTGCCACAAACTTTCCTTCCAGCTGATGGAAGGAGCTGATGGATTCCGGCTCGAGGCCGGTGAACCAAACTCGAGCAGCCTTTCGGAGGGTGGCTGGGAAGGCAATGCATAGAAGAGCGTCCGTCGCTCCCTGAACCCTCATGAGAGCCTATAGCTCTCTAAATGATCCAAGGGATCGGTGGTCCCATCGTAGGGATCCACCTGAGGCATACGGAACCGATTCGGGATCGGTTCCTCTTGGATTTCCCGGGAGAAGGGTGGTTGGGCATTGTAGCCCGCTGGATCGGTTGGGGAGCTCTGCATGTCGACAAAGTGGCGGGCGAACTCTGCCAACTTGCGCTCGTGCTCCTCCAGGTGCCTCTCGGCCTGGCGCCTGATGGCCTCGTCGGTGGAGTCTTCCACCGAGGCCACTGGAGAAGGGGGTGCCGATCGGTCTTGGCGGGGAGCCTTACCCCAATGGCACCTGCTGCGCCGCACTGCTTCAGCATCGTTGGCCGGGGATCGACTCTCGTAATCCGCCGAACTAGAGTAGTTACTCTTTGCGGGAGTCTGGTGGCTCCCGCGGGGTTGGAAACTACCCGCGGATGGGAGGCCTGCCTTGGATGGAGTGAAGGCTTCTGCCGGGGCCCGTGGCTCGAGCTGCGGGGGTCCCTGGCTGGGGCTGAGTGGCCAGGGAGTGCTGCTGGTGCTGCAGTTGCCGGACAGCAGTGGTCAGAGTTTGCAGCTGCTGGACGACAGCTGCGAATGGACTGTCCACCTGGGATGGCTGAGGAGGAGGAGGTGGACCAGGAAGTTCCCTCTCCGGGCCACGCGGCCCTTGGGGAGAAGGAACTTCTCCTACTCGGCTGGTGGATGCTTCGCGTCCACATGTCACCACCATGGTCAGAGCACGCTTTCACCCACGGAGAGCTTGCTTGTATAGGGGTTACTGTTCTGCACCCCCCTACCGGTGTGCCAATCTGTTACCGATCTCACCGTGGTGGCCTGTCGCTCATGAACTGGCACCGGTTCTCAAACTCTCTCACCTCGAGATTTCCAAACTTCTGGACCTGCAAAACAAGGTCAGAGACCCGGGCCGAGGGTCCCGGCGGGGGCACTCAGACGATCAAGTCAGAGAGCGGCAAGATGGAACAGGACCTCTAAGGCGGGCTCCCGAAGGATCCCTGTGCTTAGAGAAGATGTAAAATGAAAGAAGTGTGGGGAAGAGAGGAGTTGAGGCCCGGCCTCCCGTGCTAGGGCCACCGAGCTCTTACCTGAGGACTTCCCGAGATCCTCCCGGATCATTCTTTTGGTGTTCTCCCCTTTTTTCCACCTATCTTTCCATCCATTTTTACCGTCCCTTTTATATCACCGAACTTCCTTCAGCCCACGTCCCCTCCAGGGGGCTCTCTGAGACCTCTGGACCTTCTCCTTCTTCTTTGAGTCTGGAAGTTAAGTGGCCGGCCCGCCTCGCCCGCAGTGTGTCACGAAAGGGGTAAGACTGGTGAGGCCTTGGGCCGAGCACGGGAGCTCTCCTTTCGGGACGTTGACGGTGGGCTTCCAGCCGTTTCAGGCTCCTGCCCGCTAGGATTTCATTCCTCGGTTGCGGGGCCCTGATTAACTGGTGTAAAGGAGGTTTCGCATATCACTACAGGCCGTACCGGTGCCTTGTACGGAGCGCGGTGCGCGCTGGCTCTAGTGGCGACCTCGCGACCCGTGTCTCTGCCTCCCCGAGGCTTTGCAGAGTATGGCTGACCTCGGTCGAGGTAGACCCGTCAGGGGGCGCCACCTGGCGGTGGAGCAGGGGCTGCCAGCTTCGGCCGAGGTGGAACCCTTCTGGGTGGACACCTGGCGGAGTGGCAGAGAGAGGCTCAACTTCGATCGAGGTGGACTCGTCTTGGGGTGCCACCTGGCGATGAAGCAGGAGGGCCCGGCTCGGCCTCGGCAGAGGTGGACCCGTCTTGGGGTGCCACCTGGTGAGGGAGCGAGGGACCACCAGCTTCGGCCGAGGTGGACCCCTCCTGGGTGGACACCTGGCGGAGTGGTAGAGAGAGGCTCGACTTCGACCGAGGTGGACCAGTCTTGGGGTGCCACTTGGCGAAGGAGCGGGAAGGCCCAGCTCGACCTCGGCAGAGGTGGACCCGTCTTGGGATGCCACTTGGCGAGGGAGCGAGGGGCCGCCAGCTTCGGTCGAGGTGGACCCCTCCTGGGTGGACACCTGGCGGAGTGGTAGAGAGAGGCTCGACTTCGGCCGAGGTGGACCCGTCTTGGGGTGCCACCTGGCGAAGGAGCAGGAGGGCCCGGCTCGACCTCGGTAGAGGTGGACCCATCTTGGGGTGCCACCTGGCGAGGGAGCGAGGGGCCGCCAGCTTCAGCCGAGGTGGACCCCTCCTGGGTGGACACCTGGCGGAGTGGCAGAGAGCGGCTCGACTTCGACCGAGGTGGACCCGTCATGGGGTGTCACCTGGCAAAGGAGCAGGAGGGCCCAGCTCGACCTCGGCAGAGGTGGACCCATCTTGGGGTGCCACTTGGTGAGGGAGCGAGGGGCCGCCAGCTTCGGCCAAGGTGGACCCCTCCTAGATGGACACCTGGCGAAGTGGCAAAGAGATGCTCGACTTCGACCGAGGTGGACCCGTCTTGGGGTGCCACCTGGCGAAGGAGCAGGAGGGCCCGGCTCGACCTCGGCAGAGGTGGACCCCTCCTGGATGGACACCTGGCGGAGTGGCAGAGAGAGGCTCAACTTCGGCCGAGGTGGACCCGTCTTGGAGTGCCACCTAGCGAAGGAGCAGGAGGGCCCGGCTTGACCTCGGCAGAGGTGGACCCGTCTTAGGGTGCCACCTGGCGAGGGAGCGAGGGGCCGCCAGCTTCAGCCGAGGTGGATCCCTCCTGGGTGGACACCTGGTGAAGTGGCAGAGAGAGGCTCGACTTCGACCGAGATGGACCCGTCTTGGGGTGCCACCTGGCGAGGGAGCGAGGGGCAGCCAGCTTCGACCGAGGTGGACCCTTCCTGGGTGGACACCTGGCGAAGTGGCAAAAAGAGGCTCGACTTCAGTCGAGGTGGACCCGTCTTGGGGTGCCACCTGGCGAAGGAGCAGGAGCACTTCTTCCCAAACGGGGGATCTTTTGAAAGAAAAAATTCACGTAGTACTGACCGTGTCCAGCTGGACCTGACACGCGCTTCACGTCAGCGATGTAGCCATATCAAATATAAATCTTGATTGTTTGTGTGTGCTCTTGTGTCTAATCTTTTGTATCTATCTTAGCTCACACAACACTTGATTTATTTACCTAACATTTTTAAAAGTGCACATACATATTTAAATTCTTGAAAATCCAATTCATCCTTTCTCTCTTTGGTTGTCTAGCTAGGCAACAGCTCCTATCCTACAAACTGAAGGGCTACATGATGCATGGGGGATTGTGTAACTCAAGATCATGTTAGCGGGGAGAAACCCTTCAAATTTCCTTTAAACATCGAAAGAGTTATATATGATAGAGAATTGATTTCATTTCTAGGCACATACCAAACACCATTTGAAAAGATGCTGAATGTGATTGCCCATTTACAAGTTGCTTAAGTCTATGCATGACAGGAGGCCCCAAAATATCTAAACGGGAGAGTAGTCATTATGGATTCAAAGGGATCTAAATCAGAATTTATTTTTGAATATTTTAATAAAATTTGTTAAATGGTTGGATTGCTTCGTTATAATTTGAAGGTCAAATATCACGATAACAAAAACCTCGTACTACTGGGCTTCTCTGTTTTTTAAAGCCTTCTCATTATCCAATAACAAATCTACACGTGTGCATGTACATGTGCATGACTGGAGGGCGTCACAAGATTTAGGACAAAAAGCACCAGAAATTTGGAAAACCACCCTTGTATTTGTCATTAGTCAAACTGGAAAGTAAATGGTCTGTGATTGCCAGATCGTCACCATAATTATTTGGAGTCACAGAAAATCCGAATTTGCAACACATCACTTGATCTGGAAAGTTATTTGATGATTATAATGATTCTGAATTTAATTGGTAGTTCATTTTTTAGGCAATAAATTCATGAACATCCATCTACTTGATTGAATTTAAAATTCTATGCCAACTATCAACTGCAACATGGTGTTCCATTATTTTTGGTTGAGCTACAATTGTACTTATGGGACAAGTACTAACTATGTCCCCTTTTTTTCCCCCCAATGTGAAAGGATGCTACGATACAAGCACATTACATTTAGATGTCGAATTAGACAAGACAAAAAGAGAATCAGAAATAGGACAGAAACCATTCGAAGAGGATCAGAAATAGGACAGAAACCATTCGAGTATTATAAATTAACTCCAAAATACCACTCCAATAACAAATGCGCAATGTCAGTGGAAACCATAACCATCCCAATTGAGGAAAGAGTTGAGCAAAAATGTAAAGCAGAAAAAGTGACAAACTTTTACACATCCCCAAAGAAGAAGAAGAGAATCATGACCTCTGAAACAAATCATTCCTCAAGTCTACCTCCTAAAAGATTACACGCCGATATTAAAATAGACCGAATAAGTTTCATCAGTCAAACTCATCAATGGCTGCAACAGGAAATTTCTTTCGGTTCCCTTTGCTATGAAACTGATGGGATGATACTTGCTTAGTCCTTTCCTTGGTGTAAAACTTGCTGCTTGTTGGAATGCAGTATCATTGCTTTCGGCCTTTCCTAGACAAAGAACAAGAACATCTTCTCCTGCAGAATTATCTATCTTGTTATGCACAAAGCAGCCAGGTATGCTTTCTGATTCCAATGAAATAGTGCTTGAATTGCCATCGAGTCCAGCAACCACCCGAAATCTTGCCAAGTCACGGTTACTAGTTGCTATTTTCGAGGTTGCAGCAACTATAAGGCCATTGTTTGGGCCTTGGTGCTCTACCACTTTGCCTGGAAGATCAAATGGTTCGAGCATTACAGACTCCCCCATGAGATCCTTTGGAGATGGAAACTGGGATTTGCTGCTGTTGTTATATACAAGTCTAAAAGTAGCATGGGCAGCAGCATTAGTTCCAAGCTTTGGTGATTCCTCCATTGTGAAGATGCACCCTTGGTCTTCTCTAGAGCTATTTAAATTCGAAAAGAAGAGAGTCTTGTTAGCAATTTCTTGAGTAAGAGATATAAGCTGAGAATTATAAGCAGCTGGAACTGGCAGTATCCAATCAGAAAGTGACTTGGCATTCCCATTGTTCAAATCCCGTGCACCATTGGACAGACCCGCAAGAAGGTAATGTCCAAAGAGAATTGCTTTTGTCGATGCGTACTCGGGACGATCATCTATGAAGATAACAATTGCTGTTATTAGTGAGAAACATCGAACTTAATCTTGATGTTATATGGAAAAGCATTAGGGAAATATGATAATACATGAATGACTAAGAAAACTAGAAGTAAGCTTTTTATATTGAATATAGAATAAACAGAGAAAAATCAACATGAGAATTTATATAACTGACTAATTGGTGTTGAGAATATTCAGGGATATAACCTTGTATAGCCTCTGTCCTTAGACCAATTGGCAATTGAAGGGTCAATCTGTCTTCATGAATCCACTTCTTAGTGATCAACAAGACACCACCTAAGATTATTAACCAATAATTTATAAAACCATGGTTGATCACTTTAATACCAATTCAACACAAACTGAAATAATGTGCTTATGATATTATTTATTTGTGCTCATTCTTGAAACTTTTTTAGCATTCAACTATTCAAAAAACCGAAATTTTGTTCTGTAATAGATGCAAAACACAAATTAGAAAATCATCAAAAATCTCACCTTGAGGAGGCACCTCTAAATTTTGTCCATTTAATGTAGCCTTTACTCCATTAGAAGATGTCCAAATTGGAATTCGAATGGCCAGAGTAGAATTTTTGGCCACTGACTGGAACATAGATGTTACAAGTTTCAATATTATTCTTATAATTCCTCATTGGAAATCTACTGATACTGGATCATGGGAAATACAGTTCAATGTTTCAAGAGTTATAAAATTTGTTCTATGAACAATTTTCAGATGTCATACATTTTAGTGAGACTACAACTACAGTATAGAATATCAATGTTTCAAATGAGCTAGATGGAAATAATAAGCACCTGATTAGCAGATACTGTGTATAGCACTCGCAAGTATTGGTCTGTTGAAGCAACTTCTTCTACTCTTTGTTGCAGTTTAATTCCTCCAGATTTCCAATAAAGAGTGCTAGATATAAACTGAATCACATAAAGCTTAGGGATACTGCCATCTTCCTCAAAGTATATAGAATCACCCAACTTGGAGAATGATTCAATAGCTGGGGAGAAAAAGTTGAATCATCGGCTATCAAAAGAAGCATCAATAGAAATATATTGCTCACAGCTAACTTATTTTTATTTATAGCACAATCAAAGGATGTTCTTGTGGGGAACAAAGATGCATTAGGGATTCATGAAACGTATTTCACTTCAAATCTTGATTTCTACCTGTTAAATCATATAAATGTTTTTGTGCCAATTATTCTTATGCTTGATCATTATTTGCATTCACATTCCTATGTTTGCTTACAACTATATGAAATGAATGGCTAAATTTGATTCTCAAGTTTGTGATAAATAAGTTGCTTATTAAGTTTGATTCCAAAAAGTTAACTATTGTTGCTGTATGTGATATATGAAGTGCTCAAATTGGAGTTGAAATGTTTTTGAGATTTTTGCAGCTACACTGAATTATACATGCACCTTCAAATTTTGTAACATTATGCATGAAAATACTTCAATCTGATTACCTATATTCTGAAGTGACAAAATCCAAATTTATATGTGAAAGTTATGAGAAAGAAAGGAATAGATGAAAAGAAAAAGCACATATAACCAGCAAGTTGTAAATTGTAGGCGACCACCACAACCTGTCCCATAGCAACACCAAAATGAATCAAACTGGTTTCCCCAGCCACCTTGACCACTGATTGCTTTCGAACCTCCTGGATTCATGGGAAGAAAATAAATCATGATTCCTGGCTCTCTTCCTCTTTGAATGCCCAACACGCCATTTGTAAGCGCTCGTTCATAGTAATCTGCATGTGCCATTTCTTTTGTCCATCTGAACAGAATGCGTGAAACCTGCATTATCCCCAATATATAGCTATTATAAGTCTTTACTCAACACAAATTTTTTGAAAATAAATTCCACGGTTAATTTATAAACAAGGGCAAACTAAAACAATATTTGTAATAGAAATTCTTTTAATTGCTATAACACATACTTATGACATCATGTAGAGAAGTATGGCAAACCTTTAGCATATTGTAGGTAGTGCAAGATTCTTCAGTGTCTGTCTTTAAAGTGTCTACTAACCGTCTCGGATCAGTCCTATATGTGCAATCAAGAATCATTAAATCACAAAGTATCAAGATCGGATTTTTTGTTTTAAAAGAATAATCAGAATCAGGTTATTATTTTCACAAATAATATAATTAAAAGATTAAAAGTGCTTACCAGTGCTCATTCTCTGAAGTTCCACCTGTTGCATACGTATGTGAAGAATTGACAAAATCCATAAATATTGTCCCAATGTCCTGGCATTTGAAGGGAGAAAAGGATAAAAAGCTTAAGATAGTAAGATAGATGATTTTAAATGATTGCGTTACAATTGGTAAAAAGATATTCTTGAAAAAGATGAAACTTCCAAGTGTCCATTCCCTTAACTTCATTTGGGTTATCTCAACAAAAAAAAAAAATGAAAATAATAAACTTTAATACCTTAAGAAGAAAATAGATGTTTTTTAACTCCTTGTTTGAGAAAGCTTTCGGCATGCAATAAAACATACCCTGTAGAGCGAGTCTCCAGTTAATTCATAACGCCTCTGGGCTCCAATGAGGATGGGGATATGTGTATTAGCATGTAAACCAGAAAGACTATCAACCTGTGACACAAAATTGTAATTTTGATTCAAATTAACAATTAGAAGTATAATCAAATTGTTATCAACTAAGAGGATGGAATCAGAAAACATGGGTTGGATTGGGATATGAATAATATTACCTGTAATGCAAGTGGTCCAAGAAAACATGGTTTGTCAAAAAGATGGGCTAGTACCAAATGTTTCTCATCACCCTACAAGTAATTCATTAAAATCATTAGCTGAGGTGTTAAAGTTACACACACGCACATATATATACATATAGTCACATATGATAATAAAATAGTAAATTATGCATTAAAATCTACCGCAATATGTTAGGACCATGGATCGCTAAACCAGTGTCGAGACCCATGCCGGTCAGCGTCCAGCATGGTATAGTACCGTATCATACCGATAGACCATGGATCGCTAAACCAGTGTCGAGACCCATGCCGGTCAGTGACCAGCACGGTACAGTACCGTATCATACCGATAGACATATCAGGCTTGGTGAATTGAGAAAAAATTATCTTTCTCCCCCCTCTCAAGAAAGGATTGCTGAACTGGACCTGAACCGTACCCGAACCGGATTAAACCGGACCATACCAGTCCGAACCGACCCATACTGTACTAACCTGTACCGGTCTAGTTCAGCTCAATTTTTATGATTTGGATCCCGAATCGTTTTTTAGGGCTGAACCATATTGGTTCTTGACCAGTACGATACGGTACCCCAAACCAGACGGTTCGGGACGGTACCAAAAACCCTGGTTAGGATCATGTAAAATAATGAAAAAAAACTTTTCATATTAACTTTTCCTTTTAAAATTTAAATAAATAAATATGCTTGCATCACAATATATCATCACTACTCTCTATATGTGGTAAAGTTCAATTATTTGCTTAACTAAGCTCTCATGAAAACAACTTTAAATATACATGTAAAAGTTGATAATTTCACTAAGTATATTTTATATGCAATAATTATTGAGAATTTCTATTCATAATTAGGGCTGAAAATGGATCAGCCCAGATCGGTTCATGGATGACCCTGACCGACCCGATTCTTTGATCAGGTTCTAATATTAGACCCAAACCCAACCCAATAGAAACTCGGGTCAGGTCCATGGCTAAAGTTTTCGAGTCGGGTTGGATCGGATCCATGAATATTTCGATCCCAATCTAAAAATTTTGGGATTAGATCGGGTCCGAATTAAATGTAGACAACTATGTTTTAATTATCACATAACCAATTATTATTAACCACAAAATATACAGCAAACAATATTGCTCTCAAAATAAATTAAGGTATAAAAATAATTATAAATTTATTTTCATATTAAAAATAAGTTTCATACAAGTCTTAAATTACACTTTAGAGGTCCAAATAAGTTTGGATCCTAACAATATTAGTAAATTAAGATCGGGTAGGGTAGGGTCGGGTCAGGACTGGTCCGAATTCAGTAAACTCGGACCCAACCTGGAAAATGGAACGAGTACAATATTAGGACCTGGCCCAGATCCACAGATCCTTAAAATGAATTGGGTCGGGTTTGGTCAAGAGTTAACCCGATCAATTTGCAACCTTATTCATAATTGTCCACTTGCATATTCGAATTTGATCCTATTTATGAAAAACATGACTAGATTTTGAGAAAAAATGGATTCTCTATGTCCACATGCATTAATGTTAGCAAGTTCTTTATTTCTTTTGATAGTGAGCTCAATTTAGGAGAATAAGTTATTAATTAACAAATTGACCTGAAAAGTTTAAGCACATCAAATCCAGACGATACACATGGAGGGACTACAATGATCAAAATGAGTATAAATTATAACCAAGTTAAATTAAATAAACAAATAACATAGAGGGGATTCATTCTCATGACATTTAGCAAACTAACCAATTCATCCAAAAAGTAGTCCAATTAAAAATGGGCCAACAATACATGTCAGGCTTAACATAAATAATGATACATAATTTTACATGTCAAATGACTTGAGACTGAAGCATACTTTCTTCATATTTAGCATCAAAATAATAACCATTGAACTTACTGTGATGCTATACAGGTTGTAAAGAACATCATTAATGCCACCTGTTTCTTCATTCATTGCTGCCCAGTGCCTGGCTATAGTATGCTTCTTAATGATGTTTGTCACACGATTGCCAAAGTACTTGGCCATCCAAAGTACCATGTTCAATGCCGTAGGGTTTCCAGCAAGAGTATATTGATCCAAAGTCCAGCCATGATCTGTTAAAACATGGTCATTATTCAATATCATTCTAATTCTCTTCATATACGCATACATATTTTTTGAGGCTTTTTTTGAAGGGTTCAAGTTGTATCTTTCATAAGAAAGAATGATTGATCTTCTTTTGCCACCTCAATTGTAAGATCGCACAATGTACATCTTTCAAAGCAAGACCAATCTCTTCCTTCTATCCAAGGCACATATTATGACGTTGATGTTGCACTTTAAAAGTTATGTAAAGTGCAATCTAAGGTCATGAAAGGAGATCAATCATTCTTTTGCATGAAAGAGACAACCCAAACCCATTTTTGCAAGCTCACCTTATGTATGGTGTAGTAGGGAGCCCATACACGTTCAACAGCTTCATAACGGTCGAATTCCTCGGTTGGAAAAGCTGAAAGATACCCGGTTCCCATTTTCTTTTGGCATTCATCAAGCGCATCAACCACTTTGTTCATCCTCTCACGAATGGCCTCATTATGAGTGCTTGCCCACATCAATGCAGTAGCACTCATAAAATGCCCTGAAAATTCATCAAAATTAGTGCTTGATTGCATCGTTCCATCATAGACTAAGATATGATTTGGTCAATTTGATGCCGAGCAATGACACCACGACCCACACGCGAATCACGACGATTTGATGGACGTGAACATACTCACCAACAAAGTGGCCGCGGAGCTCGCAATCGGGCTTCTCCCACCCTCCGTACGGTTCACCGATCGTTTGCAGACCAGCGGTTTTTCGGAAGCTCCACACGAGCCGGTCCAGGTCGAGTAGGAGCAGGTACTCCAAGTTGGTCTGCTGTGCCTGGGCGTGGACCGAGTCCGGGTCGATCCGGACGTCGTGGAGCGACATCTCCTTCAAGAAGCCGCCACCAGGGGCGGGAAGAAATTTTAAGCGTCCTCTATCCATCTAATCTCGAGCATAGCCAGACCTACTCCACACAAATATCGTTCTCCCTCTCACTCTCAGAAATCTAGCCAGATCCCCTTCTAAAATGACATCACAAGAGATAATAAACAAATCCAATCCAGAAAAGGGCCCATAATGTATGCATAGCCAGTAGGTCCATTGCCTATGAGAATGATCCGGTGATATTGTTATCATCAAATGAAAGAAATAGCACCCAGAGAGTAGATCACGAAGATATGATGGATGGAAAATTTCAATTCGGAACGAGAATAACGATAAAAAATATCACCAGATTCATGAGAAATCAACGCAAACGAATCAGGAGCTACGTAAAGATTTCTATTCCAGATGAACAAATCCACGATTCAAACAACGATCGAATCCACTATTCAAAAGCCTCCACCTAACAAGAAGGGGAAAAAGAGGGTGGAGGAAGAAGGGGGAGAGAAAAATGAAAAATACCATCCATGGAGGCGCTTGTGGTGATTGATGGTGCACTCCCTTGTGACCCCCTCCCCTTTCCGTCCCTTTCTCGCCTTCTCCAGCATCGTCGCCTTCAGTCGACTCTCTCTTCGGTAAAACCCTAAGCTGTGAGACCCGAGACCGAATAAAAGGAGCGACGACCATGGCCAATATATTATGGTACGTTCCCACATATACACCTGGCTTTGGAGTAAATAACAAAATCGCCCTCACGTGCCTACCTATTCTTCTGCCACGAAGAATATACGTGACATCACAAGATAAGGTCGGTGCCACGTAATATCTGCCTCAGTAATTACCTATAAAACCTCCTCAAGCTCCTTAATTTACTCACGATGACTGATATGGCGACAAAAATAAGAGCATGTTTGACTAGTTGATCGCGAAGACTTTTCTCGCAATCAATTAGTGGAGGTTCAAATCATGATTTAATATATTTTAATAAAAAAATTTAAAATAAAAATAAAATAATTTAAAAAATAAAATAAAAAATTAATAAAATAATTCTAGAACTTCTATTGATATATATAATAAATCTCGTTCATTCGACTAATGCCAGTAATAGTCATGTTGACGTGTGCACCGTGTATCGAATATTTTTGTTGGGATTGGGAGACCCTCTCGGAGTGGTCACGTCCGGGTCTAACTTCCCTTCTTTTTTTGTTCATCAAAAAAAAAATAAGGGCACGTTTTGTTGTTTTTTTTTTTTTTTTCTCTTCATCGTATGTAGCACAGCTAAAGTTGTACCAAATGCGGAGTAGGGCCACCATCCAGCAAAAATATTGCATGCTTTGTTTTCTTTTCCTTATTCTTTTTTTTCGTTTTCCTTTTTGAAACCATACAATTAACAATATGTTTTAGATGTGAGAGGGTGGATTGATACAAGGAATGCAAGTTCAGCTTTTAGTTTGAACTTAGTACATCAGATTTTACTGTGTTATTGATTCAATGTTGGGCATGTTGAGATATACGTCTAACTAGATGGTTGGATTTGAATGATCGGCGTTCATGATCAACATACGAAGCCCAAATTTTGAGAAATTTTGGATTGATCATCGAATTATGGTGATCGAGGCATCTTTGGATATAGGATGGCCTTGAGCTCCTGTCCTACAAACTGAAGAACTACATGGTGCAAGGGGATTGTGCAACTTAAGATCATGTTAGAAGGGAGAAACCCCTTCAAATTTTCTTTAAACATCGGACGAGTTTTTTATAAATAGCAAACTAAATTCATTTATAGGCTCATATCAAACACCATTTGAGAAAGAGGTTGAACGTGATTGCCCATTTAATAGTTGCCTACATTTATGCATAACGGGAAGCCCCAAACATATTTAAACGAGAGACTAGTTGATTCGAAAATATCTAAATCAGAATTTATTTTTGAATGTTCTTGATGAGTTTTTTAGATGAAACTTACTCGCCATCCAATAAAAAGTAAGTCTTGGTACAATGGTAATGTGAGTAATTCTTTGTACACCGCCCACGGTGTACAAAATCCAATATGGTGCGTGCCGCACGTCTCAGTTGGGCCACATTGCGCTTGCATGGTGTGATGGGATTTCCATCCTTCCAGTATCAAATCGGAAGTTCGAAGCAATGAAAAATGGAGGCACATACATCTTGACAGTATTGACCCGAAAATTTTAAAAATTGTATGATGAATATATCTTTTCCCTCCTAAATGAGTTATTTTTTCTATTCTCTGCTGATGCCAAAATATTAGATAGATTCATATTCTCTCTCTTCTTTCTCCCTCCAATCCTTCTCTGTATGAGTAGGACGATGAAGGCTGCACGTGGCAGCTTCGGCTATGGTGGGTTCGGAGTTCCAGAGATGGCTACCAAGCCGACCGGCCCACTTATGTGCATGATCAAAGAGTGTGCATTGTCAAATCTAGTTTGGCACCATTTTTTGACATCCCAAGATGATTCTATAACATCCTAAGAAGATTTTATGACATCCGATATCTAAATAGATTCCAAAATCAAGTTTGACACCATTTTTTGATATCCCAAGTTGATTCTATGATATCCTAAGATAATTCTGTGACATCTTGTATGCAAATAGGTCATGATGTGGCAAGATTGCTGACGTGGAGTCCCTATCAGATCCAGCCGAATGCCGTGTTGGCAGAAGCTGCCACATCAGACCCTCTCCTCGAGCTCCTTCGCTGGGCGGCTCCCTCGAGGTCGAGCCCGTCCTAGCAGAAGACGAGCTCCCGCTCTTTGAGCTCCTTCGTCGGGCGACTCCCTCGAGGTCGAGCCCATCTCGACCGAAGTCGAGCTCTCCCTTTTCGAGCTCCTTCACCGGACGGCTCCCTCGAGGTCAAGCCCACCTCGGTCGAAGTCGAGCCTACTCTCTTCGAGTTCCTTCGTCGGGCAGCTCCCTCGAGGTCAAGCCCACCTCGATGGAAGTCGAGCCTGCTCTTTTTGAGCTCCTTCGTTGGACGGCTCTCTCGAGTCGAGCCCACCTCGGCCGAAGTCGAGCTCCCTCTCTTCGAGCAAAGCATTCTTAGGTCGAGAGGCCCGACGGCCGGAGGCCGTCCCCATGGCAAAGTCCACATCACTTCAAAGGAGCAGAAGGAAGGGGACGTCACCACCTCCCTTGAATGGCGGCGCTCCGCCTAAGGACTCCAGAAGGACGCCCCCTGGGTGCCGTGATCTCTCCCACCATCGCTTATACCAAATGGGAAGGGGCACCCTGACCGAGGCACTATGCATCCCAACCGACCATTTGCACCACCCAGAGGAGGAAACCATGCCAGGAGATTCAAACCAAGGGGTGGCTGCTCCCAAATCGAGGCCCTGTCAAATTTTTTGAAGTGTGGCAACCGGCTGAGAAATCAGAGCCTGCGACATAACTCCTTATCATGGATGGAAAAAGGCATTGGGCCGCACCGCATGGAGCATTGCTGGACGTTGACCTTCCAGCACCTGCAGAGAAGGAGGAACCCGAGGTAGGTTGCTGGAAGGATCCATGGCCTAAAAGAAGGTTCAAAAGGTCTTCAAACAAGGTAAGCAAACTAAGAGCAAGCAAAAGGCAAGCGAGGGGAGAGCTAGCAAGGGACCGAGTGCTCTGAGGCTACCGAAGAACTCACCGGAAGAGTCTCAATGGCACAGCTGCCATAGCTCGGGTTCTCCTCCACCGTGCCAACGCTCATTCAACTCTTTCTCTCTAACTCAAAACCTCCTCTTCTTAGCATGGAGTCCAATCGGGGGACCACCAGGGGAGGATCTATTCTCCTAGATTGTAATTGACTTGATCGTCGGAGTGCCCCCGCCGGGATTCCCGGTTTGGGTCTCCTCTTTTTTGCAAGTCCAAGCGCATGAACTGGGTTCCGGGCGACGAGGTCGGCATCCGACACTATTCCTGACCTGTAGCCAGGTGGTGTAGGCGGTAACAGATTGGTGCACCAGGTTGGGGGACAGGACATAGTTTGATTCAGGCCAATCCCCTCACGTGCAACTCCATCCAAAGCATGGTGATACTCGCGCGTGGGAGGTCTCCACCAGTCATGCAGGAGACCCCCCTTCTCACGGAGGCCCACATAGTCTAGAAGGGGAGCCCCCCGCTCCACCGCAACCGCCTCCAATGGATATCCAGTTGGTAGTGCTCGCCCAGCAGATGCAGGTTTTGGCTATGGTGGTGCGACAGTTGCAGCATCAACACTGGTCCCTGGCCATCCACCAACAGCCAGGGACCCCTGCGGCCCAAGTCGCCGCACCCCATGATAGCCTGCGTTCCTTCCAAGAAAGGTCGTCACTATCGCGGGCTACGATTGACCCCCGGGGAAGCCATCGGGTCTCGGCGAAGAGGCAATGGACCGGGTCTATCAACCGGGAGAGCCGATCTCCGACCCTCGAGCAGGTCACTGCTAAGCACCGCCGAGGCCATCGAGGCAAGGTCCCCCGTCGTGACCCCCCTCAATTGTCATCTTCATCTCCTCCGACGGCCTTGGTAGAAGGCTCCATTGACGAGGCCATCAGGCGCATGGCTGAGAAGCGCCTGGAGGAGCAAGAGCACAAGATGGCGGAGCTATCCCACCAGTTTGCAAACTTGCAGGGCTCCTCCCACGAGCCGGTGGGCTATGACGCCCGTCCCCCTTCTCCCGAGAAATCCAAGAGGAGCCGATCTCAAGTCGGTTCTGCATGCCGCAGGTGGATCCCTATGATGGGACCACCGACCATCTGGACCACCTTGAGAGCTACAAGGCTCTCATGAGGGTCCAAGGGATGACCGACACCCTCTTCTGCATCGCCTTCCCAGCCACTCTTCGGAAGGCCGTTCGGGTCTGGTTTACCCGACTCGAGCCTGAAAGCATCAACTCCTTCGCACAGCTAGAAAGGAGGTTCGTGGCTCATTTCGACACCTGCCGAAAGGTGCCACGGGAAGTAGACAGTCTTTTCTCCATCAGGCAGCAGGACCATGAAGCCTTGTGGGACTATGTGACTCGCTTCAAGGTTGCTGTGCTAGAGGTCTACAACTTGGATGAACTAGTCACTATGTTGGTGCTGAGAGAGGGCTCGGGACCTCCCGTCTAACCTACTCCCTAGATAAAAAGTCGTCGAAGACGTACTCCAATCTCTTCCTTCACGTTCACAAGTATATCCGCGCTGAGGAGGTGGACCGTATGAGGAGGGAGCTGGATGGGAAGCCACTGAAGAAGCAACCTATGGGGGAGACATCCAAGATGTGGAAGCCTGGACCGACCCCAAACTTCTGACCAGGATCGAAGCCGAAGAGCAACCCCATCCCAAAAGAAAGATACACACCTCTCCTTACCCCGAGGTCGAAGATCCTCATGGAGATTGAGGATGAGCGTTACTTGTACTGCCCTCCCCCATTGAGGCCATCCAACGGTTGCGACAAGATAAAGTACTGCCAGTTTCATCGTAATCATGGCCATGACATCGAGGAGTGCCGCCACCTCAAGAGAGAAATTGAAGATCTGATAAGGAGGGGCTACCTCAAAAATTCGTGGGGGGCAAGATCCCAGTGGAACCTCAGGTACTTGTTGCTCTTCCTCCTGTCCCTGCAGTCAATAACCGACCCACCGAGAAGCCTGTGGGTATGATATGCTGAGGGATAGAGCATTCCCCTAAGAGGACCCGAGAGGGAGAGGGTTTGAAAAATATACTCCCCTTTATGAGGGAGGAGAGATCTAGGAACCGAAATGTAAATAATGATGCCATGGTTGTCGAGATAACGATTGCCAGGCATCCTGTAAAATGGATTATGATCAATAGTGGAAGTTTGACTAATATCCTTTTTATGATGCTTTCTCCAGGATGAACCTGTTCTATGCTCAATTGAGGCCCGTTCATACCCCCCTTGTCGATTTTATCGGGAACTCTATGGGAGTTGAAGGAGAGATCACTCTCCCTATTACTGCCAGCTCGCCACCTCGACAGAGTACTGTCATGATGACTTTCACGGTTGTTAGGCTTTCTTCGGTCTACAACGTGATCCTTGGCCACCCCGGGCTCAATCTGCTCGACGCGGTCATCTCTACCAAGTAGATATTGGTGCAATCCCATCCCTTAAGGTGTGGGGAAAATGAGGGGGGCACCTCAACCGATTCAACACTTTGAAAGCTATCCCGGGAGTTAGAAGTTCTGAGGAGGACTCAGCATCGACGACCTTGACCAAAGGGTGCAGGATCCTAGAGGTGGTCCGATTGAATGCCTGTTGACATATCCACTCGAGACAGACCCGACAAAGATGGTGCAGATTGGGGCCTAGCTGCAAGAAGAGGAGTGGGCCTACCTATTGAGTTTCCTTCGTGCGAACGCAGACGTGTTTGCCTGGATAGAGGAAGACATGCCTGGGATCCCTCCGACATCATCACTCATAGGTTGAGCATCGACTCAAAATACCATCCTGTCTAGCAGAAGAAGAGATGCTTCACCCCGAAGAGACAACGGGCAATCAATAAGGAGGTGGAGAAGCTCCTCGCAGCCGGCTTTGTCTGCGAGATGCAATATCCCAGCTGGCTGGCAAACATGGTCATAGTCAAGAAGAATAACGAAAAGTGGAGGATCTGTGTGAACTACACCGACCTCAACCGAGGCTGCCCGAATGACAGCTTCCCACTTTCGAAGATCGACCAACTGGTAGACGCCACCTCGAGGCACCGCTTACTCTCTTTCATGGATGCATTCTGCGGGTATAATCAAATCCGGATGTACCCAGAGGATGAAGAGCACACTGCCTTCATCATAGATCGGGGGATGTACTACTACCGGATGATGCCTTTCGGCTTGAAGAACACTAGCACCACATACCAACGGCTGGTCAATCAGGTCTTTAAGAACCAGATCTATCGAAACATGCAAGTCTATGTGGATGACATGCTCGTCATGAGCAAGCCGATGTCAGATCACGTCGTTAACTTGGTGCAGGCCTTCCAAAACCTTCGCCTGCACCAGATGAAGCTGAACCCAGTGAAATGCGCTTTTGGCATGGCTGCGGGAAAGTTCCTAGGCTTCATGGTCACCCATAAGAAAATAGAAGCCAACCCTGAGAAGATTTGGACAATTATCGACATGGAGCATCCTACCTCGAAGAAGCAAGTCCAGCACCTCACGGGCCAGATTGCTGCCTGAGCCAGTTCATCTCACGATCTGCTGATCACTGCTTGCCTTTTTTCAAGGCGCTGCGCAAGGTACATGACTTCACATGGATAGAGGAGTGCAGGGGAGCATTTGAGGAGCTAAAAAGTTCTTAGCATCACCGTCGCTACTCTCGAGGTCGGAGGATGGAAAGCAACTCTTGTTATACCTAGCGGTCACCTCGAGGGCCGTCAGTTAGGTCCTTGTCCGTACTGATGGAGACAGAGCTCAGAAATCGATGTATTATGCTAGCAAACTCCTCCAAGATGCAGAGATCAGGTACACCCGCTCCGAGAAACTAATTTTACCCTTATATGTCTGCCCAGCGTCTCAGGCCATATTTTCAAGCGCACCCGATCGTGGTCCTGACGACCAACATCTAAGCACCATACTTAGCCACCCTGATACTTCTGGGTGTCTAGCCAAGTGGGTCTTGAAACTCAGCGAGTTCGACATCGCGTACCGACCGAGACCATCTCAGAAGGCCTAGGTGTTGGCTGATTTCCTGGTCGAGTACGCGAGCATGGGTGAGGAACAGGAGCAGATCCCCTTGGAGCGCCAAACAGAGCCCGAAATCGAGGAGGAGGTTTGGATCCTCCACATGGATGGTGCATCCAGCTCAGGAGGGAGCAGAGTAGGCCTCATCCTTGCCAATGGCGATGGGGTCGTAGCTGAGTGGCGCACTCCATTTTTGATTTGTAGCAACCAACAACCAGACGGAATATGAGGCACTCCTCGCGGGACTGAGAGTCTCCCTCGAACTGGGTGTATCCAATATAAGGGTCTTCATTGACTCCTAGCTGGTGGCCAGGCAGGTCTCAGGAGATTTCAAGGCATGAGATCTCCAGATGATGAAGTACTTGGAATAGGTACGCTCGAGCACGGCAGGCTTCTGATGCTTCAGCATCTCCCATATTTCTCATGGAGAGAATGCTCGCATAGATGCCCTCTTAAGGCTCGCGACCTGCCGGACTCATTACTGGGGCGTGCCCATGTCGAGTCCTAGAAACTCCAAGCTATGAGGCTTCCAGGGAAGTCCAGTAGGTCACCCTGGAACCCAGTTGGATAGACTAGTACATCAACGATGGCATCCTGCTGAAAGACCGCGCGGAGGCTGGCCTCATCAAGAAGAAGGCCGCGTGCTTCATGTTGATGGATGGGCAACTCTATCGCAGGTCCTACTCGTACCCACTCCTGAAGTGCTTGAGATCCAAGGAGGCGGCCTTCGTGCTCCAAGAGATACACGAGGGCCTCTGCAGGAATCACGTGGGGGGCAGGATGCTAGCATACAAGGTCCTCCATTAGGGGTACTATTAGGAGACTATAAGGGAGGACGCTGCCGACTTCGTGAAAAAGTGTAACCGCTGTCAGCGCCATGGCTGCATACAGCGTCAACCGGCGGCACCGCTCTTCCAGCTCTCCACCCCCTGGCCGTTTGCACAATGGGAGATGGACATCCTTGGTCCCTTTCTTTCCGCATCTGGATAATGCAGGTTCATGATAATGGCCATCAACTACTTCACCAAATGGATGGAGGCAGAGCTGCTAGAATGGATCACCAAAGCTAAAGTCAGCCAATTCTTCTGGAAGTCGATCATCTGCCACTTCGGGCTCCCCACACCATCATCATTGATAATGGATGGTAGTTCGATAACCTGGAGTTCGAAGAGTTCTGCGCTGGCCTCAATATCCATTATCGCTTCACCTCGATGGCTCATCCTCAGACCAATGGAAAGGCCGAGGTGACCAACCGAACCATCCTCCCGGGACTCCAAACCAGGTTGGACCAGGACAAGGGCAGGTGGGCCAAAGAACTCCCTGGTATCCTTTGGGCCTACCATATAACACCCCGAACGGCCACGGATGAGATGCCCTTCAACCTCATCTTCGGTGTCGAAGCCATTGTCCCGGTGGAACTTGGTGTACCCACGCTACGGGTGGAGCAATATGATGTAGCTGAAAACCCGGCTCACCTTCTACTCAACTTAAACCTCCTTGAAGAAACGAGAGACAAGGCTCGACTTCAGATAGTGGCCTACCGATAGCGGGTGGCCCGGTACTGTAACACGCGAGTAAGGCCAAAAATCTTTTGCCCGAGTGATTTAGTGTTAGGCGGGCTGAGGTCTCTTAACCTCGAGAGTACGGCAAGCTCTCCTCGAATTAGGAAGGCCCTTACAAGGTGGTCGAAGCTCTTTCCCATGGAGCCTACTACCTTGCCGAGCTCGATGGCGCCTGATTCCAACGAACTTGGAACACCAGCAATTTAAGGATGTACTATCAATGATGTAAGGCCTCCTCCCATTAATAAAATAATTTTTTTGGTGCAAATTATCTTTGCCTTGCAGGAATATTGCTGCCCAACCCCAGGTCTGGCAAACGAAGTCAGGAAACTCCTGAAGCCCCACACCTCAAGCCGAGAAACTCCTGAAGCCCCGCACCTCAAGCCAGGAACTCCTGAAGTCCCGCACCTTGAAGCCAGGAAACTTTTGAAGCCCCGCACCTCAAGCCGGGAAACTCTTGAAGTCTCGTACCTCAAGCCAGGAAATTCTTGAAGCCCTATACCTCGAAGTCGAAAAACTTTAGAAGCCTCATACCTCGAAGTCGGGAACTCCTGAAGCCCCATACCTCGATACCGAAAAGCTCCTGAAGCCCCATACCTCGAAGCCGGGAACTCCTGAAGCCCCGCACCTCGAAGCCGGGAAACTCCTGAAGCCCTGCACCTCGAAGCCGGGAGACTCCAAAAGCCCCCCAGCTCGATCGTATCCCAGGCACTTGGAGACAGTTTCACCTGGGGTCGCTCAGGCCTCCTCGAAGTCTTCATCGACTCCTGGCCCAGCCAGGAAGAACCCGGAATACACAACTAGCTTTGAAGAGATGCATGAAGCCCCTCTACCTCATTTTTGACATGGTGGAGATGACTCAAAAAACTTAAGACTTCTCTTCTTAACCGCCCCTGTACCCGGAGCTCTACAAGGAAGAGCTGAAAACTAGATAGCCCATGGCGTGGCATTGCAACGAAAATATGTACATCGGCGGATGCAAAAAAAAAGAGGAAGATGAAGAGAAGAGAAGAGAAGAACTCAGTGAATGCAAAGAAAATCTTCATTGAATTCAAGTAAAAGATTACATGCTCAAGGACCCCCGACAGACCGGGTGGTTTGGAGACAAAAAGAAAAAAACATAAAAGACTACTCCGCCAGCTCCTTTCCGGGGCGATGCTGAGGCATGCTGGCATCCCCTCGGATTCTCATCGAAGGAGCTACTTCGATGGTGGCCTCAGGCTCTTCCTCCTCTATGTCGACTACGGCCTCACTCAGGTCCTCGATCAGAGCTACTAGAAAGGTGAGCCCATCCAAGTTCAACTCCGGGAAGACCTGGGCCGCCCATGACGGTAGAACTCGTAGCCTTTAAGGAACGAGTCCGTAGCCGCCTCCTGGACCTCATCAACATATTTCGCCGAGGCCTTGAAGTTTGGCACTGCCTCGATAACCTCCTTTTTGGCAGCCTCCATCAAGGCCACCACCCCCGTAGCCTTTTCTTCAGTGGCGACAGCCCGTGCCCGTGCCGCCTCTGACTGAGCTTGGAGGGCCTGAGACTACTCCATCGCTTGGGCTACCTTAGCCTTGAGCTCTTTCGATCGAGCTACCTCGACCATGAGCTCCTCAGCTCGGTGCTTGACCCGATCCTTCTCCCGGGATAAGGAGGCTTCGAGGTCTTCGACGCGCCCTCAGCATTCGCCACCTCGGCTCGGAGCTCCCTGTTCCTTTCCTCTGCAGTTTAGGCCTGTCGATCTTCTCCTTGGCCTCAGCCACCAGCGCTACGATCTCCTGCTCCTTTAAGTTTTCCCTTCTGGCCCACTGGGAGCAGTAATCGTGGATGAGCAGAAGGTCCGTCCCGAGCTGCACCAACGAAGATGTTAGCCATTCAAAAAAAAAAGAAGGGAAGGATCCTACCGTGAAGAGGTGAGGGAAGGTGCCGAGGATGGCATCCAACAATGATCTCCCTCCCCTTTCATGCTGGTCATGCGATTGGATGGTGAAGTCCATCATACTCATGACCAGGGAATGGTCCTGGGTGACGGAGGATCCAGCACCACCTCGATGGATGCCTTTCTGGTCCCAGCCCTCGATTTCGTCGGGACCATCATCGTCGTGCCCGCAGGAGTAGCCGAAGACATCTCCGAGCCTCTATTGGAGTTCGCCGCCATGCCCGACGGCGCCACTAATGGCGTTCCCTCTTCTCATCCTTTCCTGTCTCCACCTCGATGACTTTTGAAGGTAGGCCTGCGGTAACAGTAGCGGTTGCAGGCCAAGCTCGGATGCCCGCATCGAACTCCTAGACCGGAAGCGGAATATGCTGCCTTGACGGTTCGGGAACTGGCCCTGCCTTGGTGATAGGCCCAGGCCTCGCACTGGGCTCATTCCGGGCCCTCTTCGGCGGGGACTCCCTAGGTCCCGCCGGTGCGCTCCTCTTCTGAGAAGACTGGATGAGCTGCTCCATCGAGAATTCATGCCTGCAAGAAGAAGAAAGCCAAGGTCAGCCTCAACCCGAAGAAACCTGCAGGAGAAGAAAGGAAGGTTTATATCGAACTCGCCCAACTCCGAATTGGGCTGACCCCGGCTTCGAATAGGTTCTGCTTCGATAATAGAACCTCAAAAGAAGGAATTTGGTCAGCGATGAGCTAGTCATAAACCTCTCGATCAATCGCTTCGACCTTGGAATTCCGATTCGGAGTCCGGTCTGGATCACTCCAGACCAAGTCGACTCCTTCAAAGAAGCAAAGAAGTACTTGCTCTTCTATATTTGATGAAAGAGGGGAGTTCGAATTAATACCCTTCAGACGAGGAGAGATGAACCACCACCCGTCCTCCATCAGGTGGTGTTTCAGGATGAAGAAGGCCCTGAACAGAGAAAAACGGGCAAGATCTCATGAAAAAGGCAGAAGATAATGAAGCAAAAAATGATCCTAACCACATTCAGGACCAGTTGAGCAGGGACGAGACAGTAGTTGCTAAGTACAGAAAGCAAAAAAGGATGGAAAGCAAAATGAAGACCCCCTGCAAGGGATTCCTCATAGAGGGCAATCTGGCCCAGGCTATTGGAGGTGACCCGTTCCCTCGGTCTTGGGACCGAGTGTCAAATAGAGTCCGGGATGCTGAAAGCTTCCTGGATTATCGAAAAGTCCTTCCTAGTCATCACCGAAGTGACGCCGGTGGGTCCAATCAAACGAGAAGGGTCGAAAGGGACTTCGGGAACAGAGGGAGGAGAGAGGCGAGCCCTGGGCTCTCCTATCACTATCCTGGTTAGGCGAAGGCCTCTACGAACATGGAGAGGAACTTCTTCCTCCTCATCGAAGGAAGGAGTCCTCGATCGAGAGGGCCCTGCCTTGTCGGGGTTGCTGGAATGACGATGGCTCCGACCCAAGCGGGTCATCCTAAAGCAGAATAATGAAGGAAGGAAGGAAGAAGGAAAATGGGATCTGGAGAGGCCCTGAGGACGAGCTCAACCTATCCAAAGAAGAGAAAGGACTGAGGAAGATGAACCTGATGGCCTTGAAGGAAAAAGACAGTCGAGGGAGAGGAGGAAGAAGACTCTGGTCCATCGACGGGCACGAAGGATTTGAAGGAAATGATCTTTCAGGAAAGACTTCTTTCTTTTCGAAATGGCTAGACAGCAACCATACGCCCTCTCAGAACCTCCCTTGTCGGATTTGCGCCACGTGTCAATATCAGCCAAGAATGACATTTTGTTTCACCAGAAACTATCTCGGGTCCCGCATCAATCATTATGCTTCCTCGGACCTGCTGACATGTCATCCCCGTATTGGTTTCAAGGCCCGTTTCATGAAACGGTGGCGATCGTGGTATTAATGGCACCAGATTTTTACCTTTCCATGTCAGCTCCGCATTTACTCCCTTCGCCCTGAATGCGGCATGCCAACGGGACTTGGGAGTGGGGGGCAAATGATGTGGCAAGATCGCTGACATGAAGTCCCTGTCAGATCCAGCCGAATGTCATATTGGCAGAAACTGCCATGTTAGACCCTCTCCTTGAGCTCCTTCACCGGGTGGCTCGCTCGAGGTCGAGCCCGCCCTGGCCAAAGTCGAGCTCCTGCTCTTCGAACTCCTTCACCGAGTGGCTCCCTCGAGGTCGAGCCCACCTCGATCGAAGTCGAGCTCCCCCTCTTCGAGCTCCTTTATCGGGCGGCTCCCTCGAGGTCGAGCCCACCTCAGCCGAAATCGAGCCTACTCTCTTCGAGCTCCTTCATCGGGCGGCTCCCTCGAGGTCGAGCCCACCTCAGCCGAAATCGAGCCTACTCTCTTCAAGCTCCTTCACCGGGCGACTCCCTTGAGGTCGAGCCCACCTCGGTCGAAGTCAAGCCCGCTCTTTTTGAGCTCCTTCGCCGGGTGGCTCCCTCGATGTTAAGCCCACCTCGACCGAAGTCGAGCTCCCTCTCTTCGAGCAAAGCGCTCTTCAGTCGAGAGGTCCGATGGCTGGAGGCCATCCCCATGGCAAATTCCACAGCACTTCAAAGAACTCGGAAGCAGAAGGAAGAGGATGTCACCACCTCCCTTGGATGGCGGCGCTCCACCCAAGGACTCTAGAAGGATCCCCCTGGGTGCCGTGATCTCTCTCACCATTGCTTACACCAAATGGGAAGGGGTGCCCTGATCGAGGCACTGCACGTCCCAGCCGACCGTTTGCACCACCTAGAAGAGGAAACTATGCCAGGAGATTCAAACCAGGAAGCCACTGCTCCTAAATCGAGGCCCTGCCAAGTTTTTTGAAGTGTGGCAACCGACTGAGAAGTTAAAGCCTGCGACATAACTCCCTATCATGGATGAGGAAAGGCATTGGGCTGCACCGCACGAAGCACTACTAGACATTGACCTTCCGGCGCTTGCAGAGAGGGAGGAACCCAAGGTAGGTTGCTGGAAGGATCCATGACCTAAAAGAAGGTTCAAAAGGTCTTCAAACAAGGTAAGCAAACTAAGAGCAAGCAAAAGGCAAGCGAGGGGAGAGCTAGCAAGGGACCGAGTGCTCTGAGGCTACCGGAGAACTCACCGAAAGAGTCTCGATGGGCACAACCGCCATAGCTCGAGTTCTCCTCCACCGCGCTAATGCTCATTCAACTCTTTCCCTCTAACTCAAAACCTCCTCCTCTTAGCATGGAGTCCAATCGAGGGCCCACCAGGAGAGGATCTGTTCTCCTAAATCGCCATTGATTTGATCGTCGGAGTGCTCTCACCGGGATCCCCGGCCTGGGTCTTCTCTTTTTTGCAGATCCGGCGCATAAACTGGGTTTTGGGAAACGAGGTTGGCATCCGGCGCTCTTCCCGAGCTATAGGCCATGGTGGTGTAGACGGCAACAGGTCCCAAAATCAAGTTTGCTACCTTTTATGACATCCCAAGATGGTTCTATGATATTCTAAGAGGATTCTATGATATTCTAGTATATAAATAGATCTCAAAATAAGATTTTGTACCATTTTATTACATCCTAAAAATGTTTATTATATTCTAAGAAGATTCTATGATATCTTGATATGCAAATAGGTTTCAAAATCAGGTTTGACATCATTTTTTGACATCCCAAAGTAATTCTATGACATCTTAAGAAAATTCTATGTTATCTTGGTATACAAATAGATCTCAAAATCTAGTTTGACATCTTTTTTTATTACATTCCAAGAGGGTTCGATGACATCCTAAGAGAATTCTATGGCATTCTGATATATAAATAAGTCCCAAAATCAGGTTTTGTACCATTTTATGATATCCCAAGTAAATTCTATGATATTTAAAGAAAATTCTATGATATCCTGGTATGCAAATAGATCTCAAAATCAGATTTTGCACCATTTTTTAATATCCTAAGGTGATGCTATAACATCCTTAAAAGATTCTATGTCATCTTAGTATGCAAATAGGTCCCAAAATCTGATTTACCACCATTTTATGACATCCCATGAAGAACCTATGACATCCTAGGGGATTCTATGACATCATGGTATCCAAATGGATCCCAAAATCAAGTTTGGCATCATTTTTTAACATTCTAAGATAATTCTATGACATTCTAAGAAAATTCTATGATATCCTATTATGCACATAAGTACCAAAATCTGATTTAGGATCATTTTTTGATATCACAAGATGATTCTATTACATCCTAAGAAGATTCTATGATATCGTGGTATGCAAATAGATCCCAAATTTTGTTTGACATCTTTTTATGGCATCCCAAGAGGGTTCTATGATATCCTAAGGAGATTCTATGATACTGATATCTAAGTAGATCCCAAAATCATGTTTGACATCATTTTTCACATCCCAAGTTGATTCTATGACATCCTTAGATGATTTTATAACATCTTGGTATACAAATAGGCCCCAAAATCAAGTTTGGCATCTTTTTATGATATCCTAATGGGGTTCTATGACATTCTAAGATAATTCTATGACATTTTAAGACAATTCTATGACATTCTGATATGTAAATACATCCTGGTACCATTTTATAGCATCTCAAGAAAATTCCATTACATTCTAAGGTGATCCTATGACATCCTGGTATGCAAATATGTTCCAAAATTAAGTTTAATACCATTTTTTGACATCCTAAAGTAATTCTATGATATCTTAAGGGGATTCTATGATATCTTAGCATGCAAATAGGTTCTAAAATCTGGTTTGATATCTTTTTTATTATATCCTAAGAAGATTTTATGACATCTTGAGGAGATTCCATGATATTTTAGTATGTAAATAAGTTTCAAAATTAGGTTTTGTACTATTTTATGGAATCTCAAGGGAACTATATAATATTTAAAGGAGATTCTATAACATTCTGATATGCAAATGGTCTCAAAATCAGGTTTTGCATCATTTTTTAACGATGTAAGGTAATTCTATGACATCCTAGTATGTAAATAGATTCCAAAATCTGGTTTGACACTATTTTATGATATTCTATGAAGATTCTATGATATCATAAAGAGATTTTATGACTACTGATATCTAAATGATCCCAAAATCTAGTTTGACACCCTTTTATGATATTTCAAAAGGGTTCTATGACATCCTAAGAGGATTCCATGATATTTTAGTATGTAAATAGGTCATAAAATCAGGTTTGGTACCATTTTATGACATTCTAAGAAAATTCTATGGCATTCTAAAAGGATTCCATGACATCCTGGTATACAAATAGGTCTCAAAATCAGATTTTGCACCATTTTGATATTTCAAAGTGATTCTATGATATCATAAGAAGATTCTATGACATCCTGGTATGAAATATGTCTTAAAATTAAGTTTGACACCTTTTTATGACATCCCAGGGGGATTCTATGACATCGTAACGAGATTTTAAAATATCCTGGTATCCAAATAGGTCTTTAAATTAAGTTTGGTACAATTTTGTGATACCCTAAGAGGATTATATGACATTCTAAGAGAATTTTATGATATCCTGGTATACAAATGATCCTAAAATCATGTTTGGCATAATTTTATAATATCTTAAGAAAATTTTATAACATCCTTTGAAAATTTTATGACATATTGGTATGCAAATAGATCCCAAAATCAGGTTTGGCATCATTTTATAACATCTCAATAGAGTTCTATGACATCCTAAGAAGATTTTATGACATTTTGATATCCAGATAGGTCTCAAAATCAGATATGACATAATTTTATAACATTCCAAAAAAATTCTATGACATCCTAAGGAGATTTTATGATATCCGATATCCAAATATCTCAAAATCATGTTTGTCATCATCTTTTGACATCCTTATATAATTTATGACATCCAAAGAAAATTCTATGATATCTTGGTATGTAAATAGGTCTCAGAATCAGGTTTGATATATTTTTATAACATCCTAAAGAAATTTTATGATATAATAAGATACCAAACCAGTTTTGGAACCTATTTACCTACTAGAATGTTATAGAATCTTCTTAAGATATAATAAAATCTTCTTAGAATGTCAAAAAATGGTGCCAAATTAGATTTTGAGATCTATTTGCATAACAGGATATCATAAAATCCTCTTAAAATGCTATAGAATCACTTTGGGACATCAAAAGTAATGCAAAACTTAATTTTGGGATCCATTTGGATACCAAGAAGTTATAAAATCCCCTCAGGATCTTATAAAATCATCATAGGATATCATAAATGATGTCAAACTAGATTTTAAGACCTATTTGCATACTAGGATGTCATAAAATCTAATTAGGATGTTATAAAATCATCTTGGGATGTCAAAAAAATGATGCAAAACCTGATTTTGGAATCTATTTACAAACAAGGATGTCATAAAATCTCCTTAAAATGTCATAGAACTTTTTTAGGATGCCATAAAATGGTACTAAACCTGATTTTAGAACCTATTTACATAACAGAATGTCATAGAATCCTATTAGGATGTCATAGAATCCTCTTGGAATGTTATAAAAATGTGCCAAACCAGATTTTGGGACCTTTTTGCATACCAAGATATCATAGAATCCCTTTGGATGTAATAGAATTATCTTGGGATGTTAAGAAAATGGTGCCAAATCAGATTTTAGGACCAATTTACATAACAAGATGTGATAGGATCCTCTTAGAATGTCATAGAATCATCTTTGAATGTCAAAAACTGATATCAAATGACCTATTTAGATACTAAAAAGTCATAGAATCATCTTAGGATGTCATACAATCTCTGTGGGATGTCATAAAATAGTATCAAACCAAATTTTAGGATCTATTTACATACCAGGATATCATAGAATATGTTTAGGATATCATAAAATCACCTTGGAATATCAAAAAATGGTGCTAAATCTGATTTTGAAACCTATTTACATACCAAAATATTACAGAATCCTCTTAGAATGTCATAATTTTTTTTTGAGACGTATTTATATACCAGAATTATACAATCCCATTAGAATATCATAAAACCCTCTTGGGATATTATAAAATGTGTCGGACCAGATTTTGGGATCTATTTGCATACTAAGATGCAATAGAATCCCTTAGGATGTCGTAGAATCACTTTAGGACATCAAAAAATGATGTCAGACTTGATTTTGGGACCTATGTGCATACCAGGATATCATAGAATCTTCTTAGAATATCATAAAACTTTCTTGGAATAACATAAAATAGTACCAAACTCGATTTTGAGATATATTTAGATACTAGAATGTCATAGAATATTTTTAGAATGTCCTAAAATGGTGCCAAACCCTATTTTAGAATATATTTGAATACTGGAATGTCATATAATCCTCTTAAAATGTCATAATATGGTGCCAAATCTAATTTTGAAACATATTTGGATACCATAATATCATAGAATCTTCTTAGAATATCTTAGAATTTTCTTGGAATATCATAAAATCATATGAAACATGATTTTATAACCTATTTGGATACCAAAATATCACAAAATCTCCTTAGAATATCATAGAACTTCCTTAAGATGTCATAAAATGATGTCAAACCTAATTTTGTGATCTATTTGATTACTAGAATGGCATAGAATTTCTTTAGGATGTCATAGAACCTGCTTGGGATGCTATAAAATGATGTCAAACATGATTTTAAGATCTATTTGGATACCAGAATATCATTAAATTCTCTTAAAATATCATAGAATTTTCTTAAAATGTCATAGAATTCTCTTGGAATATCATAAAATGGTGTCAAACTTGATTTTGGAATTTATTTGGATACCAGAATATCATTGATCCTCTTAAGATGTCATAAAACCCCCTTGAAATATCATAAAATAGTGTCAAACCTAATTTTGGAAAATATTTGGATACCAAAATATCATAGAATCTCCTTAGAATGTCATAAAATGATATCAAACCTGATTTTGGGATATATTTGGATACCAGAATATTATAGAATTTCCTTAGAATGTCATATAATTTTTTAGAATATCATAAAATGGTGTCAAACCTGATTTTGGGACCTATTTGTATACCAAGATATTATAAAATCTTCTTAGAATGTCATAGAATCTCCTTAGGCAATCATAAAATGGTGTCAAATCTGATTTTAGGACCTATTTGGATATCAAAATATCATTGAATCTTCTTAGAATGTCATAGAATCTTCTTGAAATGTCAACTTGCAAATATTAATTAACAAGTTTTAATATATAAAAATATATAATGTACCTTTTTTCATCTTAACTTATAAATAAAATGTGGCCTCAGAATTACATTCTTATATACAAAACTGACAAGGAAAACCCTCTCTGCCTCCCAACATCAAAATATGGAAAAGAGTGACTGGATTTTAAGGACTACCAAACAATCTTGCTATCCTAAAAAATTCAATAACAAAAGAACAGACTTAACTTATGATGAACTAGTATTTCATCTATGAGGAAAATCATAAAAACCTCATCGATCTTCTTAAAACCACATAAACTGGTTTATACAATAATTAAGCTCTATCATGCCATAAACCCCCATCCAAAGACCCACATCGATCCAAACAAATTAAGACAAGCAATAAAGTTAACAAAGTGAGTACAAGAAACAAACTATGCAAAAAAATATATTTCTTCAAACATTAATGATCCTACTGATCAAAGAAAACCCACTCATTCCCTTGAATAAAATTTTTCACTGAGTACACCCCTAAATGCTTTGCTGGTGTATGAGAACTCCACTGCACCCTGGAAGTATTCTTAGTCCTGAGCTCAAAGCTCCCATACTCCCCATAGAATAATGTATGAAGTGCAAAGTGTCCTCTAAATGGAAGCCATCCTTCCGGCATCACCACTTCCCCTAACTAAGTCTCTATGAACACCACCCTCGCGTACTCCTTCCATGACCTCCCCAGATAAACCCTATATGCCATCAGCTTCCACTTCCCCCTAAAACTGTCAATAACTCTATTACTTGTTTTGCTCCCAAATGCCCGTCCCAGCCAATGACGCACGCGCACGAACGCACGTAGGCTCGGCCCAACGCATTGCGGCAGCCACGCGGAGAGTTTTCGTGCGCGTTTTGCACGGTGCACGGTTTCCTTCCGTTCGGTCCATAGCATGGTGAGTTCTCGGCCATCCGATCGCGTGATCAGACGACCACGGTTTGATCTAGCATTGAGGCAGTGTTTTGCACGAATTGTGACTCGATTTGAGCCGTTGATTTTTTTATCTGATGGCCTGGAATATTTTTGGAAGGTATTGGACTTATTTGATGTCTCTTTTGACACAGTTTTCGATGATTTTTTAAAAACCATAGAGACGTCCTGCGACACAAGACGCCGAAAGATTTTTTTTGAGATGCAACAGAGAGCTACAGAAAGTCCAGAAAAATATTGAAGACGATCCAGAGAGTAAATAAAATAACAGAGAATCCACGACAGGATTTGGCGAGGCTAGAAGCCTGGTATTCTGTGATCTCTCCTGTTTTCTTCTTCCCTCTCGATTTGTTTGCCTCTTTGTGATTTATCTGCAATTATTATTGGGATATTTGTATTTCTTTTATGCCCAATTCTGGAGACAGATTATAGTGGATTGCTCCTTCCTCTGTGTAGATGTAGGCAAATTTGTCGAACCACGTTAAATCTCGTCTTTCCTTTTGATTTGATATATGCCTGTGTGATTGGTAAATTGCTAAAGTATGTAAACAGGAATTAATTGGAAGTCTAAACCGGTTCAATCCGCTACGCGCATCCCAACAATTAGTATCAGAGCATTAGGATGGCATCTGACAGGCAACCAAGTTCTTCTATGGCTCCTGAGACAATTATTTTTCATTCTACTACATCTAGGCATGAGGTGGCGATATTTGATGGTACAGGTGATTTTGTACTATGGAAGGTGAGAATGAAATATCTACTGGTCAAGGAGGGCGTGTCAATAACCCTTAAAGGTATGGATGCAATTCTAGGTGATGCAGAGGCTGCAAAAGATGAGATGAATGAGAGAGCACTTGGGACTCTATTTTTGGGACTGAGAATAAAGTTCTCCGCGATGTGGTGGATCTTGTTACAGCTAAAAATATATGAAAAAAATTAGACACTTTGTATATGCCAAAATCTCTTACAAATAGGCTGTATTTAAGGGACAAGCTACACACATTCCGTATGACAGAAGGGACCTCACTCAAGGATCACTTAGATGATTATAATAAGCTCCTGCTCGATTTGGTGAATATTGATGTTAATGTTGATGAGGGAGACAAGGCTTTGATCCTGATTTATTCTCTGCCTAAGTCCTATGAAAATATTACTACTACCATGCTCTATGAAAAAGAGACTATAAGTCTCGATGAGGTTGAAGCCACTTTGTTATCCAATGAGCTCAGGTTGAAAGTATAGTTGGAGCATCAGGCTCCAAATCCAGCACAAGGACGTACTGTTAGAGATAGAGATGAGCAAAGAACAGGTGGACAAGGTAGAAATAAGTCCAAGACAAGATCAAAGTCTAGGTCTAAAAGACCTAGAGTTTGCCATTACTGCAAGAAGCCAGGCCACTGGAAAATGAGTGTAGACTTCTACAGTCCAAGAAAGAGAAGGAACAGAAAAAAAAAGGAACAATCTCAGATTTGGCATCAGTTATAGTTATTTCAGCAGATCACAGCAGTGTTGCAGATGATGCAGTATTTATAGCTGCATGCAGTGTCAATCAGGCTGATACCTGGATCATGGATTATGGAGCATCTTTCTACATGATACCCCATAAAGAATGGTTCACTTCTTTTAGATCCTGTGATGGAGGCTCTGTTCTTCTTGGGGATGACGCCATCTGTAAAGTGGAAGGAATTTGTATAGTTTAGATCAAATATCATGAAAATATTATGATGACTTTGGATGATGTCAGATATATTTCCCAATTGAAAAAAAATCTTCTCTCAGTAAATGCTCTTGATTTGCAGGTTTTGAGGGCAGATAGGGTAGAAGATCTATTAAAATTAGTAAATGTGCATTAACTTTGTTAAGAGGTAAATTGAGTGGCACTCTTCATTATTTGGATAGCACTACAGTGGTTGGTGAGGCTTCTTCAGCACATTTCTTTATTATTCAATTGACACAGTTATGGCATCAAAGATTGGGCCACATGTCAGATAAAGGTTTACAGGAGCTGAGCTGACGTGGTCTGCTAGGAGGTCAAAAAGTTGGTGCACTTGGATTCTGTGAGCATTGCATATTTAGAAAACAATACAGAGTCAGCTTTACTTCAGGCATGCATAGGACAACAGATATATTGGATTACATTCATCTGACCTATGGGGACCTGCCCTAATTACATCCAAGGATGGATCTAGATATTTGCTCACTTTGATTAATGACTACTCCCGCAAAGTCTGGATTTATACTATCAAAAATAAAAGTGATGTGTTTCACACTTTTAAAGGGTGGAAGGCTATGGTTAGAGGCAAACTGAGAGGAAGGTAAAAACCATCCGGACTGACAATGGATTGGAATTTTGTTCTACAGAGTTTAATGACTTTTGCAAGTCAGAGGGCATTGTCAGGCATAGGACCACTGTGTATACTTCTCAGCAAAATGGTGTGGCGGAATGCATGGATCGCACACTACTGGAAAAAGTCAGATCTATGCTATCAAGTTCTGGATTGAGTAGAGATTTCTGGGCAGAGGCTGCACATACAGCCTGTTTTATTATAAATCGATCTCTAGCATCTGCATTGAATATGAAGACTCTGGAAGAGATGTGGACAGGTAGACCTACAGACTATTCAGTTCTTAAAGTATTTGGATGTTTAGCATATGCACATGTCAAAGATGGAAAGCTGAATCCCAAGACTAAGAAATGCATATTTCTTGGATATGCATATGGGGTGAAGGGCTACAAATTATGGTGCACAGAGTCCGGATCCCAGGATTTTCTAGTCAGCAAGGATGTGACTTTTGATGAGTCAGCCATTCCTTCATGGCAGCTACAGCCAAGTTCTTCACCGGGAGATCAGGTTCAGGATCAGCAGGATAAGGCTGTTATTGATATTAATCAGACTGTTAGATCATAGCAGTTGCAGCCTACATGTGATATTCAGAATGAACAGCATCAGCAGATAGATCTAGAGTTACAGACTCAGGAGGAGGTTATTGTACGTGGTCAAGTTCAAGATGATAGTATTGCTACTCGAAGAACCAGGCGACATATCAGAGCACCTCAAAGGTATGGTTTTGAGGATTCTACTTGTGCTGAGTTAGTATATTATGCTCTGAATATTGCAGACACTATATGTGATGAGTCGACCACATTTCAAGAAGCAATTGGTAGTTCACAGGCTGAGCAATAGACCATGGCTATGGTAGAAGAGCTTCAGTCTTTGGAAAAGAATCAGACTTGGGAATTAGTCATATTACCTAAGGGCAAGAAGAAAATTGGCTGCAAATGGATCTTCAAGAAGAAGGATGGAGCTACTCCTCGGGATTTGAAATATAAGGCAAGGTTGGTGGCTAAAGGTTACAGTCAAAGAGAGGATATTGATTATAATGAGGTATTTTTTCCTGTGGTTAAACACTCTTCTATTCGTGTGTTCCTTGCTTTAGTTGCTTCTCAGAATTTGGAGTTAGAACAGCAAGATGTCAAGACAGCTTTTCTATATAGTGATTTGGAGGAGCAGATTTATATACAACAGCCACCTGGTTTTGAGGCTCCAGATAAAGAAGATCATGTATGCTTGCTCAAAAGGTCTTTGTATGGTTTGAAGCAGTCTTCAAGACAATGGTACCGTAAATTTGATAGGTTTATGGTCGACCATGACTTCAAAAGATCTCCATATGATAGTTGCGTATATCATCAGCAATTTTCAAATGGGTCCTTTTGTTACTTATTATTATATGTGGATGACATGATGATGCAGCCAGGGATATATCAGTCATTCAGAAGTTAAAAGATGAGCTTAGTACTGCATTTGAAATGAAGGACCTTGGACCGGCAAAGAAGATACTTGGGATGGAGATCATTCGTGACAGGCAATTATGTAGACTATTTATTACTCAGCATGATTATATTGAGAAAGTCTTGAACAGATATGGTATGTCTATAGCTAAGCCAGTCACTACTCCTTTTGCTAGTCATTTTTGATTATCTGCCAGGGATTCTCCTCAGACTGAGGATGAGGAGAAGTATATGTCTAAAGTGCCTTATGCGAGTACAGTTGGCAGTATCATGTATGCAATGGTCTGCACTCGTCCTGATATTTCATAGGCAGTTAGTGTAGTGAGCAGATATATGGACAAGCCTAGAAAAGCTCACTGGTTAGCTGTGAAATGGATTCTTAGATACTTGAAACGCACTTCTAATTTGGGATTGGTATTCTCCGGACAGAGTGGTTGCACTATTGCAAGATTTTATGATTCAGATTATGCTTGTGATTTGGATAGGAGGAGGTCATTGACCGGATATGTATTTACTCTCTCTGGTTGTGCAATTAGTTGGAAGTCTACTTTGCAATCTACAGTTGCTTTGTCTACAACAGAGGCAGAGTATATGGCATTGACAGAGACAGCAAAGGAAGCTATCTGGCTAAGAGGGTTAGTACAAGATTTGGGTTTCAAGCAAAATTGTTTGGTTATTCACTGTGACAGTCAGAGTGCTTTAGATCTTGCCAGAGATCAGATGTATCATGAATGCACTAAGCATGTGGATGTCATGTATCACTTTATCAGAGATTTGTAGAGGATGGTGATATTCAACTTCAGAAAATTAGCACTGCTATTAATCCGGCTGATATGCTCACTAAACCAACTCCAGTGGTCAAGTTCAGGACATTTCTGAACTTGATTGGTTTGAGCACTTGGTGATGCCCCTTCGGGGCTTGTGATGAGGAGGAGGCCTTACAATCCGTATTTTATAGAAGCATTTTTTGGTCGCAAGGAGGGAGATTGTTACTTGTTCTGCTCCCAAATGCCTGCCCCAGCTTATGACACGTGCGTGCGAACGCGCGTGGGCTCGGCCCAACGCGTTGCGGCTGCCGCGTGGAGAGTTTCTGCGCACCTTTTGCACGGCGCACGGTTTCCTTCCGTTCGGTCCACAGCATGGTGAGTTCTCGGCCATCCGATCGCGCGATCAAACAGCCACGTTTTGATCTGGCATTGAGGTAGTGTTTTGCATGGATTGTGGCTCGATTTGAGCTATTGATTTTTTATTTAATGGCCTGGGATATTTTTGGAAGGCATTGGACTTGTTTTATGTCTCTTTTGACACAGTTTTCGATGGTTTTTTAAAAACCATAGAGACATCCTGCGATACAAGATGCCGAAAGATTTTTCTGAGATGTAATAGAGAGCTACAAAAGGTCCAAAAAATATTGAAGACGATCCAGAGAACAAATAAAATAACAGAGAATCCACGACATAATTTGGCGAGGCTAGAAGCCTGGTATTCTGCGATCTCTCCTGTTTTCTTCTTCTCTTTCGATTTGTTTGCCTCTTTGTGATTAATCTGCAATTATTATTAGGATTTTTGTATTTCTTTTGTGCCCAATTCTGGGGGCAGATTATAGTGGATTGCTCCTTACTCTATGTGGATGTGGATAAATTTGCCGAACCACGTTAAATCTCATCTTTCCTTCTGATTTGATATCTGCCTGTGTGATTAGTAAATTGCTAAAGTATATAAACAGAAATTAATTGGAAGCCTAAATTGGTTCAATATGCTACACACATCCCAACAAACTCCTTCCGATAATTAATGACAAATTGGCAAAACACGAAACCCATCGCCTGCATCAGGTCTATCAACCCCTACACCATCACATATTGCTATCGGCCTTATCTGGTCCCTTTGCCAAAATCACCACCTTGAGGAGACATTCATTGAACACCATTGCGGTGTTGCCAAAGATGAAATCGACTGTGCCAAAGATTCGGTAACAATGGTATAACTATCACAGGAACTGCATGTAGAGAGTATCCCAGTGGTCGCGGAGCTCGATGTTGTCAAGGATAGAGTGGTCACTATCCAATCAGAGTGCCACCACTTGGTGTGCCCCCATGCTAGCGATGTTCTCGAGGGTGAGGTTGCAAGCCATGAAGCCGTCATCGAGGACGTCGATAGTGACAGTGTTGTATGACATCTTAAGATGATTCTATGATATTTTGATATCCAAATAGGTCCAAAATCATATTTGACACCATTTTATGATATCCCAAGAAGGTTTTATAATATCTTAAGGAGTTTCTATGATATTTTGATATCCACATAGGTCCAAAATTAGGTATGATATCTCAAGGAAGTTCTATGATATCCTAAGAAGATTTTGTGATATTTTGACATCCATATAAGTTCCAAAATCATGTTAGAAACATTTTATGACATTCCGAAAAAATTCTATGACATTCCAGCATCCAAATATTTCATAAAATCGAGTTGGACACCATTTTATGATATTTCAAGTAGATTCTATAATATTCTAGTATCCAAATATATTCCTAAATTAGGTTTGGTATCATTTTATGACATCCCAAGATGGTTCAATAATATCCTAAGAGTATTCTATGACATTCTAGTATTCAAATAGATTCCAAAATCATATTTGATACTATTTTATGACATTCCAAGAAATTTTTATGATATCCTAAGGAATTCTATGATATTATGGTATCTAAATAGATCCCAAAATCATATTTTGCACCATTTTATGACATCCAAAAGGGATTCTGTGACATCCTAAGAGGATTCTATGATATTTTGATATCATATCCCAAAATAATATATGGCACCATTTTATAACATCCTAAGAAGATTTTATGACATCTTGAGAAGATCTTATTACATTCTGGTATTCAAATAGATTCCAAAATCATGTGTAGCATCATTTTATGACATCTCAAGGAGATTCTATAATATCCTAAGAAGATTTTATAATATTCTGGTATCCAAATAAGTTCTAAAATCATGTTTGACATTATTTTATAACATTTTAAGGAGATTCTATGATATTATAAAAATATTTTATAACATTATGGTATCCAAATAGATTTCAAAATCATGTTTAGCACCATTTTATGATATCCTATGAAAATTTTATGGCATTATGATATCTAAATAGATTTCAAAATCATGTTTGATGCCGTTTTATGACATTCCAAGAAGATTTTATGACATCCTGAGATGATTTTATGACATTCTGGTATCCAAATAAGTCTCAAAATCATGTTTAACACCTTTTTATGATATCCCAAGTGATTTCTATGGTATTCTATAAAATTCTATGACATCTTAGCATCTAAATATGTTCCAAAATTAGGTTTAGCTTCATTTTATGACATTCTAAGAGAATTCTTTGACATCCTAAAGAGATTTTATGATAATTTGATATCCAAATAAGTGTCATAATCATATTTGACAACATTCTATGATATTTTGAAAGAATTATATGACATCCTAAGAAGATTCTATGATATCTTGGTATTTAAATAGGTCCCAAAATCATATTTGATATCATTTTATGATATTCCAAAGGGATTCTATGACATCATAAGGAATTTCTATAACATCTTAGTATCTAAATAGGTCATACAATCAGGTTTGACACCTTTTTATGATATCTTGAGGGGATTATATGATATCCTAAGAAAATTCTATAATACCTTGGTATCTAAGTGGTTTCAAAATCATATTTGACACTATTTATGACATCCCAAAAGGATTCTATGACATTCTAAGAGGATTGTATGATCTTTAGTATCCAAATAGGTCTTTAATCAGGTTTGATACCATTCTATGACATCCCGAGTGGATTATATGATATCCTAAAGGGATTCTATGACATCTTGGTTTTCAAATAAGTCCTAGAATCAGGTTTGGCACCTTTCTATGACATCCCAAGAAGATTTTATGATATCCTAAGGAGATTCTATGATACATTGGTATCCAAATATATCCTATAATCTAGTTTGACATCATTTTATGATATATAAAGGGGTTGCTATGATATCCTAAAGGGATTCTATGGCATGCAGCTAGTTCGACGGGTGATGTAGCCCGCGGAGTTGCACGCCACCATCCCGACCACCCTTGACACTATCATCGTGCCTATCATAGCTTCAGCACTTATGCATAAGCTAGAACATGCACAATAGCATTTGAGTGGATGGTGCCATTACCGTATGCTGCCATCACTGCTACAAAAGGACATGGCCATTCTAGTCACCGCCACCATGCTCACTCGGATGGATACCCGAATGGCACAGTGCCATGCACCTATTTGCCTGCTAAACTCGATGACAATGCATGCAAGCCAGGCCATGAGTCGAGCTGACTGCCAGGCCATGAGCCGGGTGGCTACCATTTATAGAATGCCATAGTCGAAGCCGTTGTGCACGGCCCTTGCCACCCCTCTCAAATAGAGGAGGAGCAGAAGAAGGACGAAGAGAGAGAATAGGAGCTTGCTTAATATTTTGGCACTAGTAGAAAATGGAAAAAAATGACTCATTTTGGAGGGAAAGGGCATTTTCAATCTACAATTTTTTGAAATTTAGGCCAATTTTGACCAACCACATGCACCTCCATTTTTTATTACTTTATATGTTTCATTTGACATCGAAAGGATGGAAATCTCATCACACCAAGCAAGTGCAACGTTGCCTGATCGAGAAGCGTAATGCGCACCACATTGGATTTTCTACACTACTCCCGGTGCACAAAGAATTACTCATGGTAACGTTGGTCCATTATGATTTGGAGGTTTGGAGGTAATGAGTTCAAAGCTTAGAAATAGCCTTTTAATACACGTTGATCCATTATCATGTCTTCATCCTTGCAGATATTATAATATAAGTAATAATTAAGAGATTGGCAAATCTGATGACTTTGCAAAAAAAGAAAAAAAGAAGAAGAAGGAAAAGGACAAAGTGGTCGAACATACTGTGAAAACTAACTAGGCTAATGCCCATATCATACAGGACCTGATCGGACATGAGGAACTTGAACTCCGGGATCTCAACATTAAGCAACATGTTGAAATGCTCCTGATCTTTATCTATAGGGATTTTATTAAAGTTGAGTTCGGTCCAGACCCTATCCCAAAAAGACTTAAGGCCTAAAGGCTGATCATATGAAAGAACGAAAAACCTATTTTTCCATCCAAGGATGGAAGAAGTGATGCCCTTTATGATTTTGCAATACTGCCTATAAGTTAAATAGTACCAATCTTTATCACATGGATGGGATTTTAACATGAAGATGGCCTAGAACAAGGAACAACTAGGCTCTATTCCTATCAAGTGATAGATGAGAATAAAACTAATGGTTATCCTAAAGCCATTCGGTGAAAACTAGGTCGGAGTGATTCTATAATAATCTGATATATTCCTAATGAAAGGATGAAGTGTGAACTGAACTCTGACATTAAATGCATTCTCGTAGAAAGTGATACATTCAGATGGAGGAGACTGAACCAGCTCATTAGGGCTAGGGATAGTCAATCTAATATTATCAAGGATAAAGTACTTATCCTTGAGCTCCTAAGGCCTTCTTCCTTAATATTGGACTTCTCTTAATCAGGACCTAGAAAGATCCTCCTATGGGGTTTTGCAATAGTAACAGGAGTCAAGTGCCCCTCCTTGACTAGACTTGGGTCTGCTATGGTTTCAATGGGATTTACTCTCGAACTCTTCACTTTTCTAATGACCTTCTTAACTCTAAAAGCCATGTCTACAGAGCAAAAATCTATAGGAAAAAAAACTAACCTAAGTCTCCTAGAGCAAGTAATTCGAAACTCAAAGAAGAATCGCCTGCTAGTTCTCCTGGAGAAGAATCGCCTATTAGTTCACCTAGAGATGAAGGCGAAGCAGAAGGAAAGCAAAAGATCCATATTGAGAGATGGAACTAGTATTTATAAAGGTGCTCAACGATTCATATCAAACCATCTCACCATTGGATGACAACCATGTTATGCAATTCCTAGCTTAAAGTGTGGGCCACTCTCCTCTTAACACATGGATTATCTTTATTAGCCGGAGGGTAGGCCTCGTGGATCGAGGGGTCATTGTCGTTTCGAAAACTACTTGCTACCAAGCCTAATTATAATTTTTGCAAAAAATGCGCACCACATTTAATACCATACGATAAAACAGTGATACAAAAGATAATTAATTATCTTTTCTCCCATTAGAAGGCTTGCGTCATCTTTTTATTATACTTTCAAGTTGAATTAAGTAAATTAATTCAAACTTAGAAGTGGGGAGCAACTGTTATAGGATAAATAACCTGTTAAAAGCAATTACTGGTATATAGAAAAATATTTAGCTAGGAGCTGATCACTTATTCCAGGCACAAGATGCTAGACGGTCAGGAGCGAATCACTATTCTAAGAACAGGGTGCCAGACAACCAAGAGTCATCACTTATTCTAAGCATAGGGTGCGTGACAGTGAGGAGGCAATCACTTATTCAAAGCACAGAAGCTAGATGGCCAGGAGCCGATCACTTATACAAGGCATAGGATACTGGATAGTTAGGAGTCGATTACTTATTCCAAGCACAGGATGCCAAATGGCCAGGTGACAAACACTTATTTAAAGTATAGGCTACTCAATTACTCATCAGACAGGCATCGATTAGTTACCTGAACCAGGTATAAAGTTTTGTTGCCCCTGATCGTCATGGCCTGTAGCTGAAGATGACCTCAGACTACACTCCTATCGCTTTGGGTCGTGCTCAGATGCTCGGACCTGTAAAATAGAGTTAGAGACCCAGGCCAGTGATCCCGGTGGGGGTACTCCGACGTTCAAGTCAATGACGATCCAGGAGAACAGATCCTTCCGGTCGAGCCCCGTAAATGGACTCCACACTAGGAGGAGAATGTAATGTACTGGAAGAGTGTAGGGGTGCTGAGTGCGGAGCGGGGGAAGTGCCGGTTGAGGAGAGTTGGAGCCGGGATGGTTATGCCTGTCAAGACCTTTCCCGTAGGTCCCCAATAGCCTAGAACTCTCGAGCTGCTTGGTGCTCTCCTGTGTGCCTGTCTTCCTTCCCCTCTACTTAACTTTGCTTACCTTCTTTTCAGGACCTTGGAGAGTTCTTTTAAGCCATAAGGGACTGCCAGATACTTACCTTGGGGTCCTTGCCCTGTTTGCTGGCATGTGCGATGTTGTCTGGTGTTGTGTGCGGGGTACCTTTTCCCATCCGCGATAATAAATAGTACCATGCACTCTGACATTCCTTCTGGTCGCTCCATTTTAGGAAGCATGGCAGAGCTTCAATCGATGGGTGACCGCTTCCTGGATCCGAATCCTCTAGGTTGACTTCCTCTTTCAGGTGGTGCAGACGATCGTCTGGGGGTGCAGCACCTTGATCGGGGGGCCCCTTCCCTTCTAGTGTAAGTGGTAGTTAGGGGCAGTTATTGTAGCCTGACAAGAGCCCCTTTGTGGTCCTTAGGAAGCTCGTCGTCATCCACGGAAGCGATGACGTCTTTCGGCCGCAGGTCTTTTCATCCGAGGTGGGTAAGCTTAGGAAGGCGAAGCTCGACTTCGGCCATGATGTCTCGACCTCGAGGGGAGCCAGCCTAGTGAAGAAGGAGCAGAGGCGAAGCTCGACTTCGGCCATGATGTCTCGACCTCGAGGGGAGCCAGCCTGGTGAAGGAGCGGGTAGAGGCAGAGCTCGAGGGGAGCCAGCCTGGCGAAGGAGCGGGCAGAGGCGGAGCTCGACTTCAGCCATGGCATCTCGACCTCGAGGGGAGTCAGCCTAGCGAAGGAGCGGACAGAGGCGAAGCTCGACTTCGGCCATGGCATCTCGACCTCGAGGGAAGCTAGCCTGGCGAAGTAGCGGGCAAAGGCGTCCCACGTGGCAGCCTCTCCGACGTGTCACACGATGGAGTCTGACATGGATTTCACGTCAGCGATCCCGCCATATCAAGTTTCATAACTTTATTTAGCATGAAGTGCATGTCTTAAAATTATTACAGTCATTATAGTAAAGTTGGTAAAGTGGTTATCAAAAGGTATAATAGGCCACTTTGTAAACTACTTCATGAATTGATTTCTTAATGGCCTAACCGACTCAACAACTTTCTTGATGATGTAACCACCTCACAAACAGTTATAACCGCTTAATTAACTTAGCCCTTTACTTTTATAAATAGGGGATCGAGGGGATCTCTAGGAAATTATTTTTTAACACACTCTCTCTCCATTTTTTTTTATTATTCTTCCTTTCAAAGCTAACTAAAATATCAAAGGGTCTCTCATTGGAGAAATCCTATCAATTTCTCCAACATTAAGGACTTTTTTTTAGGTCAAGGAGCCTATCCAGTTCACTCCCAAAGTTATCGGCTAGTTTCTTGGAGATAATCAAGAGCCCAAAGCCACTTAAGTACAGCCAACTTATTCAGCTTGGAGAAGTGCAGTAATAAAAATAATAATAATAATTGATAAAAAATTATGCTAACAAAGAAAAATAATAATAACTGATATATAATTATGCTAACAAAAAAATATTATGAAATTATGTTATAAAAAAATTATTATTGTTGCCGCCAAGATCGTCGTGGCCCGTAGCTGCTGTCGACGTCGGATCGCCCTTCGTCTCCTCGGGATCAACCTGGGCTTCAGGACTTCAGGACCTGCAAAACAGGGGTTAGTGACTCGGGCCGGGGATTCCGGCGGGGGCACTTTGACGATCAAGTTAGTGACGATCCAGGGGAACATATCTTCCTGGTCGAGCCCCTCTTGATGGACTCCATGCTAGGAGGAGTGGTATAAGAGTGGGGTGCAAGTGTGCTGGGAGAGATGTTAGCCGAGTGGGCTGGCCCTCCTATGAGGCTTCTTCTCCTTCACTCGCTTGAATGGTGTTTTTCAATTGAACTAGTACTTGCCTATGTTCGTTTGTTTGTTTCTTTGTTTGTTACCTTCTCTCTAGGGGTGTCGAATATTTTTTTTAGTCCCGGTGACCATTGAGCGCCTATCTTGGGATCTTTCCTATACTGTCAGGCGTGTGCAGCGATGTTCCGTGCCGTAGACAGGACATCTTACCCAATTCGAGATAAGGGAGACTGTCATGTGCTCTGACATTCCCTCCGGTCGCCCCATTCTGGGAAGCCTGGCAGTGTCTCGATCGGGGGGCTGCCATCTCCGAGATTCGAATCTCCTGGTTGACTTCCTCTTTTGAGTGGTGCAGGAGGTTGGTGGGGAGCGCAACACCTTGGCCAGGGAGCTTCCTGCTTTTCTGGTGTAAGCGACGGTCGTAGATAGTCATAATGGCTTGACAGGTGCTTCTTCGCAGTCTTCGGGTTGCTCGCTGGTACCTCGGGGAGGTGGCTCCACCCCCTTATTGGCCGGTGGTGCTGTCCGAGTTGGTTACCGAGCTGGAGAACTGGGACTCACTCCGACCCGGAAGGCTTGACCTCCGAAGGGCTCGACCTGGCGGAGGAGGGCTGAGCTCGACTCTAGCTCAAGGAGCTCGACCTCGGAGGGGCTTGACCCGGTGAAGGATGACTCGACTCCTGCCTGGAGGGCTCGACCTCGGAGGGGCTCGACCTGGCAGAGGAGGGCTGAGCTCGACTCCGGTCCAAGGGTCTCAGCCTTGGAGGGGCTCGATCTGGTGGAGGAGGTCGACATGCGACTCCAGCCCAGAGGGCTCGACCTCGGAGGGGCTCGACTTGGCGGAGGAGGGCTGAGCTCGACTCCGGCTCAGGGGGCTCAACCTCGAAGGGGCTCGATCTGGCGAAGGAGGTTGCTCGGCTCTGGCCTAGGCACCCCGAGCTTACGGGTGCCGACCTGGCGGAGGAGAGAGCTTGGCTTTGACGGGCCGCCTCTTTGATCTGAGGGAGCTCGACCCGATCAAAGGAGTCCGAGATGGGGTGTCCACCGTGGCGAACTTTATGATATGGCATCTGACTGGGAATGCACGTCAACATGTCAGCTTCTTGCCATATCATTTGCCCCCCACTCTCAAGTCCTGTGGCGCGGGGTGCTCGAGGCGAAGGGAGTAAATGCACTGCTGACGTGGAAAGGTGGGGATCCGGTGTAATGATGGTCATGATCGATGGCTTCTGGGGAAGCAATTTTTTCAGCCTACCAGGAGGAGCCATGTGGACACATCCGAGGAGCAGTTATTATGGGTGCATAATCCAGAGCGGCCACAGTCGAACCCAGACATCAGTCCTGTCGATGAATGACACATGGCACATATCTGATGGTGGGGATTTGTAACGATATGGTTGGGCACCGGTCACTTCAAAAGGAAAAGTTACCTTTCCCGAAATATGTCTTCTTTCAAATCCTTCATGCCCACCACTGTACCGAGGCTCCTTTTCCATCCATCCGGCCATTCTTGTCCTTCCAAAGCTCTCAGCAGGTCAGTCCTCTTCCTCCTCGCCTAGGTTAAGTAGGGCCTTCTTCTTAGGGCTAGGTTTACCTCAGGTCCTTCGTCCGCTTGCTTCTTCTTCCCTTGATCTTCTTCACCATGTTCCGTTTCGGGCCAAGTTTCCATCCTTCGACCAATTAGGGCGAAGCTGGTCCTTCTAGGTCGAGGCCACCATCATCTTCTTCTTCTAATGAGGAGGGAGATGGGGCGCGCTTTAAGCTTAGTCAGAGGCGTCCCCCTGGTGGGATACTGATTAGGGAGTCTGGACCCGTCTCTGCTCTTCCTCCTTCGCCACCTGAACCCATTCCTGAACCTTCTCGGTCCACAGGTCCTGGTGGGATTGCTTCGACAATCTCGACGGAGAAATTGGGGACCATTCGGGATGTCTATGGCGTCCCGTATTCTGTCTGGCTCTTGGTCCCTCAACCAGGGGATCAGGTTACTTCCAGTAGCCCGGGCCGGATAGCCATCTACGAGGAGACCTTCTCAGGAGGGCTCTACTTCCCTTTTCATCCCTTCTTTTTGTCTGTGCTGAGCAACTACCGCCTGGTCCCTGCTTAGCTCGTCCCCAATGCTGTTAGGACTATCTTCTGCTTCATTGTACTCTGCCACTTCCACGGGCTCGTCGCCCATTTTTTTCTCCTCAGAGCTTTCTTCACTCTGAAGCGCCATCCCACCGAAGATGGGTGGTGGTCCCTTTCTTCTCATCCGAGGGGGATCAAATTTGAACTTCCCTCTTCCATCAAAGGATGGAAGATCAAGTTCTTCTTTGCCATAATTAAGGGGATTGACTGGGTGTGGAGCGACCCAGATCGTTCTCCCAATAAAAATTCTGCAGTCGAAGCAACCGACAAGGATGTTTACGAGCTGCTCCGAACTGCTCAGATTCCTTCTCTCGAGATTCTATTATCAGAGCAGAACCTCGTCGAGGCTGGGGTAGGCCCAACAGGGGAGTTGGGTAAGTTCGGCTCGAGTCCTTTTTGTCTCTTTTAATCTGTTTCTCTCGAGCCAGAATTGACATTATGTCTTCTGCATGCAGGTATGAGGTTCTTTGTGGAAGATCTGCTCTCGATCACCCAGAAAAGGCCTCTGACGGGATTGGCAGAGGAGCCCTCTCCGAAGAGGGCTCGTGGTGAAGGCGCATCGGCGGTCGCCCCCACGGAGCAGATCGAGCCGAGGAGGAGAGAGTTCGAGGCTGCTCCCGCACAGGCGAGGGGAGTAGCGGCTGCCGCACCTGAGCCGGAGCGGAGGGTGGTCGAGCTTGTGGTGGAGCGGGCAAGGTGATGAGAGCCAGCCCCCGTCCTGGAGCCCGAGGTGGTCGTCTGAGCTAGGCCCGCTGTAGCAGCTGCCACCATCATGTCACCCCATCCTTTAGAGCTCATTGTCATCGAGGAGAAGGCGTAGGAAGGAGCGGATCCGACGCCAGTGGTGCCACTGGATTGGGTGTCGAGCTCCCAACTGGCCCCTGAGGCCTCTGCTAGCGGCGGAGCGGGTGATTCCGCCTCGGGGGCAGGCAGGAGGGAGAGAGGCTATCGTCGAGTCCTGTTCAGAATAGGGCCCAACATCTCATTAATTCTGGATCCGAAGCTAGCCGAATGCATGATGGATTTCTCCATCCAATCATGCGATCGCGGGAGATGGCAGGGAAGGTACTGGGGGATGCGATCAGCAGCATCTTTCCCCTACTCTTCAAGGTAAGTGGGTTTAACCTTCTAGAGTTCTCTTTCCTTTTCCCTTCTCCTTTTCTCTCCCTTTGACACCATGTTCGGTGCAGGTCAAATCCGAAATGCTCCTTATCAGGGATTGCTGCCGGAACTGGTTGAAGAATAACCAGCAATGCGTAGCCGAGGTCGAGGCTCTGAAGGCCGAGCTGAAGGAGAAGTCTGATGCCTCCCGAGAGCTCGGTCTGAAGAATGAGGAGCTCCAAAGGGGACTCACGGGCGCTGAGAGGCGCTCGAGGGAGCTCCAGGAGGAGCTCGACTGAGAGCGGAGCCGGTCGAAGAGCAAGGCCGAGGAGCTCACTGCCACGAAGAAGAGGCTGAGCTCGTTCAACGTCGAGGCGATTTAGCAGAAGGGGATCGTGCGGTCCCTCTAGGCCGAGCTGGATGCGGCAAAGGAGAAGCTGACCACGGTTGAGAGGGAGGCAGTGGAGGTGGCCAGATCGGCGGAGGCGGCAAGGGAACAAGTTGCCGAGGCGAAGGAGGCGGAAGGGGCCGTAGCAAGGTATAAGGCCTCGGAGGAGTTCGCCGCCGAGTTCTATCAAATGGTGTTGGACTCCTTCTTCAAGGGTTTTATGTACCTATGCGACCAAGTTGAGGGGTTCATCCCCGATGAGGGCCGTACCGGCTCCGCTTTCCTCGGGCTCTGGGCATGGATTCGGGTGTTGTAGAGGGATCAGCCATCATCCTCGAGCTTTCCCCGCCGTGCCGGTTGCCGAGGCCGAAGCTGAGGGGTCCGGAACCCCGGGGGAAGGAACTTCACCACCGCACAACCTTGCCGATGAGGATGCCTGAGTAGAGATGACTTCTATTTTCTTTCTTTTCCAGTATTGGCCGAGTCGCCCGGGATGTCGGGGGCCCGAGAACATTTGTAAATGAGCAGCAAGTTTCTAATGGAATGGGTTTTTTCTTCAAATGTCTTGACTTGAGCACTTCTGGCCTCAACCCCCTCTTCTTCTCCCTTCCCTTCTCTTCTCTTTTTCTTTTTTTTTTTTACATATATATACATGCGATGGGATAAGAAGAGAGGTTTCCGCCTTATTGCTGGATGTCTTGGACTCTGGGCTTCGGCATCTCGGAGCTGGGCTCAAAGACTTAGTGGCTGGAGATCTGAGCTCCGGGTCTTTATGTCTCAGGGCTGGGCTCAGAGACTTAGTAGCCGGAGATCTGAGCTCCGGGTCTTTGTGTCTCGGAGCTAGGCTCAGAGGTTTAATGGCTGGAGGTCTGAGCTCTAGGCTTTGAGGACTTGGCATTGGGCTCTGAGACTTAGTGGCCAGAAAGCTTGGTTCCAGGCTTTGATGTCTTGGAGCTGGGCTCGAAGACTTGGTGGCCGGAGAGCTTGGCTCCGGGCTTTAAGGTCTCGGTGCTGGGCTCTGGGACCTGGTAGCTGGAAAGCTTGTTTCCGGGCTTTGATATCTTGGAGCTGGGCTCGAATACTTGGTGGCCAAAGAGCTTGGCTCCAGGCTTTGAGGTCTCGGTGCTGGGCTCTGGGACCTGGTGGCCAGAAAGCTCGATTCCGGGCTTTGATGTCTTGGAGCTGGGCTCGAAGACTTGGTGGCCGGAGAGCTTGGCTCCTGGCTTTGAGGTCTCAACGCTGGGCTCTAGGACCTGGTGGCCGGAAAGCTTGGTTCTAGGCTTTGATGTCTTGGAGCTAGGCTCGAAGACTTGCTGGCCGGAGAGCTTGGCTCCACGCTTTGAGGTCTCGGTGCCCAACTCCATGTTCGCCAAAAGGGGCCTTTATTATTTTAAAGGGTGGGCCTTATATTACTGATAATACTTTCTCAAGTTACAGGCATTCCATGTTCGCAGGAATCTGGCACCGCCTAGATCGCGAGGTAGTAGGCTCCATGCGGAAGAGCTTCGACCACCTTATAGGGACCTTCCCAGTTTGGTGAGAGCTTACCGCACTCCCGGGGTTGAGACGCTTCAGCTCGACGGAGCACTAGGTTGCTAGTTCGAAAGACCTTGGGTCTTACTCGGGCGTTATAGTATCAGGCAACTCGTTGCCGGTATGCTGCCATCCGAAGTCGAGCTTTGTCTCTGGTCTCCTCGAGGAGGTCCAAGTTGAGCAAAAGGTGCGTTGAGTTCTGCGCTTCGTCATATTGCTGTACCCACTGCATGGGCAGGCCGAGCTCGACTGGGATCATGGCCTCGACACCGAAGACGATGTTGAAGGGTGTCTCGTCCGTCGCTGTCCTGAGCATCGTGTTGTAGGCCCAGAGAACACTTGGGAGTTCTTCTGCCCACCTGCCCTTGGCCTGGTCCAGTCTTGTCCTGAGTCCCTGGATGATGGTTCGGTTAGTCATTTCGGCTTCTCCATTTGACTGGGGATGAGCGACAGAGGTGAAACAGTGCTGGATGCCATGCTCGGCACAGAAACCTTCGAACTGCCGATTGTCGAACTACCGCCCATTGTTGGTGATGATGCAGCGGGGGAGTCCGAAGCGGCATATTATTGACTTCCAGAAGAATTGGTGGACCTTAGCTTCTGTGATCCGTGCCAGTAGCTTCGTTTCCACCCATTTGGTGAAGTAGTCGATAGCCACCAGCAAGAACCTTCGTTGTCCCGGTGCAGGGGGAAATGGCCCTAAGATGTCCATTTCCCATTGGGCGAAGGGCCAAGGGACGGAGAGATATGAGATCGGTGCCGCCGGTTGACGTTGTATGTGAGCATGGCGCTGGCATTTGTCGCACCTCTTCACGAAGTCGGCGGCATCCTCCCTCATGGTCTCCCAGAAGTATCTCTAGCGAAGAGCTTTGTACGCCAACATCCTTCCTCCCACATGGTTCCTGCACAGGCCTTCATGTATCTCCTGGAGAATGAAGGCTACCTCTGCTGGTTACAGGCACTTCAAGAGCAGGTATGAGTAGAATCAATGGTAGAGCTGTCCTTCCATTAGGACAAACCGGGAGCCTTTCTTTTTGATGAGGCCAGCCTCCGCGTAGTCCTCGGGCAAAGTGCCATAAGTGATGTATTTGATATACCTGTCCATCCAGCTCGGTTCCGAGATGACTTGGTGCACCTCCTCAAGAGCTTCGTAGCTTGGATTTTCGAGGTACTCAATATATGCACACCCTAGCAATGAGTTCGGTAAGGTTGTGAGTCTCGACAGTGCATCCGCACGAGCATTCTCCACGTGGGGGATGTGGAAGATGTTGAAGCATCAGAAGCCTGTCGTGCATGAGCGGACTCGTTCCAGGTACTTCATCATCTAGGGATCTCTAGCTTCATACTCTTTGGAGACTTGTCTAGCCACCAGTTGGGAGTCGGTGAAGACCTTCAGGTTCTGGATGCCGAGCTCGTGTGAGACCTTTAGGCCTGCGAGGAGTGCCTCGTACCCCGCCTGGTTATTTGTCGCGGCGAATTTCAAATGGAGGGCACACTCCGCCACGACCCCATCGCTGTTGGCAAGAATGAGTCCTGCTCCGCTTTCGCCAGAGTTGGATGCGCCATCCACATGGAGGACCCAAGGTTCCTCCTCCATGCCGGGCTCAACTTGGTGCTCCTTGGAAGTCTGCTCCGGCTCCTCGGCGAGTCCCGTGCACTCGACTAGAAAGTCGGCTAAGACCTGGGCCTTCTGTGATGACCTCGACCGATATGCGATATCGAACTCGCTCAGCATCAGGAACCATTTGGCCAACCGCCTGGATGTTTCGAGGCGACTGAGTATGGTCCTCAGTGGCTAGTCTGTCACCACCATAATTGGATGCGCTTGGAAGTAGGGCCTGAGACACTTAGCAGACATTATTAGAGAAAAATAAGTTTTTCCGAGCGGGTATACCTGATCTCCGCATCACGTAGGATTTTACTGGTGTGGTATATCGGCTTCTGAGATCCATCCTTATCTGCACGGACGAGATCGAGCTGACAGCTCCAGGTGTGACCACCAGATAGAGCAGGAGCTCCTCCCCTTCCTCCAATATGGAGAGCAGTGGGGGAGAAGCCAGGAACTCCTTCAATTCTTCAAAGGCTGCCCTGCACTCCTCTGTCCAGGTGAAATCGTGCATCTTGCGCAGCGCCTTGAAGAAGGGAAGGCCGCAATCGGTCGACCTCGAGATGAATCGGCTTAGGACTGCAATACGCCCCGTCAGGCGCTGGACCTGCTTCTTAGATGTCGGGTGCTCCATGTCGACGATCGCTTGGACCTTCTCCGGGTTCACTTCAATGCCTCTCTGAGTGACCATGAAGCCAAGGAACTTTCCTGCCGCCACTTCGAAGGTGCACTTTGCTGGGTTCAGTTTCATTTGATGCTTTCGAAGATTATTAAAGACTTCGACGAGGTCGGCGACATGGTCCGAGCTCGGCTTGCTCATGACAAGCATGTCATCCACATACACTTGCATGTTTCAATCAATCTGATCTTTGAAGATCCTGTTGGCCAGATGCTGGTACGTGGCCCCAACATTCTTCAGATCAAAGGGCATCATCTTGTAGCAGTACGTCCCTTGGTCGGTAATGAAGGTGGTGTGCTCCTCGTCCCCTGGGTGCATCCATATCTGATTGTATCCGGAGAATGCATCCATAAAGGAGAGAAGTCGGTGACCCGATGTGGCATCCACCAGTTGATCAATCTTTGGCAGGGGGAAACTATCCTTCGAGCATGCCTTGTTGAGGTCGGTGTAGTCCACATAGATCCTCCATTTATCGTTATTCTGCTTTACCATCACCACATTCGCCAGCCAGCTTGGGTATTGCACCTCCCGAACGAAGCCGGCGGCGAGGAGTTTGTCGACCTCCTCGTTGATTGCCGCCTGCCTCTCGGGGGCAAAACTCCTCTTCTTCTACCGAACTGGCGTGCACTTCAGGTCAATGCTCAGCTTGTGAGTGATGATGTCAAAGGGAATACCTGGCATGTCGGCCGCTGTCCAGGCGAACACGTCAGCATTCGCCCGTAGAACTCCAACAAGTGGGTTCTTTCCTCTTCTTGTAGCTGGGCTCCAATCTGTACCGTCTTCTCCTGAACGGCTCCAAGTGAAAAAGATAGTAGGCGCTCGGCCGGGCCATCCCTGGGGTCTTGCACCTTTTGGTCGAGCTCGTCCGCCCTGAGATCTTCCTCGGGGACTTTGGTATCTGGGAGAGTTTGGAAACAGTGTTGGATCGACTGAGGTGCACCTCTTATTTCGTCGACTTCGTAGGGAGTTGGGAACTGCACCAGCAACAGTCTTGTGGAGATGACAGCATCAAGCAGATTGAGCCCAGGTCGACCGAGGATCATATTATAGGCCGAAGGCAGTCTAACTACTGTGAAGGTCATCATGACAGTGCTCTGCCAAGGTGGGGTCCCGGCAGTGACTGGGAGAGTAATCTCTCCCTCAACCCTCACTGAATCTCCTGTGAAATCGACAAGGGGTGTGTGCACAGGTCTGAGCTGTGCAGGAGACAAATTCATTCTGGAGAAGGCATCATAAAAAAGCACATCTGTGGAGCTTCCACTATCAACCATGATGTATTTTACAAGATGCTTTGTGATTGTTATCTCGATGACCACGGCATCGTTATTTATATTTCCCCCCCAATCTCCCCCTTCCCTCATAAAGGGGAGTACATGTTCAGACTGCCCTGCCCCCCGGGCCTTCTTGGGCGAGCGCTCAGCTTCCCAGCATATCATCCCTACCGGCTTCTCAGTAGGATGGTTGTCAACTGCTGGTATCGGTGGGAGAGCGACGAGCTCCTGAGGTTCTACTTGAGGTCTCCCCCCTGAACCTCCCGAGGTAGCCCCTCTTAATGAGTTCTTTGATTTCCTTCTTGAGGTTGCGGCATTCCTCGATGTCGTGACCGTAGTCGCGGTGGTAGCGACAATACTTCGTCTTGTCATGGTTAGAGGATGGCCTCATCAGGGGTGGGCGCTTCAGGTAGGGCTCACCTTCGATCTCCATCAGGATTTTCATCCTCAGGACGAGCAGGGGGGTGAGTGTCTCCTCTAGGACTGGAGCGCACCTCAGTCTCGGCCCCTGGCGGAAGTTCAGAGGTGGAGGCCCTGGATTCCATGTCCCGGACGTCTCGACGGGAGCCGGCTTCTTCGATGGCTTCCTGTCTAGCTCCCTCCTCGTACGGTCCGCCTCCTCGGCACAAACATATTTTTGAGCTCGGAGTAGTTCTTGGGGGGCTTCTTATCGAGCGAGTAGGTTAGGCGGGAGGTCTTGAGCCCTCGCTTTAGTGCCAGTATGGCGACTGGCTCTTCAAGGTTATAAATCTCTAAAGCAGCAACTTTGAAGCGGGCCATGTAGTCTCGTAGAGGCTCGCGGTCTTGTTGCTAGATGGAGAAGAGGTTGTCTGCCTCTCGTGGCACCTTCTAACAGGCATCGAAATGGGCCATGAACTTTCGCTCTAGCTGAGTGAAAGAACCAATGGTTTCGGGCTCGAAGCGGGTGAACCAGACTCAAGCCGCCTTCCAGAGGGTTGCTGGGAAGGCGATGCAAAGAAGGGTGTCGATGGCCCCCTGAACCCTCATGAGGGCCTTGTAGCTTTCTAGGTAGTCCAAGGGGTCGGTGGTTCCATCATAGGGATCCACCTCGGCATCCGGAACCGGATGGGAATCGGTTCCTCTTGGATCTTTCGGGAGAAGGGGGGACAGGCGTCATAGCCCGTTGGCTCGTCAGCGGAGCCCTGCATATTTGCAAATCGGCGGGATCACTCTGTCAGCTTGCGCTCGTGCTCCTCCAGGCGCTTCTCGACTGTGCGCCTGTTGGCCTCATCAGTAGAACCTCCTGCTGAGAGAGATGTAAAAGGTGACTTGGGTGCACGGTGCTTATGAAGGGGGGACTTGCCTTTTTGACATCGACGGGGTTTAGTCGTTACCTGCTCAAGGGTCGGAGAGCGGCTCTCCCTGTCGGCAAACCCGGCTCGTTGTCTTTTCGTCGGAGTCTGATGACTATCCCGGGGGTCGATGGTGGCCCGTGGCTACGAAGGCCTTTCTTGGAAGGAATGCAGGCTATCACGGGATGCTGCGGTGTGGGCCGCGGGGGTTCCTGGCTGCTGATGAGTAGCCATGGACCATTGCTGGTGCTGGAGCTGGTGCACTGCCATAGCAAGGATTTGCATCTGCTGGGCGAGAGTGGCCAGCTGAGATTCCACCGGAGGTGGTTGAGATAGCACGGGCTGTTCGACTTCCGGGACGTGCGGGTTTCCTCAAGAAGGAGAGTCTCCCACACGACTGGTGGAAGCTTCTCTTGCTCATGTCATCACCATCCTCCTGATGGAACTGCTTGTAGGGGGCTTATGCGGGATCAAAACACGTCAACTCCCCCTACCTTATGCGCCAATTTGTTGCCGCCAAGATCGTCGTGGCCCGTAGCTGCTATCGATATTGGATCGCCCTTCGTCTCCTCAGGATCAACCTAGGCTTCAAGACTTCAGGACCTGCAAAACAGGGGTTAGTGATCCAGGCCGAAATTCCTTTGGGGGCACTCCGACGGTCAAGTCAGTGACGATCCAGGGAAACAGATCCTCCTGGTCGAGCCCCTCTTGATGGACTCCATGCTAGGAGGAGTGAGTGGTGTAAGAGTGGGGTGCGAGTGTGCTGAGAGAGATGTTAGCTGAGGTGGGCTGGCCCTCCTGTGAGGCTTCTTCTCCTTCACTCGCTTGAATGGTGTTTTTCGATTGAACTAGCACTTGCGTGTGTTCGTTTGTTTGTTCGTTATCTCCCCTCTGAGGGTGTCGAATGTTCTTTTTAGTCCCGATGATCATTGAGCGCCTACCTTGGAATCTTTCCCATGCTGTCAGGCACGTGCAGCGGTGTTCCGTGCCATGGATGGGATGTCTTACCCGATTCATGATAAGGGAGACTGTCATGTGCTCTGACATTTCCTCCGGTCGCCCCATTCTGGGAAGCCTGGCAGTGTCTCGATCAGGGGGCCGCCATCTCCGGGATTCGAATCTCCTGGTTGACTTCCTCTTTCGGGTGGTACAGGAGATTGGTAGGGAGCGCAGCACCTTGGTCAGGGAGCTTCCTGCTTTTCTGGTGTAAGCGGCGTCGTAGATAGTTATCATGGCTTGACAGGTGCTTCTTCACGGTCTTCGGGTTGCTCGCCGGTGTCTCGGGGAGATGGCTCCGCCCCCTTGTTGGCCGGCGGTGCTGTCCGAGCTGGTTGTCGAACTGGAGAGCTGGGACTCGGCTCCGACCCGAGAGGCTCGACCTCCGAAGGGCTCGACCTGGAGGAGGAGGGCTGAGCTCGACTCCGGCTCAGGGGGCTTGACCTCGGAGGGGCTTAACCCGGTGAAGGATGACTCGACTCCTGCCCGGAGGGCTCGACCTTGGAGGGGCTCGACCTGGTGAAGGAGGGCTGAGCTCGACTCCGGTCCAGATGTCTCAGCCTCGGAGGGGCTCGATCTGGTGGAGGAGGTCGACATGCGACTCCAGCCCAGAGGGCTTGACCTCGGAGGGGCTCAACCTGGTGGAGGAGGGCTGAGCTCAACTCCGGCTCAGGGGGCTCGGCCTCGGAGGGGCTCGATCTGGCGAAGGAGTTCACACGGCTCCGACCTAGGCGTCCTGAGCTTGCGAGTGTCGACCTGATGGAGGACGGAGCTTGGCTTTGACGGGCCGTCTTGTTGATTTGAGAGAGCTCGGCCTGGTCAAAGGAGTCCGAGATGGGGTGTCCACCATGGTGGACTTTATGATATGGTATCTGACTGGGAGTGCATGTCAACATGTCAGCTTCTCGCCATATCAATATCCAATCCAGTTTTAACCTAATTAGCTTAAGCATAGGTGGCTTTAGATAACAACCAACTCTTGTTTTTTTGTCTGATCTTTACAATAACTGTGGACTTGGAAGTAAGAGGCAAGTAATGAAGTAAATCTTCTATTTGATCTTAGCATAGATCAAGAATGGTATGCTCAGAAAAGATGGAATTGCTAACCTCGACTACGAAAGGTGGGTACCCAATCTCATAGGACCGTGATTTAAGAAAACAATCATGACTGCTCTATTGTTATGGAGCAAATATGGCATCCAAAACTACTAGACGAGCATCAGTTCACCCGACCCACTTCCAAAGTGTGGAGCAAGATTACCATTAGATTGCATTTGGTAGATTACTAGGAAATCCTGAATGATAATCTGGATTACCTGCAAGATGGATTACCATTGGATAGATTACCAGTAATGTTGATTATTGTATTTGGTATACACAGGTAATCTATCGGTAAGATTGATTACTGTGTTTGGTATGACAAATAGATTACCGGTAATCTAAGTTCAAATTTTCAAAATATTCTTTAACCAAATTTATTAAAATTCATATATTATTACAAAAGGATCTTTAACATGAGGGCTTTAAATAAAAACTTGATTGAAAGGATGCCGCTATATGAGGGAAGGGGGGAGAGAGGGAGTTGGAGGGTGGGAAAAATATACAAAGTGGGTGAGAGAGCGGCCGTACCTTGGGTGGAGGAACTGGAGCGTGGGCGAGATGGGTGTGCCTGGGGGACGACGACGAGGAGGAGAAAGGAAAAAGGGCTATTGCCTATCGGATCTAGATGAAAGGGATGAGGAAAATGTTTCGTTCTCACCGAAATGAAAGGGACGGGATAATTTTGTAAAAATAAAAAATACTGGATTATCATATCTCCGGTAATTTGGATGGCCACCTCTCTCTGAAGTAATCTGAATTACCACGTGAGAGGTAATCCAGATTAGCACTACAACATAGATTACCGGCTTAAAAAAATATCAAATAAGGTTATCTGGTGGGCCCAATTTAAAATTACTAGTAATATGGATAGATTACCGTCTACCAACCGTAACCTTAGCACAATCCGTACAATTTTCATCGATTATCGTGGAAATAATCTTTGTTCCTCCTTTATAAATAGAGAGAGCAGGGGACATGGTAAGCCTTAAGAAATATCCACCGGTGACCCTCTTGCTCTCATTCCTTTCACTCTCTTTGTTTTTGCCATTCTTCCCGTCAGGAATTTATTTTGCAGGCCCCAGCCTCCTTCTGGTTAATTTCACCATTTCAGCTCGAGCCCTCCTTGACTCATCCGATCTCAATTTCAGCTCAGTGGTTGGCAGCAACATTTATATATAAAGCGTATTTCGATCGTAACTTTAAGATAAAGTCTGGTTAAAATTTCTTGAGGTCGCGAGGTCTCAGCTCTCAAGCCCTCAACGGCCGTGAATTAAAAGAGGCTAGCTAGAGTTGGTCTAGCTTAAAGCTGGGCTCGCTTACACCCACCCGTGGCGATAATTACTCTGTCGATGGGACTTAACCGAGCTCATTGGGTCTTCGACGCGGGAAAGGGCAAACCCTAGGTCGACGCCTCGGCGCTCTTTTCCGTTCACAAAGACCATCAAAACGTAGGACGCAAGAAGGTTACATTCACCCACCCCCCCCCCCCCCGCGATCCATTCCATACTTCGATTACCCTCTTTCTGACCATATCTTTTTTGCGGTTACTCTATATTATGGTTCGTTTTTTTTATATCTTCTTTGGTGGAAGTATATGTTTCGTTTCAAGGTACCGTTCGATTGTTATGTTCGTTTTTTCAATCCTTTCCCACGGTAAATTGGTTGGAAAAAGTCAATTCGCTTTTACTCTCGTGTTGGCGCCTACGATAGGGTTTCACGAATTACTCTTTCCTCTTTTGTTGATTTTTCTGGATAGTGAAGATTGTATTTGTTCCGAGGCGTATCTCGAATCGTGATTTAATTCCAGGGGTTTGTGTTAATTTTTGGTTACTCAATCACTTCCTCTCGGAAACCAAGAGAGAACAAAATTTTAGTGGAGGAGATTTTTATGTAAGATGGTGAGTCAATATTGCTACTGTTCTTTCTTTCTTTTAACTAATTGTTAATGTTCAAATGCGATAGCTCAAGTTATTGTTTTGTGAAAAAGAATGTCCCTTATCCGGTCACGTCATGCTTATAGTGAAAGGATTAGCTTCTTGGTTCTTGCTTATATCAAACTACAGAAACTGATGATGAATATATGGAATCTCTACAATGGAACATGATGGAAACTTATAAGTGACATAGCTGTCCTTCCCTTGAATAGTTGTGTTTTTGTTTTTTTTATTTTTGTTGCATGTTACTTCATGATTTAAGTTGTCTTTTCAAGTTTATAGAGTCTCCATCCTGTCTCAAATTATTAGAGCAGATTCCCTTAGTTGTATTGGAAAAAAGGTGTACTTAGATGTCCTCTGCACATACTGTAAAGTAAAATCCATCTGCCTTTGCATTGAGCTCATTTTAGTATTGTGTATCAACTGAACCGGCTATTCCCTGATAGCCCTCATTGAGATCTAGTTTAGTAGCAGTACTTCTTGAAAGTTTTCAAGAGAACTTTATTCCTCATTGATTTGACCAAGATATAAACCTCTTGAAATTCTGGTTTTATGACTCGCCCTGAAGAATCTTGTTTGCTTGTTAGAGCATGAGCATCATGGTGATCTTTTGCTTTGTTCCTATACATTGAATTCTTTTGCAACTACCAATATAGTGGGTTTCAGGATTTTACATGTTCCTTAAGCTGCATTACATAGCCTGTAGTTCAAAATATAGTTCATGTTATTTCAGATGGGTTTCATGCCCTTTAGTAACATATTGTGTAAGTGATTCCAAATATCTTGCAGAATGGTATTTGCATTTTGATCCATGACCATCTTATCATATATAATTCTTAAATTTGTATAGCTAGTGTCATTTTGGTCATGACACTTTAGAACTTGTCCCTCCCTAGAAAAGTAAAATATCATATATGAAGAAGATGCTAGAAAACTACCCTGACAAAGAGTTGAAAAAGGGGGAAGAGAAAAACATTTGAGATTGCTTAGGGAAGAGGATAATAATTTCAAATTTTCCAATTTCCACATGTTATGAATTCAGAAATGCCAAGGAATGGTGTGCTATGTTACATGGAGTTGAGTTTGTGTCTTGGGTGCAATTGCACGTCTAAGTGTCAAATCCTTTCAATAGTATCAAATTTCTACTTATGGAGCCATGTCCATGTGTCATACCAATTTACCAATGCCTGTGTTTAAATGTCAGATGCGGGTAGTTCAAGCTAAATTGAAGGGTCTTGGTAACAAAGATGGTGTGTATATCATAAAGCATGTCTTTGCTTTGGGATAAGGATCGAGAGGAAGGAGGTTCATGACAATGATATCATCTAATTCCTTTATTCTACAGCGGAGAGCTGACTAGGTTCTTGGGGCTGGATGAGTGTGGACTTGAACTAACATGTTGATGGGTTGAATATTAGCCTTGTGAGTGTGACAGATGTGAGGTGCTTCAGACTTGATGCTGGATAGGAAGTCAGGCTTTGGTGGAGCTTCCTTCATTTTTATAATCCAATTAGAAAATAAGGAAAAAAGAAATAAAAAAAGAACAAGAAAAAACTTGTTTGTATGAGATTCAACAACCAATTTAGATAACCGGACACATTTAAAGCAAAAGGCAAATGTCAAGAATCGTGAAGATTTAAATTCTCAACATACAAGGAGCCATGGGTGCTTGTTAAATAGATTGTGATAGGGCTTAAAATTGAAATATTGAGCTTCCTTGCTGAAGTTGCTTTTGGTTCCTAGTGGAGGTAGTGGTTTTTTGGTTCCTTATCCTCCAATTGGTTTCCATTAAAAACATAAATAAATTCAAGTCATATTTTGATTGCCTAATGAACAGAAGATGTATTGAGAACAGCCTCTTATGTTCTATCTTTTGGTTGGTGGTGGGATGTTGATATGAACATTTTGGACATACAGGAATTGTTTGGATAGAAGATGCTGTACTTGATAGGCTAGATATGCCATGGATGCACAGAAGATGGTGAAAGTATATACAAACTTTCTGGCCTATGCATGATAAACTTTTTTTCTCCATCTTCTAGCTTTGAATCAGCTCTTGCTTCTCACATTAGGATAAGTCATTGGAAACTCATGTCACCTGACTCTAATCTAGTTAATCTGTTTTCGGAGTAGTTGCTCATACTTGGCTTAAATTCCTTTTGATGATCAGACACCAGTCTTAAGTAATATACTGTTCTCATCAAAAGGCTTTTTATTGTGTATTTCCAGTCAAGCCGGAAGGAGACAGTTTTAGATTTAGCAAAGCTTGTTGACAAGGGTGTCCAGGTCAAGCTAACTGGAGGGAGACAAGGTTTGTTGTCTATGTTGTATTATGTAGCCAGAGCATTAATTTCTTTTGCCAGTCAAGCACTATATTTTGAAAATTTAATCTTCTCATTCATTTTAGTTCTTCCATGTTAACTTTTAAAATAAAATAACAAAGCTAATAGAAATGAGGTGTTGGATCATAATTAATTAGCAGAGTTTTTTGTGAAATGAAAATATAACTGCTATATTTGGTAATTTATACTTATATATAAAGATCATGTCAGTAATAACATATTCTGTTAAAAATTGATTTTATGCATGCCTGCTTAATGTGTCCCTCATTTTCTTGGTTAGAAGTATGTTGCTTTTTGTGCTTTGTCTTTTAAAAGAGTTATGTTTAAGGGATTCGCTTTGTTGGATTTCTGGTTGTGAAGTGTCTTCGCTTTTCTGTTTTCAAATAGATTGCTAGTTTACTTTGATAGTGATAAATCTTAGAATGATAACTCCGATTTTCAATGCCTTCGTCATTTTCTTTGTGCCCTTATTTTTTCTGCCTGCTCAGTTTATGGGAGGACTCAATGCCAAACTCTACTTTAGGACTGATGATATTCTCTGTTGACTGCTTGCCCAAATGTGGTCTTTTGCTGGTCTGTGTTGCCAAAATCTACTTTAAGACAGTGATAATGTAGGGTGCCTTCTTCTTTTGTTGCTTTCTGCTCCTGATCCATCTATAATACTTCAGCTAGCTACATGTTTTCCACATCACCTCCCAGCGATCCTGTATTAATTTTATTTGTGCATGAATTGCTTTTTACATCTTCCCCAAGGAAGAACATTGCATATCTCTGTCTTTTGATTCTGAAATCCTCTTTGAATGACATTAATGAAAGGCATGTATTTCATCCACTTCGGTGTTCCATAGGATAATAAATTGGTGATTTCCGGTCCTTTTGAAAAAGAATGTTCTAAGGTGAATGTTGATAATGAGCACCAGAAGTGAATCTTGGAAGAGATTGTTTGAAGTGGATTCCTCTGTTAATGGCTACTGGAGTGTGGGCCTTGTGGAATTTGTGGAGTTGGTCATGATCACATCAGTGAGATAATTATAGTAACAGTTAACAGATAAGCTTCAGATGATCAGATGCTCGTTCCTTGCTTCTGGAAGGTTGAAAACATTCTAAAAGCTTTTAAGTTTTTTGGCAAAAAAATTCTTATATTGTCTTCTCTCTGATAGAAGGAATGTTCTGATTCTGTGCATGATTACCTGGCATGTCAAACAAACTTAATTCTATTATAGTTAGATTAGCTAGAAGAAGCAGCATGTCTGAGAAATTAATCATCAGATACATTCTGCCAGCCTACTATTGTTTCATGGGTTGGGTTAACTTGTTTCCTTGCTGTATTGCTGTACATTTTGTTCATGTAATTTGTCTCAGATTTTGTTATGTTCTGCACCGCACCTGGTGGCATATACCCTTGAATATCGAGGCAAAAAAATCGTCTTTTCTCTCTTTTCATTCAAGGTTATCCCCTTTTGTGGTTTAATAATTTAAATTTAAGAGTTGCTTGGCAATTTTTTGTCAATAATTCATGCATTCTTGCAGATGAATTTTAGATTATTTTGATTGCTTTGTGGATCTTGCTGATTCCGTTCATTGATTTGGGATGATGTTGGTACTAACCTTGATTCTCTTCTATTAAAAAAATAATAATAAGATTTATTGAATTTTTACCAAGTTTTCTTTGAAAAAATAGATTGAGTCATCACTGCTGTCTCTTGTGATTTCTTTTTTCTTAAGCAAAACTTAATGGTCTTGTTCAAATAAAATGTTTTTCTATTTTTTAATGTCTCTTCAGTAAGCATCTCATTAAACTCATTTTAGCTTCATGCTCTCTCTACCTCCTGCCCGGAACCTTCATGTTTGGCTGCACCGTCATTGGAACTTGTCAGCTCAAAATATTTGTTGATGTTAGAGATCTGTACATCATATTATATAGTTGTAGACACATTAATTTCAGGATGTTTGTTTTGGTGAGAATTAATGATGAAGGATCAATAAGCATCATAATACTTTACCCAATATGAGCTGCCTGACCATTTGAATGTCTTCTTGCAGTCACAGGGACTTTGAAAGGGTATGATCAGCTGCTGAACTTGGTTCTTGATGAAGCAATAGAGTTCCTCGGAGGTATTTGACTCTTGAAGGATGTGTTTTAACTATATCACTAGTTACACTTTATCTTATTTCATCCGTTAAAATTTTTTAATTAACTATATCACTAGGTTGTCTTGGTGGGTTTTGATGGCAGCCACATTTTCTTTTGATGCCCAGAAAAATAATATACATTAACCCTTGTTACTCCTACCAAGTTTTGGAGAAACATACTTGTTATAAAGATGACAAATCAATGGAATTCCTTGAACCCTATTCTGTTTATCTTCTTTGGCCTGTTGCAGATAATTGACTTGACATTATACTTTTCCTTCTTGAGTTGTAAGTTATATATATATATATATATATATCATGTGTAATGTTTCTTAGAATGATGAGTTTCATTTTCCCTCCTAGTGTTGACAGCTGTACTCCAATGAGTTAGCCAGCTGTAGCATCTTCCAAGCGTTACAACACTAACTATAGCACAAAAGACCTATTGTAATTGCCTTTTAAGATCCTAACTTTAGCCAGAACTGTTATTTTTACCTTTACTCAGTAGAAATTTCTGAAGTTTCTTCTTCAATTCTTTGCCCACTGTGTTTAGCAAAACATGTTTTCCTTTTTTGCCGTCACAAAACATTTCTTCGAATTTCTCTTGTTGTAGATATATATTGCAAAGCCCAATACTAAGTGTAAATTTGGAAGATGTGATCTCGTTTGTGCCAACTGTTCTATTCTTGCAGATCCTGATGATCCACTGAAAACTACTGATCAGACCAGGCGTCTTGGCTTAATAGTATGTTCTTTCTTCCCTGTTCTTTTGTCTTTTTTGATTACTTTTCTTCTTCCTAGCTTTTAAAAATCTTTGTTTTGATGTTAAAAATGTGATGTGACCATGTGGGGCATCTAAGGATTATGTTGTCATGATGATTCAATGCCTCTGTAACTACCTACCTGGTTTTGAGAGGCTACTGAAAATCATCAAAATTCAAGTTTCTTAGATTTCAAATTGTTTTTTCGCTTATCTAATCTATGTACATCTTTTTTGATGATCATTTGATTCTTCTTTTACACGAAACTGAGAGGGAAAATGATTCTTTTTTGACAATTATCTGTTTAAAGCACCCGATCATTCTCCTTCAGGTTTGTAGGGGAACTGCAGTGATGCTTGTATAACCAACTGATGGAACTGATGAGATTGCCAACCCTTTTATCCAGCCAGAGGGGGCCTAAGCGGTTAGCTCTATTATTCTTCCTTATGTAATCCTACATTATTTTGGCAATGTTTTTGCTTGTGTTGGTTTGACTGTGCTGGGAAAGTTTGGCGAGATTTTTGTTCAAGTATCCGGGCACCTTTCGTTATCTTGGAATGTCAACACTATCATCATATATCTTGGATAAACATTTCCTTTTGGTATTTATTCTCTGTTACTCTCTTTATGGTCGATGTTTCAAAATATGAGTGACCACTTAAAATTGTTTTCCTGTACATTGCCTTCGGCATGCATGCTGATGACTCATTAAAGTTAGATTCAGTTTAATAGAATTCTAAGACATCTATAGGCTGCTGCTGCATTGGTGCAAGAATGTAACAATATTGAGCTAGAAATATTAGGAGACATCTATGGCCGCCCAAACACGTTGTACATGTTCACAAATTGGGAGACATATATTCATCAATACAGCTAGAAATATTTTGTTGTTGTTGCGGAGATATTGTTGCTTCTATGAAGAATCACTAATTATCTGGTTTCAGGGCCAGTGGGACAATTTTTTTCTGGTTGTTGTCACATCACATCGCACGGTAATCAGTAAGGTTAACTATTCGGTGCTACTGTAAATGACACAAGTTCAGGAGGCATGCCAATAGATATTGCTGGACACAAACACGGTACTTTGGAACTGTGAAATTTGGAGTAGACCGGACTGGGTTTCTCTTTGCTCCCATCCTTCGTGGTAACCCGACTTGATTGTTTATTATATCATGCATGTTGAAACTTGCATCAACCATATTCTGATTCTCTTGGATGTATTTATACGAGAATGGTATAATATACAGTTTACGTGGAGATGTTTTATGCTTCCTCATGCGTGGGACGAGATTCTTGACAAGGGAAGGGCTCGGCAAGAAAAACAATTGTAATGATGTGGTTGGGTGCGTAATTGAACGTCAAACAACATTTTCTTAACCTTCGTTCTCAATACCAAGGGAGCATCTTAGATGACTGATCCATCAGCAAAGGATAAACACCTGGGGACGAGATCTCGGTTGATGTGAGCTTGGATATGTGGATATCCGGACTGTTACTTTTCAGATGGCCGATTTTTGTTAGCACGAAGATGCATAACCACTTGCAAGTTTGTGGCTTATTGAGATATGATGATAGGGATCGATCGGATGATTTGAGATGTCACTTGTCTTTTTGGGAGTCAGCTTGTTGTTGATTGGATTCTTGCCATCTTGATCCTTATCCATTGCAGCCAGGACTTGAAAGTGTGGAGCCATTCGTACTGTTCTAAGATTTATTCAAGGACTCTCTTCGAGAAGTGCAAGACATTACCTAACAGCAGGATCGCGGCCTGCATATCCAAAGGTGCGGCTTTTTTTTAGAAGGTTGTTTTGGATTATTTTTCGGCGTGTGCCTTACTCGGGGATAAAGGTATGGGGTTGCCAGTATCCTGCTCGGTATGTAGATTGGAGGATGAGTCTATTGAGCATGCTTTTTTGTGCTGTTCGAGGACTAGGCTGGTTTGAAGAATGGTAGATAGTCATTCTTAGGTGGCACGCGCTAGTCCCGGATGGGATACCTTTCTAGATGAGGTTCGGTATAGTTCGACCGAGGTGGGTAGCAGGATGGCGTACATTGCCTATTAGATCTAGTTTTTCATGAACAGCCTGGTTTTTGAGACCAAGGTTGTACTTTTGCACCAAGTATTTCAGAGTCATCCGTCTGGTAATAAAGTATCACCATTTCGATGTTGCTAGTCTTTCTCTTGATATTCCGGATTCCTAGAACTCTCTTGCTATTTTGGCAATGGCTCGAAAAGTTCTTTTCATTTCCTAGGAGTCCTCTCCTTCAGAATTTATTAAGGTCAATTTTGATGGCAGCGTTAGGGATGTCAAAGGTGGCGTAGAGTATATTATCAAGGATCCGAAGGGTAGACTCCACTCTCTTTGAACCATCCATCCCGGAAGTCAAGCTTAAAGCTGCCTGGACGGGCATTATTTATGCCAGACAAATTTCATGCGAAACGGATCTTTATCAAGGATGATTATGCGACCGTCATTAGCTGAATCCAAGATAAGACAAAGTAGTCAGAGGTCCGCCCATTGTTTCAGGACATTTGGACTTTTCTTCGTGCCACTGGTATGGTGGTTTCATCATGTATTTTTTTTCATCATGTATTTTGGAAGGCGAATAGCGTGGCTAACTAGGTTGTATCTTTCATTGTTAAGCACTCTGCTGATTGGACACAGTATTAAGATGAGGTCATCTCGCGGGCTATGCAGGATTTTTAGTTTCTTGATTTCTAAGACCGTACTGTTACCAAAATAATAGGATCCCTGCTGGTATAATAATAATAATAATAATAATTCCTTCCCTTAATCTGAAGTCCATTTCATTGCTTTACAGTGTGACTCCAGAGGTGGGTCATGATGCATGTCTTCGAGCATCATCATGTGCATGACAGCAGGGTAACTCGAGTCATTCTTCGATCTACTCTGATTGGAAGAACTGTTGTTCTTTCGTGAGAGATGCTGATGGATGATGTGTTATCATTTTAACAGTTTATTCTCAGCATAATCATTATAACCTATGGTACTCTTCAGTGGAGTTGCTTCCCTTCAGAAGATAAATGAGGAGCAGAGGACCCAGGGGAGTATCGTGGACAACTGGAGGGTCACAGGCCAAACAAAATGGTGGCAAAAACTTCCAAAAGAAGAGATGCCAAGCTAGGTCTGTCAAGGTAATGGGGATCGAGGCAGTTCGATGTTTTGCTGACTCTGGTGAGATATGAAGGGCTCATCTCACCTCCATGTATTCCTCCAAATAAATATATATATATATATATATATGTGATTGGGGGAGTAGAAGAAGAGGAGGGTCACAAGCGGAGCTCCCTGGGGGCCTGCCGTCCGAGGGCCCTTGCTTTCGCTGCCCTCTTCTCCTCCCACCAAACAAATACAAGAGTACAAAAGGATGCGAGGCACCGCATCTTTTTTGAACCTAGTGGATCCAGGATACGAAGAACGAGGAGTCACGAGGGGATTTATCGGAGGATCTGTACTCTTCCAAGGGTGCTGTGTCCTCGAATGGTTAATTTGTTTTTTTTTTTTTTTTTTAATATTTATCTCTACTGTTCAAATTGTGGTACTCCGTGACATACCTCATTGTCTATTTGGCTGTCTATTCTCTGCTCTTGAGCAACGTGCCCTCAAATGATTAGAATCTGTTTATTTGTTTACTGCTCTTTTATTAAACTTATATCTGATTAGAGATGGAGCTCTGTGCATTGGTCTGTTTGCCATCCCCACCATTCCCTGTTAGACTCCTATTTTGTCTGTTCCTCTAGTAGTATCTATACCTTTTTTTTTTTTAGTTGGAAATGGTTTTGTATGGAACTAGAGTTAAACCTTTGGACTTGATGTCTCGACAGCATTCAATGTACATAACATTCACTTTTTTTGTTTTTGTTTTTTTTTTTGGATGGGAATGTACATAACGTTCGGTACTTCGGTTGCTCTTTTGAATCCCCTTTTACACATTTACCTGTCATTAGTAAGCCGGGGTATGAATTTTCAACTCAGAATAAGATACATTGGCATTACCAAGAACTCGTATGATTTAGCTTTGTTTTATCTTAGTTCTCTACCATAACTATTGTTGCTGCCCAAACTTAACACTGCTGTCAAGGTTACAGCAGTGCCATGAGAAAGCGATCCTGTGCGTTCCGTACTCATCAATTTTTTTTTTTTTTTTTAGGTAAAGAAAAACAACTGGGGATAATTTTTTTTTGAAATCCAAGTACATCAATCTGATATCACTAAGATACCATTTAGTAGAACAGAAATAAAAAGGAATATCCTGGCTCTCACTCACATCAATTATTATGGGTTCCAAAAATTTAATCAAGTTATTCATGAAATCATGTTTCAAATTTTAAGATCGGTTGATAGTGAGACAAGATCTGTACTAACACTTCACTTCGCCCGATAATTTTAGCAGAAATAAGAAGTTTATCATAAATCACTCTTATAGATAATGTTCCCGCAGCTCCGACATGATGTTATGCTATCTACTCCGCCTTAACCGACCACATTATGGTAGATTAAAACACCGGATCTTACAAATATCAAGTAGTTAATAATGCTATTATTTAACTGTGAAGTGATTGTAGATAAGAGAGTTGATTGTGATATTTAATTATATAATGAACCATTATCTCATAAATTAAATAGCAAATAAGAGTCTTTTTCTCAAAATAGAAACACATAGGCGGATTGACTGAATTGAGTACTTTTTACCAAGGAATTTCACGTCTCTATCTTTTCATTCCTACGTCACCATATATGCACGATATCATATAATTCTGTCCGCCATATACGAGTGTTTGAAAAGTAGCTGATCAAGGGCAAGAATCTAAGATATCCGCTTTTAATTAGTACAGATGCTCTGTTATCATATAATTCTGTCCGCCACATACGAGTGTTTGAAAAGTAGCAGATTAAAGGCAAGAATCTAAGATATCCACTTTTAATTAGTACAGATGCTCTGTCTTCATATTGGCTGAAATAATCTAGCCGAAAGTATAGAATGAGAAGGGGGAAGTAACCAGATTTCATCAAAATTAAGAGATCAGATCATAGCAATTATCAAGACATGATAAATATTCGTCCATCTAAATGCTACCAAAGACGGGCAGGAATATTACATTACATAACAGCATTTTGCTGGGCACTGGAAGAAGCCAGCCCACACGCGTAAGCATATCGCACGTGCCTTCTCAAAACATAACAGCATTTTGCTTGGCACTGGAAGAAGCCAGCCCACGCGCGTAAGCATATCGCACGTGCCTTCTCAAAACATAACAGCATTTTGCTTGGCACTGGAAGAAGCCAGCCCACACGCGTAAGCATATCGCACGTGCCTTCTCAAAATTTTGTGAAGTGAACCCTAAACATTATCCTAATTACAACGCCGCCCCCTCTAACGAACTCTCCCCGGGTCCCCGTCTCCGCAAGTCTCGGCCCCCGCCCCTCCCCTTTCGTTTATGTACAACCCCAAATCCGGAAGAAGTCCTCCCTTCCCTAATTAAAAACGTAAGGTTTTAAAAAAAGAGTAACCAACTACTAACGGTTACCGTCAGAAGTCCGCCAGCGACACCGACGAAGACAACGGCGACGGCGCCGCCGGCGAGGCCTGCTTCTGCCGGAGCCCCTTGAAATAGTCCCGGATGTCGAACCCCTCAACGGCGTCGGCGGTTCCGTCGCCGCTCGGCGCGAGCACCTCCTCCTCGAGGTCCTCGAGTGGCGCGAGGAAGGGCGGGCGGTTGACGTCGGCGAGCAGATCCCACCGGACTCCCTGGAAAAAGGGGTGGGCCTTGACCTCCTCTGCCCCGCCGGCGTACCCAAGCCGGCGGGCGGGGTCCTTGGCAAGGAGGCGCGCGATGAGGTCGGTGAGGTCGGTGCGCTGCCGGCCGGAGAACTCCGGCTGGCGGATGAGGACGTTCCGGAAGGTCTCCTTGCGGTTGCGGCCGCGGAAGGGGGTGCGGCCGTAGGCCATCTCGTAGGTGAGTATGCCAAGGGCCCACCAGTCGACGGCGAACTCGTGGCCATCGCCGCGGACGACCTCGGGGGAGACGTACTCCTCGGTGCCGACGAAGGAGTGGGAGCGCTCGCAAGCGGCGACACCGCCGGAGATGCTGGGACGGCGGCGGCTGACGGGAGAGACGCGGGCGGACTTGGCCTTCTTGAGCTGATGCTGGAGGTGGCCGGTGATGTCAGGGGATCCGCCGCCGGGGCTGGCGTGTCCGCCGAAGAAGATGCGGGTGAGGTTGCGGCGGTGGTGGTGGCCGCGTCGACGTCGATGGTAGTTGTCGGGTGGGGTGGGGAGGGAGATGGGATTGATGTAGGTGGGAGAGGAGGGGAGGGCTTTGGGGGCGAGGTGGCGGGAGAGGTCGAAGTCGGTGAGGGTGACGTGGCCGGAAGCCTGGAGGAGGACGTTCTCGGGCTTGAGATCGCGGTAGACGATACCGAGGGAGTGGACGTGGGCGAGGGCGGAGACGATCTCGGAGAGGTAGAAGCGGATGGCGGCGGGGGAGAAGATGCGGTCGGAGAGCGAGTAGCGGAGGGCGTTGAGATCGCCGCCGGGGCAGAACGGGACGGCCCAGGCCAACAACTCTGGGGTCTCCAAGGAGCCCAGCAGCGAGGGGAGGAAGGGGTGGGGCCCGAGGCGGGAGAGGACGGAGAGCTCCCAGCGGGCGCGGCGGTCGGCGTCGGGCTTGGCGGTGGGGGAGTGCTTCTCCACCACCTTGAGGGCGAACACCGGCGGCCGTAACGGGTGGGCCGACTGGTCGGTGACCAAGAACACGGTGCCCATCGCCCCCTTCCCCAGGACCCGAACCGCGCTCAGCTTGTCCAGGTCCAGCTCCATATCACATTAATCTAATCAAATGATAGATTCTTTCCTCCCTCTAACCTGCCCTCTCTCTCTCTCGTCTCCTATTCCTCTTCTCTTGTTCGTTCGTGAATATAAGATATTGCAGTCGCTTGGGGATTGAGGATGAGGAGGATTCTAGAGAGAGGTCCGTTCCTAGGACCAGGGATATAAGGGAGGGCAGGAGGCGGGGGAAGGAAAAAGGTGGTGAGTTGGCACTTGCGGGGTTATTGCTTGTGTTGTTTTTAGAATTTATCTTTTTTTTTCCCCTTAATTATTTATTTACCTAGTCTAGTTGTCCCTGTTTTTATTATTATTTAGCTGTCTCTTGCTTTTATTAGTCGGAGCTCTTAGCTTTATTTAGTTGGAATCCGAGCTTGCCTCGGTTTTATCGGGTGCTTTTTTTCTCGCAAATGAGAAGGGCCAGACATATATGCCTGGCCTAACACAGTGATTACGCTCGGATATATACATATTTTTTAAATAGGATAAACGATCTTATGCAACTTTATTATTATTCAGACAGTGAGGGGTTTTAATCCCATACCAAACTGCTTTGAAACTCGAGTCCCGAATGTACTGACCAAACTATGTTCAAGTATTATCATAATATACAATTAGCTTCCTCGAATAATATCTTTATTTTACATAGATACATCATTAATGATCATGCTGTGTTTCTTGTATTGTCACATCACCAAATATTTGTAGTTTTGCAAGCCAATATTTTTTTTTATATAAATATTATACGCCATTTCAATTTACTTGCGGTGGAAGACGTTTGGACTTGGAAGTCACGGGAAGATTCAATAAGTGTGAAATCAAAGAATACAGGAAGAAAAAAAAAAAAAAAAAAAACGTCCTTGAATCAAATCTCAAGGACAAATTAAAAGCAAACAAACGACATGCAAGCTTCATTTATAATATAAGAACATGAATGGGTTAAAAGTTGTGATTAGCTTCTCTGGTAGAGTGGTAATCTCAAATCCAAATCTAACAGAAAGAGGCCACTCTTGGCCACAATCCTCTACGATGGAGCTTTCAGTTTTAGTATAATTTCGGGTAGGTGTAATAGTGTTCACTTTACAACACTGGTAAAGATCATACCCATATCATACCCCCCCCCCCCCAAAAAAAAAAAAAAAAAAAAAATCATATCCATATGGTATTTATTCAATGAAATTTATAATAATATATTTACTAATTTATTTATTGCTGGATTAAATATTTAAATTTTGAGGCTTAATAAATAAGGAAGGGAATTAGAGCTGGAAGGAAGGTTGGATAAACACGTGTGGGAGAAAATTTTAGAATATATAAAATTGGGAACGGCTTGGTTGGATTGGACGGGGTGGAGGATGAGAAAGGGACAAAAGTACGGATTTTTTTTGAGAGGGGAAGGGGGATGCGCACATGGGAAGGCTTCAGTGTACCAGGTCCCTAAATATACGTTCCGCAACGATCATCAAACGGTTTACTTCGAAATGGAAAGGCACCATATAAGACTAAAAACTTGCTGGCGCTTTTGCTAAGCAACTTGGTCCCCATGTGGATCCATCTTACAAACTTGTTCATCAGCTGGGGTCGATCAATCACTCTAGATAGACCCCCATTCAGCTTGTTGATTGGATCATTGCAGCCGTTGATCAAAGCTATAAAAACACAATTTAGGCAACGAGAAGATGTAATTGTGTGAAAAAGTACGGAATAAACTACAAGGAAAGAATGGTTGAGAATAGATGTAATAAGAGGATTAAAGTGTTTCCTTAAGAATGGCGTGATTTTTCCCAAGAGATTCAGTTTTCTATTTCTAAGATATAATGTTTGATACATCTATGATCTCCGTGTATTATAATTCTTGAGGACCGTGCTGGAAAATTTTATTATTATTATTATTAGTATGGTATGCTTATTTGCTTCTATCTAAGATTTTTTTTTTAAAAAAAAATTACCATATATCAAACCAACTAATTTCAAGTTTCTCGAAAAATATATATATAATTTTTAGTTGAACCATATCCATGGCTACACCGGTGAACCGGTCCAACCAGGAAGCAACATGCATAAAAGTACATGTATTACATTTTTTTTAGCTATTTTGTGTGTCCATCTATATGTTGGTGTTGCTTTGCAGTTTGACCGATCCATCAGCCCGGCAATGGACTTGGTCCGATGGATAACTACTACAAAACAAAGGCCTTTATTTTTCTTTACTTTTAATCCAGAGACATCCTGTACTGATATCGACAATTTGAGATGAAGAAGTTGACTTCCATATATACTATGATTAACAGCCCAGGAGTAAAATCAGCATGAGCCAAAAACAAGCTAAATTGCAGGGTCTTCGCCTAGGTTTTATATTGGTTTTCGGATGAGATATTCTAGCAATCATTCTTTCATTCATGTTTGACAAACAAATGATCAGCACCCCCTCCCCCCCCCCCCCCCCCCCCACAACCCATGCTGCATTGCACGCTGCTTGGCTTCTTCTGAACATTTTGACACTTCCAAGAGTCATCTGCACGCCTCTTGTCTCATAAACTAGTGTTAATTGAGCCAGTTTGCACGATTCAGATACAAGAGAGTTGGTGGTGGACGGTTGGTTTTCCGCACCCCCAACAAATAAATCAAGCATGGCCGCGAGGCAAGATTTTGGTGTCACCTATCAACTTGAAATGCACTCGTGACACCCAGTTGCAGGTTAAAAAGTGCTCTCTATTTTACTCGTGGATATAGTTTTGAGTTTTCATGCTAGTGGTGGAGAGGTTCGTAGAAACATCATTTAAATCCCGGTATAGCTATTCCCACTAAGTTCCAATCCTGCTAGGCTATGTTGTGGAAAAAATAATCCCTAAATATCCATGATCAATCAAAATAAGAATCATATATCATATATGAAAAAAACACTTACCTGGATTCATCATAATCCTTGATCCTTATGCTCACACAAATACCGTAGGCAAAGTCTTTCTCTCCGGTCTTCTTCAGAAATACGGCTCTCGATGGAGAAAACCCTCTCATAATGAAAAAACCCTCTCATAATAAAAAAATTCAATGAACTGACACAAACAAACCACTTTGGTGATAAATATTTATGCCAACCTACAAATTATTCATACAGGAAAGATAAATACCTAAACAATACAAAATAACATACTTCAATGACATGTATGCCACCAAAAGATCAGTCTAAAATGGGATACTTTACAATATGCACCCCACTGATCATATTATTATATAATAATGCATTCCAACTGACGTATCTATCAATACACTTACTACATAACTATAAAATACCTTTGGACAAGAATTATAGTATATAATAAGTGTCACAATCAATTACAATCAATTTTGGATCAATTGTTATAGAGACATTAATATGCAATTCCAAATAAAAATAAGTTATTAGTCCTCGTTAACTCAACTATTCAAAATTCATAGAGTGCTCCAAATCCTTTGAGGCTACGAAAAAACATACTCGAACTATATGATAGTCAGTAGAATTACATATAAATAATTTTAAATTTTTTAAATAATTTATCAAACATGAAGAACTCTATCAAAATATTTTTTAAATTATTACGAATCCAACGGTCCAAAAAATTGCTTAAATCGAATATAAAATGAGTAAGTTACAGTAGTTTTTATCAAGAGCAATAGTAGAGGACCAAACCGTAAATTTTAGAAAATTTATTTATTTGGACTCATATTTAATTTATAGGGCTTAAGCTTAAAAATCTTCTTAATCCCAAAGCTAAAATGGATACAATGAAATTTGATCCAGCCAATTCATCGATTTGGGCTCAACACAATTAATGGTTTGGTTTTTAAATGGGCCAACAATTGATAATCCAAATCCAAAGTCCACTCATAACTTATCTCTTACAACCCCTTCTATTCGATGATGGATCAACCATCATCAAGCGGGGAAAATGAGATAAATATCGACTTCCATGACTTCTGGAAACATTAACAAACAAGAAGATATGCCAGAGATATAGGATGTTTTACCTAATGTCATTCTCAACATATTAAAGATCCTGTGAGCATGGCTATGATACCAGGGATGACAAAGGACCAAACATGGCAAATTAATGCCCTTATAAATTGATTATAGCCCTCATATATATTAGGAATGCATGTGAGCATAAGGGAAATCATTAGTTAAAAATAAATATGGAACCCTCAAAAAGAAAGAGTCCATCTAGTGGTTTAGGCACAAATGGTGCTTTGATCATTCAAATCATCGGGTCTAGCCTCATGCAATGCAAGATCAATATCAGCGATTCCAAAAGCAAACTCTAGGTCTTGCCTCCATTTCTTAAAGTTCGATCAAGTAAGCACCTCAACAACAGCATTGTTGTTGTTCACACCAAAAGTAACTGTACAATCAAAATAAGGAATGCAAACATCAATTAACGGATATACTACAAACATATCATATCACGATAATAAATAAGAGCACAAACACAATATCATATATTCCCCTTTGGACAGAACATACTATATGTATTATAGCTCTTCACATGAAGCCACAAGCTAATCAGATATTCTGGCATTCCTGAACCTATCCTCTTTGAGCAGACAGGCCCAAGGAAGCTAGAGTACCTTAGCAACATAATGCTCAATGCCATATTTTCTAGTTAAACACATAACAACCCTCTTTGGACAGGGATTATATATCATAACCAGAAAATATCCCTCACATGATGAACAATTTGATGGACTGACACAAACAAACCACTTTGGTGATAAATATTTGTGCCAACCCATAAAATTATGTATACAGGGAATAAATATCCAAGCTAAAACAAATGATATATCAAAATATATGTATGTCCAATACGATCAGTTGCAATAGGATACTGATCAACATATATCCCCCGATCAATTTCACAAATTTTATTACATTTCAAAATATACATCATCAATAAAAACAACCATAAGAATTCGCCCATGCCCCTCCATTATTTTATTTTGGACCAAAATATAAATATAAATTTTTCAAGGTCTTGATTGTAAAAGGACTAATTTATAATTCCAGAAAACTCAAGGATCTAAATGCAAAATGGTCTTTTGGACCAAAAAGTAATTATAAATGTTGGATGGACTTAACTGCAAAAGGGCTTATATTTAATTCCAGAAATCCCAGGGGCCTTAGTGCAAAATGCCCTTCTTTTTTTAAAGGGTTATTGGTTAATGGGTTATTGGATTTTGGGTTTGAACCCAAAACCCAAAACCCGTAAGCCAATCTTCTTCCCCGCTGAGGTCCCCCTTCCCACGAAACCCAATCTCCACCGCCCTTGGTTCCAAGAGCGCTAGCAGCCCCGCTACCGATGAAACCACTGCCGGGACGGGCCAAGAAGGCCCAGTCGCCGGCCCCGGTGAGCACGCCGGAGGTCAAAACGCCTCCGACGGTCGGTGGGACAAGGTAAGTTCTTCCCGGTTCTTTTTTTTTTTTTTTTGTACGATCGGCCACCGGTGAGGCCGCCGCCGGGAAGGAAGAGGAGGGGGGGTTCCGGTCATGGGACCGACCGGGAACCACAGCCACCGGCGACGGCCCAACCGCGACCTCCACGGTCGCCACCCTCAAGCGAACTTCAAACCAATTTTTTTTGTTTTAAGGGTTGTCAAAAAAATAGAGACCGGCAAACTGCCGATTCTCCTATCACCACGGTCATGGCAGCATCATCTCGATGTCGCCGATCGCCCCACAGTACGGACACGCCGTGCTAAGATCCGTGACGATCGGTGGGGAAGGTTTTATCAGATCTAAAATATTGAAACATGATTCTAATCCCAGGCTCCGATACCAAATGTTGGAAAAACAATCCCTAAATATCTAGGATCAATCAAAATAAGAATAATATATTAGATCTAAAAATAAACACTTACCTGGATTCGCCATAATCCTTGATCTCTATGCTCACACGAATACTGTAGGCAAAGTCATTCTCTCCGGTCTTCCTCAGAAAGGAGGCTCTCGATAGGAAAAATTACCGTATCATAAAATCACCGAATACGTGATATATAAATAGAGGAAGCGGAGAGGGGACCTAGCCAATAAAATGAAAATATCCTAATTGACCCTTCCATCACGAGTCAGGTCGGGCTAAGGCCTATGCTATGCTGCCTCAACCATACCAAATTACATGAAGTGTTCCTAGTCCGATCAATGATCATATAATAATGGGCTCAATCTACATCTATCAAGGTGGACCATAAAATTAACCCAATTTTAATAAAATAAAATATTATTTAATATTAATCCTAATTAAAAAAATTTTATATATGTTCGGGGCGGCAGGGCCTCAAGTCATTTTTAAAGCAGTAGAGATCTGGCAGTTGTGGCTCACTGTATTAGGAATGGTGGGCTTGACTTGGCCTCAATTTGATTGTTAGCCACCATGTAAGCACATCATTGCAAGTCACTTTCTGGAGGTGTGGCCTTTTTCTAATGATTTTATAATTGTCCCCTTGATTTCAGGCTGAGATTGGGTGATCTATTCTTAATTTATCATTATCCTTTTCTGTCGAAATTTTGTTTTGTCATGTTTCTTCTTTTCGTGAACTGTAGGAAATTAATGGATGATCATCTAACAATAGCTACAGGGGACCATTTCTTGAATTGCTAGAACTATTCAGTGACGAGTACCGTGGTGTGACCACCGGCTGATGACCAAAAAATATACTCTAGGCAATACCAAGGGTTTTATGGTGGATTCGGGTTGTATCTTTCCCACAAATGAATAATTGACCCTTTTTTTTTTATTTTAGCAACAGCAACCATCCAGATGGTACAACAAATTATTTTTAAGAATTGTGCATGCAAGAAAGAAAAGAAATTATGATCTTTGAAAACAATGCATCCGCTGGGAGAGTAGTGATGCTGTCACTCAATGATTGCTATCAAAAAAAAAAAAAAAATCAATCATCCATTTATGCCAAAGATACAACCCGCTCCCTTCTATGATAAATTATGAGATAGTTGTATTTTCTCAGTTCCACCGTTTCTTGGCTTAATGGGGTTACGGTTTTTGAATCGTGCAATGGATGAACTGAATTCCTGCTCGAAGGATTTTGAGTATGTTTCGGCTTTATAAATTTCGAGAATACAAAAAAAAAATTATTTTAAAGTTAAAAAAAAAAAAAAGGCAGCCTCCCGAATGAATATATCTATTTTATTTAGGCCACATGATTAGTTAACTAAGAGTTTTGAGGCGACCCACCTGCAATCCGGACTAATCTAGTTACCGTAAAACATCAATTCAAGATATTGAATGTATCGGGAACCAGGGTAGGAGAAAAAAAAAATTCATACTCCATAATCTTCAATTATTTTATAATAAAATCTTTACATCAATTCGATCGGCGAACACAAATCAATAAATAAAATTATAAAAATACTGGACATTTTTATTTTTATTTTTATTTTTATTTTTTTTGATAAAATAAAAAAGGAAGAGGAATTAGATTCCGGGCATGGTCATCCCCGGACGGTCTCCCATCCTGATTAGAAAATGTTCGATACACGACGTATATTAATTTTTTCGCCGTCATTTCTTATCCGAAGATGAGTATGTCAATCTGACTGCTACTGATGTCAGCCGAGTGAACGATATTTATTATATATATTTTATTTTTTTTAACGTTCACCTGTCAATAAAATTTCAGGATTATTTTTTTAATTTTATTTTTGAATTATTTTTTTTATTTTTATTATTTCTTTGCCGAGCGTAACAAAAAGGATAAAGGAGCGGGAGTATATTGATCAGAAGGTTAGCTTTGGTGAGAGCGAAGAGGACGTCCTCGATGATGCGACAGGTTCATCCACCGTGATGGATCCACACAACCGACCCCTAAGAAATTTACACAAACTATTAGTTAGAGTCACGGATGCACGTGCAAAAAGTATAGAAATAAATTCTCATGAATGATGGAAGGAACTACCGATCACCATGCGTTTGAAATAAGATACTTTGGCGGCCATGCATCCCTTAAAGAATACATTTGTCAAGCAATTAACCGCCCAACCACATTCGATAAATAAAATTTAATGAAGTGAATGTGATGGTAAGAGCGAGAGACAATCAAACGGCAAAGAAAAAAATTAGAGAATTAACTTTTTAACTCTTCTTCTTTTCTTGGAACCTTTGATAAGGGCTCTTGACTTCAATTAAAAATAATATCAGCATTTTTCATACATATAGAACCAAAAAAATAATCTAACAAAAGGTATACTCTTTTTTTTTTGTTATACGAAACAAATAAACTAGGTAAAATTGACTAAATTACAAAAACCTTCCTAATAATTTATATTTATTACACATGCATTCAATAATTTGTTAAACCTACATGTACATGTAGTTAAGTTAATGGAGATGGTTAAACCGCCTACTTAGCTCATATGAAAAGTTGAAATTATTCTTGGATGGAAAGGAGGGTGCACATATTTTCTTACACCCTTATGTGCATGTTCGTCATTCAACGTTATTTTGGTGATTTTTTAATTTTTCCTGTCATGATGTTCAGGTCCCATTTAGGATTAATGGCGTGATTAATGTTCGGTTAAGTTATTGGTTGAGGTGTAGAATAAAAATAAACCTGGGGAGTTTTTCAAGCTAGATGGTGTATACGTAATTTACACCACCTAATCTCCGAAAGGGAATTTTGTAATTTCTCTGAAATCTTTTATCAGAAAACCAGCCGGTCTTCGATTAAATGACTAAAGATTTCACAAATCCATAGGTGTTATATGAAAGCTCGAGGAATGTATGGGTTATCTCGTATGTTAATCATCACTTCATTATAAATTATCTTTTTTCCCGATATCGCATTATTGTACTTTTTTTTTTTTTTTTCGAATAAAAGAGAGAGGAGGATAAATTCCGGTGCAGCTATTCCCGCAGATCCCCATCCCGTCAGGTAATATTCGATACAAAATGCTCAATTTTGTACGGTCTTTCTTCATCCGAAGATAGTACATCAATCGGACATCACTAAAACACCGACCAGTAGAACATGGACGAAGAGGAACATCATGACTTTCACTTACATCAACGATCGTAAATTTCAAAAAATTTCTGGATTTAATCGAGTCATCGCCAGGATCCTGTCTCGGATCCACGATCATTTGATAGTAAAGCAAGATCTTTACCAACCTGACTATCATCTTGACGGACGGTCGTATCATCGTACTTCAAGCAGGCTCGAAAACTGCATGCAGTGCCTAGCACCGTTGCAGCATGTATGCGTGGCCTTCAAATCAAAGTAGTCTATATATAAAACACGTTGCCCCACCGTGGCTGCGGTTCCCCATGGGATGGGTGAATGGTGCGCGAGACACGGGCACACCAAAAGCCTTCAGCCCATCCCTGTCGTCGAGCATGTCTACCCTGCAAGCATCTACATCTACTTCGGCTCCACGCAATTAATTTCTTCTTACACATGGAGCCAAGAATCGGGCATCAAACTACTGGATGCGTCTCGGAGAATCAAATGACGTAATACTTTGGAAGGTTAGCATTTAATCTTAGTGTAGGCATACGGTCCTGCATGGTGGCCTGCAACATGGCACATGAAGCTATGTGGTGTGTCAGTCTAATGCAGTTGGTTCACAGCGGGCTGGCAGTCCTCGACAATTAGTTCCATATGACATGCACCTCATCAGCTTTCCATATTCCTAGATTGTAGTTTTCTTGTCTTTTTTTCATCTAGTCGTGTAACATAAGTAAAGCATATTTTAGAAAGAAGTTATGAAATGAATTGTTTTTTAGCAAGCTGAAGCACTAGACTTGTTGTTACTAAAATTGTTTGTGAGGAGATGATGGTCGGTTTGGGAGTGGATGCAATGGTTATCTTATGCTTATTGCTTGCCTTTCCAGCCATATATATATATATATATATATATCATCCTCTTGCCTGCACTATTTCTATAGCTAGCAGAGACGCCCGATGTATAGTATACCTGGTCCGGACTTGGTTTGCTTGGCTATTCACAGGCTTCGGTAATAGTTGGTTAGCAAAATATATAACAACAACTAACTAATTGTTTGGAAAATTTCAGAAATTTGTTTAGGAATTGATTCAGAATCTCATTTGTTTTGAAGTAAATAAATAAAGTAGCCAGAATCGGTATAAACCAACATGATATTATAAGTGAACGATAAAATCACTTCATGCTTCTCATACAAAAATCGAGATGGGGCTATATATATATATATTGGCCGAATTGGATTGTTGACATTTAGTAATACGGTCATGGAATATGCAAAATATATAACTCGAAGCTTTAGAAGATGTTGCTCCTTTTTCTCCCGTTTTGATTTCAAGTTTTTCTCTTGCCAAATTGTTGAACCAGGGGAGAAAAGGAAGGAAGGAAGATTTATAATTATTTTTTCATATTCTAGCGATGGGGGTTCTCTCTTTTTTATACATGAGTTTCATCCTTTACAAGAAATGTTCGTTCATGATCGATGGATAAACTGGAAATTATTACATGGATAAAAATTGGTGCAGGCCAGGTTATCAACATGAATGATTTTCATAAACCGCCACGTGAAAATGCCTCGTAGACAATTTTATCGGGGAGGCAAAGCAGTAGTTCTACTTTTCTGGGTATGGTACTTGTTTTCATAGGTCTTCTAACTTGCTAAGATTCGTGGCTTATCGTATAACATGATCCTCATTTATTTCATAACTGCCTCGGCGAGTTGCAAAGCCTTGTAATTAATTTCCAAGTCACTTCCATGCGTACGTGCCTCTTATCATTCATTTGGTCAGAATCATGCATGGTCGCTTTAGTTGTTAAAAATCGCATCTCGACATTACAATCATAGGCATTATCAAGGATAAGATGAACGCATCCACTTTCCTTGACATATATAAAATATGCATTTTGGTGATAACATTAATCGAACCATCACCTAGAAAAAAAATAAATTATGATCACCGTTACATGCCAACCACCAAGACAATTTGCTCATCCCACCAAAGAAACACTAATTATCATGGAGCCTGAAGTTAAACTCCATCTCGAGTGCCGGAATCCACTGGCAATTATAAAGCTAGAAAGCTCCGAACTCAAGTGCGAAGTGTGCTTGTCGAGCTCGTAAAAATTAAAACTTGTCCTGTTCGTTTCTATGAGAAGGCCATGTACGTGCAATGGCTAGGCCTTGTTAAAAGTGTGGATGCCATTTATTGCTTTCTTTTGGATGGTTTCGGGGAACGACCTGACATGCTTATGATGCATATTCCAAGCCTTGTCATAAGGTCCAGAGTTCGAACCCCTTCTCTCTCTCTCTCTCTCTCTCTCTCTCTGGTCCGATCCAAAAAGAAAAAGAGAGATGGAGGGAGAGGAGGAGGAGGTCCGAAACCAAAAGTTTCTATTGCACCACTTTAGGGTACAAGAAGACTAGCCTAGCGTTCTCCGTTCCATTCTTTCTTTTTGGATGTTTGGCATGACACGCCCACAAGCATTTGTTCTTTTTAGCTACGCAAAGAACATACGTTCGAAGTCCCAAAAAGGAGGTGGGGTTTGGTCTGCCATCATTTGGTCTTGCGAAAATCTCAAGCTCCACTTGTTGAGTGGGGGCAAAGCTGCCTTGGTTCCCTTCGTGTTGTTCCACCATGCACTGTATAAAGGGGGAAGGCAGCAAGTATGATGCGCTTTAAAGCGAAGGGAGGGGGATTTCTTATGACCGGCATGGTCGGCCATCATAGCCTGGTGGTGATGATGAAAAGAATGGCTCTTGTTTATGATTTGAATATTGTTCTTTGATGATACAAAAGGGAGACATTGAATGAAAGGCATGGATTTAAAATCAAATCAGTTATAAATGTTATGCTTTCTCTTATGCCATCGATCGTCGCTCTCTCGATCGATGGAGAATAATCTTATCGTTCTAATTTATCAATTTAGCCATGATAGAAGAAGAATTGTGGCCATGTCACTGACTTTGCATTGAAGATATATCAGTTGCCCATAATCAATACCTCTGGTGTTGGTATATATATATATATATATGATGTCCAAATTAACTACGAAGACAGACTCATGCCCTTCATGCATGATGTCCAGTCTGATCTACCTAAACCTGTACACAAATTGTTTCGGATCTGGGTTCGATGTTAGTGTTGGTATGTTTGGTGCTCATATGAATCATGAGATCGATGTATGCCACAAAGTTCTTAACTAGTTTTATATATTTCATTTTGTAGAAAGTCGTACGTTAACGTTCATGCGGACTTGTGAACGAACCTGACGCATCATGACTGATCGATAGCTTCCATCCATGCATCTTGTTGGACAAGCATCTTAACTTTGTTCCTTTTCGACGAACTGAAGGTAATGGAATTCATATTAATTACACCATGCATGCTTTCTTAGTGCACGCTAATAGGGAGATAACCTGGACCGAGCATGATCACCTTTCATGTCATATATATGCCATTGCTTGCTCGAGCGTTTTCCTTTCATTCTAGCTTCGTTTGCTAGCTAGCTAGCTTGTCAACAATGCCATATCCTTCTATATAAATGTGAGAAGCTATCCGTATCCCAAAAAAAATAAGCAAGCAAGCAACTGTCAGACTCCTCAAATTCTCTGGAACTTAATTTTGGTGGACACTCCTGCAGGCTTCTCTTGCACTCGTATAATTACCAGAGAAAGAAATCAGGTGGTCAATATTTTGGCTTCCAATACCATGGATTCGATCTTCTAAGATATGTGTTCATGACTTTCCTCGGCCTCGATCGATGGCTAACTATATATTAGCCGATGCTCTAAGATGTAGAATTCTGAAACCAAAATATAGAAGTTTTCTTTGCCCTTTTTTTTTTATTTTTTTTTTAAAAAAAGAAGCATCACAAAGCCTTGGCCTTATGTCATTTCCAATAGCCATCTCCCAAAACCTCGAACCACCATCATGGCATTCAAGCACTCAAACTTCTAGTTGAATAAAAAGCCTAGTCTGGATCCATTGGCAGCTATATCCAATCGAGAAGGTTCTTTATCCGCATCTTAGAAGTTTTCTCAAAGTTCTCCATGCAAATAATTTTTCTATCATTTTAATTTTTGAAATAGCTAGTAGTGTTAGTGTTCCTCTCATTTTTCTTTCTCACCGAATGGTGCACGGCTTCACATCTTCCATCATTTTGCTGAAAAAAAAAATGACATCATTCATATTGCTATTATAATATATATATATATATTAAAAGATAAAAATAAGATTGGATTCATAAATCCATGAAATCCTATAGCTTTAAATTAGATGATTCACATATGAAGAGCTAACGGCATAGAGATGTAAAAGCTGCGAACTGCACCACTACCATGACTGAGTGCACTTCGTTCTGGATGTGTGGTTGTTTCTTGTAGTCAAACATTCCTCCTATAAACTATTTGATGCACTACCACTCATTGGAGGTGATGATCATTAGATATCATTTGTCACCCAGGCTACCAGTCCACAATTGACCTGATTCTAGAAGCCCATCATTGGTGGGTCCGCTGCTAAGAACCATCCGATGGATACGTGAACCTAACAATAAATCATAGAAATTGGATGGTTATAAGTTCTAGGTATCCCATCCATCATTTTTCTACTAGAAGCTCGCAATGGTCCTCATGTATGGGTCACCATCGAAAACATTAATCGGATCCATTGGAATTTTAGATTTAGGGTTGGCAGTTGATGATGTTGTGTCCTTTAGAAGCACCTTGCGCGCACAATGATTCAACAGGGCCGTTACTCGGAACTAAGCAAAAACTATGAAATTCTATTGAAGTTCTTAAGAGCTTGGATGATTGAAACTTTACTACCATGACCATCCATTCCTGTTCTATTTATCATGTATTGTGCCGGTGCAAGATTACCACATGGAGATTTAGGTTCCTATAGATTATTCATCAGATAACATACATATATATTAGAGCATGAAACTGATTAATGAAGTTGTGCATCGTAGGTTTTTTAATTTAAAAATAAAATAAATAAGCAATTATATATATATATATATATATGTATGCATGTATGTATGTATGATAAACAATATATTTACATATATCCATTCATGCAAGAGCAAAAATTGAGAACTAAGTATAATGATTTTTGCAAAAGAATGGATTTGTTTATGATAAAATATGCCGAGCATCTATTGAGTTAGAGTCGAAAAAAGATTTTTTTTTTTTTCAAAATAAAACCGAACAGGTCAGAATAACCTGGTTATCATATATAACACACCGGTTTGAATCGGAATCAACTCATTCTATTATATAGATCTTTGTAACCCTAAGAAAAAAAGTAATTGAATTTTTTTAGAGATGAAATATATTGAAGGCTAGAATTTATGATAAAATTTTGTATTCTGTAGTAGTTTTAAATTTTCATAATGAAGCTCATGCACCATATGTGCCTATAGATAGAGTTCAATTAATTGAATTATATAACCATAATGCATTTGTTTAAAAAAAAAAAAAAATTGTTGTTATTGTCACTACCCATCGCAACAAAAAGAAAGCATTTTATAGATCTGAAGGTTACCGAAGGAGTTTCCATTATACTAAATGTAACCAATTTAGACCTGGGCCAGCAAACCACAGGGTTTGGATAATTAAAGGTTTCTTTATCTAGAACAAATCATATTTATTGGATGAGATTTTTATTTCATCTTTCATAATTAAATTCAATATATTATATTTTTATTACTCAAGAATAATCCGTCAAAGATCTAGAATCCATGAACCATCTACTAAATCTCGGATCCTCTTGATATCCTCCCACAAAAAATGAGGAGGAGGAGAAGAAACTTGGATCCTTAAATAAGAAAAAGAATTAAAAAATCCGCAGAGGGTGGCTTCCGCAATGGATTCCACTTGGAACCCCTGGTGAGTGGTGACACTGTAGAGGCCGAGCTTTATATCCAACGTTCGGTGCTGACAAGCGATCTCCTCGTTGCACTTGCAGGAGTCTCACGCCGAAATCTCATCCGCAGAGTGGTGGCTTCCGCAATGGATTCCACTTGGAACCCCTGGTGAGTGGTCCAGAGCAAAAGACACTGTAGAGGCCGAGCTTTATATATCCACGTTCGGTGCTCGACCAAGATTACGATATCTCCTCGTTGCACTGCCCGAGTGCAGGAGTCTCACGCCGACGCATTCTTTTTTTTTCTTCCATTCCCGACGCCCACGCCCACGCCCGCGCACGCTCCGGGAACCCTGCCAAATTCCCACTTCGGATCCATGAATGATTTGAAACGGGAATTCTATTATCGTCCGTGGGCCTTCTCTTCTCCCAGCTACATGGAAAAAATATTTTGGCAGCACCACGAGCTACCCCAATTGATTTGGTGCTGAGTTTCTGGATTTATTTCCGGGTCATCGAAAGAAAATTGCTGATCATTTTCTCGACAATGATTAGCACACAGATCTTTTGGCTGGAGAGAACACAGAGAAGAGCTCATATATTATATATGCTACTGATTGATTTTAAATCCTTGAGCATCATAAAGTGATCAGAAGTAATGGAAGCGAACTCGATAGGATTTTGAGTCCATGAGTTGCAGGTGCATGTGGAATTTTTGATGATTCATTTTAATGGCTATCATGGACTTAATGTGCTTGCTTGTGTACCACGACCAAGGATGAGGAATTATATATATCCTTGAGCTTGATTGACTCATCTTGAGACAATCAAATTATACCCCAATATATATATATATATATATATATATATATATATATATATATATATATAGCATCCTCCCTCTATTTGAAGCAATATTGTATCCTACACCATATGGTGCACCACGCAAAACATAACAGGTGTTCACTTCTATAAATCAATTATTAAGATAAGTGCTCGATAACTGTAATCCTATATATAAAACAAATATTTGTGATTGGCTTGGTGCACCATGATGCATCTAGTGTAGGATATAAATATTTTTAAAGTATGCCGGAATCTGGTAATATTATCTGCATGCACGGTTTTGTCTGGTATATTCTTCATCACCGTCATCATCAATATATTATTATTATTATTATTATTTTGCGGGGTTGTGGTGTCGGGGTTAACCACTCAACGGTTATCCTTAGGAGGAGTAAAAAGCGGCATGATCTTGATAGCATTGATTAGCTTGGATAATTAGCATTAGAAATCATTTTGAGGGGACAAAGTACAGGTCTTCTCATCAGCAAACAAATAAATAAAAATTAAAAAAAAAAAAAAAAAAAAAAAAAAAAAAAGGGAGAAAGTGGAGGACTCACACTGAACCCCACAGGCTTCGTCATTAGAACACTAGCTACCGTCAAAGCATTAATTAGAAAGAACCGTGCTGCTACTCCTGACTTTTGAGAAAGCATGGCATTCGTATCGATAATAAAGCTGGGGGAGGTGTCTCCCACTCCAACTTCCTCGGTTCCTCCTCCCACCTTTATTTCTTTCTTTCTTTTATTTATTTTTTTCTTTTTAGAGAGAGAGAGAGAGAGAGAAGAGAGAGAAGCCAAGCATTTGCTACTGCAAGGTAGTGAGGTATTCCACCCAGGGGGTCCAGGACTAACAGGACGTCAGCATCGGCCTGCAGCTAGTCAGCACCATCAATTCATATAACATCATGAAACTTCTCTGAATCATGTACAGAACTTCTGCAAACTAATGATCTTGTTTCCCCTCATTCCATCCAGCATTCACTAGCACCCCTGTGACCCTGCCAATATGTTTCAATAATTCACCTAGTTCCGTTCAAGAAAAAAAAGATCAATTTGGTATCATAGATGTCCATCGTATCAAGAAGAAAAGTTTTAAACGCCACTCCCAATTTTTTTTCAAGATTAATGTCGATGAAAATATTTTTTTTTTTTAAAAAAAGTATCTGATGAAGCCAGTTTTTATTATTAAAATGCAAATGATACGATGATAACGATAGAAAGTACTGAATTATTTTATAGCAACTGTTATAACAAAGCTGTATACTGTATAAAAAGGTATGTCACGTACAATTAAGATTTTAAGGACTTCTCGTATCATCCTGAAGAGAGCTTTCTAATAGTTATTAGATGTGTGCTTTTTTTTTTTTTTTGGTTCGATATCTTCAAAAAAAAATAGTTTTTATCATGTAAGATAGGATTTTTTGAGAATAAGAATATCTTTTTCATCTTATAAACCAAAACATATAAAATAGATTACAAAAAAAAAAAAAAAAAAACTCTTTGAAATTTATTAGAGGTCTTTTACTCCTTCAGTTCTTTATATTTTCCTGCCAACTTAAGTGCCATGGCAGCAAAAGATACTGGCAATTAACTATTTCCAAGTAGAGAGATCGTGTCCTGATGGTCTTTGTAATCATCAATGATGCTGCAGTATAATTCCACCGTGATGCTGCAAATTGAACAAAATTTCAGAAATGAAACAAGTTTCATTAAAATACTTGAAATTAGATACATGACTAAAATCAGTCCATACTCAGTTAAGTCCAATTTTCATTAATCAAGTAAGTTTTCCAAACCTCTAATACAATTAATTTATTTAAATATTAATATAATTATAAAAACAAGTAGTGCTGTTATTTCAACTAAAATTCTATTTATTATCACTATCCTCATCTAATTCTTTAATCTTACAATACAATTTTTTTGACCCTATTCTTAAATCACTAATTTCTCTCTAATGTTTCGAAGTGGATTACCAACCAATGCCAATGGCTTATTTTTAGATTGATAATTTAGAGATAAATACTGATCCATGAAATGATGCTCTTCACGACTATAATTCAATTTGTTTTGATTTCTTTCGAGAACTCAAAATCTTAATTGATGCTATGCGATCACAATGGCATCACTTGTTAGAACAATGTAGCCATGATAAGTTACTCTAAGAACTTGCACTATTTGAGACATCAGAACATTCCGTGCAAAAAACAACATTAGTTAACAAGATGAGAAATAGAAGAACATGAAGTGATATTAATGTCATATCAAGTGAACATGCTCGACTAACTGACTTTTGATTCATTAGAAACTTCTAAACCAGGACATTCTATTCTACTACAAACATCCTATTTGCTATATTCAATTAGATTCAATTGATTATCAAGATCAAAAATAACAATAAATAGTTATATAAGAAAATAATAGCATATCTTGAAGAGTTTTGTTTGGCTGTCTTTGCAAATAATTTATATTACATCCACTTAAATGTCTAAGCACAAGATGATTCAGAATAAAGAAAAGAAGACTAGAAAGCTAATTATACATCCGATACATTCAATTAGAAATCTAATAAACTTCATTAATAATAAATCTCTAATAATTTGATAAAAGAGTCTTATGAAATAATAAAAATTATAAATCTCTATCAATTTCAAACATGACTCTAATAAATTGCATGTCAAAAAAAAGGATGAAGGATGCTATTTAAGATTCCAATGAAAAATACCAGTTTGAGATTCTAATAGGCTGATTAGAGTCGAATAGAGAGGGTAAGTCGGAAATATGGGCGAAGTACATTTCAAGTGAAAGGGGATGTTGGTTTTCTTAGAAGGGAGGCCGTCATCGGAGTAGTTGAGGCAAGCTGGAGTAGGAAGGAGATCATTATTAGAAAGAAAATAATGGAGCTAGAAAGATAGAGGAGAAAGACTGGTTTTTGTAGAAGGAGAAAATCTCCGCTTCATTTTTTATCATCCTTTGTTGAAGATTATTTTGGTCATTTTAAAAATATATATTATGATATGGTATTTTGGTCCAAGTTAAAATTAACGTGCTATTTAACAATACAGGTTAAATCATGGGCTTAAAGTTAATATCAAGAGTATAAATGTAGGTTTTGAAAAACTTTAAATATACCTATAATTTTGATCTAATCTTAATAATATTTTTTGTAATTTAATTCAAACGCATGTGCGAGTATATATATATATGAAAGCTAATACTATCATAAATTAGTTGCCATTATATATTTGATGATTATACGAGATATACTTTGTGCATGATTGTGGCAAATTTCTTTTGAATTATTAGATATCTTATTTTATGATGTCTATGGATAGATTTATTCTAGATTGATCTAATAAATTTGAATTATTAAAAAAAAGAAAGATCCCCAAGAGAAGCATAAATATATACCGGATCTCACGGTGCATTAGGTAAAATATGGAAGTGCCTATTATTTTCATTCTACAATAAGAACCACCTCCAATCCTATGAACCTATTAAATCATTTAATTTTGTTTTCTAAAAAATAATCTATGTGCAAGATCAATATCAAAAAAAAATTATACAAGCTTTGAAACCGAGCAGGGTCTACATTTTATGATTTTTAATGTAGCATAGTTTTGTTCTAATAAAAAAATAGACTCAAACTTGATCCAAACTTATTTAGTCCAACCAGAAAACTTGAATTACATAAAATCCCTTCTCCTTCTTTCCTATTAACTTTTCAAAATCAACACGTCACCTAAACTAATTCCACCTTTTTTTATCCTCTTAGTTTCTCGCATTTAATTATATCCAAGTACCCGGCATTGTATTTCGATAAGTTCTTGTTCACAATATTTTCAATTATATCAATTATTTATCCTATAAAATTACAGGCCGTAGATTTGTTTGTTCCTATTTTATTGGCCACGATCATTAGTGCGAGCGACAGATCATGATCTTCTTTTTTATCTCTCTATTTTACCGGTCGGCATCTCAGTAATATCATATTAACGTACTTACTTTTATACGGAGAAAGCTTGTACAAATCTGAGCAGTCTGTATCGATCATGAATACATGAAATAGTTATACCGAAATTTATTCCCTATCCCTTTTATTTATTTATATATATATATATATATATATATATATATATATATAATTGATGCCATCGGGTCACATCTAATCATAACTCTGGCACTGACTCTTTCTTAGCTCTTCTTAGAGGCCGGAGGGCGCAACCATGAAAGAAAGACAAATGGGGTTTTAATGGTAGGAACAAGTTTTCAGGCAAGTGGGTGCTATCTTCCATCCCAATATAATCCAATCCAATTAATTAATTTGCTATGTCTTTGTATGCGTCCTGCATTAAAAAGTACCTTCCACGATGCCTGTTCCTTTCCCTCGTACTCGCCATTTGGATGCAATTAAACCAATCGACGTCAACCCCTTTCACAGGGCTTTAGCTGGAATATTACGAGTGCCACGTAGCATTCAAGAGCCTGGCCTTACTCGATGATGGCCTGGCCTTACTCGATGATGGCCTTTCATATGGAAGAATTAACATTGACGAGTAATTCTCTGTCTCTGGCTAGTGGGCTCCTGCATGTGCCGAAGCAAAGTCCAGCCTGCAAATCGACTAATTCTTGCAAGAGCTACATTCCCTTGAAAACTACATTCCAAAGGCCTACTAAAATATCCGAATGAATTGAAAGATGAATGAGCTCTCTGATCTCCTGTACTTTATGAACCCCTTTCTTCTCCGCTGCCAAATTGAAAGCTCCCTTCTAATTTCTCCCCATCCATAGAATATCAAACGGATATGGTTACCGGGCCTTCGGGATTATGTTAGAGCATGGGCTGGCCTGGACTTAGAGATGGCCCTGGTCATTGAACCAGGGTGCTTGATCGTATGTAATATTTTTATTATTGGTCATTGGTCGTAGCTCCAGTTCTCATTGCTGCATGGATCCAGTTGTTACGGAGGAGCCGGAGCTGCAAAGCATGGTAGATGCATGCATAGGTGAAGACCACCATGCGGATCATGTGTGCATCCATGCATGTATATGGTACCAAGATGGTCCAACTTTGAATTGGATCTGGATGTATGCTTCGCATCAACACGGAACCTGCTGTTTAATCCCATGGGACCAAACTGGATTGCGTCTTTAAGGATGGATCCAGGATGATAAAGTCCAGCACCGGTCCCAGCGAAGTAGGAGATACCGCCTACCATGTTTGACAATATTATCTTCATTTGATATCTAACCGTCACATTTCAACTACGTCCAGCTTATACTCTATTTTGCTGCAGTTATAGTGATATTTATCCCTACCATGTCACTCGGCTACTGATACCGGGCTTAGCCGAAATATTGGTTTAACTTTATCCCAAGAAGTTTAATTTTGACTCGAGAATTTTTTTTTTTTTTTTTTTTTATTTTTCAAAAAAAGCTAGCCCGACATGGAATGATAGCGATAAGTAACTGATTCAATTATTTGCAACTAAACAACCCCACCACAACCATTAATAAATTAGCCATAAAAAAATAAGTCAATTACATAACGAAAATAGTTTAAGTGGATTAAGATGTTTCCTGGAGTCTAAAAGCTAAAGACATGTTTCACCGTTTCATCCCGAAGAAATATAGATAGCGTTTGGTGATCCAAACGAGACCATTATATTTTTATAAATTACTGGTGATCCGAATCCCATCGTGATCTGATCTCTAATAATTTAAGATCAATGTATTTGGTGATTCATGGTTTAGCAATTAAAGATTTCTACGTATCCACGGATAACCTATTTGGTATTCTACAAAAATCCAAGATCATAAACTGTATAATACCAAAACTATCCCTGATATATTACAAAAAAATATATTATTAATTATATAACATATATCATATTAATATATTTATTAATACATTAATAATTATATATTTTGTGAAATATATTTGTTAGTTCTATAAATATTAAAACTATAAAAATATTAATTGTTATTATATAATTAATATTTTTTATTTATACTTAAAATATATTGTTGATTAATAAAAATTTATTTTGATTAAAATAAGATAAATAAAAATAATATATTAAATACTTTTATTACATAAATAAAAGTATATAATATTTTTTTTCTACTCTAATTTAAAATTATCGATGAATTTTAATACGATGATATGATTAAGAATATAATATAACATAAATTATAAATGAAATATATAATATCAAGGGTTTTGCACTTTTGCTACGATTCTCTTATAATTTTTATTTAAAAATAATTAGATATTATAATATTTTTTTAATTTTTTTTTTGTCATTTTTTCTATTCCGCTCATGTTTCCTCTGTAGTACCCCCTGCAACACTTGCCCCCAACCACCACCCCCACCCATAGCTTCCCTGCGCCACCTCGACCCCCCCTCCCCCCACGTCTCCTCCGCACCCCCCTCCTCCTTGCAGCTTGTTGTCATACCTTGTTCATGTAAGGAAACCTAGCTATTCCATGCATGTATTTTAAATTTTTTTTTGAAGATAATAGATAGAAAAAATGATTAAATTAATTAAATTAATCTACATATGCATTAGATCATATTTATAAATAAATAATATATAGAATCATGTCATGACTATGATGCATATAATTAAAAGCTGAAATGTAAAAGAGAATGCAAAGCATAGATCATATTTGATGATCATATCTATGCATCGATGCTATGCCATGGGTCACATTTATGATGTAAAAGAGTTAGAAACTCTATACCTTTACGAGGAACAACAATACCATGGCTGGAAGATTGGGGAATAAAAACTCTGCAAGTCATTCAAGATGTCTAGCCTCTATAGGTGATCCATACAAGAGCTCTGTCATGATCGGTTCCCTCGGAATGCTAGCTCTTCTATGAAACCTCGATGATTGATCACCTTCTTCAAATGCCGAAATGCTCCGAGAATCAAAGAAAAACCTTGGAGAAAAGAGGAAGAAGATATGCTAGAAAATCCTTTCCCCGATTTACTTTTTCTATATCTAGTAAAAATTAGGTAGCTCATACCCGATCCCGTTCCTCTCTTTTCCACTTTAATTTTCTTAGTTAGAAAACTTTTCAACTTTTTTTCTTAGCCTTCCTTAGCCTTCCCACCCACCCCAGCAACTCACACTAACCCTTTATAGAGGCAACTAAGAGAGGTTACGGAGTCTGAGGGGAGAGAGAGGTTAGGGAGATAAATCAACTTATTTAAATTCAAATTCAAAATCTGAATTCAATTTTAAATATGAATTTAAATTCAAACTTAAACACAGTTTAAATTCTAAATTCAAAATTTTAAAATTCAAATCAAGTGGCTTGGGTATATGGTCAGGTCCAATGCAAATGGACCTAAACTTGAGCCTAAATTAATCATATTGGGTTGACTCAAAACTTATTGTTCAATAGCTAATTAGCAATCTATTACCAATTAATCAGTCTAAAATCATGTTACAATATTTATAATACTAATAGTCAATGCTTACAAAAATCTCAAGTATCGACTTACCGAAATGTCGACTCATAGAAGTGTTAACTCAGAAAACAATCATCATCATATTGATAATTGATCCTAGGAATGATTTAAATCGTTGATCAGTTATCAGGTCAGAAAAACTCCTATTATATACAATCCTATAGGTTCGAATACTAAGTCGGTAATACAGAAATAATTATTATGCCAATTGATGTGACCATCTAGCAATGGTTCCCGAAGTCCAGATAGGTCGAATAGTTGCAGAGCAATATTCAGAACTTCTTGTATATAATCTATATAATTCATTCATTTGACCCTTAATGCTTAGATGAACTTCAAGGTATAACTACTAACCGTTAAATAGTTCATCCATAAATATGTCTAAATTTTACAGTCCTGCAACTTTTCACGAGAACCATCTTAGACAAGATTTTGCTAAATAAAATACAATGAGACATTCACTTCAATACTTAAAGAGTCAATCCCATATTGACTCACACACTCACTTCACATCTACTTAACTGTATCCAGAACCTTTCATCACTGGATTAAAAATCCAGGTAATCTAACACCAAATATAGTGAGTTACTTATAAAGCATCTTGGTGATCTTTGGTCAAAGGAGATTTATATCCATATTCCTTCGTGAGCATCACTTGGCAAAAGAATGCTCCGCAAGTGGGTCACGTTCAATGAAATATCCTAAACTTCACCTGCATATTATATCAGTATATCCACTCCTTGTTAAGGGACAACCAATACATATGGCATATAACAATATATACTCGATACATTATCGTCCTACAACAATGTATCATTTGATCACGATAGGTTTAAAATCATCCGATAAATTCTCTTTTATTGTATAAAATATAGTTTTAAGAATTCTATCATAAAAGATTTTATCACAAGAAGATAACAATATGATGACTGCCAATAACTTTTATTGATAATATTCATATATACTTAAAAACATAACCGTTTACAGTTAAACGATCAATATTGTGATACAATTCCCTAGTCCCCACCTACATCTCCTCTACGCCACTTGCACTTCCCCTCCAAGCGACAAACCCCTCTCCTACTCCCTCCCCTTCGGGCGCTACCCGCAATGAAATTTATACCGCACCAATTGATTTTTCATTTAAATCTAAATCCATTTTTAATCTAATGATAAAGAAAAAATAGTAAAAAGATTAAAATATTTTTAAATATTATAATAAACTCATAATATCATTATATAAAATATTAGATATTTAATATTAATATAATATATTAATTATATTGATATATTATTTTTTTAGATTAAAAATGTTTTTGCTCCAAGATTACTGCGATCTTAAATTCTCAATTTCAAGGATAGTATCTCAATACAAGATTGGTAGTGATTTGAAATCACTTATGATGTGGCAGGGTCGCTGACATGGAGCAGCCCTTACCCGCCACGTGGAGTCTCTCTCCGAGGTCAAGCCCTCGGGACGGAGCCACACCTATCCTCCGCCATGATCGAGCCCCTCGAGATCGAGCCATGTGGTCGGAGTCATAGGTCTCAGCCCTCACCTGCCACGTGGAGTCTCTCTAGGTCGAGCCTCTGGGATGGAGCCGCCACCTGTCCTCCGCCAGATCGAGCCGCTCAAGATCGAGACCTGTGGTCGGAGTCGAGCTCAGCCACCACCCTGCCATGTGGAGTCCTCTTCGAGGTCGAGCCCTCTCGGACAGAGCCGCCACCTATCCTCCGCCAGATCGAGCCCCTCGAGATCGAGCCATGTGGTCGGAGTCGAGCTCAGCCCTCACCCGCCACGTGGAGTCTCTCTCTCGAGGTCGAGCCCTCTGGGACGGAGCCGCCACCTGTCCTCCGCCAGATCGAGCCCCTCGAGATCGAGCCCTGTGGTCGGAGTCGAGCTCAGCCCTCACCCGCCACGTGGAGTCTCTCTCCGAGGTCGAGCCCTCTGGGATGGAGCCGCCACCTGTCCTTCGCCAGATCGAGCCCTGTGGTCGGAGTCGAGCTCAACCCTCACCCCCCCACGTGGAGTCCTCTTCCGAGGTCGAGCCCTCTGGGACAGAGCCGCCACCTGTCCTCCACCAGATCAGGCCCTGCCTCCCCTGCTCGGCCTCTAGCCCAAATAAGCAGGAGGACGATACCATCATCCCATGGACTACGGGGCAGCGCTCGCCGTATTGCAATAACTGCATGTCCGCCCGTACAACCAGGAGGATGGGCCAGTCAGAGAGCATGAACCCCGGGGATGGCGACCCCCGGATCGAGGCCTCTGCCAAGCTTCCCGAATGGAGCGACCGGAGAGGATGTCAGAGCGAATAGAAGTTTTCCCCACCGCATGTCAGGAAAAACGTCCCGTCTACGGCACGGTATCCTGCCGCACAGGCCTGCCAGCCCAACGAGGATCCCAAGGCAAGCGTCCAACGGTTATCTTCTGACTACAAAGAACGATCGACACCCCCGAAAGGGAGAAGGTAACAACTACAACGACAACAACACAAAAAAAAGAACGCATCACCGGTGCAAGCTCACCAGGAGGCAGAGCACCACCACCATCACCACTGAAGAAACAAAGCAGGGGAACAAGGGGAAGCGGCCAAGCAGAGAACCCCTCTATCTCTGCCTTCGTTCTCCCCCTGTTATGTTTTCGTTTTCATTCTCATACTGTAACACCCAGAAAAAAAAAAAACGCGTGCGCGAGGAGCGCGGGGCGCGGGCGGGCGACGCGCGAACGCGCGGGCACGCAGTGCGCGGCCCGGCCCATCGCGGCGGGCGCGCGTTTCGCGGCCCAGGCCCATGCGCGCGACGTGCGCGGGCGCGTGGGCTCGGCCCAGCCCGTGCCGGCTGTCGCGTGGGCGTTTCCCACGCGTTTCCCAGGTGTTTCCCCAACCGTTTCTCGCGGTGTATGGCGGTCCATGGGGTTTCTGAGTGATCTGGACCGTCTGATCGTCCGATGGAAAGTTGTAAGATGCTGAGTTGGTCCGAAGAGTTTAGGCTTGATTAGGTGCTTGGATTCGGATTTGGACGTGGTTTGAGATGTCGATCTCAGATCTGACGGCTGGGAAGATATTTTAATGGTTTTGAACTTCCTAGGTTGCGTTTTGAAGTGATTTTAGATGGGTTTTCCTCTCCTCTTTTTAGACAGGACGTCGATGGAAAGCAGGGAAGAGCCTGCTGAGAGCCATAAATGAGAGGAGAAGAGAGAGAAAGAGAAGGGAAAAGAGAAGAGAAGAAGGAAGAAAGAGAAGAGGAGAAGAGAGAGAAAGGGAGAGGGAAGGGATTTTGGTTTGGAAGATGAGGGAAGAGAAAATCGGGGGGGAACTGATTGATGAATTTATTTATTATTGTAGGAGAATCAATCTTTTGAGCAGGGAGGATTTGGACGAATTTCGGGTATAGATTGATACCGGATATTTTGGATTAGCGGTTGAAGGTAAGGATTCTGGACGTGATCACCAGTTTATATATTATTTTATATGCATGGTTTTGATCCGAATGCATGATCATTGAATGCATGAATTATTGTTATACGGTGTAGTTGAGTTTTATGAAGAACAATATGATTATGATTGTTATTATTTATATTCCGGATATCGTGTTTATCGATAAAAGTTCTATTTTGATGATTTGGACCGTGATGTCGGTCAGTGGAAGAGTTGAGATTTCATGTTTGATATAGTGGTTTATTATTATTATTGTTGATATCTCATACGTGATGTTATAAAGAAGATTGATATCCGGATGGGTTGGACCATGATACCGGATTGCTAAATAGGTTGAACATGAAACTGAATATCGAGTGGGTTGGACCACGATATCAGTTATTAAAATGGGTTGGACCACGATATCGGTTATCGAGTGGGTTGGACCACGATACCGGTTATCGAGAGATCACAAAAAATATGTTTTGACAAGTGTTAATGAAGTAAATACGGTATTTGGTCTAGCCATGCTACGGTTGCACCGTGGTTATACAGCCTGAGCCACGGGCTTTGTACGTGGGAGCCGGCCACGGGCGGATAGTACGTGGACAGCCGAGCCACGGGCTTAGTACGTGAGCAGGACCGACCATAGTATGCATGGTCGCTTTGAGGTTGCCAGTCATGGGCTGGTACATGACCGTGGTTAGACCAGAACCCTAAAGATAAAGGTGCAATAATGAGAATATTAAAGGAAAAATGCAAAGTTATCAAAGTTTTATAATACATGAGGCTTAGATCATTTAATTATATACTGGTATTTTGCTATTTTAGAAATGTATATTACTGGTGTGATCATATGAAAACCTTACTGGGCTGTAGAGCTCACAACCTACTTTCTTCTTTTACAGAGTCGTGCAGATACTTGGCTTGGTGATGAGGAGATTTTCTTGAAGTAAGTGACTCTTGTGTACCCAGGCCTTGCATGATCTCTAGGATAAATCTAGGGTTTGTGCGGCCGGTCGCGTGCCGATTCCGGTGCTGGATTCGGGGCGTGACACATACCATTCATTCCTCCTCGCATGGAGTCCATCAAAAAGATGCTCGACCATGAGGATCTGTTCTCCTGGATCGTCACTGACTTGACGTCGGAGTGTCCCCGCCAGAATTCCGACCCGGATCACTAATCCCTGTTTTGCAGATCCAAGACCAGAGGACCGCCAGGCAGCGAAGGGAGCGCACTCCGACGCCGGCAGCAGTTACAGACCACGACGCGGCAACTTCTATTATTATTATTATTATTATTATTATTATTATTATTATCTTGTATGAATCATCTTACATCTTACATATACATATACATATACATAAAAATATTTTTATATTAAAAAAAAAAAAAAAAAAAAAAAAAAACGACAACGACACCATAGTAATCCACCGGCAGCTCTTGAACTTTCTTGGTAACACGCATGACATGGCATTGCAATAGGCTTGTAGATTGAGACGTTTCCAGATAACGATAACAAGTTAAAACCAATAAAACAAGTGGACGTTTCTCAGAGGCGATGAATCTGGAGAAGGTCTGAATTCCGTGACACCACACTCTCGTAGTCCATATAAGATCAGATGTTTGGGTGAGTTACGGGTCAACCGTAAGCAATAGACACGTCGGGCCATATCAAGGGCACCACGCACCGGCCCAGGGTTCGACTCCTGGAGGATTTCCGTGGCTTACACGGCCCACGGATGGCCCAGTTTGACCGACCCGGTCAGCAAACAACCATGCTTTGCCATCACACCACCGTCCATCGACGGCGGATCTTCCGTTCTCAAGGCGCGTCACGGCGTCCTCAACTCGTAAACGTGGTCTGAGGTCACAGCACACGCGATTTTGACGTCGGCCATACAACATACTGCAACAAACCTTAAATCATACCTTTTTATCGCTTAACAAGGATTAGTTCCAAAAATCTTCCGTCACGGAACACTATATATATACTAAACAGAAAAAAAATAAGCGCGAATTCGAGAATTTAACGGAGCGTCGGGATGAGTTTTCTTTTTAATTTAATCTCATATAAAAAAAAAGTAACAAGCTTCTGCCCCTCTCCGATCCTGGAAATTTCCCCGTCACACTATTTGTCACGGAGGGGAGATTACCAAAGAAAAAAAAAAAAAAATTCTTTTTTCAAGCAGAAATTTTCCCCACACAACTCCTCATATTTTAACGATCTTGGCGGCCCGGACGAGGGGTTCTCGCGGGCGATGGCCTCCCGGCCGGCGGCCTTGTAGTCGAAGCTGCAGTCGTGGCGGTCCGAGTACCGGTGCTCCGCGCAGAACAGCTCCCCGCACCGGCACCGGAAACCGTCAGCCCCACCCTCTTCCGGCAGCCAGCGCACCGGTTCACGCGCCTCGCCGGCATCAAACCTGTGGTAGCGGCATCGGCCTTGGCCGCCGGCCCCTTCGGCCCTCCCCTCCCTCCTTCCGCCGCCGGATTCGGCGACCAGGAATGGGCGGATCTGGGCTTCTCATGGCCGGAACAAGACGGCGGCGACGACGGGGAGGCGAATCCGGCGCCGGCAGCCTGGAAGCAGGTCTGGCACATGTTATTGGTAGCCGGATTGCCGTAGAAGCCGCAGTTGTTGACGCAGAGGGTGCGGGTCTCTGGGACCTGGAGCTCCTTCTCTCTCTGGCCATCCCTTCTTCTATCGCTCCCTGGGGTTAGGGTTACGGTTTGGAAGGAGAATTGGGGGAAGAGGGGTTCGGGCGTGAAGGGTTCGGGCGTGGAGATGAGCGGAGGGGCTGGAGAGTGATTTTTTAAAGCGGGAGAGGGTCGGTCGTGACGTTAGGAAATGGAGCCGCGTTGGAACGCGTATCAGACTGCTCGAGCTATAATACCGAGATTAGCCCTAGATGAGGCACTTATTTTACGAAATAGCCCTTCACTTTAGACGGATATGGCGACAGAATGTCGGTATTGCGGTGGCTAAATTGATCCTGATATTTATTTTTATTTTTTATACATATTATATGGAAGCAGAATAAGACCGGGTGGGCCGCCGACTAAAGTGGGCCAGATAGTGACCGCCGACTGAGGTGGGCCACGTTCATTCCGCAGTCCGCACGCAGAATTTATGCATTACAAACAAGTGGTGTTTTGGAAGGAAAAATGGGAAATAGTGAAAGGCGTCTCTAATAACAGTTCCTTCGTGATAAACATATAAAAGCAGTATATCTTTCACAGTTTTTATGTGCCAAATTTTTTTTTAAAAAAAAAACTCCCAAGTATAATAGGTTGAGATGATTAGTTGTATTTTTTGATTTAATTAATTTAGTGATCATGGATCTTTTTTTACTCCATTATCTAGCACGCTGCAATAGGCCAACTCAAAAAGTATAATGAAAAAGCTCTCATCTCTGCCGTTGTTGTTGGAGGGTTCGCGTTGTATCTCTTGCACTGGATTCACCTTCTTCATCAACCGTTAGGTTGGTTCTACAGTGGCTACCACAAGATATGTGCAGCTTAGAAAAAATGGAATGCTTTGATAGTTGTGCAAGATATGATCAATGGTTGACATTGTCATATAACAGCAATGTGAAAGATACAGTCCGAATCCGTTGCTGGATGCTAGGTTATCCTACCCTGGAATTCTGCTTGTCATGACAGCCCATGACAATAGCTAAAGAGGAATCACTTATCCAACTTCAAGTGGAATAATATATTTTTGGCTCTGTAGGTAAGGACATAGCTACCAGGAGAGGAATCATATAATTGAGAGCACCGGTATACTTTCCTCGTAGCTATCCCAAAAGGATGTAAATGGAATTCTTTTGCTTTATTTCGATCTTTTCATAAAAAGAGAGATGAAAGTATGGATGTACATGGGACCAAAATGCTAATTTTGCTTTTAGCATCACTTTGGATTTACACGTTTATAGATAATTAGGACCCTAAGGATTTCATTTAATTCAAAAAAGATGTGACTTGGGATTCCATATATATCACTTTTTTTTAAAAAAAAAAAAATTTGATGACCGTGATACTGTTTTTAATTTTAAATTTCTCATGCGATGATCAGAAATAGCAACGGATCGGATTTGGGACGGTCTTCCAAAATTCATACCCGTTCCGCTAAAAAATTATCTGTTCCGTATCCGTCCCATATCCATCTCGGATCGGGTCGGGTATAAAAAAGTCACGTTTGGATCGGGTTGGATCTGGTATAATCCGGTCTCATAAAAATCTAATTTATTTAAAATCTAAACGGATAGAGTATATCCATTCCATATTCAATTTATTTAAATATTTATAAATATAATTTTTTATATATATAAATGGATCGGGGCGTATTACTATCCGTATCCGATCCGAACCCGAATCGAATTTTTTTTATATAACTCATATCCATTTATAAATTAAATGGATCGAATTTTATCCGTTTCATTAAGATCGGATCAGATCGGATATCTACCGAATCGATAAAAATTATTATCTCCAGCTATGATCACCATTTTTAAACGTAACGTGGCCCACCATTTATCATGCAGCGCTTCATTTTCGAGGGAGATTCATATGATCGCAGAATAAAGATGAGCATGAACAGGACATGCTTTTGTTGATTTAGATGTTATAAATTTTGATTCCCGAAAACGATAATTATTCTGGCCATGGTTCTGTACTTGCACTTCCTCGTGTTACACAAAATCTAATAAAAAAAGTTTTCCTGTCATGCTGGTGGTTAACCACAGATTTGTTTCCTAACATTCAAGATAGTGTTTTACCAACAAAAATAAATAAATAAATAAATAAATTACAAGATGGCAAGTAAATCCACCCGGCAATATGATGGAAAGCCTGTCCAAGAAAACGCATCCGCCGAATCCAAGGGCAAATCCGTAACTTTGAAGTTGGAAGGCACGGGACTACCCCCTTCGACCCTTTGGCCGGCAGCTAAGGGCAAATCCGTAACTACGTGCTCTAATAATTTGTACTGCCGCTGGCCGCTCAGCCGCCCAATCTGACCGCCACCAGCGATTCAATTCCTATCCACCACGGCGTGTCGCTCCCACGTGTCTCCCGGGCGGCGTGTCGTCCTGCCCGTCCACCTGGCAGACAAGACTCGCGCACGCCATCCTTGGCCCCCCTCCCTTCCCGAACACCAGACACCTCTGCCAACCAATAAAAAGAAAGTCACGAGCCCTGCGAACCGGGGATACCAGAGGAACTCCAGATAGCGTCGGATTTACGATGTTGCGCGTTCTGGATGGATCGGCTGATGAGATGCCGTACGGCCGAGACCGCGACCGTAGACGCGGGCGCGGTTTGTAATTCGGGGGCGAGTCCTCGTCCGGCGGACTGTACAACAGCAGTACGCCGGAGACCCGGCCTTGTTCATGATAAGTCATGGAAATTTGGTTCCGATTCGGTATCTGGTCTCGGTTTTGTCCTCTTCAATCGGACGGTTCTAATCTAATCAACGCAGAAGTGAAGAAGTCTAATAGAAAACAATGGAAAAAAGATAATGGGTGATTGCACCACAACTCTCTTTTATGTATTAAAAAATAAAAAAAATAAATAAATAAAAGGAAGAAAAAGAAGAAGCAAGTCTCCCAGTTGTACGAAGAATCTGGACCCTTTCAATATAAAACCTATCTAGCTTAAAAATGCCTAAGAACATCGTATGCAAAGGCTGCCAGGTATGGCATTTCAAACAGCTCAACCTTACATTCCATAATTTAAAGAATAATATCACGGTCAATTCAAATAATTTTAGAATTAATTCTAGAACATGAAAATGGATGTATAAATTGATCGGATATATTAACTAGAACCTACCTTACTGTTTTGAACTGGAATAATATAATCATCCATATAATATAAAATTTTAAAATACATCCAATATAATAAAAAAAGTTGAACTATTTTGTTATCCTCTCCTCCCAACATTCCTCCTCGGTGGCGTGGGAATGCCCATGACCATGCCACCAAAAAATAAATAAATAAATAAATAAATAAATAAATAAATAAATTCAGCTCAAACGGTGGCAACGGTTGAGACACGTACTGACCAATAACTTATTATAGTCCCGCACAGGACATCGGAAGATTAACTTCCGCGTAAGAAAATGCAACTTTGTTTAAGTTATGCAGTTAACCATGAAGGTTAGCTTGAAAATGCTATATAATAATAACATAAGCTATTTTTATAGAGAGAAGACGTTACGAGCAATTACTACATACTTTTTTTTTCCCTTAAAAGATGGTAAAATGTACAACATTTTTTAAAAAAATAATAAAATGTTAAGTTAATTTGAAGGAAGAAAAAATACTAGCTAGATGGCTTCATGTATTGCTGCTTATATGAGATATATATTATGAATGTTTGTGACCGATTTTGAGTTAATTATTAGCCATTTTATTCTTTGATTCTCGCAACCATACCTACTCTAAAGTGGTTTAATAAACTTTAGTTTACTTTTTAAAAAATACACGAAACTGCTTGATATTTTCTCTGATATTGTGTCATCCGTATCTGCGTGGCACCATCGTGTTCACCGTGAAATCTATCCAAATAGAGATACATTGGAATAAAAGTTTAGGTACACGTCAATGACGCCCATTCATTATTTGAACTGATTCCACAAAGTCCACGGCAAGTTCCAATGCTTGCATAGAGCTGATTTGACCTCAAAACCCACCAGCTCGCATGCATCAACCACTCCCGTGACCGTACTTTTTTTTAATTTTATAAATTAAAAAAAAAAACATGAATTACCTTCTAAACTCAGATAATGTTCAATTCAAGATGCTCAGATTTTCAGTATCTCTTCTCATCAAATGGTTAGTACAACAATCTGACATTACTAAAACACCGACGATAGAATAAAAAAAAAAAAAAAATCATTGACAGTACTTTAAAGCCTGACTTAAGTGCAGCGAATGGTGCACAATGCCAATAGGGTTGAGGTATGCTGCTTGGTCGTGCAACTTTGTGGGTTTGATCCAAACCAACCAGTCCAATCCTGGGTTACATGTCACTGCTTATGTAATATCTAATTTTGAGAGGTGGTTGAGGCATCTCACATTTTTCCAGGTCAAAATCCGGCAAACTAAACATTAAGATGAAGAAGCGTTCCAGACTTTTCCTTCTAACCTCATTATTAGGCTGACCCAACCTGACATCATCTCGACCCAATCTGAACTTATCTTGATACTGTGTTCCAAGGGACAAATCCTGACCCAAGGGCAGGTTGGGTTGGGCTAAGATTAAAAGCTATAGAATAGAAGTTGAATTGGATTAGAGTTAGCCATCAACTCGACTGGACTCACTCCAACTTACAGCCCTGCTGCCAATTGGGACTGGTCCACTCATTGCATGCTTTGAATGGAGGTTCCATGTTCAGAATACCCAAAAAAAAAAAAAAAAGGGTGGTTCTCTCGCCCAAAATATCTAATACTAGAGTCCATAAGTTTCCAACGATCCACGGTGAAGATTAACGAGTTAACGTGCCTTTGAATGATTATGGCAAATTATTTTATACCTGAATCTTATTTTGAGAGAAGCTATATCTGAATCTTCTTATGTCTAGTAATATCATTTCCACCTTGACCATTAGTTTCTAGACATGCTACTAGAGTTCAAAACAAGCATTTATCTCAATGGATTAGGTGAGACGATCCAAAAATTTTAGAGACCATCAATGAGTACTTCCTTCCAGGTGTGGAGAATTTAAGCTCCATCCAGACAAGCGAGATGCTACTTGACTCATGTTTCACCTTTCCGATAGAGTTGCGGAACGACACAAATGGGGCTATTAGCAGAGGCTATGAACGTATAAGTTTCAAGCATGAAAGCCCTGATCATGAGCTTCTGCTATCATGACATCTCCAGCTGCTGCTCCTAATCAATTCATTCGCCTATATCATTGCCATTTTATCTGTGACACGTATGCTGCAAGATGCTTCAAGCTTAGACTTCCCACCTTGTTCATTTTCTGCTGTTATTTTTTTCCAGGATGATGACGGCAGGATTTCCGGAATATTTCGAAAAAGCAACAAAAGGATTACGCATGCCAATTTGCAAGACATTTGGAGGAACATCTCCTAAAGCATGGTTTCAAAATGAAACATCCACCGAATGGAAGATGAGTGCAACCTTTATAGCAGATCTGATCAACTAAACAAGTTATTCCGAACGGTAGAAGGGGCACAATCAATCATTTCATAGATATGTTTCTAGTTCGCATGGACTATGAGGGAACAGTTGGAATAAGGATTTTGAGTCGATATGGAGAGAGTTGGTGAGTTAGATAAATTAAGAACGAAAACTTCGAAGCCCTCTCGAGGACTAAAAGTATGATCACAGTTCAAAAATGTTGAGGGAACAAGACGGAATGGCAACCTAAACCCATCGTTGCATTGTTATTGATCTGATGTGGCTCAACATTTGACACGAAAGCTTAAAGTTTTTATCTGATCTCTTACTCTGTCAGAGAAGATTTGGTTGCCATTTTGCTGAGATTCTGGGGATCCTATGCTTTGGCTCCAGTTGAAAGAAATGTAGTCGAGATGAATTATATTTTCTATTGAAAGCAGTGCAACAAGGGGCGTGTTACAGGATTCTGAGGTCACTAGATGTCTTGAAACTTTAAAAAACAACAGAAAAGAAAGACATTTCCTACTTACCTGCTATTTCCTTAAAAAATCAATGGTAAGGGTTGGAATGTAAGAGTTGGAGAGCAGCTGCAACATATATGATCATCAACAGGAACATTCATCTCTTCTTAATTGATGAATTTTTTCAGCATGAGAATAAAATATGGCATCATAATACTGAAAGACAATTATTATGAATTAGGGCAATGCTAGCCATGATTGGAACCAATGATGAACATAACACATCAACAAGAGAAAAAGAAAACAGCACAAGAAACTGTTCATGAATGCTAGGTTGCACCTGCCACATTGCATTACTTTATTAGTATTGTGTGAATTTAATTTATGTTCTCCAATGAATCTCCTCGGATACCATGAACCAGACAGATATAAGAAACTGTAGATGTGCATATATTACTCTTTATTCTGAACCCTGATGCTCATGTACCTTCTCTTATACATAATAAACTAAGGAGCACACCATTATTTCTTCTCATTTAACAAGTCAAACTCTTAGGGACACACCACCAAAGATAACATGTTCCTCAAACAGTGCTACATGAGTCACTCAAAAAGATTAGCTTGTGCAAGATACGCATGCTACAATTAACAAACTTATGCAACCTGAAAGAATTCATCACTAAAAATATCAAACCAAAATATTTGATATTATGAAGGTGGCGACTTAGAGGGGTCCAGATACCGCAGTAGATTGTATGTCCACTGTACAATACTCCATAAATGAAAGTTTCAATCAAAAAAGTTGAGAAGAGAAAATATAAATTAGAAAACGCACCTCCAAACACTAAGATATCGCTAAAGACCATCTCAACCCATTTTTTGCACTGGCATATAGAAAAGACTATGGTGGATGGTTCAATTATAATTCAGTGCTCATTAGAGATAGATAACTCACCTGGGACAAACCCTGATGGCTGGGCAATAGGCTGGAGCGACTGCAATGAACGGACAATCTCATCCATGGTAGGCCTTTTCTCGGGCATGACTGAAGTGCAACGAAGAGCAAGATCGAGGGCTCCTAACATCTCTTGCTCGGCTGAGCCGGTGATTCTTGGGTCTAATACTTGAAAAGCTCCATTTGTCATGTTTACTTTCCTTCTTACCCACTTGACAACGTCAAGAGACTCCCTGGATTCTGGCTGTTCGGCTTGCCTTCCTGTGATGAGCTCCAGTAACACGACTCCAAAGCTATAGACATCCATTTGCTCTGTTGGTTTCTTGCTACAGACATGCTCTGTGAACCAATATCAATGAATGTACAAGATCTCAGTTCCATTTAGTATTTCTTCTTATAGTAGTAGAACAATGCAATGTCTTAACTCTTAGCACATTTAGAAAGGACTCAGTTATCACCCAAAAAACAAAAAAAACAAAGAAAAGAAAAAAATTTCAGGTATAAACATGATATTCTTGAGGGACATTTTTTAATGCGATATGACAAAACAGTACATTGCTACTTGATTACGGAAACAAATTTCAGATACAGAAAAACATTGCAACATAATTGGGATGTGCAGGCATAAGATTAAATTAAGACACCATGTTCCTTTTATCCTGTTGTCAGCATCATATTCATGTATGGACTTTGTCATTATTGCTTTAGCCAAGGCAAAGTCCTCGAAATCCTTTCCCAAAACTTAAACCTTGGTATCCACTGATCATCATATAAACCTTTCCATCCACAGTGAGAAGGCATCCAGTCATAATTTCTCAATCCAAATAGACATCTTAGGCATCTTGCATTGTTTGTTAGCAGATGTGTTTAAACAAATTAGTATCAATAAAACTGTCTGCTTAAAAAAAAAAAAAGGTATCAAAGCTTACATAACTATGTCCCTATGGAGAAAGTAAATCCTGCACGCTGCCTCCCATGGTGTGGTGTATCTACTCGACTTAACAAGCAGCCAAAGGAACTGATGAACTAGTTGATTGATAAACCTTGGTATCCACTGATCATCATATAAACCTTTCCATCCACAGTGAGAAGGCATCCAGTCATAATTTCTCAATCCAAATAGACATCTTAGGCATCTTGCATTGTTTGTTAGCAGATGTTGTTTAAACAAATTAGTATCAATAAAACTGTCTGCTTAAAAAAAAAAAAAGGTATCAAAGCTTACATAACTATGTCCCTATGGAGAAAGTAAATCCTGCACGCTGCCTCCCATGGTGGGGTATCTACCGACTTAACAAGCAGCCAAAGGAACTGATGAACTAGTTGATTGATGAATTCATTTCAACTCAACCTCACCTATGACATTGACACTATTATCTACTTCAAACTGATTGATCTACAGCAAGTAACAAGATCACATTAACAACATAAATTGATGAATTCAGGAAAACATGTAGCATATATATACATGCAGTTAGACTGACTCACTATGCTTGGGGGAGATAAACTAGAGTAGTGAAATGAGGAATTCTGCAGAGCCCCATATAGACCAAACTGGAAGTAAATGTTAACTTTATTAAACATCATATACCTGGTGCCATGTAGCACAGGAGCCCAACTCAGAAACCATTGATGATTTAAATGAGGCCTCCCAACAAAACACGGTCAAAGCCCAAAGGCAGTAACTTTTGGCTCAAAATCATCATCAAGAAGAATGTTATTGGACTTCATATTCCGGTGAAGTATATGAGGGCATAATCCTTGTGAAGGTAAGCTAGGCCTCGAGCAGCTCCAAAGCATTTGCCAGCGCACACTCATTCTAACGAATCTCTGATCTGCGAGGACATCTCCTAAGCTCCCTTTCTGCAGATATTCATGAATGAGAAGGACCATACCTTCCGAGTACGAGTAGCAAAACCCAACAACTTAGCAAGGTTCTTGTGCCTGCCTTAGCCAAGCCTTAATTTCAGCCTTCATCATTCTTAGAGACAAATTACCACAGTTATCTAGCCTCTTTACAGCAACAAATTCTCTGCCAGGCAGCTGAACCACATGAACTTTTCCAAATGCCCTCTGCCAATGGTGTTCTTCTCATCTAAAGCCATCAGAAGCTCCTCTTCGGTAATTCTGAGAGGATAAAAGAACACTGATTTCCAACTGCTAGACTGGGATTTCTTTCTAGATAAGCGACGCACCACAAAGTATCCTGCAGCTAATACCATGAAGCTGACAGCGAAGAAAATCACTATCAAGCAAAAATCAAACCTCTGGTTCGAGAGCTTCGTTTTTTCCGCTCAATGTTGCATGGGTTGGGCAAGCCAGGTCCCACAAAGGCCAGGATTTCCTTCTAGGAATGAAGCAGGGAGACCAAAAATTAGAGAAGATGGAACGCTGCCCGATAGCTGGTTATAGGAAACATTAAACAATGCAAGCTTCAAGTTCTGTAGCTCTTCCGGGATCTCACCACTGAGTTTATTGTTGGAAAGATCGATGTACGTCAGTACCGGCAAATGCCCCAGAGAAGGTGGAATTGCTCCTGAGAAACTATTATCTCCAATGATAAAGATAACATTTCTGCAATTCTTAAGCTCTGGTATTGAACCTGTGAGAGAATTAGGGAGAGGTTGATGATACTCATGACAGGCGAATCGCAGAATTCTCCGGAAGTTCTCCGAGAAACCATTAAGCGATGCAGAAAACCTGTACATGGTGTGAATCAGCCCCAGACCCTGAGGAATTCTACCTGTGAAGCTGTTGTTATCTATCTGAACTGCTCGAGCCGAGATGGCACTCCAACCAAATCAGGTAGCTAGCTGCCCGAGAATCGATTGCTCTCCGCTCTAATTAGCTTTATCCCGGCAACGACCATACCCAGATGGGAAGTCTCCGGAATCCGTTACCCTGCACCTGAAACTCTCAAGACTGTCAAAAACATTCTCAATATTCTCAGGCACCGAACCAGTAAAAGAGTTGTCCTGGAGGCTAATTTCCACAAGCGTTATTACCATGGCAAACATCGGTAGGAAGGACCCGGAGAGCTTGTTCTCTGACAATCCAAAGAAGCCAGCTTCCGAGGGCAGACCCGAACCCCAGAGGTATATTTCCCGTTAGATTGTTCTGGGAGAGATCCAGGACCTCCAGTTCACGCAAACCAGTAAAGGATCGGGGATCCCACCATAAAAACCACAATTTTGCATGAAGACCCGTCTCAAACTACTTAGCTTTCCAATCTCTTCGGGCAACTCAGATGTCAAAGAATTTTCAGAGAGGTCAAGGTGGACTAAATGGCTCAAGTTCTTGAGGACAGAAGGGTGCAGAGTACCTGTGAAGGAGTTGCTCCGCAAGTTGAGTACTTGGAGGTCTTGTAAGGATCCCAAGATGAGCGGGATCTGGCCATCGATATTGTTCCTGCTGAGGTCGAGCACAGCGAGAGAGGAAAGCTCGGAGAGCTGGTCTGGGAGAGGGCCCCAGAAGAGGCTATTGCTGAGGTTGAGGGTGAGGAGGGAAGTGCACTCAGAAAGGTGGTGGAGGGGGATGGGCTGGTTGAAGAGGTTATTGGCAAGATTGAGGTAGGAGAGCTGTGGGAGCTGGCAGAGGGAGGAGAGCTCACCAGAGAGATTGAGGCCCTGGAGGTCCAGAGAGGTAACTAAAGGTGTGGAGGGGTTGGCGCAAGTGATTCCAGTCCAGTTGCAAACGTTGGTGCCAGGAGACCAGTTGGAGAGTGCTGAGTTGGGGTCCAATATGGAGGACTTGAAGGCGAGGAGGAGGTCTACTTCCGAGGTAGAGGTGGAGGGTTATGGGAGAAGAGAGTAGGGAGAAGAGGGAGGAGGAGGAGGAGGGGTGGTGGTGTTTGGCAGTGGCGGAGGAAGGTGGGGTGGCCATTGGAAAATGTATTTTTCTTTCTGGTTTCCTCCACCCTTACAAGAATTGTATTGGAATTGGAGTGGAGATTTTCATAGGTGAGTTTTAGTGGGGGGTGCGGGAGGGGGGGGACGAGGGTTTGAGAGGGGTATTTATGCACCGCGGAAGGCTACGGGACGATGCCCTTTCTGCAACGCCTCATGCCTTGTTATTTATTTATTTATTTTTGCCTCTCGTTTTTTCACTGCTTGTTCACGGTGGTATTCAGTCTTTTCGATTTCGAATCAGAGACTGGTAGATAGACCTAGAATTCTCTCCATAAATGCAGGCCAGAGAAGGACACGCAGGGACAGTAAATATGTCACCGTTTATATCTTCGGTTTACTTTTTAAGTATCATTTATGCTAAAATATGAATTGGTGCTGCTACAGAAATAAATAAAAGCATTTAACTGTGTTATACTGGGGTATCACTTTACCAGATATTCGGATCCCATTGGGTGTATATTTGACCCACAGCCCGGGGAGGTATCCTCATTTTTGTCAACCGATGCAGGACCGAGACATTAATGGATATGAGTACGCTGGGTTTAAAACAGCAAACTTTCTTCCTTCACGAACAATTCCTTGTTGGAAGGAGCAACAAGCAGCTCCTTTTTTTTGCAATATTTCTGAAGACATAAAATATATAAACCGGATATACTCGCTGTATATATATATATAATATCATTAGATTTCCAATATGATAAACTAAATAGTATTATACAGCAAAATAATTCAATTCTGTATTTACTAAATAATCGGTAAATCTCAACAATAGCTGTTGTGGTCGAAGAATTAACACCACAAGAAAGCAAGATAACTGGAAGCTTTTAGCAACTCAAATGAATTTAATGGGTAGTTTTCTAATTAAAAAACACCAATTGTGCAAGTATTTTGAAGAGAGATGACATCTTCCACGATTTATTGTTAACACTTACTTATATTAGTAATAACAAGAATCGCCAATATTCTTAGAGTATCATTCATGAGACGATAGAATCATCGGTATAAAATATAAAACGACTAAACGAGTGCCGTGCTCTTTAAGTTATCCATATCTAAAATATGTAATCTCCCTCTCTCCCGGCCGGTTGAGTGTATAGAATACTGATAATCCAAAATATGATATCGATAATACAAAATAACCTAAATAAATAATACCCGGTTGTACTTAAAAGACCGACATCATTTATTAATAAATTAAAAGAATGACTTAAAGAGTAGAACACCAAGATGATATATATTAAGCTCTAATTAACTAATAATTAAATAATCTAAAAAAGAGAGGGTAGTGTATGAAAATATCTAAAGAAGAGAGGTTAGTGTACGAAGGACCCGTGATTCGGTGCTGACATGTCAGAAGACCCCTCTCCCCAACCCCACTCCCGAAGCGAAACAGAAGAGACAAGAAGTCCACGCCTCGACCTTGCTTCCTTCGTTTCAACGAGACCGCCCGTGGTCCCCGAGGTCTGGCTTCTGACCGCCGGTCATCTCCCGTCCGTTTGATCTCCCAGCCAGCCCTCCCCAGTCGGACGGTCTCGATGGAGTTTACGAATCGCAAAGACTGGGGTGGCGTTCCAGAACTCTATTGCGTCAAAAGGGATTACAGCGATTGTGGCTATCTGTTGCTATTCTGATGCTTTGGATTCGATCCGAAAGTCGAGAATAATAGATCACCGGTCAGGATGGATGGAGGACTGCAATCTGGAGGGAGAAAACTGGAGATCATTTGTTGGATTGGACTGCACGAGAGGAGAGGCACCAAGTCAATGCACGTTAGATGTCTTGGCTTCAAGCCACCCGTGAACTCGGACTGCACCAATTCCACCAGGACCCACTGGAATAAAAGTCCATGCATGGGACGGGGACTGGTTAGGAAAACTACTGGAAAACCCGTGCTCTAATTTGACACGCGGAAGTCCATTTAGTTGAAATTTTCGGGAGGTTTCGGAGTCGAGGTCCAGCTACTCCGAGCAAACATTTGAAGATGCACCATTAGATGGTATCACGGTTGGTAATAGCATGGATCCATTTTTTTCGGTCACGAATTCGAGATCTATTCTTTTGCAGAATTCGATTAAAATTTTGAGTACACGTAATCGGAATGGAGTGGCTAATACTCCGGCATCGTTGTGAAATTAGACTGACCTACTCACTGTTTGGTGAGAAGGGTACTTAAAAAATTAGCGGTCCGAATCGAACAATCGTTTAACAGGCTGGAGGCTCGATGGGAAAGCTACACTAAAATTTATTCCCCCTACTCTTTTTTATTAAAAAAATATTGAAGCTGCAATTTTATTTTATTTATTTTTAAAAAAAATTTGATTAGTCTAACTACATCCAATTCATAAAAACATATAACACCCATTCGCATTAGCATATTAAACTATTCTAAAATTCCATCCAATTAGCCATTGTGTGTTTGCTTCTCAAAATATGACGATCTAAATATTCCAACATTAATGGATGGATCGGGTGTTTGCTCTGAAGTCCCTTTCCAATATTAGTGGTCCATTTAGATTTGATAGCATATAGATATAGAATTTTTTTGAAGTATACCGGACAAAATACTTTGACTTATTCCAGCCATCAAACAGTCTCTCTCCCACATTGAATTGCCATTTTGATCGTTCATATCCACCACTCTGTTCTCAATGGTGGAGTTGCATGGCCAAGTATGGTACCATTTCTTCGTGTAAAAATATAATTTAATCTTGCACCAAATGGATGAATATCATCAGTATCACCCAACTTTTCTGTACAAACCTACGAGAAATAGTTGCAAGAGGAGTATATTTTCACGTGCCAAGATATGGAAATATCAATATATAACCTAAGTTCTTTGCAGCAGAGAAAGCGTGCAATTTAAATATTTTATTTTTTTTTAAAAAAAATAGAAGATAAATCATAGCTATTTTCTAAAATACCTATTTTATCCCGTAATATCGATACGAAATATTAAATATAATAATCTGAAATGGATACATCAATTCCATATCATCAAAATACTCATCTTAATAAATTAAAAATAAAAAGATTCTAAATTCTTATTCGTTCCAACTATTATATATTTAAAATTAATCAGGCCAGTCATGAAATTTTTATTTGAACTTATATGGACCGAAAGTGAAGCGAGAGACGATCTAACTGGATTACCATCTCGATGATGTTTATTATATATTATATTATTATTATTATTATTATTATATTATTATTATTATTATTAATTAATTAATCATTAATTAATTAATTTTATAAACGTACACAAATGGTTATAGAGACCGCAATCGCACTATTTGCTTGGGTTTTTTTTTTTTTATTGTTGATGAAACACTGACCGATGTCAGTCTTTTTTTTCTTTTTTTTTTTTTTTTTTTTATGCATAAAGAAGAAGGATGGAGGGAAAAAAATTTTCGCTGGAGCTGCCCCCACTGGGCCCCCGCCCCATCAAGCCATATTCGATCATACCCTTCCCATCCCGCCAAGCCATGTTCGATCATACCCTTCCCATCCCGCCAAGCCATGTTCGATCATACCATCCCCACCCGAAGGTAAGTATGTCAGCCTGAATCACGTGCTCTAGAAAAAATTTCTGGATTTAATCGAGTCATCGCATGAATCACGCTTCGAACCCGTAATCGGAAAGACGTGAGCATGAACACCTACCAACTGTGCTACCATCTTAATGGTCACCAGCTTTTCTTTACCCACGCACCTGAACTCATCAGCTCACCACTTGAGTAATTATTTATCCAACGGGACGGTGAAAAAAAAAAAAAAAACATCACCAAATATAATTTAATTATATAAAATTTACCTTTTAATATATATTGAATATTTATAAGCTTATATTTTTATTAAGAAATCTAAATGATGATAGAAAATTTAATAAAAAATAATGATATCTATTGGCTTGAACCAGGGATGGACTATACCAATTTTTTTTTAAAAAAAAATCAAGAAAATAAAAATAATAAATTAGATTAATAAATAATAAAAATTAATTTAAATATTTTTTATAAATATTATTTGAATTATACTTGATGTTGTTTTATAAAACTAAATTCATCAATAATAGAATCTATCATAAAATTTTCAGCTATCTCCTTATCAATATAAGTAACTGAATAATATCGGCAAAAAAATTGTCTTCCAGGTTATTGTACAATTTAGTTTTAACGATCTTTATTATCGAAAATGCTCTCTCTATAGTAATAGTTGAAACTTGAAGAGTCATAACCATCATGGATTCGTAGAAGATATGCGCACACTGGCAGCGGTGACGACGGTATCATGCCAGTGCTGTTGGCACTGCACGATGAGATGGGGCATCTCGAGCAATAGGGCTAAAGATGATGGAGCATGAGTGTAGTGGCATCACCTGCCCATGCCCTCAAGATCCAATCATGCTATGTGATAGGTCTAGTCGCAGTGTGCAACTTTATCGCATGCGGTGTCCGTCAATGCGGCGAGGCTGACGAAGGCCATCGAGACGGTAACCGTAGACCAACATGTCGTGGTACTTGCCTTATGCATGCACAATCACCCGATCTCGTCGTGGGAGCATTTTCGTTGATCGCACCGTATTACAGGTCCAGTTGCCATCTCATCCATCGGTGTGGTGAACGAGACAGTGCTGGCTACATGCAGTAGCTTTGGCCATAATGGGTTCTGAAGATAGATACCGATCGAGCAATAAAAAGGAAATCATTTGTCTTCTCCTAAAAAATTATGAAAAAAAAAGAAATTAATAAATGAAAGATAAAGTTGAAAACGATCCAACTTTCAAGTTGAAAAAACTGATTTATGGTTTATTTCACTTCAAAACTTTTTCTAAGATTCTTCAAGTTATATTTAATATTCCCAATTTTAGAATGGCCAAATACGTAAATACATATATATTTAAAATTTTTTATAAAATTTAATATATAAAAAAATTTTAAAAAATAGGGAGGCTAAGGCCCCCTATCCTCCTGATAGTCTACCCTTGGCTTGAATTATGATATCATGTACTTGAATTATGATATCCCTATGAATAAGATATATCATAAGACCAAAAGATATTTTATTATTAAAAAAAAATTTAAAAAAATTAATAACAAAAATGCCCTTAGCCTTATAACATCCCGTAAACGAGATTATGAGTCCCGTTCATAAAGGGGTATCATAAGAAAATGACATTTTTATTATTCAAAATTTTTAATAAAAAAATAAACTACAAGTATTAAATATATATTTAAATAATAAAAATGTCATTCATTTATGATATTTTTTTTGTAAACAGGATGTTATAATTCTATTTACATAACGCCATAAGATTAATGATATTTTTGTTATCAAAGTTTTTTTATGACAAAATTATCTCTGAGTTCTATAATATGGAGTATCATAACTCAAGTCATGGGATATCATAATCTAAGTCAAGGGATGTCCTAATTTGTTTATAAAAAAGAAACATTTTTATCATTCAAGAATTTTAATAAAAAGTAAAATTATAGATATTAAATATATTAAAAAAATAAATTCATATGATCAAATCAAATTATATGGTATATTTTTTGATTCACACGAGACAATGAACGAAGACCTTCTTCTCATAACTTTCCAGGCCCCAGGAGTGAAAGCAATTGACAAGTGCTACTGTTACTGGGCCAGTGATGAGCCCATCTTTACTCGCTAGTTTGATGCCTTCTTACCTATACCACATAAACTATCATGGTATATATATGGTATATATATATATATATATATATATATATATAATATATATATATATATATATATATAGTTACTCTATTACATAGTTCCCATCTCATGCATTTCCTCCTCCTCCTCTCTCTCTCTCTCTCTCTCTCTCTCTCTCTCTCTCTCTCTCTCTCTCTCTCTCTCTCTCTCGTATTCCAATTTTCAATCATAAAATTTAAAATTAGATTCTTTCTCTAGCATTTACTTAGTATATATTTATATATTAACAAAAATAAATATTAAATTTCTTTTATATTTATTTATCTATATAAAAATTATTTTTAATTAAAATATATATATCATGTTCTAGTACATGATTAATGTTTATTATGAATGAGGGAACATACTGAATCACCGAGAATAAACTAATATTTAGAATTGAAAATAGGGTTGGACTTTGAAAAGTCGGAATTGGAACAAGTATGAACATGACTTTCCACCATCCCAATATATAAAATTACTATTAATCTCAATCCTAATACAATATAATAATAAAAATTATGTTTGCATATACCAACGTGTTCACCATAATCAAATTCTAGAAAATAACCCCAATCAGCATGTTACATCAAAAATATATTTTGGTGCTTATTAGAAATTTAAATACAAACACAATATATGACATTATATATATATATATTATGATATTTCGATTTTATTCAATTAATTATTTTTTTATTTATTGGTCACATCAGCTTGCAAAAGGAATCTTCGGTTTCATGTTACCGTCTTCTCATTATTAACCCTGGGTCTTCGGCTTCATACACTCATCTTGGTCCGAAGACTATGCCTAATATTCATAGTTTCATACCTATGATCCAGGATATAAGTTTTTACTCTATGTCTTCGGATTCGTATTATTAAATCGGTCCGAAGACCATACTTAATATGTATGGCTTTATCTGTTCCGAAGGATAGGATATCAACCCTGTGTCTTTGACTTCGTACACCCACCTTGATCCGGAGACTATGCCTAATATCTATGGTTTTGCATCTATGATCCAGGAGATAAATTTATTTACTCCATTGTCTTCGGCTTCGCACGACCGTCTTAATCCGAAGACATAACCTTCCAGGCGAATATCTTCAGCTTTATTTTCTCAATATGATCCGAAGACTGTAAGTATTTATTTTTGTTACGTCCAAAAGGATCCGGAGCGTGGAGCTGACATTCTTTTCAGGAGCGCTACTAAAGAGAATGTAGGGCTCACTTCGGATTTATTCTTAAAAGAAATAGATTTGGAACATGTGGATTTCTTGGATAAACAGTTAATCTGTTTGGGTTGTTGCAACCATCCACATGGTCCGAAACTTCATATTGAACAAACCCCGATCTGTTTGGGTTGTTGCAACCATCCACATGGTCCGAAACTTCATATTGAACAAACCCGAGTGTAACGACTTTTCCGACTCACTGCTTACGGTTATGAAGTAGTTGGACCTCCATAACCGTAAGTAATTACGTTGGAGCCTATAAATACGGATAAGAGGGGACACTCAGGGATCTTTTTTCGGCTATTTTTTTTCCTGGCATGTTTGAATTTCTCTTTTCCCTCCTTGCTCCCAAAAACTCTCCATTCTGCTGTTGTCTGAGCTTTCCTAACTTAGGCATCGGAGGTCCCCTGCCGGAAAATCTTCGATCAGGAACTTCTTTTGCAGGTACCGGTCGACGACGATCCGACGAAAACATCACTCCATCCGGCCAATAAAATTCAGCATCAACAATATATATATATATATATATATAATGTTTTGGAATGAGTCAAATGCAGTGCCAGCTGTCCAAACATCAAGCAGGTGGCATGACCCTACCTTCTTTTTCTCGTGCCCTGTTATACCATAATGTCTATATCCAATCCATTCTCATTTCTAAGCCAACTTTCCTGGGTGTAAGAAGAGCTTTGATCAACGTGGGCGCCTGGGAGGCGACATTTTCTTCGATTAGACACAGCAAAGTGGACAAATTTGTGAAAGAAGTGCTCAGGGGATCTAATCGCGGAACGAAACCTTAAGCGGAAAATACACGGACCTATCCCATCTCAGCCTCTTTTTGCTGATGGTGGGGGCCTTCTTCATTTAGTCTTGCTTGCCATGTTTAAAGAAACGTATGGCATTGATGCACGCGTAGTATCCGGTGTACGTCGATGACATCCATCAGTTACGCCAACGCATTTGACCAAGAATTATTATTATTATTATTATTTTTTGGAGTCCGTGCTCGGCGAAGTGCTGCGATCCTTGAATGGCCGCCGGGATAAAAGTAGAAGGTGCCGTGATCCTACTTAATTTTTTTTATAATATTCATTATTTTTTAAAAAAATAATAATAATATTAATTTGATATTGGTTTAATTATTTGTTTTATTTAATAATATATTTAATTTTATAGTCATGAATTTAATTATCTAATTTATATTCATATTTTTAATATCTAATTTATAATATATAAATATAAATTTTATATCTAAATAATATTTACTTAATAATTAAATATGGATATGAATATATTAATTTTGATCTAGGTTCAAGCGAATAATCATGCGTTGCCTCTACGATTGCGTAGCATTTTACGGTGCAACCCATGCACCACGGATGCTCAAAACATCTATGCAGGAGCTGCAGTATCTGAGTGAAAATATCTTTTTAAACTTTAAAGCAGGCGATGCACCAGCTCCCTGCCACTTGGGGACCCAGAAAGCAGAGCATTGAGAGCTTTCAACAGTGGTTGATGTCAATCTATCACCTGATAACTTGCATCATCCCAATTTCCTGAGGAAGAGATGGAAATAGGAGAATAATTCCCATGATGAAAAAATGAAAACCAAAGGTACAGCCAAGGGAATTCAATCTCCTAATCTGACATCTCTTACCAAAAGCATACAAGTCTATGCTTATTAGCATATAATAGTTGTACCAAATTGACTTTTTTTTCTTCATCTTTATTAATTATAATTTCATAAAAGTGATTAGAAATCTATACACATCTAACACTTATTAAAAAAAGTATTCCAAGTTTTAATTCCAACAGGGAAAGTCCTTTTAGTGAGAGAAGGTGCAACCACCAAGTTATTGTTCTCTTGATTCCAAAGGAAATTTTTTTCCTTTGAGCATTATTAGCTATATCAAATACAAGGATGATTGCACGTAGTACTATTCAAATCCGTTCCATAAACGGATCCACCAAGCAATTTCCTTTCTTTCCAGAACAGAACCGGAAAGGACAGCTCGAATACATATATAGCAATTAAAGCAAGCTCCTTGAGAATTGCATAACAACGTGTGCCATGTCCGGTGGCGGGACCTTTCATATTTATTTTGTCTCCCATGTTTGCCTTCCTCTCTCATGCCGGTTTCGTACGTCATAGGACGTCATCTGATATGCACAAATCATCCAAAGGTTTGAACATTTTCTGGGGCCGGAGAACCGTCCGAAAATGACCATATCCGGGATCTAATTTTTCTTTTCTTTTTATTTATAAAAATAAAAAAAAATAGAAGATCTCCCTCCCTCCCCCTCTCTCTCTCTATATATATATATAATTAATAAATCTTTTAGATATGATCATATCTGAATTGGAAAGGAGATCTTACATTAATAAATCTTTTAGATGTGATCATATCTAATTGGAAAGGAGATCTTACATTAATAATTAATATATATATATATATCTATGATCTATTATTTTAAATTACTTATATATTAAAATAAAAAAAATCATATAATTTGATCGCTAATCTATGCATTGAAATAAAATTGTTTCTTAGGTTCTTTATTTTTTATCATTTATAATATAAATTAAAATTTTCTAAATTATATTTTTTAGATATAAATAATATAAAATAATATATTATATCCAATAATTTAAATCAAGGAAAGCAGTATAGTCCCATACCGGGACATACGGTATGATTCATCACAATAAAACGGTCCGATCTCCTGACCGTTAAAAAAATTTTAAAAAAATTAATTTCCGTACCAGACGGTACCGTCCGGTCCAACCTGGTTTGACCCGATTCAACCCATTTCTTGTTTTGAAAAAAAGAAAAATTATTTTTATATTAAAAAAAGATCCAATACACATGCCGATACATATAGACCATACCGCTCTCCTACCGAAACGAGTCCCGGTACCATACCGGAAACCCTGATTAAATCATTGATTCAGATCTCATCATCCAATCTAATCTAGTTGATTCTTAATGAAGATCTATTTGACTGGATCTTAAACAACCTTTATACATACATACATATATGGCGAAAGAATGATAGAGATTGATATCAAGAGGAAAAAAAAATGTAGAAACTAAAATCATATATTTGAATGGATGCACTCCCCATTCACAGGTTCTCAACTTAAAAGCCATGACAACAGAAAGACCAGGATAATTTAATCTTATGGCCCATTGAAGATATTAAATGAAAAGGTGATTTGTTTGATTGGTCGAACAAAATTAATCTCAGCACCTCCAGGCTTTCTAAAACTTCCCCCTCTTTTTTTTTTGGTTAAAGGAAACTGCTCCTCTATTCACAGACCTCCCTCAGCACAGTTCTTTAATACCAAAAGCGACATGCAGAAAAGATTGAACCTAATCTAAATTTTCTATAACTACAGGCCGAAAGTTGAAGCTCTTTACTGATCTCCATCCACACAGCTATTCCAGAAGGAAGAAGTTATAAGAAAGCCTCCATCTCCATCTTCGCTGCTCCTCGGAGCCATCTATTGCATGCCAATCATACATACATATAAAAAAAAGCTTCGACACCAAGCCAACGAACCCTCTCTCGTCCTTTTCTTTCACTTGGAACAACTACACTGGACCAGAATTCGCATCTGCTTTTGGTTCAGTTCGGGTATAGGTGAGACTTCGTGCAGCTGGAGAGAGTAAACTGTTTCTGGAGGTTAGTGAGGAATTAGGAGGACCTTTGGTTCCCTCGGTGAGCTGGGCAGTTGAAGCTTCACGCTTCCACTGTAGACTCCGGGCTCCAGGTTTAACTGGAAGGCGGGCTCGGAAGGCACCAGCAATCGCACCCCTTGGATATGGTATTCTGGTGAGCCTAGAAGCAAATGGAGAACCCCGTGAAATGATGAGCGGCCAACCCAACATTGGAGCAGTTTCATGAGACTTACTTCGAACAACCTGCAGCATAGCATGACATTATGCAGCCTCTGCATCAAATACTAAGACCTCCAAAAGCAAGATATCTAAGTGACTTCAAATGTTTCACACAAGTGTTATCGAGCAACTCTGTTGATGCTAGCACAGATAACATGATAGATTCTGCTGTTTCTGTTTTTCCCCGCATTTCATTTTTTCAGGAACTTTTCCTTGATTCAGGTTTTAAGAATTTAGAAAGAATAGATGATTCACTAAGAGCCTCTCCATGTGATATACCTCGCACGGATGATTGGCAGAGCAAAGTGCCGAAGGGGCAAGATAAAACAAACAGATATTAAGGCTGCAGATCACGGAAGCTTCAAAATATTAATGCCAGATAAAACAAACAGAAAAAATCCGCATCCCAAAATCTTAATGCCAGATCAACAACCTCCACATTCCTCCCCCACTTCTCTCATCGTCTCATTTTTTCAGCTGCTTCCCCAACATGTGGATGATATCATAGAGATAGGAAAGACAAGCACCCAAACAGTCCTTATATAAACCAAAAGAAAAGGCTATCCTGATACATTTTAAGCAAACTGATCAGCTTACCTTCAGAATACGAGACATAAATGATGTGCCATTCAGAGATAATGCCGACTCCGCTGATTCTTTCTTCAAGAATTCTACGTAGGCTGACCTGTTTCAGAAGGAAAACAAGAGTTACCCTGAAAATAATCTTGATGAAAAATTACAACAGAGAGTCAAAAGCCACTATAGGAACCTTTACCCTGTGGGTTGGCCATTTGCAGCATCAGTCACAATTATTACTTTCAGCACCGCTCCAAACTTGTTGAAATGGCGAGAAAGACCATCTTTAGTGGCAGCAAAGTGGACCTGCAAATCCAACAGCATACTATAAGAATTTATCCAGAGTTTCATAAGGGAAGTTAGTCTACAGAGATACTTGCATTGCTAACAAAGAGAGTTCGAGAATCAACACCATCGGAAGGGAGGCCAGCTGTATATGAACCTGCAATTGCAAGAAAAATGTTTATTTCACAATCTGCATGGGAAAAGAAAATCAGGAACATTAATACAGGAAAGGTTTCAAGGCATGGAATTAGCTGTTTACTGTAAAATTAGCATTACTTCATTTCAGATATGAACAAAAGAACCCTCTATCCTTAATGCATCCAGGGAACAAATTTGGATTATTCAAGAAACAATGAAAATGAAAAGAAGAATAAGGACACTAATTCTATTGCAGTAGCCTCATTTAATGTAGCCAACCATTTTTTTTTTTTTTTTTGACTATCAGCAAGCTGGCAAAAATTTTGAGATATTCTCCGCTCATGCAACCTGAATGGTCAAATTTGAATGTATTCTCATATTACTACATTATGGAGAAGATTCTCTCCAACATGAGTCTTTTAACCAACACAGGTTACAGCTATTTTAGGTTTACCCAACATGATCATAAAGTGAAATTTATTCTATAAACAATAGATGCAAGATAAACTATATGAGTTGTTCAATCAGCTAGGCACTTCCAATTATCAGAAACATCATGGACTCAATTCCATTACATACCAGGTGTCGATGTAGTCCTCTGAGACTCTTGGACATCTGCACACCCCATTTCCTGTGTTAAGGTGGTCATAAAGTTCCTCCATTAAATTTGATAAATGGGCAAATAAGGACAAGAATATTGCTGGCTATCAATATATATAAAACAGAGTTCGACCTTAACAAAAGATTCAGAGTCCTGTACAGGTAAGCTGATTCATAACAAGATTTTTCAAAAGCATGTTTCAAGCACCAGCAGATTCAGAGAACCATTCTGTCACACTACAAAGAAGAAACCAGCAAACTTATACAGCAAATATCTGCAGAAGTTTAACATAAAAGATAACCAGGATACCTATTTTGAAAAAAATAAAACATACTAAATGTAAATGTAATCAAAAACACTAAACTAGTTGACTTATTCCTTTGAATCCTAGAGTAACCAAAATGCTATCCTCTAAAGAAGACCTAGTGGTCTGATTCTAGTCACACCATATAATGAAGGCAAAGGTACTGGATGTTCTAAATGTGTCCCAATTCTCATTTTCAACAGATATAATAATGTAGAAGAAATTATGGCACATACCTCAGGGTATGCCTGGTGACTGGATAAGATATCCATAGAATGTCCTGTACATGGATGGGATATGCACACAGGACAATGTGCTGAAGGGGTGTTAACGACATTAATATATTATTTAGTGGAGTACAAGTCTTCAAATAACTCAACATAGGAGGCTCTGCAACCGATCCAAAATGTGATATGCAGTATCCAGAAAATTTTAAAATTGCAAAGATTCGGTTATCTCTCAATCATTTTAATTCTCCCTTCCCCTTATCAGTTGAATCAAAGGTCCAAGTCATGTTTCACACCCATGTTATAATATATGAATTAAGCAGTTGAACATCAAAACCCCCCCCTAAATTCTGATACAGAGCTTTTAATGTATCAAAATTACAGAACCTTCCAAAATCTAGTAGCTACAAGAGGCATGCAGACAAGGATGTTAATCTATACAATCATGTTCAGATATGAAAGTAGAAGGGCAAAATCTGATCCACTGCAAGCACTAGCAAAAAGGAAAAGCAGGATAATAGTAGCAATAAAATATTGTTAGAAGTCCAGCTAAGGAGATGATGGCAACATCCATATTTTGCAGACTGATCGTCATGGAAGTTTAGGAAAGCTCCAGTTCTTTTTTTTTTTTTTTTTTTTCTTTTTTTTTCAATTTTCACTTTTTCAAAGGTGACTTCAAGTATATGCAAATATATCTTGCATTTCAAAATCTTCATGATTTAGGCTAAAGAGACAATAACACCATAATGATATGACTGTACTATAGACAAGTAAACCAATTTTTTACAAACCTTGGCTAAATCTTGCCAAAAGAACTATAAGACATTCTTCTGCATTAAAGAAAATGATTATTTACTAAAAGACTTCTTACTTTTATATTCTTGGCCATGGTAGCATTGTTCTCCATTGGCAGCCTAACATTGGGCTTTCCTGCATTGATCTCACTCTTTTCTACAGTCATTCGATTCTCTGCCTCAGCAACATCCCTGGGCATTTGGTAATGGGAGGTTTCCATGTATTCACATTAACTGAGATATTTACAATCTTGCTAGATGTCATTGCAACTGAACTAGCAGGTGGATCCTGATCCATCACTCTTGTTTTCCTAAGTACTTCATCAGCATTCTGTGCAACACTACACTCCACCATCAGTGATTTTTCGTTGTGAGCAGAAGAGGCACTTTGAGAAGCATCTGAACCATGACGTCTTACAATACCTACTTCATCATATCCATCTTTATCCAAGGCAGAATCATCATCCATCCCAGTCACTTTGTCTGCCATAGTCATATTTCCAGCAAACTTCCTGTTATAATCACTTCTTTCTTGATAGCCAACATGGTTTGATGCTGAAACCTGGTCAAAATCTTCATACTCTCCATCTTCCATGTCTGGTGCTCTAAAATCCAATGACTGATTAACTGGCTCCACAGTGTCAATACCATGACCCAATCTATCAAAAACACTGCACGAAGTTCTAACCTTTATTACATCCTCGGCAGCTTCTGCTGCAGCTTTGAGTGCACTTGTCACAGCACCTGGCACTCTTGCAACTGATTTTGTTCTCTTGGTCTCTTGTCCTGCACAGAATCTATAGTGGCTGTGGAAACCACAGAACGAAGTCGTTTTGGAGCTGGCTCAGTTTTAGAACTTGACTGTTGCACAGTCCTCACAGCATCTCGAACTGCAAATTGAAGAAGCCGGCTCGGAGCACCAATCATTGGATGGGAAGCTGACTCTCTCTGACAACAATTCAGACATGTAATAAATAGTAAGCTAATTACAAGAGGCATGAGGACCTGAAACAGTACTTATGATATGCTAAACTTCATGTCATTAACCACATACTTCACATGTCTTACAAGAGTCAGAATGATAAAATCCCCCCCCACCCCCGCTGCAAACAAAAAAAAAGAAAAAAAAGGGGTGCACGTGCGCAAAAGCATGCATGCATGTGCATAAGTACAGATGCGTGCACAGATACATGCATACATATTACAATGACAATTACTCACATAAAGAAACAGCAAAATATTTTTCTTTTACATTTTTATATAATTTTTAAATAGCAAGAAATCATATATGGCTAAGATGCAGCTTGTAAGAAGTGGTTATGTGAATGCTTAAAACTGTATCTTCAACAAGGTATAAGTTCAATATTTTGATATTTAAGTTTCAAAATCTATTAAAACAGAAAAGTGCCATTTAGCTTGAATGTGATAAGAAAAATCCACATTAACAAAAAGTGACACTTAGGAAATTCGTGCATGCTCATAAACTAGCTTTACCTTCAAAATCTTACTAACGTAACTCAGCGAATTCAATAAATCCAAGAAAATAAGCATCAAAATGATGTGCATGTGTTTCTGTATATGTATGCATACATATCCTCTGTTATGTACTATAAGATCTAACAGATGTCGTATGACCATATATTAGTTATTGAGAGGTCAAACATGCATATGTTCCATCCATGTAATAAAAAGGAGGCATGACTAACCTTATTTTGTTGTCGTCCATCCTCGCTGCTCTGCTTTCTGTGAACTTGAGGTTCAGGAGAATGTGATCGTCTATCAAGATTAGTTCTGCGGTGAGTTTTTTCCTCGGAGTGCACAATTTCAGTCACAATGCTTCGAAGAGGAAATGCTTCAGTATCCTCCCGCACCAATCCTTTCCACTCCCTATTGTGCCGACTTCTAGACACTTTAGTCGAGTTCTCTCTCTCATATTCTGAATTAGTCTGTACACTACCAGTCAGACACTCCTGTTGGGAATTGTGTCTTCCCAACAGTTGATTTGGTACGGAACTGGTCCTGACCACTTCATCTGGAAAAGGTTCTTGTGGCTGCACATACAGATGCAAATTTGAAGAGAGATGATCCCAGAGCCTGCAGCAAGATTGTTTCAACAAAATCATCTCAAGCAAGCAAAATATCATACTGTTACACCTATCCTTCAGAATGGTTTCATCTGAAGATATCTAAAAGAAAAGAATACAATTACCAGGATACAAAAGTGACACTATCATCACCCAAAACACATCCAGTTCCTTCCTGGCCTCATCTTTGCGCCTGCCATTCCTAAGCAAGACAATAACATATTCCTGCAAATGTGACTTAACAAGTCAAACTCTTCTTACTTAATGTGGAAGTGTTTTGACAAATTGTCCATAATTATTTGATGCTTATATCATACAATCACTAAGATTGTGCAAAACTGAAGCAAAGCATGAAACCTCTAACAAAAATATCAAAATCAACTAACTAAACAAATTTAGACTATGATAATGAGAACCTACAAGAACATGAAATAATAAAATGACCGATAATCCAGCATTGAAGAAAAGGCATATATCATAAACATGGAGGAAGGGAAAAACACATCTCATTCATTATAAGTTGCCATTTTTTAAATGCCTTTCACTGCTATTATTTGGCACCAGAGGCAAATCCTTGATGTTCTCATCCTCATCTAATCCCACGTGAAACAGTATTTGTTACCAACAAAAGCAAATCAAGTCCTACTGTCGAATCGTATGAAGGTGAATTCATGTCTTCCACCACTCTTCTTGAAATGCCTAAATTCAAATTCATACCCCCTCCTAGCAAGTTACTTGCACACATTTGATCAGGACTCCTTCACCATCACTTCATCACCCATAGAGGCTGCTTATATGATTTTCTGAGAAAACTCAATTCCTAAGCACATTCCCCTATTCTATCCCCTAATTTATCAATGGCATCCCAGTCTCTTCCACAATCATCTTACGCAAAGATGGGTAATATTGTGCAACAAACTAATGCAGACTACAAATACTGATTGTACCATCTAATGAAATTCTTCTCTTGAACCCAGTTGATACGACATTGAATGTTGAATTGTGCACGTTAACTCTTGGGGTGTCGGCTGGTAAAATTAGGGTTATTCCATTCTGTTAAGAATACTAAAAGATGGGTGAGTGGTCTTGAGGATTTGCAAAATAGTTAGGAATCCATTTGGGTTTGTTTCTCATTTTAGTTGAGTTCTCTTAATAGATACTCACCAGAAAATGAAGAGATCTTGACATATATAACTGCTTAACTTTAACAAAAGCGCCACTCTCTCTCTCTCTCTCTCTCTCTCTCCTCTCTCTCTCTCTCTCTCTCCTTTGGGAGAATGACTTCTCAGAAAACTGTTTAAGCTTTCTCTCACAAAAGCTCATGACAAGACAAAGAGAAGCAAATGACATCTTTGGCATCAGAGACCATGGATTTTGCAACAGCTGATGATACTGGAATGACCAAGCTAGATGGGGCCATGGATTCAATGTTAATGGAGGAAGAGAGCTGCTTCATGGACGCACCTTAGCTAAAGTGCAGGAGCTCTCTGCTTGCCAACATCAATGCCTTCATTAACTCCTCCAAAAGATTTCAGCTATAGACTTTAAATATGATTATGTTTACATCACAAGCAAAGATTCAGGTCCCGACGGGATGTCCATTGAGATATTGAGATGGGGTTCCATCCCATGTATTGGGACAGGACATCCTATCAGCATCTCAGCATCCCAATTGGGACACCTTGGGACATCCCATATCCTGAGTGTCGAGACAGGGCGGGATACTGGTGCATCCTATCCCGAGTGTCGAGACAGGATGGGACACTGGTGCATCCCATTCCATGAAAAAATCAAAACAGCCATGTCTCACAGGATTTAAAACCTTGATCACAAGGAGAGTAACTTAATGCATGGAAGAATCTTCAACCATCTATTCAGTGACCCATCTAGAGAAGTATCCTATGCAATGGCATGGCCGAGTTATTTAAATCTGATCAATACACCTAGCTTACCCTCCACTGGGAGCACTAGTTTTTCTAGGTGGATGTAGCATTTTTTTAAATATTCTCAAAATCCCACCATACAAGTAATGCTCTTAGCTTCATTCTGCTGGTACAATCCAATGGAAGAAATGGGTGTTGTACATGGGCAGGGAGATTCAATGATGCTTTTGAAGTCCTATATGCACCCATAAATCAAGAAGATCTAACAATTTTCTTGTTGAAGTTTTGGCAAGTCTCATCAGATGAAGATGACTAGGATCAAGTTCCAGGCCCTTGACAACTGCATGGAAGATACAACAAGACTTTCATGACGAGCTTCTTTGAGAGGACTTTGAAGGAGATTCACCTAAACATCCATATATCATGGCCTTTGTCGCTTTCAGCTAAAATTAGTCTAGACAGGATGAAAGAAGAAAAGCTGGTGGCCAGGAGATGACAAGGTAAAATTTACCACACCATGGGATAAGTACAACGAAAATTCACCTCCCATCAAACTGATGCCTCCTACCAAGAAGCTACCAGGCAATGTCAAGTGCCACAAATGTCATCCTCACCATTCAAGGGCTCTCAACCACCACTAACTTGTATTTGTTTCCCTTAAGAGGATGTCATGTGATACATGGCATGTACACCAATGAGCTAATGGAAAAATCTTAAGAAGACTATTGAGAAAGGGCAAGCACACCATGTTCATTATTCAACTTGGCAAGCACTCCATTTTAACATTGATATGATCCGTAACACCAACTAAATTTGATGATGTGCTTGGAAAGTCTGTTAGTGTGCCCTCACTACATATACATAAACATTAAATTCCTCTCTTAGACGAGAGCAGACTAGTTGGTATCAGATCTTACTATTATCAAGAATTTCAAAAGGCTGCATTGAGAGGAGAAAAGTAAACAAGAACCAAAAAGCTAGTATCACCCAATTTGGACAACAACCAATTTATCTCCAAACTGGTTGGTTTAGAAAAGTGGCAGAAGTTGACGGATATGTGTGAATTATTATGTCTCGAACCAAGGAACTGTCAAGTACCTAGAGAATCATCTAGGGCGTTTCACAAAAGCATGACTAAAGAAGTGGATTAAAATGGTTCTTGCAGCAAAGTTGCAATTTAATACAGTTCTTCATATTTGTACAGAAACAACAACATTTTAAGCAGCCTATGCAATATCTTCCCCTTGTCTCTTATCCCATGTCGTAGGTATCATGAAGGTTCGTTGATGGAGGAAAGTCATGATCATTTTTTCTAACAAATTCTCAAGAAAAATTTGCATGCCACTCAAAAACATGGATGAAGCAGATGGTTCGTTGGAAAGGCTGAGCACAGTTTTGGTGCAATTTTCAACCATATCAACAGCATTTAGTGGCCTTACAAGGGGCCCTTCAGCTATCTCCAAAGAATTATGCTCCCTATCAACTGATACAATGTATTAGCACCTTAGCATCTTGGCTTGATATTTCACCATGATCGCTTAAGAAATGTTGGGAGATAATGTTCCTAAACTAACATCCATTGCCTTGGATGCATGTTATTTAGTTATCCAGAAATATCATGAGGCCATCCTGAGACATAGAATGGTGCTGAGGTAATTGGTTGTTAAGTAGCAAAGAACAGCTAAAGAAATGCCACACAGGAGCTTTTGTCAAAAATCTATCAGAATGGTTCTTGCTACAAGGACAATATTGTTTCACGAAGGGGCAAGTGATACATTCTATGTAAGCGGTTATGGATTAGCTGGTTAGTGGTTATGGAACCTGTTAATTTAGCAGTTCACTATGTAGTGTTTTATGTTGTAGTTGTTGTCTCTTGTGTTGATCTGGTAAGGTTTCCTATTGTGTTAGGAGTATTAGGAGATGGGTGAGTCATATGACATAGCAAGGTTGCTCTCAAAATAGTTCCTAGTTAGGACTTTATCTGCATTTGTTTCTCATTGTGGTTGAGTTTCCTTTATGGGATGTGGGCTGGAATGCTATGGGGCCTTGCTATATATATTTGCTTGTCTTTAAAGCAAGTGATGTGGAGGCTAACCCCCCATTCCTTGGTATCCTAAGGATCTCTAGATCGGATGCCAAGACAAACGGTCACCCTCCATCTTCTAGACGAGGCGAAAACCACACTCTGACCCCCTCGGCCTCCTCAACCCTTGACATCGAGCCTTGCATTCTTGAAATGTTTATGTGCGAAGCATTTACTCAAATAGAATACCGACCAAATATTTATGACGAGATTCATAAAATAAATTTCCTGATGGACCAATACTAGTTACATGCTATATCTCTATATATGATAGCCCTTCAAACAGTAAAGCCGAGGGTCCAGCAATCGAGATTCGTCTCTGGTGCCTGAAGCAGATTATCTCTCAGGTGGGACAATGCTGTGCCACTGAAACCCTTTGACTTAAGTAACTCTCGATCCACGTAAAGGACTATAGCCCCTCCGACATCCAAGTTAAGCTCCGGCATATCAGAATCATTCTCTAAGACCTTCGGGTCCTAATCAATCCTCGACCTCAACAAGATGGTTAGGTTTGATCCAGGACCCTTGAGTCCAGGGGAAGGAAAAATTTTCTGGTGACATATTACCAAGCAACCTAAAGAGGATTTATCCGATGCTTATTTTCATGCACTCAATGGCATGATCAAGAGAATATCCTATAATCTTCAATAAATCCTCTCAAATAAGAGAGACATGGCCCATGCCATGCCATAGTCCATGTCACCACAAAAGAGAGCGGCTAGCAACGTGGATAAGATAAAGTTTTTATTAATAGAAGGCAGACATTCCAGGCAAATAAAATGATCCTCTGCTGGATCTTCTAACAGGATCTGACACCCTGTTAGTGTTACCACATGCCAAGCCTATCGAGAATTTCTGTATTCCGGAAATGCTCTGATCACTCGCCTATAAAAAGAAGCTCCCAATATATGCTCCACTCCACTCTACTTTCTTTTTCCTATTGCCTGTCACCTGACTTGATCGTTGAATTCACTGGAGCCACTTCCGGTCAAGACTCTTAAGCACTCCTCCTCTAGCAACCTCCGGCATCCAGACGGGAAGCAATGCCAACAGCAAGCAATTCTGCATCCTTGAAGCTTTCTTCGTTCCCTCCCAAAATAAGCTCATAATGAGATAAAGACGAGCGGAACACCCACTGCATCCAAACATCACATGCACCTCTAAAAAAACATCCCCACTTCAATTAGTGGAAAACTTTATGAAAAATGCATTGCAGGAAACCACTTAGATGACTGATTGCTATAAATGAACCTTCAGTGACATACATGACTGACAAAATTATACAAATTCTAGACCCAATTGTGTTAACAAGCCCGTTCATATGGTAACTTCAACCCATCATCCCAGTCTCAAACTGAAGTTTGGAACCGCTCCTAGAACCATAAATAACAGCGACAAACGATATTGTACGACCCAAAATTCTTTTTATTGCGGAGCATTCACGGATCAAAAAACAGCTTTTTAAGGTCCAAACATTTCCCAAAAAAAAAGATAAAACAGAATTAGGCAAAACCATACCACAAGGGTGTCGTCGGTGTAATCCCCCATGAACTCCTTGAGCTTCTCCTCCACACTATCCCGGAGCTTCGACACCCCCTCAGCGCAGAAACTAACCTTGAACGTCCGATCATCGCCGGCCCGATCCGGCCCGTCCATTTCCGGACGCGGAGAGAAGATCTCGAATCCCTAAACCGGAACTTTGTTGGGGGGAGGGTGCGAAATTTCCACCGAGAAACCGAACCCCAGAGAGAACCGGACGAGAAAACCTAATCCGGGATTTATTTCTCTCTCTCGGATTAGAAAGGAGGAGGAGGCATTCAATCGCGCGTTTCCCCGGCGACCGTTTATCGTTTCTCCCGCAACGGGAGTGCACGGTAACCGGAGCTCGGAAAATCTGCGCCGGTGCTTATGCCTTGCGGAGGAAGCGTCGGGTTTTTTTTTATTATTGAAAAAAATGTGAAGGATAAATCCCGGTGCAGGTACTCGCAGTTCCGTAATGCTCCATTCAAGATACTCGAAATTACATAATTTTTATTTATTTAAAAATAATTAAAAATTTTATATATAATAATTTTATTAAATAATTTAAATTTTATTTTTTAAATATAAATTTAAATATTCAACTTAACATCCATGACTATATTAATATTTATAAAATAAATATGGATATTGATGCGGTAGGAAGCTGCGTGTAATTCCGGTCAAATGCCATGTCAGAAAAATCGTCACAACGGACACCCCACCTCGGACTCCTTTGACCGAGCCGAGCTTCCCGAGAATGACGAGGTGGCTCGCCAAAGCGGAGTTCCGTCCTCCGCCAGGTCGGCACCCGCGAGCTCAAGGCACCTAGGCCAGAGTTGAGCGACCTCTTTTGCCGGATCGAGCCCTCCGAGGCCGAGCTCTCTAGATCGGAGTCGAGCTCAGCCTTCCTCCGCCAAGTCGAGCCCCTCCGAGGCCGAGCCCTCAGGGCTGGAGTCGCGTGCTGACCTCCTCCGCCAGATCGAGCCCCTCCGAGGCTAAGCCCTCTGGACCGGAGTCGAGCTCAGCCCTCCTCCACCAGGTCGAGCCCCTCCGAGGTCGAGCCCTTTGAGCAGGAGTCGAGCCCCAGCTCTCCAGTTCGGCAATCACCTCGGGCAATGCCGCCCAGTACCAAAAGAAGCAGAGCTACCCCCGAGGCACCGGCAAGCTGCCCGAGGACTATGAGGAAGCACCTATCAGGTCATGATAACTGTCTGCAACCACCACTTACACCAGAAGAGGAAGAAGCTCTCTCACTAAGGTGCCACGCTCTCCACCAACCACCTACACCACCCGAAAGTAGAAGTCAACCAAGAGATTCGAATCTCGGGGAAGGCGGCCCCCTAATCGAGACACTGTCAAACCCCCCGAAATAGGGCGACCAGAAGGAGTGTCAGAGCACATGACAACTTCCTCTATCACCAATCGGGAAATACGTCCCGACCACGGCAAGGAATACCGTCGCACGCGCCTACCAACATGGGGAAGATCCCGAGGTACTCACTCAACAATCACCAGGACTTAAAAGAACCTTCGACACTTCCAGCAGGGAGGTATGCAAGCTTAACTGCAAAACACTTATCCAAGCGAGTGAGGAAGAGAAAGCCACACAAGAGGACCAATCCATCTCGGCTACCAGCTCTTCTAGCATACTCGTACCCCCACTCTTACACCACTCACTCCTCCTAGCGTGGAGTCCATCAAGAAGGGCTCGACCAGAAGGATCTGTTCTCCTGGATCGTCACTGACTTGACCGTCGGAGTGCCCTCGCCGGAATCCCTGGCCCAGGTTTCTAACCTTATTTTGCAGGCTCTGAAGCGCAGGTCAACCCCAAAAAGATGAGAGGTGATCCGACGTCGACAGCAGCTACGGGCCACGACGATCTTGGCGGTAATAGATTGGCGCGCCAGGAAGGGAGAACTAACGCATACCCTTTGTTCCAAAAGTTAGTCCCTCTACAAGCAGGTCCATCAGGAGGATGGTGACGATGCGAGCGAGAGAAGCTTCCACCAGCCGTGCGGGAGACTCTCCTTCTTGAAGAAACCCGCACGTCCCATAAGTAGAACCGCCCGCATTACCTCAACCACCTCAGGCGGAAACTCAGCTGGCTGCACTCGCCCAGCATATGCAAATCCTTGCTACGGTAGTGCGCCAGCTCCCGCACCAGCAGCTGTCCTTGACTACCCACCAGTAGCCAGGAACCCCCGCGGCCCACGCCGCAGCATCCCACGACAGCCTGCGTTCCTTCCAAGGAAGGCCTTTGCAGCTACGGGCCATCACCGACCCCCGGGGTAGTCATCAGACTCCGGCAAAAAGACAATGAGCCGGATCTGCCGACAGGGAGAGCCGCTCCCCGATCCTTGAGCGGGTAACGACCAAACCCCGTCGAGGTCGAATAGGCAAGTCCACCCTTCATGAGCATCGTGCACCCATGTCACCTTCCGCGTCTCTTTCAGCGGAAGGTTCTACTGACGAGGCCATCAGGCGCACAGCCGAGAAGCGCCTAGAGGAGCACGAGCGCAAGCTGGCGGATTTATCCCGCCGATTTGCAAACATGCAGAGCTCTGCTGACGAGCCAACGAGCTATTACGCCCGTCCCCCTTTCTCCCAAGAAATCCAAGATGAACCGATTCCTAGTCGGTTCTGGATACCGCAGGTGGATCCCTACGATGGGACCACCGACCTCCTGGACCACCTAGAAAGCTACAAGGCCCTCATGAAGGTCCACGGGGCTACTGACGCCCTTCTTTGCATCGCCTTCCTAGCAACCCTTCGGAAGGCGGCTCGGGTCTGATTCACCCACCTCGGCCCGAAAGCGCTTCAAGGTTGCTACGTTAGAGATTATAACCTTCAAAAGAGTCAGTCAGTCGCCATGCTGGCACTAAAGCGAGGGCTCAAGACCTCTCGCCTGACCTACTCACTCAACAAGAAGCCTCCCAAGAGCTACTCCGAGCTCCTCCTCCGAGCTCAAAAGTACGTCCGTGCTGAGGAGGCGGACTGTACAAGGAGGGAGCTAAACGGGAAGCCATTGAAGAAGCCAACTCCTGCCGAGACGTCCGGGATGTGGAAGCCAGGACCTCTGGCTCCGAACTTCTGCCAGGGGCCAAGACCGAGATGTGCCCCAGTTCCAGAAGAGAGACCCACCCCCCTACTCACCTCGAGGACGAAGATTCTGATAGAGATCGAAGGTGAGCCCTACCTGAAGCGCCCACCTCCGATGAGGCCATCCACTAGTTGCGACAAAATGAAGTATTGTCCCTACCACCATGACCACGGCCACGACACCGAGGAATGCCGCAACCTCAAGGAGATCGAAGAACTCATCAAGAGGGGCTACCTCGGACGGTTCGTGGGGGGCAGACCTCAAGCGGAACCTCAGGTGCTCGTTGCTCTCCCGTCGGTACCAGTAGTCGACAACCACCCTACCGAGAAGCCGGTGGAGATGATATGCTGGGGAGCCGAGCGCGCGTCCAAGAAGGCCCGAGGGGTAGGATAGTCTGAAAATGTACTCCCCTTTATGAGGGAAGGGGAGATTGGGGGTAAAATGTAAATAATGATGCTGTGGTTGTCGAAATGACGATCGCGAAGCATCTTGTAAAATGCATTATGATTGATAATGAAAGCTCCACGGATATACTTTTTTACGATGCCTTCTCCAGAATGAATCTCCCGCATAGCTTAAACCTGTGCGCACGCCCTTTGTCAGCTTCACGGGGGATTCTGTGAGGGTTGAGGGAGAGATCACACTCCCAGTCACCGCCGGGATCCCATCTTGGCAAAGCACTATCATAATGACCTTCATGGTAGTTAGACTTCTTTCGGCCTACAATGTGATCCTTGGCTGACCCGGGCTCAATCTACTCGATGCCGTCATCTCCACGAAACGGCTGCTGGTGCAGTTCCCAACTCTTTATGGAGTCGGTGAAATGAGAGGTGCACCTCAACCAATTCAACACTGTTTCCATACTCTCCCGGGTACCAAAGTCCCCGAGGATGATCCCAGAGTGGATGAGCTTGATCAAAGGGTGCAAGACCCCAGGGATGGCCCGGCCGAATGCCTGCTGTCTTATCTGCTCGAAGCTGACCAAGAGAAAACGGTGCAGATCGGAGCCCAACTACAAGAAGAGAAAAGGTCCCACCTATTGGAGTTCCTACGACATCCATGCAGAAATTATAAAAAATAAGTTTTTAACCCTTCTACCTCTAATACATGGCAACCGTGGCTTGTTTTATGACTCCCAGGGTGTCATAAAATTTCCACGAATGCTATAACATTAATCAAAATAGCCAAAACAGTATTACGACATCCTAGTTCAAAACCTATGACATCCTAGTTCAAAACCTACGACACCCTAATTCAAAACCTACGACACCCATGCAGAAATTGTGAAAAATAAGTTTTTAACCCCATGGTGTCATAAAAATTTTTATTTAGAATTTATTGCTTGAATTTATTGCTTAACTTACATTTATATTTTACTTATGTTTCAGGTGATCTTGCAATGATTCGGCTGCCCAGATTAAAGGCTTCACAATTGTTTAAAAACCATTGCAAGCTAGCAGTGTATGCTGAACAGGTTTTGAAGATGAGTTTCTCAAGTTATCAATTAGAAATAATCCGAAAGACTCCTTTCAATGCATTCGTAGACATGCGACCGTTTGTTGTCGACGGGTGTCTACTCACTGAAATTATTAGATGCTATAAGGGAGGAAACAAGTTTATTTTTTGTGGCAAGGAACTTATATTCAGCATGGAAAACCTGGCCCTGATTTTGGGTCTGCCATGCCACGGAAAGAAAATCAAAATGGAAGATCAAGTTAAGAAGGGTCGGTTATTCAGAAGATTTGGAAGACAATTAAATCTGCAAAATAAGAGCCTGGAGAAGTTAATTGCCCGACTTCATTCATCCAATCTACAAGAGGATGTCGAGGACACAGTGAGATTATGGATTGCATTTATGTTCGCAATGTTCTTGTATCCAAAGTCAAATCAAAGTTGCCCAAGATTTATCATCCCTTACTTGGATGATTTATCCCTGGTGGTTAAAATATATTGGGCTACCACAATAATGGAGTTGACTCTTATGTCTCTCCCAGATGCTGCTTTTTGTTTGAGATCCGACCAGCTAGTTCTAACCAAAGAAGTGACAAGGTTAAGAGGCAGCCAACCCTGTATGGGTGTACAGCTGCTCTGTTGGTAAGTGTCATTAATATGCAGTAAAAGTATAATTGCTTTATTTTAAATCTTTCATATATTTAACATATATGATTATTATGTACAGGTTTGGTTCCTTGAGCATAGTACCTTGAGCCCAACATATCCAAAAAAATTGTCTAGGCTATTAAAATGGTATGACAGCCAGGTAAAGACAAAGATTGTTGACCTTACAAACTTGAAGCCTCATGAGTTGGTAAATAAAATATTTTTTCATTATAATATTAATGACCAATATATTATTATGATTAATGTATGGTTATTTTGTTATTGTTCTTGGCTTGCAGGTAGAGGGAGCTATTGAGCCAACAATAACGTAACAATGGCTTCTTCCTAAAGAAATAGTAACAACAGCATCCTCCGAAAAAGAAAAAACTTGTGCAAGTTGTGCACAGGTGAAGGTTGAACTTGAAGATATAAAGAAGAGGCTAGCCATAGTTGAAACTCTTCTTAGTTCATTGATAAATAAAGGTACCAATGCCAATAAAGAAGGCCAGAAAGAGGCGGAGGGAGAGGATACTGAAGATACTGAGGTTGAGGTGGAAGAAATTTTTGATGAAAAATTTAAGGATACCCTTGTAAGTGAGGAAGGGGGAAAAAGAAGAAATCCAGATTTCTTCACTTATCAAGAGGGTAAAAAAAGAACCAGGCTGCGGAATGCCTCCCAAATCGTAGCTGATTCTGCTTTCGAAACAGGCCCATTGAAAAAAAAGTTGAAGATGGTGGGCACATCTCAGCCTGAGGAAACAAATTTGAATTTTCAAATTGAAGATGATGAAAATTTGATCAATACATTTTTGAAAGAAAAGATGAACTCGTAAGTTACACCTATTTTTTCTCATATGTATGCTAATTTATAATCGAGAATATATAATATCATTCATGTTTATTAATTTCAGGGATGTCATGTACACCAACAAATTCGGAGGCACTATCACTAGGAAAAATCTTTTTGATCTCATCAACAATGACATGATAGTTGATGATGTAAGTAATTGAGTATTACATCGTTTTGTTGTTAATCTTTATGTATGTACTGATATATTTTCTAATAATTATTATATTTACTTTATAATTAATCAGTTTAAATTGTATTGACAGATAATTGATGCCGGGCAGGAGTTCATTACAAAGAACTGGACTGAGAATGCAGAAAGATATCATAAAAGTATAGTTGCTCCAGTAATGACTTCTGGCATGTGCCTAATCTCATCATCACCATGTCATGAACTTGCTGGAACAGCCGGCAATATGATGTTTGATGGAGTGAGTGATGCAGATAAGAAGGAATTTTGATTTCTCTTCACTATCATAAACTCCAAAAATTTTCACTAGCACCTGGTAGCGGTGGACATGCAAGAGAAGATTTTCATGCATCTGAATTCGATAAAGCGCAATTCCAAGTACAAGGCAAATGCTAGGAAGTGGCACAAGATAGTAGGTGCAATGTTCCACATATTCTGTGATAATAGTGAGGTATCCAAATGGTCCATGATAGAGAATAGTGAATGCCCTTCCCAAGTTGCAGGATCACTGGATTGCGGGTTGTTTTGCTTGAAATATATGGATTTTATTGCTCGCAGGGATAGGCCTGATACTTGGGATTTCACAGAAAAAGATATCAGCATGTACCACTGCCAGTTAGCAGCAAGAATTTTGAGAGAGAGTATGAATCAAAAGATTGAAATTGCTGTTAAATATTAGCCTATGAAAGCAAATTATTTGTTATGTACTCTTTCTTTTCGATTCATTCACTTCTATATTATGTTACACAAATTTGTAACTAACTCGAGGATTATATTTTAAGTATCATTCTCAAAGGAAAATTCTTTTGATTCATTCAACCAGTATTGTTTTGAATATCATTGTCTTATTACATGTAGTTTTATGTAATTCATTCAATCAATATTTTGTAATTCTTCATTACTGTGATGATGATATAAAGGAATGTAATGTTTCTTGACAGGGTGTCGTAGTATTTATACTAGAGTGTCGTAGCATTTGAACTAGGGTGTCGTAGGTTTTGAACTAGGATGTCGTAATGTTGTTTCAGGTGATTTTATTGATTTTTAAGCATCTGGGACTATTTCTGATTTTCTGAGAGTCAATAACCAATCCAATGATGACATGTACCATAGGTAGAAGGGATTAGAAACATTTTATCTTATATTTTCTGCATATTTGTATTTTTTGAACTAGGATGTCATAATGATGTTTTAGGTGATTTTATTGATTTTTAAGTAGCCGGGACTATTTCTGATAATCTGGGAGTCAATAACCAATCCAATGATGACATGTACCATAGGTAGAAGGGATTAGAAATATTTTATCTTATATTTTATGCATGTTTGTATTTTTTGAACTAGGGTGTCGTAAGTTTTGAACTAGGGTGTCATAACTTTTGAACTAGGATGTCGTAATGTTGTTTCAGATGATTTTATTGATTTTTAAGCAGCCGGAACTATTTCTGATTATCTGGGAGTTAACAACCAATCCAACGATGACATGTGTTACGGCCGTTATGATGATGTGGCATACCTCAGATTTCGCTGGGCGTGATTCGAGCCACGTGGAGTTTTTTGGCAAGATCAGATGTGGCTCGGCCTCGGTCGAAGTCGAGATCGATCCGGGCCTCCCTGCCGCTCCACCAGGTGTCCACCCAGGAGGGGTCTACCTCGGCCGAAGTCGGCGGCCCCTTGCTCCCTCGCCAGGTGGCGCCCTGAGACGGTCCCACCTCAGTCGAGGTCGAGGCGGGCCCTCTCGCTCCTTCGCCAGGTGGCGCCCGGAGACGGGACCACCTCGGTCGAAGTCGAGCGCCCCTCTGCCGCTCCGCCAGGTGTCCACCCAGGAGGGGTCCACCTCGGTCGAAGTCGGCGGCCCCTTGCTCCCTCGCCAGGTGGCGTCCTGAGACGATCCCACCTCAGCCGAGGTCAAGCCGGGCCCCCTCGCTCCTTCGCCAGGTGGCGCCCGAAGACGGGACCACCTCGGTCGAAGTCGAGCGCCCCTCTGCCGCTCCGCCAGGTGTCCACCCAGGAGGGGTCCACCTTGGCCGAAGTCGGTGGCCTCTTGCTCCCTCGCAGGTGGCGCCCTGAGACGGTCCTACCTCAACCGATGTCGAGCCGGGCCCCCTCGCTCCTTCGCCAGGTGGCACCCGGAGACGGGACCACCTCGGTCGAAGTCGAGCGTCCCTCTGCCGCTCCACCAGGTGTCCACCCAGGAGGGGTCCACCTCGGCCGAAGCCGGCGGCCCCTTGCTCCCTCGCCAGGTGGCGCCCTGAGACGGTCCCACCTCAGCCGAGGTCGAGCCGGGCCCTCTCGCTCCTTCGCCAGGTGGCGCCCGGAGACGGGACCACCTCGGCCGAAGTCGAGCGCCCCTCTGCCGCTTCGCCAAGTGTCCACCCAGGAGGGGTCCACCTCGGTCGAAGTCGGCGGCCCCTTGCTTTCTCGCCAGGTGGCGCCCTGAGACGGTCCCACCTCAGTCGAGGTCGAGGCGGGCCCTCTCGCTCCTTCGCCAGGTGGCGCCCGGAGACGGGACCACCTCGGTCGAAGTCGAGCGCCCCTCTGCCGCTCCGCCAGGTGTCCACCCAGGAGGGGTCCACCTCGGTCGAAGCCGGCGGCCCCTTGCTCCCTCGCCAGGTGGCACCCTGAGACGGTCCCATCTCAGCCGAGGTCGAGCCGGGCCCCCTCGCTCCTTCGCTAGGTGGCGCCCGGAGACCGGACCACCTCGGCCGAAGTCGAGCACCCCTCTACCGCTCCGCCAGGTGTCCACCCAGGAGGGGTCCACCTCGACCGAAGCCGGCGGCCCCTTGCCCCCTCACCAGGTGGTGCCCTGAGACGGTCCCATCTCAGCCGAGGTCGAGCCGGGCCCTCTCGCTCCTTCGCTAGGTGGCGCCCGGAGACGGGACCACCTCGACCGAAGTCGAGCGCCCCTCTGCCCAAAGGAGCGCCCGTACGGTCGGCAGCGACATGCGAAACATCGCTTACATCGGCCCGACAGGTTCCGCAGTCGAGAGACGAAGTCCTGACAAAACAGGACCCGATAACAAGCATCGTTGGCTCCAGGGAAGGAGAGCGCTCATGCTCGGCCCAAGGTCTGGTCGGCGGTCTGGCCGGCACCCTCCCTTTACTCTTTCCTCGCTAGGCCCGGCGAGCAAGGCGGGGAGGCCGCCGAGTTCTCTGGTCCAAAAGAGAAGCTGAAAGCGACGAGGGGGCCTCCCAAAGACGGCAAACGAAAAGGCAACGTGAGGAGTTAAAAGGAAGGGGAGAGTAAACGACCGGGTAAGCAAAAAAACGGAGGCTGGGAAAAGAAGAAGCACCAAGAGCAGGATCCAAGATCCCGAGAGGGGACCTTCGGCGCAAGCTCGATGGAGGAACCCGGCCGGATTTCTATCCTTCCTGAGACCTTTCTTGCTAGCACAATCTCTAAGTCTGGGACTCCTTCAGGGGTCCGTCTTGGAGATTCTGTTCCCTCTCGCCGTTTATTGACTTGACCGTCGGAACTCCCTCGCCGGGATACCCGGCCAGTGCTTCTGACATTGTCTTGCAAGATTGAGAGCCAGGAGACCCCGGGGCGAGACGGTCTAGTCAAATCGGTGGCTCCGAAGCTACAAGCACGGCGGCGAGATCGGCAACAACATGTACCACAGGTAGAAGGGATTTTTTGTCAATCTGGGAGTCATAAACATCCTGTATAAAATTTCATTCGATAATCTAAAAAAACATAGGACTGTACATATATAGGACTATACCATAATTCAGGATTTTATATCCTATCCTGTGTTAGTTGGCTGCATACATAAGCATCAAATTCATCTAAAAAAGGGTCCGAAGAAGGTACAGTGGGTTCAATTACTGTTTTTGGTAATTCCATTACAATATGGGAAGTCTGCCTTTTACTAGTACTACCTCTTCTCTCATTTTGCACAGGAGTGTCAACAGAAGCCTTATCCAAATTTTTCTTTGATCTCTTTGATTTCTTCTCGACTCCGCTCTTAATTTTATTCTCTCGTGGACGACCTTTCGTAGTAAGTTGGTCAGGATCCTGAATTAGAAGTTCTCTGCTTTGCTTAGCTGCACAATTAGCATCAACAGCTCTTCTGAATAATGGTATAAGATCTTCCATCACCAAATTGAATGCATCTTCAGACATTGAGGCCATCTCTGCAAGCTTCATCATCCGATGACTCATCAAAGCATATCTACGATCAATAAAACATAATATTCGTATTAGTATTTTATGACATATGATAGGTTAATGTAAACTTAAAATAAGACATCTGAATTTAAATAATTTCTTGAGTGCGTACCGTGATTTTCGCATGATTTTATCACAAAATTGAGTGCTGCATTCGAGATCATCGAATTGATATTTCATGTCTTGCACCATCTATTCAAAAAGTACTTATCTGGGATACCCAATATCTCGTTTTGATGAAGAACCAATAAGGCATGCCTACACAAGTAACCTTTGTACTCAAATGATCCATACTGGCATTTAACATCCTCAAAAGTTTTGTCATATGAAACATCGTAATTTTTAATAATCTCCTTATTAATTTCATTAACTTCAATTCTTTCAAATAATTTAACAGAATATACATCACGATTATCAACTTCTTTAAGTAATCTGGCATTTGATGTAGCCATTTCAAGGATCTCATTCTGAAATTTTTGAATATACGCCTTGTATATTTTCCTACTGCTTGCCTCTCAAAAGGGGAGGATGTCTTTAGGAAAGCACTTGTTTGCAATGTTTTATTGTCTTCCTCATTTTCTGCTTCATATCTTTTCTCCAAGGCATCTTCGTACTTATTGATGAATTCCTTGAGCGTAGTCTTCAAGTTTATAAACCCATCAAAGAATTGATTGATGCTCTCACTCCTTTGTGAAGTTGACATCCCTATTCATAAATATTCAAAAAATAGAAGTATATATGATAAAAAGTTTGTTCAAAAATTTAAAAAATGAACATTAACCATTCATAATGACTAACAAACCTGCAAAAAATGTATCTTTAAGATAAACTGGAATCCATTTATCCCGATATTTATATATGTCATTTAACCAACATACGGCCTTGCATTCTATATATTTCTTCATTAAATGTGCCCATCTTTTCTCGAAAGATACTATGGTAACTGAATCATATATCGCCTTGTCAAACTCAATCATAAAGTTGGGATTTGCAGTGCAAATATGGCTAATCTTTTTAGGAATCTTCTTCAAAATATGCCAAGGACAAAATTAATGTCGTGCATTGGGAAAAACATCCCTGACAACAGCCTCGATTGCCTTATCTTGGTCAGTTATAATGGCATTAGGTGGTTGACCACAGTTTGCATGCAGCCATGATTGAAATACCCATTTAAATGTCTTAGTCGTCTCATCTGATAACAATACGCAACCAAGCAATGTAGATTGTCCATGATGGTTAACTCTGACAAATGGACAAAAGGGCATTTGATATGTATTTGTCAAATAGGTTGAGTCAAATATCAGTACATCACTAAAGTAAGTGCTTGCCAATCTTGACCTAGGATGGATCCAGAAGACAGTCCTGAGCTGTCCATTATCATTCAGGTCAAAAATATAAAAGAAATTTAGATTTTTAACTTGCATTTGTATAAAATGGATTACCATTGACTGTGCATCTCCTTCTTTCAGCTGACTTTAACGTTCTCGACAGATAAAATTATGAACATCCTTTTATGTGAAATCTAATTGTCTTCTACCCCCTTTCCTTCTAGCCATGACAGAGTATATTTGACTTGTGGGAATATTCACGGCATGTAAATTGCTGATCTCTGCCTTTTCTGGTGTGCTGATCCTTCTATGGGACCGTAGATAACCAGTTGATGATATTGATAGCTTATGGTTATGTTCTAGGAAAACATCAACTAATTTTCACTTACCATTTTTAGAATTTAGTCTTGCTTTTATCGAAGCCTTACAATCAATTTTGCTAGTATCCCTAGGATTCATGGAGTTATCGATTTTTCTAGATTTTCCTTGCCTCCAACATACTAGGTGCTTGAAACATATTTCTTTGTTGTTGTTGGACCTACTACACACTGTTGTGATTCTAAAACCTACTATCCTTGCATATTTATTGTATAAATTGTATAAATTATTTACGGAATTGAACTCCATACCAATTTTAGGATCAACAGACTCATTCTCTGTGATCGGGATGATAGGTGAATGTGCATTCTTCTGAACAACATCAGCAACCTCATCCAAATTTCTAATTTCAGTGCCATATGTAGAAATATCTGCATAAAAATTCATAAACATTGATATACATAGTTTTAGATGACATTTTATCTACAACAAAATAAATAATGAGTCATGCATTGGATAGAATATGATATGACAGTGCAATAACAAGACATGGATGCAAAAAGTTTAGAAATATATGCTGAAACAGTATTACGACACCCCAGTTCAAACACTACGACACCCTAGTTATAAAGCTACGACATCCCTGAACAAAAACTTAAACCAAATGTTTTGATCCTCCGTAACAGAAGTGTTTCGGTATGCATTGATGATATATGATACCCCCAATATAGTAAAATACTTCTGAAAAAACTTGGGTATCAAAAAAATCGAAACATGAACAAATCGGTACAAAACAGAAAATGAAAGCTTTTATTCTCCGTCATGGGACATTTCAACCGTGCATTGGCTTGAATAAAATTGTTGGATTGTGATAAAAAGACCAGGAAGAAAAAAGATTTCAAAAAAAAGGGGTTTTCAAGTTACGACACCCTAGTTCAGAAGTTACGACACCCTAATTAAAATATTACGACACCCGATCATGAAATATGAAACTACATATACTAACCCCTACTACCTTGAGAACCTATCACTTGTGGACTGAGTTATGACTCCTAGGATGTCATAACATGACAAGGATGCAAAAAGTTCAGAAATCTATGCTGAAACAGTATTACGACACCCTAGTTCAAACACTACGGTACCCTAGTTATAAAGCTATGACATCCCTGTACAAAAACTTAAATCGGATGTTTTGATCCTCTGTAACAGAAGTGTTTCGGTATGAATTGATGATATATGATACCCCAAATATAGTAAAATACTTCTAGAAAAACTTGGGTATCAAAAAAATCGAAACATGAACAAATCGATACAAAACAGAAAATGAAAGCTTTTATCCTCCATCATGGGACATTTCAATCGTGCATTGGCTTGAATAAGATTGTTGGATTGTGATAAAAAGACCAAGAAGAAAAAAGATTTTAAAAAAAATGGGTTTTCAAGTTACGACACCCTAGTTTAGAAGTTACGACATCCTAGTTAAAATATTACGACACCCGATCATGAAACATGAAACTACATATACTAACCCCTACTATCTCGAGAACCTATTACTTGTAGACTGAGTTACGACTCCTAGGATGTCATAACATGACATGGATGCAAAAAGTTCAGAAATATATGCTGAAACAATATTACGACACCCCAGTTCAAACACTACGACACCCTAGTTATAAAGCTACGACATTCCTGAACAAAAACTTAAACCGGATGTTTTGATCCTCCGTAACAGAAGTGTTTCGGTATGCATTGATGATATATGATACTCTCAATATAGTAAAATGCTTCTGAAAAAACTTGGGTATTAAAAAAATCGAAACATGAACAAATCGGTATAAAACAGAAAATGAAAGCTTTTATTATCCGTCATGGGATATTTCAACCGTGCATTGGCTTGAATAAGATTGTTAGATTGTGATAAAAAGATCAGGAAGAAAAAAGATTTCAAAAAAAGGGGTTTTCAAGTTACGATACCCTAGTTCAGAAGTTACGACACCCTAGTTAAAATATTACGACACCCGATCATGAAACATGAAACTACATATACTAACCCCTACTACCTCGAGAATCTATCACTTGTGGACTGAGTTACGACTCCTAGGATGTCATAACATGACATGGATGCAAAAAAGTTCAGAAATATATGCTGAAACAGTATTACGACATCCCAGTTCAAATACTACGACACCCTAGTTATAAAGCTACGACATCCCTATACAAAAACTTAAACTACATTTATTATCCCATCCTACAGGAATACCTATAACCTGTGGACTGAGTTATGACTTCCAGAGTGCCATTAACTTTCTCTAACTATCAAAACAGTTGGTGTAATAAAGGAACTATAAAAAGAACACTAAAAAAATGTTTTACTTCCAGCTGGAGAAGACATTTTATCTTGAACGTATAGAATAACTCTTCGATGCCTTATTCCAAACTCGGATCAAAATAAAGGAAGTCTTCGGTGCCTTATTCCAGCCTTAGACCAAAACAGAGTGCTTTTTCAGATAGAAGAAGGAGGTTGATTTCTGCAACAGAACTCTCAGAGCAGATTTTAGCGCGAGGGAGATTCTTCTTTAACCTTTATTGATTTCTTGGATAAAAATCAGAGCATATTTCAGAAACCAGAGCATGTTTCAAAATATTTTAGACTGACACATTTCCATAAATTAAAGCAAGATGGTGGGTAAAATGAGGTCGGAGGGAATGAATTAGATGAATATTTCAAATAAAAGCTGAATCCTATTTAATGCTAGTCACGTTCAAATTAAAACCGGTTATTTTCCTCTCATCATATCATATCCCATCTCATTCATCATGTTATGTGATGTCAATATAGACCTATAATCATATACGATGCGAGTCATGCTGGATTTGCTGCACCGCACGCCATGCACAAAGAATTACTCTTTTTGTTTACATCCGGGTAGCGAAATCCAAAGCACCCGCCTCTGAATGGAAAATTCCAAACGGGGCAGGAGAGAATAGGTCCCGGGCAGCCAGCCCGTACTTGCCCAAACCGGAATTTTTTTTTTTTTTTTTTTTTTTTAAAAAAAAGGCGACACAGCGGCCCGGGGGCGAGACCACTCCCTAAAGGCTACGTGGAGGAATCAAAGCCGTCCGTCCTCCTCACCTGCCGACTCGGCATTGGACGCCTCGTTGGCAGCCCGGGCTGCCTCTGGTGAAAAGCGTTCGCTGTCAGCACAAGAAATCTCTTATAAATTGCCCCTCACCTCTCCAATATCAACTCAATTTTCCTCCCTCTCTCTCTCTCTCTCTCTCTCACCCTTCCCCGGACGGAGCCTTTTCTTGCCGTCAATTCTACGATATCGAGGGCGACTCCGTTCTCCAAGGTTAGGGCTCGAGACCTTTCCCAATCTGCTAGCTCTCTGTGTCTCTCTTTCCCCTCTAATCTGGCTCTGGGGTTTGGTGGATTGGGTGTTTTGTTGCGTCCTTTGTTTCTATAGTTGGAGCGGTGATCGTTGAAGGCCGTAATTCGGAGGCGGTCAGCGGAGAAGGGCCTTCCGACAGGGTGAAACAGGTGCGTTTATTTGATGGGTGGTTTCTTGACGGGCCTGGATTAGGGTTTATGTTACATGGCCGTTGTCTTGTTTTGTTTCTGTGGATGTGTTCTTGGTTTGGGTTGCGTCTGTTGCTGAGAGAGTGTTGGTTAGATTTCATGATGGTAATTATTCTTTTCTGTTGTTGTTTGAAAGAAATTACGTATTCGTTACAAGTTTTGTCCTTTGTTTTTTTGCTTTCTTTACGTTGTTTTCGTTTGAAAATTTTAGATTTGTTTTGCGAGACCAAAATTTCGGAAATTTTCACTTTCAGGTATTCTAGCGTATAAAGGTCAGGACTGTGACACAAAAATCTTCTTTTTTTTTTTTTGTTCCGTCTATTTAGATTATGCCTTCTGACTTATTCGTGTTTTTGGTGAAGTATACTGATCTGGGTTCAACTCTGATTGTACTATGACTAAAATTAGAATATTCTAATGTCTAATATGCTTTGTTAGTAGAAGTCCAGATTCTTTTGCATCAAGTGTTGTCTTCTCGTCACACCCCCTCTCTCCCCTGAAATGTTAACTATAAACATCTGGCTTTAATTCAATGGACATCCTTGGTTGCGGTGAATATATTTTATGTAGAATGATCTAGATAATGCCATGTAAGTGATGATTGGTTTACACCGCTTTGAATATATTATTCTGCTTTAATAGTTGAAATCATGGTCTCACTTTCTGGCTATGCATGTGCTCATTATTGTTTATTTTAAGGTTATCTTTATTCTTTCTTGAGGACTAGCAACATAGGAAATGTTAGGTTTAGGTTATTTATGATAAGTACGGATCCTCTGTGCTCATGGTTTGCACTGCACAGTTTTGTGCAGTGTTCGATGGTTGCCTTCGGGAGATGGACGGTTTTCAAACAAGGCAGCTTTACATGCCATACATGGCATGTCATTGTTCATGGCTGTCCATCTCCTGATGGCGGCCATCAAGTGCTGCATAGCACTATGCTTGCAATCCGTCCACCACAAAGGATCCTAGGTCATTTATGATTAAAAGTCTTTCCTGTTGCTATGGTGATGTATCTATCCACTGTGGTGATGGTTTGCTCTTATTATGTTTCGGAATTTTGAGGCAACCACTGATGCAGGAGGGTTGATATTATGGAGCACGACAAGACTGAATGCCAAGCTCCTGAAGCTCCAATTCTCTGTGTCAACAACTGTGGATTCTTTGGGAGTGCTGCAACCATGAACATGTGCTCCAAGTGCCATAAGGATCTGTTATTGAAGCAACAGCAGGCCAAGCTGGCAGCATCATCTGTTGATAGTACTGTAAGTGGCAGTGGTAGTAGCAGTGAAAAAGAGCCAGTAGTTTCTTGGAATGTAGATTTTTCTGCTGGTCCAACGGAGCCAAAGACCACATTGGCATATCCATCTGATGCTTTGGCCATAAGTGAGGGTGGTGAGGCAAAGGTGAAGGATGGTCCAAGCAGGTGCAACACTTGTAGGAAGCGAGTTGGGCTGACTGGGTTCACTTGTCGCTGTGGAAATCTTTTCTGTGCAACACATCGCTATTCCGACAAGCATAACTGCCCATTTGATTATCGAACAGCAGGCAGGGATGCTATAGCCAAAGCCAACCCTGTTGTCAAAGCTGAAAAGCTTGACAAGATCTAGAGAGATGGACAAGAAGGTTGATGCAATTTGGTCAAAGCTTCTTTTATATTGTCTATGGCTTCCCAAGTCATGCTGGCTGCTTGTCTTCATAGGTGTTATTTGCTACAAATGGGTGGAAGTATGATGCCGAGGGATCTTTGCAGCCTCTAAAACTCCTGTGTTGTTGATTGCTGAAGGTTCCCTTGTTGGCTCTGGTGTGTAAGCTTTGTATTTGCACTGTGGATGATTTAGAGTTATCATGATGTGGCTACCTTTATGATATTCTATTGTGTCCTTCGAATTGCATTTCATTGGTAATAATGCCCTAGCGATGCGAATGGTATATCTCTTCTTTGCAGTTCATTACCATTTCTGCTGGAAATGGAATTATAAGGTAAGGTTGAGATTTCTGGTGATGCCTACAGTCTAGAAATTATGAGTATTTCCTGATATATTATAATCTCTACCCAATCTTTATATCTAATTCTGGAATTCTTGTTAACTGTTTATTGGTTCTGTTATCTGGTAAAAATACCTTCAAGTTTCTGATATTTGTTGCTTCATCTGGTTTATACAAGCTGTAGGTATTTACTCCTCTTGACTGTTCTATATTTAGAACTATCATGAACCAACTATGGAAATTGTTAATCAATATTATGGTCTGTATGAAGAATGAAGCCATGTCTAGGGTATAAAAAAAATCAGGTGAATTGTTGATAAATATTCATTTCTTATTTTATCTCATGGCTTGTTAATGTAAGATTTTAAAAGTTGCATCTCATAGCCATAGCTCAATAGTTTTTTTTCCCAGGTAACACATTTCACGAGATAGCTGATACAAAGAAGAAATATTCAAAATTGATGGCCTTGAACATAGCATGTGTTTTTTTATTTATTCACATTCTGTTTGCAGTTTATGCTATTTCTATATATGTTGTAGGGAGTTTATGGTGTGTTATTTTTATGCGTTGTAGTGAGTTATGGCATTGACTTATTTTGTTTTCTGAAAAATGGCTGCCTGGGTGCCTGTTGGTTGTCTAGGCAGGGCAGTCTGGCACTGCATAGGCTCCTGCCTTAATGTTTTATGTAATGTTTGGATCGAGAGGATGAGATGATTTATGAATTTGTAGTACTAGATATTGCCTAGATGCTCATTTCCAGCAGTAATTACATCTTGTTTGGATGTTATGTTACGAAATATGGCCTATAACTAATTTCTAAATTCTTGTATGTTCTGCTTAAAATTTTGAATCATAATTGTTATCAACATCATCATTGTGGATTCTGCCTTGACCTTGAGGTGCTAGCGCCTTCTACAACATTGTTTTCTATATCAGTTCTGGTTTTGCAGATATAATTGTTCTCTACTAATATGCTAGGATTTAGTGGTCACATATGCTAGGCACCTTAAACCATGCAACTGATGTAGCTGACAGGTTACCTGGCTAGTTTGATGAGTTGCATGGGATTCTTTTTGTTGGTTCTCATGAAATGGGTGTCTGAGATTACTCTTTTATGGAGAGGTTTTGAAGGAAGTACTGAATCATTTTTATTCGTGATAGCTGGTTAGTTTTTGTGAGTGTATGAGGTGAAGGCAGTAATGAACTTTTGGGTTTGTCCAATGATGTTAGGGTGAAAAGATTACTGAATGTGCATTTAGTGATAATCTAGAGTTCGAAGGATATTCTGGCACTTAGTGATGTGTGTTTGAACGTTGTCCAATCTTCCTCACCTTAGACACTTTGATCACATTATTCTTCAAGCTTACTGTAGAGGTTAGCATATATTCTTATGGTTACATACAGCCTTAAACCTTAATGCTGGCATGATCACTATAAGGTGACTTAAGATGCTTAACTCTGATGGTTCATAAAATCCCATGTGAGTGGACAAATGATTTTGTGGGATCAAACTGGTATTTCTGGTTAATGTGCCTTAATGAGATTTATTCCCTCTTCATGGTTAGATAAATAAGAAAGGCTCTGTTCATTTGCACTTGATCACCCTTCTTTAAAGTTGTAAGTCTTATCATCCTGTACCAATGAGTGGCTTCAACATTCTTTTTTGTTTTTTGTATAAATCTAGATGTTGATATGTGTATGGGAAGACTTGAATGTTTAAAAAGGTAATGGTGTTAGACAAAGTGTTTAAACCGTTAATAAGGTGAAATGTAAACCTGAACCTCAAGATATCATCTTGTTGGCACCCTGGCAGTTTTTCAGAAATGTAACCATAGAAAGTTGATCTATGCCAAATCTCCCATATTCATGTAATTAATACGAAGATATCATCTTGTTGAACCTTGAGTTAAGTTGGGTGCCTTTTCATATTGCCAATCCTTGTGAGTTATGATACAGCAAGAAAGAAGCAACAAAAGTTTTAAAATGACTAGATGAAAATTATGCTAATTTAAGTTTGCTATTATGGAGGTGGCAATTGTAATTTGTTGCTATTCACATGTAATTTTCTTGTCATGGTTATTTATGTACTTTGAGTTTCGTTTTGATCTTAGTGGTTGAGTTGTCTGTTGGGATTGTAGGTTTCGATAGTCAAATGTTTGTGTGTAAAGTAAACAGTATATAGATCATATTGGTGGTAGGACGCTTTTGTCAGTTCAAAAAAATCAAAATTGCCTTTACTATTATCATTATTATTATTTTTTTTTCCGGGGGGTTGTGGTGGTGTGGGTTGTTGTGAATTCCAAATCAAAAACCATGCACCAAACTTTGATTTGATTTTTAGTAAGTTTTATGTTATTCATGGAACTTGAGAAGCTGGCAGTGATCTTTTTTGGTTTTCTTTTCTATAGCATTCATTTATCATGAACTGCAAAAAAAAAAAAAGAAGAAGAAGAAGAAGAAGAAACAATAAATGTATGTTTGTTATTTTTCTCATTCTTCAAGTTGGAAGGTTGGAACAAAGTATATAGGATTTTTAGTACAACATAGATTGCATTTTAAGTAAAATCATATGGTCCATGATTTGAATTATGAAGAAGATTTTGACTTAGGGCTCTTCGGATTATTTTATATTGGCAATTTTTTCATGTTGGTTATTATTAAATCTTGCTTGCCTTCTTTGTCAGGGCCGTTGTGATGTTGTCTATGCTAACCTTGTAGGTTTGTTCTCTGAGTGCATGATCTTGAACCATATAACCAATAAGGCAGGTTTTCACACCCTGCCAACTTTCATTTTAGGCTTCATAGCAGGTTCCCTGCTTGTTCATAATTCTGCAAGTCAACTGTTTAACGTTGTAGAGGGTTGATGTCAAGCAGAGAGCTATTTATAAACATTTTCAGTCATCATTAGATCATACCATGCTAGATAATGCTGATCACTTATAAGTGAGGGCGACATTGCCATTGTACTCTTTGTGATAGTCAACATGACTTATCATTTTTTGATTTCATTTTATGTTATTGTAGTATTTTGTACATTGTTTTTTTTTTTCATTGAATAAGATATTTATGATTTCTGCATGGTGCTAAATGTTGAACTTTGGTAGTCATGTTGAGGTTGTGAAACCTGAACCTCAAGATATCATCTTGTTGGCACCCTGGCAGTTTTTCAGAAATGTAACCATAGAAAGTTGATCTATGCCAAATCTCCCATATTCATGTAATTAATACGAAGATATCATCTTGTTGAACCTTGAGTTAAGTTGGGTGCCTTTTCATATTGCCAATCCTTGTGAGTTATGATACAGCAAGAAAGAAGCAACAAAAGTTTTAAAATGACTAGATGAAAATTATGCTAATTTTAAGTTTGCTATTATGGAGGTGGCAATTGTAATTTGTTGCTATTCACATGTAATTTTCTTGTCATGGTTATTTATGTACTTTGAGTTTCGTTTTGATCTTAGTGGTTGAGTTGTCTGTTGGGATTGTAGGTTTCGATAGTCAAATGTTTGTGTGTAAAGTAAACAGTATATAGATCATATTGGTGGTAGGACGCTTTTGTCAGTTCAAAAAAATCAAAATTGCCTTTACTATTATCATTATTATTATTTTTTTTTCCGGGGGGTTGTGGTGGTGTGGGTTGTTGTGAATTCCAAATCAAAAACCATGCACCAAACTTTGATTTGATTTTTAGTAAGTTTTATGTTATTCATGGAACTTGAGAAGCTGGCAGTGATCTTTTTGGTTTTCTTTTCTATAGCATTCATTTATCATGAACTGCAAAAAAAAAAAAAGAAGAAGAAGAAGAAGAAGAAACAATAAATGTATGTTTGTTATTTTTCTCATTCTTCAAGTTGGAAGGTTGGAACAAAGTATATAGGATTTTTAGTACAACATAGATTGCATTTTAAGTAAAATCATATGGTCCATGATTTGAATTATGAAGAAGATTTTGACTTAGGGCTCTTCGGATTATTTTATATTGGCAATTTTTTCATGTTGGTTATTATTAAATCTTGCTTGCCTTCTTTGTCAGGGCCGTTGTGATGTTGTCTATGCTAACCTTGTAGGTTTGTTCTCTGAGTGCATGATCTTGAACCATATAACCAATAAGGCAGGTTTTCACACCCTGCCAACTTTCATTTTAGGCTTCATAGCAGGTTCCCTGCTTGTTCATAATTCTGCAAGTCAACTGTTTAACGTTGTAGAGGGTTGATGTCAAGCAGAGAGCTATTTATAAACATTTTCAGTCATCATTAGATCATACCATGCTAGATAATGCTGATCACTTATAAGTGAGGGCGACATTGCCATTGTACTCTTTGTGATAGTCAACATGACTTATCATTTTTTTGATTTCATTTTATGTTATTGTAGTATTTTGTACATTGTTTTTTTTTTTTCATTGAATAAGATATTTATGATTTCTGCATGGTGCTAAATGTTGAACTTTGGTAGTCATGTTGAGGTTGTGAAATGTCCAACATGAGTTGGATGGTGGTGATTGTTAAGCAAACTTATTTTGGGAATGCACGTAGTAGTTGATTTGAGAATCCTGTACTTTATAGTTTATGTGTATTGTCAACACTTTTGCTATGTATGCTGCAATTTGACATGCAATGCAATGTGGTTTCAAGTGTTGGGAAACAGCAAGCATGTATGCACAAGGTTTAATGGAGCTGAGGTGAGCTTATGAAGGCTAATTGAATAGTGAGATTTATAATTTTGCAAACAAATGCCTAAGAGGAAGCTTGAAAGTTGGATTGGTTTAGCATTAGATTATTGGATATCTAATGGAGGTGGTTGCATTGACATCGAGGGCTATGATCATGTAAGTTTATGGTTTGAAGTGATGGAAAATGTAAGACCTGATGGAGGCTGTGGAGAGTATCCTAACAGATTTGCACTGTGGGAAGATTAAGATGCCTCTTGAGAGGAAGAACGGTTGGAAGGAGGATCGTAAATAGCTGACTTTGCACAGATGGATGGGTCATGTTGGATGTGATTGCTCTCGTGCTAATATCAAATGTCCCAACAAAAATTTGGTGGCATTTGCTACATGATATTGAGCCATGTTCCTAATTTTCATTGAACTGCATCCAAAATTTGCTTAATTTTGAATTGGATTGTAATTGTATCTTGGCTATTGATTTTTTTAAGGGAAGAAATGAAACGAAGCTCTAGTTGAGCTTTGTGGGGATTAATGGAGTAGTTTAAACACAGTTGGATCCATGTTTTTGTTATCAGGAGGAAGGCATTTCTTCTTTGAAAAATGTTGGTGAAAAAATTAAGCAATTGAAATGAGTGGACGGTAGGCTGGGGGGGGGTTGGCTTGTTGATTTGATTTTACAAGCGTTCTGGCATTTTGGACTCAACTCTTAGTTTGATTAATTAAGTTATTTACCTAATATAACCTTTCTTTCCCCCTTAGTTTTAAGGAAATGCGAGGCAAGTGGAAATATGGACTTACTAGGTAAATTTGTATCAGATGGCAGGAGTTGTAACATCATTTGATGATATATGTCAGGCAACGATTACTTTAACAGCATGAGAAGTGGGTATATAATTGTTGAAAAAAGAAGAAATGTTGTCAACATCCTAAGACAGGAATGCTGAGCTAGATGCCTATGGTTGCTATGGTTGATATTTCACACTAAGGAAGTACTTGAAGATAGTAATTAATGATTTGAACATTCAACTTCATCCACAGAAGATGCATACTTCGACTGGCCCATTGAAGAATATATATATATATATATATATACATATATTATTCTTTTTGTTTCTTTTTCCTGGCAAAGTCATTGAAGAGGATTTGGCAGCTAAGGTTTCAATTGCTACTACTTGGTGGCTGTTAATCTGATACTGTAACTTTATGCTAAAACCAATTGATAATTGAATATTTGGCCTTTGATGATCACTCTGAGTAGCTAGTGTTAGCTAGTGCTTGTGCTTCGAAGAATAATCTAATTGTCACCTCCGACAAAATATCTTTCTGCATAACCTTGGAAAGTATGAATTTGAAACAAGTGCTTGCACTTGGTAGTCCGCATTTGTTGTCATTAAAATATAGTAGTTGACTTTGAAAGTATGAATTTAATATGAGAGTATGTCTTTGCAAGAAGCATTGCTTCATTGACTTTGAAAATGCATAATCTTCCAATTGTATCTAATTATGCTTGCACATGCAACTCGAGTGCCTAATACTAGTCACAAGTCACAGACATGCATTGACATTTGCATGTTGTTAGATCATGCTGTCTGTCAAGACTATCTATATCACGAATTAGAGCAGTGCTTAGTGTTTTTATGGAGATTGCTTGATTCTATTTTGGATAGATAAAATCAGTACTTTGTTTTGCTGCTTAAGATATTGGGCAGGTTCTTGAAGCCCAATGATCCATCATGTCATTCAAGATTGTGTAGCTCCGATGATCTGTCATGCCATCCAAGATTTTCTAAGCGATTAGATCATCTTGTATTTTCCCTTTTCATATGCCTGGTTAATTTCATGTGGTGCTGAAACTTTGGATACGTCATGCCTCTGTACTCTTAATGGTTCACAAAATATGTTGATTTGAAGGCGCTTCAGCATGGACGGTTTGTTCCATTCACCAAGCTTGTTCTGAGCCCTCCTTCTCCATGTCTTTTGCTCGAAGGCCAATCAGATTGAAGCATATTAATTTTGTTCGACTGACTTTGCTGGGGAAGTTCTGATATAAATATTGATTAGTCTTGCCAAAGTCGTCTAGTTTTGTAAGGGTCGGTCGGGAATTGCAATCAGTAAGTATATCACCAAGCACATTCTCTGTACCACCTCTACAATGCTATCTCCTGCCAAGCAATGCATAATATTTCATGCATATTTAGCCAACCTTATAAAATGAGAATATATCAGGATTTTTCTTATCCTCTGTTGTCAAAATATATGGCTTGCATTCTTATCGGTTCCGCGTATGGATAGAAACCGGGTGTGGGGGTGTAATCATCTCAGCTAAAAGCATCAGAAAGTTCTCGAGGCACCAGCGTTCCTAGTCCAATTCCCGCAACCATATCGACCAAAGTTGATAAGATGCGAGTTATGATACAGGTCTGAGCCGCTGCCTGAACATCGATTTCAGGAATCACACTTGAAAAAAGTTATATCTGTTCATTCCCGTGGGTAATCAACTTGATCAAATCATGCATCCTCTGATACCAGCCTGAATGCCAATGTTTGTAGGCATCACTTGGTAGCAAAATAAAGTAATTCCAATTCCCAGGTTTTTATTTTACCTTGTGGCCATGAGAGAATATCCTCTGTAGAAAAGACTTTCTTAATAAACAGGCCATGCTAGTTGATTTATGCAAGAGAAAACCTTGTCATATATTTATTACATGGCTAACCAAAATCTTAAACAGGTTCAAAAACCGCAACATCCTACTACCACCATCAAACTTTTAAGTAAAAAGATGTTTGCATGCTAGCCCCTCCCTTGGGAAGGATAGACCTGAATTGTACAATATTGTTATCATGCAATCATCCTTCATAAATGTTGCAAGAACACAAATTCAAAATTACATTATTTCCTTAATTTATTTGGCTAAGTCTGTTTAAGTTTGCGCCCCTTGTATAAAGATCCTCGCATCCAGGAAGCCAGGTTGGTAAATGTTGCAGAAAGGAACACGAGAGTTCAGAATTATACAATATTTCCATCGTGCAGAGTCATGCTACCCATCACAAATGCTGCAAGAACACAAATTCAAAACAGCATCATCTTCTTAATTTATTTTGTGAATTCTGTATAAGTTTGCGCCCCTTGCATAAATATCCTTGTGTCCAGGCATACAGGTTGGTAAACTTTGCAGTAAGGGATACCACTGGCTTTCTAACTTTGGTAGACTAAGGAAACTAAGGCGAAGGAAGAGAGAACCCACCAATTGCCTATATACTTGCAACAACCATTCTAGGGAATTATATTGACCGACCCCCGTTCGTGATTGTTACATTTTGCTATTAAATAAGTAGGAAGGAAGAGAACATTTTTATCCCGCTTCATATAATTCTCTACATGATGGAATGAATGATACGTTGCTGCATAAATCTTACCAGAATTACCATCAGCGAATTGATCTTCGCTCTTCCAGTTAGTGAAATAAAATCTCTCTTCTGGGGTAACTGGAAGTTGGGATCATCTCCCTGGTGTACTATTCCACTTTAGGATCTTAAACCAGTGCACAAATAAGAAAAATAACAAATAAATGTTATCAATTAATTTTTTGAATAATTACATTTTATAACTGGTTGTGAATTTTGATTGTAGCTGTGTTAAAACCTTGAACGACCACCGCCATTGTCATTGTCATTAAGAAGAAAATCTATAATGATTGATTTAATAGATTATAAATAACAATTAGCAGTTCAACAAATTAGAGCAGGGGCATTTTTTCAATGCAAAAGTGATGTCAAGCATCCTAGTTTACAAGCCAATATTATCTTGAGGCTAAACAAATTTATTTAGCCATATGATATGCATAATAATTAGCAAAACTTTTTCTTTCTATAGATTCTGGATAATCTTATAAGAAAACCGAAAAAGTCATCTCAAGGCAAGAGAAGGAAGAAGATATGACTGAGCAGGCTGTTTTGGTGGCACTCAAACTAGCAGAACTGTATGTCAACAAACCATTTTCTTGCATGGCGTTATAGTCCAATCGGCTAGGGAGAGAGCTAGGGTGAGTGGAATACTTTTTAAACAATGCAGACTCCAAACAGAGGATGGGCGATGAGCAAGGAACTGGGTAATCAGAGCTGTTGCTTATCAAGCAGAGGACATCATCATTGTCTTCATTTTCAAGATTGCAATGTAATAGCAAAAAAGAGGCTCTGTAGGCCTTGTTGTAAGATATGCTCTAATCCTTCATGAACTAATTTCATGCCATATAGTTGGCACAGAAACTGAAGAGTTGAAGAATAAGTTTTCTGAGGTCTTTGAAGATAGAAATACAGTCTTACCAATACATGGATAGAGGTGGACCGGAAGCAAGTAGTTCTGCTGATTAGATTTTGCCAGGAAGGAGGTATCTCCTAATCTAGATGATGACACAATTGTTCAGATTTTGTCCTAAATAAGGAATTAACATTTTAATTACTTGATTCAACACAAATGGCATTTTGTAGCTCCCATAGTTGGAATGGTGGCCTTTGACAAAAAGATTTATAACAAAGGATAAATCAAAAGACATTTTGATACCTGTTCTTGCATATCTGTATCTACAGTGACTGATGTTCTGAAGATTATGGACAAAGTCATGGGTTCTACAAAGGATAACTTGAAAAGGATGGAAAAGGAATATTTGAAGAGAAGACTATATAAGTTCTTGAGAACAAGAAGACGATAGCAATGAACAACATCTGGAGGACTGAAGAATGGGAGCAAATAAAAGCAGTTTTCCAGATGTGATGAATGACAGTAGAGTGTTGTTTGCTACATGTTCTACAGATGTTGCAAAATCCAATGACCCTACAATCCCATCTCACCACCACTACCCCTTCCCCATACAAAATATCTTCCCTTTTTTTCGATAAAAAATGCAGCATGTAGCACTCATACAAATCTATTATGAGTACAACCAAAAATATCAGAAACAAAATGTCATGAAACGGCTTAAGAGTGGCCCCAAAGACAGTCCAGAGCACTTCTCTAGAGTGCTTAGTAATGAAGGATGTCCACCCAATTAGCTACCAAATTTGCCTATCAGAAGACGTGCCTGATGTCAAGGGCAATGCAAATGGTTAGCAATCGGCATATGTCCAATAGTAGTGGATGAGTAGCATCTCCCCGCATGCAGTCATAGATTCATCCAACCACGATGGCACAATCACTCTCAATAACCAGACAGTCAACTCCAAGCATCTATCGTGCATATGCAATACTGGCCCAAGTAGCTCGCAACTTCGAACTTGGTATCGTGGGTTCAAAAAGATGGCTTCTATTGGTAGCTATTAGTTTGGAGTTAGGTCCGTGAATGATAAACCTCACACCTCTGCTGTCACCACAAACACCACCATCAAAATTTTCCTTGAGGTAGGTCGAGGGTGGGGCCTCCCAAGAAATAAAAACCATGAGGGTCATTGCACAAGTTGAAAGAAAATCCCAGATATCCGAGGACCACAAGGTCATCTCATCGAAGCGATGGACAACTTTAGTCGCCTGTGCCAAGATTCTTTCCAAGACAAATCTAGTCGGAATCCTAGACTCAAACACAGCTGTTCTTGGATAATCAGATATAGCAAGCAATGTAAGCAGCACAAATATTTGCAACCCTTGATACTCTGACCCTAGTGCTCTACCTCAAATGCTCTAGAAAAAACTGGAGTGGTGTTAGTGATTGGTAGTGCATGGCCTCAACTACCAGATATGTCTAGCTCTTGGGCAACGAAACAAGACATGCCCCATAGTCTCATCCTTTTGGCTACAAAATGGGCAAGCAAGCTGGAGGTCCATCCCTTTATCCCTCAAAAAGTCTTGGTGGGGAGATGACCCTAGGCCAGCTTCCATAAAAACAAACTCATCCTAAAGCATATGGCGACTCTCCAAATCCAAGCAACATCTAGATGCTTGGATGACTCCCTCGATACATGGAGAAAAGGTCAAAGATCACCACTCTCGAGGAGCAAGACAATCTCCAAACCCTCCTATCATGATTGCTATAGATGGGAATCACCACAGACAACACCCTCTCTTAGTCGTTCTCCGAAGAATCAAGACACTGCTAAAGGACTTCAACCCTCGCCATCAAGGTAAAACATATTGCAAATCCTCATGGACTCCCCCATCTTTATACTGACAAAGATCGGCCATCAACTTAGTGGAATATCAAGTCGATAGATTGGCCATCCCCTACAAGTCATCTCATTTGAGCTAACACATCTAGCGCCCATGCATAGGTCTCTTTCCACATGAAGGAGATTCCTTGATTGACCTAGATATCATTGCTTAGCAACCACTAGCCATACTTCGCTCTCATCCGTGCTCCATTGGCCGTCCGACTAAAGAAGAAACCTAGCCATGTATCAAGCAATCAAGGCCTTATGTCTCACTGCTAAGGACTAGATATCGACAGCCCCATCTTTGATTAGCTGACACACCACCTCCGAGGCCATCAAATGCACGTCACCCATCCTTGGATAGGAACCCCACAAGAATCTTTGGAAGTGTTGCTCAAGTCTCACCACACAAGACTTGGGGATGATAGTATTTGAAAAGAAATAGACAGGCATAGAAGAATAGATCTCACCAAAATGACTTTGCCCATCGAGGAAAGTAGTATGGTGGATCGTTCACAAATCATCTGCTCCATCTCGAAACACTACGCCCTCATCGCCTGAAAATGGGAACCCCCAAATACTACCAAGTTCCACTCTGCTCCGTAATCCCTGATGCATCCCCAATCATGTATCTCAATTAGGCTTCATTTTTAGACTAAAAGTAGACAGCAGATTTGACAAGATTCACCCTTTGCCCCAAAGCCAAGCAATAATCCTCCAATATTCTACTAAATCCAACAGCATTCTAGATAGAAGTCTGACCAACTAGCATGCAATTATCTAGAAACAAGTTGAGATTGGCTGGGCCTCAGGAGCTGAAACATAGGGGTCTAGGTCCAGCCTTTATGATGCAGTACACAGTGCTCGCGACAAGGTGTCAGCATAAATAATGAAAAGATAAGGCAATAGTCAACCTTGCCGCAGTCCAACAATCAACTAGAAGAAGTCCAATGAGGTGCCATTGATTAGCATGACCAATATTAGGCCACAAATGCATGCCATGATTCAGTCAATCCATCTGCTGTGAAAACCAAACTCCAAAGCCCCCTCTAGGAATTGCCCGTTCAAGCAGTCATAAACATGCTACATGTCAAGTTTGATTGACATGAGACTGTGGCAGGTCAGGAGGTGGTGAAGGTTATGCATAAACTTCTGAGCGATGATAATGTTGTTGAAGATACTTCTGCAGCCAACAAAAGCACCCTACTTCAGATTGATCAGACAAGGAAGAATAGGTTTCATCCCGCACACCATTAATTTGGTACAAATTTTATAAAAAGTTGCATATAAACTTATAGGTCTATGATCCCCAGGATCCGAGGTTTCCTACTGCTTTGGTATCAAGGTGTCCAAGTAGTTGGCCTTGACCGGTGTCAAAGATTTCTTGCATGACCGCTATAACCTTGGCCCTAATGATGGCGAGTATCTCGTAAAGTGAAGGAAAGCTATCGGGTCCAAGAACTTTGTCCTTCACCATGGATTATACCATTCTTCTCACCTCCTTTGCCAGCACTGCTCGAAGAAGATACCCGTTCTCCTACTTAGTGACTACATCACTGGAGGTGGAGGCACAAAGGATCCATCCCTACCCAAGGTCGATGTCCATCTCGATTTGAAGAACTGAATAATCTCCTACTTGATATCCTCCTATCTATCAAACTAATGCCCACTACTGCCTTTGATGGTCTAGATTTGACTCTTGTGTCTCTTGATGATGGTGGCTTGATGGAACAACCTAGTTTCTGATCTCCCTCCCTAAGCCACTAGATCCTGGACTTCTGTCTTCATGGAATATCCTGCCTCAAGAAAGAGTGTGCAGGGCAAGCTTGCCATAACAACTCGCCAATCACCCTCCATAAGTCCATGCTCCCCATCCTCTCACTCCTACAACTCATAAATAGTAGCCTCTATAGTCTCTAGTCTCCTGAAGATGTCCCCAACCTCGACTTGGTTCCACTGCATCATCCTCTGCCTCGTCAACTCCAATCTTTGAGTCATTGGATACATAGCATCCCCTCGTACAAAGGGTCACCATACCTCCTGCATAATATCCTATGATCGGAGATAGGAAAGCCATAACTTCTCAAGCTAGAAAAGACTCTGGAAGGAAAGAGAGGTGTCGATAGTGACCAATAGCATGTGATGATCTGAAGCAATCATCGGTAGATGGTGAACTTGATCAAAAGGGTACCGCTGGATCCAACTGGCAGTTGCAAACATCCTATCAATCTTCTCCCAAACTCTAGCCCCACCAAGCCAACTTTTGTACCAAGTGAATCTAGGACTGATAAACCCCAGATCCACTAGGCCACCGAATTCAAAAAAATCCCGGAATTCCTTGGATTCGACATCAATAACAAAAGGCCTACCTCCCATCTTTTTGCAAGCTCCATCGATATAGTTGAAGTCACCAACTAATGAAGGAATACCTTGCTTGAGCAAACTGGACAGCTTTTACCACAAAATCCTCCACTTTATAGTCGGTACTAGCATACATGCATGACAAAAGTCAAGGCAATCAATTCATTTCAGAACTTATAATTGCAACTTGCTAGAGACATTGGTGAAAGATGTTTATAATAGCTGCTCTATTTCTCCAAAATAATAATGATTCTCTCTAATAATCCACGAGACTCCATAGCATAAAAGCCCCAATTTGCCAAAAAATAGTCTCGGATGCAAGTTAGGGGGCTCGTGTTGAAAAGTATGGTCTGCACCAACATACATAGCTCTGGATTATGCTATTGCATGATCCTCCTGAATATCGAGTGGAAGGAGGGACAATGTCTTCATGGTGAACTAATAGGAGAGAAGAGGCAACCCCCAGGTTCCCTCAGCCAAGGATTCATCCAAGCTCAAATCCTTTTTCCTTCCCATCTCTGGCACACCATCCATAGTTTTCAAAGATGATTTCAGCTAACCCACAACACCTTCATGGCCCATAGCCACGACATGGCCCAAAGCACCTCCACCCCCATGGAAAGGACCTTTTGCCCTTCCATGGTGAAAACTCATGCCCTAGCTAGACCTATTACCTATTGTCGGATTGGAGGTGGCCCCGAGCATCTGATAGCCACCCTTTATTGCAGCCCTACCGGAAACACCCTTTGGCTCTAGTCTTTCGTCCCCACAAGAAAGATCTCTGGCCATGGGATGAAGGCCCTAGTCCATGGCTGCTGGCATGCCTCCTCCGGCATTGACAATGGCCAACTTGGGGTAAGGAGGTTCGGGTGGTGTGGCCCCCTATTAGCGAAAAGATCTCTCATCTCCTCTTTCTCACTTCGACTAGGGCCTCCCATCTTCTCTTTTGGCTCTCACTTCAACTAGGGCCCTCCCATCTCCACTATCGGACTTCAAGGGGCCCAGTTTATGCAACTCATGTAGACTTGAGCTTTGGAACAACCGGGCTTCTTGGTCAGGGTCGATTGGACTAGGCACCTGGCCCGCTTCAAGAAGAGCTTGCCCGCCACTGTCATGTAAAGGTCCTCTAGGCATGGGGCCTCATCCTCGCCCACTTCCATAGTATCGAGGCCTAAGACCATATCACTTAATGCTTGAAAAGCCAATCCCAACTCATCCAAGTTGACTCGGTCAACAGCATTTTCTTCATGTTTCTTCTCTAGTGATCGGTAGCGAGCAAGCTTAGAGGGCTTCTATCACCCATCCAAATTAGGTGGTGATCCCGGCAAGCTCCCCAATTGCCTTGACGAACTTGGATGGGAGGGAGATGAGTTAGGATTTGATGAGTCTGGATTTTAATCATTATCCTTGATTTCATTCCTACCCTGACTGGCTGGGGTTGCCGAATCTTGGACGTGACCAGCCGTGGGCAGACTGCCTCAACCGCCTCCTCCCCAGATTCATCTCCCTTCTAGTCATTATTACCCTCCAACATCATTGGAGATGCAACAAAATACCCTGGTTGCAATGATCAGTTGCTCCTTGCCGATTCCACCTAAGATAGCCAATAATCCTCATTGGTGCCTACAATGATAGTACACGATGACATCTTCTTATAGACAAAGGACTGCCAGAAAATTCTCCTCTCATGGATTGAAACCACCGGACTCAAACGTTCCGATGAGTCGATCTCAACTTGGAAACTTGCGAAGCCTGTTTTCTAGCACTGATCGGTGAACTCGTCCATCGCTAGTGGCTTCCCCACCTTCGTGATGATTTCTAGCATCATCTCTGGTTGCCAACACTCCATCGATAGTCTTGACAATCGGATCCAAATCATAGTCCTCTGGACCATGTTAGCACTAGGGACGAAGTTCGCTACCCATGGCTCCACTGCCAACAATTGGCCGGCGATGAACCAGGGTCTGCCATTAAAGATCCCCTTACAATCAGTCTCCGATTTGAACCAAATGATGTGATGGTATTCAACCAAAGAGGACTCCGGATCATACTCCAACTTGCCCCGATCCGAAAACTCTTTAGCGATCTGCTCCATTGAAATCCTTCGACCAAGACTCAGAGCGATCACCGAGACCTCCCATTGCTTCCTCGATTCCTCCATCTTCCTCCTCTGGGAACTCAAGGACCTTGGTGAAATATCTTTGCAGTTGCTCCACCTCCTCCAGCATGATCTTGTGCATCGTCCATCAAGCTTGCCTCAGTGGTTTCTGGACCACCCTAGCTCAAGATTGCTCCTTCTCGCCGGACTCTAACAAGGATCGGCCACTATCGCTAAGCCCTTTTCTCTTTTCCACTATTCTCCAGTTGCACTACGAAATACCATTTTTAAATGATGAAGTTGGGAGCACTTTTTTGTGAAGATACTTCCAACAAATAAGAACATTGAAACAGCATGATCTGAAGAGTTGGAGGTTTTAGGAAGGCAGCTCATAAGGGGATAATGTGGTGCAAGGAGACCTTTTAGTGTGAAAAGACAAAACATTTGCTATATGGATGGAAGTAATCAAAAGCATGGTTTGGGAATAAATAACACCTGCCATATGGATGGAAATAATCAAGAGAATGGATTGGGAATGAAAATACAAGATGGCAAGCAATTTTTGCAAATCTTAGCTTCAAGCTATAATAGTCTGCCACACCATTAATAAAGTCATGCTTCTCATACACAAAATCAAGGATTCATTCCAGAGGACTCTGAGATTGCAGAGAACAATCTGACGAGGCTGCCAGAGGATACTAAAGGCATGATCCATTTATAGTATTTGGGATTGAGACATACTGAATTAAAAGAGGTTCCTTCATCCATTAGGAAACATTATAACTTACAAACTCCAGACACAAGTTATATTAGAAAAATTCTTTTGCTCACTCAGGCATATTTTTATTGCTGGAGGTTTCTGGGAATTTAAAAAACCTAAAGAAATTAAAGGTCGTAGGTGCTGGAGGATGGACAGAAAGGGCCTTATGATGGCTAATCAATCTTCGAGCCTTGCACATTTCAAAAGACTTCTTGTTTTCTATGAAAATGTATCATGTTATCCATTTGGGTGACTAGAGCTCCTTGTCTCATTAAAGCTGAGAAGTGTAGAATCAATTGTGACAGAACATTTTAAGCTTATCAAATGATCACACCTTCATAAGCTATGCCCAAGATGACTGTCAAATAAAAACTCCCAAACAGTAAAGAATTTCCACCAAATCTCACCAGGATAGCATGGCATGGATCAAGATTATAGCAAGAACTGATGGTGATGCTAGGGAAATTGCCAAATCTGTGGATTCTTAGATTGGAGAATGGCTCGTATGCATGGAAGAAGATGGTTTGTGCTACTTATGGATTCCCTCAATTACGGCGATTGGTGCCAGCAGGCTTGCAAGATCTAGAACACCAGTGTTTGGAAAGTGGGGTGGTGATTCAACTTATCCATTTGCATATCTCTGCATGAGAGAAGCTACAGAAGATCCCAGAGTGAATGCAGCAGGTGAATAAACTTCAGGAGTTGCAATTATGGGATATGCCAAGAAAGTTCTTACATAGGGTTCAAGAAAATCAAGGAGAGGATTGGTAGAAAATTCAATGTGCCCTCCACTTCATCTCACCATAAGTCTTTCATTAGATCCTCCTTTGCATCTTCTCTTCCTAGCATCCCTTGATATCATCTCTCATTTCTGTTGAAATGCAAAGAAACATCCAACAGCCATACATCTCTTAGTACATTTATGCTCATCTTCCTTTCCTGGAAAATATGTCATACACTGCTTCCCTATGTTCTCCTTACATGTCTAGTTGGGTGTCGATCAGCTATAACTGTATAAATTATCGTACAAGATAACAATGGTTATTAGTGGGGAAAAACATTTTTTTTTAAAAAATGAACATAGAAATATTGCATTTGGTAATGTGTTACTGAACAAAAGTAAGGGATCTTCATGATACAATCAGCTGATTAAATGCATAAAAATCCTAATAGATGTGCATTGGCGACACTATAGATCCATTAACTGAATGATTTTAAAATTTTATATGTATTTATGGAAATTGATAACAAATAAATGGTGTCAGTCATTTTCATGGGAAAGTTCATATAGTCCCACAAAGCCATGAGGGCTCTAACTCCTACCTAAACACCATGAATGACAGTATGCTTCAAATTCAAAGTAAAATAACTCGGGCATTTTTAGAATTTTCTGTGAAGTATAAATTTTTTTTAATTTTTCTGATAGTTCAAGAGAAAAATATTGGCGAAATCATATTGTTCTTTGGTTGTGTTATATAATAGTTAATCTTTTGATACTGTCTATATCGGATGTTTTGATCTCATATTTTAATACCTCTGGTTAAACTTCTATGTAAACACTAACACTTCATTGATAAATCAAATTGTAACCCATTATTTGTCTTGCAGGAAATAGAATTAATTGGATAGTTTCTCGATAAAAATTACTCACTTCCTAAATTTTCCCATGGATTTAGCTCAGCAACTGGTAATGTAGTGTCATGTGTTTTGTTGACTAATAAGTAGGGCAAATGTATGGATTAATGATAGCTAATTCCTCTTGAAGTGTTGCGAGTTCTGGTCGAACACAGAAAGTATGCATAATAAAATCAATTATTCTACACATGATCAATCAGTCCTCTATTTCAACATTCAAAATTTTCTTATGTTTTAATGCCCTTAAAATATGTCTTATGTTGAAGTTTTGTGTTTGACAGTGCATTGATCATGCATGAAAACCTGATTCATTACAAGTTTTATAATATGGTAGTCATGTATCATTCATGTCCAAGTGTTGCATTTACATAATTTCATGCTAACTGTCATGTTTTGAACCCATTATACATTTTGTGATAGAATACTTTTTGGCAATAATAAGTGGTTACTCAATCATTTGGAATAAAAAAAAGGCGTTTTGGCCAAAACAAGGGCAGGTACCCTATTTCCCCTTCTTCCATTCCTCCCCTTGTTCCTTTTTATTCTTCCTTTTTTCCCTTGTGTATCTCTTTGTTTTTTTTTTTTTTTCCCCAAGGAATTCACACTTTTCCAGCATCTTTTGTTGGAGACTAGATTTGTAGAGGACAAATATTGCCATTGAGGCCACATATGATTATAAGCATGCAGACCTAGATTATTCACAATTCTTCAACCATCAAACAAGCATAACGACAAGTTTCCACAGAAGAATAGGAAACAGACAATTGAGATGGAGGACCTGAAAAGAAGCTTGCTGCATCAATTTAAGGATAAAGCAACCACAGAGAGATAAGGTTGTTTAACCGTTTACATCAGAGAAACAGAAAAATTCCAAACACAGTTTTTTTTGTTCTCTTGCTGTAAATTACACTTTGCATTTGCTTTACTTTCAAATTATATCACTGATCTATTCAATTAAGTCACAATCTATACTAATTTTGATATATTTCATCTGAATTTTACTGCCTTTAAATGTGCATAAACATATTGCATAACCCATGATTTAGAGTGTCTAAAACTTCCTTATCTTGATCAAAATTCAAAAAAAGAAAAATGTTCAAAAAAGAAAAATGCGAACTATTCACTTCCATGCTTCTATTTCTCAAAATTTTGGAACTCTCTCATATTACAAAACAAACAGCAGCAGCAGCAGAAGAGATACAGAGAATTGGTTCATGAAATGAGTATAATACTGTTAAATTATTACTCTAACAATAACGATCGATGGGGCAGAAAGAAAATCCAAACTTGAAACTAGGAGAACATTCGATGTAACAGCGAAAACCCTAACCTCGGGGATCGCAATCAGAAAAAGGTCGGCATCAGCAAGAAGCGGCGGCCGACGACTCGGCCTCGAGGTACTTGCAGATCCGCTCGACGACATCCCTCCCCTTGACGCTGTTCTGGAGGAATCGCTCGGCGCAACGCTGCTCGACCTTCTCGGCGATGGCCGCGAGGGCGGCGAGCGGGCGGCAGCGGATGCTGGTCTCCTGGCGGAAGAGCGTCCATCCGTCGGGGCGGTCCGGGTGCGGGTGGTAGGAGGAGCGCTCCTCCACCTCGATCAGGCCGCGGAGGGTGGCGTTGCGGGCGACGATGTCCATCGAGCGAGCGCGCGCGTCCACGACAGAGGACTCGACACAGTGGCAGATCACGGCGTCCTGGCCGCCGAGGGCGCGGCGGAGGAGGAAGGGGAGGGGCGGGGAACGGACGGTGATGGAGCGGGTGATGTGGAGGCGGCCGGCGGCGGGGTCGAGACGGCGGGAGAGGGTGTGGACGTCGACGATGTGGGAGAGCACGGCCGGGGTATCCGGGTCGGTGAATTTGCGCCAGGCTGCCGCGGTGACCCGATCCCACGGGTGCCGGTACACGTGCTCCTGCGTGTACGCGCGGACCATCGGAAAAATGGAGGCGGCGACCGATTGAGACTGAGCAAAGCTGGCGACGGAAGGCCTCGGTTGGCATGCACAAGTTTTAAGCGTTTGACTGCAAGCACTGCAGTCTGAAAATGACTCGCAGGCTGAAACAAAGCACCTGGGCCCAAGGTAGATGGGCTGTCTTGGGCCGTCACACATCATCTGTTGGCATTTTAAGGCCCGCTAATTCGGATCCAGACACCCCACGGCATTTTTTTTTTTTTTTTAAAAGACCATCTAAAATGAGGTATCTTTGCATCAGGGACAAGATTCTATGCAAGAGAGGAAAAAAAAAAAGATAAATTATATCCTACACTATATGCACCATTGAAGATGTGCACCACACCCAACAGTTTATCTCTTTTATGTGGTCTAATTATCAAGATAAGTACATGGACCTTACAAAAAGAGGATGAGATGATCAGCGATGCAAGGTCATATGGTGCCTATAATATAGGATATAATTTTTTGAAAAAAAAAAAAAAACCAAATTAGCTAAATCAATAGCTTAATTACAATTACGGTAGACATGATTAATTTAGAAATTGGAAGAATACACGTAGCAATGAGGTATTTCTCAAGATTTTTGTTCGATATTCAAAGATATCACCATCATAGAGTCGCCTCCAAGAATAATATGGTCAGATTAGATGTAAGGTGATTACAACTGAAGGGATCAGCATCGCAAATAGGGATGAGAGATAGAACAACCACCTCGAGAAAGCGTCCGCATAAAACACACCGCCCTGTAAATCTTCCACCGTCGATCGCCCCACCGGGCTCTTATTGCGCGTCGCTTAATAGCCTATTAGGGCACGAACGCATTTCATTTCGATGATGGCGGCAGGGCGAGCGCGGGAAATTTTATTTTGGTCGCACCCTCGCATCATAAATACCGCTCCGTCCCTTCGCCTCTTTGCATCTTTTCCATCGGAGACGAAAATGGGGAGAAAGAAGAGAACCAGGGCTGCAGAAGAAGACGAGAGGGAGGGCCAAGGAGTCCAAGGAAGCGAGGCATCCACTGCCACGGAGAAGAGCTTGTACGAGGTGATCGAGATCGATCTCCGCCCCCCACCCCCCCAACTCTCCTCTCGTTTCTTCGTTTATTCGAGAATTCGTGCTATGATTGCTTTTTTATCCTCCATGATCATTCGCTAGCTTAAAATTTTAGGGTAACATGATGCGGGAAAATCGAGATTTGAGACGATATTGTTCATTTCATTATCATTTTCTCATTTCCTCCCATAAAATCAGCTTTTCCATACACCCAAATGCTCTTGAATTGGCAATAACCGTGTCAGTGCTGGTCTTGGTCTGTTGATTGCAAATTCTTGCTCCGTTTCTTTGGAAGTTATCATGAATGGGCCCCTATATTGCTATTAAAGTTCAATATTTTCGTTCAAGGGTATTGATCTGTTAAACAGTTGGTTCCCAGTAGCATATTTATCACCATTTTATTGAAAATGGTAAATGATTACAAAATGTAAAGTGATAATGCAAGGGAACCAAAGAGTTCGTGTTCGCGTTCCAGTAGCCTATCAGTTGCTTATCAGGACCTTGTGCTTTTGGAGCACCATAGATTCTGGAGGTTGAGTGAACGAAAATATTTTTAGATCCTTGTAATGTGAATTCTTACGTGACCCTAATCTTTTATGATATATGGATGTAAATTTCATGGCCTAAGATGTGAACATGGGGAATCTCGACCAGTATTTCAGAGAAAATGACGCAAGTGACATCAAGAGGTCATGGAGGCCAAGAAAGTTGGACAAATGGGTAGTAAAGAAAAGGAAGAGGGAGCGGGGTACAACAGAGGGGAAAAAAAGACTTTGAAAAGGAACTGTGTTGGCTTCCTCCTTTAGATCCTGCTTCAAAATGCTAACCAAGAGGAAAAGAAGTAAGTAAAGAAAAAAAATTCCTCGCGTAAATGAGATTTGGTAGATGAAATGAAGAATGCAGAGATAAAATTGTGAAGATCTTCTAGAATATTTAGGATTTTTTGCTTTGCTCTTTCTATGTGCCGCACCAAATGCTTATGGGCACGAGGATAAAGAAAAATCCATGATGCCCTTGATAATGCTTTAAAATAAAAAATGAAAAAATTATCAAAATCACAAAGTCAGCCATTCATTCTCCATGTATAATTTCCAGTTGTCAGATAAGTAAATGACATATAAGGGCCTTCAAGATAAATCTTTTGCTATGATTCAGGCATTTTAAAGCAAGTAGCATTGCTCACAGTCAGCAATCGGTTTTTAGAAAATGCACTTAGGAAACAAATTGTGTTGAGCACTAAACAAATTGGGAAGCACCTAAACATGTAAGAAATTTCAATATGATTGCTTGGGGGTTGGGACAACTTGTGAAGTTGATTGCATATGAGCATATAAAATGAGTAAAACCATATTTGTAGCTGTATAGAAAAATAAGGAGGTAATCCTACACATAGTGCTGCTCTGGCAAACCTCTGATGCAATGGCTGGCTTAACTGCTGCTTGGGAACAATAGCTTATTTGTGCAGCCAAGGTTACAAACTGACACATCTGGCTTGAAACAAACACAGCAATGATCACCTTTTTTATTATCAAAATTTTCCAGGACACTCTCCAACTAACCAGCAATATCAGTCTATGCACAGCCGCATTTATCTTTTTTGAGGTTGCTAACTGGCAGGATATGGGGCCTGCCCCATGTTTGGAACCTGTTGGGGGTGACTTATGTCTGGATGAAGCTGTCGGCCCTTATTCAGTCAGATGCTTTGCATTTTTGTTGTAGAAGTCAGGGGGTATAGCACCACACCCCCACCCACCCACACACACCAAAACAAAACACACAAACACACACACACACACAGAATTTGGATTAGTCACTTGAGCAATGAAGAGGATGCAAGTGCACCATATGGCATGCAAGTGCACCATATGGCAAAAGAAAATGTAAATGTCAATACTGATATATATTGGAGCTACAAAAAAAATGAGTTGGAAACATGTACATTCATGAAATTTTGGATTTGCTGTAATTAATAGAGATTTGGATTAATCACTTGAGCAATGAAGAGGATGCAAGTTCACCATATATCAAAACAAAATGTGGATGTCGATAGTGATATATATTGTAGCTACAAAAAATTGAGTTGGAAACATGTACATTCATGAAATTTTGGCTTTGCTGTAATTACCAGAAGAGTTAGAGGAATGGACAGGGAGTCTTAGATAACACTGGTTGGAAATTTATGTGGAAAAACTTGAAATAACTGACCCTGGATAGGAGCAGTCAAGCCACTCATCATGCCTCTCATATTGAAACACTTCGTAAAAACACTGTCCAAAATCTAGTCACTTGTGCTAACTAATTTGTACCACGCAGGACATGGTTACAAAGGATCTTGCCCATCAAAAGGCAATAGATAAATAAATCACAATTGGTGGTTACTTTTGTGAATTCCTGATTTTAGACGTGGAATGTCATAATACATGATATTATAATTTGCTTTCAATACATTGAGTTTCTGAGTTCTTGTATTGGTCTTTCTTAGAAAATAAAGTCGATTGAAAGTCTAATGTTCTTATAGATTCTTGGTGTAGAGAACACTGCAACTCAACAGGAAATAAAGAAGGCATACTACAAGTTGGCTTTGCGTCTCCATCCAGACAAAAATCCTGGTGATGAGGTGCACAGTATTTCACTTTTTCAAAGTTTTCTTTTATTTCCATAGCTAGATCTTTTGAACTTTTTCTCTATCTGCTCGGTTGCTTTTATTGCAGGAAGCCAAAGAGAAGTTTCAGCTCTTGCAAAAAGTGATATCTGTTCTTGGTGATGAGGAGAAAAGGGCAATTTATGATCAGACTGGTTGTGTTGATGATGTTGTGAGTCCTTGAAAATCAAGTTCTTCCTTTATCTTAAATTGAAGTTATTTAGTTGGTTGGCCTGCTGTCATCCTTTTCTGATTTATTTCCATGCTGGTCAGGCCTTATCTGGGGAAGCTGTTGGAAATCTACAGGAGTTTTTCAGATCAATGTTCAGACAGGCATCTGCGTTAAACTCAGACCCCTTATTTCCCCTCATTCTTTTATGATCACGAACAAGATTTTCTTACTTGGATGTAGGTGACCGAGGCTGATATTGAAGAATTTGAAGCTAACTACAGAGGATCAGATTCTGAGAAGAAGGATTTGAAGGACCTCTATACTAAGTTTAAAGGAAATATGAACAGGTGTTTTAGAGTTATATAAATGCATTTTGCTATCTTCTTGTGATACACTATCCACCACATAGGGCTGGTTGGGCCCTTGGCTGCTATTCAGGGACATTGTCTGATAAGTTGCTGTATGTTCTCCAATCAGACATCACATGTTGAGCTTTGGCCCCTTAAATTTCTGGTTTTTTCTTTGGATGATTTTTTCTGAGACTCTGAAATTGTGGGGTCTCTATGGCCATCCCAAAGCAAAATTCCACCTCTTATGCTTTTCTAGACTCCCTAATTATTAGGAAACTAATAATCTGTTAGAAAATTTATATTACATGGTCTTTTTATAGATTAGAATGTTATATGAGATCTGATAATCCAAAGCCAGTAGAATCACAAGTGTTGGATAGCCTCAAGAAAAGATAGAAGGGAAAAAACAAAAAGGAGGGATAGGAAACAAGGATGACTAGCAAGATATCCCCCCATTCCACCCCATGCTGACTGTCTTTATTGTTTTCTTCCCTTGTCAAGAATCTCTGTATTTGTCTTATGTTTCTTTGTGGAATTTGAAGTGTGCTGTACTTAGATCCTTATTTGTTAATTTTAAGTCAGGGGTACCTCATATTTCTTTTGTTGATGCTTGAAGACTAACAAGTTAAAGCAGCCCTTATCTTAAATAAAGAAAAAGTTTTTAAGCAACCGAGAATTATATATCATTTTAACACCCTATTTTCGATTTGTGCACTCATTATTCATTCAAGAAATTAATGTATAGAGATCTTATGATTATTTACTTTTTTTAAAAAGAAAATTCTAGGGTTTTTGTTTGAAAATGAATTATACAGCATGAGTTGTTACTTTTACCCCCTCTCAACTGAAATCCTGGCTTCACCACTGGGCACAGCATTTTTTTTTTTTTAAAGTAATATGGTCTCCAGGGAGTGACAATGCTAGTCTCCTCCAGGTCTATTACTTGTTTGACATAAATCTTTGCCATCCAGGCTTTTTTGTTCAATGCTTTGTTCTGATCCCAAGCTGGATTCACACCGGTTCAAGGATATTATCGATGAAGCGATAGCAGAAGGTATGGTTTGCTTTCACTGTCCACAGCCTGAATTATATAAATCTATCTCTTTCTCTCTCTATAAATATAAATATAATTATAAATATAGATATAATACAAATATAAATATAATAAAGATATAATATAATAAAAATACAAATGTTTTTTGGTCAGTAGGCATCTATTATTTTTTTTTAAGCAAGGGGAAAATCTATCAAGTTGTTATTCAGTTAGCTGTGGTCACCCTCAACTGGTCTGGCATTTGTTATCTTTCTAATAATTTTTCCTGGCTACTGTATTTAGAGAATGGCGGGTGAATTCAGGGTTTATGGCTTTGTTTACTGTAACATGTTTTTTTCTGTGCTTAAGGCACTACTTAGTTTGCATGTTCTTCCTGTAGGTGAACTGAAAACAACAAAAGCGTATCAAAAATGGGCAAAACTAGTGTCTGAAACAAAGCCACCTACAGATCCTCTGGTTAAACGGGGGAAGTGAGTTCAACTCAAGAACTTCTTTTTGGTTGATCATGGAGGAGTGAGTGCTGTTACGAGCCTTCATAATTTTTTTATTCTTTTCAGGTCGAAGAAGCAGCCATCAACTGATCTAGTCTCCATCATTTCAGAGCGTAGTAGCCAGAGGAAAGAACGGTTTAACTCTATACTCTCATCCATAATTTCTAAGCATGATGGGGAAGGTACTTCAGAACCAACAGAAGAAGAGTTTGAGAAGGCCCGGCAAAGGCTTGAAAGCAAGCAGGCAAAAAGATGGAAACACCAGTGAAGCAATTCTGTGGAGTCTTCTCTCTGGTAGAATTCCTAGTCTAATGCTCTGTATTTCATTGTTTCAGTGCCGAGTAGCTTAGCTTGCTGGTTCTTACCTAATATTCAGAGAGATGCCCAATTTAGAAGCCTCACTTTGATGGATGATTTAAATTTACAGGTGACAGTTCTAACTGGGACCTGGTCCTATGTGAGGTATTGATAACGTTGTTGATAGCCGAAGTTGATGGTTTTCTTGCACCGAGCATGTCCTCTACATACTGTCAGTAGTAAGCTGTGGTTTGAGTTGTTATTATAAGATCAGTAGCCTAAATTGAGTAAAAAAACATTTTCTTTAAGTGATCAAGAAATACTACTAGCTATAGTTCTACTTCTGGTAAAGTAACATGGTGCCCTTGTCTTTTTGGGTGATTGCATGCTATAGGTCCTGCTCATGATTCTATTTTCTTTTGACTTTTTTTTTTTTAAGGGATAATTATGAGATTACTATAAGATATGGCAACATCGGTGATGAGGAGTGTATGTCAGATCTAGTTGGATGTCAGTAATGTCATGTGGATTTTTCTTTTGAAGTTTCTCCCGGGTGGCTTGGCTCGTGATCGTCCTTACCCGGGACGAGGCGCCCCTGCTCCCTCGCCAGGTGGCATTCCAAAACGGGCCCAACTCGTCGAGGTCGAGTCAGACGCTCCTATTCCTTCACCCGGTGTCCTTTCATGAGAGGTCCATCTCGGTCGAAGTTGGTGGTCTCTGCTCCATCGCCAGGTGGTGTCCAAAGAGGGTTTCACCTCGGTCGAAGTTGAGCCTTTCTTTGCCACTTCGCCAGGTGTCCACGCAGGAGGGGTTCACCTCGGCCAAAGCTGGCGGCTTTTGCTCTCTCGCCAGGTGGCATCTCAAGACGGGTCCACCTCACCGAGGTCGAGCCAGGCGCTCCTGTTCCTTCGCCAGGTGATACTCCAAGATGGGTCTATCTTGGTCGAAGTCGGGCCTTCCTCTGCCATTTCGCCAGGTGTCCATCCAGGAGAGGTCCATCTCGGTCGAAGTTGGTGGCCTCTGCTCCTTTGCCAGGTGGTGTTCTAAGACAGGTCTACCTCGTCGAGGTCGAGCCAGGCACTCATGTTCCTTTGCCAGGTGGTATCCCAAGATGGATCCATCTCGGTCGAAGTCGAGCCTTCCTCTGCCACTTTGCCAGGTGTCCATCTAGGAGGGGTTCACCTCGGTCGAAGCTTGCGGCTTCTGCTTCCTCACCAGGTGGCGTTCCAAGACGGGTCCAACTCATCGAGGTCGAGCCAGGTGCTCCTGCTCCTTCGCTAAGTGGCATCCCAAGATGGGTCCACCTCGGCCAAAGTCGAGCTTTCCTCCGCCACTTCGCTAGGTGTCCACCTAGGAGGGTTCCACCTCGGTCGAAGCTGGCGGTCTCTGCTCCCTTGCCAGGTGACGCCCCAAGACGAGTTTACCTCGCCAAGGTTGAGCCAGGCGCTCCTGTTCCTTCGCCAGGTGGCACCCAAGATGGGTCCACCTCAGTCGAAGTCGAGCTTTCTTCTTCCACTTCGCCATGTGTCCATCCAGGAGGGGTTCACCTTGGTCGAAGCTTGCGGCCTCTGCTCCCTCGCCAGGTGGCGCCCTAAGATAGGTCTACATTGTCGAGGTCGAGCCAGGCGCTTCTGCTCCTTCCCCAGGTGGCACCCCAAGATGGGTCCACCTCGGTCGAAGTCGAGCCTTCCTCTGTCACTTCGCCAGGTTTGTTAGGTGTCCACCCAGGAGGGGTCTACCTCGGTCGAAGCTGGCGGCTTTTGCTCCCTCGCCAGGTGGCGCCCCAAGATGGGTCCACCTCGTCGAGGTCGAGCCAGGCGCTCCTGCTCCTTCGCCAGGTGGCACTCCAAGATAGGTCCACCTCGATCGAAGTCGAGCTTTCCTCTGCCACTTCGCCATGTGTCCATCCAAGAGGGGTCCAACTTTGCCGAAGCTGGTAGCCTCTACTTCCTCGCCAAGTGGCGCCCCAAGACGGGTCCACCTCGTCGAGGTCGAGCAAGGCGCTCCTGTCACTCTGCCAGGTGGCACCCCCTGATGGGTTCATCTTGGCCGAAGTCAGCCCTACTTTGCAAAGCCTTCGGGGATCAGAGGCACGAGCCACGAGGTCAATCTAGAGTCGGCGTGTGGTGCGTTCCGTACAGGGCGCCCAGTACGGCCCGCGATGGTGCGCGGAATCTCGTTTACACCAGTTAAGGAGGGCCCCGCGATCGAGGTATTGAATCCTTGCGGACAGGGGCTTGGAACCCAGAAAATCCACGGTCAACACCCCGAGATGAGGGCTCCCGTGCTTGGCTCGAGATCCCACCAGGTTCCTCCTTTCGTAATAGCACGGTAGATGAGGCAAGCTCGTCGCTTAACTCCCAGACTCGAAGAGGAGGGGAGGAGGGGGGAAAGGAGCCAGGAACCTCTGGGAGCCTTCCAGAAGGGAGGAAACAAAAGCTGAAGGGAGTCCGGTGGTATAAGGGGGACGGTTAAAGCGAACGGGAGGGTAAGCCACTGAGAGGAAAGAACACCTAGAGAAAGGGATAACGATTCTGAGGCTCCCGGAATTTTCCAGACGCAAGCTCGGCGTGTCCAGTGCAGGAAACTGGGTGTCAACTCCTTTTGTTCCCACACTTCTTTCATAAAAACTTCCTTTAAGCACGGGAAACCAGCGGAGACCCGTCTTAGTGGACCTGTTCCATCTTGTCGCTCGCTAACTTGACTATCGGAGCGCTCCTGCCGGAACTCCCGGTCCGGATCTCTAACCTTGTTTTGCAGGTCCGGAGGCTTGGAGATCCTGAGGTGAAGGAGTCCAAGGTCGGGGTGGGTGTGGAAGAGGAGATAATTCTATAGCAAAAAAACTGAGGCTATTAAAATGTAGTTATGCAGCTATGCTAGCTTTTCCAAAAAGGTTTGCCGTATATTAATTATAACCAATTAGTTTTTGACATTTTTCTCGAAGGGAGTGGAAGATGGAAAAAAAACATAAACTGCTAATTAATAAGCAAATGTCAAGTTCAATGTTCCTTTCATAATTTCTTTCATAATACAATTTGCTTGTAAACTTGGTGAAGTCTGATGTTCCGTACTACCTCTAAATATAATAAGAAGAAAATATGATTATGTTGAAACTCGTTTTCTATGCAGCAATATCACGAAGAACCCACAAGTTTGAGGTAATTGGCGATCTCCATTACATTATATATGTAATAATGGACAAAACATAATAATCATTGTAAAGGTAATCATTATAATGTTTATCTTGTATTATAATAGCCATTATAATATTATAATATAAATTACAAGCATTATTTGCATTTGTACTGCTTGTCTGAATGAAAATATAATTTTTTAAAAATTTATTCTTTTAGTTGTTCTCTTTGGAGTACCTTAAAAGTAATAATTTTTATTAAGTAAAGGGTGAGTTGGAAAATCACATTGCTATGTTCTAGATGTTTTTCATTATAAAACTTCTAGAACAGTTGTTATAATGATCGTTAGCTCAATGTTGACAAATTTGAAATTACATATTATGGGGGAATGATTCTTGTTATAATTATTATACCGATTGTTGGGATATGACATATTTAATCTATTTCTGTTGGATCGATTAGAAATGAACTTGGTTGATCAAGAGGCATAAGGCCGATCAATGCCCAGAGGCATTAGGTCGATCAATATCAAAGAGGCGCCAAAGGTCGATCAATGTCCAAGAGACACAAGGTTGATCGATGTCCAAGAAGCACTTAGGCTAACTTAAATGTGTAACCGACTGATATCTAAGACTAATTTAATAAGTCAATCCTGGTATTATGTTGATTAATCTGATAAATTGGTCAAAGAAGGTAAACAATGAGGACTATAACGGATAATAATTAATGTATGTGTTAGTCCACTAACGAATTAACCGTTTATAGTTTTCTTAGTTGGATTCGGTTAGGATCATAGCCTATAAATATTGGTGAGTAAGGGGCTTCCGTGGGTAAGTTCAAAAAAATAAAGGAATTATCGCATACACCCATAGCTTAAATTTTTTCTCAGATCTAATATGTTTACTCTGGGTACTATGACTGACTTGAGCGTCGGAGTGTCCCCTGACCGGAATTTTCTCGGTGAGAGGATTTGTTTGCAGGATTGAAGGAGGAACGATTCAGTGATCAAAGGCATTCATTAGACAATGAAGAGGAGCTAGATCAATTGGCTGAAATCATCTTCAATGAATCTGATTCAAGCTTGGGCATAATAGCAACCTGGACATAATAGATTGGTGCGCCAGGTAGGGGCTCGACATAAGAGTTTTCAGAAATCTGAAGGGAAAGATGGTGAAAGGTAGAATTAGAAATTTTCATGTTGAAGAGGTTCATCATTCTCCGAGAGAGAATGATCCTTCTTGGATGGAGTTGATGTTGCTAATGCTGGTAATTTGGATCAATAGCAACTGGGTATTCTTTTGAATAAAATGGAGGTACTCATTGCGGAAGTCTAGAATCTTCAAGAAATGGTTGCAAGTGGACTGCCATGACCTGCTGCTTCAAGGAGTTGCCGGCGATCTTCTTTTCATGTGAGCAGATGGTCGGGTCCAAGTCGACGTTCACCTTGTCAACATTCTTCAAGGCTGCACTCTCTCCTGAAATGACATTATCAATCTTACAATCATGCAGAAAGATGGGACGAGGGGAAGCGCTCTTGATCTTACTCAAGGTTGTCCAACGAATCAACCCCTAAAAGTGCTCAACGAATTCCAGACGCTGGAAGAACTTATCATTTTGCAGGAAAATTTAGAAAGTTGGAACTGCAAATCACCAGGCTTGGCGAACAAAGGAAGACGGAAGATGTGATTTCTACATGTGACATCCTGCTTCCTTTTTCCAAGAAGATAATGAAGGAAAAGATTCTTCATCATTTTAAAATTTTTCAAATAGAGCCACACGATGGATCGGCTGATCCTCTCGACCATCGGGACAGTTTTAAAGCCCACATCCTAATCCAAGGAGCTTCGGATGCACTTCATTGCCTTGCTTTTCCAGCAACTCTTAAAAAGGTAGCGAGAATGTGGTACTTTAGCCTCCAACCAGGCACCGTTCTTTTCTTCGGGCAGTTGGAAAGGTTATTCATTTCTCATTTCAGAATAAGTAGAAGGATGCCAAGAAATTCTGATAGTATTTTCTTTATTCAGCAACAAGAATGAGAGACTTTAAAATATTACGTGGCAAGATTCAATTCTGCTACGTTGGAGATCCCAGATCTCAACGAGCATGTGGCAATATCTGCAATGAAAAAGGAACTGTGAGCTTTCAGGTTCATATTCTCTTTAGATAAAAAATTTCCAGTTAGATATTCTGAACTATTGGCTCATGCCCAAAAATATGTTTAAGTCGAAGAACAAGCCTTGAGCCGGTGCCAAGTAGAAAGAAAATCAGCACCGACCAAGAAAAATATCAAGGATGATGGGCTCCGATCCCCTGGAGTTCGACCAATTCAACGGCAAGCTCAAAATTTCAAAAACTCGATCAGCAGAAGCTACGTTAACAAGTTTGATGCCTACACTCCCTTGACTCTTCCAAGAGAAAAAATATTGATGGAAATAGAAAAAGAAAATTTCCTTCAAAGGCCAAGGCCAATGCGAGCTTCGGTCGCTGTGCGCAACAGAACTAAATATTGTCGATTCTACCATGATCATGGACACACTACAGAAGAGTGTATCCAATTAAAGGATGAGATTGAAGATCTTATCAAACGCGGTTACTTGAGCAAGTATGTTCATAATCAAAATCAGAATCGATCGATTGAAGCAACGGCACCCAGGCCGACGGCCCCAAGAATAATTACCGATGGCATGGAGCTGCCCAATCAACAACCAACCGACAGAGTGGTTGGAATAATCCACCACCAATCATGTTATCAAGATGGCAAAACTTCAAAAATATTTCGAAGAAGTATTAGCTTCTCTGATGATGATCTGCAAGGAATTCAAATGCCACATGATGATTCTGTAGTGATTTCTGAAATAATTGCAAATTATGATGTATGCTGAATCTTGATTGATAATGAAAGTTCTACTGAGGTTTTGTTTTATGATGCTTTTGCTAAGATGAACTTATCTTTTGATAAGTTACGAAGAACTCGTATGCCGTTAACTGGATTTGGTGGAAATTTCGTAGGAGTAGAAGGAGAAATAGTGCTTCCCGTGACCATCGGAACAGTACCAAAACAGAAAACTCTCCATTTCACCTTTATGGTTGTTCGGATGTCTTCTGCGTATAATGCCATCTTAGGGCGGCCCGTCCTGAACAAATTTTAAGCCATCGTATCTACTTATCACCTGTTGGTGAGATTCCCGATCCAAAATGGGATCGGAGAAGTAAGAGGTGATCAATAGATAGCTCGTCAATGTTTAATGATTCAGAACCAACAACCCATTGGCAGATTAACTTCGGAGCAAATAGATTCACGTGATCATACTGAAGGAACGGGCGCTCTAGTAGAAAGAACCATCTCTGCACCTTTGGTAAGAGACGATCCGACCAAGATTGTTCAAATTGGAAGCTCACTTAATGAAACAAAGAAAAGAATTGATCGACTTCTTGCAAAAGAATGCTGATATATTTGCATGAACAACCGCTGATATGTTGGGGATTCCTCCAGAAGTGATCCTGCATGAACTTAAAGTGGATCTACTTAGTCGACCAGTTCATCAAAAGAAGGGGAATTTTGTCCCAGAGAGGCAAAAAGTCATCAATGAGGAAGTAGCCAAGTTACTTGATGCTGGGTTCATCAGAGAAGTTCACTATCTCGATGAGCTTGCCAACGTGGTGATGGTAAGAAAAGCTAACAGAAAGTGGATGATGTGCATAGATTACACAGATCTTAATAAAGCATGTCCTAAAGACAGTTTTTCCTTGCCCAAAATTGATCAACTTGTTGATGCTACACCAGGACATAAGTTCTTGAGTTTTATGGATGCATTTTCTGGGTATAATCTGATACGAATGAGTATAGAAGATGAGGAAAAGACATCCTTTGTCACGGACCGAGAGATATATTGTTATAAGATAATGCCTTTTGGTCTTAAAAATGCTGGAGTCACATATCAGCGATTGATAAACAAGATCTTTGAAGATCAAATTGGTAGGACCATGGAAGTGTATGTAGATGATATGATCATCAAAAGTAATTAGGTCGATGATCATATTAAAGATCTACAGAGAGCCTTCGATACTTTACAAAGACATCACATGAAATTAAATCCTACTAAGTATGTTTTTGGTGTGACCTCCGAAAAGTTCTTGAGTTTCATGGTTACAAAGCGAGGGATTGAAGCTAATCCGGATTCGAGCCATATTAGACATAATCTTGTTAGCAAGAAGGAGATTCGACCGGGCGAATTGTTTCGTTAAGTCGATTTAGGTGCTTGCCATTTTTTAAAACCTTGCGCCACTCTAAAGAATTTGATTGGTCGGACAACTGTCAGCAAGCATTTGAGGAGCTTAAAAAGTATCTGATGAGCTAGAAGAAGGGGAAAGTCTATATCTTTACCTGGTTGTTTTCGATGAAGCAGTTAGTTCAGTATTGGTAAGGAAAGAATCTGATGGGTCACACAAATCCATCTATTACATCAGCAAGGTTTTTCATGATGCTGAGACAAGATATCCAAAACTCCAAAAAATTGTTTACACTTTGGTGATATTAGCAAAGCGTCTCAGACCATACTTCCAGTCTCATCCGATCATCGTATTAATCGATCAGCCTTTAAGGACTATTTTACAATGTCCTGATACTTCTAGCCGAATGGCAAAGTGGACAATAAAGCTGAGTGAATACGATATTACTTATCAACCTCGCTCTGCAATGAAAATCCAAATGTTGGCTGACTTCATAGCCGAGTATACTTGGAATAACAATGAAGACGAAGCTCAAGCATCCGTTGGAGCAGAGAAGATTGATCTTTCTTGGATTCTCCATGTGGATGGAGCTTCAAATTCTTCAGGTTGTGGAGTTGGATTGATTTTGTCTAGTCTAAGTGGAGATGTTATAGAATATGCTCTCCGATTTTCCTTTAGAACTTTTAATAACCAAGCTGAATATGAGGCTTTTTTGGCTGGATTGAGAATTACAAAAGAACCAAATGTTCAGAAATTGAAAGTACTATCTGATTTTCAGTTAGTCGTCAATCAGGTAAAAGGAGACTTCGAAGTTCGTGATGCAATCTTGGCCCTATATTTGGGAAAAGTTCAAGAGCTTGGAGCCTTGTTTGATTACTGGGATATCAGCCATGTTCTTAGAGCTGAAAATTCTTGAGTTGATTTATTATCTCAATTAGCCACTTCGACATCTGATTTAATGGGTCGGATTTTCGTGGAACACTTAGAAGTTCCCAGTATCTCTGAGGATAATCAAGAAAAGGTTCTTCAGATTGAACTAGAACTAAACTGGATGAGCCCTAGAATCGAGAATTTAATCGAAGGAGTTTTACCAGAAAACAATATGGAAGCTAAGCTACTTTGCAGGGCTGCTTCCCAATACGTCATCTTGGATGGTTCATTATATAAAAAGTTATTCTCTCAGCCACTACTAAAATACTTGTTTCCTTCAGATGCTGAATATGCTCTAAAGGAAGTTCATGAAGGTATATGTGGTGATCATTTGGGAGGCAGATCACTGGCCTATAAAATTATAAGACAAGGATATTATTGGCCGACTATATAGAAGGATGTAACGGATTTTGTAAGAAAATATGATCCTTGTCAAATGTATGCAAATATACAAAGGCGTCCTGCCAGTCAGTTGACACAATTAACTGCCCCTGGCCATTTGCTCAGTGGGGAATGGATATTCTTGGTCTATTTCTTCCAGCCTCTGATCAACGAAAATTTTTGATCATAGCTATTGACTATTTTACCAAATGGGTAGAAGTCGAGCCTTTAGCCTAAATTACTGAAACTAAAGTTGAGGGTTCGTTAGAAATGTCATCATATATAGATTTGGGATTCCCCACACCATCATTACTGATAATGAAATGCAGTTCGACAATAAAAAATTTAGTGATTTCTACGTCCAATTCTACATTCTTCATAAATTAACTTCCGTCGGATACCCACAAGCTAATGGAGAGGCGAAGGTAACCAATCGGATCATTCTTCATGGATTGAAGACCTGATTGAATGAAGTTAAAGGACTTTGGGCGATGAACTCAATTCTATCCTTTGGGCTTATCGCACATCTCCCCGATCCACTATGGGGGAATCTCTGTTCAACGTCACTTATAGAAGCGAAGCCATGTTGCCCGTAAAAATTGTTCTCCATTCTAGGAGAACAGACTATCTAAAGGGGTCGAGTAATGTCGACCAAAGAAGAGTTGATTTGGATTTGCTTGAAAGCTCCAAGTTACAAGCACAATTAAGAACGACAGTATATCAACAAAGGGTTGCTTGATATTATAATTCAAGAGTCAAGGCTCGAGTTTTTCGGCCAGGAGATCTTGTCTGCGTAAAATGGCGATATCCCGACTGACTGATCTGGGCAAACTTGCCCCAAATTGGGAAGGTCCCTATCGTGTCGCTGAAGTTGTGTGACCTGGGACTTATCGAATTGAAAGCCTTAGATGGTTATCAAATGACTCGACCTTGGAATGTAGAAAATTTTCGTAAGTATCATCAATAAAAAAACTCTCTTTTCTATTTTTCTATCTGAGAAAAAATATTGAGTTGATACATCTTACAAATTAAAGGATTGGCCTGATGCGCTGATCACAATTGACAAATAGAGCTTTCTGACCCATCTTCTCATCGGTATATTAATATCGGAATAACCGATCAAGTAAAAGGTTGGCCTGATGCGCTGACCATAATCTGACAAATAAAGTTGGTCCGACCCACCATCTCATCGGTATATTAATATCGGAATAACCGATCAAGTAAAGGGTTGGCCTGATGCGCTGATCACAATCCGATAAATAGAGTTGGTCTGATCTACCATTTCATCGGTATATTAATATCGGAATAATCGATCGACTGAAAGGTTGACCTAATGCGTTGACCACAGTTCACCACATTGATATGTCCAATACATTGGAAGGATGGTTTAATATATTGGCCCTGAATTGATTGTTATAGCTGGCTTAATGTGCTAACTACGAAATACCAAAAAGAAATAAAAGATTTTCATTGATAATCAATTAAAAGGAATATTGGTTTATCAGAAAATTGTGATTACAAGTATTATTCGGCCTTTTCTTGAATAGGTACTTTGGCTGGGGGAGTTATCGGATCATTAATCAACTTTTTTGCTTCATCTTCTTCCATAATCCCATCTATGAAAATGGAGGAAACATCGAGATCAGGATATAACTTTTTGATCTTTTCGATGCAGTCTTCAAAACCGATCTTGTAACCATCCGCCCCTGCTTCGTCTATTTCATCATTAAAAGCTTCGGAATTTTTAGGTTTTTCAATTTTGTGAAGGCTCTCTTGAATTGTCGAAGCCTCATCATCTCATCAGTATATTAATATCGGAATAACCGATCAAGTAAAGGGTTGGCCTGATGCGCTGACCATAATTCGATAAATAGAGTTGGTCTGACCCACCATCTCATCGGTATATTAATATCGGAATAACCGATCAAGTAAAGGATTGGCCTGATGCGCTGACCACAATCTGACAAATAGAGTTGGTATGATCCACCATCTCATCGGTATACTAATATTGGAATAACCGATCGACTAAAAGGTTGACCTAATGTGTTGACCACAGTTCACCACATTGATGTGTCCAATACATTGGAAGGATGGTCTAATATATTGGCCATGAATTGATTGTTATAGCTGGCTTAATGTACTAACTATGAAATACCAAAAAGAAAGAAAATATTTTCATTGATAATCAATTAAAAGGAACATTGGTTTATCAGAAATTTGTGATTACAAGTATTATTCGGCTTTTTCTTGAACGGGTACTTCGGCTGGGGGAGCTATCGGATCATTAATCAATTTTTTCGCTTCATCTTCGTCCATAATCCCATCTATGAAAATGGAGGAAACATTGAGATCAGGATATAACTTTTTGATCTTTTCGATGCAGTCTTCAAAGCCGATCTTGTAACCCTCCGTCCCTGCTTCGTCTATTTCATCATTAAAAGCTTCGAAATTTTAAAATTTTTCAATTCCGTGAAGGCTCTCTTGAATTGCCGAAGCAACCTTTTGTTCCACTTGTTCCAATTCTTGTTCGAGGAAAGCAATTTTCTCTTCCATACTAGACTTTTGGCTCATCACCTTATCATAAGCCCGAGTTTTTTCTTTTATTGCTGCATCCGCCTGTTGGAGTTTCTTCCTCTTCTGTGCGTCGACTAGAAGCTTCATGGCCTGATCTTCAACTGTTCTTGTCTCTTCAACGACAAGTTCGCTCCGGTTGCTTGGACTAACTTTAATTCTAAGGCTATTCGACATGCATCGATCTTGTCTTTTTCTTCTTTGATCGATATCAACTGATTTCAGAGATCTATCTGAGAATTGGTTAATCGGAGCAAGTCTTCCTCGACCATGAAGATATCATTGATGAACTGACAAAAAGGATGAGGATGCCATTAGAACAAAAATAAAAAATCCTTTGAAGGAAGAACTGATATTTACCTTCAGTATTCTTGGATAAATGATAGAGAAAATATCTTCCACTCCACGCCTATGTGTCGCTTTCCAATCCTTCTGAAGAATGGCGGATTGTAATACAGTTTTCGCCAGTTTTGGGTTATCAAAACTTGCGTCTGCGACAAGCATTTGGATGCCCTTGCCATCATCCGGATTGGATGATGCTTCGACGATCGGGGCTTTACCTTTCTCCGTCGAAGTTGGTTTGACAAATGGATCGCTTTCTAGTTCTTTTAATGAAGGATCAGGTAGCTGTAATTTCTCTTCATCAGACGAAGATGCGACATATTCGGGTGATTCTTGCTTGGCGGAAATGTTTCTTGATAAGCAAGCTCTTTTTACGCATGATCTTTGTTTTCTAAATCGTATGGATTTGGCTCTTTTCTTGAGTGCCTAACAAAGTCTCTCGCTATCTGGTTTCATCTTCAAGATATGATGAAAGCTTTTTCAAGGCTTTTCGAAACAGAGATGTTCAAAGAAGAAAATTCTCAAAATACTTGAAGTAAAATTGGCCTGAGAGGCAGGCCCGAAATCCCTTTATATAAAGAGCCCCGATCAGGATTCATGATCCAAATTTCGAGGAGTTTTGAGATTACGACACATCTATAACCTCAATTTGGTGGGTATTCATATGCTGTTACTGATTCTCAGAAAATCAGTTATAGAAGGAGAAAATATAGTATTTGATCTGAATTTGAATGATGTACGGTTTTTGGAATACTGACCGGCACGGTTTCGCGATTTGCAGAATAACTACCCTTTCAATAAGAAGGTGATATTTGGTGAAAATGACGTGCCCATTTTATTATGGCATATCAAAATTAATATTGAAAATATCTCATAAAGATTCTTCTTTCTCGAAAAAGAGGAAGAAAATAGAAATATTTGACAAATCCGATTGAAATATTGGACTATCATAGGCTCTGATAAGCCTGGAAAGTTAAATAAAATGTTGTTATGATTAATCCGAGGGTCGACTGATTTAAAGATCAGCTCCCTTAAGGGTGCAATGATTGATAATCTCTTCTTTAGAAGAGTTAGGTAATTATATTTTTCAACAAACCTTTCTCATCATTGATCTTGGTTTATTGGATTTATTCGAGATTGATTTGGTCAGATCTTTTTGAATGCTTTAACATTGTTTATAATCTGACAATGTCAGGTAACCATTCGTATTGTTCGGATAACTTCATACTTGAACTAATTTTTTAAAGATTTCTTTGTATGGTCCGATGGTTGCATACTTAGAAAATTTTTACTTGAGAATGTTGGGACTTTTACTTATAAAATTATTACTTGTCGAGCAATTTACCATGTTTGGTATTTAGCTAGGATTCTTTCAAATTGATGTTTGCCTTATTTGAAGTTCAACGGTCTTTATTTTAAAAAGGATCGGATAAATTGATTTGTTATTTTGGTTTGCATTCATTGCATGGTCATACAGTTTAGAAGACAAGAATGAAAGAAAAGTTTTTCATTTTATATCAAAAATAGGACAAATTCATACATCGGTTATATAAATTAACTTTCTACATTCTGTTCGACTACATTAACTTCTCCGATCTGCTCTGGAATGGAGACTGGTATTGCTTCTTCTTGAGTCAAGGTGTTCATTGTCGGTTCTTCAAGTTGATGATCAGCTTGTTCTTTAGCCTGACCTTCTTCATCATATACTTGATTTTGGAAACATCCAAATCAGGTTAACATCTCTTTACCTTGGTTAGGCAATCTTAATAGCCAAAGTCGTAGCTCTCGATACTGGCCTCGTAAAGTTTATCTTGAAAAGTCTTTGATCTTTCATAATTTTCAATGGCCTCATGAAGCTTATCTTGGAAAGTTGATGATCTTTCATAGTTTTCAACGGTCTCCTTATTAGCTAGTTCTGCTTTCTTTTCTGCTGCTGTGGCCCTCTCTTCGGCTTTCTCAAGTTTAGCTGTAGCTGATCGAAGCTTCTTTTTCTTCTTCTTCTTTAGCTTCGACTCCATATCAGCTTACTTCGACCGAGTCACCTTAAGTTCGATTTCCAGAGCTGATGCTTGGATTGCACTTTCCTCTAATTTTTTTCCATGGCTAACTTTAACTCTTCAATAACCTCCTCCGTCTTGGTCGCATCTATCTCATTATGCATCATCAGACGGAGTTGGTCGAAACTCTTCAAGCTTTTCTCCATTATAGTGACTTCGTGGATAAGCTGCATACATTCATAGTTGATTTGATTAGATTTAAAAAAAAAAGAGAAGGAAAAAGAAGAAGAGAGAAGAAGAAAGTGAAAAGAAATTTCTGACAACTTCTGACATTCATTTAATGAATGCAGAAGCTGGGGAGACTAGTGTTGGGATATGACAGATTTAACCTATTTCTGTTGGATCGATTAGAAATGAACTTGGTTGATCAATAGGCACAAGGCCGATCAATGCCAAAGATGCACCAAGGTCGATCAATGCCCTAGAGGCATAAGGCCGATCGATGCCCAAGAGGCACTTAGGCTGACTTAAATGTGCAACCGACTGATATCTAAGGCTAATTTAATAAGTCAATCCTGGTGTTATGTTGACCAATCTGATAAATTGGTCAAAGAAGGTAAACAATGAGGACTATAACGGATAATGATCAATGTACGTGCTAGTCCACTAACGAACTAACCGTTTACAGTTTTCTTAGCTGGATCCGGTTAGGATTGTAGCCTATAAATACCGGTGAGTAAAAGGCTTTCGGGGGTAAGTTCAAAAAAATAGAGGAACTCTCGTACACACCCATAGCTCAATTTTTTTTTCAGATTTAATCTGTTTACTCTGAGTACCGTGACTGACTTGAGCGTCGGAGTGTCCCCTACCGAAACTTTCCCGGTGAGAGGACTTGCTTGCAGGATTGAAGGAGGAATGATTCAGTGATTAAAGGCATTCATCAGACAATGAAGAGGAGCTAGATCAATTGACTGAAATCATCTCCAACGAATCCGATTCAAGCTTGGACATCATAGTAACCTGGACACAACACCGATCAATAATGATTATGGTGGGTGTTTGTTGTAATGAAATAATTCTATTAAAATCTTTGCCAGCATTGATACATTGAATATGTATATAAGTTTGAGCATAAGCAAGCTGTGTATCGGTTTATTGCAATCAAAGATGCTTCTAGAATTACTTATATCTCAATCACCATATGATTAACAACATAATTTGTTAGACATATCATGGGAGTAAATCTTTACAAACAAAACTTATACACTTTTTTTAAATCATACTCATTACATGTCTATAAATGCAAACAATTTATAAAATTTGAGGAAGTCAGCATGGAATATGTTTTTATTAAGTAATTTTTAATAACAAAATTTTATTTGAGGTCAATCACGAAGTAATGGGATGCTAGTAGTATCATAGGAAATCTAACCATAGACATAGATGTTCGGGCATTGTAATACGTTGACATTGATGCCCTAGTTGATCTTTGAGCAACTGCACTTTTCGTTGATTATAGTGGTCTTAATAACTGCATTATTCGGTTAGAGTCTATCGCCAACGGAAACTTGATTGACCAAAAATTGTTTTCCCTGTCAGTAGTGATGTTTGGTTATTAATTATGTTTAGGGTGAATTAGTTCTCTATCTATTATCTACCGGACAACAACCGATTCGTGAAAGAGGCTCCACTAAAAATATTTTTATTAAAGCTCCCACCCACCCACCCCCTCAAAAAAAAAAAAAAAAAAAAAAAGAAAAAGAAAAGAAAATCTTGCTCATTTTATAAATCTTATAACACCTATATAACAATGTTACCAGGGAAAAATAGTAGTGATATTATCCAAGTCATTGTTTACTTATAAAACTTTAGATTTTTGTATTATCTATCCATTTTGATATCCCGGGCCATCTTGTGTACTACTTAGGTTTAATTTGGATCAATAAAAAATAGGGCTGACTCGACTTGATTTGTTCCAATCTAATTGGAAACTTAAATTATTTAAAACCCTATTTTCTTCGGATCAATACCTTTTTATTTAAATCAAAGTCCTCTTTTGTTCATCTCAACTGTCCCATCTCTTCTCGTCTATTTTTATTTAATTATATTTGCACATTCATTGATGAATTTTTATTTACGATATTCTGAAGTATGCAGATTTTTATTTGTTTAAATACTAGTTTGCAAACCTGTATTTTAACAGTGATCACCTTTTTTGGATCAAATAAAAAAAAATAAAATAAAATTCATATTTAAGCTGGCGTTACAGTTTTGTTTGAAAGATTTTAATAATTTTATAGTTAATTATTAGTTGTTATATTTTAGTTATAAAATAATAGGCAAATATTTGATCTAAACTGTAGCCCCAATCTGGCTCGGCCTGATCTTAATCTGAAGATTTGATATTAGTTTGAGGTCATACCTGGCCCTAATCCAACCCAATTGATCTAGGTTGGGTAGGTGGAGTCCGAATCCAGAATCAAAACCTGTACATATAACAATGTTGGATCGGGGTCAAAGATGCCGTCATCTAGCCTGGTTATCTGCAACCCAAAATTATTAGAAACAGACTTGTATCATTATAATGTCTCTTACTTGATCCGTAGTAATCTATGCAAAAGTTGACCGCTCCCTTTTAATAAATTATTAAAAATAATGATAACAAAAATATTCAAAGAAATTTTTGGTATGAGGGTCCGTTCTGGTACCGGATTTTCGGTCTGCAATCGTTTCGATGGAAGACCTGGTGGCTGGTGCTTCAATTTGTGTGATCATGGATGCTCGGTCTGCTTGTGCGATGCTATGTCATGCACCATTTTAGATTGATAAAATGATAATAGTTTGATAAAGATTTTGAGCACGGAGATTTGTAAATTTAAGATTTAACAATAATGGCTCCGGCTCATCATGTTATGTACAAAATAATGGGGGAAGATTCCAGTTGGAACGATTCAAATGTTTGCATCAATTATTACCCCCAAAAATAGATTGCACAACCAGAAACGGAAATATTATTTTTATTACAACATTATCAAATAAAATGGTGGTTGGGACAGCAGCAATTATTCTTCATTAGTGTTTTTGTTTTTTTTTTTTAAAAAAAAAAAAATTATAATATTGTTATAATGGTTGTTATTGTCATTAAAAAATTTGATGTAAGGTATTGTAGGAAGAATTCGGTGGTTGTAACCCCTACGCAATCAACAACCGTGTCAGTGGTGGCCCCATGGCAATGGCATCAAAATGCTATGTCTGCAAGAGGGGTAACAACGTGGATTGATTTCATTCCACTCTCACTGTTATTTGATGCTAACTACCATCGGCTACGTGTTCCCATCCAATGATTACATGGTCCGTTCTATCTGTGAAACGGATGGAGAGATAGGTTAATTTCGCAATGACCAATATTTTCCTTTGGTTTGGAAGCAAAATTCCATGGGTGCATAGCTCAGAAAAGACTCGGGTGAAGGATCCGTTCCAAATTATTCGAGCTGGTTTAGGTCCGGGTATCGTGGAGTTGGGCGATGGCTGCATTCTACTTTCTACATTCAAATTCCAGCCTTAACGAGTTGGTTGCAGAGGTGCATCACACGCTGCCTTGGCCGCTAAAGTCGGGCAGCTCAGCTGGAATGAGCACGGGTAGTTCACATGATCATCCGTAACTTAATTTGCACTCGAATCGTACACCGGGAACGGTGCGAGTTTTGTTATGGTCTTTGTGCAATTATTTTGCATAGCTACCATCCATTGAAAAAATTATATTAAAAAAAAAATTTTTTTTTTTTGTTGCCGCCTAAAATCTGATCTAATAGAGTCGATGATTTGGCAGATGGAGACTGCTGCTCTATTAGGTTCGGTTGAAGTACGGTAAGAGAGCGAACCTACAACCAAAAGAAGCAGACAAGGGTTGCCGAAATGTTATGTGATGGGAGACTTCTCCATGGTTAAATCAGGTATACTTTTGGAAAGGAGTATGGAGATTTGAGGGGAGCAAGGAGGCGAGAGCGAGATGGCAGGTTTCGTTACGGGTGTAAAAAATTTCAATCAAACTATTTAAACCATCTAACCTAATTCAAATCAGACCAAACATGACAATAATTTTGCAATTTCTTTTTCATGCTAATGATCTTATCTCTTTCAATAATTTTGCAACTTCTTAGTTCTCAAGTATCCCTTAACTAATCAACTTAAATTGAATAATTATTCAAACAGTTAAATAATTGAAAAGCTGCATGGACAAACCGGACATATATAAAACCAAACCAAATAAAATCGATTATACTTAATCAAATATTTGATTTTAGAAATTACTAAATCAATATATCAGTTTGATTTCCAAAAAATTACTATAACTAAATTGACTGAACCGTTTTCAGCCCTAGGTTTCATACATGAGATCTCCTGGCCTAAATTATAAAGAAAAAAAAGTGAAAATATGCTGATTGCTTGATATTCGGTTGATTTGTTATGTTCTTTTCTTATATGCTACTCTGGATGTTATATTTTTTCTTATCTAATGCATCGAGTTTGTATCGAGTTGTAACCATCAATGCTTTCTGCTTGGTGGTTTGCCAGACTGTTGATTTTGCATGCTATGTACTGTCTAGTCATTGCTACAAGTATGATTTCAGCATATGCCAAATTTAAACTACACCAATCTCCATTCAACAAAAAAAAAAAAAAAGGTAGCAATAAAAGTAGATGTTTTTGAGCTATCTTGATGACTGTACTTTTAACCAGTGAAGTCAATGTCAAGGATAATGCATTACTCTCCAACCATGAAAAACCACCAAGTGGTTTTTCAAATTCCCTCGATTTGGTTTTTTTTTTTCCCCCTCTCAACTATTTACAAAAGCATTATTTTTCAAGCGATTCCTGCTGCTTTTTGTTTTTATATTACTTATTTTTCCTTGGCCAAGAAACTTTTGGATCTATTAACTGAAATTAACAATATATAAAAGCCTTGTATTTTTAAGTGGCTTCTGCCATAGTTCTACCTTCTACCGTTCACCAAATTAAATAGCCTTGTTTTACAAGTGGTTTCTTCTAATCTTTGTTTTATATATTTTTTAATTTTTCCTAGACAATTTATAATGGAATTTTTGGATCTCTTAGCGACAAATTATGAATTATAAGGTTTCTGTCAAAGTTAGATCATTTTACGAGTTAATGATTAAATTTTTACTCAAGTATGAATAGCTTTTAGCTGGAGCATTAAATAATCAGGCTAGAATTCAGACAAAACAAAAATATAGCCTCTATGATGATGCTGTCGAAGATATCATTCATTTCAATATTAAAAATATAATTTATATTTCTTTGAACCAAATTATGAACAAGTCATAAGATCTGGTAATTTGCATATACTATATATATATATATATATATTATGTATAATCTAATAAAAAAAGAGTATTTAATAAATAAACATCATCAAGATAATGAAAAATATTTAGAATCAATTTTCGATTGATACTCTTCATGCATATACTTTTCATTTTCTCTCCTTCATTTGATTTAATATTCATTTTACCACATCATTTTCTGATTTTTTTTTTATAAAATTACAGAAAATAGAAATTCTCTAGTAATTTTAAAATATATTTTGTTTGAAACTAAAATATTATAATAAAAGGAAATATATGCGGAGCGTCAATGTTTTGGGTGAATTATGTGAAAATAAAGAAGCTAAAGTTTTAGCACCAAAAAAAAAAAAAAAAAAACTAAAAAAGTTTGCGTTATGAACACGAAGGAAGGTGGCACTAATCACATCAATTCGTGTCCAAGTCCATTTCCATCATAAACGCTTATCCAAGACTCCCAACTCCTAACACCGCTCACCCATTAAAATAACATGGAACAAGGACAAGAGACCAGAATATTTCTCCACCGTCGATCCACTCCGTCCGGACCCCAACCCAGCCCCATCCGATGGACAACAACCCCCTGGCGGCGGTCCCCTCCGGCCATCATTCCCTCCCACTATCAAAAGCCAAAGCAACCTTTCCGCCCACCCCTTGCCTACCCTTTCCTTGCCCTTTAAATAACTTGCAATATTATTTTTCCAAAAATAATATTCCCTTCCCCGCCAAGCTTCCCAGGCCATTATTACCACCATTTCGCCGAGCAAAGCCATCTCCCACTCCCCGCGTGATACCCATCCGAGCGTTTTGATACCTCTGCGGGCTCTTTTACTCCCCCCGCTCCTAACGCCATGATCGCCATTTAATCTCTCTCTCTCTCTCTCTCTGTCCTCTTCCTTCTCTTGTTATTTAAAATGGGTCGGAGAGCCGGTGGATCGAAGGAGGAGGAGGAGGAGAAGATGGAGGCTGGAGGCGAGGAGTGGTACGACGTGGTGGAGCAGATCGGGAGGGGCTCCTTCGGTGCCGCCTTTCTCGTCCTCCACAAGACCGAGCGCAAGAAGTACTAAAAGCCGTCCATCTCCGTCTTCTTTGCATCTCGGCCGTTCGATTATTATTATTTGTTTTTTCGCGTTCCCTCTTCCTATGGATGATTTCTTTTGGTATGGCAGGTATGTGCTGAAGAGGATACGATTGACGAAGCAGACGGAGAAGTTCCAACGCACCGCTCATCAGGAGGTAATTAATTCTTCGGTTTTGAATCCAACCTTCGTTCGAGATTTTACGAATAGCGCGATGATTCGTCATGCTTTGAGATTTGCGTACCGATGGAGGCGTTCTTGTGATTAATGGCACAGATGGCTCTCATGGCGAGTCTGAGCAATCCTTACATCGTCGATTACAGAGACGGCTGGGTGGACAAGAAGGTAAGAGTTTCTTTTTTCGGTAAAGCGGACAAAGTAGAGTTTGCCATCGCTCTTCCAAACACCGTGACACACCGTCGTGTAGCAATCCTGCACCCCGTGCTAAGATCAATTATCCAATGTTGAGATTGGGATCCATAGGGCAACAAGAGAGAGAGAGAGAGAGAGACAGAGAGGGTACACCTACTTTTGTCGTTAATATTTAGAGAGAGAATCCCGTCCTTTGTATCTTCATTATGGACGTGCAGAATTTAATATGATTTGAAATTTGAGTTCCTGATCTACACAACCATACACCATCGTCTCCGCATCGCATAACTTTGGTGAGTGTTGCATTGTTCACGCCAAACATTCCTTAGGTGTCATGTCCATGAACAGATAGAATGGTTTCTCGTTAGCATGGCTACTAATAATCTGAATGCATCCAATTAATAGTGTGATTTGTGCATAATTATCACATTTATTGTACTATTACTAACCACTAGAACAATAAACTAACAAAGATTATTTTTAATATTATATTCATTTTCACACACACGCACACACATATATATATACATAGATTAACAGATTTTGAGTTAATTAGCATCGAAGTTGCAAATCGCCTATTTGGTTACATTCTTTATTCGGCCAGATTTCTTGAACCCTCCAGCTACTCTCCGTCTTCGTTACTTTCTTTGTTATTTGCCTGCCCAATACTCTCATCTGGTGTACAATATATTAGCGAACATTGACTTCTGACATCCAACAGATCATTGATTGAAATGAACGTACATCATATTGTCACAACCATCCATCATGTATTCATTCCCTTTAGCTAGATAGGTTGCATGCAATGTAAATAGCTCGCTTACAGAACACCTGCTAAAAGAAACAGAAAAGCAAAGGTGGGCAAAATTAAGTAATGTTATATATTCTTAGAGACTTCAAAATGTTGTAACATTGGTTTAGTAACTCCCGTTTTTAAGCAAAATATAGCAAAACCGTCATGAGTGGTTCTCAAGTAACTCAACAAAATTGCGAGCTTCCATGCTATGAAACTAGACTTTTTTTTTTTTCCCTTCTTGCCTTCATTCAAGTTGAGGTAACTTTGTCTTCTCTTTGCAGGGAAGTTCTGTTTGTATTGTGACCGGATATTGTGAAGGGGGAGATATGTATGTAACAAGGTTTCACCTTCTCCTGGTATCATTTGCTTTCTTCTCTTCCATTCTAATCTTGATTGCTATACAGGGCTGGGAGGATAAAAAAGGCCAGAGGAGTGCTGTTCTCGGAGGAGGTAAGCAGAACCATTTTATGTGTCCTGCCTATAAGAAAAATCACCTAACTGCTGTTAAAACTTCTCACGCTTCAACTTTTTCGTTCTTCTTCTTTGCCTTTTTTCTGATAAACAGAAAGTATGCAAGTGGCTGACCCAATTGCTTTTGGCTGTCGATTACCTGCATTCCAACCGTGTTCTCCATAGGGATCTCAAGGTTTATCCATCTACTGCTTTATATGCCAAGGACTAAAACCGGCAGTTCAACTTTCTTCCTTAAAAATTGTTATGTAGGACTACTACTTTGATGACAATTACAGATGCTTTGGAGCATCTCATTCAAAATTTTCCCCCTTTCCTCTCTTTTCGAGTCATTGAATAAACCATTTGCATTTGATTCCAGTGTTCTAACATATTCCTAACAAAGGACGGCGACGTACGGCTAGGTAAGATCAGATCTCCTGCAAATGCTACGATAGCAATCTGAGTTCTTTATCACATACTGCAAATATTGCATGATACTGTCTTGCAATATTACTGAAGGATCGTATCCCAAAAACTGTTTGGGACCTTTGGGTACTTATATCAGCAAGTTCTAAAATAACATGGTAGTTCATAAAACCCATTAATAGCATATCACTAATTTTTATATAGTTTGCTCTCCAAGTTTTGCAAAATGGATTGACATTCTAATATGAAAAAATATACACAATGTGCAGAATAGCACGTGCTCATACTACATGGTAGAATATACCAGGCATCAAAAGAGAATAAATGGCTTCTTAGTCTTTCATCTTTTCTTAAGTGGTTTGCCGGATGACTGCAGGTGATTTTGGACTTGCAAAATTGCTCAATTCAGAAGATCTTGCTTCTTCGGTACAGCCTACTAAATCACTTGCTTTAAGTTCAGTAAGTACATCATAGTTTGTTCTGAAGTATACGGATGCCTGATATGCCAACCTCTAACAGATATGCAATGCATTCAAGTGGTCTGTTACATGGATGATTGCAAGCATGCCTAGATTGAACAAAAGCAAAGACAATTGTAAGAGCTAGCAAAATTACACCTACATGGTTGAGACTCTTCTCAACTGTCCATGAGCTTAAAGTTAGGCCATGGTTACTGCTTGCTACTGCGAGGAAAGAAATAAAAGACCAACCATTTATTTTACTTCTGGTCCAGAAATCAAGTTGAATGTACCATGTACAAAACTTAACAAAGATCAACAATATTATCTTCTTCACCATTGCCATTAGAAACTTGCTTGATGCAATCATGCACAGCCATTATAATTCCTTAATATATGATGATGTAATTCTTTAATATATGATGATATGAATGTGTAAATTTTACCTGTATTTGTCCTCCAAAGATCTCTTGATAAATGGAAGGAGATGGCTAGATCAAAGGAGGGGCAATAGTATGATTTCAATCTTAGGGGCAGGCAGAATAGGGTTCTAAGGGCAGAGATTCGGGTCTGTCAGAGCTCTCAAGAGTTATTGGCTTTTCGTTTTCTTCTCCCCTCAAACGCTGCCTTCTTTTCCTTTTTTTTTCCCCCTTTTTTTCTTTAAGAAAAGAAAGAAAGAAGGTTGCAACGTGATTTCATTTCTGTGATGCATATTCTTTACTCAATTCTTAGTTCCCATTAAAAATGGAAAAAGAATGTAACCGAGATCCACATTCATTCTGACCTATACTATAATGTTTGATTAAAATCACAAGTTTAACCATCCAGCTTGTTTGCGATGGTTCCACTGTTATTTTGCTTAAATAATAATAATAATAAAAAAAAAAACCATCCATCATATTCTTCTCTAGAGACCTTAGTGCAAGATGCTACTCATGAATAATAACATCCCTTACCCAACTGAGCTAAATTATGTGCCTCCTTTTCCTAGTTTCTCTCACTAAGACGCATTGGGGATACCTGGTCTGATGCCTTCCCTGATTAGTTCACGCAGGCAGCATTTATCAAATTTTAAATCACTTAAATGATAACCACCTGGTTCCTTCTGGAGAAACATGTTTTATCTGACATTTGATCTGAAGAAGATATGAGATGTTTTTCCTCATTGTGAATCCACAACCTATCACATTGGAAGTCAACTGACCTAAATCAGTTCCAATTAGTTGCGGGTCTGGTTCCATGAAAGAACCTGAATCACCAATCTGGATGTTTAGGAAATCAACTTCTATCACTAAAGATAGGAAACTTCTGAGATTCTTCTATTAAAAAAATGCAGCTATCCAAAAAAAAAAAAAAAATCTTCAACATCATATTGGTCCATTTGAAGGAACATAACCAAAGAAAAATCATATTTGCAACCAAAGAGCAACATAATTGAAGCATACAAGCATGGTTCTGCAACATAAAATGCTGCTCTTGTGCATTACAAAAAATTAAATGATATTTGCTACACACATTGCACAAGTGATTTTCTAATTTAGTTCTCTTTCTGATATCTTATAATATTTTGCACTCTCTGTAGGTTGTAGGCACCCCCAACTACATGTGCCCTGAGATACTAGCAGACATACCCTACGGCTACAAATCAGATATTTGGTCACTTGGTGAGACTTAGCATCAAGCTTTCATATTTGAGCGAGTGCACCAGCAAACTTCAGAAACTCATCAAGCATGAATAACTTACCAAAAATTAAATGATTTTTTTGTATTGTCTCCTGTTACAATGTCCAGGTTGCTGCATGTTTGAGATTGCAGCACATCGCCCAGCATTCCGAGCCCCAGTAAGTACATCAGGATACATTTTAAATATCATCCTTTAGCTGCAGACAAAGCAAATCTCCTAGTGTTGTTTAGTGAGAATTACTCTAACCAAACACGCCCCACCTTGTTATGAAAATATTTGGACAGGACATGGCAGGATTGATCAATAAAATAAACAGATCCTCCATATCACCAATGCCCACTGTATACTCTTCTTCACTGTGAGTATGCTGTCTTCCATAGTATCTCAAATCTGATATTTTGTGGACCTTTCTACAGATAACAACTTGATGCCATGCAAATGATCTCATAAATTATATACAGCATCAATTCTATTTACACTAACTACTGCTGTAGTTGGTTTTGACTATTGATTCATCACAAACAGCTTTATCAATTGAGATCAAATACTGTATAAATGACAGGAAGCGATTGATCAAATGCATGCTGAGGAAAAATCCAGAACATAGACCTACTGTGAGTTCCAATGACCATACTTTATCTAAGCAATTCAACACTTCCCCACATGCTTATGTCTATAGTTCTGTATGTTCAGGCTGCAGAGCTATTGAGGGACCCCTATTTGCAGCCATATCTTGCTGCATCCTGTAATCCTTCTCCTATTTACCTTCCAATAAAGAGTAACAACAACAGTTCACCAGAGAAACGAGCAAGAAGCCGTGGTAACAGTCACCCACAAGCTGGCACCACCAGTGGTTGCAGTGCAGCAGGAGATGATGCATCAAGACAGTCAGGACATGTAGCTCAACCAATAAAAAGGAATAAAGGAACCTCATCAAGCAAGTCCAGTAATGACATGGCAGATCTCTGCCCTGCTGGTAACCTGAATAACATTGAGATTAAGAGGATCGATCCTAGCAATTCTAAGATATGGATGCTTACTGATGTTGACGAAAGAAGACAGTATTATAATGGCAGCCTACCGGTTAAGAATACAGATGAACAAGATAAATTTAAAGGCAATCAACCAACCAGTGAAAAAATTGGGTGCATGCCTACAGAGAAACAGCAAACAGACCAAACTGATGGAACTCTAATAAGCACCTTGAAGGTGGAAGTTACTGCTATGGATTCAAAAGGAGTGAAGTCAGATGACATATATGCACAATGTGAGACATCGCTAAGAATTGGAGAGGAAGCAGGCCCAGAAAGACCTGCTAGTGTCCCTCTCTTGCAAAGAACAAAAACTGACATAGAAGAGACAGGGGGGATTACAGAAGTGACCTCATCAGTGAGCACACTAACCCTTCAAAATGGTGATAGCATACAAGCTGAGTGGGACAACTTGAACATTATCCAGCAAAGGGCTAATGCTTTGGAGTCCCTCCTTGAGCTATGCGCCCAGCTGCTAAAGCAGGAGAGGCTTGAGGAACTTGCTGGTGTACTAAGACCATTTGGAGAGGAAGTTGTATCATCTAGAGAAACCGCAATCTGGTTGACAAAAAGTCTCATGTCTGCACCCAAATTGGAAGGGCCTAAAATCTAAAAGAAACTACAGCTGGTCAGAAACCCCTTCCTAGCATTTGCATGACCAGAGGAGTAATAACGCCATTTAGAACAAGCTACTGTCAAATGCAAACTGTTTCTACCCAATCCATGGCGCTGTTTTTTCTCAACCCCTGAAATTTTAGCTTAAATGAAACACAAAAAATATTCTCTAAGGAATGATTTTAATAATCTTGGGGTGCAGTTACATTACACATGGTCAGGTAGGTATGGTCCACTGCCGTACTGATATATTGTATGATGTTGTAGTTGGAACAACAGCTATATTATGTGTCAATACAGGGGGCGTACCAAGCCCCCATACCACAGCATATCCAGTTGGTGCACAGTATGCTGTTACAAGCCAATACAGAGCTTAGTCCTTCAAACCATGCTTACCAATAAGATTTGCTTTCAGAGATAAGACCAAGTGGATGCACTGTCATAAGAAGTTGGACAAATAGCACTCAGTTGTTCATACTTACAGAACACCTTGACCTCATGTGAGGCAACTGTAGTTACGAATGACATCTGCTGTTGGCAAAGAATAACTTCACAGCAATCCATAAATGCAGTAGCTGCTAACATCTTTTGTTCCTTGCCATCAAGAAATGTTTATCTAAGGTAATATAACAGAATAATGGCTGGCCAGAGAGTATATAACAAGAAGAGAACCTGAAGACTACCAACTTGGTGCCGAGCTTGATATTTTTACTCAATGGCTTGTGATATCAGTTGATTTCTACAGTCAAATAATGAACTTAATAACTTGTAACAGGATGCAAAATTTTTTTTTGGTACAATCCCCTTGAGAATCCAATGAAAATTTTCCTGAAGAATTCAAAAAAAGAATCCTTGTTTTTGTGAGTTTGATAATTCTTTTTTCTGCCATTCAAAGGCATTCTTGTTATCAAGCCCTATACAAGAGGTCCTACCAAGGCATCCGCTGTTGACATACTCTTAAGTTTTACTGTAAATGTAGTTCCCCAAGGTACCAGCTTATTCTAAATTTGAAAATGAATAGGCTTGATACCGAAGAATTTTTGTATTGCTGCCCATGATGGTAGATGGAGAATGGCAATATCTAGAGTATTGATGGATTTTAAGATCCATGAATGGTTTTGCTAGAAAACGGTATAACATTGGATAAATTACCAAATGGAGGATTTATTCGATGAAATTCTAAGAACTGACAAATAGGACAAGCACAATACTTGCAACCCATGAATTGGAGGAATAGTTCATGTTCAAAAGGAGAAATGTACTCTCTTTTACGCTATAACACACACGAGCAGTACAAGAAGTGGCTTGCTTGAAGAAATCCAGTGGAAACAATCAAGTATGTTGTTCATCAGTAATAGGGACAATTTTACCAACTTCTTTCTAGCAATGGTAAATGGGAGGAGAAGGTTAAAAAGTTAACTACATCACTGCTCAACAATTTTAAAGTCCAGTAGAAAAGCTTGAGCTAGCATGCAGACGGCTGGTGAGCATAAGCACTGCTAAGGCTCCTTCACTATCCGATGCAGGATTATTATCATGTGAACCAAAAGTGATAGTGTTAAAGATTTGGTTAGAGGAATCATAGGCTTTTGATACCATGTTGAAGTCCAACTCAAAAGTTTAAGCTATTGGATGCATGGACCATGAGCATATAAGCATTACTAAGATCCCTTCCCTATCTGATATGGGATTGTTGCCACTCTCTCAACACACCCTCTCAAGAGTAGGGCCCCGGAAGAGACAAAACCTCAAGTGAGGTGATATGTGGATTGGAAGTGACAATCATGGACGATTGGTGGGCAGGAGGGATCGTGGGCTCTGGTACCACTTTTGAAGTCCAACCATAAAGCTTAAGTTAGCAGGTGGATTGGCTCATGAGTATAGAATCCCTATTAAGGTCCCATACCTATCCAATGTGGGGTTATTACCACTCTCTCAAAAAACATTTGTTGCATAGAAAATGAACATAGAGATGGGCTGAAGTTACCATCTTTGGTGAATAAACTTTATTATATGAATCCCCTATAAGCTTATGCCAGATGGGTTAACATTATCTTGAAAATTGAACATGCCTAAGTTATTGTTGTAGAGAGTTTAAAGTTTGGAAGTTATTATAGCAATAGCTGAGTTATGAAAGGAGACACAGCGGTGATGGTTACCGAGTTGCATTCTGGAAAAGGAGACAGTTATTATAGCAATAGGAAAAATAAGAATAACATCATCATTCATCAAAGCAAAGAAAATATCACAAAAAGATCCTTTTAAAAAAAAAAAAAACAGAAAGAATGGCCTGATGACCTCAGATTGTGATTGAAATAAATAAAAACTAATGCAACCATTGCTGAAGCCAATCACACAACATCTTGGCTAATTCTAAACTGCATACAAAGATCAAGCAAAACATAAGAAGGATGCTGAAATCTCTCCTTTTTGATGCTGTAAATTGCTAAACACACAGAGATCCTTAGAAGTGTCTACTATAAGATACATGAAAAACCAAAATGCTGCAGAAGTATTACTCAAAATTACATTATTCTGTAATGTAAAAGACCCATCAGCTTCCGCAACATCTATTTAGAACACCGAATTCAGAAATAATAAGGAAAAAAAAAACAGGAACGACATGATACCTCGACGAAGTCTCAGAAAAAAATAATCTCACCGCAGCCAGAGAGTGACCAAAGACCCAGCTGAAATGCCCAGAATGCAACAGACTGAGACCACGCGAGTCCTCAAGAACAAGAGGTTCATGCACTTCGATACCTGGAGAGTTAGGGTAAGGATTTGAAGCCGGCCTTGCTCCTCCATCTTCCGGAAGAAAGTGATTGGCTTGAGGCTCCGGCGCATGAGAAAAGCCAGCGAGAAGGGGAAGGCGAAGGCCATGAGGCCCTGGATCAAGACCTCGTCAGGGGGCCGCACGGCGTAGGCGATCCAAGCCCCGAGGCTCAGTTGGCCGATGCCGAGAACGGCGAGGGCGGTGCTGAGCTGGTAGATGGACTTCCTCAGGGAGTCGAGCACCTGACGGGTCTCGTTGGCGAGGGCGGAGACGTCGCGCTCCACCGTGGGACCGGTGATCTCCTGGTGCTGGAATTCAGTAGATCGGCTAGGGTCTGCGGCATCGGAGGTGCTCTCCAGCGAGCTCGAGGAGAAGTTCCTGGAGGGGGTTTTGGGATTGGAACCCCGGGGTGGATCCGAAGTTACGATTTTGGAAAGGCTCGAGTGGGATTTCAGCACAAAAATGCGAGGGTTTATGGAACTCAGTGACGAGTAGGGCCCAAGATTGCGGATTGCGGGGATTTGCTGGAAAAGGGATCGGGATTGGAGATTTTTTGGGGAAATCGGGTAGGATTTGAGGAAGCTTAGACTAGGTTTGGGAGAATCCGAGAGGAGGGGGTGAGATCATTGCAGAGAGTTCTGAGATGAGAGCTTGGCTGGAGGAGGGCAGTAAAGGAATTGAGGTTAGGGTTTTAGGATCTCGGTGGAGGAGCTTATTGGTTAATCTGCGAGAGAGGAAGGAGGCCATCAGCTACTTCTTTGGGAGATGGATGGAAGGGGAGGAGAGGGAGATCGACAGAGTCTCCTATTTGCTGTTTTTTTTTTTTTTTCTAAGTTATAGACGCCCAAACCACCGATGCCTAACTATTTATTCAGGCATCTATAAGATGATGGACTTCTAGTCATTAATCTGAAGCTGTGATGGAGGAGATGGGTGATATGAATGGACTTTTCTCAGCTTATTAGGTCAAAACAAGCAATCCCATATGTAAAATTTCACGAGTTGAACATAAAAATCGCCCTTTATTTTATTTATTTTTCGATACAACACTATATTATCTACTAAGATATTTAAGGGAGAAGTCCAATTGCTCTTCTCAGCTTGTTGAGGAGGTGCCATCAACATTCAAATTATCCGGCACTAGTTTGGAAAGAACAGAACCGGTCGAAATCCAATAAAAGTTTATAATCATTATTATTGTGATAAGCCGGTTCAATAAAACGTAATTATCGATTCAGAGATCCAATTAATCTTTTCTGAATCGGTCATCCAGGCCAGAAGTCTTGAAGATAACTCCGAACCCGACAAAACGACGATTCGACATTACTGTACTAATCACAGTATATGGTCAATCTTTGGCCTGTACCGAAAAAGCTGGTTCCGAAGTATATTCCTGATCCACGCTGTTCCAGAATAATTAGCTAGTCCTTCTTCGCGTCAGTTCGAAGAAGACAGTTAATTCATCTCCCCGCTTGCTTCAAAGAGGATAAGTCCGAAGCAGATACTCCAGCCTATTCCGAAGAAGGTAGCTCCGAAATAAATGGCTAAGGTGTCTTCGGCTTACTCCGAAGAGGATAGGTACAAAGCAAATGGCCAGCTTGAATTCGATTCATTCTAAAAGAGTGGCGCTGAAGTAAATTCCTGGTTAACTCAACTTAAAGTTTCCGGAAGTGCGTTTGGTTGTTATAACCAAACACGTGGTCAATAGCTTTGGCTTCAATAATATTGAGATAACCAATATCCGGTAGCAACTACTTTTAGTTATGGGGATGTTAGACTAACTAACTCCCCTAACTGAAGTCATGCGGACCCAACTACTTTCAGTTACGTCTATTCCTATAACTATCAGTAAGAGGGGACTCTCGAGGTAAGCAATCTAAGACACCAGAGCTAGTTCACAACGAAGCTCTTGCAAGCTTCCATTCATTTCATTTTGCTTTTTTTTCTCATAACTCTCCATTCCGTGGCCTGGATCCTTACTGACTTAGGCATCAGAGTGTACCTCACCGGAGAAATATGGTCAGGGATTTGTTTTACAGGAACTCTGAGAGGCTAACCAGCAATCTAGCCACTCCATCTGGTCAGCGAGGGTTCAGCGTCAACAGATTGGCGTGCCAGGTAGGGGGCGACATTCCCCTCTTGGAAAGGAAAATTCTGAGAAGTAAAAATGGTGAAAGGAAAGGCCCAAAATGCTTCAGCAAGCAGGGGATGCCCTTCCTCTTAGAGGAACGATCCCCTAGTGGAAAACAACATGCCACCTCCTGCGCTCATCGTAGGACATCAACAGTTTGAAACTCTCATGAACCGGGTCGACGCATTAACGGCCATGATTCAGAACTTACAGGAAATTGCACTTCAAGGGAGACACCCACCAGCCTCCTCCAGACATAGCCATCGATCTGAGGGGAGAGGAGATCATCACTACATGCCCACCCGGTACTCTTTTCGAGACCGACTCTCCCACGAGCATCAAAACTCCCAGCATCACAGGCATGCTGATAGCCGACCTGATAGGAAGAGAACCAGGCGATCTCCCTCAATTTCTTCCGAAGACTCTACATCGGAAGTGCTGGGTGAAAAGAGACCCATTATGATTACTAAGAGAAGTTCAAGATGCTTGAATCATAGATCGCAAGGCTCTATGATCAACGAAAGGATAGTTAGATCATGGCCTATGACTCGCGGCCTCCTTTCACTTACAGAATAATGGAGGAAATCATCCCTTGGCACTTTAAGATCCCTCAGATGAAATCTTACGATAGGACTACCGATCCTCTTGGTTATTTGGACAGCTTCAAGGCTCATATGATGGTACAAGGAGCCTCCGATGCATTACACTGCCTTGCCTTTCCCGTCACTTTGAAGAAGGTGACTCGAATGTAGTATTCGAGCATACGCCCAGGTACCATCAATTCTTTCTTTGAATTAAAAAAAAATGTTAATCTCACATTTCAGGACTTGCCGCAAAGTATCCCGTAACATGGACAATTCATTCCTCCTTCAGTAGAATGAAGGAGAAAATCTTAAAGATTATATTGCGAGGTTCAACTTCGCCACCCTTGAGATCCCCGATCTTAATGAGTACGTGGCCATGTTTGCTTTGAAAAAAGGCCTCCGATCATCTAGGTTCATATTCTTCCTGGATAAAAGGTTTTTAACAAGCTATGCCGAACTCTTATCAAGAGCCCAAAAATATACGGCTGTTGAAGAGCAAGTAGCCAATCGGCGTCTGACTGAAGGGAAATCTATTCCCAAAAAGAAGAACAATAAGGGGTCAAATCCTCCTGTACCCCCCAACAATGACGATTCTACTCAACGACGTAGTCCCAAGCCCAAGGTATTGGGCGAACGATTCGACTCCTACACCCCTCTTAACCTCCGGAGGAAAAAAATCTTGATGGAGATAGAGAAAGAAAGTTGCTTGCAATGGCTGCGCCCTATGAAGACATCCTCCATTACGAGGAACAAGAACAAATATTGCCAATTCCACAAGGATCACGGCCACAGTATCGAAGAATGCTTCCAACTAAAGGATGCCATAGAAGACTTGACTAAGAGAGGGTATCTGGGAAAGTACATCAGCCATCCAGAACCCTGAACTGAAGCTATTGTCCCTCAAAGGACTACGGAAGAAGCTGAATTATCTAACTAGAGGCCAACTGATGGAAGGGTAGGCATGCTCCATCGACGAGCTAGCTGGATAAGCGGAGCCAAAGAAGATGCTCCGAAGAGATTCAAAAGTAAAAATTCCATATGCTTCTCCAATGACGATTTGCAAGGAATCCATGTCCCCCACGAAGACCCTATTGTAATTTCAGCTATCATAGCCAAATACAATGTAAGGAGAATCCTGGTGGATAATGGAAGCTCTACTGAAGTTTTGGTGTATGATGCATTTCTTCGAATGGATTTGCCATGAAATCAACTACAAAAATCTCCTGTGCCTATGACTGGGTTCGGAGGCAATCGAGTTAGAGTTGAAAAAGAAATAATGTTACATGTAACCCTTGGCATCGAACCACATCAAAAAATGCTCCCCGTCAACTTCATAGTAGTGCAAACACCATCGGCCTACAATGCTATTTTGGGACGACCCGCATTGAACAAGTTTCTAGCCATAGTATCAACTTATCATCTTCTAGTGTGGTTTCCCACTAGGAGTGGCATCGAAGAAGTAAAAGGAGATCAGCGAGTCGCCCGGCAATGCCTAATGATACAAGACAAGCAATCATCTGATCCCATGACACTAGATCAGCTAGATCCGAAAGATCGGACTAAAGATTATGGGGAACCCATGGAGAAAACTATCTTCGTACCTCTTATCAAAGATGATCCAACAAAAATAGTGCAGATTGGGAGTCTGCTAGATGAAGAAATAAAAACAAGGCTGATCCACTTTCTTCGGAGAAACGTCGATGTCTTTGCCTGGTCGGCTTCAGATATACTAGGAATTCTAGCCGAATAAATCACTCGTCGACGAGAAGTTGTCCCTGGTTACAAGCCAATTGATAGAAGAAGAGGAACTTTACTTTAGAAAGATAGAAAGTGTCGATGAAGAAGTCAACAAACTTCTTAAAGCCGAATTTATCAGAGAAATATACTATCCTGATTGGCTAGCCAGTGTCGTGATGGTGAAGAAAGCTAATGGTAAGTGGAGGATCTATATCGATTATATAGATCTTAACAAAGCTTATCCGAAGGATAGTTTTTGCTCTTCCAAAGATAGATTAGTTGCTCGATGCCACCGCAGGTCATCAACTGCTAAGTTTTATGGACGCTTTCTCTGGATACAATCAGATCTAGATGGACCTCGAAGACAAAGAGAAAATAGCCTTTATAACAGAGAAAGGACTTTATTGTTATAAGATAATATCGTTCGAACCAAAAAATGCTGGAGTGACTTCCAAAGGCTGATAAACAAAGTTTTCGAAAAGCAGTTGAGAAGGAACATGGAGGCGTATGTCGATGATATAATTGTGAAGAGCCTCCTTAAAGACATCACATCAAGGATTTAGAAGAATCTTTTGATATCCTGCGACGTCATTGGATGAAGCTAAATCCTACTAAATGCATTTTTGAGATGACTTCAGGAAAATTCTTAGGATTCCTGGCTACTAAACGAGGAATAGAGGCTAATCCAGAAAAAAACTCAAGCTATACGAAGCATGAAGCATCCTTCTTGCAAAAAAGAAGTATAGTAATTGACGGGAAGAATCGCCTCCCTAAGCCGATTCATCTCCCAATCAGCTGAAAGATATCTTCCTTTTTTTAAAGCTCTTCGTAAATCCCAAGGTTTTGAATGGTTTGAAGACTGTCGGCTTGCCTTCGAAGAGCTGAAGAAATACTTAGAGAGTCATCCTTTACTTTCCGAGCCTCAAGAAGGGTAAACCCTCTATTTATACCTCTTCACTTTGGGTGAGGCGGTCAGTTAGTGCTTGTTCAAAAGGGAGCTGATAATCTCCAAAGGCCGATCTATTATACTAGCAAAGTATTGCATGATGCCGAAGTAAGATATTCCATAGTGCAAAAACTCATCTACTCACTGGTGATCATGGCAAAACACTTGTGACCCTACTTTCAAGTCCACACCATCGTAGTCTTGACAGACCAATCCCTAAAAGCTATCCTCCAATGTCTAGATACTTCTGGAAGGATAGCCAAATGGGCTGTTAAGCTAGGTGAGTTTGACATCATCTTCCAATCCAGATCTGTAATGAAAGTACAAGTATTAGCTGACTTCCTAGTCGAATATACATGGAGGCAAGAAGACAACCTGCAGAATGCCGAAGAGGAAGAAGCCACCAGAAAGGATTTAGAATCCATATGGATACTTCATGTGGACGGAGCTTCTAACTCTACATTATGTGGAGCTGGTCTTATACTGGCCGATCCAAATGGGCACACCTTAGAGTATACTCTCCATTTCTCCTTCCATGCTTCGAACAACTAGGCAGAATACGAAGCCCTTTTAGCAGGACTCTGAATCACCAAGGAGTTAGGGATTCAGAAGATTCAAATCTTTTTGGATTTTCAGTTGATGGTGAACCAGGCGAAAGATGAATTTGAAGCTCGAGATCCCACTATGATGCAATATCTGGAAAAAGTGCGAGCTCTAGTTTCCCAGCTATAATTCTTGGAGATTGCACATGTGCCACGAATGGAGAATTCCAGAGCCGATGCCCTGTCCAAACTCGCCACCACCACTCCAGACTCCCTCAGCCGCACCTTCATATAGTATCTCGAAGCCCCGAGCATAGCGGAGGAAACATTGGAGATACATCAGGTTGAGCATGACCCCAGCTGGATGGATTCTATTCTCAAGTTCATAAATGAAGATATATTACCTGAAGATAAGATTGAAGCCAAGCAAGTTTGCTAGATGGCATCCCAATATGTTATCTTGGATGGGACTCTATATAAGAGATCCTTTACATAGCCTTTATTGAAATGTCTAGGGTCGATGGATGCCGATTATACTCTAAGAAAGGTGCATGAAGGTATATGTGAAGACCACCTGGGGAGCAGATCTCTAGCTTGCAAAATAATACGCCAAGGCTATTACTAGCCAACTATTCAGAAAGACTCCACTGACTTTGTCCAAAGATGTGACCAATATCAAAAATATTCTAATATCCATAGACGACCTGCAAATTAGCTGACTCAGTTGATGGCACTATGACCTTTCGCCTAGTGGGGGATGGACATTCTAGGCCCGTTCCCCCTAGCCTCTGAACAACGGAAGTTTTTCATCGTAGCCATTGACTACTTCACCAAATGGGTTGAGGCTGAACCTTTGGCACACATTACTGAAGGAAAAGTTGAAGGTTTTTTTAGAAATTTCATTATCTTTCGATTCGGAATCCCTAGTTAAAAGGAAAAACAGGAAGCATACCAATATGCAACAGCAAGGCAAAAACATGCATTTTAAAACTATTTTAAAACAAGCACAATGGAAGACTTGGTAGATAGATCAAACGATCTGCAATCTGCCTGTAATAGGATCTAGTATCATGATATAGCATGCAATAAACATCAAAAACAAGATAAAACTCAAAGATATAAAGATATCTTAACGTTATACCTTTTATGGATGTAGTGGCAGTGCTCCAAGGATGGTGCTCTTGAGCTACACATGTGTCTGGCCTCTACAAGTAGTTCACACCGGGGCTCGACTCTGATCAACTCATTTGGAGTGCTAGCTCTTCAGGATCCTTCGGCCCGATCTTTCACTTTCAGGAAGACAGGGAGGAGAGGTGGAACCCTTCCTAAGAAACTCTCTTTCCAAGATCTAGCTTGAATGCCATGTTTCTCACATCCAATCCCAAAGACCTCACAAATCATTTTCCCTCCTTTCTTCTTGTGGCATGGAGACCTTGTAACCAGCCAACAAGACAAACAAAGAACAAAAAAAAATCAGCCAAATCCCTATATAATAACCTTTATTTATAGGGGTAGCCATGAGAGGGAGAAAAGGAAAGGATGAGTGATTGGGGGAGAAGGTCAAGGGCCATACCAAATGGGTCCAAGCCAAAGAAGGTAAGTATAACTATCATACCAAGAAAGCTTGGAGCCAAAAATGCCCAAAAATCGAAATTTAAATTCAAAATTCGAAGTCAAAACCTTCCAGAAATTTTTCCATAAATTCTACTCGTCACAACAAGTGTCGACTCATACAAAATCGCCAAGTGTCAACACTTTCCAAGTGTCGACTCAAGCAAGTGTCGACACTTGGAACATGGTCAATCAAATTGACCTCCGGTAATGTCAAACGATTCTCAATCATCGATCAGCCTTAAGATTAGATAGAAACCCCTATGGTGTATGACCCCATAGGTTCGAACACTAAGCGGTAGCACTGGAACACTTTCAGTACCAGTCAAAGTCCTCATCTAGCAATGATACCCAACATCCGGATAGGTCAAAGATGCAGAGCACCTCTTTAGAACCTCTGGCATATGGTTACCGTATAATTCATCCCTTTGATCTCATAATGCTCAAGATGACCTAGGGTTTGACTGCCAACCCTAATTTGATTTATCTAGATCGTGTCTCAACTTTACAAGTTATATGACTCCTCACAATAACTACCTGACCAAGGATTTGCTAAATTAAGACACAATGAGTCATTCACTCCAAATTATTTGGAGGGGTCAATTCCATCTTGATACACCACCGCTCTACGAGTACTTGACTACACCCAGAAATCTTCTATCACTGGATTAGAAATCCAGGTGGTCCATCATCAAAGTATAGTGAGTTGCTTGCAAGCTGCCATGGTGACCTCAGGTCTAAGGGACACATATATCCATATCCCTTCGCGAGCAATCCTTTGATAGAAGGGAGCTCCGTAGATGGTCATGTTCAGTGGGATGTCGCAATCTCACTTACATGTCACACTAGTATCTCCACACTCCTTGGTTAAGAGGACAACCAACAAATGTGATATACAACAACCTACACTTGATACATTATCGTCCTATAACAATGTATCATTTGGTTGTGAACTAGTTTAAGAATTACTTGATATATCATATCTATATCAAATAATGTAGTTCTAAGGACTCTATCATACAAGAGTTCATTTTAGAAAAATGTAAATATGATGAACAGCTAAAAGAATAACTTTTATTCATTAAAAATTCATATACAATTACAAAATGGCACAACCGTCTACAGCCTAGATGATTGGCTTTGGGACATAATTTTCAATACTAATGCCATCATCATTGACAATGGAAGACAATTCGACAATTTGAATTTGAAAGCTTCTGTGCCGAATATCATATACTTCACAAACTGACCTTCGTCGAACATCCTTAATCCAACAGAAAAGCTGAAGTGACTAATAGAACTATTCTCCATGGTCTTAAGACCAAGCTAAATAATGACAAGGGACTTTGAGCGAAAGAATTGAATTCAGTTCTTTAGACATATCGGACAACTCCCAAAATAGCTATTGACGAATCTCCGTTCCACCTAGCCTACGGCACCAAAGCAGTCCTTCATGTTGAAGTCACTTTACAATCCTTAAGGATTGACCATTACAAGGAGCCCAAAAATTTGGAGCGTCGAACAGTAAATCTAGATTTGCTACATGGCACCAGGCTTCGTGCCCAGACGAAGATGGTAGTATACTGGCAAAGAGTCACTAAGTACTACAACTCTAGGATGAAGAAATAAACCTTCCGACCCGAAGACTTAGTTCTGCGAAGAACTGAAGTATCCAGACCAACGGAACAAAGCCAACTCTCCCCTAATTGGGAAGGCCCTTACCGAATCAGAGAAGTTATATGTCTAGGAGCCTATCGGCTTGAAACTCTGGACGGTTCACTACTATCTCAATCTTGGAATATAGAACATCTTTGCAAGTACTATCAATAAAAGATTTCTCTTTGGAAGACTTCAGTGAAGCATCCATGCAAAGGCGGGTCTAATTAGCCTACCTTACTATCAAACAAAGGTACAGGGATGGTCTAAGTGGCCTACCCTATAGTAAATCCAATGATGTACCGAGGCGGGCCTAACCAACCTACCTTACTATCAAACAAAGATACAGGGATGGTCTAAGTGACTTACCCTATGGTAAATCCGATGACGTGCCGAGGCGGGCCTAACCAGCCTACCTTATTCTCAACCAAGGGCACAGGAATGGTCTAAGTGACCTACCCTACAGTAAATCTGACCACATGCTGAAGCGGGCCTAATCAGCCTATTTTAGTATTATCAATAAAATACCTACGGATGGCCTTATCGGCCGACCTTAATGGCAAACCCGATCAAGGCAAGCAGATAAATCTCACTATGACTTCAACAAGTTTGGATTTTTCTGTCTAGGATGGAGACAAATCCGATCAAGGCCACCATGAAGTCTTGGGATTCTTTATGAAAATACCCCAATTCAGCATTTACAGTGCTGAATAGCTTATACTTAGAATTCCTTTGGAGCACACTTGTCCAATAGAAGGAAAGACTTCCACATCAAGCAAAGAAGATTTTCATTCATCAAGAAACTTGATACATACTCCCGAGAGGAAGCCGATTTACATCAATAAAAAAAATATATACATTAAGACTTTTCCTTTTCGACCGACCTGGAAGCAGGAGCAGAGTGTCCTTTGTAATATCTTCATTGATTGAGGGAGCTGGCCCTTTGTCAGGTGGAGTTTTTAGTTCTTTTTCCCCTTCATCATCAACAGTAATGGCCAGTAGTGAGGCATCTATGTTCGGGTACATTTCCATGACTTTTTCAAGGCATTCTTGAAAGTTGATGCGGTAGCCTTCCACCCCCGCTTCATGTACTTCTTCATCGAAGGCCTTGGACTTTTTGTAAGCCTCGACTGCTTGGAGGGCATCCTGATCAGCTCTTTTTGCTTTCTGTTCAGCTGAAACCACCTTTTGCCTCAAGATGTTGATTTCTTTCTCCAATTCAGCCTTCTGATTTGTCATCTCTTTGGCATTCCTAAGGGTGTCCTTTATTAGCAATTCAACCAAAATCAGCTTTCTCTGTCTTTTCTCCAGGTCGGTAGCAAGTTCGGTCGCATGCATTTGAGCTGCCTTTAATTCCTTCTTTAAAGAATTATTAATAGCGGTGGTGTGACTCAGCTTCTGTTCGACAGTGACTCAGAGTTCTTCAGTTGCTTCTTTTTCGGCTTTGGTTGATGCCAACTAGTCTCCGAGGCCATCGCCGAGGTTGGTGAACCCGCAGATGTTTTGTTCCAGTAGAGAGACATCGTGGATAATCTGCCAAGGGAAATATGTATGAAGTCATCCCTATCAGCACTGATATATTAAAGAAAGCCCTACGAATTACTTCAATACTTTCAGTATTCTGTGGTAGACGGAAGAAAGAGTTTCTTCCAATCCTTGCTTTTGTGTTGCCGCCCAATCCTTCTGAAGAATGGTGGCTTTCAACAAAGTCTTCGCCAGTCTTGGGTTGTCAAGGCCAGTATCAGCGACCAGTATGTTACAGCTTCCAAAGCCCTCCCTTTTAACAATTTGAGGTTGAGGCTTGATGTCTTCATCAATAAGTGGAGCCTTACCCTTATCCTGTGAGCTTGGCTCCTCAAACGACTCTACCGTAGGAGGTGTTGCCGGACGTTCAGTTGAGCATCCTAGTAAGGGGATGTCATCCTCTTCTGAGGAAGATTCTATGTTAATGGAGACTTTGTCCCCAACCGAAACTTGTGGAGAGGTTTGAATGCGAACCCATTTTCGCTCTGATCTTCTCAGGGGAGTGCTTGTTGTCATCCTCTTCCTCACCGCCTGTCAGAGCCGTGCTGCGTCTGGTCTCATGATGAACAAACTCTTAAAGCTTGATAATGGAGAAGAAGGAGAAAGGTGGCAAATAAAAGGAACCTTGGAGAGGGACTGCTCGAGAAGGTAATGTCGCTAATGTATGAGAAGGTAATGTCGCTAATATACGAGAAAGTTTAACCCTCAGGGATATAAATCTCTTATATAAAGGCTGCCAATGGCTCAGATTCCTTGCTCACATTTCAAGCAGTTCTCTGATCGCACCACATGTGCTCGCTTTGATTAATGAAGAAGAAAATAATGGTCTCGATCCACATGCATATGGCTATGAAAAATCAAAGGTCTACGACCGGCCCAATTCTAGAAGCACACAGCTTTAATGACTTCGATCGCTGCGATCCCATGATCCTTGTGATAACTACTTTACCAATAGTAATTGGACAGGTGGTGAAAATGATACGCCCCATTATTGATGAATTAAGATTTTCCACAAAAGTCGAGGCTCATTAATTATGAATTTAAGAGCTTAAGGGTCAGGTTTATGAATAGAAAGGGTCAAACCTATAATAGGCATGACTGATCAATTCATTTGAAGCTAGCGTTCTTCCCAAGGGTAAGTCTGAGGATCTCATACTTTAGAAAAATTCACACTCAAGTTAAGGCCTATCATATATCCGAAGACTACGTACTTGAAATTTTTGTCATTCAAGCTAAAGGCCGAGATATATCTAAGAACTACTACTTATCCGAGAATCACTTAGTATCCGAAGACTGCTGCAGATCCGAAGACTTTTTACTTAGAAAAATTTTTGCTCAGAATGGAAGGCCTCGTTCATCTAATGATTCTATACCTAGAAAGAAATCATGGCATGACACAGCCTGAAAGAAAAGTGCATTTTCTATTAACACCAAAAGTAGCATATTACATTTCATTCTTTTTACAAAGCAAAAGGACAAAGGACAAAGGATAAAGGACAAAAACTTAAAAGCCTATTCATCTATTTCAGCTACGATCTCTAGGCCAGCTGTGGCGGGAGCCTCTAGGTCGGTCGTAGGGGGAGCTTCTTCAGTCTGAGCCAAAGCTACTGGATCCATTGTAACCGGGTCTTTTACTTGTTCCCCAACATCTTCAACTGTAATCAGGACTTCTTCGATCTATCCCAGTACCTCTTCAGCTTCAGCGGGTCCTAGTATCTCTTCAGCTTCGGCGGGGGTTTCAGTCTCTTATTCTGTCATCTCATATAACGGGATGTTTGTGAGATCCAGCTCAGGATAAAGTCCTTGGACCTCTTTAATCCTGTCAGTAAAACCCAGTTGGTAACTGACCACCCCTACTTCAGTTACCTCTTCCTTAAATTTTGAAGACTTCTTGAAGTCCTCGACCGTCCTGATTACCTGTTCCTTCAGGGTCTCAGATTCTTTGGAAGCCGCTTCGGCCTCTTTGGCCGCCTCATCAGCTTTTTTCTGAATCTCCTTGGTCGAATGTTCCAAAGAGTGGATTTTCTTCTTCTTCTTTCAGAGTTTAGCTTCCTGTTCAGAGATCTTCAGTTGAGCCTTCTTCAGCTTGTTAGACTCCGAACATCGGCATCACTCTTATTAAGCTTCTTCTCCATAGCCAACTTCAGGTCATCGACCACTTCTTTTCCGGCTTTCGCCGTTTGGAGCTCCTCCCGAAGGCGTCGAATGAAATTGGCAAATTCTGCCATACTTTCTTCCATGAGGGTGACGTCATGGATCAGCTACATTAAATAGCCAAATAATGAAAATAGTTATATTAAATATGGTTATGAAGAGATAAAAGTAGAGAGATATTTTACCTTCAGTATAGTAGGGTACGCCGAATCGAACACTTTTGCAAGATGCTGATTCCTGGTAACTTCCCAATCACGGGGCAACAACATGGCCTTCAGCACTTTCCTGGTCATGTCGGGGTGCACTAGACCCCACGCATCTGAGAAGATAGAAAGATCTACCTCACACTCCCAATCTAGAAGGGTGTTTCTCCCCACGCTTTCTTCGACCTGGGGGGCCTTACCCTTATCCCTTAAGGAAGGACAAGGCAATGGCATATCAGCGAATGGGGTTGAGGTCAACTGTTCCGAAGCCCAAATCGAAGTGGTCTCTCTTAACAGGGGCTCCGCCGGTGGGACATCGTTCCCCCCCAATGACTTCCTTTGTTGGTATGGTTTTTCGGCTAGCTCTTTCGGCCCGAGCCTTCTTTATGACTTTTCGATCCCTCTGGAGGAACCGTCACCACTCTTTTCTTAGCGACCTTGCCAAGCTTGCTGAAGCTGGCTTCATCATATCGCTTGTTAATAAAAACAGATCTCAAAGTTAGACAGCAGGAATACATAAAAAGCCAAATAAAGCCAAAACTATCTATCAGCTATACCTAATGATGAAAACTCGCTGATCTGAGTGAGATAGAGGTTTTTTTCTTCTAGCAACTCCCGGATTGAAGGGACTTCAGACCCAGACAATACTTCATAGTCTGATTGGTCAGCCCTTAGAACCTTTTTGCCTGCATTGGCACTCAAACAGGGTTCCCTCCATTCTGTGTTAAAGCCCCAAGGCTGAGAAGAAAAGACAAAAAACAAGTTGGGTTTCCACCCATTAATAGCACCGGGCATGCCCGTAATTAATTTACGACCAGGGCGGGGGCCTATGACCCACCACCCATAGATGTGGAAATCTCTCTTCAGTACGAAGAAAGATGTAAATAGAGTGGTCTTGGGCCTTATATTTGCTATATGACAAAAGACTAAGAATCTGCAAATGTTCTAAATACTATTCGGAGTCAATTATGATGGGACTATATGATACATATTTAAGATCTTAGCAAAGAAGGGATGCAATGAAAAGTGAAGACCGGCTTTTAAATGGTCTTCATATATTGCGATAGCACCGGAAAAATGATTATTTACCCTTCCTTTAGGCTCCAGGCATATTAAAGGGAGGTTTTCAGGAATATGATAATATTCCCTGAGACGAGCTATCCTATCAAAAGATAAGGAGTGGGGGATTGACTCTGGTCTGGATTCAGTGTTGTTCTTTTTAAAGGAACCTGATGCGCTAGAGGATTTGACTCCCTCCCCGCCAGACAAAGTCCTACCAGCAACGGGGACCTTTAAAGATCTAACCATGATGTAAAAGAAGAAGGAAGAAAAGTGCTCTACCTGTGGAAGAAAATGAAAGTCGGGAAAAGAAAAGAAGGTTTGGAATAGTTGAAAATGAAAGAAACGAAAGCTCGGCAAAGGCGAAGAAGCCTCCCCTGCTAGGCCACCGCCCTTTATATAGGGTGCGAGAACGGTTCGGATGATTTCCTCGAGAGAAGGGGCACCTCACCGATCATGCCACGTATGGAGGCGTTGATCGCGAATGTGAAGTCCTAAGAGGCGTCAGTCAATTCGACGAGAGAAAGACCAAACTGTTAGCCATGATCCATGTGATCGTATCTGACGGCCAAAATGGAATTCGTGCGTGATATCAAATGGATAAGATAATGCCACATCCTCCATCCAAACCGAAATCGAAGAGTTAGCCAGATCACCATAATGGAAGGAAGCATGACTCACCAGCTTGTGCCTCCTTTTCAAGAGCCAATGGGAAAGCGACACCTGTTCATGGCACGATGATCGAATCAGAAATCAGTTATTGCAGTTGACTAAATCGAAGATTTGTCATCATTGATCATATCTTTTTCACCAGTAAACAACAGCCCATGAATACTCCCACTTTTCAAAACAAATAATTATTTTGAAACTGTGAGTGGGGGGTAACTATTGTGATAAGCCGGCTCAATAAATGGCAATTACCGGTTTAAAGGCCCAATTAATCTTTTCTGAATCGGTCACCCAAGCTAAAAGACCTGAAGATAACTCTGAAGCCTGACAAAGCGATGATTTAACATTACTATACTAATCACAGTGTAGGGTCAGTCTTCGACCTGTGCTGAAAAGGCTGGTTCTGAAGTATATCCTTGATCTATGCTGTTCCAAAACAATTAGCTAGTACTTCTTTGTGTCAATCAGAAGGAGACTAGTCCGAAGAAGACAGTTAATTCATCTCCCCACTTGCTCTGAAGAGGACAAGTCCAAAACAGATACTCCAACCTACTCCGAAGAAGGTAGCTCCGAAATAAACGGCTAAGACATCTTCGGTTTACTCCGAAAAGGATAGGTACGAAGCAAATGGCCAACTTGATTTCGGTCCCTTTTGAAAGAGTGGCTCTGAAGTAAATTCCTGTTTAATCTCAAATTAAAGTTACCAGCAGTGGGTTTGGTTGTTATAACCAAACACGTGGTCAATAGCTCTGGCTTCAACAATATTGAGATAACCAATATTCGACAGTAACTACTTTTAGTTACGGGGATGTTAGACTAACTAACTCCTCTAACTGAAGTCATGCAGATCCAACTACTTTCAGTTACGTCTACTCCTATAAATATCAATAAGAGGGGACTCCCGAGATAAACAATCTGAGGCACACCAGAGCCAGTTCATAATGAAGCTCTTGCAAGCTCCCATTCCTTTCATTTCGCTTCTTTTCATTAGAACTCTCAATTCTGTGGCCTGGATCCTTACTGACTTAAGCATCGGAGTATTCTTCACCGGAGAAAATCCGGTCAGGGGTTTGTTTTGCAGGAACTTCGGGAGGCGAATCAGCAATCCAGTCACTCCATCTGGTTCGCGAGGGTTCAGGATCAATAATCATATAAATAAAAATTTCATCACTTTTTTTAAGCATTGTTAGGATGATTTAATTATAGGTTAAAAATAATAAAAAATAGATAATTTTATAGGAAAAAAATAATGACCTCCTCTCTTCCGGGCCTCCTAAAAGTGTTTGATTCCTTGGACAATGATGAGTGCTACTTTTTCGGACACCGCATCTAGCATCTTGTTAGAAAGATTGTAGTGGAGACCCTTTACTTTGCTAATAGCATTCACGAAGGGTTAATGCTGTTGTGCTAGACCCGATCAATAAGAGTTGGAGTGAGGAAAAAGGTTGCGGCGATGATGGCAAGTAAGGGGGTAGTAGTGGGGGACATGTAGCTCCATGATAATTAGCGATGGCCTTGAAAAAAAGTACACAATAAAAATCCATGACCCATGGCGAGGTTTTTTTTTCGGGGGGGGGGGGTAAAGAATAGGGATAGGGGAGATAAATCTGGCATAGCTACCTCGCAGGCTTCCACTCCATCGGACAATGTTCTATTGAAAGTGCTAGATTTTCGCAGCCTTTCTCCATCAAAGAATGAGTACATCAATCTAACACCACCAAAATACCAGCATGGCTAGGCATTCGAGTATAGCTTAGCACTTGTGACATTGTCTAGAAAACCACCATGGTCTACAACTCTACTGTCATCTAGCTCCACAGCCCCGGAATCACAATCTGTTTGTGCCCCTTTGCCTTCACTGGAGTGGCCTTGGTAGCCCAAATCTCATCAAAGGCCAACCTCGCCTCGATCTTTGGCATCTACGAGTCTGGCAACAAGTATAGCATCTATAAGTACAGTTTGGAGCTTTTTATTTTTTCTTTATTTTCATTGATGTTACCTATCATTTCTCCTAGATTTTTTTTATTTTCTACGTCCTTAGAAGTCTCGATCGAGTGGGCAGCTTGGAGAGACCAAACTTGGAAGCTTAGATGATGATAAAGTTGTGCTGGATATTTATATATTAATATTTTAAAAATAAAATAAATTGATTTAAATCTAAATAATCATGGCTTATTGGCTAGGGAGGTGGTTAGATTATTTAAAAATTTAGAGTTTAAATCCTCGTATCCTCCAATTATTTATATATTTTATATATAAATTTATAATATATATAATTTTATTTATAATTAAATTCAGATAACAAGTATTCGAGGGGTGTGTTTTAAATTTAAATATGTTTTAATTTTAAATCTCAAACACTTTCTAAACTTTATTGGGTGATCGAATTTAAGTCAAGCCAGCCAATATCCATACATACCCGTTCTGTAATTAAAAATTTTATATCTATAACCATCTATTACCTGTCTTAGATTGGTTCGGCTCAAATCAGCTTGATAAAGAGGAATTAGATCGAGCCAGGTCAGATTGGATTGGATCATATATGCGATCAAGATTTTTATAAAAAATAATAAAATATACATATAATCATATTCGAGTATCCGAGAGGGAAGTTTTAGATTCGTAGAGACAAATTTCAAATTTATCCCAAAAATATGTTTTAATTTTAAATTCCAAATATATATAAATATATACATTAACCTTTCTTGATATGAATTATTTGTTATTTTAATGATAAATATGATATTTTGATAATGATAAGTTCAATATTTTTGTAAAATAAAGGATAGATAGGAAATGGAGAAGAGGAACGAGGGAAGGAGAAAAATCTTAATTTATTATTAAAATATGAGATTAAATTATTTATATGAGGTTTTTTTTTTTTTTTTCAATAGGATTTGATGTATAATCTCATAAGACCAAATCCTATATCTTATCATAATTTTTATTTTAAGTTTAAAAATTCTAGATAACCAAATGTGCCCTTATTAGATTGGGAAGACTACCTTCCAATAAAATCAAAATTTTCGGTTAATTCTACTTTGCTTTTGGAAACCGGCATGAACCCCCTAGTATCAAAAGTGCTTTAAAAAAAACAAAAAAAAGTGATTACTTGTTTTTTTTACCTCAAAGAAGAAGGCTTATTTATCACAGGGTTTGATAACTGGTTGCATATGGACTCAATCATCCCTAACCCGGTTATATGATGAAGTCATGAATCAAACCTTAGGGGCCTTTCAAAAAAAAAAAAGGATCAAACCTTAGGGGGTATGATGAGCAAAGCAAGCCATCAGTGGTCGAGAGCTTAATTTAATGAATATTTCTCAATTTTGCATCAAACCTTGCATGTTTTTGCCCGTGGATAAGGGAGCACATCATGGGATTGTTGCATTCAGCTCAAGTCCTGTGAGTCCATGGCGAGCATCTGCATGTATGCATCTTTGCACGAAAACAAAACTATTTCCACGCCCATGCTCCAAGAGCACTGTACTGCAAGGGATCCGGGGTTTCACAGACCTACTACGAGTTGGACAAATTTTGGTCATCGAGACAAGAAAAAATTATGGCTTTTATTCAGCTATTTTTACATTCCTTTAATTAATTTATTTTTATTAGGAGCCACATTTTTTTAAAAATTTTTTAAAAGATTAATTTTGATCCTAATATTCTAAGTAAAGATGACTTTTGGTGAGGCTGGTTTCGTTATTATAGAAGCATATAGATGATGCATTAGTGGCAGGTAGTGATGTTAGATTTTCGAGATAATAGTTTTGATAGCTAAGATTATATTGTATGCGAGATAAATCATTGGTTGCAATTAGGTGACTATCAAATCCATCCATCAATACCTAAAATCAATTTTTATCCTTTGAATCAATAGGATCGAGAATGGCTTTTATCCCCGTACTTTTTAAGGTAACTCACGTTTATGGCAAAGCAAACAATACCATTTTGTGGTTAATCATATACAAAAACTATTATTTTAGAAACGGCTGTATCGATCTTTTTTTCTTTTTTTTTTCAGATTTTTAAATATTTTATTTTTTAAATTTATGTAGATGTCTTTTTATTTACTAGATTGGTTTAATAAATTCAATTTTATCAAAAATAAAAATAAAAAAAAAATTATAACTAGTTGCCATGGTTAATTTGGTTGGATAGATTCGCTGCACTCCTGCCATGCTGACAGTGGTTAAGTTCTCCAAAGTCATGAGATGCCAGGTTGTATCATCCAAAAATCGGAAGTACGAGATATCATGACGCAATAAATTATAACATTCATGAAAAATAAATAATACCTTACACATCTTTTGTTCCACAAATATACATCAGAAGTCTCATTAAATACAAACACCGAACCGGTTCTTTCATACCAAACAAACGTAGCGGATCAGAAAGAAGAAAGAAAGGACAAAAGATTCTCGACAGTGTTTCTTCTTTCTCTCTCCTTGTGAGGCCACTGCACGTGGAAATCATAGAATGAGAGGATGGAGGTTCTGATCACCACGCTATGGCAAGGGTGACCTTAGAGGAGCGGCTGGTAGGGTTTGGTGCCGGAGCTTCGGCTAGCAAGAAATTATTAGTTAGAATAGTTCTATTCATAACAAACTATCAGATTATTTAAAACAGTAAATTTTTTTTTATTTCAAAAAATTTTGAAAATGAAATAGGAGATGGAATAAGGTCCTTATCCATTTTATTTTATCAAACAGCATAAAAATCGATGAAGAATAACTAAAGTAGCTTATTCTCGTCAACGCCTGTAATTCCTGAAATGCTATTCCATGTGTCCCCATGAAATAGCCCTATACTCACTTTTCTTATTCCAAGAGTATTATTGAAATTTCTAAAAATTAATTAGTATGAAATATTTTTTAGTTATTTTAATATATTATAATAATAAATTAATTAATATAATATAATTTTAATATATCATAATAATAGATTAAATAATATATTTAATTATTTTAATATATCATACTAATAAATTAATTAGTATAAAATAATTTTAATATATCATAATAATATATTAAATAATATAAAATAATTTAATTTATTATTTTAATCGATTATAATATATCATACTAATGAATTAATTAGCATAACATAATTTTAATAGATCATAATATTAAATTAATTAGTATAAAATAATTTAGTTAAGTAATTATAAAATTAAAAAATATTTGATAATTATTATTTGAGCAGGGGTATTTTTGAGATTTCAAAAAATTCCTCCACTATCCTTGATGGAATATAGGCTTATTCCCGTGCCATCCAAATACTATTTGAAATAACACCACATTAATTGTACTGGAATAATGTGGAATACCATATTTTGATCCAAACAGAAATCGAGAATAACAACAAGAACAGACTATTCTCGGAGAATACCTATTTCTATTTCAAGAATAACTTTTTTGCTATCCAAACACTACCTAAAAGATGTAATCCTAATTAATAAAAAAATATTTAAAATTTTCGATCAAACTTAGATAATAATTAATGCATATATTTTTTCAATAATAAATGCTTCGAGATATACGAGGTAGAACTGTTCCGAGTAATAATTTATCGGCCATGATGACCGATTGATGCGGCGACAACCAGGATGGTGCAGGCAATCTTCCTCATTTCCATTGATTGCTGGTGGTGGACTGCCGGAGACCACCGTTAAAGGAAACATAGTCCTGTTGGATTGGTTTGTTTCTCGTTGTTTAAAGGCCTGACGACGGGAAGAACGAAGGGTTGTTTCGTCGTGGGGGCTATTAGTAGTAAGTTTAGACGTTAAGGTTATAAATTTCATGGGCCCTCGTTCGTGCGTTTCCTCACTTCATTCTTCCCTCTCTGCTCTTGTTTCAAGTAATCAATCATCAAAATTCGATCGTTCTGTTAGCATTTATCATCTGTCCAAAGGATTCTTCCTGGTCCAATTTCTAAGCCAAGCAGGGATTTTTTTGATAGGATAAAACCCCGCATGTTGAGAAGGGACTTCAACTAACATTTCGAGGCCTCAAACACTTGGAAGTTTTCTCTTGAAGGCACCTCAACTTTACTTTAAAAGCCTCGTCATATTTCCACCGTACTAAAAGTGCACCAGCTTTTGCTTTCCTATTTTGGTGATTTTGTATGACAATGGTGTGGGTCTGGACTAAGCCATGCATCCTTGAACCGGACAAAGCCTGAATTAAATTGCAGGAGGGATGCATGACGGAGGAGGCATGCATGGAACCGAATCCAGCAGATCGAGCAGCATTCGATCTTGTTGGTATGTATAATCCTACTGGGTGAGTTAGAAACTAAACTGGCACTGTCTTCATGCTTAATTCGGCTTTCTAAATGAACTCTTGGCATGAAAAAGGAAATGCCCACATCTTTTGGTCTTTATGCTTCTATGTCTCTTTTTAGGCTCTCATTTTTTTCTCGCAGCTCCATTATTTTCTGAAATATATACAGCTGCTATGGAATCATGTAAAAATGTGATCGATCATACGCTGATCTTCCACAGGACCCAGTTTGGCAGTATCCTAACGAAATCATCCTGTCTCGCATATAAGAGGCAGGACTACTACTGTTCTTCTGGCCCATGGATTTATAAATTTTTGATGGCCTTGCAAGAACATGCATGCATGCTTGTTATTGTCAAGATTGATCCAAATTAAATTTGAGGTACCTGCCTGCTGAGATGCATCCATGAAGTACATTCTTCCCTTCACCATTGAAACCGAAGAGATTTGAGACAAGGTTTGAAACATGATTAAACCCCTATCTTGGCCAAGTTTTCTGAAGAGCTCATTTTACCCAAAATCATTTGCCATATTTTTGAGCTGTACACTGTCTGGATCACTTATTCTATCACATGTATATAGTCTGGCAATGCGTGTAACGGATAATTCTTTTTCTTTAGAACGACAAAATATAATTAAAGAAATGCTTCGGTTTTTCTGTTTAATTTTTCTTTCCAGAGAAAATCGCTTAGTTTCTCTTCATTTTGAATTTAACTATTGCTGATTCGGAGGGTGTTTATCTCCTGTGTACCCCCTCCTCCGTCTGTTATCACGGTCAGCTTTGATAGGAGCCTTCGCTGCAGGATGGGTGGTGCTGATTTTGTTATTAGGGACTCCTGTTTGGACTTCCGTGCAGCCGGCGGCATATCATTCATGGACTCCTCCGTTCCGATTCTTGAGCTTTACGCTGCTTGGGCTGGAATTAGATAAGCCCGGCATATTCTCCATCTTGATCGCCTGGTTATCGAGGGTGACTCAACACCGTTATTTCTTGGATCTCGCATCCCTCTTCTACGACAGCGGATCACCAATGATCGGGATATCAGGCTTATGTTGCAGGGTTGTAGATCTCTATCCATTAAGCACATTTATAGGGAGACTAATTCGGCTGCTGACTGGATAGCCTCTTTTGTAGCTCAGTATTTGAGATTTGTTTTATGATCTTACTGGCGCTCGGCCCATGTACAATTTAGGAATGTTATATTTTTTAATTTTTTTTTTTTATTGTATTTGTTTTCGCACTATGAAATGAATATATCGATATATTAAAAAAAAAATTATTAACGATCAAAATTCTGATTTTGCTTATGGTGTATTAATTAGAAAGCAAGCATCATGTCCAATGATTGCTGTCGGAAAGTTAATCGGTGGGAGTCACTGCATTTGCCATTGGATTACCATCACCATAATGGCACATGCCATGATCTACTTTTTGGGATAACGTGCCCTTGATATAACTTTTGTTCCGTGCCAATGGTAACATGTCCGCATGGTTGCGATCTATAATCTCTACCGGTGCGCATCTATTAGTAAGGAATTGGGGATGTTTGCAAAGCTTTGGTGGGGCCAGGATGGTTTCAAATCCTCGTGTCAAAGGGTTAAAAATGCAACTTATATCGAATATGATCCGACAGAAAGGAGGTCCCAGAAAAAAGAGCTATGTCTAGAGATGGATACTGGGTCAGGCCGTCCATGGGTCGGCATAGCACGGCCCACTTGCTACAGTAACGGGCCATGCCAGACATGGCCCATAATATGAGGCCGGGCCGGATTTAGATTTTCTGGTCCGCGGGCCAAGCCCAGCACGACCCATAAGGGCCTGGGCTGGCACGGCCCGGCGAGCCAGGCATGGCATGGCCCATTAGGGCCTGGGCACGGCACGACCCATTAGGGCCTGGATCGGGTCCGGCCCGGCATGGCCCACAAGGGCCTGGGTAGGGCCAGGCACAGCCCGGCCCCCTTAAAATAAATAAAAATAAAATTTTTATTTATAAAAAAATATTTTTTAATAAATTAAAAAAATGTTGGGAACTAAGAATTTATTAATATAAAGCCACCATAATGGTGGGGGGTTTGGCATAGACCCCTACCAGTTTATTAATTTAAATCAAAATAGTATATGAAAGGAGGGGGACTAGGCCTGACCTCCAGAGTAAAATAAGAAAGGAGAAAAAAATAGAGATAACTCACTTTAACAATTAGAAAAATAAAAATGTACAATTATAAAAAATTAAGAATTAAAAATAAATGATCAAAATCTTACTAATCATCAGTAGTGTTTATATCATCATCATCAGACCGTATCTCGCTTCCTGCTATCCTCTTACCTGTGGGGACTGGGTTTGGACAGCAGCTCGACCTTCGCTAGGAGCTCGACCATGGACGAGAGCTCAACCTCAGATGGGAGCTCGACCTCGAAGGGAAGCTCGATTTCAGCTGGGAGCTCGACTTTGAATGGGAGCTCAATCTTAGCTGGGAGCTCGACCTTGGACGGGAGCTCAACTTTGGACGGGAGGTTAACCTCAGCTGGGAGCTCGATCTCATATGGAAGCTCGACTTCAACTGGGAGCTCGACCTCGATCACTTAGCTCAACCTTAATCAGGAGCTCGACCTCAGCTGGGCTAAGTAGCGTTCTTCACCACCTTATCACTTAGCTAGATCCAATATGGGCACCATGTCAGTGGCTCACCTCATCAACTGGCATTTTCATCGTCTTCGTAATATGTATGCATCATGTAAATAAAATCATTGTAGCTGTCATGTGCTTCACAGGATCTCAATAACGAAGTTGTCCGAAGAAAATAATAGTCCCCTTCTCAAATCAATGTTCCTCATTTGTTAGTTCGATCTGAGTTGATTGTAAAAATTAAATATACAATTATAAAAAATTAAGAATTAAAAATACATGTGCCCGTTTTATGATAATTGGGAGGGTTAAAATAGTAAAAAAATAAAAAATACCCGTTTTTTAGTTGTTATGGGCCAAACGGGCGTGCCAGGCCCGGCCCATAACGAGCCTAAATGGACCAGGCCAGGCCCATTCCATTTTTTTTAAAAAAAATGTTAAAAAATAACTGGGCTGATGGGCCAGCGGGCCATGCCTAGCACGGCCCGCCACCCCCCGGGCCTAGGGCCGTGCCGGGCCCAGCCTTCAGGTTAAGCAGGCCGTGCTAGGCACGACCCGTTTAGCCTATGGCCCAGTGGGCTTGGGTCGAGCCTGGCCCGGCACGGCCCAATGCCCACCTCTAGCTACAACTAGATTTTTCCCCTCCCTTCACTTTTCTTTATTTTAAAAAAAAGGGAGTTAAAAAGGTACCGTGGTAGGGTTGGGACTTGGGATGGTTTAGGTCGAACAATGCGCCAACTCAAGTTGAACTCATCAACATACGAGATTTCTCACCCTTTTCCAACGCTACGTTGAATAAACCTGACCTTCAAACCTGAACAAATTAGTAACCTAACCGTAAATTTTTCAACCAAAATATAATTTGAAATTGATTGGTTTTTGTTGCGATGCACAAGGTAGAGACTGTCCAGACCTAGCTATATATATATTGGAGCGGATAATGCCACTTTGTCATTAATTATAGCAAGATAGAGAAAATTTATAAGCAGAAATACTAAACCTAGCTTGTCCATTTGTGGCAATAACATACAAGTTAGAGAAGGTTCATATACGTCTTCTTGAATTAACGCAGTGGATATAACTGTTGCTCAGTGATGCAAAAATTTTGGGCATCATTTGGTTAGTTGGGGTTTCACGTCTGTAATCGTGTCCATGTTCTCCTTCTTTTTAGCTATGTTTAGGAGTTGTGGTAGAACATGCTCTTAGCACGTCTTGAATCTGGTTACTTTCTCTCGATATCGTTGTTGCCTATTTAAGAGTCCCATAGGTTAATGAATGTATGATCCGTTGTTCTTTTCTTTGACCCCTTCATGTTGTGTGCTCTGTTTTGTTTGTTTCTGATTTTGTGTTGCAGAGGGACGAGTTGCTCTCCGTAGAGGCAGCCTCAAGGTATTTTCTGTATCATTGTGGTATCAGAGCTAGGGGTTGACATCAATGTTTGCATTGGTTGATGATATACAAGGTGCTGCAGCAAATACAGTGATTTGCCAGGTGACATAAACTTTGCCTACCACCTATTCGACAGAAGGTTTGTGTAAAGTATTCAGTTTTTCATGGCCAGTATGAGCATGTCTACGGGAAGTCAATCTTTTATTCCTATGTTTAATGGTGAAAACTATGAATTTTGGAGTATTAAAATGAAAACTTTGTTTGTTTCATAAGATATTTGGGATTTTGTGTGTCATGGTTATGTAGAACCAACAATAGAGGAGATAGCACGTCTGACTGTAGCCCAAAAAGCTGAACTAAAGGAGAATAGGAAGAAAGATGCTAAGGCATTGTTGATTATCCAGCAAGCTGTCACAAATGCACTTTTCCCAAGAATTTCAGCAGAAACTCACTCAAAGAAAGCATGGGAGCTCTTGAAGAGTGAATACCAAGGGATAGACAAGGTAATCACAGTGAAATTTCAGACTCTTAGGCATGATTTTGAAACCTTGAGCATGAAAAATTCATAATCTCTCCAAGTTTTCTTTACTAGAACTATTGCTGTAGTTAATCAGATTAAATCACTTGGTGAAGTTCTCACAGATCAAAAAGTGGTGTAAAAAATTCTTAGAAGTTTAACTCCTAAATTTGACCATGTTGTGGCTGCCATTGAAGTGTCCATGAATCTATCTACTTATTTCCTAAAGGAACTAATGGGTTGTTTACAAGCTCATGAATATAGATTAAATAAGACAACTGAAAATGGTTTAGAGCATGCATTCACTTCAAAACTAGATGTTGCAAAGGAAGAGGCTGGTCAAAGTAAGTTTGCAAGTGCCTTTCGAGGAAGAGGAGGATTCCGAGGCAGAGGCAAAGGAGGTAGAGGCAGAGGTAGATCTGTTTTTGGTGGAAGATCAAATAATGATTGTCAAAAATCAGCCTATGATGGTAAAGGTAATCGTTACTCTCACATTCAATGTCGGCATTGTAAGAAATTTGGTCATATTGAACGGTATTGCTGGGACAAGGCCAGAACAAGCAAATGTAGCCGATGGGAAAGAAAATCAAACTGAAGCTAACCTTTTCTTACTTGTCTTGAAACTAATCAAATTAGAGATGATGTGTGGTTGTTAGATAGTGGATGCAGCAATCATATGACAGGTTTGAAGGATATCTTCAGGAGCATTGACGATTCAATAAAGATACAAGTTCAGCTTGTTGATGGGAAGCGAGTTCAAGCTGAAGGAAAAGGAGTGATTACAATGAAGCTTAAATCAGGTGATGAAAGACAAATTCATGATGTTCTTTATATTCCTGGTTTAGCACATAATCTCTTGAGTATTGGTCAGCTAGTTCAAAAAGGTTATTCAATTACCTTTCTTGACAATTTTTGTAAGGTCCGAGATTTGGAGTGTGGTCTTGTTATGAAAATTAAGATGACTGCAAATAACATGTTTCCTTTCACCTTTTCAAGTATTGATTGTGCATTACATGTTTCTATCAACAATGATTCATGGCTGTGGCACATGCGCTATGGACACTTGCATTTTAATGGTTTGAAATTATAGAACCAGAAAAACATGATGATTGGTTTACCTTGTGCTAAGAGTATTGATAATGTATGTGAGGGATGTATCTATGGGAAGCAACACCGAACATCTTTCCCAGTCAAGAGCACATTGGAGAGCATGAGAGCCTCTCCAATTGGTTCATGCAGACATATGTGGTCCAATGAGAACTTTGTCAATAGGGACAAATAAGTATTTTCTCCACTTCATTGATGACTATAGCAGAAAAAGTTGGGTCTATTTTCTAAAATACAAGTCTGAGGCATTTTCCAAGTTTATCATTTTAAGGCTTATGTTGAGAAGCAAAGTGGGTATAGCATCAAAACCTTGCGGACAGATCGGGAAGGAGAATTTTTATCTAATGAATTTAATTCCTTTTGTCAAGCAAATGGTGTGCATAGGTAATTGACAGCAGGTTATACACCTCAGCAAAATGGAGTTGCTGAGCGTAAGAATCGAACTATTATAGAAATGGCCAGAAGTATGTTAAAGGCAAAATAACTTCTAAATGAATTTTGGGCTGAGGCGGTATGAACTGCAGTTTATCTTCTCAACAGGTCACCAACAAAAGCAGTACAAAATCAGATCCCCTTTGAAGCTTGGTATGGAAGAAAGCCTAACGTAAGTCATTTAAGAGTATTTAGTTCACTTGCTTATGCTTACATTAGTCTAGAAAATAGAGAAAAACTGGATAAAAAAAAAGAGAGAAGTGCATTCACATTGGATATAGTGTTGAAACAAAGGATTATCGCTTGTATAATCCTGTGACTAAGAAGATGTTTGTCAGTAAGCATGTTATATTTGACGAAAATGCCTCTTGGAATTGGAAAGATAATGCACAAGGAGGATTGCCACTTGAAGAAACAGAGGAATCTCACTCTTTACAAGAATAAATAGGGCAAGTTGGATCCACAAGAGGAGGAATTGACAGTTCACCTTCATCTTCAATCAGTGACAATTCAGATTTGGAGAGTCCACCAAATAAGGTGAGGTCTTTGCGTGAAATTTATGAGTTATATAGCTTTGCCTTATTTTCTGCAGAGCCATCTATTTTTGAAGAGGCAATAGAAAAGCAAGAGTGAAAACTAGTAATGGATGATGAAATTGCAGCAATTGAAAGAAATGACACATGAGAATTGGTTGACTTACCATATGGAAAAAATGTGGTCGGTTTGAAATGGATCAATAAATTCAAACACAATGTTGATGGCAGCATTCGAAAGCATAAAGCAAGACTGGTGGCCAGCAAGAAGGTATTGATTTTCATGAAACTTTTTCCCTTATTGCAAGACTAGAAACTACTAGAATTGTGGTAGCTATTGCTGTTCAATTGAGATGATCCATAAATTCAAACACAATGTTGATGGCAGCATTTGAAAGCATAAAGCAAGGCTGGTAGCCAAGGGCTATTCACAGCAAGAAGGTATTGATTTCCATGAAATTTTTTTCCTGTTGCAAGACTAGAAACTATTAGAATTATGGTAGCTATTGCTGCTCAATTGAGATGGCAGGTTTTTCAGTTTGATGTCAAGTCAGCTTTCTTGAATGGTATGCTAGAAGAAGAGATTTTTGTTGAACAACCTCAAGGCTATATAGTTGCAGGTACAGGAAAGAAAGTATACAAGCTGAACAAACCTTTGTATGGGCTCAAGCAAGCTTCTAGAGCCTGCTACAGTAAGATTGATGCTTACTTTTATGAATTGGGTTTGACAAGAAGTCAAAGTGAACCAACTATTTATACACAAGTAAAAGGTAAGGACATCCTTATTGTGAACTTGTATGTAGATGACATAATTTACACTAGTTCCTTAAATGTGTTGCTTACAACATTCAAGAAGAAAATGATGCATGAGTTTAAAATGACTGACTTGGATCTCTTATATTATTTTTTGGGATCAGAAGTGAATCAAACTGAGAAGGGCATCTTTCTGTCACAAGAGAAGTATGCACGTGACCTTTTGAAAAGATTTAGAATCGAAAATTGCAACTCTTGTAGTACTCCAATGAATGTGAATGAAAAGTTGAAGCTGGCAGATGGAACAGAGAAAGTTGATGCAAGGAATTTCAGAAAATTAGTTGGTGGACTGATTTATTTAACACACACCCATCCAGATGTGATGTTTGCTGTGAGCCTAGTGTCCAGATTCATGCATGATCCTTCAAAACTGCACTTAGGAACTGCAAAGAGGATTCTTAGATACATATGTGGGACAGTTTCCTATGGTATATGGTATTTCCTTATAACAAACTTTAAGTGTTTTGATTGTACTGACAGTGATTGGGCAGGTTGCATGGATGATAGAAAAAGCACCACAGGGTATGTGTTCAGCCTTGGCTCTGGAGTTGTTTCCTGGACATCGAAGAAGCAAGCTACAACATCTTTATCATCAACAGAAGCTGAATATATTGCTGCAGCATTAACAGCATGCCAAGCTATATGGATTCGACACATCCTTGGTGATTTACAACAAGCTCAAGATGAACATGTTGATATTTTGCGTGACAGCAAGTCTGCTATCTCCATAGCAAAAAATCCAGCCTTCCATGGACACACCAAGCACATCGAGATTTGCCATCATTTTCTCCGTGAAGTAGTTTCTGAAAGCTTGATTAACTTAAAATTTTGCAAGACTGAAGATCAACCAACTGATATCTTAACAAAAGCCTTGGGCTATGAAAAGTTCTGCAAATTTAGACAGCTCCTTGGTATAAATGATTTTGCATCAAGAGGGGGTGTTGGTTAGTAATGCAAAAATTTTGGACATCATTTAGTTAGTTGGGGTTCCACGTCTATAATCGTGTCCCTGTTCTCCTCCTTTTTAGCTATGTTTAGGAGTTGTGGTAGAACGTGCTCTTAGCACGTCTTGAATCTGGTTGCTCTCTCTTGATATTGTTGTTGCCTATTTCAGAGTCCTATAGGTTAATGAATGTATGATCCGTTGTTATTTTCTTTGACCCCTTCGCGTTGTGTGCTCTATTTTGTTTGTTTCTGGTTTTGTGTTGCAGAGGGATGAGTTGCTCTCCGTGGAGGCAGCCTCAAGCTGTTTTGTTTGGGATGAGTTGCTCTCCGTAGAGGCAGCCTCAAGGTATTTTCTGTATCAATAACACGGAGTGTTAATATATTTTAGAAGCTAGATCGTACTAAATATCCTTGATATGTGGAATTAAAAGATGCTCATTAGAACGGGCCAAGTAATGTGGCTGCTAATTTTCTTGCAAGGTTATTAATTAGGTTCTGAACTGCATCATGCTATAGTTAGCATGACATACTACGGTCCAGGGTATAATATAGAGGATCGAATAAGGTTGACATGGTTGGAAGTTCATAATTAATAGTATTTTTTTGAGGGGAACTAGAATGGAAGAAATTCCAGTTAAAATTGACAGGAGCATGGGTCTCGGTTGTTGGAATAAACCTCAAAAACTCTACCAATATACAGTAGTTGGAACCCATGTTCATATATAATAGAATAATATATGCGTCTCGCCTCAAAATGTTGTAACGCGATGATTGCTTTGCCAATTAATACTGGTACGTGTTGAGGCTGGTTTCTGTTGGACTGATCAATCTTTGGAATAAACATGATCCGGTTAAACAAAGGCTATGACACTCTTCTAGTTGTTGCCTTTTTTTTTTTTTTTTTTTGTTGGTGAGTATTTTGCCTTCCTGTATACATTTGTTAAGAAATTGCCGTGTCAATGGAAGTTAACAATATCGCAAGGGAAGTGCTGTGATATAGCTAGCGTATCATCCAATTAATCATCGGACTCTAGATCAAGTTACCCATAAGAAATTATATATGGGGTAGCATTACAGTATTTGTCTCAAAACCAAATAAGCGTAGCCAAGTTAAACAAAATAAATACTATCCCAAGGGTTTTTTATTCCATAAAAATCCAACAAAACAACGTGCATGGCAGGGAGGAGGAAAGAGAATACCGCAGGAACAATAACACGAGAAGAGAGAGAGGAAAAAATATAAAGGATCAACAGACAAAAGGACTCATATATATATATATATATATGGCTTCCTCTTTCTTTCTTTTTGCGAGGCCTACTGCATGTAGAAGGCGAAGAATGAGAGGACAGAGGCTCCGATCAAAGCACCCATAGAAGGGGTGACATCAAAGGAGGCGCTGACGGGGCCAGGGGCCGGGGCATGAGCTGCCAGGGCCGTGGTGGTCGAGGCGGCGGCGACAAGGACGGCGCAGGCAATCTTCCTCATCTCCATTGCGGGTGGCGGACGGCAAGAGTGTTTGGCCGGAGACCACCTTCGGTGCGCGAAGGAAATGGGAAAGGGCGTACGTGTTAATGGGTTTGTTTCTCCTCCTCTCTGTTTACAGGCCTGAGGAGGGAAAGAAGGGAGAGGTTTTATAGGTGGCTTCTGGGGCGGTAGGGATGGTTATTTTAAACCGCTCGACGTTTCGTGGCCTTTAATTATATTAGGGTTGTCGTTAGGTGCCGGGTGGTGGCTGGTTGTTAAGAGGGCGTTTTACGTGCGCTTGGTTGCATGGAAATAGGTTTTCAAACGTCTCTTAAACAGATCCTTCGTTTAGGATGGAGAGAGGGTTAGCAGATCACCAAGACTTAACGAATACAGACTTGACACGTACCCTGACATGCGGTGGTGTCATCTCCCTTTGTGCTGGAAATTACGCTACCTAGAGATGCTTATTGGCTGGGAGAGTAGTAGCTGTCCTGTGGGCCAGCTATTAATATTTTTTAATAATATAATGCTGTGTCCTTTCTTTTTTTTTTTTTTGGCTCGGTGTTTTGGACGACTACAAAACCCCTCCGCTTGGAATCCATTTTGTTTACTTGTCATTATATTAGTTCATGAAGGTATGAAATTCTGGGATCCATAATCAGTTTTACTCTTTATAATTTTGATTGGAAAACTATATACACAGCAGTTTATGAAATCTTCATATTTTATCTAATATAGTTTGGACAATGCCTGTTTACCAAAAGAAAAAAAAAGACGTGGCATGTTCCAATATTATTAATTCATGGCATCAAATAAAAGTTAGAACAAACTCGAAGGACAAAACAAGGGAGACCAACAAAATTAGCCGTTGCTGCCCAGGAATTCACCATTTAGTGTACTCCTTCCTTATTCTAATTTCGCATTGATTGTATTCAAGTTTAATTTGCTCAATAAACATCCACATGCAAACAATTTATTGTCGAATTATGATCTTTTCATGCAGTATTACTCAAGCCCTGAAATGATTAAGAACTATCAGCAATTTATGAATTTTACGATTTATTTATATGCTACTTTCTACTTGTTATGAAAACTAATTATTTAAGAAATAATGCTATCTTTTGCGCACTGCACATATAAAAGGTCAAATTTAGTTGTTTTTCTGATTTTTTTTAATGGAACTTCTTGGCGTTCCTTCCTGACTTCGTAATCTATACCTACCTCCAGCCGAACTGTTCCAATGTCCACTTATTTCGATCATCGAGCAGCAGCAAATTGGCGTTGTCATTGGACCCATATGTACACTGGCAAAGCTCCCTTAACCTGCATTCCAGGCTATCAGCAGTAGGTCCCCCAACAATAAAAAAAAAGGGCAGCAATGGGTCCATAGGTCACGTTGTCCTTATCATGCCAGCCACCTAATCGCTGTGCGAAAAAATGGTTTAGGATTAGGAACGAATCAATATTGCATTAGTCTTATATATATCTTAAATTATGAGACGACGTAGGAGTGTTCTAAGCATGCAGTACACGGGCATAAAGGGCGAGAACGGGCTCATGATTTGGACGGTGTTCCATTGCTGGGTCAATATATTGATCCTTGCAGTCTTGCAGGGCAAGGTTTAAAATAACAGTCATTATATTATAATAGCGAGTATAATTAATGGTTCCAGGCTCTCTTTGTTATATATATATATATATAACAACAGAGACTTGTGGCTGGATTTGTCCTCCCTTTTCCTCAAAAGTTTTATATAATATATAACATAGAAAAATATAGCGATCATTATAAGGGTTATTTGTTATTTATAATGGTATTTTATTTTTCTTTATTATATATGCATGCTATCTCCTGTTAAATAGGGTACCACCATAACGTTTGCAATAATGACCATTATTTTGTTCTAAAATCCCTTAAAACTGCTATATCATGGCGCAAATAACCTTGTTAATTTTTGAGCGGAATAGCTCTGTAATTGAAACCTTGCTGTGGAGACCCTAGACTGTTTGCCTCCAAGGTGGCTCAAATTATCGATCACCTAAATCCATGCTAGTCTAGCTAAGGGTCAATATTTTTGAGAAAGGTGATGGCCGAGATTGACGGAAGCCTATCTCTCCATGCACCTAAACGCGCCGAGAACCCCCTCAATACATCTCCACCACCCACCATATATTAACAAAAACATACGATAATTGAAGGCCAAAAAAAAAAAAAAACTAAACAGTTGGAAGTTTAAATAAACCATCCCAACCACCAAAGCGGCCCCGCCATAAAACCCTTCCACCACGTCCTTTCATTCCTCAAGTAGTCCATAAGTACAAGAAGAAGCAGCAAACACAAAGACCGAAATCTGTCCCATATATCCTTTCTGCACTCTCGCCATCCACAGCTACTGCAACGGAGACGAGGAAGATTGCTTGCGCCGTCCTGGTCGCCGCGGCCTCGGCCACCGCGGCCATGGCCACTGATGCCCCAGCACCCAGCCCTGCCACCAGCGCCACCTCTGAGCTCACCTTTGCCATTGGCGCCATGATCGGGGCTTCTGTCCTCTCCTTCCTCGCCTTCTACTTGCACCAGGTCTTGCAAGGAGATTGAAAGAGAAAGAGCCGTCCATGTGGAAAGATAGGGCCGGGAATATCGTTTCTCACTTGTTGAGGATATTTTATCTCTTTCTTTTCCCCTTTTTTTTAAATTTTTTTTTTTTTTCGGTATAAAGGATCGTATTATATATATTTTCAGGCTACAGGCACGGTCCTAACCTGCATGCATATTAAATCTTTGTCATGGAGCCCCTGATATGACAAGACTTTCGACATCATAACATGGCTGTTACGGATAGTTTAAAATATATCATGATTCTAAATATTTTTTCATATATCCTTTCCGTATATATTTTTAATATATATATATATATATCAACTTGCTATTATCGGATTGAGTATGAAGATGAAAAAAATAGTAAAAATATAATAAAAATTTAAAAAAAATAATTATTGGTATAGTGATTTGAGAGAAGAGCCTACTTGATGAAGATCGAAGGGGATTTTTTCTCCGTCGAAATCCGTTGATCAATGGAAACAAACAATATGTGAAATCCGTGCACCGACAATGAATAAAAGGAGGGAGATGATGGAGGAAAGGGGAGATCGGCTGGAGCTCGGGAAAAGGCCGTCTAGGAGAGCAGCGGTGAGAGAGCGACGGTGGAACGAGAGGAAATGAGATTAGGGCTCGGGCTCTGGAAGAAATGAAAAAAAACTCTGATGCTTTAAAGCATCGTTAATATCATTTTTTTGCCGGCGATTTTGAAAAGCATCAAAAAATGGCGTGGAAAAAAATTCCGACGCTTTAAAACATCATTAATACTGTTTTTTGCCAGCGATTTTGAAAAGTATCGAGAGATGGTGCGGGAGAAACTTTCGATACTTTAAAGTATCGTTAAAATATTTTTTTACCGACACTTTTAAAAAATATCAAAATATTTTTTTGCTGACACTTTTAAAAAATATCGAGATGTAACGCAATTTTAACGACGCTACTCACTGGCGTCGGAAAAACTCCGTTGCCAAAATTCTATTCCGTTACAGATAATTCCAACCGCAAAGTCCCAAACTCGTGCCAACATATTTGATAGGTCTTATAGGTAGTCATTTTAATGCCGGACTCAAACCCAAACCCAACCCAATTGTTCAATAGGCAGGAGAGGTACACCTCAAAAAAATAAACAAGATAGGTTACGAAGAGAATCTAGATCTGAACTCCCTCATGGATTTAGGCCTGATCGAGTTAATTTCGCGAATTTGGAAGCCAATTGGTGTAACTCAAACTTCTATGCCAACCTTATCTTAACTAAAAATAAATAAAATACAATAGTCATAAGAAAATATAAAGTAGATCCAGCCACCAACTGTTATGCTTAACTTTCCCTTCCTCTCTGATGACCATATGCAATAGGGAAGCAGTTTATCTCAGCATATATGAAGGGCTCAGGCTATCTAATTCCTCTCAGTGCGATCTAATTAAGGTAAATTTTCTTTTCCATATCTACTTTTTCTGTTAATCCATACTTAATTCTTAAAATATTGATTTCTCGGACTGCAACTGGTGAGATTTGTTATCACCATTGCCTCATGTAGTCCCATCTTCTATTCTTGCATCGGGGTGAGAAGTAATATATATATAGTTGGTAAAATCATCGAAAGGTTGGTCATAATGAATTAATCGGAATCTTGAGCTCCCTCATCAATCATGGCTAGATTTCCTCTTGACCTCGTTCCGAAAGAACAAAAAAATTAAATCGCATTACACTTGAATTTGTTTGTAGATTTGAGCGGCAATGTTAACCATAGAAGTTATTTTATTGAAAAGACCTTTTTTTTGTAAATTTCTTTTTTTAATGTTTTTTTCCTATGGTAAGTTGGTGTTTAATTATTCATATATAGTTACGTACATCTTGATGTGAAGGGATCGCTGACGTGGAGGAGCCGGCAGGCGCCATGTCAAGACAAGACGCCACATCGATTCTCCAGCCCGGATCCCAATACCGAGCTAAGCTGAGCTCCCTCAGAATAACAAGCCGAGCTCAGTCCTCCACCAGGTCGTGCCTGCAAGCTCGGGACGCCTAGGTCGGAGCCGTCTTCTGCCCTCCAGAGCGAGACCCTCGGAGGCTAGTGCCCTGCGGTTAAGGTCGAGCTGAGAGCTCACCCGCCGATGTGGAGCCTCTCTGAGCGAGTGGCCTCTGGACCGGGTCCGCCTTCCGCCCTCCAGAGCGAGACCCTCGGAGGTTAGTGCCCTATGGTCGAGGTCGAGCCAAGAGCTCACCCGCCGATGTGGAGCCTCTTCGAGCACGCGCCCTATGGACCAGGTCCGCTTTCCGCCCTCCAGAGCGAGACCCTCGAAGGCTAGTGCCCTGCGGTCAAGGTCGAGCCAAGAGCTCACCCGCCGATGTGGAGCCTCTCCGAGCGCGCGCCCTCTGGACCGGGTCCACTTTCCGCCCTCTAGAGCGAGACCCTCGGAGGCTAGTGCCCTGCGATCGAGGTCGAGCCAAGAGCTCACCCGCCGATATGGAGCCTCTCTGAGCGCGCGCCCTCTGGACTGGGTCCGCCTTCCGCCCTCCGGAGTGAGACCCTCGGAGGTTAGTGCCCTGCGGTCGAGGTCGAGCCCAGCGCTAACCCGCTGATATGGAGCCTCTCCGAGAGTGCGCCCTCCGGACCGGGCCTGCACTCTGCCCTCCTCCACCAAGGCGCCCCCGCAAGCTTGGAGCATCTAGGTCGGAGCGAGTCCTGCCGTCCCAGCTCGGCCCCAGCCCGGACGAGGTCCTCACCAGCCCAGAACATCGGCAAGCTGCCCGGGGACTGCACTGAAGCGCCTTCCAAGCCATACTGATCACCTGCGACCGCCAGTTACACCAGAAAGGCAAGCAGCACGTTGATCGAGATGCCACACTCCTCATCAACCACTCAAATCATCCAAGAGAAGAAGCCAATCGGAAGATTCGAATCCCGCGAGCAGCGGCCCACCATTCGAGGCACTGACAAGTTTTCCGGAATGAGACAAACAAGAGGAGTGCCGGAGCGCCTGACAACTCTCCTTATCATGAATCAGGAATGATCCCTCGGGACACCGCCGCATGCGCCTAACAACCCGGCGGGGATCCCGAGACAAGCATCCAACGGTAACCTAGTTTGCAACAAGCTCAGAGGTAACACAACAACAAAAAAAATACAAGAAAAAAAGAATTAAGAAAAAAGAAGGAGTGCAACCCCCACCAGCAAGAGGGGCATGGCACCACCACCACCACGAGCACAAGCGCAAGCTCGACCAAGAGGGTGAAGCGCCACTACCACCATAGTTGAAGGAAAACGAGGGATACAAGGAGAGGCGGAGGAACAGGGCACCCCTCTATCCCCGCTATCACTCTTCCCCTGCAACGTTTTCACCTTCGCACACATTTTCCACTCCTCCTAGTGCAGAGTCCATCAAGAGGGGCCCGACCAGGAGGATCTGTTCCCCTGGATCGTCACTGACTTGATCGTCGGAGTGCCCCTGCCAGAAACCCCGATCCGGGTCTCTAACCCCTGCCTCGTGGTTCGGGAGCGTAGGACTGCCGAGCGGCAAGACAGCTACACCCAGCACGGAGGTCCGGGACTCGAGGATGGCGGGCGGCAGGAGGAGCGCACTCCAGTGCCGACAGCAACTACGGGCCACGACGATCTTGGCGGCAATAGATTGGCACGCCAGGTAGGGGGGCAGGACGGCCGTAGCTAAGTCCTCCACCTCCCCACAGGTCAACATACCGCGGAAGAACGGTGACGATACAAGCTAGAAAGGTCAACAGATTGGCGATCTTCTCTAGGCCTCTCCAGGACGTCACCCCCTTCGTCCCCTTCGACGGGGAATCCGCTGACGAAACCATCAGGCACACAACGAAAGTGCGCTTGGAGAAGCATGAGCGCAAGATGGCGGGATTCTTCCGCCGGTTCATCAGCATGCGAGGCTCAGCCGGCGAGCCACCGGACTACAACGCCCACCACCGGTGAAGTCCTTCACCGGTTGCGGCGAGGCGGAGTATCATCGTTTCCACCACGATTACGACCATGGCATCGAAAAATGTTGCAACCATGAGCAGGGGATCGAGAAGCTCGTCAAGGAGGCTCTCCTCCAAAGGTTTGCGGAGGGGGGCAGACCTCAAGCGGGGCCCTAAGCACTCGCTACTCTCTCGTCAGCTTCGACCATCGACAGTCACCCCACTACGAAACCGGTGGGCGTGATTGCTTGGAGAATCGCGTGTGCATCTAAGAAGACTTAGGGGGCAGGGGACCCCGAGGGTAATCGCCCTGCCATGCAGGGAGGAGAGAGCGAAAGAGAAAGACAAACAAAGATGCCACGATCATCGGGATGGCGATCGCGAGTCACCGTGGGAAGGCCCCCACGAGATGGCCGAAGCCCCGTCATAAGGAGTCCATTACCTCGAAGAACTCGACGGCGTCAGGCTCCCCGAGGGAGGAGGGCCTGTAGCCTACAAAGATGCCCCCAATAAGGTAAGTTTCCTTACCAATAATCATAATAACGATTTTTTCCTTGCATGGGTATCCGCATGTCTTGCAGGGAAGAATCGGCGGCCCCCCCGAGCCTAGCTCCAGGATGTCAAAGAATCTTCGAGCCACGTAGCTCTCAATTCCAAGCATCCCCGAGCCCAGCTCTAGGACGTCAGAGGATCTTCGAGCTACGTAGCTCCCAAATTCCAGGCATCCTCGAGCCCAGCTCCAGGATGTTAAAGAATCTTCGAGCCACGTAGCTCCCAATTCCAAACATCCCCGAGCCCAGCTCTAGGATGTCAGAGGATCTTCAAGCCACGTAGCTCCCAATTCCAGGCATCCCCGAGCCCAGCTCCAGAACGTTAGAGGATCTTCGAGCCATGTAGCTCCCAAATTCTAGGCACCCCCGAGCCTATCTCCAGGACGTCAAAGAATCTTCGAGCCACATAGCTCCCAATTCCAGGCATCCCCGAGCCTAGCTTCAGGATGTCAAAGAATCTTCGAGCCATGCAGATCTCAAGCATCAACATCCTCGAGCCCAGCTCCAGGACGCCCACTCAAGACCGGAGCTCAGATCTTCGACCAAAAGAACTTCAATTTAGGCAGCTCCCATTCATCAATATCCCCGAGCCCAGCTCCAGGACACCGACTCAAGATCGGAGCTCAGATCTCTGGCCAAGAAAACTTCGAGCCAAGCCACTCTCCATCTCAAACATCTCCGAGCACAGCTCCGAGATGCCAAGAGATCATGGGGCCACGTAGCTCCCATCAACGTCTCGAGCCTAGCTCCAAGGCGCCAAAGACCTGAGCCAAGATCTCAGGCAACCCCTGGGCCCGAGCTTAGCTCCATGCCCAGGAAGGCCTCGAGCCTAGCTCCAAGGCAATCAAGACTGGTAACCCCCTTCTCTGGTCTCCCCACTCGAAAAGAAGACGAGAGGGGAAGGAAAGAAAGAGAACAAAGGGGGGAGCCCGGCAACCCCCTTCTCTGATCTCCCCATTTGAAAAGAAGACGAGAGGGGAAGGAAAGAAAGAGAACAAGATGGGGGCACAACCAGCATCCTCTTCTCTGATCTCCCCACTCTAAAAAAAAAAGAAAGAAGAGGGGAAGGAAAGAAAGAGAGAACAAGAGGAAAATACAATATCATTGAAGCTACCACTTTCCTTTCTCAAGACCAGAGCTCGGATATCCGGCCAAGAGAACTTCGAGCCACGCAGCTCTCAGTCATTAACGTCCCCGAGCCCAGCTTCAGGACGCCCACTCAAGACCGGAGCTCAGATCTCCGGCCAAGAAAACTTCGAGACATGCAACTCTCAGTCATCAACGTCCCCGAGCCCAGCTCCAGGACGCCTACTCAAGACCGGAGCTCAGATCTCCGGCCAAGAAAACTTCGAGCCACGCAGCTCTCAGTCATCAACGTCCCCGAGCCCAGCTCCAGGACGCCTTCTCAAAATCGGAGCTCAGATCTCCGACCAAGAGAACTTCGAGCTATGCAGCTCTCAATCATCAACGTCCCTAAGCCCAGCTCCAGGATGCCTTCTCAAGATCGGAGCTCAGATCTCTAGCCAAGAGAACCTCGAGCCAAGCAGCTCTCAGTCACCAACGTCCCCAAGCCTAGCTCTAGGATGCCTTCTTAAGATCGGAGCTCAGATCTCCGGCCAAGAGAACTTCGAGCCATGCAGCTCTCAGTCACCAACGTCCCCAAGCCCAGCTCCAGGATGCCCACTCAAGATCGGAGCTCAGATCTCCGGCCAAGAGAATTCGAGCCACGCAGCTCTCAGTCATTAACGTCCCCGAGCCCAGCTCTAGGATGCCCACTCAAGATCGGAGCTCAGATCTCCGGCCAAGAGAACTTCAAGCCACGCAGCTCTCAGTCATCAACGTCCCCGAGCCCAGCTCTAGGATGCCTTCTCAAGACCGGAGCTCAGATCTCCGTCCAAGAGAACTTCGAGCCACGCAGCTCTCAGTCATCAACGTCCCCGAGCCCAGCTCCAGGATGCCTTCTCAAGACTGGAGCTCAGATCTCCGGCCAAGAGAACTTCGAGCCACGCAGCTCTCAGTCATCAACGTCCCCGAGCCCAGCTCCAAGATACCTTCTCAAGACCAGAGCTCAGATCTCCGGCCAAGAGAACTTCGAGCCACGCAGCTCTCAGTCACCAACGTCCCCAAGCCCAACTCCTGGATGCCCACTCAAGATCGGAGCTCAGATCTCCGGCCAAGGGGCCTCCGAGCCACATGGCTCTCAGTCAACAACACTTTCGAGCCCAGCAGCTCTCAAGTGTTATAACTGGGCCCCAAGCAAGGTGCAGCCCTTCTCTCTGATCTCCCCATAATAAAAAAAAAGAAAGAAAAGAGAGAGGAAAGGAAGAAAAGAGAAGGGAGTGAAAGAAAATAGATGGCAAAGAAACTTAAGATGGTAAAGAAACTTAAGTTTCATTAACTGAACACAAATTACAAGTATTTTCCGGGCCCCTAACATGCCGGGTGACCCTGGCTGAAAGCAAGAGACAAAAGTACAAAACAAGACAAGGAAGAAAAGGGTCACTCCACGCAGGCCGGTTTCACTATTGGATCCTGAGGACGAGTAGTCTCCGGCTGAGGTACCCTAACTCCGGGAGGATCACCCTCAGCTAGTGTCGAAGGCTCTGGACCCACGGCTCCCGCGGTGACCTCCTCGTCAGCCTCCGCCTCCGAGGCTGAAGGGTACCTGAGGCGGCTACGGTCCTTGTAAGGAATAAGCGCCTCAACCCGGCCGTGCAGGTACATGAAACCCTTATAGAAGGAGTCCGACGCCATCTGCTGGATTTCAGCGACGAACTCCTCCAAAGCCTTGAAGTTGGTGATGGCGTCCTCAGCCCCCTTCATGGCCTCAGCGGCCACCCTCTTTGGCCCGGCGGCCTCCGGCCTGGCTGCCTCCATCGAGTTGGCTGCCATCTCTGTCGCCTTCTCAGCATCGGCAAGTTTCTCCTTCATAGCTGCTAGCTCCGCCTGGGCAGCTTGGGCGATCTCCTTGTACCGATAGGCCTTGGCACTATACCACTTCAGTTTTTTCTCGACGACGAAGAGGTCGTCGATCGCCTTCTTCGAGCGGCTCCGCTCCAGGTCGCGAGCCGTTAGGAGTCCCTTCGCTCATCCCTCAGCATCGGCTAGCTCTTTCTTAAGGTCCTTGACCTTCGACTCAAGGATCCCGTTTGCCCCGACCTTCCCCTTCAGGTCGGCCTTCAAAGACTCGATCTCGGCGGCCTGCTGCCGCTCGAAACACTCCCAGCTCTGGTAGCGGCCCTTGATGTAGAGGGCCTCGGTACCGATCTGCACCATGAAACGGGGTCAGCCAAAAAAAAAAGAAAGAAGAAGAGAAAAAAGAGGGAGATAACTCACCGAATATAGCTAGGAAAAGATGTTGCTGATAACGTCGGCCAGCCGCATCCTGGCCATCTCTTACCGGTCGCATAGTTGGATTGAGAAATCCATCATGCGCTCGGCCAACTCGGGGCTCTGGAGGAAAGAGCTCTCCGACCCCATCCTGAAGGGGAGGCGGCGTCGTGCCTCCTCCCGCCTGCCCTCTCCGGGGGCGGGCGGCCTCGCCCCGCTGACTAAAGGACCCTGGGGGGCAGACTGAGAAGCTGGTGCCGGTGCGGGCGGCACCTCCGTCGTGGCCTTGGGCACAGCCAGGAACTCCTCACCCCTGATGTCGGCGACGGGCGGACTCGGAGGATGGCAGGGTGCAGCGGCAGCAGCCGCGGCCCTCGCCCGGACGACTACCTCAGGCTCTGCAGCGGGGGCCTGTTGGGCTGGCCTTGGTGCCGTGGAAGCTACCCTCTCCAACGGCACAGGAGCAGCGCGGGACACCTCCAAACTCGAACTCGCTGGAGCTGCCGAGCTCAGACCGATCACCATCATGGGGGCGGCCGCAGGGGCGCTATCGCTCCGCGCCCGCCTCAACGAGGGCTCCTCGACCAGCCCGGTCGATGGCCTCTTCTTAGTGATTGCCAGGAGGTCATTCTCGGAGAAGATCATTCCTGCATGCAGACCACACAACAGTTGGAATATGTGGGGTATAGTGCAAGAAGTGTAAGAAGTGCAAGGAAAAAGGAAAAGAAAAGTTCAGGACAAACTCACCCAACCCATTCGTTGGGTTGACCCTGGAGTCGGCAAGGTTCTGCTCAGACAACAGGACCTCTAGAGGAGGAATCTGGGCGGTGCAGAGCTGCTCGTAATCATCCCGGTCAGCCGCATCGACCATAGAATTTCGGTTGGGAGACTTGTCCGGATCGCTCCAAACCCAGTCGTCCCGCTCGACCTTAACAAAGAAAAACTTGCTCTTCCATCCCCTGATGGAAGAGGGAAGCTCGAACTTGATGCCCTTCGGGCGGGAGGACAAGGACCATCACCCATTCTCGATTGGGTGGCACTTCAAGGCAAAGAAAGTCCTGAACAAGAAAAAGCGGGCAACGAACCTGTGGAGGTGACAAAGCATAATGAAGGAAAAAATGACCCTAATGGCGTTTGTCACTAGCTGTGCGCGGGGATCAAACGATAATTATCCAGGACGGACAGGAAGAAATGATGGAAGGGAAATCGGAGACCCCTAGAGAAGGTCCCCTCATAAAATGCAGGACGACCTGGGCCACTAGAAGTGACCCGTTCCCCCGACTGGGGAATCATGAGCCGGACGGAAGCCAGGATGCCATAGACATCCCGGACGGTCCTCAGTTCCCCGGCAGTGATCGTCGAGGCAACCCCACCAGGACCTGTGAATCGTATTGACTCAGAGATGGGGACAGAAGGAGAAGTAGGAGGCAAAGAAGGGCCAGATTCTGATTCCCTGATGAGTACCGGACCGGGAGGACGCCTCCTACTGAGCTCAAAGCGAGTTGCATCTTCCTCTCCGTCAGAAGAAGAAGAAGAAGATGCCGGCCTCTGCTCGGAGGGATCGGCCTCGCCTTGATCAGTGGAAGGGCGGAAGCCCAGACCAAAACGGGACATCCTCGAGAACGAGTGGAAGGAAGGACTTGGAGTAGAGGACGGAAGAGATGACTCAACCAAAAGAAGACTCTAGATCCCGAGAAAGAGCCCCATTCTAGCGGGGGAAGGAGGGAGAAGAAGCTGACCTGTCGCCTTAGAAAATTCGGGCCGACTGGAAGGAGGAAGAAGCTTGGGCGCGGCAGCAGCAGGCAGGGAGAATTCAAAAAGAATGGATGGTTCGGGTAAGGCCCTCCTTTTATTTCGAAATGATCCGAGGGATTCGTACCGATTCAACCCTTCCGTCAACGGATCCATGCCACGTGCTGTCCATCAGTGAGAATGGCATCCCGACCGCTCTGCAATCTGTGCCAACAATAACTGCTCCTCGGACGTGGCCACATGGCATCCCCGCATTGGTCCGCAGGGTCAGTCCCCAAAGCGCCAGCAATCATGGCCATCATCACGCCAGATTTTTTGCCTTTCCACGTCAGCACCGTAATTACTTCCTTCGACGCGAGTGCCGCGCACTAACGGGCCTCGGGAGTGGGGGGAAAATGATGTGAAGGGATCGCTGACGTGGAGGAGCCGGCAGGCGCCATGTCAAGAAAAGAAGCCACATCGATTCTCTAGCCCGGATCCCACTACCGAGCTGAGCTGAGCTCCCTCAGAATAACAAGCCGAGCTCAGTCCTCCACCAGGTTATGCTCGCAAGCTCGGGATGCCTAGGTCGGAGCCGTCTTCTGCCCTCCAGAGCGAGACCCTCGGAGGCTAGTGCCCTGCGGTCAAGGTCGAGCTGAGAGCTCTCTCGCCGATGTGAAGTCTCTCCGAGCGCGCGCCCTCTGGACCGGGTCCGCCTTCTACCCTCCAAAGCAAGACCCTCGGAGGCTAGTGCCCTGCGGTCGAGGTCGAGCCAAGAGCTCACCCGCCGATATGGAGCCTCTCCGAGCGCGCGCCCTCTAGACCGGGTCCGCCTTTCGTCCTCCAGAACGAGACCCTCGGAGGCTAGTGCCCTACGGTCGAGGTCGAGCCAAGAGCTCACCCGCCGATGTGGAGCCTCTCCGAGCGCGCGTCCTCTGGACCGGGTCCACCTTCCGCCCTCCAAAGCGAGACCCTCGGAGGCTAGTGCCCTGTGGTCGAGGTCAAGCCAAGAGCTCGCCCGTCGATGTGGAGCCTCTCCGAGCGCGCGCCCTCTGGACCGGGTCCGCCTTCCGCCCTTCGGAGTGAAACCCTCGGAGGTTAGTGCCCTACGATCGAGGTCGAGCCCAGCGCTCACCCGCCGATGTGGAGCCTCTCCGAGCGTGCGCCCTCCGGACCGGGCCCGCACTCTGCCCTCCTCCACCAAGGCACCCCCACAAGCTCGGAGCGTCTAAGTCAGAGCAAGTCCTGCCATCCCAGCTTGGCCCCAGCCCGGACGAGGTCCTCACCGGCCCAGAACACCGGCGAGCCGCCCGAGGACTGCACTGAAGTGCCTTTCAGGCTGTACTGACCACCTGCGACCGCTAGTTACACCAGAAAGGCAAGCAGGACGTTGATCGAGATGCCACACTCCTCACCAACCACTCAAATCACCCAAGAGAAGAAGCCAACCGGAAGATTTGAATCCCATGGGCAGCGGCCCGCCATTCGAGGCACTGACAAGTTTTCCGGAATGAGACAACCCAGAGGAGTGCCGGAGCACCTGACAACTCTCCTTATCATGAATCAGGAAAGACCCCTCAGGACACCGCTGCATGCGCCGACTGCCCGGCGGGGATCCCGAGACAAGCGCCCAACGGTAACCTAGTTTGCAACAAGCTCATAGGTAACACAACAACAAAAAAAACACGAGCCGGAGAGAGAGGAAAAAATAAAAAAGGAGTGCAACCCCCACCAGCAAGAGGGGCATGGCACTACCACCACCACGAGCACAAGTGCAAGCCCGACCAAGAGGGCGAAGCGCCACTACCACCATAGTTGAAGGAAAACGAGGGATACAAGGAGAGGCGGAGGAACAGGGCATCTCTCTGTCCCCGCTATCACTCTCTCCCTGCAACGTTTTCACCTTCGCACACATTTTCCACTCCTCCTAGTGCAGAGTCCATCAAGATGGGCCCAACCAGGAGGATCTGTTTTCTTGGATCGTCACTAACTTGATCATCGGAGTGCCCTCGCCGAAAACCCCGGCCCGGGTCTTTAACCCGTCTCGCAGGTCCGAGAGCGAAGGACCGCCGAGCGGCAAGACGGCTACACCCAGCGCAGAGGTCCGGGACTCAAGGACGGTGGGCGGCAGGAGGAGCGCACTCCGGTGCCGACAGCAGTTACGTGCCACGACGGTCTTGGCAGCAACACATCTCAATATATGTATCATGAGATACCATCAAGATTTCACATTCAAGGACCATATAATATATATTCCAGAGTCAACAAAGGAAGCTTTCCACTTTGGGGTGGCACCATACATAGTATTACTATCTAAATCGTTGTGGCTTGCAGCTCCTATGTGGCACCGATGAGTGGACTTCCCATCTGGTGTTCTCCAAGTATGGTCGGTCCTGCAAAAGAGAGGAGATCTGGGCCGATCATGGTGGGGGAACTTCGATGATCAAGTCAGTAGGCGATCAAGGAGAACGGATTCTCCTTAGCGGAGCCCATAATGGTCTCCATGTTCAGAGGATTCCTAAAAAGGTTGAGTAGAATTTAGAGCAATGGGAGCTAGAATAATGGTAGCTGTAGTGGTGAGAGCTCTTGGAGAAGTCTTCGGACGTTCCTCCTGCCCTCGAGCTTCACTCCCTTGCTCTTGCTTGTATTGGTTTCTGCCTGTTTATACTTGCACTTACCTTTGCTGAAGGCCCGTTTGAGCTTGTTATAGAAGTGTATTTCATCTGGCATAGTGTAGAGCTGATGCGGGATGATATGATATAGGGATGCAATGCAGATTATCAAATTTTTTTAAAATTATCAGCAAACTAATATTATAAATCAAAACTAGCCAATTATTATTTTCTTAATATGAAAAGGATTAAGCTATAATCGATTTTTTTTTTAAACTACCAGCAATAATTAAAAACCCTAGATCAAAAAAAAAATCAGGATCGTGGGCAATTGAGAAACTACCTGTAAATTTAGGATATGCACAATCAATTAATATATTAATCTAATAAAATTAAAGAAAAAAACTCACCATCAATATCAATTTAAATATTTTAAGGGAAAAGGGTGCTCACAAATCAGATCAGGGTCGAAATGGGAAAAGAAGGCGTTGACCAAGTCGAGCCGAGATTCTAGTTGGATAGCGAGTCTGATAAAGTCTTTATACCTGGAATACCAAATAAAATAACATTTGCAGTCAGTGTTTTCCAAGCCAAAATAATTTTAAATCTAGTCCGATAAATTCAAATAAATATGGTTATCGCAGTCTTCTAAAAATGCTCTGAATAATGTGCAGACTCTTCGATCGAGTGCTATGCAGAATATGTCGGTCAGGATGCTAAGTGAAGCCCAAATTGCAAACTTAAAGCCCACTATTTTCTTCTTTTTTTTTTTCCTTCTTGGCTTGAAGTCGGCTGATAAGACCGGCTTCGCTTTCATGTTCGTGCTGGCCCTTGTGCCTTCTCGTTCGTGCCGAACAGGGGCTTCAGGGAGGGGAATCCGATGGGGCTTTGCTGGCGATCTCGAAGGGGCCGGTGCCGGAGGGATGAGTGGCACGATGGGACGGTGGCGCGACCTCTCTTCCGGCGATTGTCCGCGACCGTGAGAGGAGTAGGCAATTTCGACGGGGTTCGTTGGGTTCGGACAGGTTTCGCCGATGGCCTGCGATCCGGAAGATAGGGTGGTCGGGCAGAATAGGACAGTGGCAGTGGCTCGTTTGGAATGGCCGGTGTCCGTCAAGAGGGACCGGTCGTCGATTCAGGCATGGACCTCTCCAGTCGGGAGGGTGATGGCGGACTCGACGGACTCGACGGCAGCGTCGAGGGATGGCGGCAACGATGGGCGGCGCGGTGATTGGCTCGTTCGGTGTTCGATTGGGGTTGATGGGTTGAAACAGGGGAACATGTGTTTGGTGGTTCATTGAAGGTATGATAACGGCTGGGGAATTTAATTCTCAGATTGGGAGGAGGAAAAAAGTAACAGTGAAGAAGAGGAAGAGGGGAGGAAGAAGGAGAAGAAGAGAGGAAGGAGGAGAAGAGAGAAGAAAGAAGAAGAGGAGAAGAAGAGAGGAAGAAGAAGAGGGGAAGAAGAGAAGACAGAGGGGAGTTAGGAAATCAATTCCTTAAATCAAATATTTGTCGATCGATCAATTGATACACAGGGACTCCTTTAAATAGACTCAGGCCCTCCATTTATTAGAGATCAAAAATGGAGACCAGATAAATTAAAATACTAAAATTCAATTCAAATTGAAATAATTAGCCTAATCTAAAAACATACTCCATATTAATCCAGTGTTCATGCTTTGAAATCCGTGTATGATCAAATAATATTTTCAATCCCAATAAATCCAAATAAAATAAAAAATATAAATTTTGCTTAGATATGTGCATCAGGATCTATGCTGGACGATGTCCTCATCAAAAACATTGGTCTGATGCTCTCTAGGAGCGCCTCGGCGGAGCATAGGCATGTCCCTCCTTCTTTCGACAAAAAGATATAGGGTCCATAGCCATTTATATGAAGGTTCTACCACAAGTGCAGGCGAAGTACTACGAAGTACGTCTCTTCCGTGGTGAGCGCGAGTGGCACGCTTCTTACAGGTATCGTGCCATCATGTTTGGAGACCTGGTGGAGCACTAGCTTGGTAAGAGATGCTATAGGGTCCGAGACTCCTAGTAAAACCTTTATCTTCCAGGTGGTACAGGTGGTGGGTTGAAGGATGCGATACTCCGAGCGGAGTGCCTTTCCATAGAAGTGCTAATAGTAAGTTCTCTGTAGGGGATACAGGTGACACGCCCTGGAGGAGCACCACTCCACAGAGGTTACAGGCGGCGTGCCCTAGCAGAGAGTTCTCTGTAAAGGTGGCAGGCGGCGTGCCCTAGCGGAGTGCCACTCCATAGAGATGGTAGGCGGTGTGCCCTAGCGAAGCACCACTCCCCAGGGGTGGCAGTCTCTCTAAGTAACATGGGGGTTCTGGCGAGGATGGTGACACCACCTGTTGGGGTCACTATCCTTGCTGCTCCTAAAGTCTTTCGAAAGGGAAACCGGGTCCACTTGCCTTTATCCACCCTCGACCCCGGGTGGAAAGTTTGACTTTGACTTTGACTTTGACTAGAAGCTTGACCTCGGACGGGAGCTCGACCTCGAACGAAAGCTCAACCTCGGATGGGAGCTCAATCTCGACAGGGATTTCGACCTCGGGTAGGGAGCTCGACCTAGACATGGAGCTCGATCTTGGATAGGAGCTCGACCTCGATGGGAAGCTCAACCTCGACAGAGAGCTCGACCTCGGACAGGAGCTCGACCTCGGCAGGGAGCTCGACCTCGACAGGGAGCCCGACCTCGGCATTTATCTAGCGATAGCATCCAGGTGGCGCCTTCTGCTAGTTGGGTCCGTCTTCGAGGATCTCAGACACTTTAACAGGGGATAGGAGTGGAACCTTCGATATAGCTGCCCCTCCATTAGTATGAAACATGCAGCCTTCTTCTTGAGAAGATCGACATCCACGCGGTTCTCAAGCAAGGTTCCATCGGTGATGTACCTGATGTAGCGGTTCATCCAATTGGCCTCAAGGGCGACCTGCTGGACCTCGCTTGGAGCCTCGTAACTGGGGGCCTCCAGATATTCAATGTAGGCACACTCCAACAACGAGTCTGGTAAGGTGGCCATCCTGAAAAGGATATCAGCACGGGCATTTTCTCCATGAGGGATGTGGGAGATGCTGAAACAATGGAAGCTCGCTGCGCTTAAATGCACTCATTCTAGGTATCTTTCCATCTGAGGATCTCGGGCTTCAAACTCTCTCAAGACTTGACCCGCAACTAGCTAAGAGTCAGTGAAGACTCTCAAGGTTGACATGCCCAACTCGAGGGATACCTTTAACCCTGTGAGAAGCACTTCGTACTCAGCCTGGTTATTTGTAGCTTTGAACAAGAAGCGCAACGCACACTCGACCATGACCCCGTCAAAGTTGGCGAGGATGAGATCGGCTCAACTTCCTCTCGCATTGGACGTGCTGTCTACATGGAGGATCCATGCCATTTCATCAGTCAGCGATTCCATCGGATGCTTGAAGGAGGCCTCTTCTGGCTCTTCACCTGTCCAGGCGCATTCCACCAGAAAGTTTTCCAGCACCTGTTCCTTCTGAGATGGCCTTGGGCAATAAGTAATGTCAAACTCACTGAGCTTCATTGCCCATTTAGCCAGGCATCTGGACATGTCCGAATGGCTAAGGATGGCCCTTAGAGGTTGGTCATGAGGACCGTGATCGGATGTACTTGGAAGTATGCCTGAGATGCTGAGTAGATATGATGAGTGCAAAAATTATTTTTTTAAAGTGGGTGTACCTGGTCTCCGTATCTCGAAGTATCTTGCTGGTATAGTACATCGGTCTCTAAACTCCATCTCCGTCTGTCCGGACCGGCACCGAGCTAACGACTCCTATAGAAATTGCCAGATACCGAAGGGGTTCCTCCCCAACCTTCAACCTAGAGAGCAGTGGTGGAGATGCAAGGAACCTCTTCAGCTAGTCGAAGGTTTCTTGACACTCCTCCTTCCAGGTGAAGTCATGCATCTTACATAGTATCTTGAAGAAGGGCAAGCAACGATCAGCGGAGTGCAAGATGAACAGGCTCGAGGCCGCAACCTAGCAGGTTAGGTGTTGGACCTATTTCTTCGAAGTAGGGTGTTCCATGTCGACAATCACCTGGACCTTCTTTGGGTTGGCCTCGATCCCTTTTTGGGTGACCATGAAATCCAAGAACTTTCAAGCGGCAAAGTCAAAGGCACACTTGGCGGGATTTAGTTTCATCTGGTAGAGACAAAAGTTTTGGAAGGCTTCTGCAAGGTCCTTAACATGGTATAATTCCTGACCGCTCATGACAAGCATGTCATCCATGTAGACCTGCATGTTGCGGTCAATTTGGTCTTTGAAGACCTTATTGACTAGGTACTGGTACATGGCCCCAACGTTCTTTAAACCGAGTGGCATCATCTTGTAACAGTAGGTCCCTTGATCTGTAATTAAGGCAGTGCATTCCTTATCTTCTGGATGCATCCGAATCTGGTTGTACCCAGAGAATACATCCATGAAATTGAGTAAGCGGTGCCCCGAGGTGGCATCTATCAGCTGGTCAATCTTGGAAAGGGAGAAACTATCTTTTGGACAGGCTTGGTTGAGGTCGGTGTAGTTTACACATATCCTTCACTTTTCGTTGGCCTTCTTGACCATGACTACGTTCACTAGCCAGCTGGGGTACTGGACTTCTTGGATGAAGCTTGCAACGAGGAGCTTTTCCATCTCTTCGTTGATTGCTTTCTATTTCTCTGGGATGAAGCTCCTCCTTTTCTGCCAAACCGGGTGGCATTTTGAGTCGACATTCAGCCTGTGGGTGATGATGCCGGAAGGAATCCCAAGCATGTCCACCATGATCCAAGCAAAAATATCAGCATTTGCCCAGAGAAAACTTAAGAGGCGAGTTCTTTCATCCTTATGTAGCTGGGCTCCCACTTGCACATCTTCAAAGGGTCCGTCCTATTGGGGAATGACAGTAGGAGCTCGACTGGGCCATCCTTGGCATCCTATGCCCTTTGGTCAAGCTGGTCGGTGACCGGATCCTCCTTGGCACTCCTAGCCCCAAGGATGGTCTATAGGTAGTGCTGTATTGGCTAGGGGGTCCCCCTCATCTCCCTGACTCTGTAGGGTGTTGGAAACTGAACTAGGAGCCGCTTTGTGGATATGACCACGTCGAGCAGGTTAAGCCAAGGGCAGCCAAGGGCGGCCAAGGATCATGTTGTAGGCTGAAGGGAGCCTGACAATCGTGAAAGTCATTATGACAGTACTTTGCCAAGGAGATGTCCCAGCAGTGACAGGGAGGGTAATCTCTCCCTCCATCCCTATCGAATCTCTGGTAAAGCCAACCAGAGGTGTATGCACTGGCATCCACAGGATAGGAGACAAACTCATCTTAGAGAAAGCATCGTAAAAAAGGATGTCAGTCGAGCTTCCATTATCGACCATTATCCATTTTACAGGATGCTTCGTTATCATCATCTCAATGACAACGATATCATTATTTACATTCTCCACCTTGGTTCCCCTTTCTCCCATGAAGGGGAGTACATTATCAGACCCTTCCCTTATCCTGGTTCTCTTCGAGCCATGCTCTATCCCCTAAGAGATCATGCTCACTGGCCTCTCGGTGGACTGGTTGTCAAGAGGAGGAAAAGCCATGAGCACCTGAGGTTCGGACGGGGTCTTGCCCCCCCCCGAACTTTTCGAGGTAGCCCCTTCTGATTAGGTCTTCGATCTCCCTCTTGAGGTAGCGGCACTCCTCAGTGTCATGGCCGTGGTTGCGGTGGAACTAACAGTACTTCAACTTGTCGCGACCACCATATGGCCTTAGTGGAGGAGGGCGGCGTAGATAGCATTCACCCTTGATTTTGATGAGGATTTTGGATCTTAGGGCAAGGAGAGGGATGTACCTCTATTTCTGGGTAGGAGCACTCTTCGGCTTCAAGCCCGCTTGGATGTTTGGGGTAGCCTGGGCCCCTGCATCCCGGAGGGCTCCCCTTGGGGTTGCTTCTTCAAGGGCCTTCCGTCCAGCTCTTTTTTGGTGAGGTCGGCCTCTTCCACATGGATGTACTTGTGGACTCAAAGGAGGAGCTCGGAGTAAGTATTTGAAGGCTTCCTGTCGAGAGAGTATATGAAGCGGGAGGTCCTGAGCCCCTCTTCAATGCCAATATGATGACAAGCTCGTTCAGGTTATAGATTTCCAGGGTAGCAACTTTGAACGGGATACGTAGTCCTACAAGGACTTGTGGTCCTGCTGGCAGATGGAGAAGAGGCTATTGGCTTCATGTGGCACCTTCTAACATGCGTTGAAGTATGCCACGAACTTCGTCTCTAACAGCTTAAAGGAATCGATGCTCCTTGGCTCGAGATGGGTGTACCAGACTCGAGTAGCTTTCTGGAGTGTAACCGGGAAGGCTATACAAAGAAGGGCATCCATGGCCACTTGGACCCTCATGAGGGCCTTGTAGCTTTCGAGGTTGTCCAAGGGGTTGGTGGTCCCATCGTAGGGATCTACCTGAGACACACAAAATTGATTGGGAATCGATTCCTCTTGGACTCTATAGGAGAAAGGAGGCAGGCGTCGTAGCCCGCGGGTTCACGTGAGGAGCCCTACAGATTAGTAAACTGGTAGGATAATTCAGCCAGCTTCCGCTCTTGTTCCTCTAGGCGCTTCTCTGTCCGATGCCTGATAGCCTCGTCGGTGGAACCTTATATCGAGGCTATTGGAGGACAGGGAAATAAAGGCCGAAGGAGGTCACACCGAGGGGCCTTACCGTGGCGACGTTTGCAATGCTAGGAGGCGTCATGGTCCGAGACCGAGGGCTGGCTCTCCCAATCGGCTAAACCACTCCATTATCTCTTCCTTGGGGTCCGAAGTCTCCCCCTAGGATAGGATGTGGCCCGCAGATGAGATGATCTTCATTGGAAGGATTGTAAGCTGCCACGAGGTCCGACGGCTTGAGCCACAGGGGTTCCTGGTTGCTGCTGGGTCGCCAAGAATCGATGTTGGTGGTGCAAGTGCCGCACTACCACAGCCAAGTTATGGACCTGCTAGGCAAGTATGGTGAGTTGTGGGTCTGCCGAAGGCAATGATGGCGGAGCGGGGAGCTCCCCCTCTGGGCTGTGCAGGTCGCCGTGATGAGGAGGACCCCCCACGTGACTGACGGAGGCTTCTCGCATGCGCGTCTCCACCATGTTGCCGACGAAATTCTAGTAGTGAGAGGCTGGTCTAACTAGCTATCCCCTACCTGATGTGCCAATCTATTGTCGCCTAGATCACCGTGGCTTGCAGCTCCTACGTGGCATCGATGAGTAGACTTCCCGCCTGGTGTCTTCCAAGTATGGCCGATCCTACAAAAGAGAGGAGACCCGAGCTGAGGATCTTGATGGAGGCACTCTGACGATCAAGTCAGTAAACGATCAAGAAAAATAGATCCTTCTTAGCGGAGCCCAGAGTGGTCTCCACATTCATAGGATTCTTGAAAAGGTAGAGCAGAAGTTAGAGTAGTGAAAGCTAGAACAGTGGTAGCCATAGAGTGGGAGCTCTTAGGAAAGTCTCTAGACGTTCCTCCTGCCCTCGAGTTTCACTTGCTTACTCTTGCTTGGCACTGGTTTATGCCTGTTTGTACTTGCACTTACCTTTATCGAAGGCCCCTTTGAGCTTCTTATAGAAGCGTATTTTATCTAGTAGAGTGTAGAGCCCTGGTCTGATGCTCTCTGGGAGTGCCTCATGTGGGCAGAGCGTAGGCCTGTCCCCCCTCCTTCTGAGAGGAGGGAGATAGGGTTCGTAGCCCCTTATGGGGAGGTTCTGCCATGGATGCAGGCGAAGTACTACAGAGTGCGTGTCCCTTCCACGGTGAGCACGAGTGGCGTGCTATGGGGCCTGACACCCCGACAGGAAACTGCTTCTTATGGGCATCGTGCCACCATGTCAGGAGACCTGGCGGAGCACTGGCATGGTGGGAGATGCTACAGGGTCGGAGACTCATGGTAAAACCTTTTTCTTTCTAATGGTACAGGTGGTGGGTTGAAGGACGCGATGTTCCGAGGGGTCTGGTGCTCCGGTGGAATGCTCCTCCGCAGGGAATACAGGCAGCACGTCCTGGCGGAGTGCCACTCCACAGAGGTTGCAGGTGGCATGCCCTAACGGAGCACCTCTCTGTAGAGGTGGCAGGCGGCGTGCCCTGGCAGAGCGCCACTCCACAGAGATGGCAGGCGACATGCCCTGGCGGAGCGTCACTCCCCAGGGGTGGGAGTGTCTCTGAGTAACATGGGGGTTCCGGTGGGGATGGTGACACCACCTGTTAGGGTCACCATCCCGACCGCTCCCAAGGTCTTTCAAAAGGGAGACTAGGTCCATTTGCCTTTATCCACCCTCGACCCTTGGTGGGGAGTTTGACTTTGACTTTAACCAGAAGCTCGATCTCGGACGGGAGCTCGATCTCGGACGGGAGCTTGATCTCAAATGGGAGCTCGATCTCGGAGAGCTAGACCTCGGCAGGGGGCTCGACCTCAATAAGAAGCTCGACCTCGAACGGGAGCTCGACCTCAGCGGGGAGCTCGATCTCGGCATGGAGCTCGACTTCGGCAGGGAGCTCGACTTTGAACGGGAGCTCGACCTCGGTGAGGAGCTTGATCTCGGCATGGAGCTCGACTTCAGCAGGGAGCTCGACCTCGAACGGGAGCTCGATCTCGGCATTTATCTGACGATAGCATTTAGGTGGTGTCTTCTGCCAGCTGGACCTCTAGCTGGGTCTGACGCGAGCTCTACGTCAGCGATCAGGCCACATCACATAGAATAACTATATAATGCATAAAAAAATATATATACGAAAAATAATCATTGCTATGACAATCACGTACTCCTACCATGAACGTATCATGCTAAATTATCGGTTTCCAGGAATCAAACTTGAAACGGTAGAAAGAAAGGCTCCCTTGCATAACCTTTGGGCAAGAAGTCTGCATAATTGGTTATTCAAACCCTTACATTACATCCATGTAAACCTTAATTTTATTCTTTCTGTCATTTACCACACCAACTAAACTATTGAACGAAGCATTTTTACTTGTCTTTGGACTTGTATGGTTCGCAGAGAGTGGAGGGAGGAAAGGCGTTTCCTGAAAAAATGAAAAAGAAGTTTTTATATTTGATTAGAGTTTTAAAAAAAATGAGAATGGACAAAAATTCTTTTCATAAAAAGGTACTCTTTATATTTCATGAGCAATAAAAATTCGTAGAGAAGATGAATTTTGAAACTTGAAGGGGATGGAAAGTGATAACCTTTTTTCTTTTTCAAAATATCTTTGTAACATATATGGCTAAAATTTTACAAAATATCAATAGATAGTTAAGATAAGATATTAAATAATAATATATATTATCTTAATATTTATATTAATATATTTATATTATATTTATATTAATATAAATATAATATCATTATTTATACAAAGGTTGTAAGTAAAAATATATAATTTAAAGATGCTAGTGCAAGGACACAACGGGCCAGGTGAGGGAGTAGTGAGGCCACGGGCGAGGAAAGGGGGTGGCTAAGAAAAAAGAGATCATGCGATGGAAGCCAGTATTTTAAAAAAATCAAAAAAAAGGTTTGGTAACCTGCCAAGATTATAATTACTATATGAATCCTTTATAATAAATGGCTAGGATGTTTAATTTCCAATCTCTCTATAAAATAAATTTTATTTGCACCATAACAATTCCTGTAAAAAGAAATATTTATAGGAATATGCATGTAAATAGCAATTTTGCAGGAGTATTTATGTAATTTCATATATTTACAAAAGTATACACTAAAAAAAAAAGAAATTTTATATAAATTCTTTCCTAGATATTGAAATATACATGAATATCCTTTCAAAATTAATATTTTCATGCATATCTTCACAAAACACTATTTTCGTATAAATACTTTTGATATAACAATTTGGCTAATATCATTACCCAAAGACATATTTATATAAATAAAGAATTAATCAAAATTATAAAAATATTTTTATCTTCAAAGTAGATAAACAGGTTAACAGATTTCATGAAAATTTATGTGACTTATATTGAACTTCTTCTCTTCCCACAAGATAACTCTCTTCCACTCAAAATCATTATAATTCTTTACATTATTTGGAGAATTTTCCGATATCTCTCGAGCTCTCTCTTTCACTCTATCAAAAAAAAAAAAAAAAAACCATTCTCTTGACTACTTTCTCTATTATCGGCAATTCTTTTTCTCTTTTTTCTTTGTTTGAGTTCTAGCCACTAGAATTCGAGTCCCTCAATCTTCTGCCACAGAAAATCTCTTTTTAGGATATTATTTTTTATATAAAGATGGCAAATTATGCCTTTAGCTCTATAAATTATATAAAAGAAAGCATTATAAGAGATTTACAATATTTTTTTTTTAGAGCCAGAAAACTTGTCATGCGCAAGTGTACAAATAGGTGGCTGATTTAAAAAATATTACTATAACAAGATGGGTCCCATGTACTAGGGTTTTTTTTTTTCCAAAAAATTTAAAGCTCCAAAATAAAAAAAAGTGATTGAAGGTAGCAACAATAACCTCTATTAGATAAGTGCGGAGATTATTGATAGTGAGTGTGTACGGTTCTACAATCTTTTATTAGCTTTGCTTGGGCATAATTGATATTGTCTTCCATCCATGAGCACAGCATAGTAAAAATGCTTAATCATTGCAATCTATTTTAAACTTTTAAGAGATTGTAATCCCTTTGGGTATTTAATCCATGTCTTCATATATGCATCTAATATAATAAGTATTACGAGCAGGTTTTCAATTAGATAAGATAAAATCTTACCAACAAAAAAAAAGAAAAAGATAAAGTAGTTGTTGTACATGCATAAGAATAAAGTAGGATAATTTTATGATTAATGAAAGAATTTTTATAAACCTCTTTGCATCTAAGCATTAAATTTATATTTTTCCCTGAGTAATATTTTTATAGAAAATAATGTGGAGCAAGACATTAAACTAATATGAGTGTCGAAATAAATATAAATAGATAAAAGTAAAATTAGAAAATATATACACCATCTTAAATATATAAGATTATATGAAAACTTTTATAAAGTTATTATTTATATGTACATGCTTCTAAATACTTCTTTTTGTATGTCCATCTATTAGGGATATTTAAATTATTTAAATTTTAGGTCATTAATATTTTAACAATATCATATGGCACCCATATGTATGGCCAAAAAATGGATGTTTGTATTAAAAAAATATTTATAAATATATATATAATTATAAATTTTTTAATGATGTTCATGCAAATTTTGGTATATATATATATATCAAAAAATATTATAATTTATTTTATTATTATATTACATTTTAAAAATGGTTGAGAGTAGAAGAAAAATCGTAACTAGCATGTTTCTTTTATATATATATATATATCAGTTTTTTTTTTGATAAACAAAAAAGAGGGGAGATAAATCCTAGCTATTTTCATTGGACTTTAATTTTGTTATGTTCGACTCAAACTGTAATATTTTTATATATTTTTTTATTATTAATAAATATGTCAATCTAATATCATTAATATGCTAAAATAATGTGCTCTTTTATCATTTCTGTTACATGTCTAAAAATTTTTTTAAATTTAATCGAACATCCGCGAGGACCTCGAGAGCTCCTCCGCCGGTCAACCTGCACAAAGTTCCCTGGACGCCGGAGACTCCGGCGGGGGACACTCCGATGCTTAAGTTAGCAAGGGGTTTGGAGCAACAGAGTCGAAATAAAAATGAGAAGTGTAGCGTAGAGAGGGAGAAGAACCACCCCTCAGCGGAGGTCCTCCGGATACCTTTTATGGGCGTGGGATACTGCCAAAATATGTTAGAGGGCAGAATAAAAGTCCCTGATTTGCCCCCGGGAGGATCAGAGTGATGGCCAAGTGGCATAAAGTCGTGGCCACGTCGTGGAGTCCGTTGCAACAAAATTCTGGTACCAGCTTGAGGGAACCTTCCAAAACCTTCGAACGGTTCCCTGGGTGGGAATAAGTCCGTCAAGCTCAGCAGAAGTGGATCAGCTGGTCTTCTGGTTGGTCGGCCTCTCAGTAGGTCGGCCTTTGGTGGGTCGGCCTCCAGTAGGTCGACCTTTGAACCTCTGAGAGGGAACCAATCAGGACCTCCACGAGAGCCGATTAGTGGGTGCCTCAACCCGAGTCAGCCGGCTGGACGCCTTGTCTGGCCCAACCCGGGCCGGCCGGATGGGTATAATAGTTGCCCCCTGCTGCTGGGCTTTGAGGAGGCACGTGATCTCGAAGTGCAGGAGCATCATTTTTGGTACAGATCACATCTGTTTAGGCTCGATCCGGGATAATCACGATGGATCGCTTCGAATCTCCCACAATCAGCCTCCTGGACAGATGTCAGCCCCGCATTAGAGGCGCAGGGGTTGCAGTTAATGCTGAAAAGGTGTCATGATGAAGAGTCAGGATGGCAAGCGTACTGGCGAGAACAAAGGGACATGCCGCACCACACGGCAACATCTGGGCGACCGATTCCATTTTTTAGGCGATTCCCGCACCGTTGATTTGGCACTTACACGGATCACCGTCTGTCACTGGGATCGGCCCATCATTTCGGTCCCCGAGATGTGGGCGGTCGCATCTTCCGATGGGGCGGTTAGGATGCCTACGAAGTGAAAGGCGGTGCCCCTCCAGAGACCTATAAAAGGAGGGGCGAGGCGCTCTGAGAGGGTTTTCCAGTCGCGTTTGTGCCCCGCGAGAGAGAGAGCTCCTCCTTCTTCTTCCACGAAACCCGGCTCTTAGGAGTTCAGCTTCAGGTTAGCCCCTTAGTCTTCCTTCTTCTTTAGTCTTAATGGCGACCACTAGTAGGGGTCCAGTCCATAGACCTACGCAACCAGGGCCGAGTGAGATTCCATCAACCATGACCCAAGAACGGGTCGAGAACCTTAGAGCAATGTACGGGATCTCCACTACTTTGCACCTCACGTTGCCATGCCGAGAGGGGAGAGCAAACAGTCCGTTGGGACCAGGAACTCTCCCAATGTACGAATCGCACCTCAAAGCCAGTTTGAGGTTCTCTTTGCATCCCTTCTTTGTAGAGGTCTTCAAGTTCTATAGGATAACCCCGGCGCAGCTAATCCCGAACAGCATCCGGATCATATGCTGTTTCGTCGTGTTGTGTCATAAGGTCGGACTTGAATCGAGGTTATCTCTTTTCGGCAACTTCTTTCTTTTAAAGAAAGACTTTAGGAGTCGAGAATGGTGGATGTTCAGTCCCTGTCCCGACCGAAAAATCTTAAAGTGTCTCCCATCGCCCGTCCACGGGTAGAAGGCCCGGTTCTTCCTTGTGAGCAGTCTCCAACCCTGGGGGTTCGAGCCCTTGTAGAGGGAACCGTGGGCTCGAGCCCTTGTGGAGGGAACCGTGGGCAAGGCTCCACAAGGGGAAGTTGATCCTGATGGCTGACCAGGCTAAGTTCAATGAGATCAACGGAGCTGGCCCGACCACGGCATTTGAAATGCTGGGGGAAGACCACCTTCACCGGGCAGGGATCAACTCCCAAAGATTTTTAGGTAAGGGCCGAACTCTTCCTTTACAGCTTGCCCTTTTGACCCTGCTGCTTCTCTTCCTTCGGCTAATCTTTAATCTCTTTATCATAGGAGGGGGGATGAAGAGAATCGACAAGGCCAAGGTCATTCAGCAGGCGGTGCGGAAGAGGCCCGCATCGGGGATGGCCCCAACACCAGTTGCTGAAAGACAAGAAGAGACGGGAGGAGAAACAGCTTGCATCCGTTATGGAGGTAGAGTCCGATGAGGATGACACCACCCTCACTGAGGTGTTAGCCAAGAAGATGCCTGGGGCTTCGATTCTTGCCGGGGGGTCGACCGCCCTGAGGGGGCAGTAGCAGTCGGAACCATCTGGTACAGCGGCACCGTCAGCCCCTATGCCCGTCGGCCCAGATAAGGCAGAACCCTTGGCGGACAAGGGAAAGGGGGCAGCCGTAGGAGGAGAGGCTGAAGACGAGGCGGTCGAAGAAGAGTCTGACGAAGAAGTTCATCGGGAGGAGTTCCAGCACTAGAACGCCCTAGACCACCCCCGGAGAGCACGGAGCCTACTTAAGGGGCCGATGACCGACATCGACTGGGAGTGGTCAATTCAAAGGAACTTGAGTGATGTGGCCATGGAGTCTTATCGTAACCTCATGAGGGTAAGGCACCCAGCTTGCTTCCTCGTATCTTTTCCTCCCTTTTACAGTCCTAACTTAGTCTTGCATTTGTAGCTCCTTCACGACATCTCCTTGATGGATGATAGCATCAGCCGAGTGCTTCATGCAGCCAAGACCTTCGCAGAAGGGTGCAGGAGCTGGAGGCAACTCAAGTGGCCATGGAGGCAACTCAAGCCGCCATGGGGGCATCCTTAAAGTCCGTGGAAGAGAGGTTGTCGACCGCCCGAGCAGAGGCCGAGTCATCGAAAGAGACCCTGAAGAAGGCAGAGAGCCAACTGGCCGACTGGGAGGCCAGACTGAAGAAGAGGAAGGCGAAGGTGAATTCCCTCACTCACTGGCTGCAAGAGGAGGAGGGTCGATTCTTCGAGGCCGACAAGAGGACCCAGGCCGAGCGAGCAATGGTAGTACAGTTGACAGCCCAGCTTGAGGAAGCAAGGGAGCTGGCCACAAGGCAGGTCTGGGATGTAGTGACAGCATACAAGGCTTCCCCTGACTTTGATGAGGAGGTTGAAGAGGTGGCGTCGAACTTCTACAGAGAAGGCTACGACGACTGCTTAAAGAAGGCGGCCTTACTTTTTCCGGAGCTGGACCTGCCGGGCACGGAGCTGGAAGAACCTGCAGAGGAGGGAGAGCCCCAGGCCGAAGGTGAGACGGAGGAGGCCAGGGCCGAAGTAGAGGCGACAGACGTCCCAGTCGAGCCCCCAAGTGCTACGGTTCCTGTCGAGCCCCCAAGTGCTACGGTCCCTGTTGACCCTCCGGTTGTAGTGGACAGGGCCGAAGTTGGGGCCCCCAACGCATCTTCCGTGGGTCCGACCTAAGGGGTTTGTAAAGGTCCGACCCACCTTCTCTTGTAAGCATTTATTTTTGATAGTAATGAAAGACCTCTTGGCTATCTTTGGTGTATGTAGGTGTGAAGCAAACGCTTTCCTTTCGAAATTTTTCTAAGTGTTTCCGGTCGGCTCCTTGGTACCGCAGGTCACCTTCCTTTTCTTTCAAAATTTTTCTAAGTGTTTCAGGTCGGCTTCTTGAAGTTTGAAGCCGATACGCTGGCCGGAAGGGGTGACAGCTTAGTCCGGACTCATGAACCCGGAGATTTGCCCCAAGCTTAGTCCGTCGGCTGACTCAGGTTTGCCACCTGTTCTCCACGCGGTTCTGCACGGGTTGTTTTGCGGTGATTACCGATGGGGGTCGGACTTTCGGAGTGGGCTGCCCTAGAGTCTCTGCCGATCAAAGTCGGACTTTCGGAGTGGGCTGCCCTAGAGCCTCTGCTGACCAGAGTCGGACTTTCGGAGTGGGCTACCCTAGAGCCTCTACCGACCGGAGTCGGACTTTCGGAGTGGGCTGCCCTAGAACCTCTGCCGATCGGAGTCGGACTTTTGGAGTGTGCTGCCCTAGAGCCTCTACCGACTGGAGTCGGACTTTCGGAGTGGGCTGCCCTAAAATTTCTACCGACCGGGGTTGGACTTTCGGAATGGGCTGCCCTAGAGCCTTTGCCGACCGGGATAGAAATTTCGAAGTGGGCTGCCCTAGAGCCTCTGCCGACCAGGGTCGGACTTTCGGAGTGGGCTGCCCTAGAGCCTCTGCCGACCAGGGTCGGACTTTCGGAGTGGGCTGCCCTAGAGCCTCTGCCGACCGGAGTCGGACTTTTGAAGTGGGCTACCTTAGAGCCTCTGCCGACCGAAGTCGAACTTTCGGAGTGGGCTGCTCTAGAGCCTCTGCCGACCGCAGTCGGACTTTCGGAGTGGACTTTCCTAGAGCCTCTGCCGACCGAAGTCGGACTTTCAGAGTGGTGATGGAAGAAACTGTGGACTTTATTGATAGTACTTGCGAAGGTTGTCTACATTCCATGGGCGTGATACTTGTCGCCCGTCCAAATGCTCGAACTGGTAGGTCCCAGCCCGGATCACTCCGCTGACTCGATAAGGACCTTCCCAATTAGGGGAAAGTTTTCCTTGCTCGGTCGACCTTGAAACCTCCGTCCTCCGCAAGACCAAGTCTCCAACTTGGAAGGTTCGCGCCTTAACCCTCGAATTATAATATCTAGACATCTTCTGTCGGTAGGTCACCATCTTCAAGCTTGTTCGGAGCCCGGTTTCCTACAGCAAATCCAGGTCAGCCCTTCGTTGCTCCGAATTGATCGGCTCTGTGAGGTGATCAACTCACAAGGATTGTAAGGAGATTTCTACAGGGATGACCGCCTCACTCCCATAGGTCAAGTTGAACGGAGTTTCTCCGGTTGCTGTCCGAGCGGTAGTCCGGTATGCCCACAGTACCGAGTGAAGCACTTCCGTCCAAAGTCCTTTGGCTTCGTTTAGCCGAGTCTTCAACCCATGCAGGATCGTCCGATTGGTGACTTCAGCCTCTCCATTGGACTGAGGGTGGTCGACCGAGGTGAGCCGATGGGAAATGTGGTATTGCTGGCAAAAATTCTGGAACCTTGAGTTGTCAAATTATCTTCCATTATCAGTAATGATTGTCCGTGGGGTGCCGAACCGGAAGATGATGTAGTTTCGGACGAAGTTCTCTACCTTGGCCTCCGTTATTTGCGTCACTGCTTCAGCCTCCACCCATTTGGTAAAGTAATCGATGGCCACGAGAAGAAATTTTCATTGGCCGGACGCTAGGGGAAAGGGTCCCAGGATGTCCATGCCCCACTGGGCAAATGGCCATGACGCCGTAAGCAGGGTCAGCTGGCTGGCGGGCCTCCTTTGGACACCCGAATACCTTTAACACATGTCACACTTCCGCACAAAGTCCAATGCATCCTTTTGAATTGTGGGCCAGTAATATCCTTGCCGAATAATTTTATAGGCCAGGGATCTTCCTCCAAGGTGGTCGCCGCAAATGCCTTCATGTACCTCCCTGAGCGCATAGTCTGCATCGGTCGGCCCGAAGCACTTCAATAATGGTTATGAAAATGACCGCTTGTAGAGAGTTCCATCGAGGACGACGTACTTAGAGGCTGTCGAGCGTATACGCTTGGTTTCAGCCGGGTCATTCGGAAGAGTGCGCTGAACCAGGAAGGTATGGATCGGATCTATCCATGATGCCTTGTGCTCAACCTAATGGATTTCAGTCGGTTCTTCAGCAATGCTTGGGCGCTGCAAATGCTCCACGAAGGTCCGGTCGGAGGTGCTGACCATAGCTATAGCTAACCGCGACAGGGCATCTACTCAGGAGTTCTGCAGTCGAGGTATAAGAAGAATCTCGAAAAACTTGAGCTGAGTTGTAAAGCCTCGTACCTTGTCCAAGTACTTAGCCAAGGTAGGGTCCCTCGTTTCAAACTCATCCTTCACTTGATTGACTAAGAATTGGGAATCAGAGAAGGCCCAGATTCTACCGATGCCTAATTCATCAGCTATCCTCAACCCTACAAGTAAGGCTTCATATTCTGCATGGTTGTTCGATACCTGAAATGTAAAGTGTAGAGCATACTCCAGCATTGCCCGTCGGGGTCGGCTAAGATCATGCCTGCCCCACATCCAGCGAGATTGGAAGCTCCGTCCACATTGAGAGTCCAGGTGGGCTTGATCCCTTCCGCTGGATCAGCCATAGGTACTTCGGCTATCGAAGAGGTGGCCTCTGGCCCCCAGGTGCATTCTGCAATAAAATCAGCGATTACTTGGGCCTTCAAGGCCGATCGGGATTGAAAGGAGATGTCGAACTCGCCCAGCCTGACAGCCCACTTGGCGAGCCGTCCGGAAGTGTCAGGGCTTCGGAGGATTGCCTTGAGAGGCTGGTCAGTCAGCACAACGATCGGGTGTGCTTGGAAATAGGGCCGGAGGCGCTTCGCTGCTATAACCAATGAATAAACTAGTTTTTGGACTTTGGGGTATCTTGTCTCGACGTCGTGGAGGACCTTACTGATGTAGTAGACAGGTTTCTGCTGGCCGTCTTCCCCCATCCGCACAAGGACGGCATTGACGGCTTCATCAGAGGCCAACAAGTATAGGTATAACACCTCCCCCTCCAGTGGCTTGACCAACAGTGGAGGGTTCTTCAGATAGTCCTTCAAGGCTTCGAAGGCTGACCGGCACTCGTCGGTCCACTGAAAGCGGTCTGACCGGCACAAAGTTTTGAAGAAGGGCAAGGACTTCTCAGCCGACCAGGAGATGAAATGGCTGAGAGAGGTAACGCGGCCCGTGAGCTCTTGTACCTGCTTCTTACTGGTCGGGTGTGCCATGTCCATAATGGCCTTGATCTTCTCGGGGTTGACCTCAATACCCCTTTGAGTGACCAGGAAGCCAAGAAATTTTCTGGAGGTCATCCCAAATACGCACTTGGCAGAATTTAATTTCATCCGATGACGTCTCAGCGCGTCGAAGGATTCCTGCAAGTCCCTGATGTGGTTGGCCTTTCGGAGGCTCTTAACAATCATATCATTGACGTAAGCCTCCATATTCCTTCCGAGTTGCCCTTTAAAGACTCGGTTGATCAGCCGTTGGAAGGTGGCACCTGCATTCTTCAGGCCAAAAGGCATCATCCTGTAACAATATAGTCCCCTGTCTGTGACAAAGGCCATCTTCTCCTCGTCCTCGGGGTGCATCCTGATCTGGTTGTACCCAGAGAACGCGTCCATGAAGCTCAAGAGCTGGTGGCCAGCCGTAGCATCCACCAGTTGGTCAATCTTTAGCAGAGGAAAGCTGTCCTTCAGACAAGCCTTGTTGAGATCCGTGTAGTCTACACAGATCCTCCACTTTCCACTAGCCTTCTTCACCATAACGACATTGGCCAACCACTCCGGATAGTGGAACTCCCTAATAAAGCCAGCGTCGAGGAGTTTCTTCACTTCTTCTTCGATGCTTTCTGCCTTTCGGCAGCGAAGCTCCTATTCTTCTGTTGGACGGGTCTATACGTTGGATCCACCTTAAGTTGGTGAGTAATGACGTCCGACGGGATGCCTGGCATGTCCGAGGCCGACCAGGCAAAAACATCAACATTGCTTCTCAAGAACCCCACCAGCTCTTATCGGGCTTCTTCACTTAGCGTACTCCCGATTTGAAGTACTTTAGTAGGGTCGTCCTCTCTAAGCGGAACAACACAATCTTTTTGACAAGCTGACTGTAGTCATCGGTTTCATCCCTGGGGTCTAGTTGCTCAAGTGTGGGGTGCCCATCCAGCTGCCTGTCATGTATGGCCAAACATTATCTGGCCATCCTGCGGTCTCCCCTCAGTTCCCCAACCCCATTACGAGTAGGAAACTTTGCCAGCAAATGGTAAGTGGATACAATGGCACGGAACCTGTTAAGAGCCGGTCGGCCTAAGATGGCATTGTACACCGAGGTCGTACGGACGACAATAAAATTGATGGGGAAAGTCCGTTGGCAAGGCTCCGTCCCAAGGGTTACGGGTAAGGTGATTTCTCTTTCTACTCCGATGGAGTTTCCCCCAAAGCCAGTGAGCGGCATCAGGGAGTCCCGCAGCCTTGACCTAGACAAGTTCATTCGAACAAAGATGTCGTACAGCAAAACTTCCGCACAGCTTCCGTTATCAATAAGGGCACGCTTTACATCATAATTGGCAATGATTACCGACACAACGACAGGGTCATCTCCTGGGAGATGGGGTTCTAAGAGGTCTTCATCAGAAAAACTAATCACACCGGAGCCCCTGGGCCTATTTACAATGTCGTGGCCCCCTTCACACCCCCAGTCGGACCGCCGATGCAACATGCCAATGCCTCCGCTTGTCGGACGCTGATTAGGGAGTTCAGCCTCTTCCGGAGGGTCTCTGACAGTAGAGGCTTCAGCCCGATCCCAGCAGGGGCGGACGTACTTGCTCAGATACCCTTTCCTGATGAGGTTTTCGATAGCATCCTTCAGCTTGAGGCACTCCTCAGTGTTGTATCCATGGTCCCTGTGGAACTCACAGTACTTGTTCTTATTTATGGCGGCAGGAGGGCCCCTCATCGGCCGAGGCCATTGGAAGTAAGTCTCGTTCTCAATCTCTATGAAAATTTTCTTCCTTGGAAGGGAGAGGGGCGCGTAAGTCTCAAACTTTTTGAAGAAGTCTCTCAGCTTCGGGCTCCAGTGCCGAGTGGGTCGGCCATCGTCGCCGGGAGGTCGGACTGCAGGGGCTTTATCGCTCCGCTTCTTGATGGCTGATTTCCCCTCCGCTTGGCGGCTACTCGCAGACTGCTCCTCTGCTAGGGCATACTTGTAGGCCCTGGTTAGCAGCTCGGTGTAGTCCTTTGGGAACTTCTTATCCAGGGAGAATGTGAGCCTGAACGATCGGAGCCCTCTCTTGAAGGCTGACATCGCTACCGCCTTGTTCAATTCTGGGACATCAATTGCCGTTGAGTTGAAGCGGGCTATGTAGTCCCGGAGGGTCTCCCCGTCCTTTTGGAGTATAAGGAAGAGGCAATCGGTGTTCTTCGGGGCCCGATTGCATGTCTTGAAATGTGAAAGAAAAAGAGTCTCAAGTTGAGAAAAAGATCGGATCGTTCATGGTCGGATGGCTGTAAACCACATCCGGGCGACCTTCTTCAGGGTGACTGGGAAGGCGATGCAATGAAGGGCGTCGGAGGTGCCCTTTACCAATATGTGGGCTTTGTAAGTGCCCAAACGATCTAGTGGGTCGATGGTACCGTCGTAGAAGTCCACCTGGAGAATTTTGAAGTGTCGGGGGATAGGCTCCCCTAAGAACTCAGCAGAAAAAGGTGGGCGGGTGTCGTACGCCTGCCCCCCTTCGACCTTCTGGTGCTCGATAATCTCCGCCATGCACTCTTCCATGCGCATGATCTACCCGCTCTTCCCCGCGGGTAGCTGCCGCCGGTCATCGGCCACTTCCTGAAAACGCTGCATTGCTGAGGTAAGCGTTTCGATGCGGTTCACCAGCATCTGGAACTGCTGCAGCCACAGAGTGATGGTGGGCTCAGCGGCAGTGGCCGTGGCGTCCTCCCCGCGAGGTGCTTCAGACCGGTGGGGAGAATGTCTCCCTCTGGCGAAGATACTTCGTGTTCTTCTCCTTACCGTTGATAGTTTTTCTCAGTCAATCTCTCCTTTTAGAGTAGAGAGCGGAACGGAGGTTCGGCGCCCTTCCTTCTAGCGCCAATTGGTTGCTGCACTTCCATCTAGACCGGGCTCGGCTCGCTGCGCTGAAGAGCTCCTCCGCCGGTCAACCTGTACAAAGTCCCTTGGGCGCCGAATATGCTCCGACGGGGGATATTCCGATGCTTAAGTTAACAGGGGGTCTGGAGCAACAGAGTCAAGAGAAAAATGAGAAGTGTAGCGTGGAGAGGGAGAAGAACCACTCCTCAGTGGAGGTCTCCCGGATACCTTTTATGGGCCTGGGATACTGCCAAAATCCGTTAGAGAGCAGAATAAAAGTCCCTGATTTACTATTGGGAGGATCGGAGTGATGGCCAGGTGGCATAAAGTCGTAGCCACGTTGTGCAGTCCGTTGCAACAGAATTCTGGTACCAGCTGGAGGGAACCTTCCAGAACCTTCGAACGGTTCCCTGGGTGGGAATAAGTCCATCAAGCTCAGCAAAAGTGGATCAACCGGTCTTCTGATTGGTCGGCCTCTCGGTAGGTCGGTCTTTGGTGGGTCAGCCTTTAATAGATCGGCCTCCAGTAAATTGGCCTTTGGACCTCTGGCAGGAACAGTCAGGACCTCCACAAGAATCGATCACTAGGTGCCTCAACCCGGGTCAGCCGGCTGGACGTCTTGTCCGATCCAACCCGGACCGATCGAATGGTTATAACAATAAATATATCAATTTAATATCGTTAATATGCTAAAATAAAGTATGCTTTTATCATTTCTGTTACATGCCTATAATTTTTGTAAAATTTAATCGAACATCCGCGAGGACCTCGAGCCAATCCATCGTTGAGCGCAACTTCTGGAAACAAAAAGCCAAGCGTTCCAACGCCACCGAACCGTTTCTTGGATTCGAAGCCTCTTCGCGTTACGCGTCTTGAAGCTCCATTCCGGACGCCACGCGTGGAAATCAAGCAGTAAAAAGCAGCGGCGCCCGGCGCGCAAACCGACCGCGGATTCCGAACAGCTGTCCGCGCTCATTAGCTGGTCTCTATCACGTTGTGGGACCCACACCCTCCTTTCTAAACTCTATATAATGAGCCGGCCAGCTTCCGGCATCAGAACCAGAATCGAAACCAAGACCAAGCACAGGCCCCTTCCAGTCCTAATGGCGCGAGTTAGCTTCTCGGCGGTGGCAGCGGTGTTCCTCGTTTTGGTGGTAGCAGCGGTGGCGCAGGAAGTCGAGATGGGTCTGGCGCCGGCTTCGGGACCGGCGCCGGCGGCAGGAGCGGCGGCCGGAACGCCGGCCTCCGCTTTGGTCGTCTGCTGCTCTCTCTTCTTCTCTCTCCTCGCTCCTTTCCTCTTCTCTCGCTAGATTTTTGTTGTGGGTTTGGGTAGCGGTGCATGATCCTTGATTTGGGTATTTGAGTGATGTTCTTAATAGCATTGTTTGATTTTTCTTTCCTTTCTGTTTTGCCCTTTTTTTAATATATTTTGTGGATAATATATGTAATGGACTGATCTGATGAATAAAGAACATGAATTCTTTTATTTATATGGTCGATGAATCTTTGTTGACTTTAAGAATTTTAACTCAATACTTGTATGATTATAAGTTGTTCTTTCAAAATACGAGCTTGGCAATGAAAATTACGTCAGAATAGTAACAAGATCGCAAAATCCTCTTTTGAGATGAAGCTGGGATGATTTTAAGAATTTTTTAGTGATATGGATATAATCTTTTGTGCCGTCAATGTAATAGTATCTTTTAAAGAAAGATGCACCTGTTAACAATCATCTATTCGTGGAGGTATCGGTGGTAAGGCATCGGAAAAATCAAACCTTCAGTTTGTGTAAACTTTTATTGTGAAGGCAACTTGCGTTTCATACGCTTTTTTTAATATATAAATTTATTTTAGCGGACCGAAGGGGTAATTGTGGCTCGGCCCTGCCATATTAAATCTAGTTCCTCTTGACTCCATCTTAGAGCTCCGTTTCAGAGCAAACCTTGGAACAATCCTAAACTTTAATGTTTTGTTTAATTTAATTTAATTCATGAGTGGGGTGCATGCCTAATTAACCAATTTGTGCACAAACGTTAAAGTTTTTTATGCTCTGATTTTCTTTTAAATACATCATAGATATTAGGTTAAGCAATTATGACAGGTCAGTTAATGATTTCTCTAGGATTCAAGGTCCATCATAAATGTCTGTTTTTTTTTTTTTTTTTTTTTTTTTTTTTTTTTTTTTTTTTTATAGAGGTGAAGTGAGGGGAGGGTGTTGCTTCCTCTCCCCCCAATTTATTAAACAATAGAGGTGTCGCGGTTAACAGGCCCCCCCCCCTACCACCAGTGGCGCACACACAAAAATAAAAACAAAAACAAAAAAAAAAGAAAGAACAAAAGAATGCCCACTACAAAATGAAAAGGCCTTTTTTTATTATAAAGCATAAGCCGGGAACAATCGCATAATATTTATAGAATCTAAGAAAATACAAAAGAAATAACAGCTAAAGTAATATATAGATCTCATCATATATATAATTTTTTAAAAAAAAGGATAATGTATAGATATCAGTGTCTTTCTCCTCATGTAATCATCCCGGCCACTGGTCTTCCAAATCTTGCTCTCCATATACCTAAGCAATGTCTCGGAGAACAAAAATTAAATCTATCCTCCATATACATTTGCCTTGTGACACTAATTTTTTTTATATGAATTTACTATATTTTCCAAGTATATTTGGACATAAACGTTGCTGGATGTTTGAAGTTTTAGAAGATGTGCTTTCAGGCTCATGTAATGGAATTGCATGGCATGGGTTTTGATGCAAGGTCCTTCGTTACGAGTTGAGCATTGATACACAGAAGTAGCATCCAGGAATATTTGACCTCCCCAAATCTCCCGGTGACTCGGTAGCAGTGGCTGGAACCTCATGCACCGGAAGGATCGTCTTTGGCGTTCACCAGTAACTTGTTTTATTTAATCTAATATTTGATACCTAAGTCTCATGAGAAGCACGGTTTATGGCAAATAATGCCGACCACTCCATCACGAAGCTGCGGTACTCTTGTCTTGCTACGGTTGCTCATAGGACGCAATAATCCATTCTCCTATGGAAAAAGGGGCGGAAGATGCGGGAACCCCTCGACATTTAGGACATGGATATCATTGCTTTTAGCCTTTTTTTTTTTTTTCTTTTTCTTTTTTTTTTTAACAAAAGCAAATCATGGCTAAGAATGCAGATAGATATATGCTTTGACCCTAGAAAGTAGGCTGAGATGATGGTCCCGCCATAAAACACGTAATAGGCTTACACGACAAGTTCTTCCTTGCATAATAAAATATTAAAACACCAAACGTGCCTCACGGACGATGCACGGCCAACGTGCACCGCTATTGCCAGGGGTCCTGGCAAGAGCACAGCTATACCGCTCACCACCTTTTTCCGAGATTGACGAGTTGCTCGAAGCCAATTGAATTGCTGCTTCAAAGCCACCATGCATCCGGACAAGACTAAAGAAACAGAGTTGGAAAGGCATCGATTCATGCATGACCTTAAGCAGAGAAGAAAGAAGAGTTTGAGAGAGATGCATAAACACGCGTGGACGAGACTTCTAAGTTGGGTCATAACCGGGTTGCAAGGCTGAAACGCGCAGGGACGATCTCAGACCGAGGAAAATACAACGGAAGAAGATTAGGCGGCCGCCCCCGGTAACCACGACTCCAGAAGGTCGTTGCAGTTAAAGCATTATCCCGTCTCACAGGGATAATGTCTCCAACAACCAAGCATCCCCAAAGGGGCCTTACCAATTTGCCATCCAAACTGAAACATTAAGAGCTTCGAAAACAAAATTGAGCATGGCAAGCTAAGCTAACAATATATATATATATATATATATATATATATATATATATATATATATATATATATAAGGCCTAAAACAAAATTATAGCATTTTTTCTTTTTTTTTTTTTTTTTTTGGGGTATTAAACATAGAATCTGATACGCAAGAACAATATATATGGGAAACCATATAAATCAATACATTGCAACATTTTTCTGCATGATGGGCAAAACTATAGAAGCTCATTCCTCATGGAATAATCCTTTTCACTTGGCCAGGCAGCAAATTATGTTGGACAGACTCACTCCGCTAAAAAGTCAGCGTGTCTTATAACAATATAACTTCATTTTTAATTTTAAAGCCAAAGGACCAAGAATGGCCGACGGAACAAATGCCAAAATTTGTATGTGCGATGATGCTGAAAAGAAACAGGCACAAAGTCTCGTACAACAGCACAGATTTGTGACTAGCAGGGGTGAGTTTTTCATGGTAACACGACATTATTTTGTGTTTTCATTTTCCCCTTGCTATTTCTGTTTTTCTTTACCATTTATGATATTCTTTTTTTTTCCAACTGATAATTAAGCAAGCCCAACAGCGTCATTTACATGTCTCTATCCTTGACCGAGTCGAAATAATTCTGCATTAAAAAGCCAATATATCAGGTCCAACATTCAGAATAGACTACAAAGTAATAACCGAAAAGTACTGTATCAATCTTGAAAAAGATCCTTTATGCAAGCAAATAGAACATTGACCGGAAATGTTTGAGGCTATAAGTATTCTTTAACTATATGCAAAGCAAAAAGGGCAACAGTTTCCTCCCACAGCCTGGAGTTCCATTATGGGTGTACAAAGGCATCCCACATTTTGGTGCCAGATTTATACACCACTTGATCACTTCGAATGTAACGTCGACAGGTGGGCCTTTAGGTGCAGCAGACAAAAATTCAAACCGACTGTGATCTAAATCTTCCCAACTTAAAAAAATAGTCACAAACTAAATTGGGTTAATTATTGATAAAATTACAAATTCTTTCATACTTAGGACATTTCCTTGGTATCACGGATGTCAAGAGAACAATAAATAGAAATTTGATATTCCAACTGGTGCATTAAGTACTAAAAACAAATTAAAAAGAAATGCCAAAAGCAAAACAATCAATAGACAAAAATGGCCATACACTTAGCAGCTTATGCCAATAGAAAACATGGAAGGCAGCCACACATGATCCCCGACAGGTTAAGTAGAAAAATCAATAATGTCACTCCCATTTTTAGAAATCTTGCTTACCTTCTATAATTAAACAATACATTTACCAACCTAGAAATGACAAGAACTGTAAGTTACCTTTATAACAGATTCTTGACCAGTATACATATATCTCCCTAACCGCAAGTGGTAGGTAATCAGGCTACTGTATGAATTTTTGAAACATGAAAATGGACATGATTCCTGGGCCATTATATATTTCCTGAAAAAGAAATCAAGTAAAAAGAGTATCAGGGATGTTCTTATATCATCATCAATGCAGTGCCGGCTCAAGAAGAAACTTCTTAAGTTGGATGTCTCCTTTTTGTTCTGCTGCAAGTAGATTTTCTTTTCCAGCAGATATCTTACTATTCAAAAATTGAAGTTCTAATGCAAGGCATGTCATGGAACATTCAAGGATTATACTTCTATATCTATAAAAAGAAGAAAATCATTGTAATTTGTACAGAAGACTTAATCTTTGTGCTTACATTTAAAGTATGCATGAGTGACATGGATCCTACATCCTAGAGATGTAATGAACTGAAGAAGTCCGAAAGCCTGAGACAACAATCAATTTAGAAATAAACAGCAGCCTGTACGACAAATAGATTCCTATTTTCATGCAAAAAAAATATGGAAAAAAGCAATGATGAACCTAATATTCTTAGCTATCACAGTGCTCCCATCTTCAGCATCAAAATGCCGTAGTACAACTTCTTCTAAACGACCATCTCTGTAAGCATGCTGAAATAGTAGATAAGCTCATACAATCAGGAAATCATACCTTGATATCAAGGTAAGAAATCAAATCATAAGTAGCAAGGGTTGTGCACATCTTATCAACAAAACACAAATGTATGCCCAAGATAATGCCAGAGAAGCCAAAAGGTGATGCAACATTAGCAAAATAAACCAGAAGATATGAATGATATAGCATCAGAAAGACAAACACCATTAACGTAAAAATTGGTATATATCAAGACCTAACTTGCATGGATGGCAAAACCACAAATAATATCATAGGAGTTCAAAGACAAAATATAAGTAAGAAAAACTCACTATGGAATACCATGCTAACTGGAAGTAGGTAAAGAATACCTTCTTCCTTTTCTGAGCAAGGCCGAGAGTATACTTCCAAACATAATTTATCACACATCCTATTCACATTTTAACCTACATCACATTATTTAAATATTCAGGAAACTGAGAATGAACAGAATCTAGCCTGCAATTACAACACTACCACACATGAAAAAATGACAATAATGATCCAGGGTAACATAATCAAGATTGCACTAAGAGAAGTCGAACAGAATCATCAAAAACTGAAATAAGCATACACTTGACTTCCTAGTCAGGAAACATTGCAAGTGTTCAATGTCTGACATCAAGCTTATCTTTTAACAAATTCTGCATCAACTTATCATACCATGCTCACATGCTTCTGTTTGAATTTCTAAGATTTAAAGCATGTCACTTCCAATGCTCCGTTATAAGATCAAATAAAGAAATGTTCCTACTGAAAAGCCAATACTCCTGATCACAAATTGAATAGGCAATTATGAGAATGAAACATTGACCACAAACATGAACATCAGTCTTGAGCAAACATTATAGTGGCCACCAACTCTGAGAATAAATAAAAAGCAAAATCAAGGACTGATTCCCATATTGCCTTCTAATCATAAGTTGGGAGGCAGCTCAAAATTCAAAGTCCACTTAATTCAAATTCAACAGAATAAACATCCATACATTACAGCTGAAGAAACAAAGTGGAGATCAGTTACTCATCATCACTTAATGAGTCCCAGTCATCAAAACCCAACTGCATAAGTAGAGTACTCATCCCCAAAAAACTGTCAATATCTTCAGTATCAAGATCCCCAAGTTCCTCTTCTTCTATAACTAGATGCCTGGCCAGATCAACTAACTCCTCTTCTATGACTAGTTCTCTGACAAGGTTTTCTATTGCCTCTTCTGCTACAACTAGTTGTCTGGGCCTGTACGTACAAGGCCTAAAGTTAGGTGGCCTTTTTGCATGCGGCTTGTAAGTGTGCTGGAACACAACAAACAAGGTACCCATTAAAACCCAAACCTTTTTGAAATGGTTGAACAAGTTGCAGAATAAAAGTTAAAATCCAAGTCACAGATATCCTGGCATTTACTTGTCTTTATCTTGCAAGTACTTAATTAATACAATAAACAAGTTCTGCAAAATAAGTTCCAACAAGATTGAGCTGCTACTAAAATAAATTATAATTAAAGAGAAATTAATATGATGAGCGTGGAACTCTTCAAAGAATAGGGACAACAGAAAAGATCAGATTAACAAGAATATTAGCTGCAACAACATAATTTTAACAGATGCAGTTCACTTTGGTCAAATTTATAATTCACTTCAGAAATATAAGTATATATAACCTGGGGCAAGAAAAAATATGCTACTAAAAGAATTGGTCAACAACAGAAGGTGCAAGCATGAGGACTGCTAAAGAGGGTTGGGATCATGTCATGCCATCAAGAAGGTGCTTAGTCATTTTGCCTAAGCCATTCCATTTTTATATATTGGATGCTTTTAGTGATTAGTTGGTGGAAAACCTACATATCAGAGCAATAGGGCAACAGGTTGATTGGCAAAGGTGGCTAAGTTGTGGTTTGTCAGGCCAATAGTGATTTGATGCAACTTAGAGTGTCTTTCTAATAGACATCAAGTTTTGAAGAACTCTGACTTGGATGACTTGAAATGCCACAAACTAAAAACTCCATCTTAAAAAAGCTGTAAATTAGCATGGAGTACTTGTATGGTGTTGAGATTTGACTTTGTAGGTTGCATAATTGATGTGGGTATATGCATCATAAACATAACAGCATAGCCCAAAAGTTGGTGCTGCCCATTTATGCTACAAGTCATGCTTCTTCCACATAATACAAATCAAGAACAAAGAATGATCAAATGTATATAAAAATTGACAATGTACATAACATCGAAAGAGAGAGAGATTGCAAAAACATAATAGAGAAACAAATTATTATGCCCATACATTCATGTTATGTAACAAACAAAAGTACAAATACTCAACTACTAATACAAAAAACTAGAAGGCAACTTGATCTGATCACAAGCAATGTGGCCTGCCCAGCCCAGCAAAAAATTTAGTGGGCTTGGGCACTAAAAATAGGTCCACGGGACAGGCCTGGGCAAAAAAGTAGGCTCAACCTAAAAATCAAGACGGGCTGGAAAAAATTAAAAAATAACCTGCCTGAGATTATATATATTAACTAATTATATATTATATTAAAATAATAGTATATTATATAGTATGATATAATAATAATAATATATTAGTAGAAATATTGCAAAAGGTTGAAGAAATTAAATTATATTATTAGGCTAAAATGTACTGTCTAGATGTTATTTTGTGCTACAAAACTACATTGCACTTAGCCTATAAAAATGCTGTTTGGGCAGAGAGAGAAGGGGGGGGGGGGGGGGGGGGGGGGGTGTTGTAAATCAGGCCTAGTGGATGAGCCTAGGATTGACTCTTCAAAATGGGCTGGGACTGGGCATAGGCATCATGCCAAAGATGTACCATAGAACTTGGCCCGGCTCGATGTTTGATCAATTCTAAAGACAATTAAACCCTATGAAGTAGCCAAGCATCTTTTTAGGACAAGAAGATATTGTTTTTTGTGAACCTGCAAATCTTTTGTCACCAGATCTTCCTACAATCTAGTAATTATGTATATGAGCTTGCAATTAAGAACTGAGAGCATCTATTTATCTAGTCATTGCTCAGGATAATGGCTACCATTACATTTTTGAGTTGCACAAATGAAATGCTACCGAATGTGAAGTAATGCCATATATATGTTAGAAATGATTAAGAATGTTAATTTGAACCATAACTGCATTTCAAAACCCAAAGTAATTCCATTTGCATCATTTTGCAATCTAAGTCTTCGACAACATCCTCTGGTACTATTCAATCTACTTAAAAAAATGGTCCAATGAAGTAAAAATCATGACTTGACATTCAAAGTACGGTTGCTTTATTGCTAAAAGCTTTTCCAAAACAGAACATTTGCAGATCTATCCATTAGGATTTCAAGTTCTTTATCCAAGCAGTCATATAGGCGTTCCAGATGAAAAGAGGAGGACAAATTGCACCAGCATAGACATTTAAAGCTTTATTTTACTTATCAAATGTAATAATTGGCATACATAGAGCATGCATGCACACACATTGGTGGGTGGGGGAGAGGGGGAGAGAGAGAGAACAAAGTTATTTAAGCAAGCTGCATGATTGCATTACCCTAAAACAAAGCTCAGTTTATAACAATCACTGGAAACGCTAAGATATGAAACTGAATTCTAAACTAAAAACATGCATACCCTGTAGAAACAACTAGTCCCAAAAGGACATGTGCCATTCCCGAAGTCAAAGTATTTGCAATCAATAGACCTGCCAAAGAAAGAGAGTATTAATCCCAAGCACATAATAAGTCGGTCAGTTTTGCAAATATTTATGGTTCACCAGATACAATCATGAACTTTACCCTACCAAACTTTATGATTTATGGTGCATCATCCACACCCCCCCCCCCCCCCCCCCCCCACCTTATCAGGTAAAGTTTGGACAACGTTGCATAAGTAGAAATTTGGCAATATAAGAAAGTCAGAAGCATTTATAATATATCTAGCTGTTACGGTAAATAGAAGGAACTCACAACAGGTTGGCCACATGTCCACAATGATTATTACAAAATATATAAAAATGTACCAATAGAAGTTAAAAAATTGTAGTAGTGGTATACTGGTAGCATAATTGAACCATATCCATACTTTAAAGCAACAACCTCCTTCATCATAAATATGCTTACTCTCACAGTTTCCTCAAGTCTAAACTACATACAACAAAAAGACCTGTCATAACCAATTCTAAAATGCTAGTGTTGGCTAAAGCCAACAACAAGGCTTGAAGCCCCAAGACAGATCCAAATCAATTTCAGGCTTGTAAAAGAATGCCCATCCATGAGCAAGTAACTCCAAGTTGCTAGCCTAAGGCCAAGAATTTTTTCTGCTTGTAAACTTTTCCATATCTCCAACTCCTCTATGATGCACAACTACAAAGAAAACTAGAAGTGTGCATATTCTTAGAAGTTGCAGATGCAGAATAAGATTGTTTATTGGTCTTCCTCTCAACTATGCAATCATAATGGACTTGAAGGATTAATTTATGATGACTAAACCTTAAAAAGGGTTGACATTGTTTTTTATTAGATCCAGACACACATGCACACAGAAAGAAAGGAGAGAGATAAAAAATAAATTGTAATTTATTGAAAAAGCAAAGGATCCACCAATAAATGAAAGATGCAAACATAAATAAAACTTTAAAAAAACACTATAATGTCGAAGGCTTTTCCTTGTTAAAGTGGGTGGACACACTAAAAAACACGATAGACTTGATGACAACCTTTATATGACAGCCACATCATGATAGAGGTTAAATCTGGTATTCAATCATGTGAATCCTTGAGCATGAATTCTAACTCATCAAGAAAGAATGGAGTCAAGCACAAGTGTACACAAAAGAGGAAGAAATGAAAATTTCAGTAAAAGTATTCTTAAAGAAGGTAGACCCACATAGGCACATGGGTAAATTCCAGCATCTGATCAAGTGAATATTGAGCATACATTATCAAACAAGAATGTTTTCAACTGTATAAAGAATGGGAAAATTAGAAAATAAGGTAAAAGTTTTCTTAAAGCAGGTGGACCCACACACACCAAGGTAGGCCAAGCCATGCAAGGATTAAAACCAGAAATAGCAAGAAACTAAAATAAGTTAGATCAGACCTGGAACAAAAAAAACTAATCCTATACTTATCCATATTAAGTATATTATTACCTCATGGTATATTATGTAGAGACTAAACATCACATAAAACATCCATGGATATGCAGCATAAAAGAAAGAAAGGACATGCAACATAAAAGAAAATCTAATAGTTGGAGCAGATTGATATCCATATGGAGATAGACCGGAGTGTAGAAATACATGAGCTTGGCTTTGTAGTTATCAATGATCTCTTGCTTCTCCTCCTTTGTTGAATACCATATAACACTGGGGATGACAAAATATGATATCTTTCTGCATATTGGACAGGCCCTTACTGCATTGTTGACATCCATGCCAGAAGCAGGAGAACTACTCCGCCAATTCCGGATGCATGAAATACAAAATGGATGGTCACATTCTGAAAGCAATCCAAACTTCCGTTCAGCAGCTGTGGGCTTAGAGAGCACTCGATCCAAGCATACACTGCATTCTATCTCCTGACTAAGTTTCAATGCTTCAAGACGTTTGTTATTTTTCTGACAGAGCTTTATATGCTCCTCTCTTTCATCTGGACGGTGTGGATGCAAGCAATGCTTTCCACAAATGGAACACAAATCCCCATGGATGTGAGGGCACTTTTCCCCATGAGGACAACTACCAGCAGCAGCAAATGAACAGATTGGCAGGTCAGCCAATCTGACAAACATGGGCACATGACCTCCCTGATTTTCTGGAAATGTATGAGTTTCAAAACTTTGGGTCCATGCTGGTTTACCAGGAGGAATAAAAGGTTTACTTGAGGCTGTTAACTCTTTTGGAGCACTTAATGCTTGTTTAAATTCTCCATTCAGAGCATCTATAGGAGGATGAGTGATTTGAACAGAATCTGATGCTACATATGGGTGAGAAATTGATGATGATGATGATGATGAAGCAGATGCCTGATGACGAGAAACTTTAACATGGTCATACCTGCATCGATTACCAAAAGAGCACACCCCTTTCTGATAAAAGGTGCATACCTGCAACAATGATAAGGACCAAGGGGAAAATATTAAAAGAACGAGCTATGCATTCTAGGTAAAAGCAGCTAAACTGGATGGCAAGGTTAAAGAGTTTAACATTGTTACATTGTTGGGTTGGTCTTTCCAATCATGGGAAAATTCACAGAACTCCCCTTTTAGGCATGCCCCATGTGCAAAGTACTTGCAAAGAATCCTGGATGGATTGACAGATATAAAACTGAGAATACTGTGAATAATTTATATAGATGGAGGTCTACGATGTTAGGCTAATTCAAAAGAAACAAACACCTTGAGACAAAAGTAAGCTTCATAGACTTTTCTTATTTACTAAAGAAATATTAAACTGGTAAACTCGTGTAAAATGCAAGAAGGATGCATGATTTTTGTGTTTCCACTTGGATATTGTACCAAACATTGGTAAATATTTGAAACTGCATACTCAACTGCAAAAAAGTTCTAATGAAAAAGAACTGGAAATATCCCCTAATTCTACCTGGCATCACTATGTTTCAAGATCCATGAGTAATATAACATCCACAAGAATAGATAATCATTGTCTTGTCAATATATATGAAACAATCAAATATAGAAATCGCATATTGATAAGTCACAATCAGTCTCAAGAGGCCAATTATCTTGTTCTTCATTGAATTGTCAACACCATTTCTAATCGAGTAGGATATCTTAATTCTATCCCTTGCATAGCCTCAGGAAAACTATCTCTACTTAGATGGACGAGACTCGTCATACCTACTCTTTCCAAAAATTCATATGTCACCTCTCATTTCTATCTTAAGCTCTTACGTTAATTTGTTGGGATGGCATGAATTAAACAGATTAGAAGAAGGATCTACAATTGGATAAAAGGAAGCCAAAACATATTAATCTCAATAAGTAAAGAAATCTCAACAAAATCCACATGCAATTAGGATGAAATAGTCACAGAAATCACATCTTGATATCCTCTCAACTTTATATAGTTATTATATATTTATTATTTATTGATACAAGTTTCAAAATATTGACGGGTCAATTCTAAGCATGTTATCCGATCATCTCTCTAATAGGATTTTAAACCATCCCACTGGTCCTTGGGGAAGGGTTGTCTTCTAACTCGCCCAGCCACAATACAAAAACAGTCGATTCTATACCTCCTGAATCCCCAACCTTCTGCTAAACTGCCAGACTCTCCCTACATCCACTCAGCCCTTGATATCTCACCAAGAGCATATAACCAACACAATCCCCCCCCAACCCCCCACCAGAAAAAAAAAACCCGAAAGAAAATGATTTTTTTTTTTTTTTTTTTTTTTTGAAGAAAGAAAAAACACTGAAATTTCGTATCCATGTCTTTCTTCGGACTGCTTGAAAGCTATATTGACTTGTTTCATCCAATCATCTAGGTGATAAAAACAGTAAAAAAAAAAAAGAAAAGAAAAAAAGCTGGATAAAATCTTTATCCTCGCAGAGAGGAGTCTCAAATCACCTTCTAAAATGCTCACTAGCTTCATATGCCTCCAATATCACATCAAAAATCACAAAGTAAAGCACAATACAAGAATTCCTCCTCAGAAGTGCAAGCAAGAAAATCCAAACAAAAAGATACCATTTAATCAAAAATAAAAACATCTTAATCGCGAAAAAAAAGCGCAGAAATTGACGATTGAGATGCGTTAGGCTAGGGGAAGACGCACAGAGAATCGGAAAGAAGATTATTACCTTCTCGACATGGAGAGAGGAGGAATCGAACTCGAGATGCGAAGACGGTCTCGAAGAAGTGAGGGGATATTTGCCTCCGCTTCTAGGGTTCGGGCGGCCGGCCTGAGGAACGCCTAAAATATTGCCCGTTTCTGGGAAACTACCGAAATTACCCCAGGCCAAAGGTGGAGAGGGAAAGGAGCGGAAAGTAGGATTGTGATTAAGGCCCTGGTAGGGCCGGGGGCAGAGCTTTTGAAATTTATTGGAAGAAGAGCTTTTGTGACGCAAAAATTTTAGAAATAATATTTTGATAAAAAAATATTTGTAGCTTGCTGGTTTTGAAGTTTGAACACAAATTTGATGACTAAACTAAAAAATATATTTTTAAAATATTACAAAATAATAACAAAGAAGTATAATATAATATAATATAATATAATATAATATATAATGATATAATATATTACCGTATTAAAATATTATATTATATTATATTATATTATTATCATAATATAATTAATGGATTACAATCAAATCTAACAAAAATTAATTATAATATAATATAATATATTATATTAATATAATATAATAATATAATTAAATATTATTATATTAAATTATATTTTTATACTTTTATATTATATTATATTATATTATATTATAATAATATATTATGATATGATGTAAGATATAATAATAAAGTTTTATTGATAGATATTTTAATTATCTAAAAATTTTATTAAATTAAAATAGTTATATGACATCAACCACAAAGTATTTTTAAAAAGAGATTTCGAAAGAAAAAAATTCAAATAAACATTTTTAATTTTTTAATAAATTAAAATATTTTTTATTTTTAATAAATTAAAATATTTTTTATTTTTTATTCAATATTATTAGATTATTTAAAATTAATTTTAAAGAGTTAGAAACTTTTCTGGCATCCAAAAAAACTTAGCCAAACGGGATCTATAAAGTTCATGGGCCCGGTCGGTTTAGAATTGTCCGGACGCATGCGCTTCGGGGTCGGACGCACGAAGAGACCGTGAGGTCAATGGAATGCCCACAATGAAACGCTAACGGGTACGTTGCACCAACGGAGAGTCTGGGATTCATCGGCGTGGGACCTACGGAAGAGCTGGGGCACAGCAAGTTTGGTATCGGTTCAAATTGGCATTCCATTTCCGTACGGCACGGCTTTTGCAGCATGTTGATGGTCATTTAATTGTGATTTAATTATGATTATTGATGATAATTTGAGGTGCTCATGAGAAACCCAGTAATGTCATTGGCCTGCATTCTTTTATAGAAATTTTCTTTAGAAACTTTAACATCATGTACAGGAATAATGCAAGATTATAATACATGCAACCATCCAAAGATATGTGACAACAGGTCGACCGTGTTGGGTTCAAATCAGGTCGAGAGATGTAACAAGATCATCTCAGATTGGGTTCATGTCAGAGCACTCATAGATTACCCCTATTTCCAAGGCCTCAAGCACTTAGCTACGGGGTTCTTATATTAGCTAAACCAGTCCGATCATAATCATGTCGACCTAAATTATTAAATAGATCAAGGCTCTAAATCCGAACCTATTCTATTTGATAAGTAGACTAATTAGATAGACATGTTTGTAACACAAACCTAGTTATACCAACACAAACCTTCTTATCTTGTTCTGAGTTGATACACCATGTTGTTAATTGCCGTATCTTCCCGAGTGCCTCAAATGGACTAGAGAAACAAAATTTTTGATTTGAGAGACTTAGATGCCTTCTAGTAACTAAGCAAGGCTATAAATGGGATAGGTTGATCTACGACTCAATCCAGCTTGACCTACTTAGATCCAATTCAAAAATTTGTGGATTCGTAATAGGTTCTAAAATTATATCCGTTTTATTTTTCGGATTAGAATTGGAGTTATCGAATTTAAACACAATCCGATCTTGCTGGTACTATCAAGATTCAAATTTATTTGAATCTTTAAATTATAATTTAAAATTTATATATACCATATTTTGAATATAAAGATATATTTATGATCATTTTTATATCTTAATTTATTTTAAAAATAATGCTACTTGTTATTTATTATTTATTTTATAGTTAATAATAGTAATCTATGTAATAATTAAAATATAATTATCTATAATTAATCTAAATATATACTTATATTTTTTTAAATTGAAATTGAATTATTCATTGATCCGATTCGATTTCGATAAAAAATTTTGATCATAAACTTGACCCGACCCGATCTTTTATTAGCTTGGATATATATATATCTAATATTAGGATCCGTTCGAAAAACCAAGTCACATCAAGATCACTCATGATCCATTTTGACCCGACCCATTTTCATCCCCACCGGTAACCCGGGAACATCTAGCCTGCCCTAAATATCATCCAAAACTTTGCCTCTTGTGAACTCAGAAGGCTTACCGTATGCGAACTGCAAGGCCTTGTGCCTGATAACCCAATCAGGGATCAGGAACATGAATGCAGCTACTGTAACAAGAATCTGAGGGGCAAACAAAGATTGATAGATCATCTTTACATTAAAAAGTATACATTTTCCCTTGTTAAATCGCATCATAACAATTCATGACTGAGCATGTAGGATGCATTAACCTTTTCTTTTCCTTCTCCTGTATACACTTGCAGTGTGCTTACATTGTTTTACAACAGATGAGGTATGTAAATGGTAATGCTAGCTTACAAAGGCAGTTACCATTTTTTTACATGTGTCACTGACTATATAAATTTGTTCGAGACTGGAATGGTTGCAAATCTGCTGCTACTCATGAAGCAGTTCCATTTGATTGCTGGATCTCCAACTCTTGCTCTGCCACCATGATGCAAGAATCCGACTCCAAAGCAGAGGCCGTGCTATTATCTCTCAATAGCGATGCTTTGGGTGAAGTTAGCACATCCGGAGTACATTGTACATCAGGTGTAATGCCAACCTGATCGATGTCGTGCAGCGCTGGTGACAGGTACTTTGCAACGGTGATGAATAGTGCTGAACCATCATGAAGCTCGGTCACACTCTGCATCCCAATTTCATAGATGATATTGTGGCACAAGTTAAATGCTTGACAAGCGCTCAAAAGAGCTCGTTGAATTATGGCTATTATAAGAGTTTCCGCAGCTACCAAATGGTAAATTAAAATTTTGAATCAGAAAGAGTGGATACAAGAGCTTTTTAAGTTTTCTAGGCCTTGCCATTCTCTATGGCATCAGACTGCTGATAGTGGAAGTGCCATGTAGTCTCTCCCTTTTTTGGGGCCAGATGGAGGAATTCATCTCTGACCATTCCAATGGTCAAAGAGTATCAGGTTGTTTAGGACTGACAGTTGTAAGAACTCATGCGGTTTATCATGTGGAACTGATGAAGAATACCTGAATTTTTCCTTTACCAAAGGTTTTGTGTCCAACAAGAATAGCACGGCCATTATCATGTAATGCCCCAGCCAGGATTTCACTTGCACTTGCACTGCCTTCATTAACCTGTTTTAACAAATCAAAAACACAGAAAAGGTTACTTCGAAAAGTACCAAATTGCACTTCCCAGTCCAACAAATATAAAAGATGCTGATCGAGAAGAAGTGCAAGTTTGCAATTAATTTACTAACAGTACACAATGGACTGAAAAGACAATGGTAATTAAAAAAAAAAGCGTGCGACATATGAATAGAATTTTGACTGATAGGATGAGCTTAGTAAAAACTTAAGAGTGCTCAAGATAGAGCAACCAGTCAATCAGGGAAAAGTAAAAAGCAGTGAAAATCAAAGAAATAGAGCCCTCATAGGAGTTAATTAATTGATATTAATGCTAGTTTCTTGGTATAATATACTGTAATTCATAGAATTATTTAACAATACCATCTAATATATAGGGCAAGGGCGATCCTTGGTGCAACAGTAAGGTCGCTCCATTGCGTTCCTGGGTGTCACAGCTTCGAATCACAAAAACAGCCTCCCCATATGCTGGGATAAGGCTTCGTACACCAACCCACCCCAGACCCTGCACACAAACCTCGTGCACTGGAGCGCCTTTTATTAAAATATAACATGCAGAGCAATAATTTAATGATTTGTACACACTTTTAACTATTAGTAAAGAGGTGTTAGACAAGTAGACAGTTAATTGACTGAACCAAAGATTTATTGCTGCAGAAGAATATTCATGCATGTTTGCATTCTCAGTCACCATAATTAATTTGAATTGCCAAATAATTTGAAATGATTATAAAAAAAAAAGGGAAAACTTACAAGAACAACAAGTGGATCATGCGTTATAGCATGTCCATCAACCATATTGATAGGTAACATATTTCCATCCCGGTCAACAGCGTTCACAAGAGTTTCATCACCATCTAGCCATATTTGGGCAACATCAAGTCCAGCTTTCACTAAACCTCCCTGTCAAAAGCATGAAGAGATCAGACTGATGAGATGTTAAATATCTAACTTGAACAGTTAAAATATTTCCATGAGTGATGAGAATTAACCACCGGATTATTACGCAAATCTAGTATGTAAGACTGGACACCCTGATTCTCCAGTTGATGAATAGCATTTGCCATCTCAGCAGCAGCATTCTGATCAGAAACATCCAAGCAAGCATTGATAACAGGAAGATAAACAAAGTAATTTATTTAAACAACAGTTTGCACTAGATTTCAGAAATATTGCATCCAGATCACACTAGATCCAGTATAAAAAAGGTGCCTATGCAATGAATCATGTTGGCAATATTTACAAGCTAACAAAATTTTATGAAGATCAGATACAGGACCAAATAAGTTCTATCAATACATGGTGTTTTCACAAAGATTTGTCATTGTATTACCAATTTTTTGTTGAGATGAAAGGAGACTATCAGCCCACCAAATTATTCACTTATCGCTATTATATTTCTTGGTGATAGTCAAACTCCATCCACTATCTCTAGGGAATTCTAGTAATATATGATTTTCATAATTGACTCTTCATTTGGAGTCGAATTTAGGAATATATCTTTTGCCTGTCAGTTAAGATAAAAGTTTCAAAAGGAAGAAAAATGAATAACACTCACTTAGATGATCAAAAATAGCCTCCTATATATATATAGACACACACATTCATAAAATCTTCACTTTCCCTGATCAGTTATAGGGACTTTTAGATGGTAATATATCCTTTCTTATGTTAGTTGATGCAATCACATATTTGGATCGGCTCTGACTGGTATCAGATTGGTCTTGGCTGATTCATCACTAACAGAAATATGACACTTGTAAATGATCTGATAATACCTTTATTTTGACGAGAAAAATTGTTCTCCCATCAGCATTTGAATAAGGTAGCAAGGGGATCTATTTCTAAAAAATAAAAGAAGGATAGAAGAGAACAACCTGATCTCATCATGCATACTCAGAAAAAAGAAATTGACTGGAATTTTACATCATAGTGGCATTTCCATGTTAAAGAAGAAAAATCTCCTGTTACCAAAAAAAAAAAAGGAAAAAAAATCTTCCCATTGGACAACCTAATCAAGAAACATGATAAAGTTTCCCAATTTAACGCAATCTAAGTCTGACAGATATCAAATCAGGAAAAAATATCAAAAAAAAAAAAAAAAAAACAGATTCAAAAATTTGAACCACAAAATCCAGAATGAATACCATGCATACCCATTTGATCATATTTGACAAGCTTATTCAGATAATAAAAGAAATGCATTAAATAACAATTAACTTCCTGAAGATTGAATCAAGTTAATGCTTGCCAATGCAAGGACAATAGCTTCAGGACCAGCACCTGTGAGAATGCAGATAGCCTCACATATCCAGTCTTCGACTCATGTCCGTCGCTTGATTTATGAGAGATGACAGTGCTAGATATAGGTGAAAGCTTAATAACCTCACGAGAAAGCTTCACCTTCAGTGAAAGAAAAAGTTGTAGAGCTGCAATCAGGACTCATCCAACACAACCATGGATTTATAATGTAATATGGCATTGGTGAAAACTTTAAAAGAAAAAAGTTAACACAAATCATTCTACCGGAGAAGTTTAGCAAGTATCTTCTGCTAAAGATATATATGTATAACTCATATTCCATATATGATCTTTTATGAAAAAGGTAAAGAATTCTACCTCTCTGAGACCATTACTGCTTCCATGATCCATCCCCTGGGAAGTCAGATTTTGCATCAGTTAAACTATTCACACGCTTTCTGAGAGATAAATAAGAATGCAATAAACTTGTCTGGGCCTTTCATGTCAAGCATGTTAATGTTGCTAAAGAAATTCCAATCTATATACCTATCAATCAATCTCTGTATATGCACTTCGCAGAAATTCTGTCAACTTAAGGATAAAACAAGAGGGGAAATAACTTCTAGGAGTCATTTACTGGAAAAATGCCATATGCTCCACAAAATTTCAGATTATCGGAGAAAGAAGGAAAATAAATAGATGAAGTCTTATTACATCAACAACTTAGACTGCACTGGGAAAGGAGTGGAGATGGTAAAGAAAATCATATTTAAAAACAAAGCTAAAGTTTATCTTCACATTTATATAGATAAATAACAATGTATTGGAGATAGCAATTGTATCAATAATTTGTAGCAATGATAACAACAGTTTACCTCTTTAAAGCATTTCATGAGCCAGAATACACGCAATGATGATTTAACATAGAAGACTAAAAGATTGTATGCATTTTAAATTGCCACAAAAAATAACAAATTTTAATACACTAATTGCGAAGAACTTGGTCTTCGTGTCTACTAATGCATCATGAAATGAAGAAACTATGTGGCTATTTACTCTGTAAAGCTTTACTGTCACACTCGTTCCAACACGCCCTCGAAGCTTCTCAGCTGCTGCCTCGCCATCAATTCCAGTAAGACTCTCTCCTGATAATAAAGAAACAAAAGAACACTTGATCAGTCTTATTGATATCCTCTAGCAAAGATCAGTTACAGAGACACAATTATCTGCTTCACATAATTAACATGTCAAAATGCTAGCAGACGTCCTACTTTGTTTTCTTGTGCAAGAGTTAAATTCATTTTGCACATGCAAAGCAATGTAAGTAAGCTGACTTCAATATTTAAAGACTGAAAAGACACTTGCTTAACTTTGCATCTAGACACTTTGCACTGATAAGGAGGCCTTGTGGCACAACTGTAATGTCATCTACGTAGAACAAGAATAGGTGGAGAAAAGAAATGAGTATAATTGTACCCAACAAAAAACAAAAAAAATGAGCATAATTGTTGGGAGAAAAAAAAAGGCTGCCACAGTAAAGGATATGGTAAAGAAAAACTGAATAAGACTGGAGGGTATAGTAAAGAAGAACTGAATAAGACTGCATCTTCATGTAAAATAAAATAATGTAGAAGGAAGCCTTGTAAAATGAAAGATTTGGACCTTTTACAAAAAGACAAGGGTAGCGGGGGTGGTTACAAAATTTAACTTATAAAGATTACTTTGTCGTGGATTTAACCTTTAAGAAGAATGGATTGCAAAGAATAACTAATTCAGAACCTTAGAGAAAAGATAGGCTTGTTATCCATGATTATGGTTGATATGGCTACATCGCTGACGTGGAACGTGTGCCACGTAGATTTTTCTTTCAAAATTTCCCGCTTGAAGAGTGGCGCTCCTGCTCCTTCGCCAGGTGGCACCCCAAGACGGGTCCACCTCGGCCGAAGTCGAGACGTTCTCTGCCACTTTGCCAAGTGTCCACCCAGGAGGGGTCCACCTCGGCCGAAGCTGGCGGCCCCCCTGCTCCTTCGCCAGGTGCACCCCAAGACGGGTCCACCTCTGCCGAGGTCGAGCCGGGCCCTCCTGCTCATTCGCCAAGTGGCACCCCAAGACGGGTCCACCTCGGCCGAAGTCGAGCCTTTCTCTGCCACTTCGCCAGGTGTCCACCCAGGAGGGGTCCACCTCGACCGAAGCTGGCGGCCCCTGCTCCATCGCTAGGTGGCGCCCCAAACGGGTCCACCCCTGCCGAGGTCAAGCCGGGCTCTCCTGCTCCTTCGCCAGGTGGCACGCCAAGACGGGTCCACCTCGGCCAAAGTCGAGCCGTTCTCTGTCATTTCGCCAGGTATCCACCCAGGAGGGGTCCACCTTTGCCGAAGATGGCGGCCCCTTGCTCCCTCGCCAGGTGGCGCCCCAAGACGGGTCCACCTCAGCCGAGGTCGAGCCGGGCTCTCCTGCTCCTTCGCCAGGTGGCACCCCAAGACGGGTCCACCTCGGCCGAAGTCGAGCCTTTCTCTGCCACTTCGCCAGGTGTCCACCCAGGAGGGGTCCACCTCGGCCGAAGCTGGCGGCCCCTACTCCCTCGCCAGGTGGCGCCCCAAGACGGGTCCACCTCTGCCGAGGTCGAGCCGGGCTCTCCTACTCCTTCGCCAGGTGGCACCCCAAGACGGGTCCACCTCGGCCGAAGTCGAGCCCTTCTCTGCCACTTCGCCAGGTGTCCACCCAGGAGGGGTCCACCTCGGCCAGAGCTGGCAGCCCCCGCTCCCTCGCAAGGTGGCGCCCCAAGACGGGTCCACCTCTGCCAAGGTCGAGCTGGGCTCTCCTGCTCCTTCGCCAGGTGGCACCCCAAGACGGGTCCACCTCGACCGAAGTCGAGCCTTTCTCTGCCACTTTGCCAGGTGTCCACCCAGGAGGGGTCCACCTCGGCCGAAGCTGGCGGCCCCCTGCTCCCTCGCCAGGTGGCACCCTAAGACGGGTCCACCTCTGCCGAGGTCGAGCCGGGCTCTCCTGCTCCTTCGCCAGGTGGCACCCCAAGACGGGTCCACCTCGGCCGAAGTCAAGCCGTTCTCTGCCACTTCGCCAGGTGTCCATCCAGGAGGGATCCACCTTGGCCGAAGCTGGCGGCCCCCTGCTCCGTCACCAGGTGGTACCCCAAGACGGGTCCACCTCTGCCGAGATCGAGCCTGGCTCTCCTACTCCTTCGCTAGATGGCACCCCAAGACGGGTCCATCTCGGCCGAAGTTGAGCCTTCCTCTGCCACTTCGCCAGGTGTCCACCCAGGAGGGGTCCACCTCGGCCGAAGCTGGCAGCCCCTGCTCCTTCGCCAGGTGGCGCCCCTGCGCCAAAGTCAGCCTTCCACTGCAAAGCATCGGGGAGGCAGAGGCACGGGTCGCGAGGTCGTCACTAAAATCGGCGTGCGCTGCGTCCCGTACAGGGCACCGGTACGGCCCGTAGCGATGCGCGGAACCTCGTTTACATCAATTAAGTGGGGTCCCTCGATCGAGGAATAAAATCCTTGCGAGCAGTAGCCTGAAATACTGGAAATCCACCGTCAACGTCCCGAAAGAAGGGCTCCCGCACTTGGTTCGAGGTCTGGCCAGTTTTCCCCTTTCATGACAATACGGCAGACGAGGCGTGCCGGCCACTTAACTCCCGGACTCGAAGGAGAAAGGGAAAAAGGATCCAGATATCTTCGGGAGCCTCCGGGGGAGGAGACGGAGGCCAAAGGCGGTCCGATGGTATAAAAGGGACGGTAAAAGCAGACGGAAAGGTAAGCCAAAAAAGAGGGAAGAGTACCGAGAGAACGATCCTGGGAACCCCGGAAGTCCTCAGGCGCGAGCTCGACGAACCCGGCGCAGGAAGCCGGGCTTCAACCCCTCTCTTCCTCGCACTTCTTTCATCTAAATCTTCTCTAAGCACGGGAATCCTTCGGGAACCCACCTTAGTGGATCTGTTCCATCTTGCCGCTCTCTAACTTGATCGTCGAAGTGTCCCCGTCGGAATCCCCGGCCCGGGTCTCTGACCTTGTTTTGCAGGACTGGAGGTTTGGAGATCTCGAGGTAGGAGAGTCCGAGAACCGGTGCCAGCTCACAAGTTACAGGCCACCGCGGTAAGATCGGCAACAATGGTACTTCTGATATTTATTAATCAAAATTGAGAAATATCCAGATTTTCTCGACTCTTTATCAATTAATTAGATGATGAATGCAAAGATCTATATTAGAAAATACAAAGTGAACAAAGTGAGGCAGAGAATATGTGGTATAAGTATCATACTTGAGCCATGATGATATCATTATTGAAAAAGAAAATTGAGGATATATAGGACAATTATGACCTGGGGATACATTTAAAACTCATAAAAATATTTTGGAACTAAAGTGCATTGAGTGATAAGACTTTTAGAAGAAGGAAAAGGAATACTACAGAATTTTATTTCAATTACTAATACCAAGAGAAACTAAAACTCCAGCTAAACCTATGATTAAAAAACTGTTATTTAAGAAAATAAATTAACAAGATTTTGATACTTATGAATCGCATCTAGTGTTGTTATTTAAGAACATTGCGCTCTCAGAGTCAGGTGCATCTTTTTCCATCTCAAAGCAATCAAGAAAGCAAGATTAAAAATTAAATTATGTGGATGAAAATGCACATTATTTTGATTAAAAATAAGGAGGAAAAGAAAAAGGAAACTGCTCTATTTTAAACTTACTGTCAATCTCAATCAGCTCATCCCCTTCACGTATGCCAGCTCGGTCAGCTGGGCCTCCCTCAATACAAGACAGAACAACCTGTGCCAATATTGACATTAATATGTAAAAACACGATGTTTGGTGTTTCAATAAAACACACAAAAATGGCACATCATATCGATTTCCTTCTTTTATTTTTTCAAGCCAAAGTAACCAAATGTAATCTTGCACTGTGGCCAGGCTGGCCAGATGGGTCCTCAAGCCTGGCCCACTATGGTATCATATGAGGCATCCCTAGAAGTAAGTGTGAAAAAACCATAGTCAAGAGGCCATTGTCCAACAAGAAATTATGAATTTACCATTTATCAACATACTAAGGATAGTAAAAGGTTAGTTGCCATTATTTCCATTTTAACACTATATGAATGTCATCTGCGGACATCATATAACTAATGCAAGTACTGCTGTAAAACAAAGCTAGATGAAGAAGAAATGGACTTGGAGAATTGTTTCACTAACCAAGCGTCCAGAACTTGGTTCCATATTTACAAAGAGTCCAACACCTTGCAAATTTCCATCACTGCCTATTCTGAAACTTCGATACTCCTGCAATTTGAGAACAATTGTTAGGTTCAACTATGGCCTCAATTCCAAGAGCCAATTAAGCAAATGACCTACCCAGATATAACATTATAATTACACAAAATGGAACATGGTGAATTCCAAGACTGAAAGTACAAGGAAATTTTTTAACATCCTAAATGCTTAAAAATGGAAGATAATTATTTCCAACAGTGAAAATACAAGGAATTTTTTGCACAAAATAAGCAAGGTGGCAGTAGAAAAGGAATAAGTCCTCATGCATGCCGGTAACTGTTTTTCCCATTGAGCTTGACTGCCAGAGTACAGCATAGAAAGTTCTATGATGTAAAAGCCAAGAGTTACATACAGTTGCATCTAATGAGAGAAAAGCTTGCCTTGAGATTTGGAAAATTTGTCCTAAAAGGATTTAAGCAGATCAAAGACTCAACATCATGCATAAGGAAAAAGAAACCTTTGGGCTAATAATTCTAGTAAATGGGTCCCCCAGAGATGCAAGCATTCCACCGATTTTGTTATATGCTGCATCTGCTGACTTTAGTGGAAACATTTCCACCATAGTCTGTTGTAGTTTTAGATCCCAATCTGCAAAAAAATAATCTTGTAAAGAATAATCACATGAAAGAACTGGAATAACAACAACAAAACTCAGAAAGATGGGAGCAAAAGTGATTGTAAACAGACTGCAGAAACAACAACAATTAACATTTATTTTCATAGTAAACAGGGAGAGGAGGGGAAAGAATTTCAATATAAGTCGGCATTATCTAGATCAAATCCTTCAATGCGAAACTCCAAAATATTTCAATTATTAGGAAAATGAAGAAATGAAATGATGGTTTGGTAGAATTTTCCACATATAAGACCACAATAGGGTACAAAAGGTAAGTTTCATTTGTCAAAAATCTGCATGTATGAAAACTTGATGCACCTGCATGAATTATAAATGATGCTTGAAAAAATTCATCTGCAGACCATTTCGATTCTTTGCTCTCAGGGAATTTTCCATGATGTGCCCCAGGATTTCTATGTCCGATAAGCAATGTACTGATAATGATGAGAGGCAGCAAAAGTAGCAGGTTAATCCATTTGCAGATAAAGTCATGGATGATCTAATGCAGAGGGCCTTCCAACTTCAGTTCAATAGTCTGAAGGTGGGGGATCAAGGATGAGAGGCTAGTGGAAGCTCATTGTTATCAGTGGATATGGCTTCAGACAGCAGTGATTTCAAAAAATGAATAAGGGCAACCAGAAATATATGGACCAGGCTTGCAACTATCACAATGGTAGTCCAAGTGAAACTGTTAATGCACGTGGTTAATTAATGTTGTTCATTGCTTTCAAATTGTTCAGTTCAATTTTTGTTCACAACCCGGGCAGGGGGGGTGGGGCGCTGTAAGCATTGCTCCAACATAATGGGTGGCCAACATTTCCACACCCTGGTTGAATTAAACAATAGGAAAAGATTTTGCATATTAGTTATATGGTAGGTAACATCTTCTCATTACAAGAATTAAAACTTCATTTGGTCCTTTTGCTTTGTATGCTATGATTTAAGGTTAATAGAAGATCTCAGCCCTATTAATCTGAATAAAAGGAGACCCCCATGCTGCCTCAGCCACAAAGTCAAGCCTTTAAACCATCCCATAAACCACAATGCATTCAACCCCAAATAACCGACCAAGTAGGTCAAGATATATGCCCGACCCCTGGCCACTCTTCCACACTCCAATGTTTCCATCTTGCATGGACCATTCATCCCAATTTTTATCATCTCCTAAATCCTACATCTGATGCACATGTTTCCATTGCCAAATTCATATTTGGCCAATCACCTATTTCTCAAGTTCCATTGATTCATGCAGCCACACCAACCGAAAATCCAGATTCACATACTGGGACTGGAATCTCATGCATTCTCCAAGATTTTCTTTATCTTTAAACAAGCTTGCAGGGAGTCTAAAACAAAGCCCCACAATGAGGCTTTATTTTTTCCTGTAAGACTCTATGAGGCTTTATAAGGGCTCAAGAAATCAAATTTCCGTTGAAACGGAAATTAGTAGCTAACTTATCAGTGATCTAATCTGACAGGAAAGCCCAAACAAACCGGCAGAACAAGGAGCAGAGTCGATAAATCAAATAACGTTTTTCTAAGAATGATAAAGATTTCAAAACGTCAACTTTTATGGGAGGTTTGAAAAAAATCAAGGACAAATAAACAAAAGAAAAGAAAACTTTTGGCACGGTACCTTGATGATTGAAAGTGGGATCTATGAAGGATTCACGGATCAAACCCCAAGCCTCTACCAGAGTTCTCTGCACTGTATTCACCTGAAGGAGTAGCAAGATACTCATAAGTAATAAATAAAAAACATAACAAAAGCGCATCTTTTAACTTAAACGTAACTTCCAATATTGATATATCATGTTAAAACACAAAATTTCTCTTCTTCTTTTTTTTTTTTTCCGGAAAAAAGTCGTTGTATTATCCGACCAAATTTAAGAAAATATCCTTTTTATTCCCTCGTACCTCGCGAGCCCTGGAAACCGGGAAGGCAACGGTCAGGGACTCCGCGAGGGCCGGAGCGTCACAGCCGTACATGGAGATCATGGCAGCGGCGGCGGCAGCAGCGAATCCGGCGGCCGCCTGCCGCAGTACTTTGGCCAGGCCACCATCGGAGCCATCGATTTTGAATCCGACGGATCCGGAGGCGCGGAACTCTCTCCCCTCCGACCGAATCCGGAGCTTGGGACCAGAGCGAAATTGAAATGGAATGAGGGCGGGTCTTCGCGCTCGCTTTGGAAGCTCGAAGAGAGGAGCCGAGGAGAGGTTTCGGAGGCCGAGCTCCCGTTTTGGACAGAGGGATTCCATTGGAGGAGCCGGGTCTGGGAGGGAGAAGGGGGTAGGCGGGCTCCAATATAGGGCTCGAGAGATTCCGGTGGGGCCGACTTGAATCTATATCGTGGCCTCCGCGGCTTCCCTCTCCTGGCATCTCGAGAGAAACGATTCGCCAAAGCTAAGAAGCAGCACGTGTACGTACACCGGAAGCAGAAAGGGATGGAAGCCGAGATACGTCCATTTTTACGCGAGGACACGTACACGGCAGGTGCACCGCAGGATCCGGCTAGTGTGGATGTGGCCTCTGGTACTTCACCACACGGCTCGTCGCCCGAGATGGTGAACGCTCGGATTGCCTGGCTCTGGTGCTCTCTGGCTGGTGGAATTGCTGCAGTCCAAGTCTACGTACGATTTTTTTTTTTTTTTTTTTTTTTTTCTGGAGGAAACTCGATGCACGTTTTAATTGATAGAGAAATGATTTCTTCCCGAGTTAAATAGAAAATTCGATTGCTAATGTCGTGCTTCTTTAGAGCTCTCATTAGCATGAACAAAAATTTTCTTGGATCTACTGGATGTTGGGTTCGCAAATTTATATTTTACACTCTCCATATGGGACATAATTTTCGATGAGTCACCGCAATCCCCTCATGCTATGTGATGGTAGGATTTTTTTTTTTCTTTCTTTCTTTTTTTAATGCACATCATCGCATATTCCTAACACATCATGAATTGAGAGAATAAGTGTCTTAACTAGAAGAAACTAAACGACGGGAAAGGAAGTTAGATAAGAAAGGATGCCATTGTATTTCTTCTCCCTTTATTTTTTTCTATGGATGACCAAAAATCTATAAAAAATAAAAAATAAAAAATAAAATAAGGATTTTGAAAGCAAGATATGGATTAAAATGAAATGAGATGCACATTATAATATCCAAGTTATCCGATGCAATTTAAGTATTTAACAAAAACAAGTGAAATAAAAAGATATTATAAAAAATTTATCAAATTCATTTCTACAACTACTTTTTTGTGCGGCTTCTTATGTAAGACATATATGGTTTAATATATGATATATCCACATATTTACTTCATCATAATAGATATAAATGATTATAAAAACTATTGCCAATCAATCATTCAATAATTTGGATTAGTTGTCCTAGGAAACAAAAGGGGGAGTCCATGCTTTTATTTACCTATCCGATTGGGATACCTCCAACATGAAACTAGAAGCTAGCATGAGCTCGTAAACAAAGTCACTCGTCTTACTTCTAATTTTCAGCCACTGCAGGGTATCTCATTAGAAATAATCTTAAGTATTTACTGCTTACCGAGGGGAAGTAACTTTCTTTATATAATGTGATGTAGGCTGAATTGCTTGCAGCATAGTTATATGCTATTATTTTTCTTTTTTTCAGGAATCCATCGAGGAGGAACCTGAGGAATGGCAAGCTCGATTGCTATTGATGATGCGCAATTTTACCTTGGTACAGTCAATTTTCAGCGTTACGTCATCTATCTTTTGTTCAACGCTCTCTTGTCAAAGATCTCCTTAGTAAAGCTTGAGTAGCTCTTTAAGAGTTTTATGTGGGATTCGTAGCAAGGAGAAAGGAAGGCACACCTTATAGCCTGGGACATTGTGTGCTAGTTAATTAGTGATGAGGGTCTTAGGACCTGGTCTCCATTGATGAGGTGCAAAGCACTGCTTGCTAAATATGCTACTAGGTTCTTTCTTCAATATGATAGCTTATGGATTATAATGATGTAGGCTAAATACGGTCCCTCCTGAGGGTATCGTGCCGGTCAGAATAGTTCTTTTATATGGAGAGAGATCCATTCTAGTACTCTTGCGAAGATTGCCTAAGTCAAATGGTTGGTAGAAGATGGGCGATTTATCAATCTTCTATGAGCCACATGGTTGGCTGACCTCCCTTTGACTTGATGGCTGACCTTTGTTAGTAGAAAAGTTGATGAGATCATGTTGGTTTGTGATATATTCCTTCTTGGGGGTGGGTGGTGCTAAGATAATGTATTGGTGGCATATTTGTTTAGTGACCAGCTAATCAAAAGGAATTTATCTCAAAAAATTCCTGCTCGTGGTGGCCAGGATGTGAGAGTCTGGAGGGTTTCCTTGATCCAAGGGTGGTGACTAAGGGTCTCTATGACCTGCAGAGGGAAACTAGCTGGGAAGATGGATGGAGACTGGATCTAGAGGCTAGACACTCACCCCTGAATCTACTTTTTTATTTGGAAGGTAGCTTGGGGCCACCTCCGCATGCATGGTGGTTTTGAGGTATAGGCAGGGGCGGACCATACCAATTTTTCTAAGAAGAGCCAAAAAAATATAAAAATAAAAAATATTAATAAATAATTTAAATTAATTTAAATATTTTTTTTATAAATATTATTTAAATTATATTTATCTTATTTTATAATATTAAATTTATTAATAATGAAATCTACCGTAAAATTTTCAGCTATCTCCTTATCGATATAAGTGACTAAATAATCGATAAAAAAATCGTCTTCCAACTTGTTGCATAATCTGGTCTTGATAATCTTCATTTTTTAAAATATTTTCTCTATAGTAGTAGTTAAAATCGGAAGAGTAATAAGCGTTAAGGACTCGTAGAGGATGTGCGCGCACCGGCCACAGTAGCGGCAGCGTCGCACCGAGTACCGTTGGCGCTGCACAGCGGGATGTGACATCCATCGAGCGATGGTGTCAAAAATGATGGGATGTGAGTGCAGTAGTATTGGTGGTAGCCCGAGGCATGACGGGTGCCCACCTGTCCATGCCCTCCAAGATCCGATTGTGCTACACAATGGATCCGATCGCTAAGATGGTGCGCGGTTTCACCGCACGCAGTGTTCGTCAGTGCGACGAGGCTGATGAAGGCCACCAAGATGGTTGTCATAGACCAGCATATCGGTGGTATCCAGCCTTATGTATGCGCAACCGCCTGGTCTCGTGGTGGAAGAATTCTCGTCAATCGCATCACATGATAAGTCCGGCCGCCATTTTATCCATCGGTATGGTGAATGGGATGGAGTTGACTGCGTGCAGTGGCTTCGACCATGGCGAATTATGGAGACCGGCGCTGGTCGAGTAACACAAAGAAAATTATATCTTCTTTTAAAAAATTATGAAAAAAATTTAATGAAAATAAAAAATAAAATTGATAGTGATACAACTTTCAAGTAAAAAAAGCTGATTTATAGTATTTGTTTCATTTTAAATTTTTTTTTTAAAGATTCTTCAAGTTATATTTAATATCCCAAGTTTAAAAAGACCAAATATATATATATATATATATTTACATAAAATCTTAATTTATAAAAAAATAAAAAAATTTATTGGGCCACTGGGTATAGGGGCATAGACCTTTCTATCACCTACCTTGGTTGTGGGCTGGATTATGAAATTATGGGCTATATTCTTTTCTGGTGTCCAAGCATTATACAAGTATGATGAAGGGCCAATTTGTTCGAAGCCTTTGTCCACTCAGTGACATTAGCTCAATTCTTTCTTAAGGCACTATGAAGAAGTATTAAAGTAGAGACTTTCAGGCTATTTGGCATTAAAGCTATTTATATTATATATCATATTTGGTTGGCCAGGAACATTCTAGTATTTGAATCAAGGAGGCAACTTACAAGATTTATCTTGGAAAAAGTATTCGCTCAGGCCATAGAGATTGTTTAACTATCTATTGAATCGAACTCGATGACCTAGGATATCTGAGACTCGCTTTGTATTCTTGCAGTGACTCGTTAGATGTTCGTTACCAAAGAGTCCCAACCTCTAGGCTTTGTCAAGTACAAGTTTGGTGGTAGCATGTTTGGCAGAAGAGGAGGAATTGGATTCATGATTCAAGACCTGGACTCAAGGCTCATTGTTGTAAGAGGAGTCACTTGGTGGCTGTCACTATCCCCAATGCAAGCCTTCAATAGCCCATGTCAGCAATGTGTACACGAGGTTGACGCTAGGGGTGCTTCGCATCATCTTTGAGGGGGACTAAGCCACTGTTGTGGGCTGGTTGTAGGGGCAAGCCAGGGTAGCTTAGGTGCACCCGTTGTTATATGATATTTGGAGAGTGGTGAGAGAGTGCCCTTCCCTGGATATCCGACATGTTTATTAGGTGATAAATAGTATTGTTGACTGAATCACCTCTTTTATTGTGGAGCACTCGGATAGGATTTTATGGATCTTTTACTTAGAGCACCCTTTTATTTTCTCCCTGTTATTTGTTGGCTTGCTTCTAATTTAAATATTTTATTGGCTAATCTTTTTTTGCTGATTTGCATTATTGGAAGGAGACTCTTACATTTTCAGCTTATTTGCACAAAGGCAATCAGCAAATGATGAGAAAGTCTTTATACATTGCCCTTAGCGGAGAAAAAATAGATCGCATAATCTAATTGGACAACCTAAGTCTCGCTTTTCAATGCACATTCAATGCTGCAATTTTATATTTTCTTGAAAAATTTTGAATGATGAAAATATTCATTCCTTATGAAAAATTATGATACCGTTGGCTTGGATTATGACATTGGCCAGCTCATGACATCCCCATGTTCACAGGATGTCATAGGACCGAGGGGTATTTTCATTATTGAAAAAAGTTTGAAAACTCTTAATGATAAAAGTATCCCTCATCTTATGACATTCTTTGAACAGGGTTATGATATCATGTTCACAAAGAGGTATCATACAAACGGAGCATTTTCATCATTCAAATATGCATTTAATACCTGCAGTTTACTTTTTATTAAAAACTTTGAATGATGAAAATGCCTTTCCCTTATGACACATATTTGTGAACAGGGTGCTATAATCATGTTCATAGGATGTCATAAGATCGAGATTATTTTTTATCATTGAAAAAAAAATTAAAAATTTTTCAATGATAACGATTATATGACATTCTAAACAAGTATCATAATGAAAGGATATTTTTATCATTCAAACATGTATTTAATGCATGCCATTTACTTTTTATTGAATTTTGAATGATGAAAATGTCCTTTCTTTATGACACCCGTTTGTGAATAGGATGTCATAATCTTATTCACAGTATCATAAAATTGTACGAAACATGATTTTAAGATCTACCTGGATATCAGGATATCATAAAATCTCCTTAGGATATTATAGAAGTTCTTTGGAACATCATAAAATAGTGTCAAAGCTGATTTTGGGATCTATTTAGATGCCAGAATGTCATGGAATCCCCTTAAGATGTCATAGAACCTCCTTGGAATGTTATGAAATGATGTCAAAGTTGATTTGGAGACTTATTTGGATACCAGAATGTCATAGAATCTTCTTAAGATGTCATAGAATCCTCTTGGAATATTATAAAATGATGCTAAACCTGATTTTGGATCCTATTTAAATAATATGATATTTTTGATTTCTCTTATGATGCCATAGAATCTTCTTGGAATGTCATAAAATAGTGTCAAATCTAATTTTAAGATCTATTTGGATACTATGATATCATAGAATCTTCTTGGAATATCATAAAATGATGCCAAATTGATTTTGGAATCTATTTGGATACCAAGATAACATTCTTATATACGAAACTAGTAAAGAGACTATTTTGGATTAAGTGCACAATATACGATGGTTAGCATTTTCTCACTCCCGGTTGCAAGAAGTGTCTTGGAACAAAGATATTGATAAAGATGAAGTGCTGTATAAAAAAATCTCTTAAAGAAGGGCATTAAATATTGATCAACAAGTTTTAATATATGAAAGTATATAATGTACCTTCTTTTTCATCTCAACTTATAAATAAAGTATGGCCTCTGAATTAAATTCTTATATACAAAACTGGTAAGAAAAACTTCCTTTGCCTCTCAACATCAAAGAATAAGAAAGGGTGACTGGATTTTGAATACTACCAAGTAATCTTGCTATCCTAAAAAATCCAATAGTAAAAAAACAAACTCAATTTATGATGAACCAGTATTTTGCCTATAAAAAAACTTACAAAAATTTCATTAATCTTCTTAAAGCCACCTGGTTATGTATAGCAATTAACGTCCATCATGCCACAACCTTCGATCCAAAGACTCACACCAATCCAAATAAACTAAGACAAGCAATGAAGTCCTCAACAAAGTGAGTACAAGATGCAAACTATGAAAAAATATATATATTTCTTCAAACATTAGTGATGTTACTAATCAAAGAGAACCCACTTATTTCCTTGAATAAAATTCTTCACTATGTACACGCCCAAATGCTCTGTTGCTACTTGAAAACTTCATTGCTAGCCCTGAGCTCAAAGCTCCCATACTCATATAATTATGTATGAAATGCAAAGTCTCCTCTAAATGGGATCCATCCTTTCGGCATCACCGCTTCTCCTAAATAAGTCTCTATGAACACCACCCTCGCGTACTCTTTTCACGACCTCCGCAGATAAACTCTATACGCCTTTGGCTTCCACTTCCCCCCAAATGCTGTCAAGAACTCCTTTTTACTATTAACGATGCATTGGCAAAACATAAAACCCATCGCTTGCACTGGGTCTGTCTACCCCTATGCCATCATGATATCGCTACCGGTCTTATCCGGTCCCTTCGCCTGCATCACCACCTCAAGGAGACATTCATCAAACACCGTTGTGGCATTGTTGAAGATGAAATTGATTGTGCCAAAGATCCAGCAATGATGGTACAATTATCGCAGGGACCATGCATATAAAATATCCTGGTGGTCGCGGAGCTCAATGGTGTCAAGGATGGAGTGGTGGCTATCTAACTGGAGTGCCACCGCCTAGTGTGCCCCTGCGTTGGCGGTGTTCTCGAGGGTGAGGTTGTGCACCATGAAGCCATCGCCGAAGAAGCCAATGGCGGCAATGTTGTATGACATCCCAAGGGGGTTCTGTCACGTCCCGAATCCAGCATCGGAATCAGCTACGCGACCGGCCGCACAAATCCTAGAATACCCTCTAGAATTCATGCAAAGCCTAAATTTTTTTTTTCATTATAACTTCAATCTTTCATAATATTATTGATCATAATTTATAAGAAATTACCTAACACAAAGAAAATAGTACAACACATATGGTTCAATTTCAGTCATCCTTCAGTCATCTGCTTGGTATTAATAACTCTCTAGCTATTCCTCATTTTTCTACCATTTCAATCCCCTACCAAGCTTGAAGATCCTGCACAACTCTGAGAAGGAAAAACAAATAGGGGTTGTGAGCTTTACAGCTCAGTAAGGTCTCCAAACGGTCACTAATAATAGTAATAATTTGAAAATAGCAAGGAGATAAGAGTATATCATGTCATGCAATAAAACAACTCAAATATCACATATGACAAAATCTTTTGTAAAATAATATTTTTTTTTTATGTTTTCAATTTAATCATCCTTCTTTTTTAGGGTTCTGGACTAACCACGGTCATGTTTCAGCACATGACTGGCAATATCAGTGTCATACTTCAGCTTGTGACTAGCAAGCTCATTGTCAAACTTCAGCCTATGATTGGCAATCTTGTAATCGACCATGTACAATCTGCTCATGGCCAGGCTAGCCCACGTACTAAGCCCGTGGCTCTGGCTATGTAACCACGATCCCGTGGCATGGCTAGTCCAAATACCGTATTCTCTTTATCATTCTACATCATCATGTCAAATCATATGACGATGTCAAACCATGTGATGTGGCAGGATCGCTGACGTGGAATACCTGCCAGTTGCCAGGACAGAGTATGCCGCCACGGTGGACACTGCCTCCCAGGCCCGCTTCCCGGACTGGGCTCTCGCGCTGGTCGAGCCCCCTCAGGTAGCCGAGATCGCCCACCGAGATCGGGTGCCGCCCTCCGCAGGTCGGATCCTGGGAGATCGGACCGCCCAGGCCTGGGATGAGCGATTTCCCAGGTCGACCCCCTTAAAGTCGAGCTCCATGGTCCAAGGTCGAACACAGCCCTCCGACGTGTGGGGCACCCCTGAGGTCGAGCCCTCCAGCCCGGGGTCGCGTGCCATCCACTTCAGCCAAGCCAGGCCTCCCGACGTCAAGTCCCATGGACCGAAGTCGAGCCCGGCAAAGCCAAGTTCCGCGGTCCAGCTCGGCAACCACCTCGGCCAGGGTGCCAACCGCCAAGGAAGCAGCATTTTCCCTCCAAAAATGACGGCGGTCCTTCCGAGGGCCGCAAGGCAGTGCCCCCCATACTGCAATAACTTCTCGCCTTTGCCACTCGTGCTGAAAGAGAAGAAAGCTCCCTGAACAGGGTGCCATGCCCTCCACCAACCGTCCGTACGGCCAGAAGCAAGGGGCCAGCCATAAGGCACAAATCCTGAGGGCGGTGGCCCGTCGATCGAGGCACTGCCAAGTTTCCAAGAATGGGATGACCGGAGAGAATGTCAGAATGCACGGAGGTTTCCCCCATCGAATGTCAGAAGAGACGTTCCGTCCACGGCACGGCACCCCGCCGCACGCTCCGACGGGGGCGGGGGAGAGTATCCCGAAGCAGGTTCAGTTAAAAAGAAACCATCGAGGGTAAGCAAAACAACGCAAGATCACTCGCAGAAAATGAGAAGAGAGGGAAGGCCACAAAGGAGGATCTCTCCACCTCGGCCACAAACTCTCCCAGCTCGTACTCATCTCCACTCACACTGCACTCACTCCTCCTAGCATGGAGCCCATCGAGAGGGGCTCGACCTGGAGGTCCTGTTCCCCTGGATCGTCAATGACTTGACCGTCAGAGCACCCCCACCGGAACCCCCGGCCCGGGTCTCTAACGTTATTTTTTGCAGGTCTCAAAGAACGAGGAGCTCCCGGGAAGAGGGCAAGCGGTCCTACACCACCGGAAGCTATGGGCCACGACGATCTTGGTGGCAACAGATTGGCGCGCCAGGTAGGGGGCAAGGAGACCCGAGGGACTAACCGTCAGAAGGATCCCCTTGCTTCGAAGGGTCGTCCCCGTCGTGAACAAACCTATATGGAGAATGGAGACTACACGAGCGAGAGAAGCCTCCACCAGTCGCGTGAAGGATTCCCCCTTCCGAGGGGACCCGCACGATCCGGAAGTGGCGTCACCCGCTCTAATCCAGCCACCTCCTGCGGAAGCCCAGTTGGCCGCGCTTACCTAGCAAATGCAAGTTCTCGCTAAGATGGTGTGCCAGCTTCAGCATCAGCAACAGTCCTTAGCTACTCACCAACAGCCAGGGATTCTCGCGGCACATGCCGCAGCACCCCTCGACAGTCTGTGCTCCTTCCAAGGAAGGCCGTCACAGCCGTGGGCCGCCACTGATCACTGGGGTAGCTATCAAACCCCGGCGAAGAGATAATGAGTTGGGTTCGCCGACAAGGAGAGCCGCTCGCCGAACCTTGGACGGGGGGCATCTAAGCCCCGCCAAGGCAGGAAAAGCAAGACCCCCCATTGCAGACACCATACACTCGTGTCACACCCTCAGTCTCCTTTGGTGGAGGGGTCTACTGATAAAGCTGTCAGGTGCATGGCAGAGAGGCGCTTGGAGGAGCACGAGCACAAGTTGGCGAAATTCTCTCGTCGGTTTGCCAACATGCAGAGCCTCGCGGGAGAGCCGGCGGGCTATGACTCCCTTCCCTCATTTTCCCGAGAAGTCCAAGAGGAGCCGATTCCGGACCGGTTCCGCATGCCACAGGTGGACCCCTACGATGGGACCACCGATCCCTTGGATCACCTCGAGAGCTACAAAGCCCTAATGAGGGTCCAGAGGGCAACCGATGCCCTCCTTTGCATCGCGTTCCCCACTACTCTTCGGAAGGCGGCCCAAGTGTGGTTCACCCTCCTCAAGCTAGAGAGCATCGAAAGTTTTGCTCAGTTGGAGCAAAAGTTCGTGGCCCACTTCGATGCCTGTCGAAAGGTGCCTAGAGAAGCAGATAGCCTTTTCTCCATTAGGCTGTAGGACCGTGAGCCCCTCCGGGACTACGTGGCCCGCTTCAAGGTCGCCGCACTGGAGATTTACAGTCTTGATGAGCCAGTCGCCATGTTGGCACTGAAAAGAGGGCTCAAGACCTCCCGCCTGACCTACTTCCTTGACAAAAAGCCTCCCAAGACTTACGCCGAGCTCCTTTTCCGAGCTCAGAAGTACATTCGCGTCGAGGAGGCGGATCGTATGAGACGGGAACTCGACAGGCGCCCACCAAAGAAGTCGTCCCCTGCTGAGACATCTGGGGCACGGAAACCAACACCCCCAACTCAAAACTTCTGGCAGGGGCCGAGACCGAGGAGCATCCCCGCCCCTGAAGAGAGCTACACGCCTCTACTCGTCCCTAGGGCGAAGATTCTCATGGAGATAGAGGGCGAGCCCTACCTGAAGTGCCCAGGGCTTGATGGCCTTAGAGCTTGGCTCAGGACTTGACTGTCTTGGAGCTGGGCTCAAAGACCTGGTGGCCGGAGGACTTGGCTCCGGGCTTGGATGTCTTGGAGCTGGGCTCGAAGACCTGGTGGCCAGAGGACTTGGGTCCGGGCTTGATGGCCTGAGAGCTTGGCTCAGGGCTTGAATGTCTTGGAGCTAGGCTCGAAGAGTCACTTACATGGAAGAAAGCCTTTATTACTCTTGCAAAGGGGTCTTACATCATTCGTAGTATTTTCTCAGGTTACAGGCGTTCCACATCCGAGGGAATCTGGCACCGTCCGAGTCCTTGAGGTAGTAGGTGCCGTGCGGGAGTGCCTCAATCACCTTGAAGGGACCCTCCTAATTTGGCAAGAGTTAACTGCATTCTTGGGGTCGAGATGCCTCGGCTCGGTGTAGCACCAGGTCACCAGGTCAAAAGTTCTTTGGCCTCACCCACGCGTTGTAGTACCGGGCCACTCGCTGCCGATATGCCACCATCCAGAGTCAGGCTTTGTCCCTCGTCTCTTCCAAAAGATCTAAATTGAGTAGAAGATGCGCCGAGTTCTGTGTCTCGTCGTACCGCTGCACCCTCAATGTGGGTACGCCGAGCTCGACTGGGATGATCGCCTCGGCGCCGAAGATGAGGTTGAAAGATGTTTCGCCCGTCACCGTTCTGGGCGTTGTATGGTAGGCCCATAGGACACTTGGAAGCTCCTTTGCCCATCTGCCTTTTGCCTGGTTTAGCTTGGTTCGGAGCCCCTAAAGGATGGTCCGGTTGGCCACTTCTGCCTCTCCATTCGTTTGGGGGTGAGCCATTGAGGTGAACCGATGCTGGATGCCATGCTCGGTACAGAATCCTTCGAATTTCTGGTTATCAAATTGTCGTCCATTGTCGGTGATGATGCAGTTGGGGAGCCCGAAGCGGCAGATGACTAACTTCCAGAAGAACTGGCGAACATTGGCCTTGGTGATTAGTGCCAGCGACTCGGTTTCGACCCACTTGGTGAAGTAGTCGATCGCCACTAGCAGGAACTTTCACTACCCCGGCGCGGTGCAGAATGGCCCCACGATGTCCATCCCCCACTGGGCAAAAGGCCAGGGGGACGAAAGCTGAGAGATCGGCATCGCCGGTTGGTGCTGTATGTGGGAATGGCATTGGCATTTGTCACACTTTCTGACAAAGGTGGCCGCATCCTTGCGACGACCAGCTGGCACCCTGCTCCCCTCCGTCTCCGTGCCCGGAGCCTGCTCCACAGTCTCTGTCGCGGATGGAGTTAATTCGGATCCTATCGCTGCTAGAGCCGGCTCGACCGCTGCCACCTGCTGAGTTGGCTCGACCACCGCGGTCGGTGGGGTCGGCTGAGCTGACGATGCTTGCATGATCGGTTCCACGACAGTCGCCTTCTCCCTCCGTCGCCGGTGCCGGAGTCGAGACCTTGGAACTCTTGGAGCCCGAAAGTCGGAGGGCAGCCAACCGCTCCTCCGAGAGAATGCCACGCAACTGGGTTCGGCAATACACGAACCCCTTGTAGAAGGAGTCCGTCGCCGCCTCCTTGAAGTCACGCAGGTACTCCGGGGAGGCCTTAAACATGGCCACCGCATCAACCGCTCCCTTTTCGAGGGCCTCGGCTCTGTGAGTTGCCTCCAGGGCCCTCTGCTCCATGTCCGTGGCCTGTCGGGTGGCCTCGGTTGCCTCCTTCCTTGCGACTTCCTCCCGACGGGAAGCCTCAGCCGTCCCCCTCTCGGTTGCCTCGGCTGAGCTCGCGACAGTGGAAGCTTTTGCCTCTGCATCTGCGGCCCTCTGCTCAGCGGCCGCGATCTTCCTCTCAATGGATGCAGCCCGCTCCCTGGCTGCCTCCGACTCGGCACGGAGCTCCTTCAGCCGAGTCCTCTTCAAGTCGAGCTCATCTTGGAGCTCCCTCCTAGCCCGCTCGGCGTTGGCGACCTCGCCTATGAGGCTCTTGACCTTCAGATTGGCCTCCCAAGCCTCGTCGTTCTTCCGCCTGAGCTTAGCCATCTAGGACTCGAACTCTGCCTTCCGCTCTCTGTCCCTCCTAGCCCAGTTGCGGAAAAAATCCCGGATCAGGATGAGCTCCCTACCTTGCTGCGACGAAAGACACGTTAGCCACACCGATCACAAATGTAAAAAGAGAGATTGGGACAGAGCGAAGGAAGACTTAAAGCGTACAGGTTGGAGAAGGACGCGCTGATAACATCGCCGATGAGCCTGCCGCTCCCCTCCTGCCGGTCGCAGGACTGGATGGAGAAGTCTATCATCCGCTCAGCAAGGGGCGGGCCCTTCATCAGTGAAACATTGGGCCCCAATTTGAAGGAAACCCGGCGTTAGTCCCTGTCTTTCTTCCCTGCAACCACCACGGACTCACCCTCGACGGGGGAAGCTACCGGGTCGGACTGCGGGCTCGGTGCCACCTTGGACTGTGTCGCTGCCACCGGCCTCGCACCTCCCAGCTCCTCATCCTCTTCGACCTTGACAACCTCCGGAGTGGTGTCGCCACAACCGTGGCAACGGCTAACCTGGCCCGGGCCACCACCTCGGGCTCAGGAGCCGGAGCTGGATCATGCCACCTCGAGGGCTCCACGATGGCCTCCGCTGCCCTCTTTTGTCTCCGCCCGGCAACTGGCACCGCTGGCTCGCTCGGCACCGGCCTTGCGCCATCATCTGTGCGGGCCCTCTTTGGGGCGAGCTCGCCAGCTTCCGCCGCTTGGCCATGCTTCTCAGTAAAGGAAAGCAGCTTGTCCATCGAGAACTTCATGTCTGCACCAGATAAGACATCGTCAATCACCAACCTCAAAAAAAAAAAAAGAAAAAAAGAAAGAGAAAAGGGCGGTCGACCCGAACTCACCCGACTCCCATGTCGAGCCGACCCCGGCCTCGCGAGGATTCTGCTCTGACAGCAATACCTCCAGTGAAGGGATTTCGGCGGAGCGAAGATGCTCATACAGCTCGAGGTTGGTTGCCTCGATCAAGGAATTCCGGTTAGGGGATCGGTCCGAGTCACTCTAGACCCAGTCGACCCCCTCAACCGAGATAAAAAAGTACATGCTCTTCCACCCCTTGATGGAAGAGGGTAGCTCGAACTTCATACCCCTCGGACGAGAGGATAGAGACCACCACCCCTCCTCAGTGGGATGGCACTTCAGGATGAAAAAGACCCTGAACAAGGAAAAACAGGCAACAATCCCGTGAAAGTGACACAGGACGATGAAGCAAAAAATCATCCTGATGGCATTTGGGACAAGCTGGGCAGGAACAAGATAATAGTTTGTCAAGACAGAGAGGAAAAACGGGTGGAGAGGAATTCGGAGACCCCCAGCAAAGGTCTCCTCATAGAAAGCTATCCTACTTGGGCCGCTAGAGGTGACTCGTTCCCTCGGACGAGGGACCGAGAGTCGGATCTAGTCCGGGATGCCGTAATCATCCCGGATGGTTGCGAGCTCCGCGGCAGTGATCACCGAGGCGATCCCCCCGGGACCCGACAACCGAGAGGGTTCAGACACAGAAGCAGGGGGGAGAGACAAGAGAGGTGGAGGAACGGACTTGGGTTCCCTAATCGCTACGGAACCTGGAACAGGGTGCCTCCGGCTGAACTCATATCGTGCCGCCTCCCTTTCCTCATCAGAAGAAGGAGTTTTCGGCATGGAAGGCCCGGCCTCGGCTTGGCAAGAAGGATGGAAATCTGGACCGAAACGAGACATGGTGAAGGAAAAGGAAGGAAGTGGGGGAAGACCTAGGAGGATCCCTACTCGACCGACAGGAGGAGAAAGGAGACTAACCTGCTAAAGGACTGGAGAAATAGAAACCGCCAGGGGGAGAAGATGGGAGGAAAGCTTCGGCATGGCTGCGAGCGCGAGAGATTTGAAAAAAGATAAGTTTTGAAAAGGCTTCCATTCTCTTTGAACTGACAGGCACCCAACCGTACCGTTAGGGGTCCCCCACCGTTGGACGCCCACCACGTGTCATCGATCAACGGGGCAGGTGCCTGATTTTGGCTGCAGCCGCTCAGAATTCCGTGCCCACAATAACTGCTCCTCGGACGTGGCCGCGTGGCGTCTTCGCACTGGCTCCGGGGATCGCCTCTCGAAGCACCGCCGATCGCAGGCATCATTATACCGGATCCTCATATTTTCATGTCAGCACCATAATTACTCCCTTCGCCCAGAACGCTACGTGTTAGCTGGCCTCGGGAGTGGGGGCAAATGATGTGGCAGGATCGCTGACGTGGAACACCTGCCAGTTACCAGGATGGAGTATGCCGCCATGGTGGACACTGCCTCCCGGGCCTGCTTCCCGGACCGGGCTCGTGCACCAGGCCGAGCCCCCTTAGGTAGCCGAGACCGCCTGCCGAGATCAGGCACCGCCCTCCATAGGTCGGATCTCGGGAGATCGGACCGCCCAGGCCTGGGCCAAGCGATCTCCCAGGTCGACCCCATCGAAGTCGAGCTCCACGATCCGAGGTCGAACTCAGCCCTTCGACGCGTGGGGCGCCCCTGAGGTCAAGCCCTTCGGCCCGGGGCCACGTGCCATCCACTTCGACCAAGCCCGGCCTCCCGACGTCGAGTCCCGTGGATCGAAGTCGAGCCCGGCAAAGCCAAGTTCTGCGGTCCAGCTCGGCAACCACCTCAACCAGGGTGCCAACCGCCAAGGAAGCAGCGTTTCCCCTCCAAAAACGATGGCGGGCCTCCCGAGGGCTACGAGGTAGTGCCCCCATACCACAATAACTCCCCGTCGCTACCACTCGCGCCGGAAGAGAAGAAAGCTCCCTAACCAGGGCGCCATGCCCTCCACCAACCATCCGTATGGCCAGAAGCGAGGGGCTAGCCAGAAGGCGCAAATCTTGAGGGCGGCGGCTCGCCGATCGAGGCACTGCCAAGTTTTCATGAATGGGACGATCGGAGAGAATGTCAGAACGCATGGAGGCTTCCCCCACCGAATGTCAGAAGAGACGTTCCGTCCACGGCACCCCGCCGCATGCTCCAACGGGGGGGAGAGTATCCCAAATCAGGTTCAGTTAAAAAGAAACCATCGAGGGTAAGCAAAACAACGCAAGATCACTCGCAAAAAATGAGAAGAGATGAAAGGCCACATAGGAGGATCTCTTCACCTCGGCCACAAACTCTCCCAGCTCGTACTCATCTCCACTCACACCGCACTCACTCCTCCTAGCATGGAGCCCATCGAGAGGGGCTTGACCAGGAGGTCCTGTTCCCCTGGATCATCACTAACTTGACTGTCGAAGCGCCCCCGCTAGAACCCCCGGTCCGGGTCTCTAACATTGTTTCTTACAGGTCTCAAAGAACGAGGAGCTCCCGGGAAGAGGGCAAGTGGTCCGACACCACCGGAAGCTATGGGCCACGACGATCTTGGCGGCAATACCATGAAATCTCAAATCTTTCAATGACCAGCATCATGGTCCAAACCATACAAATATCATTTTATTTGATAAAATATGGTATACAGGAATGTAGCTAATAATAATAACAATAATACTGTCCAACATAAAAGGTTAAACTATTCCATGCAAAACAAATCATGCATGCCAATGTATATATGCACGAATCAAACCATGTCATAATAAACATACATATATAACTGGTGAACAGGTCCAGAGATCCTTATCTTCAAGAGCTAACCCAAAATACTTGGTATCATTCTGTACCCGGAGCTCGCTCAATACTTCCTGCTCAGGAAACTGTTCCCTTACAACATAAATAATTTATTTAAAATTCTTCTACGATTCACCCGAAAAATCTCAATCGCACGAATTTTGAGAAAAAGACTTTCCAATCCTTTCTTCTTTCTCTCTCCTCTTTTTCCTCATCTTCTCTCTCCTCTCTCTCATCATCTTCTCTCTCCTCTTTCTCTCTCTTCTCTCCCTCTCTTCTCTTTCTCTCTTTTTTTTCCCTGAACCCCTTTTTCTTTTTTTTTTCCTTTCTTTTTTTTTCTTTTTCCCTTTTTTTTCCTTTCTTTCTTCTCTTATCTTCTATCTTCTCCCGAACCCACCCTACCTCTCCCTCAGCCTGGCCGAACCAGCCTCCCCCTGGCTGCCGGCAGCCAAGGAAGATAGTCTCTAGGAAGGGCAACTCGGTGGATGGAGGAGGATGGCGGTGCAGCCACCAGCAGTGAGCGACCCAAGCAAATGGACCGAACAAAATCAATCCAAAGAAATATAAAATAGGGAAAAAAGGACTCACCGGCCTGGACGGACTTACGGACGCTCGCCGGAGAGGGAGGAAATGCGTGGAAAGAGGCTCGATAGGGTGGCGGTGTGGGAGATTTAAAGGAACCACCATTGGTCTCCTTATCACGTAGGGAAGGGAAAATCGTGTCGGTCGGAGTCCCAACCCCTCTTGAACTCGTCGCCGACAAAGTCCCTCTGCCCCCATGATTTCCCTCCAACTCCTCCGACGGCTTTCTCGGTCGGATTAAGGGGAAGTGCGAGCTCCCTGTTCGACTCCGCCTCTCCCTCTATTTTTTTCTGCATCTGGGTCGAAGCCGGCTGGTCCTGCCGACTTCGATCCAAAAGTCCAGATATCACATTCTCCCCCTGTTAAAATAATTTTATCCTCGAAATTAGCTTGATTGATAATTTAAACCTTAAAAATAACCAACCCTAATGTCATTCTCCAACTTTCAATTAGTCTACCTTGTAGGGCACTTGATACTCAAGTGTCAACTACTTATATCATAGTCCCAAGTAATCATAAGTCAAGCTTCAATATCACTCATATCATGTCTTAATCACTTACATCATTGTCCTAAGTAATCATAACGTAAGTTATGATATCATTCAATCATGTCTTAATAATCACCATGTGATTTCCAAATCACCTATGTTTAGTCTCAAACAATCATGATCTAAATTTTAATATCTCTCATCACTTATACCACAGTCTCAAGTTATCTTAACATAAGCTCTGACACTATTCTTGTCATATCCTAATAACCATCATGTTATTATTATTGCCGCCAAGACCGTCGTGGCCCGTAGCTGCTGCCGGCGCCGGAGTGCGCTCCCTTTACTGCCTGTCGGTCCTCTGCTCCTGGACCTGCAAATTAGGGGTTAGTGACCCGGGCCGGGATTTCCGGTGGGGGCACTCCGACGATCAAGTCAGTGACAATCCAGGGGAATAGATCCTCTTTGTCAGGCCCCTCTTGATGGACTCCGTACTAGGAGTGAAAGATGTGAGTAAAGGAGAGAACGTTGCAGGGAGAGAATGATAGCGGGGACAGAGGGGTTCCTTGTTACTCTGCTTCTCCTTATTTCTCTTGTTTTCCCTCAGTTGTGATTTTGGTGGTGGCGCTTCGCCCTCTTGATCGAGCTTGCGTTTGTGTTGGTTATTGATTGTTGTTGTTACCTCTCCCCTTTTTTGGGGGTGTCGACTGTTCTTTATAGTTGAAAATTGATCGTTTGGAGCTTGCCTCGGGATCCTCACTGGGTTGGCAGGCGCGTGCGGCAGGATTCCGTGCCATAGACGGGATGCCTTTCCTGACAAGTGATAGGGAAAGCTTTCATTCGTTCTGACATCCTCTCCTATCGCTCCATTTCGAGAAGCTTGCCAGAGCCTCGATCTGGGGGTCACCGCCCTAAGTGTTCGTGCTTTCTGGCTGGCCCATCCTCCTGGAAGTACGGTCGGGCAGGTAGTCATGGCAGCATGGGAGGCGCCGCTCCGTAGTCCTCAAGCGGCTCGCCGGTATCCTAGGATGGCAGGGCTTGCTCCGGTCTAGGCGCTCCAAGCTGTGTGGTCACCTTGACGGAGGACAGACCCGATCTAGAGGGTGCACACTCGGAGAGGCTCCACATCGACGGGTGAGCACTGAGCTCGACCTCGGCTGCAGGGCACTAGCCTTTGAGGGTCTCGCTCTAGAGGGCGGAGGATGGACCCGGTCTAGAGGGCGCGCGCTTGGAGAGGCTCCACATCGGCGGGTGAGCGCTGAGCTCAACCTCGACCGCAGGGCATTAGCCTCCGAGGGTCTCGCTCTGGAGGGCGGAGGACGGACCCGGTCCAGAGGGCACGCGCTCGGAGAGGCTCTACATCGGTGGGTGAGCACTGAGCTTGACCTCGACCGCAGGGCACTAGCCTCCGAGGGTCTTGCTCTGGAGGGCGGAGGACGGACCTGGTCCAGAGGGCGTGTGCTCGGAGAGGCTCCACATCGGCGGGTGAGTGCTGAGCTCAACCTCGACCGCAAGGCACTAGCCTCCGAGGGTCTCGCTCTGGAGGGCGGTGGACGGCTCCGGCCTAGGCGTCCCGAGCTTGCGGGCGCGACCTAGTGGAGGACGGAGCTTTGCCCGTCGCCTTGAAGGGGCTCAGCTCAGCTCAGCTAAGCAAAGTGGTCCAGGCTGGGGTGTTGCCTGGCGTCCATCGTGGCGGTCTCCTTTAATGTGGCGCATATCAGCTACCCACGTCAGCGGTTTCGCCACATCAATTATCATTTTAACCACTTGTATCATCATCCTAAATGATCATAACCTAAGCTCTGATACCACTCTGTCATGCCCCGAATCCAGCACCGGAATCGGCTACGCGACCGGCCGCATAAATCCTAGAATACCCTCTAGAATTCATGCAAGGCTCAAAAAAAAATTCCATTATAAATTCAATCCTTCACAATATTATTAATCACCATTTATAAGAAATTATCTAATACAAAGGAAATAGGACAACACATATGGTTCAATTTCAATCATCCTTCAGTCATCTGCTTGGTATTAATAACTCTCTAGCTATTCCTCATTTTTATACCAATCCAATCCCCTACCAAGCTCGAAGATCCTACACAACTCTGAGAAGGGAAAATAAATAGGGGTTGTGAGCTTTACAGCCAGTAAGGTCTCCATTTTATGATATTCTGGTATCTAAATAGGTTACAAAATCATATTTGACATCATTTTATGGCATTCAAAATGACTTTTATGATATCCTAAGAAGATTTTATGATATTCTGACAAATAGATCTCAAAATCATGTTTAGCATCATTTTATGACATCCCAATAAAATTTTATGACATCCTAAGAAAATTCTATGATATTTTGATATCCAAATATATTACAAAATCAGGTTTGGTATCATTTTATGACATCTCAATGGGGTTCTATAACATCCTAAGAATATTTAATGACATTATGGTATTCAAATAGATTCCAAAATCAAATTTGACACCATTTTATAACATCCTAAGAAAATTCTATAATATTTTAAGAGGATTTTATGACATTATAGTATCCAAATATATTCTAAAATCAAGTTTGACACTATTTTATGACATTCTAAAAAGATTCTATGATATTTTGATATCCAAATATATTCTAAAATTGGGTTTGACATTTATGATATCCCAGGAAGATTCTATGACATTCAAAAAAAATTTTATGACATTCTGATATCCAAATAGGTCCTAAAATCGGGTTTGGTACCATTTTATGACATCCTAAGAAGATTTTATGACATCTTAAGAAAATTCTATAATATTTTAGTATCCAAATATGTCCCAAAATTATATTTGGCATCATTTTATGACATCTCAAGGAGATTCTATGACATCCAAAAATAATTCTATGACATTCTGGTATCCAAATAGATTACAAAATTAAGTTTGACACCATATTATGATATCTCAAGAGGTACTATAATATCCTAAGAATATCTTATGACATTTTGGTATCAAAATAGATCTCAAAATTAGGTTTGTCATCATTTTATGACATTCTAAAGAGATTTCATGATATTCTAAAAGGATTCTATGATATTATAGTATCCAAATATATTCCAAAATCTAGTTTGATACTATTTTATGACATTCCAAGAAGATTCTATGATATTCTGATATCTAAATATATCCTAAAATCGAGTTTGGTATCATTTTATGACATCATAAGGAGGTTTTATAACATTCTAAGGAATTTTATGATATTTTAGTATCCAAATAGGTTCTAAAATCGGGTTTGATATCATTTTATAACATTCCAATGGGGTTCTACAATATTCTAAGGGGATTCTATGATATTCTAGTATCCAAATAGGTTTCAAAATCATGTTTGACACCTTTTTATGACATCTCAAGGAAATTCTATAATATCATAAGGAAATTTTATAACATTCCAATATCCAAATATATATCAAAATTAGGCTTTGCATCATTTTATGGTATCCTAAGAGGGTTCTATGACATCCTAAGAGAATTTTATGATATTATGGTATCAAAATAAGTTTAAAAATCAAGTTTAGCATCATTTTATGACATCCCAAGAAGATTTTATGACATTTTAAGCGGATTCTATGATATTTCAGTATCTAAATATGTCCCAAAATTGGATTTGGTACTATTTTACGATATTCCAAGAAGATTTTATGATAGTCTAAGAAGATTTTATGATATTTTGATATCAAAATAAGTTTCAAAATCATGTTTGGCATCATTTTATAATATTCCAAAAGAATTCTATGACATTCTAAGAGAATTTTATGATATTATGATTTTTAAATAGGTTCCAAAATCATGTTTGATATTATTTTATGACATTTCAAAGAGGTTCTATGATATCCTAAGGGTATTCTGTGACATTCTAATATCCAAGTAGATTCCAATATTAAGTTTGATATCATTTTATGATATTTCAAGGAACTTCTATGATATTCTAAGAAGTTTTTATAATATCCTGATATATAAATAGGTTCCAAATTATGTTTGGCACTATTTTATGATATCTCAAGATGATTCTATTACATCCCAAGGGAATTTTATGATATTCTATATCCAAATGGTTCCAAAATCATGTTTGGCACCATCTTACACATCCTAAGAATATTTTATGACATCCTATAAAAATTTATGACATTTTGATATCCAAATAAGTCCCAAAATTAGGTTTAATACCATTTTATGATATTCCAAAAAAAACTTATGGCATATCGAGGAAATTTTATGAAATTCTGGTATTCAAATAGGCCCCAAAATTAGGTTTGACACTATTTTATGACATTCTATGAAGATTCTATGATATTTTGGTATCTAAATAGATTCCAAAATTAGGTTTAATATATTTTTATGGCATTCCAAGGGATTCTATGACATTCCAAGGAGATTGTATGATATTTTAGTATCCAAATAAGTTTCAAAATCAGATTTGACAACATTTTATATCTTTCAAAGGAGATTCTATGACATCCTAAGAAGATTTTATGATATTCTAGTATTCAAAGATATTCCAAAATTATGTTTAATACTATTTTATGACATTCTAAGTGATTTTTATGATATCCTAAGAAGATTCTATAACATCTTAGTATTCAAATAAGTCCCAAAATCATATTTGCCAATATTTTATGACATTCCAAGGGATAAAGGGATTGGATGATACATTGGCACCTAAATAGGTCACACAATCAAGTTTGACACCATTTCATGACATTTCGAGGGGATTATATGACAACCTATTAGGATTCTATGATATCTTAGTATTAAAATATCTTTCAAAATCATGTTTGACACTATTTATGATATCCTAAGAAATTTTTATAATACTTTGGTATCTAAATAGGTCTTATAATCAGGTTTGATACCGTTCTATGACATCTCGAGGGATTATATGACATCTTAAGAGAATTCCATGATATCTTGGTATCTAAATAAGTCCCAAAATCATATTTGATACCATTCCGTGACATCTCAAGAAGATTCTATGACTTCTTAAGAAGATTCTATGATACCTTAGTATCCAAATAAGTCTCATAAATAAATTTGATACTATTTTATGACATCCTGAGGGGATTATATGATATCATAAGAAAATTCTATGACATCTTGGTTTCCAAATAAGTTCCACAATTAGGTTTGGCACCATTCTATGACATCATAAGGAAACTCTTTAATATCCTAAGGGGATTCTATGATATCTTGATTTTCCAAATAGATCCTATAATCTAATTTGACACCATTCTATGATATTCCAATGAATTGCTATAACATCCTCAGGAGATTCTATAGCATGCAGCTACTTTGATAGGTGCTGTAGCCTGCGGAGTTGCGTGCCATTGCCTTGACAGCCCTCGACACCACCATCGCTTGCATCGTAGCTTTGGCACTTGTGCGCAAGCTGGGATCCATATAATAATGCTTGAGTGGATGGTGCTATCACCGGATGCCGCCACCATCGCTGCACAAAGACATGGCTATTCCAGTCGCCACCATCATTCCTGCTCAAATGGATATTTGGATGGTACAGAGCCACGTGCTTGCTTACCTGCTGAACTCAACGATGATGCATTCAAGTGGGCTGGTCAGCCCGATAACATTTTCGAAATCCACGGTAGTTGAAGTTGCTGCATGTGGCCGTTGCCATCCCTCTTATATAGAGAAGCATGAGGTAGAAGAGAGAATATGAACCTGTCTAATATTTTTATATAAACAGAAAATAAAAAAAATAATTTATTTTAAAGAAAAAAAGTTTTTATCTTTTAATATTTTAAAATTTAGATCAATTTTGACAAGCGACATGTCTTATTTTTTATTTCTTTATATGCAACGCCGAAAGGATGGAAATTCATTCACGCCACGCGAGTGCAACGTGGCCCAATCGAGAATCGCACACCACGTTTGGATTTTCTACACCGCTCCCCGTGTGCAAAGAATTTACTCTATGACACTGATAGTTTTGGGCTGTGCACTTGCATAAAATAATAACGATCATGATAGTAAGTCGCTCATCTTGCTCATTCTCGTTCGCACTCACGGCCGTTCCCCGTGCTCGACCCAGGTCCGGAGACAAAGGGAGGTGAACTTAATAGTGGGTGATCTGATCCCAGATTTTATGCCACCTGTGGATAAGGTCACCTTCCCAGGCTCTCCCGGCTTCCATAGGCATCACAAATTCAACCCCCATCCGGAAAAAAAATCCCAAATATGGCGACCCTCTTCGCCGCCTCCGCTGTCCTTTCCACCACATCAACCGCGGCCGCCACCACCACCACTACCACCAGCAGCCCCCCGACCCCTCCCAGACCTTTAATTAAACCCCACTTCCCTCCCCCAAAACCTCTCTCCACCAGCCTCGCCGCCACCGCCGCCGCAACCTCACTCCTCCTCTCCTCCCCCTCCCCTTCCCTCGCCGACTCCCCTACCTTCCACCTCTACTACGGCACCGCCGCCAGTGCCGCCAACTATGGTGGCTACGGCGGCAACGAGAGCAAGAAGGACTCGGCGGAGTATATCTACGAGGTCCCTGACGGTTGGAAGGAGCGGCTCATCTCCAAAGTGGAGAAGGGCACCAACGGCACCGACAGCGAGTTCTACAACCCCAAGAAGCGCGCCGAGCGCGTGTACCTCACCTTCCTCTCCGGGTTCCCCGCCCTCGCCCCCGTCGACGCCGTCCTCTCCAACCTGGCCCTCTCCGACGTCGACCTCCAGGACCAGATTGCCGGCGCCGACGCGGTGCGTTCGGAGGAGCGGCGGAACGACAAGGGGCAGCTCTACTACGCCTACGAGATCGACGGGGTCGGGGCCCACAGCCTGGTCTCTGTTACGTGCGCCCGGAACAAGCTCTACGCCCACTTTGTAAGCGCGCCCAACCCGGAGTGGAATCGGGATCGGGATACCCTCCGCCGGCTCCACGATTCCTTCAAGACCGTCGACCCGGCTCCTTCCTAGTCGTTCCTCTTGGGTCTTCGTTTTGCTGGAGGGGTGTTGTATATGATATCCCAACTCGATATGTAACGGCGGACGTGAGCAAGAACAAATGGTATTAGGCTTCATTTCAAGTTCTTTTGTGGTGTTGTGTGTATATCTTATGCAAGAGATATCTCTTGGATAAGATGATCGAGTGCCTAAGCATGCTATCTCATCTGGCATTTTGCAACTAAAATACTCGGTAGCATCAAAGGAGATTTAAATTTAAAAAGGATTACCTATTCTTCTGGAAACCAAAAGAGGATTTTCCTATTTCTTTTTCAGAAGATAAATCAGCACACACCAAGGGAAATGGCTTCTTATCAAGCAATGATAAGAAGATCTAATGATAAATTAAAGTGACCCACGATGCAGGGGGGGGGCGAAATGACATGATGAAAGAAACCTTGAGTAGAGATGACAGAATCTACCAAGGAATGGAAATCATGGCAAAAGCAGGATTTTTGACCGGAATAATAGAAAAAAAAAATGATTTATGTAAGTACCATTGTCCATTTTTTATTATGGATCTAGATGATTTTGGTCACTTGTCATCCATGCTTGGATACGTGGCAGGGCTATTCGGGTGAGTGGCATGGCGGGGTAAAAATGCAAGTTGAACTCACGAATTTGGCACGAAATCATGGATTGAACCAGCGATTTTAGTTAGGAATTGTCACGTGGCATCTAAAAATGCGGGTTAGACCCGCGAATTCAGAGTGAAAGCACTGGTTGGACCCGCGAATTCATTAGAAAAATGCGGGTTCAACTCGCAATTTCGGTAGCTCGGGTCCGGGCCAGTTTTGCATTCAAAACGCGGGTGGAACCTGCGATTTCATGAAAACGCAGGTGGAAAGACTTAGCTCCACTCGCAACGTGGATAGACTTAGCTCCACCGAGATCACGGCTTTTGCGCTGAAAACAAGGTTAAAGGGTATCTCATCTGTGGCTGTTCTGGGTGTGGTGTGATACGCCCACAGGACACTAGGAAGTTCTTTAGCCCATCTGCCTTTGGCCTGGTCCAGTCTGGTCAAGAGTCCTTGAAAGATGGTCCGGTTAGTCACCTCGGCCTCTCCGTTGATCTGAGGGTGGGTCACCGAGGTGAAGCGATGGCGGATGTTGAGGCCATCGTAGAACTCCTTGAACTCCCGATTGTCAAATTGCCGTTCGTTGTCAGTGATGATGGTATGAGAGAGTCCAAAGTGGTATATGATTGATTTCCAAAAGAACTTGCTGACGTTGGCCTCCGTGATCCGTGCTAGCGGTTTGGTCTCGATCCACCTAGTGAAGTAGTCGATGGTAACTATCAGGAACTTGTACTGCCCGGGCTAGGAGAAAAAGGACCAAGGATGTCCATGCCCCACTGAGTGAATGGCCAGGGGGCAGAGAGCTAGGAGAGTGGTACAGCCGGTTGATGTTGTACGCTGGCATGGCGCTGTCAGCAGTCACACTTCTTTACGAAGTTGGCTGCATCATCTCTCATGGTTTCCCAGTAGTACCCATAGCGGAGGGCCCTGTATGCTAGTATCCTGCCCCCCACATGATTTCTACATAGGCCTTCGTATATCTCTTGGAATATGAAGGCTACCTCCGAGGGTCTCAGGCACTTCAGGAGCAGGTAGGAGTAGGACCTTCGTAGAGTCGCTCGTCCATCAGCACGAAGCGTGTGGCCTTCCTCTTGATGGGGCCGGCCTCTATGCGATCTTTGGGCAAGGCACTGTCGGCAATGTACCTGACATACTTGTCCATCCAGCTGGGCTCCAGGGTGACTTGCTGGACCTCCCCGGATGCCTCGTAACTTGGGGCCTGAAGATGCTCGATGTAGGCACGCCCCAAGGACGAGTCCGGCAGGGTCACCAGCCAGGAGAGGGCGTCGGCACGAGCATTCTCCCCACGTGGAATGTGGGAGATGTTGAAGCGCATGAAGCCCACTGCACTTGTGCATACCAGCTCCAGGTACTTCGACATTTGAGGGTCCTGGACCTCAAATTCTCCCGAGACCTGCCCGTCCACCAATTGTGAGTCGGTGAAGACTTTCAGGTTGGGTACACCCAGCTCGTGAGAGACTCTTAGTCCCATGAGGAGTGCCTCGTACCCGCCTGGTTATTGGTGGCTGCGAACTGGAAATGGAGCGTACATTCAACGATGACTCCTTCGCTATTGGCAAGAATGAGTTTGGCTCCACTTCCCCCGGCGTTGGATGCTCCATCCACATGCAGGCCCAGATATCCCCCTCTGGTTCAAGTCCCGTCTGTTGCTCCTGGGAGATCTCCTCTGGCTTCGGTTAGGCCTGCACACTCGACCAGGAAGTCAGCCAATACCTATGCCTTAATGGATGACCTCAACCTGTAGGTAATGTCAAATTCACTGAGCTTCAACGTCCACTTCGCCAGACATCCGGACGTGTCGAGGCAGCTAAGTATGACCTTCAGTGGTTGGTCGATCAGGATCGTGATTGAGTGTGCTTGGAAGTAAAGCCTAAGGCATTGGGCAGACATGCTGAGTGCAAAAATTAACTTCTCAGAGCGAGAATACCTAACCTCAGCATCACGGAGAAGCTTGCTAGTATAATATACTGGCCTCTATACTCTGTCCTTGTCCGTGCGGACCAAGATCGAGCTGATATCTCCCGGGATGACCGCCATGTATAGGAGGAGCTTTTCAATCTTCTCCATCTTCTGGTCGAGAGAGCAATTGAAAGAAAAACTAGTAGCGAGCATGCTTTCTATTTTAAAACTTTTTCAAAATAACATGCAGCGGAAGCATTGTCGAGAAGATTAACATTTAATCTAAGCATGCTTTTAAAACTTTTCTATGCTACTTATCCCAAGATCTTGCATGAATGATTAATATAAACTATGAAATCATTAACTTATGCAATGAACATTTCAAAGCAACATATCTATATATATGTAAAACCATACCTCGTATGAAATGGAGACGCTCTCCGCTGCGAAAAATCCAGGAGGAAGAAGAATAACTCTGTTTAGCCGCACACGTGTCCGGCCTCTACAGGTGGTTCACACCAGGGCTCTTCCAAAATCTACTTCCACTCCAAGTGCTAGCTTGTTGTGGAATAATTTGATCGGAACTCCTTTATCTTCTTTCGATGCTAGACTCTCCGAATGAATGAAGAAACTTAAGAGGTGGAGAATGAGTCATTGGAACCCTTCCCAAACACTCAATCATAAGACCTAGTTCACTAGGTACAAATATGCACACTTCTTTCCAAAAAAAAATCTCACACCCATAAAACTAGAACCTTACCTAGCTTCTTCCCCTTCTTCCCTTTTATTTTTCCAGCATTTCTTTGCTGAATTTTTTTTATTTTCGTCCTCCCATTTTAGCCCATTATGTAGATGGTGAGGGAGAGGGAAAGTGGAGAGTTATGGGTGATAATGGAGTGGTAATGGGTAGTTATGGAGAGTTATGGTCATGGAAAGTTACATAACTCCCCAAAACTGAATTTAAACTTATTTAAATTCAGATTAATGTGTTAATTGATTTCAGTTCATAACTGAAATCAATTGGGTCAAGTGTGCATACATTGGGTTCAACCCAATTGGACCCAAACCTATTTTGAATCAAATCCTATTTGATTCGTTCCAGATTTTTATAGCTCAATCAAATTGGGCTATCAAGTAATCACAATACTTAATTCACCTCCATGCATCACCAATTATTAGTGAAAATTTTTATTGCATAACCTTTTGTGACATCAAGTGTCTACACTTGCAAAATCAACAAGTGTTGACACTTACACAAGTGTCAACACTTTCAAGAATATCAAGTGTCGACACTTGGGTAAAGAAAAATACTTTTTCTTTGTGAGTCCACGAACGATTCCCAATCGTTCTCCGATCACTAAATCAAGTAGAAACCCCTATGGTGTGTGACCCCATAGGTTCGAACACTAAGCCGGTAGCACTGGAACATTTCCAATACCAGTCAAAATCTCCATCTAGCAATGACACCCGACGTCTGGATAGGTCGAAGTTGCAGAGCAACAATCAAGAACCAGGAGATATGGAAACCTAGTAATTAATCCCTTTGACCTCAATGCTCAGGAAGACTTAGGGTTAAACTACCCAACCCATAAAGTCCATCAACAATGTGTCTCAATCTCACAAGTCCTGTAACACATTACAGAGACTACCTTGGCCAAGGTTTTGCTAAATTGAAACACAGTAAGATATCTACTCCAAACACTTTGGAGGGGTCAATCCCATCTTGATCCGATCACTGCTACACGAGTACTTAACTGTATCCAGAAACCTTCCATCCCTAGATTAAAAATCCAGATAGTCCAGTACCAAAGTACAGTGAGTTGCTCGCAAGCTACCTGACGATCTCATGTCTGAGGGATAACTACTTCCATATCAAAACTCTAGGCAGAAAAAAATACAGACGGGTCACTTTCGATGAAATGTCAAACACAACATCTGCATGCCATACCAGTGTCTCCACACTCCTTGATTAAGAGGACAACCAACCACTATGGCACACAACGACCTATACTTGATATATTATCATCCTGAAATAAGTGTATCATTTGGTCGCGAACAATTTTAGGACTATATGATATATCCTCTCTATATCACATACAAATAGTCCTAAGGACTTCATCACTCAAGAACTCATTACAGAAAGATGAAATAGTGATGAACTGCCAGAATAAATATTTTATTCAATAATATAATTCATATACAATTACATCAAATGTACAACCGTGTACAGTAGAAATTGGCTTTGGGATACATTTCCCAACAGTGGTGGTGATGCCAGGGTCTTCTTCAGCTCCTCGAAGACTTCCTGGCACTTCTTTGTCCAGGTAAAGTTATGTATCTTTTGCAGCACCTTGAAGAAGGGTTGGCAGCGGTCAGCAGATCGTGAGATAAACTGGCTCAGGGCTGCTATGCAACCGGTGAGTCGCTGGACTTGCTTTTTGGAGGTGGGATGCTCGATATCAAGAACCGGTCGGACCTTTTCTGGGTTAGCCTCGATCTCTCTCTAGGTGACCATGAAGCCAAGGAACTTTCCAGCCGCCTTGCCAAAAGCGTACCTCGCCGGGTTTAACTTCATTTGGTGCAGGCGAAGGTTGTAAAAGGTCTCCACCAGGTCATGACATGGTCCGAGGTCGGCCTGCTCATGACAAGCATGTCATCCACATAAACTTGCATGTTGCGACTGATCTGGTCTTTAAATACCTTGTTGACTAGCTGCTAGTACATGGTGCTAGCATTCTTCAGGCTGAAATGTATCATTTTGTAGCAGTACATCCCGCGGTCCGTGATGAAAGCAGTGTGCTCCTCATCCATCGGATGCATTCGGATCTGGTTGTACCCAGAGAATGCATCCATGAAGGAGAGTAAGCAGTGCCCCGAGGTGGCATCCACGAGTTAGTCAATCTTTAGAAGTGGGAAGCTGTTCTTCGGGCAAGCACGGTTGAGGTCGGTGTAGTCTACACAGATCCTCTACTTCTCGTTGCTCTTCTTGACCATGACCACATTCGCTAGCCAGTTGGGGTACTGTACTTCATGAATGAATCTGGCCACGAGGAGCTTCTCTACTTCATCATTGATCGCCTTCTGCCTCTCTGAGGCAAAGCTTCTCTTCTTCTGTCGAACTGAACGGTACTTCGGGTTAACATTTAGCTTGTGAGTGATGATGTCAGGGAGAATTCCTGGTATGTCAGCCGCGGTCCATGCGAACACATCCGTGTTTGCTCGGAGGAAACTCAGCAAGCGAGCTTGTTCTTCTTCTGGCAGCTGGGCTTCTACCTACACCGTCTCCAACAGGTCGAGCATAGGGGATACGTCGAAAGGCATTCGACGGGGCCACCACTAGGGTCCTGCACCCTTTGGTCGAGGTCACCGACACCGAGGTCATCCTCGGTGCTCCGGGCCCCGGGGATGGCTTGAAGGCAATGTTGGACTAGCTAAGGTGTCCCCCTCATCTCTCCTACATCACAAGGGGGTCGGGAACTGTACCAACAGTCATTTGGTGGATACGACTGCATCAAGTAAGTTGAGCTTGGGATGGCCAAGGATTACATTGTAAGATGATGGGAGCCTAACGACAGTGAAGGTCATCATGACCGTAGTCTGTCGGGGTGGTGACCCGGTTGTGACTGGGAGAGTAATCTCTCCCTCGACTCTCATAGAATCTCCAGTAAAATCCACAAGAGGGGTGTGCACTGGTCTCAGTCGATCAGGGGACAAGTTCATGAGAGAAAGCATCGTAGAAAAGGACATCAGTCGAGCTCCCGCTATTGAACATAATAAGTCTTACATGATGCCTGGCAATGGTCATTTCGACAACGACATCATCATTATTTATATTTTCTTCCTCACTTCCCTTCCCCTTCATAAAGGGAAGTATATTTTCCAGATTCTCTCCCTCCCGGGCTCTCTTATGGGCGAGCTCTATCCCCCAACATATCATACCCACAGGCTTCTTGGTGGGTTGGTTGTCAACTGCAGGAACAGGGGGAAGAGCTGCAAGTGGCTGATTCTTCGTTGGAACCTCGTCCTTCACAAACTTTTTGAGGTAGCCCCTCCTTATCAGGTCCTCGATTTTTCTTTTTAAGTTACGACAGTCCTCGATGTCATGGTCGTGGTCGCGGTGGAATTGATAATACTTTGTTCTATCACGACCACTTGATGACTTCAGTGGGGGAGGTCAACGTAGGTAGCGCTCGCCCTTGATTTTCATCAAAATTCTTGACCTCGGAGCGAGGAGGGGAGTGAAAGTCTCCTCCAGAATGGGATCACTCTTCGACTTCGGTCCCGACGGGAAGTCCGTGGATGGCCCAGGTCTCCATGTCCCGGGTGCTTCTCTCGAGGTTGGCTTCTTCGGAGGCTTTCCGTCTAGCTCCTTTCTGGTGCGGTCGGCCTTCTCAGTGCGGACGTACTTATGGACGCGGAGAAGGAGGTTAGAGTATGTCTTCGGTGGCTTTTTGTCCAAGGAGTAGGTCAAGCGGGAGGTTTTGAGCCCTCTCTTCAATGCCAGCATGGCGACGGCCTCGTCCAGACTGTAGATCTCAAGGGCGGCAACTTTGAAGTGGGTCACGTAGTCTTGCAGGGGTTCATGATCTTGCTGCATGATAGAGAAGAGGCTATCCACCTCTCGTGGCACCTTCTAACTGGCATCGAAATGGGCCACGAACCTCCTCTCAAGTTGCGGGAAGGAGTCGATGCTTTTGGGCTCGAGACGGGTGAACCAGACTCGAGTGGCCTTCCGAAGGATGGCCAGAAAGATGATGCACAGGAGGGCATCCATCATCCCCTAGACTCTCATGAGAGCCTTATAGCTCTCTAGGTGGTCCAGGGGGTCGGTGGTCCCGTCATAGGGATCCACCTGAGGCATACGAAACCAACTCAGGATCGGTTCCTCTTGGATTTCCCGGAAAAAAGGGGGTCGGGCTTCGTAGCCCGCTAGGTCCTTAGTGGAACCCTGCATGTTGGCAAATTGATGGGAGAGCTCCGCCAGCCTGCACTCTTGTTCTTCTAGGTGCCTTTCGGGCATGCACCTAATGGCCTCGTTAGTGGAACCTTCCACTGAGGCTACTGAGGCTGCTGGAGAAGATGGGGTTGACAATTGAAGATGGTCGCGATGGGAGGCCTTGCCTTGGTGGCAATTACCATGTTTGACGATGGCATTACTGTTCACTGGGACCGGCTCTCCCAGTCAGCCGACCTAGAATGATTTCTCTTCGTGGGGGTTCGATGGCTCCCCCGGGGATCAATTATGGTCCGTGGATGTGACGGCCTGCCTTGGATGGAGCACAGGCTACCACGGGGGCCGGTGGCCTGGTCTGTACGGGTCCTTGGTTGTGACTGGGTGACCAGGGAACACTGCTGGTGCTGCAGCTACCTCATGACCATGGCCAGAACCTGCATCTGCTGGGCGAGTGCAGCGTACTGGCCATCTACCGAGGATGGCTGTGGTGGAGCGGGAAGCTCCCTCTCTGGGCTACGTGGGCCCATAGGAGAAGGGGCATCCCCTGCTCGGCTGGTGGAGGCTTCTTGTGCTCGAGTTTCTACCATGCTTCGAGTGGAGCTATTCTCAAAGTTTTAGGGGGCTTGTTTGGACAGGGGCTTCCCCCCTACCTGGCACGCCAATCTGTTGCCACCCTTACATCATGGCCTACAATTCGGATGTGGCACCGGATGTCAGCCTCTTTTCTTGAAATCCAGCTATTCTCGATCCCTGCAAAACAGAGTGAGAGACCTGGGTCGGGGATCCCGGTGGGGGCACTCCGATGATCAAGTCAGCGGACGGTAAAGAGGAACATATCCTTCAAGGTGGCTCCCTCTTCGGTCATCATGCTTGAAGGAGAGTTTTTGTAGAGGATGGGGTAAGAAGGGTAGGAGAGGAGTAAAGCTCGAGGCGTGACAGCCGTGTCCATCGAAACTCTCTCCGGGAGTTTCGCGGTGGCCTCCGTGAACTTTTTCTCTGCTTTTACCTCCTCCTCCTTTCCCTTGCTTTGCTTACCTCCTTCTCGCTCACTGGGTCCTCCTTTTAGATCACCAGCTTTTCCCACTTCTTGCCTCGATTTTTCTCCTCTTGGGGTGCTCGAAGATCAACAACATCTGTCGGCCGTGCTCCTGAGGTGATTTTCCTTTATAGTTGGGAGTTATGTTGCGAGCCTTGTTTTTCCGATGAATTATCATAGCTGAGGAAGTTTAGCAGGGCCTCGATCCGGGGGTAGCCGCCCTCAGGTCTGAGGTCCCTAACGTGGCCTTCTCCTTCTAGGTGGTATAGGCAGTCGGTTGCATGACCTGGTACCTCGATCGAGGCACTCTTCCCTAACCGGTGCAAATGAGGGTAGGCGCACCTCTTCTAACTTTGGGGCACCATACTGGACGCGCCGCTCTGTGCATGCCGGCTTTGATGGCAGACTTGGTGCTGACGCTTTTGTCCTTTTCGTGATGTTTTCGAGGAGCGGGCTCGACTTCGATCGAGGTGGGCCCAGCCCCTGGGGGCCACCTGGCGAAGGAGCGGAGGGGGCTCAACTTCGATCGAGGTGGGCTCGATCCTTGGAGAGCCACCTGGCGAAGGAGCAGAAGGAGCTCGACTTTGATTGAGGTGGGCTCGACCCTGGGGGAGCCACCTAGCGAAGGAGCGGAGGGAGCTCGACTTCGACCGAAGTGGGCTCGACCCTTGGGGAGCCACCTAGAGAAGGAGCGAAGAGAGCTCGACTCCGACCGAGGTGGGCTTGATCTTGGGGGAGCTACCTGGCAAAGGAGTGGAGGGAGCTCGACTCATGCCGAGGTAGGCTCAACCTTTGGGGAGCAACCTGGCGAAGGAGTGGAAGGAGCTTGACTTCGGCTAAGGTGGGCTCGACCTTTGGGGAGCAACCTGGCGAAGGAGCGGAAGGAGCTTGACTTTGGCTAAGGTGGGCTCGACCCCTCAGGAGCCACTTGACGAAGGAGATGAGGGAGTTCAACTTCGATCAAGGTGGGCTCGACCCTTGGGGAGCCACCTGGTGAAGGAGCGGAAGGAGCTCGACTTTGACTGAGGTGGGCTCGACCCTTGTGAAGCCACCTGGCGAAGGAGCTGAAGGAGCTCGACTTCGGTCGAGGTGGGCTCGACCCTTGGGGAGCCACCTGGCAAAGGAGCTTTGAAAGAAATCTGATATGGCGACATCTGTCAGCTGGATCCAAGATGTACTCCACGTCAGCGATCTTGCCACATCAGTTGCCATCGAGGAGTCAAAGACTTTGGAGGAGATGACAATATATGAACTTTTGGGTTCCTTACAAGCTCATGAAGAAAGATTCAATAAGAGAAGACAAGAGCTTTTGGAGCAAGTTCTTCAGTCCAAGTTTTCTTTAAAGGTGAATAAAGAAGACTCAAGGAACGAGTTAAGATAAAGTTAAAGAGGACAAGGCCGTGGCTCTTGGAGAGGCCATGGCTCTTGAAGAGGTCGTGGCTTGTGGAGAGGGCACGGTCATGGACGAGGAAGAACAAATAGAGATGAAGAGAGAAGTCAAATCCCAAAAGGAGAAGGACAAGGAGACTCATCAAGAAGCTAAAAGTATGGCAAATCTAAAGTTCGGTGCTATATTTGTAGGAAGATTGGACATTATACTTTAGAATGTTGGTATAGTGATTCTAATTAAGTGCAAGAGAAGACCTATGTTGCAAAGAAACAAGAGGAGGAAGGAGATTCGATTCTTCTATTGGCACACAAGGGAGATGACATCAATAATCAAAACTTATGGTATTTGGATACTGGAGCAAGCAATCATATATGTAGATACAATGATATGTTTGTGGAGCTAGATGAATCAGTGGATGGTCATGTCTTCTTTGGTGATTCTTTTAAAGTATCAGTGAAAGAAAAATGTAAAATTCTTATTGAATTGAAAAATGGAAGTCATCAATTCATTTCCGAAGTTTATTATGTGCCAAGTATGACAAGTAATATTTTAAATGTAGGATAACTTTTGGAGAAAGGCTATACCATACATATGAATGATAGAAATCTTTTCTTGAGAAATCAAAATAATAAGTTGCTTGCTCATGTTCAAATGATCAACAATAGAATATTTTTATTGAACATCAAGCATGTTTCTTCCACATATTTGAATGCTTGTATGAAAGATGTTTCATGGCTATGGGATTTGAGATATGGACATCTTCATTTTGATGGTCTTAAACAACTCTCTATAAAGAAGATGGTGAATGGCTTGTCCCATACTGATTCTCCCAACCAATTTTATGAAGGACGTGTTCTTAGGAAACAATCAAGAATGAATTTTTCGAAAAGGCATCATATTATGCAAAGATACCTCTTGAGCTCATCCACACCGACATTTATGGGCCAATCACTCCAACATCATTTGGAGGTAATCGATACTTTCTAACATTTATTGATGATTATAGCAGGAAGACATGGATATATTTCTTGAAGAAAAAGTCTGATGTATTTAAAGTCTTCAAGAAGTTCAAAATTATGGTGGAAAATCAAAGTGGCTATCACATCAAGATACTTCGATCAGATCGTGGTGGAGAATATGCATCTAAAGCCTTTGAAGATTATTGTGGAGAGCATGGCATTTGGCAGCTATTGACGACACCATATTCACCTCAACAAAATGGCATGACGGAGAGAAAAAAATGAACCATCCTTGATATGATCTGCAGCATGTTGAAGAGTAAAAATCTATCTAATAAGTTTTGGACAGAAGCTACAGATTGTGCTATCTATTTACTTAATAGATATCCAATGAAAAGTTTAGAAGATATTACTCCATAAAAAGCATGGAGTGGTAGAAGCCCAAATGTTTCACACTTGAAAGTCTTCGATTGTCTTGCTTATGCTCATGTACCAAATCAAAAGATGATAAATCTAGATGATAATGTTGGAAATCCCGGATTAGAGTATATACTGCAGAAGCAACGAGGGAGAGTTCTTGACGTGATGATGGCAGCCTTTTTTTTAAACCAAGAAGTAGAAGAATATATAGAAGAGAGATTAAAAGAAAAGAGAGACTGTATTATTAATCATTGGAGAAGAACTTGTTACAACAAGAGATACCAGCCTCCTCTCATAAACTCGAGAAAAAGTCCCCACCTGCGGACAATATCTCATGCAAGGTTCCCTTCTCCAAAATCATGTGGAACACTCTATGGTCCCAAGCCCTTACGCACAAGAGTCTCCACGCATAGATATCTCCCTCCGCACGCCCTCTTATTTTCTCTCACACCCAAACAGTCACCCACTCCTTATTTTATAAGCACATGGGGCGGTGGTTTAGTTCTAGCCATTCTTGGACTTAGATGGTTAGGTTCAAGGTGGTTAGGACCCCTAGGTAGTTAGGATCCTTAGTTAGTTAGGCTCCTAGTTAAGTAGACCTCTTGGACGGTTAGGACTCAACCACCTAACCACTAACCAACCAACCACATGCGAACTAACTAGCAAGCTAACTACCTAGCCTCAAATCCCTTTCACACCAAAGGGCAATCGACTACACCTCTGGACCTAACCCCATAACTCAACAGGGTTATGTTACAATCTCTCAAAAACTTTCCCTAATAAGCCAATTGAGAAAGCTCTTAAACCCGAGTCCATGTACACCCATGTCTCATATGCTCTCTCAACCCTGGATCAAATTTCCTGATCCAACATGACTTTGAAACCCACAGGAGCTTATAAACCTAAGCCTTCCAAACCTTGTTGACTACCCTGGAACACCTCCAGGATCTCTGGAAGACCTCTAGAACCGCTTGGCACGCCTCCAAGCTCCTAGGGATCCTCGAACATCCCTGCTATGGCCTTCCAAGTCTCTCCAAGGCTTGGGAGCACCACACAAAATCCTACAATCTCCATCTTGGTACCTCTAAGCCTTGAAAAATTTGGCAATATCCTCCTGCACAACCTCGCTGTAACTGCATGTCCTGATAGCATCTTGTGTGGATCTCCTTGTCTCTGCCAACACCCTTCAGCTGCTGAGCTCCCTTAGAGGCCTTTGGGACGACCGCCTCCCCCGCTGAAGATCCTTGCTTGTATCTTGGCACCATCATTATAGCATTCTTTCTGTTTGGTAGCTACATCAATCTTTTCCTTGGACTTCCCTGGAGAGACCATAACGAACCTGAACCGGCACTTGTTATAACTGTAGCTCTACTTGACAACATCTTTCCAAAGCCTTGCCTCACTACTTGTGCACACTGCTCCACTTGCCTCGGTGCACCCCTAGCGCTGGTGCTAAGATGTAACTCCTCCTCGTGCACTCCTCCGCTCTGACCTCGTGTCAAATCTTGCTCCACCTGTGAAGCCACCTCTCCCTGGTGCTCCACCTGAGATTGAAGTCCACATGATGTCATAGAATGAAATCCCAAGGACAACCACTCAACGCTACCCTGCTGAGCTTGCCACTGCACCTCATACCCTATCGTTGCCTCCTCGGACCCTTCGCATCCCACGAACCCCTTCGAGACTGTTCCGGATACACTACCTCTTGTAGGCTCCTCCAAAATAACCAAGAGCTTATCCGACTCTTCCTTTGACCCAAAATTGAGCCTGAAAAATCTGGGCTTTTCTTTTCTCCATCCCTGCACTTCTTCCTAAGCGGACACTCCCGCTTAAAGTGCCCTGCTACACCATACCTGTAGCACTTGCCCGCCATGCTACCTTTCCTGGACTGTACCCGTCCCACCTGTTCACCTTTCTTCTTCCATTTTCTTGGCCTCTCTGACACAGCCAAACCCTCTTGGAAGACCTTCCTCTTCGTCATCCATTCCCGCTGCTCGTTAGACCTTAACACTGATATGATCTCCTCATACACCAACGTCTCCTTTTTATACAGTAGTGTAGTCACCAACGGATTAAAGTTCTCGGGTAGTGAATATAAAAGCAGCAGACTCTTATCTTCCTCTTCAAAATCTATCCCAATGTTGAGCAAATCCATGCTCATCTGGTTGAACCACTGAATGTGTCCCGCAACATCCTCATCCTCTTGCATTCGAAGGTTATACAGTTGCTTATTCAGCACCAACTTGTTGCACATATTCTTCCCCATGTACATGATGTGAAACCTCGATCACAATCCCTTGGATGTCTTCTCCTTTAACACGCCATACAAAATCACATCCGCTAGACAAGCCCTAATCGTGGCACATGCCCTTTTCTCTAAGGACATCTACTTCTTGTCATTCATACCCCCTGGCCTATCTTCCAAAACCAGATCTAATTCCATCTGAACCAACAAGTCTTCCACCCTAACCTTTCATATGGTGAAACTCCCTTTCCTATCAAACTTCTCCATACCAATCTTCACCCCGCTGCCTTCTATGATCCAAAACAATCATAAAACAGTAAAAATTGATAAAAACCTTGAAGAAGATACATGATATAAAGAGGGTATAGACAACTGCCCTAGATCTTATCCTTTCTCTCAATACCTTGAGGAAATTCTAGATCTGAACGCTTCTCCAAAATCCTGGAGAAACCTCGAAGGGATCCTGGGATAGAAACCTCCTCTCTCCATGCTCGAACCTGCTCTGATACCACTTGTTGGAAATCCCGGATCATAATATATACCGTGGAAGCAACGAGAGAGAGTTCTTGACGTGATGATGGCAGCCTTCTTTTTAAACCAAGAAGTAGGAGAAGATATAGAAGAGAGATTAGGAGAAAAGAAAGACAGTATTATTAATTCTTAGAGAAGAACTTGTTATAACAAGAGATACTAGCCTCCTCTCACAAACCCGAGAAGAAGCTCCCACATGCGGACGATACCTCACGTAAGGTTCCCTTCTCCAAAACCCCATGGAACACCCCACGGTCCCAAGCCCTCATGCACAAGAGTCTCCATGCATGGATATCTCCCTCCGCATGCCCTCTTATTTTCTCTCACACCCAAACCGTCGCCCCGTCCTTATTTTATAAGCACATGGGGCGGTGGTTTAGTTATAGCCATTCTTGGACTTGGACGGTTAGGTTTAAGGTGGTTAGGACCCCTAGGTAGTTAGGATCTTTAGTTGGTTAGGCTCCTAGTTAGTTAGACCTCTTGGGCAGTTAGGACTCAACCACCTAATCGACTAGCCAACTAACCATATGCTAACCAACTAACCAACTAACTACTTAGCCTCAAACTCTTTTCACACCAAAGAGCAACCGACTACACCTCTGGACCTAACCCCCTAACCCAACAGGGTTATATTACAATCTCTCAAAAACTCTCCCCAATAAGCCGATTGAGAAAGCCCTTAAATCCGAACCCATGTACACCCATGTCTCACATGCTCTCTCAACCTTGGATCAAATTTCTTAATCCAACATGACTCTGGGACCCTCGGGAGTTTATAAACCTAAGCCTTCCAAACCTTGTTGCCTTTCCTGGAACACCTCCAGGACTTTTGGAACACCTCCAAAATCGCTTGGTACACATCCAAGCTCCCAGGGATCCTCAAACATCCTTGCCATGACCTTCCAAGTCTCTCTAAGGCTTGGGAACACCACACAAAATCCTACAGATAAGAGTGCCAAATATATTTTTATTGGCTATAATGCAAGAACAAAAGCTTACAAGCTTCTAAATCCAACAACCAAGAAGCTAATGATAAGTCGAGATGTGGAGTTCCATGAAGAAGGAGCTTGGAGTTGGGAAGAACATAAAAAAATATATATTCATGAAGAAGAAAAAGAGGAGCAAGAGAAGATCACCTCGCCACCATTATCTTCTACAACATCAATAATATTACCATCCAAGGAAGACTTTCCAAGAACACCAAAGACAAGATCCATTAAAGAGCTCTATGAGGTAACAGATGAGCTTAATCTTATATGTTTGCTTACTAATCAAGAAGCTATTTTTATGAAGAAGCAAAAGAAGACGAAAGATTGGGGAGAGCCATGGATGAGGAGATCAAAGTTATAAAAAAGAATGACACATGGAAGTATATCAATCTTTCTAAAGGACATGAACCCATTGGTGTGAAGTGGATTTACAAAATTAAGAAGAATGCTCAAGAAGAACTTAAAAAATACAAAGCAAGATTGGTGGCAAAAGGATACAAGCAATAAGCCGGCATCGACTATGATGAGGTATTTGCACCAGTTGCTCATATAGAGACTATTAGATTGTTATATATTTTCTTTTGCTGCTCAAAATTAATGTCAAATTTTACAAATGGATGTCAAATCAGCATTTTTAAATGAATTAATGATGAGGAAGTTTATGTGAAGCAACCTATGGATTTTGTGAAGAAGGGATATAAAGGACAAGTCTTGAAATTAAAGAAAGCATTATATAGTTTAAAACAAGCTCCGAGAGCTTGGAATAGTCGTATTGATACCTATTTTAAGATTAATGATTTTGTACAATATCCTTATGAGCATGCCTTATATGTGAAAAAATAAAATGGAGATATTTTGTTTGTTACTTCGTACGTGGATGATCTTATTTTCACAGAAAATAATCCACAAGTATTTGAGGAATTCAAACAAATCATAATTCGGGAGTTTGAGATGACGGACATGGGACTCATGACCTACTTCCTTGGCTTGGAAGTAAAGCAAACAAAAAAAGCATCTTTGTATCACAAGAAGCTTATGCAAAGAAGATTTTAAAGAAATTCAACATGGAAGACTGTAAGTCAATAAATTCTCCTGTTGATTGTGGAATGAAGCTATATAAATATGATGAAGGCAAAGTGGTAGACCATACTCTCTACAAAAGCCAGGTTGGAAGTTTGAGATACTTAACTTGTACAAGACCGGACATACTTTATGGAGTTAGATTGGTTAGTAGATATATGAAAAATCCAAAGTCTACATATTGGAAGGCCACAAAGAAAATTCTTCACTATTTTCGAGGTACCATCTTTCATGGTCTATTATATTAATCTTCTAATAATTTTCAACTTTATGATTTTTATGATAGCGATTAGGGAGGAGACTTTGATGATAGAAAAAGCACTACTGAATTTATTTTTTATATGGGTAATACATTATTCACTTGGATTTCTAAAAAATAGCAAATTGTTACCCTTCCTATATGTGAAGCCGAGTATGTGGGAGTATCATCTTATGTATGTCACGTAATTTGGATAAGAAGCTTGCTTAAGGAGATACATTTTTCACAAGTTGAAGCTACACAAATTGGTGTTGATTGCAAATCTGTAATTAATTTGGCTAAAAATCCAATACATCATGAAAGGAGTAAACATATTGACATCCGGTATCATTTTGTTCGAAATCATATGAAGGAGAAGGGTGTTGAGCTAATTTATGTCAAGTATCAAAATTAAGTCACACCGAACCACTTGCAGCATATCCATTTCACAAGCTCAAAAATTTACTTGAAAGTAGGATGGAATACAATTAAGTCTAAAAGAGGGTGTTGGTAAATAAACTTAATTGTAACTTTATTATTGTTAGAAGTTTAAGAGTCTTTCTTGGTAGTCTAAAGATTGAGAAAGTTTAAGAGCCACATAGAAACTTCCATTATCTAAAAATAAATGTATAAGTAATTATGTTTTGATTACTTATTTAGTGATATACTGTATTCTTTAAATTTTTCTAAATATTATAAATATTTATATAACAACTTATAATATAAAATTTTGAATCTTCGAGTACCCCCGTAAATATATGTGAGCCTACCATTATTGCCCGTATCAAAGTGGTATCAGGGACGGCTTCAACATAAGAAGAACTAACAAGCTGATGGCGCCTCGATGCGATCCTTGGCTTAACAGACCACCGAGGTGGAAGAGGTGATCGAGGGAGAAGTGGGAGAGGCTGGCAGAGGTCCAAGAATACCTTTATCGAGGTTGATAGCGGAAGCTGGCCAGGGCGAAGAGAGAGATGCTGAAGAGGGTGATGTGAGGGCCGGCCGGAGGCAGGGCTTTCCCAAGGGAAGGAACAAGATTAGTGCCGGTAAGTGGTGGACATTAAGCTTCACCAGAACCATACAATTTGATAGCTCGAAATGAGAAGAATTGTGACCGTCCAAATCGGCATCAAGTTCCTTCAGCTTGACGATGAAAGGATGTACACCACCAAGGAAAGGATGCTTAGGGGGTCGTTTTCCCGCTCTTGGTGCAATGCGGTGAATCCGACATCGGACGATGGTCCACCTACCGTCAAGTTGTGGGCATGGAAGTTTTATGAACCTCAGATGCGAAGAAGGTGCTGATATGGAAAAAGGTTGGGATTTAGAATTAATGGAGTATTGCCCAGGACTGGTTTTGAATGGAAGGGCCGATGCATCGTCGTAAACCTTCGGGATCGTGTAGTTCTTTCTTTCCTTGCCTTCTCCCGAAGTTGCTAACCTTCGATCGGAGCCCACGTTGTCTATCTCCAGAACCTCCGGGAGCGTCCCTCCATAGGTACGCCCCATCACAATGGAAGAGACTCGATCCACTTTTCTCTTTTAATTTATCAAACAATGTTCCGACAAATAGAAGCAAGAATTATGATTATTATATTATAAATTATTTTGTTAGACGGGTTAATAAATCATGTAGCCTATGTTTAGGAAGCAAGGTCACTTGCTCATGTTTTAAACTACGATGGTTTCCTGTAAAATTATTGAATAAATGTTTGAATTAAACATTTACGATAAGCACGGGAGCACTGGCTTCGTTTGTGGCATTGCCTATGTTAAAAATTCCTCATTTAATGTTAGGATAAAAATTATACTTTCTTTAATTCCCTCTTCTTATTATAGTTTACATGACCTCTAAGAATCATATCCTTGCTCATTTTCTTAGGTTTTGGACCTCTTTGGTGTCGCTGCTAATTTCTCATTTTTTATTTACATTTCCAAAAAACATGAAAACCGAGACCAAAATTCATGCAGTCATTCGTTGTGCTTTTAAATTTTTTAATAATATTTTTCATTTTCTTAAAAAAAAAGTATAATATTTCACTTTTTTTATTATTTTTTTTTTAAAAAAATTTTTTGTACCACCACCACCGCCGCCATTTTCATTAGGGCTGGTTTTTGTTTTCTTAAAAACTAAAAGCAACAAGTGATGCAAAGTGGGACCTTGACCTTTATTATTGAGCAAGTAACTGAGATCAGGTTTTCCAAACATTAATTTATGGATAACATGAGCTTAAACTACAAATCATGTAGCATTTAGCTACACAAACATCATTTTTTTAAGCGCATTTAGATATTCATAATATGCTACGAACGAACACTAAAAAAGTGTGAAGCCGTCATCGTAAGAAACATGCCATCCTCGTCGACACGGTGGGGCATTCTCATCATATTCAGCACAACAACTCCATCTTTTCTTCCAGTTAGCCCTCCCTGTATTTGGCCTTTCCGTCTTCTCGTTCCACTTATAAACAATCACTCCACTCCTATCGCTCCACTCTCCATCCATTCCTTGATGCGGTGGAGCTAATGAGAATAACCCTCTTTCTCCTGCACCAAAATCATATTTACGTCTTGATTGAGAGAGTATGATAGGAGAGAAAAGAAAAGAATAGAAGGAAAACTATTTACTTTCGATTGATTGGAAATTTTTTCATGAATGAAAAGAAAGAAATCCGGAGAAAATAGAAGGAATACTAATTCCTCGACTCCGTATGTTTTTCTCAACCAAATCGAGCAGAATAAGAGAAAAAGAAATCGGGATTTAGTTATTTTTTTATAATTCCTATTTTATCCTTTCCTTTATTCTCTATTTCCAACGTCTAACCCCTTAATTCAAGAATATAATAGTAAAAAAAAATATAACATTTCTTTTCCTTTTTTTTTTTTTCTTAAACTCCTGATTAAAGAAAAAAAAAATTACTTCCTTTTCTTTTCTTTCTTTTTCCTTCTTATTAATATTTTTCTTCTGTTTTTTCTCTTTCCAAAACTACGTTAGTGAACCAATTTAGAACTAAATTAACATTATACCTCTTAAATCTCTCTCTAATAAATGTGCGCGCGCGCCATTCTCGATGCTGCATGCTAACTTGCATTTAGGAAATCCCGGTCACAAGCAAGAATTAGCATTCACAGGTGCAGCTGGGAACCATGCCTGAAACTCTTCTTGAATGGAGACAAGTGGCCCATTAAAATCGGACTCACTTGGGAGACCACGTGAAACCGTGAGCCCATTCTACGCATTCGGAAACCCAACCCATCACAGGGAAGAACTCATAATTTCAATTCCGAGCAGGTACGGGATATTACCAGTCGTGTGGCCGTGGAAGGAGCAAGCCGTGGGGGAGTTATCCCTATCCCGGTAGAGCGTGCCGCATCTCAGGCATCTCTTCTTCGCCGACGCTCCCTCCGTCGGCGGCGGAGGGATGGGAACGGAACCAGCGTTTAAGGCGGATTTGATAAGAACTTTGGAAGGCTTGGAGGATACCAGGAATTGAGGAACACATGGGAACAACAAAGCCATGGGGATCAAGAAAAGTGGATATCTTTGGAGACGGTGGTCGGAGGAGCGGAGAAGCTGAGAAAACAATGGCGGTCGAAGCCTCGGCTTTTAAAACTTATATATAACAAAAAGGCCCAACCCCGAATGGAGGGATCTTGGAATAAATTAAGATGTCCGCCGGTCCGGTTCATGTCCTATCCGGGATATGCGACGGGTTAATTACACCCGATCCGCGAGCGGACCCGTGAGCGGCTCCGCCGACCGATTTCCGTAGGGAAGCAGAAGCTCGTACCCTCCCCTCCTTCTCTCTCTCTGTCTGCCTGTCGAATCCTCTAAAAATTGAATCACCTTTGGTTCGGCCCCTCTCTCTGCCCCTCGTCGGCGGATCGAGCTCGTCTGCGGCTATGTAGAGGAAAAACCCTATGGAGGAGAATCCGGCTCCCATCGCGGCGCCGGAGCCAGCGACGGGCCAAGCGGCTGACCCAATCCCAAATCTGACGCCCGTTTCGTCCCCAGCACCGGTGCGTCCCGTTTCCCTCCCTCCTCTCGTTGATTTTTTTTTTTTTTTGGAAAGCTCGTCTGATTAACGACACCTTTGGATGCATGAAACAAATCCTCAGTTTCGGAAATTTCTAGACTATAACCCTCTAATTTTTACTTCTTGTCATCACGATAACAAGAACAATGTTATATCTATGCATCGATTACTGAATTAAGCGCGGGGATTAGATGTTTAGCAATACTTTCATATCGCTTTGTTCTAGCTGTTCAAGTAATTTTTCTAACTGCAAGCAATTGCCTTGAGGGCAAAATACTGTTTAGCATTGCTATCATAATTCGAAGGTTAGCGGTTTGGTTAACAGGCCTTGCCCGAATCTGAACCGAGGGAAGGGCAACACAATGATGCGAGCAAAGACTGTTCTGCTGGAGAACAAGAGGGGGATGAAAGCGAATGCTTGGAGGAAGTAAATAAGGATGCTCCAACAAGTGCAGAGGATGCGCTGGTTCCCAAGATAGGCATGACTTTTGATTCAATTAATGAGGCATTTCATTTCTATAAGGCATATGGCTATTTCATGGGCTTTGGGGTTAGAAGAAGAACAAGTCATAACTTTCTTGGAGATCGGTACCGTTCGACGTTCACATGTTGTAAAGGAGGTTCGGCAATACTAAAGAAGAAGAACACTAAGTACAGAACGAAACCTGCCGTGAAGACGGAATGCAAGGCCATGATGGTTATAAGGGATCGACATTTAGAGAACCGTTGGAAGGTGGAGGTTGTTGAATTGGATCACAATCACCCCCTTGAACCTGATATGGTTAGATTCATGAAATGTTTTAGGGAGCTTCCAGCTTCAGTGAAAGGGCAGCTCCAGATCAATGACAAGGTGGCCGAGTCTATAAACAAGTCCATTGATGCAGCAATCGCTCCAGGAGTTGGATATAAAAACTGCTTATCTGCTGAGAAGGATTGCACAGATTATGCAGAAGAGGCAAGAAAACTCAGGCTTGGAGAAGGAGATGTTGAGGCTCTACTGAAGTTCTTTGACAGCATGCAGGCACAGAATTCAAATTTCTTTTATAGTTGGGACTTGGATGATGAAGGCCAGCTAAGGAATATTTTTTGGGCTGATGCCAGATCGAGAGCTGCATATCGATACTTCAGTGACATCATAACCTTCGACACTAGGTACCTAACCAAGCAATATGATTTGCCACTTGCTCTATTTGTTGGAGTAAACCACCATGGCCAGTCTATATTGTTAGGATGTGGTCTTCTTGCAGATGAGGTGGCAGATACCTGTATTTGGCTTTTTCGGAAGTGGCTAAGGTGCATGAGTGACAAGCCACCTAATGCTATAATTACTGACCAGTGTAAAGCCATAGGTGGAGCAGTTGCAGAGGTATTCCCACATGCCCAACATCGATTTTGCCTTTGGCATATTATGAGGAAGCTTCCTGAAAAAATAGGTAAAATGGAAAAGAGAAAGGAAATAAGTGATAAATTGAGTGAGGTTGTATATGATTCTCTGACAGTTACTGATTTTCAAAGAGGGTGGGCAGAAATGATTGAACAATTTCAACTTCAAGACAATGAGTGGTTATCCACATTATATGAAGATAGGAACCAATGGGTGCCCGTGTATGTAAAGGACACATTTTGGGCCAGTATGTCAAGTATGCAGAAGAATGAGAGTAATAGCAGTTATTTTGATGGTTATGTGACGTCCAAAACCTCTATCAGAATGTTTGTTGAGCAATATGAAAATGCTTTGAGGAGCAAGTACGAAAAGGAGGTTCAAGAGGATTTCCGCTCATTCAGTACAAACCCAAATCTGTTATCAGAACTGGAGTTTGAAAAGCAGATTGCTGATGTGTATACCACAAACATTTTTCAAGAGTTCCAGGTCGAGGTGAAGCACTTGATGCAATGCATTAGTGTTATAGTTGACAGGAATGGGCCCATTGTCACTCACAAGGTGACTGAATTAGCAGCTGGCAAGAAGATTGATTACAAGGTTACTTATAACACTACCGAGGAAGTTGTTTGGTGCATTTGTAAATCTTTTCAGTATAGAGGTATTCTGTGCAGGCATGCATTGTGTGTGTTGCGACAAGAGCTGGTAACTGTGCTACCATCCAAATACATACTCCCACGTTGGAGGAAGGATTTCAAATGGTTGAACGCATCCTCATCATCACCTAGCATTGCATCTCGTCATGAGATGGATATTTATGATGATTTATACAAGCATGGCCACCAATTTTTAATGGATATTGTTGAGATTGGGGTTGTTGATCATGATTTGAAAGAGTTTGCTCTAATGGTATTGCAGGAGGCAAGGGAGAAAGTGATGAAATATGAGGAATCACATGGAGATAGAAGAGTTGGTGACAACAACATGTCATCCACCTCCCAGTTAGGTAGTAACTGCCATATTCCAGCAGTTTTTGACCTGGAAAATGATGCATCACCCATGGCTCCAATTGCCAGGGTTCTGAATCCTACACAATCACATCCTAAAGCTCGCTCACCTTTGAAAAGGCTTGTCAGCCAGAGAGAAAGGGCTATCCAGAATTTGAATCCTGGGCAGGTGAAAAACTCAAGCAGCAACAACAGCACAAGTGCTAGTGTGCATGTAGGATTATGTCCTCACATTCCTTGCTTCCCTTCCATAAATCTGAACTGCATATCGTTTTCTGTATAAAACATCTTTATTTGTTCTTTTGTACAGGGCCAAGAGATCCAACCAAATGAGGCATGGGCAATGACCCCAATTGGAATGCAAGAGGGCTTTGGTCACATGGTTTGTCCATCTGACAACATCAAATATATCTCTGCTAGTAAACTACATTGTTATTTTTTAATTTTGTTATTTTTTTTAAAAATTTTTGCTAGGTGGGATCCATATCCATGAATTGGACAATGCACAGTCCCGCTCCTTACCCCCAATGGCCTGAAAGTGGTAGCCTCGATCCCTCTAGAAGGATGTAATATGATAGTGTTAAAATCATTTGGGGCTGCTGACAAGGGACTTGATGTTTTGGCTTGTAAAAAAAGTTATCTTTGAGGTAAAGGATGTAATCTGGTAGTGTTAAAAGTGGAAGGGCATTGTTGTTATCTTGTCATGGGCATTTTTTTCTCAATACAAATTTTACTTAAAAGTTAGGAATGTTAGCTCCAGCTTACCTAAACATCTAAAGAAAAGCTGAATTTACAGCAATATGTCAATGTTTCAGTTGCATGTACTAGCAGAGATGTGCGTCAAACATATACAAATATGAATAAGAATGTCTGAGTATATATAGTTTCAAGTGGAGATGGGCACATGCAAAGAGATGCATTATCCTATCTCCATAGTAAGAATAGTAGCCCTCAATATATTTATCAACTACTCTTATGTTATATTATATATTTTAAACATTTGCAATAACAGAAGTGCAAATTTAATGTATTGAAAGCATTGAAGAAATAAATATTTTTACAAACATACACCAAGAAAGATCCAAGTAAAATCAGATATCATCAATAAGATTCCTTGTAAATATGTTGATAATATAATGATAATATTATACACTAATAGATAATTGTGATCAATGTCATATCTAATAAACAAATGAAAAATATCCTGAAGTGTGTGACATCCTCGTCTCTGCAGCATCACCATGTCTGTATCTATGTGCACTTGGATTGGAATTGCCAAGTCTTTGTGAAGTCCTGTTCTGATTATTTGCTCTCAAATGTCTTTCTCAAGAATTTAAGCTAAGGGATGACCATTTATTGATGCTCTACATTTTACCATCTTAATTCTTAGCATCAAGAGCATCATCCTGCTATCCTTAACAACGTAAAACAATGCACGGTAGATCCTCTATTCCTTCATTCCTTACAGACAAATACTCTCTAATACCAAACATTTTTGTAAGAAACCATTTTGACTGATTATCTTATAATCTCTATTAGAATGCTATCACCTATATATATTCTGTAGGCATTTTATATATATATATATATTTTCAAATGTTTGTACATAAGACACATTCCCTTGTATGAATGATGACCATTCTTCATGATGCTTATGTTTGTTTGATTAACACAGACGTAATGCACACTGGCTTTGGACTTGGTTCTTCTATGTTTGAAACCTAAACATGAATCATGTATAAGGTCATCTCCCATCATCACAATGTAGATCACATGTCAAAGTCAAGAACTTGAATTTTGTAACCTTTTTATGAATCTAATATTTATTATTTCTTGTAAATCATTACTTCTGGCATGATTATTACTTATTCAATAGTTGAACTATGTCATGCTTTTGACTTTGACATCAAGAAAAGAAATTAGAATGAGGGCACTTCAACTTTAGATTCTATTGGCATTGAACCAAGAAGCTACATGCAAATATTACACACCTGAATCAAACAAAACTCCAGCAAAAATATGTTTTGATATGAGATGGCAATATTTCCATGGTATGTCAAGCTTCAGACATGAAGTCCTAGATCAACCTTCTGAAGGCTCAATCTTTTGTGTTATATTCATTTAAATTTTAAACCCATGATCTCAGCTATTCAAATTGTCAGAGAGAGCATTATCGGTATGCTACATGGGTGATGGGACACAAGAAGATTGATTTAGGCAAAAAAAAACCTCATGTTATGATTTGAATGCTGGAATTTGCACTCCACATTGATTTCCTTGATTCGTAGTTAATACTACATTTATTAAATTTTATTATTAATATTAATATTGTAACTATATTATCATTATACTTTTTATTTTTATTATTGATTATTGTTCTTTTCGAAAGAGATAAGAATTGTTGAATTGAGCTTTATGCACTAAGCAAGTAAGTCCATCTTTCAAGGGAGGCACTGATACCATGAATGGACGTAGAAGCTGATCACAAGGTTGATTTTGGTTTGGTTTTATTCATTTGATTGAGCTGGTAGGTACTTATCCTCTGAAGACCCCACATTGATTCATGGTAAACCTTTCTACACCAGAATTGACTACATCTGAAAAAACTTATCTCAAGATTTAACTGTCTGACTTTTCATAATCAATCAAGACCAATGCGAGATGTTAAAATCTCAATTCTGGCAGTAAATTAACTAAGGAATGTTGCTGAAAAGTCTATACGATGAAGTGAGAGAGAGTTATTATAGTCTCCTTGTTTCTTAAAAACAAAATTGGTACAAAATGTAGGCTCATTTATAGAGGAAGCCTATAAAGCTTCCAATCTTGGGTGATATTTGTTTTTTCTGAGCTCTCATAAATTTTGGACCTTTTTAGCATCTTATAGAGGCATACGACCAAGGATGGTGGAATTTTATTAATGATTGATGAATATACATTTGGCTGGTCATATGATGAGTTTTAACACCTTCAGCAAACTGCCTTTTCTTTCACGTCATTGATAAGAGAGCATCGGAGAGGTAAAATTTAGTACATTAACTGTATCAAAATATCTTTGCTATCTTTACTTCATTGATAAAAACCTTGCAGTTATTCAAGAATTACTGTCAAAATAATGTCATCTGATGCCATGCAAATCCTCAATTCAATTTGCCCTGTTTATTTATTTGCAAGCTGAATCGTTCCTTTAATGGCAATATTGGAGTGAATTTTCAAAGGCCATACCATGCAGCATCTCGTTTTCCAGCATGCTGCATGTTTAATCTTCTCTAGTTTTTAGGAAATTTGCCTCCATGCAAATGATGAAGTTTCTTTTATGGGTGATTCCATTCAGATTCATGACCAGAGAATCTAATAATTTTCACATACAGACTGCTTCTATGTATTTACTGCTTGGGCTTAGTTTTGTTCTGGACACTTCATCTGCTTGAGTGTATCAATGCTTGTCAGACAACATTTTTATGTTGATAAAAAGGATTTGGTTAAATATGGATGAAAAATGAAGAAGTGTTTAAAGCTGGTATGTGTCCAACACCATTAATTGCCCCAGCATCACTTGTATTCCTTGCAAATCTCTTTGAGATAGTTACTGCAAAACATTGTCCACTTGTTTTTATCAAGGGTTAAGATTCCTGTTTGATGTATGAATTTGCTAATTGTTTTTAGTTCTATGCAGGTTGGTCTTTCACCATTATCATGTTATTTTGCATATATGGACCTATCTTATAACAGTATTTCCTTTGCTTCTATTTGTGCAAATCTGATGTTTATTACCAATTTTTTGAATTTACTGTTCTATTACCATGCATTTGTGTAAACATTCTCTCTCTTTCAAGATCACACCTGTTTGGACTGACTCTACTGCTTGATATTTTGATAGAAGTGATAATGCGGGCATAAAGTGACTGCATTAGAAACATGTGCATAAGATGAAGGTCAGTAGTTGCAATGAAGATGGTAAATTGTGGAAAAATCTTTTGAGGGTATTGTGTTCAATATGAACAATAGGCAATCTGGGATCCATATGTCCGACCTGAATTAACAGGATATGGCATTATTATTATTTTAAAGTGTATTCAATTGTGACTAACAGTATTTTTTTAAGTATTTAACTGCATTCCTTTATCAGGGAAACAATCATGTCTGTTGTCATACCCCCATCTCTTCTTGTCTTTGATTTAGCTTTAACTTGTGCACAAAATTAGCCGTAAATGTTATCTTAGATCCATCTTAGCAGATGATAAGAAAGTGATACACATATAGTCTGCAGTGATTCTAAGTGAACTCAGAGTAGGCAAGAGAACATTGAGATTGGAGGGCAAGAGTTTTTGGGATTTATCCTATGGCATGTTAAGATGCCTGTGGGGGGAGGAAAAAAAAGAGGAGGGGGGGGTGCTGAATCTTCTGTAGCTGATGTTCTTACGATAATTGATACTCGTCATATACTTTTTAAATACATGTCCAATGCTTGTATTATCTTATTTTTCAAAATTATAAAAATAATCTAGATTCTTCCTTATACACTTTAGATACTTTCTTGATAGCTCCAAAAATGGAGGGGAGGGTCAATTTTGTAGTCAATGATATTAATTTTAAAATATGAAGTATGGATATGGAATAATGATTAAATGATGAGCTTATCCAAGCTAATGTTGCCCTATAAAGGATGAACTATATATTTTCATAGCCTACTATGATTTATGGATTCTTTATATATATACATACATACTTAATTGTGTGAATATATGTATGCATGTATATATATATATACATCTATACATACATTTATACATACATACATATATGTGCATATTTATATGTATATATATATATGTTGGGACACCCATTTCGGCCCATCAACGCATGGGAAGAGACTCAGCATGGTCCATGCGGCGCTCGTGCGGGGTGACCACGCAGTTAGGGCTGATACTGGGCCGGGCCATACACCTACCTGAGCCGGTCCGATAAAAAATTTTGGACTTCGGGCCGGGCTTAGGTCTGAAATATTTTGAAAATATCAGGCCCAAGCACGGCCTGAGTCCAAGCTCGATTGGGTCGGTCGAATCAAAGTTGGCCCGAATAAAAGCTCGAATGACCCAAAAAAAATCACACCGGAGCCATTGGGGGCGCGAGGGGGCCTAGACCGGGGGAGGGAGATCGGAGTTGAGGGGTTGTGAGGTCACTCGGGGGGGGTCGGGGGCGTCGGATGGGGTGCCGGGGCCGGGGGAGGGAGATTGGAGTTGGGGGGGCCGCGGGGTTTCATGGGGGGGCAAGGGACGTCGAGTGTCGGTGCCGGGGCTAGGAGAGGGAGATCGGAGCTGAAGGGGGGCCGCGGAGTTGCATGGGGGGCAGGGGCATTGGGTGTAGGTGCCAGGGTCGGGGGAGGGAGATTGGAGCCAGGGGTTGCGTGGTTGCACGGGGGACAAGGGGCATCGAGTGCGAGCATCGGAGTCGGGGGAGGGTGATCGGAGCCGGAGGAGGGTCGCGGGGTCGCACGGGGGGCAAGGGGCGTCGGGGCTGGGGAGGGAGATCGGAGCTGAGGGAGGGAGATCGGAGCCAGGGGGCTTCGAGGTCGCACCGGGGGCGGGGGCATCGGGTGCGGGTGTCGGAGTTATGGGAGGGAGATCGGAGCTGGAGGTGGTGTCGAAACATTCTTTCTCCCTTCTCGATGCCCTCCATCAAAAGCTAAAGCCTAAAGTTTTTTTTTAAGCCAAAAGCGACAGTGAATAATAAACCCCCAATATTATCCCCTTCCCCCAAATCAAAGCAACCATCACAACGAGCATCAGCGAGAGAGAGAGAAAGGAGAACGAAAACAATGCTACCCCAAATCTGTCTCCTACTCTTTGGCAAAATGTCTCTCTTGCCCGTCCTGCCCGATCTGCATCTCTTGCCCGTCCTGCCCGATCTGCATATCTTGCCTGTCCTGCCCGACCTTGACCCAGCCACCATCCAGCCATCCCTCATCTTCCCCATTTCCTCCTTGCCCACCACCATCCCGGCATTCCCCGAGCAGTCTGACATCGTCGGCGTAGCCTGCACCCTCAACCTACCCGATGACCTCACTGTCTCTGTCGCTACTATGCCTTCGCCATTGGTTGCCTTCCTACTCCCGTTGCTGCTCGGCCCTCGCCGCCTACTCCACTGCCCTCGTTGTGCACCCCCTGCCCCTGCCATCTGCCCTCGACGGGCTAGAAACGAGAGATAGAACGGAAAGGGGAGAGCTTAAACGAGAGGGAGAGAGAACCTAAATACTCTAAGCTCGAGCCGGGTTCGGGTTGGGCCTATTTTGGACCAGTTTCAAGCCGGACCAGCCCGGGCCAAAGGGATGCCCAATCTCGGTCCAAAAATTGAATGGGCTTCATTATAAGGCCCGAAGCCTAGCCCGATCTACTTAGAGCCTTGCCCAAAGCCTAGCTCAACTGTGGGCTGACCCGAAGCCTATCGGGCTAGCGTGAGCCCAGTTCCAGCCCTACACGTAGTTCACATGAGATCAACGTGCGGGATGCGCGTTTTATGTGCGATACGCATGGATTTATGCATAATTGAGGCTGTACGTAGCAGACGCAATTTTGATAGATTCAGGAGTCCATTTTTTATCCAAATTCAGTCATTGGGATCTATAAAATAGGCTAGACAGGCCAGTAACCTTGTATGACGGCAAAGAGTTTCCTTTGATATTTTTTGAGTGGAATTTAGGCTTCTAATTAAGAGATTGATATATAGGGATTGAGAGTGCATGTTCTATTATACTTGTGGATTTCTTTCACAGTGAAGCTGCATGCCCCGTGAAGGTAGGTCTTTCAGGCGCTCCACGTGATCTTGATTGTCCTTATTTTTTTGTTATTTTTGCTTTCTTTCTTTCTCTTGCCTTTTGCAGTATCAATATCGACATCAATGTTGCGGTTGTAGATGAGAATCCGTATTCCATATTTGAGAGGGATCATTCTCCTAACAAGTAGTATCAGAGTCCCAGGTTGTTCGGATTGTAGTGGTGTTGGCTGACATTAGAGAAGATGGAAAAGACAATCACAATCAAGATAGAGATCAACCGGTACGATGGAAAGAGCATTTTCTTCATGTGACAAGCAAGGATGAAGGACATGCTCACCCAACAGGGATTGATCGACGCTCTCATATCCGAGACGCTATCTATCATGAAGGAGAAAAGTTGGAATCGGTTCCAGATACAGGTAGTGAATATGATCCGCTTATACTTGATGGATGACGTGGTGATCCATGTGCTGAGTGAGATTTCTCCAACGGCGATGCGAACAAAGCTTGAGGAGATGTATATGATGAGATCAATCACTAATGCTTTCTTTTTCTAGAAGCAGTCATACTAGCTACGGATGAGCGAGGGACAGAGCATGCAGAAGTATCTGAGCAATTTTCAAAGGATCTTTACTGATCTTCTCTGGGTTAGTGAGAAAGTTGACGAGAAAATTAGGATGCTAGACTTGGTGTCGCCGCGTCCCCCATCCTTTGAGTCCTTATGATTGCTTTTCTAGTGGGAAAGAGTACCATCAAGATAGAAGAGGTCATTGCGGTACTACTTCAGAATAAGGTTCTTAGGTCGGAGAACCGGGCTTTGAGTTCAGATGATAACTCAGCTTTGATGGTGATTGGAGGTGCAGGATGGAGCAACGGAGGATTGTGAGGTAGACAGTTTAGGTTTAAGCCAAGGGATGCGAGCAATATTAGATGCTACGAGTGTGATGAGTTTGGAAATCGTGTCAAAGATTGTCCATAACTTAATAATTGGATGAAGGCTATTGCGGTAATGGTCGATGGTAGCGATAGCGATGGATACGATGAGGTACTCATGATATTCGGCGAGGTATATATTTCTTTTTTAAGTAAATTTTAGATTTTACATGTCTATATATCTGCTGCAGAGAAGAGCTGTTTGACTCTCTAGTGAGTAGAGAGGGTTCTGTCTACCTGCCAAATAAATCGAGCTGTGCGATCAAGGATATCGGGACAGTCAATTTGAGGGCATATGATGGGACAGTAAAGAAATTTGATGAGGTCCGATACATATCCAAGTTTTGCAGGAATTTGATTTTACTAAGCAGACTGGATTCAAGTAGCTACAGATGGAAAGCTGGTGATGAAATTTTAAAGGTCATGCACGACAGTAGGGTTGTATTAAAGGAAAAGAAGTATGGAGCAGATTATCTTTTGACAGGGAGTCCAATATGAGATGGAGTCCTTGATGCAGGTGGGAGCCTAGTGCGAGGTGGAGCTTCGGGAGTAGGTGGATCAAGTACAAGATGCGAGACTCGGAAGGACAAGTGACGTCGTAGAGTGAATTCCTATTACTGCAGGAGACTTTCCCGAGTAGACTCAGGTCATGCAGAACACAGTACATGACGGAGATGGGATCGAGCGGTTTGGCTCAACTCCCATATTTGTCCATCCATGAATAACAGGTATTTATCTCGGAGCATAGGGACAAGATCTTTTAAAAGCTCTCAAGTTGTGGAGGCCGAAAATTGAGTTAAGGTGGCGATGTTGGGATGCCTTGTTTTGGTCCACCAACGTGCGGGAGACCCAGCGCAAAGCATGCATGGGAGGAGACCCAGTGCGGTCCACATGGCGCATGCATGGGGTGATCGCACTGTTCATGCAGTGCGTGTGTAGTTCACACATGATTGACGCTCGAGACGTGCTGTACAATACATGCGGATTTAGTATCTTTGGGACTATACGTGGTGGATGCAATTTTGATGGGTTTAGGAATCCGTTTTTGATCCAAATTCGGTCCTTGGGATCTATAAAATATGTCAGACGGGCTAGGAACCTTGTATGACGGCAGAGAGCCACCTTTGGTATTTTTTGAGAACATTTTGGACGGGATTGACTTCTAGTTGAGAGATTGATGTATAGAGGTTGAGAGTGCATATTCTTTTGTACATGTGGATTTCTCTCATAGTGAAGCTGCATGTAGGTAGGCATTTTAGGTGTTCAACGTGATTTTGATTATTTTTTTATTTTATTTTTTATCTTTTTCTCTTCCTCTTCCTCCTGTGGTATCAACATTGGCATCGATGTTGTGATCGCGATTTGTATTCCGTAGCTGAAAGGGATCGTCCTCTAACAATATATATATATATATATATATATGTATGTGCGCGCGCGTGCGTGCGCTTGTGCATATTTATATGTATGCATGTTTATGGAGATGTATGTATGTATCTTAGCCATATTATATCCTACTTTTTCAAGATTTGCTATATCCATGTATCCATATTGTGTCATATCCCCGTATCTCATATCCATATCTGTGTTTCATAGTTGATATATCTATATGCCACTTACATATATACATATGTGTATGTATCTATGTATCTTAGCCATTACATATCCTGCTTCTTCAAGACTTGCCGGATCGGCATATCCATGTCTTGTTGTATCCATACCTCTTTCCATATCCATGCTGTATGGGCATGCATTCACCATTTTTGCGGTCACATATTGGGCTTCTCCTATGGTCCCATATCACAATCTCTTTTGGTTAGCTCCAAGTTCTTACCATTCAAGTTAAATTGGTTTCAGATTTTCTAGGATTTCTGCTCATTTGTTTCTCTGATTGGCATATATTTTATGCTCGTTGGTGCATGTTGATCAACTTCCTTATCTCTAGTGATGTCAGACATATTTTAGCACTCTGTTGCTTAGTGTTCTAATCGAATGGTATTGCCGTGTATTATGTTAGTAAGACTACAGATTTATTGCATTAAAAAAGAGTACATTGGATGAAGCCCATGTTCTGTATCAAAGATGTTAAATTAAGAAAAGATCATATGAGTTGGTTATAGACATGTGCAACATTGCAGATTAAGGACAATCCTTTGCAAGATGTCAAATGGAGGATGAGGGTTCGGAATGACCTGTAAATTGCGAGACAATTTTCTTTTGGATGAAAAATGGTGAGACATAATTTGAAAACCTTGGTAGATAAGAATCATCAGTGAGATGGTAATGGCGTCGATGTAACAGGCTACCAAACTGACGGGATATGACTTGTTTTTTTGTTTATTTTGGTTAATATCTGCTGACTTTTTTTTTTCCTTTTTCAATTATGAATCACAAATAGGACCAGATCACATCTGTACTTCATTGCTACTTCACTGGTTAATTATATATTTCTTCTTTAATCTTCTTATTTTCTCATATTTGAATTAGGAGCTGATTGCATTCTTTCCTTTAATTTTTCCTGCACATGCTTGCTTTCTGTTTTGATTCAACTGTTTTTAGACAATCATCCCGCACCGAGTCCCTTCACAGTTCCAAGTTATCATTACTTTTTTGGCGTTTTTGCAGTATCTTCTGTCGGGAAGGACAAAAGCCTGTATTTGTGATAGATGTATAGTTCAAAGTCAATGGATGAGTTTTGAGCAGTTAAGGTGCTAGATGATTGAAATAACAAATAATGGATTATAGAAAAAATCAATATAATGAAGCAGAGAAGGATTGTCGTGGATCATTGACTGGTAGGGAGTCACGTTGTAGATAGGCTTTGCAAATAGGTATTGTGTGTGTAAGATTTTAGTAGCTGATGTTGGACTGAGCGATTGATTGAATGAATCTTAAGCATGTAAGTTAATCTAGAATATTTGGAAAGCTTCATCAAGATACACCCTGCAATCAATCTCTTAAAAGAGGGTTTTCAGGCAATATTCTGGCAAGTAACGGTTCAACTAATATATCTGAAAAGAGACTTTTCAGACAATATTGGCAACAAACTGTTCAACTACTATCCCAATCAATTAATCAGACATGATTTTAAAGAATTTAATGGTGCTATAATCATTGCAATGTTGATTTAAATGCTTTCAGCACACTCCCACATGGTTACTTTTCTGTTGTTTCAGAGAAGAGTAGGTGTGCTTGGGAACGTGGAGCATCAAGCAATCTGAGATTTGTGTTGATCATAAAGCTCTTCATGGATAAAAGGGCTGGGACATCCATTAGGGCACCTATATGAAGATTTGTGGAGAGGATGGCTTTTGACATGCTCCTGCTTCCTAGTGGCATGACATGAGCTATCGATATGCTGAAGTATTAAGAAAGCAAGAAGGTGACCATCTTTTCTATGTGGCCAATAAATTTGAATTCACAGAAGAAAACTTGAGCAAGTTCAGGTCATGGAATTAAATGACTAGTGATAGCCATGAACTATAAGAAGAACTATATACTCATAATCTTTAGCAGTAATCTTTATCCATTGGAAAAAAAGGGAAAAACTTGAACAAACATCTCAAAGCTTTAACTACTCAACATGGTAAATATTAATAATGGTGGTACAATTAAAATTTATCTAAAACTAATTATCTGGCCTTAACCATTAAAAGGACCTTCAAACGTGATTAATTTTATATGATGCGAAATGTCTGCTTGAACAAACCTTAATATTGAGTAGATGTTGAATTATTGATTCACACTGGACCACACTAATGAAGTTTTCTATGATGTTAGGCAGGATCAAATATCATTGTGCGTCAAGGTATCATGGAGCTTGTTGTTAGCTTTACAGTAATCCACAATATTAGTTTTCAGAGATCCAATGTGAATGTTATGGCCTTCAGAAGTCCTTATTGAGTCAGCAATATATAATACATGCCATTTGGACATCCAGTTGAAAAATTTATGCCTTGAAAATTTATTTTAGTGATTGTTCTGCCTTAAATTCATCTACTTGACTTCTTTTTGTCCTTGATGTCCTTTATGACCAATTCTTCACCAACTTTGCTTTGTGATTGCCTATGTCACCTGAAGGTGGTTCATAGAACTCTCTTTGCATTTATGGCATTTTAAAGGATCCCACACAACCCATGACTTAATTGGAAATATTCTTAGCTTTGAGTATGGAAGGTCTTCTTAATGACTTGCTAACCAATTTAATGATGGTTAATGCAGCTTGTATATTTCTGACACGTTATGCGTGTATTCATATGAAGATCAATCATCCAAAAAGCACTAATGGTCCTTTTGCTGCATTTAGGAAAAAAGAGCTTTTGTCCTTTGATTGGATTCTTCAATGTCCAATAAGAGATTTGAGAGGTTAGTGCATTTAAGAGATGAGAGTTGTCAGAAAGCCCTTTAGTGTCATGACACTTGGTCCTTTTATGAACTAGATCTTGTTGACGGGGGGATAAAGAAGGCCTCAAAGTAAAAGGAGAGGAAAAGTCTTTCATCAAATAAAGGGGAAAGCGGCACTTAAATTTATCAACTTTAATGGGAAGGAGAGCACCTTTGATGCATTTACACCAACCTTAAATTGATTATGGACCTTCAAAAGAAAAAGCTTTCCTACCAAAACAGAGTGATGCAATAGTTACTTATAGGAATGAGTAAAAGAATTGGCTTTCCAGTTACTTTTACTGAAAGCATTGCAAAGATTCTTTCTATTTCTGTTTTTTTGGTAAATATTTCTATTCCTGTTTCAATGGATATTCTTTCTGATGCCCACCACATTATTTTATAGGACAATTTACTGTAGGATCTTCATCTTAGTTTGTCTGCTATTCATGCACATCAGGAAAAAATATCTGTTCTAGAAGTCCTCGATCTCTCACTTCGAGTTTGGTGGTTATCTTTTCTGTTGATTGTCACCAAAAAGCTATTCGATTTACTTCATGATCCCAGCCTTTCCGCATCAACATTTACTTTCTGAAATGAATATTGTGTTATTTTGTTTGTTTCCTGTAGATTCTGTATCTAGTGTGATACTTAATTCTCATCCTGAGCAAACTGGTAGGTATACCCATGTTGCTGTTATTATAACCTTCAGCGAGACCGAAAGTTATTGTTCTTGTAATATTTCTTGAGAGGGGATCTGGTGTTAGTATAATATACCTGTTTCTGATTATTTAGGATCAGGTTATCTATATATATGGTCAAGTAGATTTCCTGAGAAGGATGCTTGATGGTGTTTGTTATATAATATTTTAGTTTTTACTAAATGTGTGACATGATTAACTTTTAGTGCATGGAAAGAAAACCTACTTTATTTGGAACTGGACATGCAACTTTATGCAGGTCTGGGATATTGGTTTCAACAAAAATGGATTATCTGACATTCTGTAGGTACATTGAATTGTTTGTCAATCCTTAGTCTGAAAAATTATTATACATTTAGTATTCATTAAATGGATTGTGATAAAAAAAGAATGAAGATTGTTACTTGTTAGGTCTCTCTTTCACACACAAACCCGGCTTGATTTTATCTGAGATGGCCATAGCTTCCGAGCTTTAAAGTTTGTCGATATGTTGGACGGAAAAGGGTATATTTCTTGGCCTTTTTTAAGTGTCGGCTAGTAAGAATCATTTTCATAGTTTGGTGTCTTCTTCCTATTGGCAGCTTTCTTTTAGTTTTCAACCTTCACCTTTTGATTTATCCTTGATAATGGTGTCGCACCAGTCACACATGCTGCCATTGATGTACCACCACCCACTAACATCTGATAGGTGGCTCAGCAGCATATTTCATATGTTGATGATTTCGAAATGGGTGCATGTATGATAAGAATAAATTCCAAGTTGAGAATTGAAGGTATGAATGTAAAAGCTCTAAAATAGCATTGTTTATATGAGCACAAATATATTGTGATTGATTTTAATTTCTCTTGGATCAAACTTAGGTTCAGATCTTTATGTTATTACGATTTGAATAAAGATGTGTATGTAGTATTATTGGAGTTGGATGAGGGAACAAAAACAATGATTTGCTTGCAAGTGGAACTACAAATTTATGTTATAGAAATATGTGCAGAAAATAATCCAGGGCAACGAGCATCTCGCTAATCCACAAACAATAGGGGTCACTCATATTTTTTAAGGGAATCGCATCTAAACTTTTGGGAGAATTATTTCATGTGAATCAAATATTATTAAACACTAGCGAGGGTCTTGTTCTCATTCCCGTTTTTGGCATGGAGTCCGGGTTCCCAAAGACCAAAATACTACCCAGTATCCCCCCCCCCCAAAAAAAAAAAGAAAAAAAAAAGAAAGAAAGGAAAAAAAGAAAAAGAAAAAGAAAAAGAGAAGATAAAAGAAAAGAAAAAGAAAAAGGAACAGAGGACTCTATGTTGCTATCAGGTGGGGGGTCCCAAAAAGAACACAAAATGGTACAAGTCCGACGGTAGCTACGTGGTTCAATCTTAAAATAAAACAATGAGCAAGAGGTTTCGTCATAAAGGTTAGTTAAATTAAATTAAGTCTTAAAAGATACTAGAAGTCAAGGTCTTTTATCTTTTAAGCTTACTAAAATGTTTCGGTATTATTTATTATGCACATCCTGATTAATCCAAAAGACAGATTATAGACAAACTTAATAGAAATCAGAAAAATATATCCAAGTAATTTACTTAAAAAAAAAAAAGACCTAATTGAACGTTATGAAGTTACTATGAACAAAGTGAACCAACAAACTGGGTAACCATGCTGGAGAAAGACTGCTGAAGCCATTACATGCTACCGGCATTGTCAGCAGTGCATAAGATTCACATCGATCAACCCCATCCATGTCTCTGGAAATTTGGTTTCCGCTGGCTCTGGAGCACTGCGGTTAGTCTGGCTTGACCTTTATGATCTCTACAGCTCTACTGGGATATCATATAGCTAATAGCTCCTTCACTTTTAGGCAATGCCTATGCCGACCACTTTCTACCCCTCCTCCCGTCCCGTCCTCCGGATTCCATGGAGGGCTACAGACTTGGACCACCAAACTAAACTGTTGGACCTACGTCTAGCTTCACAACAGAGAATATCTTTTACCCTGTGTACCTTTTTATCCGGTAGTAAATTTTTCTCTCATATCATGCGTTTGAGGTGGGCCACCTGGTCGGACTTTGAGTCACCTGGTGGGCCCATCCATCGGAGCCTTCCATTTGGACCCCTTTGAGGTCCATTGGGCCCTTCGGGGTCCAAAGAAGGAGCCTGGTACTTGCCGACAAGTTCTGGATCCGACACTGACGGATCCTGATCGCACGGTGGATGAGACCATGTGATATCAGAGGATCCTGACAGTTCAATTAATGAACTCCAATGGCCTCGGCCAGTCCGAAGAAGTTAAGGCTGGGGTCCACCAAAAACTAATCATTGATGGGAATGCTAATATTATAATATCGATGCTTTCTCTCTCTTTAATCCGCCAAAAAAAAAAAAAAAAAAATGATGCTTTCATGAGATAAATGCGAATCATGTAGCCAACCATAACCGCTGATTCTTATATCGATGCACCGAGATGTATGCTCGATGATGGAGCCCACCAGAAGTAGCAGCTGTTATTAGATTCACTTTAAAATTTATGTCGACATTGTTTCTCTCCCCAAAGTTCAATGCTGGAAAAAACAAAGAAAATGAAGAAGAGCGAGGAAGTATCTTTCAGAGGTCGGGCTCGTGACCTGAGTACATAACAATCAGGCATGGAGCTCGTGGTCTTCTGTAATTCTATTTCCAATCATGTTTGGCTTCATCTCCAGCAGGCTTTTACTTGTACGTCAGAGATGGATATTGCTATTGATTTGGACTTTTAGATTGATGATGCTCAGATGTAAATGGGCCCCGAAGGTTATTTATTGGATTAGACATTTGATGGAACCCACTAAGATGATGCATAGTTTTTTTCCTTCGAGCTCGCATTCTCATTAGTTTTTTGAAATAACTATAGGGTCCATTTATTTATTCTTTGTCATCTAGCGAGTGACTTACCAACTACCGATGGCCAAAGCCACCTGTAGATCATTCTTTGTCCATTCATTTATAGGGTACATGTTGAGCCATGATCGATGACTACATGTCGATCACAAGTCTCGTTCTCTGAAGAGTCCGAGTCCGAGAATATGTGGACCCTCTCAATTATTCAATTAATCGGAGAGGATCGTAGATCGTTTTTGCTCACCATACAAGGGAAGGGAAAAAAAAAAAAAAAAGTAAGTGAAACCTCATGAATTGACTATCCTTAGAATGGAAGTTCCCAACTAATTTTCTGATGCTACTTTCCATTTATTCTAGAAATTTGAACTTTTGGCCTCACTGTGATGGATTTGATTTGAAAAGAATTCATTGAAAAAAGAAGAAGAAGAAGAAAATATTGCTCTTGTTGTTCACCGGACATATATCATAATTTAAGAAACATAATCTTACATATAACATGACATGCACTTGTATCTCAAGTTTAGGGAAAAAAAGCTGGATAAGATATTGCTTTATAATTTTGGTTGACCATCTCTTATTATCTGAGGTCACTCATCTCAAAACCCTATTGAGATATGTGAATTTTGATAGAGTAATGATGATATATAACCACAATGTTAGTTAGGCCTGCTATCAAACATTTCACACTTTTTCACTGCAAATAATTTAGGTTTTTGTCCTTGACCATGCATATGTCATCAGAAAATATTATAATTCTTGTTATTTTGACACATTTGTTTCCACATACCCTCCATCATTACCTGAATCTGATCTTTAGTTTCTCAATGATGCAAAAATTCTTATTAAGACACACAAAACACTTAGTTTCTAGTAATTATACATATGCCAAATAAATACAATAATTTACAAACAAATTTTTAACATTCTTTTATATATATTAACATACATGTATATCTATATATCTATGGTAATGATTATATACAATGATATGGTAGGCATGGATAAATAAATAAATAAATAAATAACTATATATATATAATCATTTAACATAAGCAAGCACCAATGTTGTTAAGCTGATCTGATGGTGGCAAGATTCTTATTTTTATATTTTTACATTTTGTTAGTTATGTTTTACGTAATTACCAGGAAATGAGGCTCTATGGTAAAGGGGTTATATACAATTAATGGCTTCTTTATATTAGTAAATTGAAATAGCCTCCTTATTACTCTTATTCAGGAAAAGGATAGATTTCTAGTTTACCAAAAAAAAAAAAAAAAAGGATAGATTTCTTAGTACTGGTGGCAGTGGATTTGCTTTTGTACGCCTTAAAAGATGTGGGCTTCTTTTGCTTTATTTCCGAGTGCTTTTCCTTGTGTAGACAAGATTCATGTAAATAGACCTTGAGCTTTCAATATGGGGGTGGCATGTCTACTTGCATCGTCCCCTGCTGATATGATGTTCTGATTGTATTTTGGCTGTGGACGTCAAGTCATGTCTTTTCCCATAGCCCTAGAAAAAAGATGCCTAGAAATGCTCTTCTGTCATGCTTTGTGCCAACTTTTGCCTTTTGATCACATGTTCTTCCTTCCTTCCACCGCTCCTATTCCCAAGCATAGGAACCTATATGCCTACGATTCTCTGTAACATCTAAAACACCAATAGTTTGTGGTTCAATAGCTCCATCAAACATATAGTATTAAGATTACGTTTGATATATTACCGGACAATTTTAAAAGATAATATAAATTACGAGTAATATAGATTATTATATTGATAATCTATTCCGATCGCTAATTATCAAATGCAATCTCAGCGCTTTTAGTTATATTATCATAAAATTACTAGAGATTAATGCTTTGTTAGATACTTATGATATCGTGATAATTTTTTTTCTTTATTTCTTTTTTTTTAAAAAAATTATGGCATAAAATAGGGATGCAAACGAGTTGAATTACTCGCAAGTTATTCGAGCTCGACTACTATCGAGTTCAAGCAGCTTAAATAGTTTTTCGAGTCAGGCCCAAGTTACAAGATATTTGGTTCGAAAACTCATGATCCTACTTAAATTTATAAATATTTTTAATAATTCTATTATTATTATATATATATTAGGAAAGGTTCAATTTTGAGCTCGAACATGAGTTTATATATAGTTCAACTGTTATTCAAGCCGAGTTAAGTCATATATATTTTTTATTATTTTTTAATCAATCCGAGTTCGAGCTTGAAATATTAAGTTTTGATCGATCTCGAGCGTAGTTTTGAATTCACGTATTTTGAATCGAGCCTAGCTTGGATTCTAACTGCTCGATTCAGCTATTGTACTCCTAACACAAAATGAAGCTCCATGCTAAAAATGAGAAAACTACGACCCAGCATATTACGTGCCTTATTACATCTAAATGCCAAGAATCGCAACCCATCTTTTAGCAATATTAAACAAAACATGGCAACCTGTACCTCAAAACTACTACAACTGTACATCACTTCCTTACAAATTAACATAGTATCAGACGCATCTATTTGTCCTTTCCCTTCTTTATGAAAAATATAGCCAGAATGCCATCTCCAAGATTCAAATTTTATATTTTTCTCGAACAGCTAATCTAAGGCTAGCTGGCACAGTGTCATGAAGTACTAACATCACAAAGTTTGGTAATGATATTGATAGGTGGATAGATTCTTAGCTGCTTGGTGAATCTCACCATTACAATTGCATTTCGTTGCACCTAGACCAATCAATCCCCCCCCCCCCCCAAAAAAAAAAAAAAAAGGAAACTGATGGTCGATGGTACATGACAGCTATAATAGTTGAGATTCCTATAAATAATTAGGTTTATTCAGATACTGTACTATCTTTAGTATCTATGATTGTCCTGGAGAGTTGACTCTAGCTAGTTAATAATTGGTGGAAACTTATGATGCTAGATCCTTTTTACCGAACTCTCTTTATTTAGAACCGTGTTCCATGGCCAACCCTAGATGACAAAAAGTAACCTAGGCATATATCTTTACGAGGTAAAAAGCAATTTAACCCAAACGTAGTAGTGCAGGAAATGTAGTGAAGTAGATTTAACCCAAATCAACTTCATGATGAACCATCGTTGTTAGGAAATGTTCATGGCTCGCCTGTACCAAGACTTAACAAAGTTTCCTGGTATATTCAAATATACTAATTAAATATTGCAAGTTAGTCTCCCTTCTGCGTCGAGAGACCGCGGAACCATCCACAAGTACAGGCATGCTTAACAAGATATCCTAATTAATTAATTAATTAATTAATTAACTTCTCATTAATTTTCATGGCATTCAAAGTAACAATGTTGTTTAATTATTAGATAATCATTCATGGCATTCAAAGTAACAATGTTGTTTAATTATTAGATAATCATGTGGCGATCGGAGTAGTAATGCTCATTGTTAGAGACATCATTAGATATGGACCAATCCAAAATCCAAGGTACGTATATGCATGCATGGTAGATAAGAAAGAGGATGAATTCTTGCTCCTGTTTTGATCGCAGTATTTTTTGGATTTCTCCAAGATGGATGGTTGCTCGAGAAAATTAATGAAAGCATGCACGACTTCCTCCAGCTCCCTGATCCACGAGGCCTGCCTCGTGATTCCAGTCCAGGGAGACAGAGAGCTGTTCCTGTGTCCGTACGTGTGTTGGAATGCGAACAGGAGAAAGGCATAAATATATGTTTTCTTCCTAAGAGGTGCTGGTCTCCTTGATAAGGTTACTTACAGCATGCCTGCAGGGGACTCGCATATATATAAAAGTATGAAAATATTAATACAAAGATGTTCTTAGGGGAGCTAGGTTTGGAAATGCCTTGGGATTTACAAGCACCTCAACTAGCTACTTACCACACGGAGAGATGATAAATTCTTACGTCCTCTCAAGTTGTGGGCATCCTCTTGTAATTCCCCCCATTTCCTCTCCCCTTCTCCATCTTGTCAACCGTTTCAAGCAAACCGGCCTCTCTTTTCTGGACATGATAGCACTACATATATAAGAGGGAAAGGTTTAGAACGATGACTCGGTGGCAGGGAAATGCACTCCCTTTATTTTTTAATTATTAGCACATTAATCGAAGCAACGAAAAAAAAACGAACGTTTGCAATGTTTGAAAAGGATGCATGCATGTAGGTGTGCGCATGGTTCAAAATTCATTCAATACTTTTAGCATGTGAAAAAGGGTTAAACAGAATTTCCATGCACTTCCAACAATATCCAACTTCTTCTAGGAAATTTGTAGTGTTTGTCAATGCTTTTTCGAAAAATTAACCGTTGACTTGTGCTGCTCTTATAATAAAATCAGCGATCATGTTCCTGTTCCGCACGCATACACGCATATATCGTTTCTCAAAAAATATTGTTATCAAAGATCGCATTTCCATTTGCCAAGAAATATTATTATCAAAGATTGCATTCCCACTTTCTATATATATTTATATTTATATTTATATAGGACGATGGCAAATGGCAATGCAATCTTTGATAATAATATTTCTTGGGAAACGAATCTTGGATGGCACCGATGCCATGTATGGTTGACCGCAGCGACGAGCAATAATTGATGTGATATATCTCCGGTCACACCCTTTTCCCGCCCCTTTTTTCTCTTTTTTTAAGGGTCCCCGATAGAATAGACAAATCTCGCGTGTTCACGCTTGAATATTTTGATTGATACCGATGCAATCTCACTTTTCATTTCGACAGCTATGGTAACAAATATTTCTAGATATGGTACCTAGCTAGCTTGACCATAAGATTAACTTTAGCACTCTAGTTTTATTTTAAAGTTGATAAACCTTTTCTTTTACTATATATGGTTGAACCACTCATCATTTTTTTTCTTTTTTTTGTTGTTGTTGTTTTTTTTTCTATCTTTCATCTCCATTTTCGGATATTTCATTCTTATTTAGATACATAGTTGTTATAGACAATTTAATGCTCTATCGAGAAAAATATTTCATTCTTATTTAGATACATAGTTGTTATAGACAATTTAATGCCCTATCGAGAAAAGAAGTGTATTAAAATGAATCTCTGTTAAACCTAACCGCAATCATATTTTATTGGAGGGGCATTTATCCTTGAATTAAGGGCCCATTCTTTTGTAGATATAAAGTTACATAACTTTTTCATTGACCGACTCATCCATATTCTCATACTTTTCGAGATGGATAAATTATTTTTTCTGAATAGCATTTATCCATGAAATAAAAAAAAAAATCTTATCCACATGGAAATGGCTAAATTATTTTCACCAACCGGTAAAGTAAATATTAAATTTTATTTCTTAAACATTTTTATTTTTATCTCCAATACATTACAGGAAAAATGATTGTTAGTAATGACTAATTACCATCAACTATTTCTATCGACACAACTTTTTTTGGACACTAATAAATTTTTAAATTATTTTTAAAAAAATTAAAATATTATTAGCAATAGCTTATTGCCGTTACTAACACCATCATTAATAATTATTATTACCAATGTCCAAGAATCCCATCATTAAAAATGGTTAGTTATGACAGGGATTTTTTCGATAAACTATTAGCGACAACGTACCATCGCTAATAGTATTAGCATAACTTTTTAGCGACGGCACATGCTATCGCCAATAAGTTTTTAATTTTTTTAAAAATAATTATTTTTTTAAAAATTAATTTTGATGATAATGATAAATATTTAAAACTTTTAAATAATATTAAAAATAAATTAACAACCATAATTATAACATGGCTAAAATCTAATTATATTATATTAAAAAGTATAAATTTTATAATTTCATAAATTTACTTCATAAATTTAAATTGCCAAAAAAAATAAATATATAATAACAAAATTTAAAAAATATATGAGATCTATGTCACTGTCCTCCTCCTCCACGACCCAATTCCTATTCATCCTTCCGACTCCTACCCATCATATTTATCGAATTAAAATGATGGAAGACAAGTATTTAAAATGATTCAAGAATTTAAAGACAGAGAATCTTCACGACTTTCTTGCACTCTGACTTCTACAAAGAAGACTCCAAGAAAATGAAATCCTCGATGGAAAAATATTCGAGTTCATAGGAGAAAACCTCGTAACCATCGATCTCCTATAATGATCATTTTAGAAAGGAAACTCTAAAGCTGGTCATCTGGTCCCTACCCATCTAATTGTCCTAAGATATGACAGTGGTGCCATCGACTATCGCAGCAACACCACTAGAACCTTATCACTAAAAATCAATTTAAACTAAATAAATTAAAAGTTAAATATACCGAATTAGTAAATGAAAAGATATTTTCAATTATACTTAAGATACTGCAGTCTATTCCAACTCCATCATTTGACTAGTGACAGCAGCAGCAATGCATCTCTCACATCAGCTATACCAGATACCTCCCACTCTAAGATGAACGTCTATCATTACTTTTTGGCACCAAAATAGTTTAAGACTAAATGGCAACGAGCTCACTATTGACTTCATTCATAATCAAAATTTTAATTTTTTTAATCTTTATTTATATTATTTTCATTATAAACTAGCCTAATATCATCAAGTACAATATCTGATCATCGATTAATTCATATTTTAATATATATGAACTATTGACTTTGTTCAATTCAAATGTATTAAAATAAAAATTAATTTATGATAAAAAATTATCCTATTTAATTTTAAACCAATTCATGATCATGTAAATAATATAACTAAAGATAAAAATTTAAAATCTTGATAGTGAATGAAGTAAACAATAAACTAGTTGCCACTCGTCCTAAGCTGCTTTGATGCCAAAGACACTCACCTTAAAATTGAAGATATCGGAATGATCGATATGACAACTGCATCACTGCTACTATCATCGATCAAATGATAAAGTTGGAATAGACTGCAATATCTTAAATATAATTGAAGATATCTTTTTATTGACCAATTCAACATATCTGGCTTCTAATTTTTCAAGTAAAATAGCCTTTGGTGATAAGATCCTAATGATATCACTATGACAATCGATGGTGCTACTTTTGTATCTCAAAGTTATTAGATAGACACGAACCAGAAGAATAACTTTAAAGCTTTTACTCTGGAATGGCCACTATACAAGATCAATGGCTTCGAGATCTTTTTCTGTGATCTCAAGTGCTTCTCCATCAAGAATCTCATTTTTTTCTTGGAATCCTCATTCTAGAAATCAGAGTATGAGAAGATCACAAGGATTATCTATTTTTAAATCCTTGAATAATTTAAAATACTTGTTCTGACTGGGTATTTTTTGGGACCAGGTTCGGGCTGAACTGGGCAGGACCAAAAGGGATGCCAAGTCCTATTATATATCTTGGATCCAGGTCAGGTCTAGGTACAATATATCTAGGTTCCGACTTGAACTATACCAATTAAGAGTTTTAAGATAAAGCAAAAAAAATAAGAGAAGAAAAAATTGAACTTCTTCTCTCTCTCTCAGGGCTAAAAGAAAAAGAAGAAAAAGATGAAGAACAACAAGGAGACAACATCGATTGGAGATTTTAATTCGAATGTTAACTTCTCATCATTCAAACTCTAACTCTTTCTTTTTTTTAGTTACATCATTTGTATCAGAGGTTAGCATAACATCATCTAGTACAATCTTTGGTTATTTATTATTCATATTTTAATGCATACGAGCTGTTAACTTTATTCAGTTTATATGGATTAAAACATGAATTAATCCATAATCAGATATTGCACTAGATGGTATAGATCAGTCCATGATTGTACAAATGATGTAACTAAAGATGAAAAAGAATTAAAATATTAATAATAAATAAAGTCATCAGTAAGATAAAATCTTCAATCCTTGTTGTCTTCTTATTCTTCTTCGTTTTCAACTCTTATTTTCCTTTAATTCTGATTGAGAGAGAGTTTGATTTTTTCTTTTCTTATTTTTTTAATTTTATCTTAGAATTATCAATAGATCATATTTGAATCGGAATCTAAATATATATCTAGGTCTAGACCTCATCTTAGTTATTAAACCCGAACCCTCAGTGCTCCACAGGTTACAAAGGGCTCCAACTTTTGAAAGGATGATTCCAAAAAGAATATCTCAAAAAAGTCGATCTCCTATAATGGCTATTCTGGAGTTGAAGCCCTAAAACTTATTTTCTAATCCGTGCCAACCTAATTGCCCTAAGACATGGAAGTGGCACTCAGAGTAATTAAATGAACATAAATCGGAAGAACAATTTTAGGACTCCCACTCTGAAATGGCTATTGTAGAAGATTGACAGCTTCAAGATCTTTTCAAAGCGATCTTGAGCGCTTCTCCATCAAGGATCTCATTTTTTTCTTGAATATCTAAGAATGGATCAAAAATTATCTATTTATCGAATCCAAGCCCTTCCTGATCTATTTCAAGCATAGCCCGAAACTTGGCTAGGCTTTAGACTAGACTCGAAATCTTTCGAACTAGTCTAAGCCCAGTTCAAACTCTGTCTACACATCGAGATCCAAATATCATGCATTAAGAACATGCATCCAAACAAACATAATTAATTAATTATTTAATTTAATTACAAATTAATTAATTAATTAATAAAATAAAATACTAAATAAAATAAATAAACATCTAATTAATTATATCTATAAATAAGCATCTAATTACTTAAATAACCATCTAAATAAATAAATAAATAATAATAATTAATTACATAAAAAAGTAATATCTAATTAATTAAATCAATAAATAAGCATCTAATTAATAAAAGATGCATCTACTTAATTAAATAAACACTAATTAATTAATTAGATATCTAAATAATTAAATAAATAACTAGTTAATTAAATAAATAATTGTTAATTAATTTTATAATTAATTAAATTAAATTAATATAAAAAAATCTTTTAATGATGGCTCTGGCATCGTTGCTATAACCATCACTAATGATATGTACCAAAATCTAAAAAGAAGTGATTACTATTCTGTTAATCTGAAATAGCAATTTGGTCTCAGTACTTATCATAGACCACTTTGATAAAAAATTTTGTTAAAAATAATAAATTTTATAAAAAAATCTAAAAGCAATAAGAAAATGGATTAAATAGGTTCAAATGCCAAAATTCATATACATAAAATAATTAAAATCTATATCCTAAGCATAATTAATCTATATCCTAGCTTAACTTTTGTAGCTAGTATAGTAGTATCAGCTATAGATAGAGGTGCTCACCAGAAAGGAGGGGAGGGGGCCTCACGGCATAGCGAGGTCGGCACTGGGAGAGGGTTGGATGGCATGATGAGCTCGATGCGGGGAGGGAGCTTCACGGCATGGCGAGCTTGTTACGGAAAGGGGGCTGCATGACACGGTGAGCTCGATGCGGGGAGGGGGCCTCATGGCATGATGAGCTCGGCATTGAAAGAGGGCCCAAATGGTAGGAGTAGGAAAGAAAGGCATTGCATGGGGGGACTTCGACATACCGACACTGGTGGGAGTTGGAAGGAGGGAAGCCATGGAGGAGGGGAGGAGTTGGAGGTCGTCGGTGAGAATAGGAAGGAGGAGTGCCGCAAGCGAGGGGAGTGGGAGCGAGAAGGACAGAAGGTGCAGTGAGTGCGGAGGAGTGGGAGCTCACCGACAGGAACAAAAAGGAGGGGCACTGTGGGGGGGCCTGGGAGTTGCTTGCAGGAGCGGGAAGGACATAAACTGTGGGAGAGGGGAGGAGTGAGAGCTCGCCAGTGGGAACAAGGAGGGGCACCATGGGAGAGAGGTAAGGCATAGAAGCTTGCCGGTGAAGTGGAGGACACGATGAAAGACTGATAGCCATGGAAGGGAGAGAGGGAAGACGAATGGTCGAGTGGGAATAGGAAAAAATAGCTAGGAGAGTTTTTAAGAGAGTTATTAGCGATGGCAATCTATCATTATGATTTAGCTATCGGTATAAAGCTTGTTAGCCATGGCAAGCCATCACTAATATTGATCGAAAATATCTAATTTTTTTTTGTCACTATTAGTGATGGCAAATGCTATTGCTACGTCGCTAAAGATAAGATGAGCCATCGATAATAAACTTATTAGCAATGGTAGAGTTTGCTATCACTAATATTGGTTAAAAATATTTAAATTTCTATTACCACTATTATTGACGATATTTGTCATCGCTAAAGATTAGATAAACCATCGATACTAAATTTATTAGTGATGATAAAACTTGCCATCATTAATATTAATTATAAATATCTAAATTTCTGTTACCACTATTAGCAACAGCATAGTCATTGAAGGTAAAATTGCCTTCGCTAATAGTTTTTTTTGAAATAAAAAATTATTTATAGTTTCAATTTTTATTAATGACGGTTACTTGTCATTGCTAATAGTATATAAGCAGTCGATAATAATTATTTTAAAAAATAAAATCTCTACAGTTATTAGCAATGGCTTTTGTCGTTGCTAATATTCAATTTTCTATCGCTAATACGATAAGCAACGGAAATTTTTACCATTGATTTTGCCATTATTATATAACGTTATTAGCGATGGCTACTTAGCCATCGCTAATATTAAATTTTCTTATAGTAATATCTTTATTATTTAATGCTTAATAATTTAGTTATCTATCACCATTCATATTTATAAAGTATAAAGGGTATTATAGAAAATATGAATAAATTTTAATAACTTATTTAAGAAAGTAGTTGTGCAAAAGAATATGGATAACATATTTAAAAACTACTTTTTTTTATAGGTAAAAGAATATAGATAAATTATTTTCCTGTCCAAATATTATTTTAAAAAATATTTACTTAGGAAATAGAGATTTTCAGAAAAAAACTATTTACCACAAAATAACAAACCCATGATGTCTTGGAGTCTGCAATTAAATCCATTGAATAAAGGATGCATGGCACAGCCTGTAGCTCATTTTATTTATTTATTTATTTATTTATTTATTTTTTGATTGTAGTTCATTTTCTTAGTTTAAGTAGAATGGCATATATGCTAGCTTGTTTTTTTTTTTTTTTTTGGTAAACAAAAGGGATAGGAGGGATAAATCATGGTGTAGCTATCCTTGCAGGCTCCCATTCCGCCAGGTAATGTTCGATACGAGGAGCTCAAATTTGCGTAGCTTCTCCCAATCTAATGGTGAGTATGTCAACCTGACACCACTAAGACGCCGATCGATAAATCGAAAATAAAACGATAAATCGAAAATAAAAGGAGAGATCCTGATCTCTCAGATCACGCCAACTGTCAAGGATCCCAGGAAAATCCTGAATTTAATCAAGTTACTTGAGGGATCACGCCTCGAATCGCCGACCTGTTGATAGTGAGGCAAGACCTCTACCAACCGGGCTACCATCTTAGCCGTTGCTAGCTTGCTCAATGAGATAATATAGGTCTTCCCCTCCAAGGCACTGGAGTTTGTAGTACAATCATAGGCGAGTCTTCAACCTCAAAGTGTAGTAGTAGATGTTTGCCAAAAAAATAACAATAATAATAAATTTTGTTACTAATTTTCTTTGCTGTTGTTCTTGTCCGGTTGGTTTTTTTCTTTGAGAGAGATTGCTGTACTCGATCAGTTGTACTGTACGTTGTTGCGTATTTGAGTAAAATGCCAGAGCAACTTGAATTTTTTTTAAAATAATATTTTTTAAATAAAAAATTATCAAAATAGGTGTTTCATGGTATATTTATCGAATTAGATGATTTCGACCGACGTGGCGGTGACGGGTATCCGAGTTCGTCTTTTCAAAAGACGAATCAAACTTCATTTTTTGAAAAAACGAAATCCTTATAAAACGATTTTATTTTTTTTAATTTAATTTTAAAATTTGATGTGATACGAATTAAATTGATGTGATATTGAATTCGTCTTTCCAACGGACGAATTCAAAACCAAATTTCTTTTTTTTATAAATTTATAAATATTATTATTATTTTTAAATAAAATTAATAAATTTTAATTTTAAATAAATAAATAATAAAAAATTAGTATTAATTAAAATTTTATATATTATTTTTTTGATAATATTAATTATTATATTATTTAAGATAATATTAATTAAAAATATTAATTAACTATATTAAAAAATATTAATTTAAAATTAATAATAATTTAACTAAAAAATAATATTAATTGAAAATAATATTAATTAAAAGATATTATAATAATATATTATAATATATACTATATTGTAATAATTATTTTATATTCTAAAATATAATAAATTTATTATAATTTATTATATTATATATTAGAATTTTTATAATATAGTATAAAAAATTTTTAAAAAAAATTTAAAAAAAATAATCATTATGTCGATACTATTTGGTCGCTAGCTCGATACCAGTTCGGTCGACAGCTCGGTGTCAGTCCAATCCCTTGCTCAGAAGCGGTGGCAAGACCCCGACGACCGGACTGATGATCGGGTCTGTGGCATGACTAGGACTAGACCGGTGACAGGATCTTGGCAGTCGGATAGGTAGTCGGACCCGGGTGGCCGGACCGGCTGCCGGACCGAGGGCCGCACCGGGGGCCGGACCGGGGGCCGCACCGGGGGCCGGACCGGGGGCCGCACCGGGGGCCGGACCGGCGACCGTACCGGGGTCCCCGGTCTTGCAGCCGGTCCGGCCCCCAGTCCGGTGTCGGTCCGGCCACCTGGGTCCGACTACTTATCCGACCGCCAAGATCCTGTCACCGGTCTAGTCCCAGTCATGCCACAGACCCGATCGCCGGTCCGGTAGTCGGGGCTCTGCCACTGCTTCTGAGCAAGTAATCGGACTGACACCGGGCTGTCGACCGAACTGGTACCGGACTAGCGACCGAATAATATCGACATGATGATTATTTTTTATTTTTTCTTTTTTTTTTAAATTTTTTATATTATATTATAGAAATTATAATATATAATATAATAAATTATAATAATTTTATTATATTTTAGAATATAAAATAATTATTACAATATAATATATATTATAATATATTATTATAATATCTTTTAATTAATATTATTTTCAATTAATATTATTTTTTAGTTAAATTATTATTAATTTTAAATTAATATTTTTTAATATAGTTAATTAATATTATTTTTAATTAATATTATCTTAAAATAATATAATAATTAATATTATCAAAAAAATAATATATAAAATTTTAATTAATACTAATTATGTATTTATTTATTTAAAATTAAAATTTATTAATTTTGTTTAAAAATAATAATAATATTTATAAAATTATAAAAAAAAGAAATTTGATTTTGAATTCAACTGTTGAAAAGACGAATTCAATGTCACATCAATTTAATTCATGTTACATCAAATTTTAAAATTAAATTAAAAAAAATAATGTCGGTTTATAAGGATTTTATTTTTTCAAAAGATGGAGTTGGATTCGTCTTTTGAAAAGACGAACTCAGATGCTCCGTCACCATCACGTCGGTCGAAATCATCTATTTTGATAAATATATCCTGAAACACCTATTTTGATAATTTTTTATTTAAAAAATATTATTTTAAAAAAAAATTCGAGCAACTACATAAATATAAACAGTTATATATCTAACCATACTAACCGGAGAAACCAAGAAGAAGTTACATAACAAAGGGGTCGGAAAGATAAAAGATGACATGAATTTTGGGCAATGTGAGGGAGTATGCAGGCTAAACAATATTGCTGGTATGCTTGCCTGCGACGCATGCTGGTTCCCCCTCAGCGGTTCACACACACACTGATGGGTAGATTGTGGTTGAAAAGACCTCTCATGGAGCTTTTAATTTACTGTTTACTGCTCTCTCTCTCTCTCTCTCATTGTCTCCCTCCCCCACGAATATTCTCACCATAAACTATGCCATACGTTGTGGCATAAAGTACTGACGTACTACGTACCAATATTATATTTTGGAGTATATCGATTTCCCAAGCCATATATTATATACCCTTTCCTCTCTCTCTCTCTCTCTCTCTCTCTCTCTTGTTGGGAAGCTGATCATTTGATTTGAATAACTTGGTAGTATATATGTTCCATCCATCAACCGATACACGCATACATCCACCATTGCAAAGCACAAGGCATCATATGCACCCAAAAAGCTGATCTCCTTGCAGGGTTTGAAAAGCCTATCCAGCTGCACTTGCAGGGGATATTATACTTGTGGCTTTTGTCTTGCAGCACTCGTTGGATTTTGTTGCGGGAAGGCATGGCAGTTCCTAGAAAAAAATAATGATAATAATAAATTTGGATGAGTGAAAGATTCATCCATGGCCCCAAAAGATTGGATGAAAGATTCATTCATGGCTACAAAAGATATGGATAAAGATAGCTACTTCATCGTTAAGATGATAAACCGATTGATAGAAGTCTTGTCTTGTTACCAATCAATTGCAAGTTCGAGACATGATTCCATCGATGATTCGATTAAATTTAGAAATTAGGGTCTCCTTCTTTATTCCCATTTTACTAGCCGGCGTCTTAGTGATGTCATGTCTCCACGGATGATTCGATTAAATTCAGAAATTAGGGTCTCCTTCTTTATTCCTATTTTACTAGCCGGCGTCTTAGTGATGTCATGTCTCCACGGATGATTCGATTAAATTCAGAAATTAGGGTCTCCTTCTTTATTCACATTTTACTAGCCGGCATTTTAGTGATGTCAGGTTGACATACTCATCATTAGATACGGAGAGACTGCATGAATTTGAACATCTCGTATCGAATATTATCAACGGGATGGAGATCTACGGAGATAGCTACATCGAGATTTATTCCCTTCTATCTTTTTTGTTAATTAAAAAAAAAAAAAAAGAAGAAAAAAGAAAGATAGCTACTTCCATTCTGAAAAGCTTGCGCTTGGAATCATCTCCAAAGTTTACGCGCCTTTCCTTTATGAGCAAGGAATGGACAAGTTAAAGCAAGAGGGTGTAAGGATGGGATTCTTTTGTGGGAGTCTTGAGAAATACTGAGGCAAAGACTGAAAGGAGGCTAATGGGCACTGGGCCATATTAGTCACCCAATTGTGTTAAGGAAAAAGGATACAAGGATATATATATACAGTCTAGAGAGTTTGGAAAAGGATTTACATCATAATAGAAGAAAAGAAGAAATTAAATACCGGAACAAAAAGGAGGGGAGACTCAGAAGTAGTGACAATCAAAAAAAAAAAAAAAAAATTGCAGCAAGAGATCTTGTGGTTGATCACACAAGCAATTCCTCTATCATTGTCTCCATCATTAGGACCAGAAACACCAAAGGGTAGAAAAGAAAGGATGTGGCACTATTCCTCAAATTGTGAGCAAATATTAAGCAGGAACATGGTCATGCAAACGAGAAAAATATTATAAGCCAACATAGATCGTTATATAATTTTTAAAATCATGTGATTCCTGAAATTATGTAATTTTAAAATCAAACGATCATCTAAATTATGCTAATACCCCTCTTTAAATTTAAAGTGGTACTTTAGGTGCTAACTTAAATTTGAAAACTAAATTACGAATATTTTAAGAAGCTGATGTAATACATTTAAAAGGAAACATAGTGGTAGATTAGGAGCTAATATGGCAACTCAAAGATTGAAGCAATGGATCAAGAATTGACGTTGCAGCACAGGACTTGATGTGATAAATTAGGAGCTATCATGTTAGCTTAAAGCTGATTTAACAATAAGAAATTGACATAGCAACTCAAAATTTGATATAGGAGACTGATGTATCAAGCTGATATGATAGCATACAATATGTGTGGTAAATCAAGAGCTATGATTTTAATAGAAAACAAAAAAATTTTGAATATTAATTTACCAAAAATAGAGGATCTATAAAATTATTGAAAAATAAAGACTTTGCAGGAAAATAGAGATAAATAAATTGGCAATGGAATCTTCAAAGATTCTAGATAAAACAACAATGGCCACAATAAAAATGAAAGAGATAACGGTGGCATATCAGGTGATCGGTGGTTAGATACTATGTTAAAATATTTACATAAAAAAAAATAAGAAAGAAAGTGAGAGAAAAGAATTTCATGTCTCTATTTTAATCACATTTGGTACATTTCAAGGATTATATATAATAGTATATAGACTCAATACCAAAAAAAAATATAGGCTGAGACACGATCATGCTAACAAAAAAAAATATTGTAGAGTGACATTATCATATGATCTCTAAAATTATATGGTTTTCATGAAATTATGTAATCTTTAAAATTATGTGATTATCTAAAATCATGATAATACTCACCTTCTAACAACTTCGAGTAAAAGCAACTATTAACAAGAAAACAACAGGATACATATCCTTAGAGAAGAAGGATTTTGTCCACTTTGTGAAGAGATCTTTCAGGTCAACCAAGGGGCAAGGAATATACAGAGAAGAACAGAACAAGGACAAGATCTTAGAGGTGAACGAACATGCGATAAAAGATGATTAACAATCTCAAGTTGTTTAATACAATAGGGTCAGCCATCAAGAAATTGATCCATACTTTTTAGGATAATTAGGGATAGCAATGGGCCGGGTTCGGGTCGGGTGCATAACTATCCAAACCCGAATACTCAATAAACTATCCAAACCCGGTCCAAACACTATCAGGACTGGATTTTTTTACCCAAACCCATCTTAATCAGGTATCGGGTAATTCGGGTTTATCCGGCCCGAATCCAATTGAGTTATATTAAATATTTTTTTTTTATTTTTATCAACTTTAAAATCATCTACCATTTTATAAATTATATATACATTAAACAAATAAAACTTAACTACATTTTTAGTTCAATAGCATTTAGTTTCATATTCAATCAAAATAAAATTTAAATTGTCTTAAACAAATAAAATTCAACAAGACTTAATTCAATACTTCTGAAGTAAATAAAGATATAAATATAATTCAAAAGTACATCTAACTCAAAATTCCAAGTTACAGAAAAATAAAAAGAAAAATTCTCGATTAATCCTTAGTTGGAATATCATTCTTCATCCTTGTTAGTAATGATTGATTATAATGATCATGAAAAATAGAATTTATTGAAAAAATTACTAGAAAAAACTTTTACTTGAATTGTTGTCTTCAAATATAAAATCTTTAAAAACATCATAAATCTTCTATTACTCTTCTTTGAAAAGGGTAAAGGGTTTAAGTATTTTAAAATTTAATAACTAATAATTAATAATTAATAAAATATATTTAATATAAAATATATTAATTATATATATTTAAATATTAAAATAATTCGGGTCGGGTTCGGGTTCAAGTTGGGTGTATATCTACCCAGTCCAGCCCAAATCCAAAGTTAAGCATTCGGGTTTTATCCAAACCCTGTCCAAACCCAGTCAAAGCATTGACTACCCGGCCCAATCGGGTTGGGCCGGGTCGGGTATCCATGGGTTTGGATTTTATTGCCATCCCTAAGGATATTGCTTTTGGTGTTTAATTTGCTCAAGAAAGCCAGCCATATAAAGCATTTGATTTTGAAAGGGACCTTAAGATTCTACAAAGTGGGAGCAAGATTAGGGATAACAATAAAATCCAAATCCATGGGTACCCGACCTGGTCCGACCTGATTGGGTTGGGTAGTCAACGCTTTGACTGGGTTTGAGCTGGGTTTGGATAAAACCCGAATGCTTAACTTTGGATTTGGACCGGGACTGGATTGAAATATATACCCGACCCAAACCCAGCCCAAATTATTTTAATATTTAAATATATATAATTAAAATATATTATATTTTATTTACTTCAAAAGTATTGAATTAAGTTTTGTTAAATTTTATTTGTTTAAGATAATTTAAATTTTAGTTTGAATATGAAACTAAATACTGTTAAACTAAAAATGTAGTTAAGTTTTATTTATTTAATGTATGTATGATTTATAAAATGGTAGATGATTTTAAAGTTGATAAAAATAAAAAAAATATTTAATATGACTCAATTGTGTTTGGGCTAAGTAAATCCGATTTATCCGATACCCGATTGAGATGGGTTTGAGTAAAAAAAATCCAGTCCCAATAATGTTTGGGCCGGGTTTGGATAGTTTATTGAGTATTCGGGTTTGCGTTTAGATAATTATGCACCCGGCCCAAACCCGGTCTATTGCCATCCCTAAGCAAGATCCATCTTAACACCCTTGGTATTTAGAAATTTATAGAGAGGAGCAGTGGAGAATTCACATGATGCATTGGTATGCCAAGAAACGCCTTCTTGCTGTCTAGAATCCAGGTGAACATCAGTAAGAAGAGTGAAAGATGATTCATTTCAATGGATGGCTCAGAAAAGAGTGAAGTGCCACATTTGAAGTTTCAAGCGTTTAACCTATGATTGAAGAAGTGTGACACTATGCTAGATTTAAGCCTAGAGGCTTGGAAGAGATAGGGAAATGGTGCTTTCACTATAATATTAGGAATCCATTTATCTTTCCTAAAAAGTGCGTACTCTAAGCTTATTTTCCACAATATAGCAAGATTTGTTCCAAAGAGGCTGCAAGCAAGAGATGATGCCCCTAAGGATCACCAGACATTCCTGCTTTGCTTTTCATCATGGAGCAAGCGGGGAAGAACATATATACCTAAGAAGAGTGGCTGATCTCTCTAAAGGGAAACCCATGAAGGCATTTTGGCAAGAACTTCTAAAATACTATAACTCGCTGCAGTGAAAGCAAACTCCTTTATGAAAGAGGGGAGAGTAAGGAGGCCTTGCTAGGAGCTAAATTAAAAAAGGGTGCACTAGTAAGATTTGAGAGTTGAGATAAAGGATCGAAGCCTTTCTTTTAAGGAAATCTAGGTCATTGGGACTGGTCGAACAGGAGGTGGGGCTTTTCTAAGAAAGAGGAGGAGAGGGATTTTCCTTTGATATTCTGGACAATGGCCACATAAGCAATGGATACATAAGCAACGGCCGGAAAACTATTACCAAAACCATTAGGCAATGGTTTTGGGCCTTCAAGTAATTTTTTTTGGGTTGTTATCCAAGATTATTTTTATTGATTTTTCTTTGATTTTAGAAAACAGTTGCATAAACAATGGCTAGAAAACTGTTGCGGCCTAGATCGCCTCTGCTTGTAGCCTTAGCGGGCCCTGATGCGATCCACATTAGGTACTCCGGAAAAGGTTGGATCCCTCGCCCATAGGTGATTTTGGTCTATTATGGCCTTGATCGCCCCTGCCTGCAGCATTGGTGGGCCCCGATGCCACGTCTAGTACTCCAGAGAAGGTTGGGTTCGTCACCCTTGGATGATCCCGGTCCACCGGACCTACAAGAAACAAACCTAGGCTAGGGGCACCGGCGGGGACACTTCGATGATCAAGTTAATTTGGCAATTACGAACAACAGCCCCCCTCCGTTGTGGCAGCGTGGGTAACCACAGCGGGGAGAGAGGATGAGGAGTTTCTTGTTTTTTTTGCTGCAATAGGGTATTACTTGCTTTCTTACCTTGGCCAGAGATCCCTTTTATCTATATAGAAGGTGACACCATCGGACAGGGTCTGAAGCCCTGGTAGAACACTCCTTTGCTAGTGGCGTGGGCCTGGCAAAACCCTATGGGACATGACCTAAAATCCTTGTATAGCACTTCTCTACGAGAGGTGCAGGCTAGACGGTGCACCATGGGACAGGACCTGGAGACTTGGAGATTTTGTAGAGCACTCCTCTACGAGGGGCGCAGGTTTGGTGGAGTGCCACCCCCTGCAGGATGTACCTTCCCGAGCATTGCAATAGGTCCGGTGGGGATGGCAATACCACACTCTTGGGTCGCTATCAGGGCTCCCCATCATGGTGCTAGAGCCAGGTGGGCTGTACACGTCCATCAGGGGTTTGCAGCTTTTTCGACCCGTTTCCTATCTTGGACCGCGGGAGGGGTTTCCCTGAGCCTAGGCCCTAGCTTTGCTAGGAGCTCACCTCGGCCAGGAGCTCCTCTCGACCGGGGACCCTACTCAGCCACGAGATCACCTCGACCAAGAGCTCATCTCGATCGGGAGCCATACTCGGCCAGGAGCTTAGCTCTCGGGTCACTATAGTCTGGGTGCGGCCCGTAGGTGCCACGTCAGCAACTAGCCACATCAAAAACTATTACCAAAAATATTAGGCAATGGTTTTGGACTTTCAAGCAATTTTTTTATTGTTATCCGAGGTTATTTTTATTATAGTATAAGTTTTTATTGGAATTGCGTGCAACAGATTTGATCGCTTTAGGCTTCTGAATTAATATTCTATCTCATTAAGATATTTTATCAAATATATCATAGGCATAATTAACAAGTACAAAAAAGACAAGAAATTTATGTGGTTCGATAAATCTGCTTATATCCACATAAAAAAGGAGCAAACCACTATATAATCATCCCGAAATTGGATACAAAGATGATACAAATATCCAAATAAAAGAGACACAAAATAATCACAAAAAAGGCATAAATAAATTACAACAATAAACCAAATGGACAATACCTTTCTCGGCCTTAGCTACGAATTAATAGAAGATTATCCAAAAGATGGAACATAACTTCTTGGCCGTGCTAATTAATTAAGAGAAAGATACTTCTCTAGGCGATGAAGAACAAAATAATAGATGCCTTTGGTAGTCGGAGCACAAATAGATCGGGGACCAAGAAAGTGGGACCAAAGAGCTACGACGAACAAAGAGCAATCGGGACTTAGGACTTTATAGAAGCAAGGGCCTCATACTCCTTTTAACGGGAAACAATGAAGAAAAGTCTAGATCGAAGAACACCGAGGTTTTTTGAGATGAAGTCTAAATTGAAGAAGAGTTTTAAATAAAAAAATTCTTCTATCCATCCTAAATTCTATTGAAGAATGAATCCCATTTAAAGAAGAAAACTATCGGTCCCCAAGCTAATATTATTTGGAGCAACAGTAATAATAATCCTCCTTCTTGTGATAAATTATATATTTTTATCATATGTGGATTATCAAACCTCCTCCTGAATATAAGCTCCGAAGGGCATCACCAAGTGTTCAAACTAATCAAGTTCAAGAAAGTCCTGAAATTGATTGCTGGGATTGGTTTAGTGAGCATATCAGCTGAATTATAAGTAATGCTAATCTTTTGAAGCCGAATATCACCATCTTCCACCAAATATCTGATGAAGTGATATCTGACATCCACATGCTTAGTATGTTCATGATATATCTGATCTCTAGCAAGATGCAAAGTACTTTGACTGTCATAGTGAATATCCAAATAGTTCTCTTTGAAATCCAAATCCTGTACTAACTTTCTTAGCCAGATAGCTTCTTTTGTTGTCTCTATAAATATTATATACTTAGCCTCTATAATAGATAAAGCAACTATGAAATGCGAAGTAGTCTTTCAATTGACTGCACAATCAGAGAGAGTAAATACATATCCAGTCAATAACCTTCTCTTGTCCAAGTCATGGTCACAAAATCCTATAACAGTGCAACTACTCTGTCTAAAAAATATAAAGCTCAAATTAGAAGTGCCTTTTAAATATCAACTATCCATTTCAGGACTGATTAATAAGCTTTCCTATGCTTATCCATGTATCTGCTCATCATATTTACTGCTTATAAAATATTAGTTTGAGTGTAAACTATCGCATACAAATGCTGCCAATTGTACTCGTACATGGCACTTTAAACATATATCTCTCCTTATTCTCAATCTAAGGAGAGAGCCTGGCAAATAATCTGAAATGACTAGCAAATGGAGTAGTGACTGGCTTAGCGATAGACATATCAAATCTTTTCAAAATTTTTTCACTATAACTACGCTGAGTAAGAAAGAGTCTACCTAATTGCCTATCATCAATGATCTCCATCCCAAGAGTTTTTTTATCCATCCAAGATCTTTCATCTCAAATACAGTATTGAGCTCAATTTTTAGATTCTGGATGACTGATGTATCTTTGACTACAATCATCATATCATCCACATACAAAGTAATAAATAATAAAAGGATCTGTTTGAAAATCGCTGATGATACATGCAACTGTCATATGGAGATCTGTTAAATTCATGATCTATCATAAACTTATCAAATTTACGGTACCACTATCTTGGAGACTACTTGAGACCTTACAATGATCTCTTGAGCAAGCATACATAATCTTCTTTATCTGGAGCCTCGAAACTAGGTGACTATTGCATATAAATCTACCCCTCTAAATTACCATATAAAAAAGCTATTTTCACATCTAGCTATTCTAACTTCAAGTCCTGAGAAGTAACTAAAGAGAGCAACACATGAATAAAATAGTGTTTGACTATAGAAAAAAATACCTTCTTGTAGTTGATACCCTCTTGCTGATTGTAGCTCTTAGCCACTAACCTAGTCTTATATTTAAAATTATAAGGAGTAGCTCCTTCCTTCTTCTTGAAGATCCATTTGTAGCCTATTGCTTTCTTGCCTTTTTGTAACTTGACTAATTCCCAAGTTTGATTCTTTTACAATAACTGAAGCTTTTCAACCATAGCTATGATCCACTATTTAATCTAAGAACTATTAATAGCTTCCTGATACGTGGTCGGCTCATTACCTATGGTATCTGCAATACTCAGATAATAATAAACTAACTCAGCACAAGTAGAATCCTAAAAAACTATATCTTTAAGATGCTATGATCTGGCACTTGGATTTGCGAGTGGTAATGCTATCATCTTAAACTTGATATTACATGGTAACCTTCTCCTAAGTTTGTATCTCTGCATCTATCTGTTGTTATTGTTCATTTTGAATGAGTATCTCCTATTGGTTGCTGTTATTATGATCTAATAGTCCAATCAATGTCCACGATAGTCCAATCCTACTGATCCTGAACATGTCTTCTTTATGAAGAACTATGTTGAATTTATTGTAAAGAAGTGACTATCTCATGAAAGTTATATATCTGCTGACTAGAAATTTTTGAGATCCGGGTTCTATGCACTATAGTCTATAGCCCTACTCCATATACATATCTAAGAAATACATACTTTTTAGTCATGGGATCCAACTTTCCATCTCTGATATGTGTATATGCTGGATATCCAAAGACTTTAAGTATCAAATAGTCTGCAAGTCTTCTTATCCATATCTTTTCTGGAGTCTTCATCTTAATGCTGATGTTGGGGATCGATTTATAATATAGCAAGATGTGTGTACAGTCTCTGTCTAAAAATCTCTACTCAATCTAGAACTTGATAGCATAGATCCAACTCTTTGCAATAGTGTGTGGTTCATGCTTTCCGCCACACCATTCTCCGGAGGTGTATCTATCGTGGTCCTATATCTAGTAATACCTTTTGATTTATAAAAATTATCAAACTCTGTAGAACAAAATTTTAATCCATCATTAGTCCAGAAGGTTTTCAGCTTCCTCTCAGTCTATCTCTCAACCATAGTCTTCTACTTTTTAAAATGTATCAAATACATAACTCTTATTTTCAACAGTATAAATTCAGAGTTTGTGGAAGTAGTCATTAATAAACAAAAAGTAAATATTTGCATCCATCCTTGAATGTAACTAGGGCAGGTCCTTATAGGTCAGAATAAACTTGATCCAATATAACTACTATCCTGTACACGTTTGTAGAAAAGTGACTTTGTATTGTTTCCTAAATACACAGTGCTTATAAAATTCAAGTGCACCAACCTTCTGACCACCTAGGTCTACTCAGCTCTTGTAATTTTTTTCTGACATGTGGCCCAGTCTCTGGTGCCACAACTATATCAACTATTTAATAGAATACTGTACTAGTGAAGCTTGTCCTATCACTGTGTTACCATTCAGAAGTAAAGGGTGTTACTCAATTTATTTCTCAATAGAGTCAATGCTCATTTACTAATAGTTATAGATCTTTTATCCCATTTTTTTTCAAAACTTATTGTGTCAGGGGCATGCACTGAGAGTTTTTTTTCAATTAAAGAATATATCTGATATCATCTAGAGTCACTATAGTATTTACATGAGATTTAATCTGAACTTTACTAATACCTTCAACTTTGCAGATTGCATTATCCCCAAAAAGAATGATACCTCCCTCACATGATCTAAAAGAAGAGAGCTGTTTTTTATGAAGTGTCATGTAGAAAGATACTTCAAAGTCCATGATCTAGATATCAGTCTGACTGATATTGTAAGTAGATGTAATTACCGTATTATCTACAACATTGCTGTAATATCTTGTGTAATTACAACTGATGTCGAATCTGAGAATGTTCCTTTATTTTTCCGTTCCTTCTTTTTCTTGAACCGTAGAAGTCTATATTCAAATTTTCAATGGCCTGGCTTCTTGTAATAATGACAAACACTGGATCTTCTAAACCTAGACTTTGATATGGTTTTGAACTTGCTTCTACATTATCCACCTTTTCTTTGCTCATCTCTACATCTAACTATAAGTCCTTATATCAAAGTTGGAGTCTGTTGCTCTAATTGTATTTTCAACCTAAGTTTATTGAATAATAAAGTAGCTTCAACTTCTTCAAGACTTATAGTTTCTTTTTCATAGAGTATAATAGTAGTAATATTCTCAAAGAATTCAAGCAAAAAATAAATCAGAATCAAAGCTTTGCCTTTCTCGTCAACATTAACACTAATATTTGCCAAATTAAGCAATAACTTATTATATTCATCCAAATGATCTTCGAGTGAAGTCCCTTCTACCATATAAAATTTGTACAACTTTTCTCTCGAATATAATCTATTGGTAAGAGACTTTATCATATAAAGACTATCCAATTTATCCCATACATCTTTAGCTGTATCAATATCCACAATATTGTAAAGAACTTTGTCACTTAAACTTGAAAATAGAGTTTCTATAGTACTCTCTCATTGATTTTCTCTTTGGCGATCTCAGTATCTCCTGGAATTTCATCCATATTTTTTAGGGCTATTAGCACATCCTCCTTGATCAACAAATATTTCATTCTTTCCTTTCATAGTACGAAATCACCTGTGCCATCAAACATCGCCACTTAATGTCTTGTGATAGTGGAATGAAAATTAACTGTCTTATATACCATTGAAGAATTTTGTTGCCCGCCAGATGCCATCTAAATACTCTAATACCAATTGTTGGGGTTGCGCGTAGCGGATTGGATCGCTTTAGGCTTCTTAATTAATATTCTATCTCATTAAGATATTTTACTGAACATATTATAGGTATAATTAACAAGTACAAGAATGATAAAAATTTACATGGTTCGGTAAATCTGCCTATATCTATATAGAGGAGGAGTAATCCACTATATAATCATTCCAAAATTCTGTACAGAGGTAATACAAATATTTAAATAAAATGGTCTTAAAATAATCATAAAAGATATATAAATAAATCATAATAATAAAACAAATGGACAATACCTTTCTTAACTTTGGTTATAAATCAAGAGAAGATAATACAAAAGATGGATCAATACCTTTTCGGCCATAGTAATCGATCAAGAGAAAGATACTTCTTCAGATGGTGAAGAACAAAATAATAGGTGCCTTTGATAGCCGGAGTACAAACAGATCGGGGACCAAGAGAGTGGGATCAAAAGACTGCGACAAACTGAGAGCAATCGAGACTTGGAAACTTCATGGAATCGAGGGCTTTATACTTTTTTTAAAAGGAAATAATAAAGAAGGGTCCGGATCGAAGAATGTTAGAGTTCTCGAAGATAAAGTCTAAATCGTAGAAAAGTTCAAAATAATTTTTTTATTTTATCCATTCCAAATTTTATTGGAGAAGAAATTTTATTTAAAAAAATTGTCACTATCCAAACTATTATTATTTGAAGCAACAGTAATAATAATTTTTTTGGAGTAAATTGTGTCTTCACAGGATGATTGACCCCAAGGAAAACCGCATTGGCTCTAGTAGCGGTAAAATAGGTCCAATGACAAGCAGGAGGAGGATAGCGCGACTGGGAACCGCCCCTCCAATGATAGGGAATTAAACTCTGTTCGGTGACCCTTCATCGCTGGGTTCCCGCTCTTCAACGGAGAAACTGCTCTTGTTGTTGCTCACTAGCATCTTGTCTTTTTGCTAATGTAACTTATACGGTACCAAGGATTGGGAATTAAAAAGTTTGAAATATATAGTAGAGGATTTCATAACGGAAATACTCAATAGATATTCTAGAGAAAGAAAAAACGAAGAGGCTTTTAACAAGTTAGTTTGGTGTTTGAAGGACTGCAACACATGACCATGACTATTTTCAAAAAAGAATGACAAATAGGAAGCATCCTTTGATCTTGTTGTAAGAAATGAAACTAATAAGCTCTAATTAATATAAGTCATATGTTATTGGGTGAGAAGGATTATTTAAGAGTCACAGAAATTTGAGTGTTTGATGGGCATCACAAGAACTGCCGAAGGAGAGGGAATAAAAAAAAAAAGACACGAAAAGGACATCAACTGCTGAATTCCCATGAACCAAAAGCAAACTGCATTTACTGGAGATGGGCTTGACATTGTTGTGCTAGCGTCAGAAATTTATAATTAAAAAAAACAAAGAAAACTAATACCCAAGAAAAGCATTTGTATTGCATCAAAAAAATAAGTAAATACCTGTCACGTCTGAAAGGAACAGACGATCAATAAGTTGCACCGTTTCTTTCACTCTCTGTAAGCTCCCAGTTTAATTTGGCGTAAGAGGAGACCAGGAAAGCGCAGAAGACTACAAAATTAGACAAACAATGATAGAGATTGATACATTGCTAACAAAAACTAGGAAAGAAAAAGATATATATATTAACTGCCCAAACCTTGGGAACCTCATGATATAACTCAATTCTATGCTGTCTATTTCATCTAACAAATTAAAAGTACATTAGAACTTGCATGAACCAAGTTAAAAGAAAAAGAAAAAAGAAACAAAGGCAACCCCATTTACAAGCCATTGGCCTACATTGCTTTCATATCGTCATCTCATATTAAAACCATAACAAAGGGAGCAAAGAACCCTCTAACTAAATCAATTCGAAACTAGGAGGGCTTGTTACATTACTTTGATAGAACCAACTCACTACCTAATTATACCAAACCATATACCCAACTCCAAACCCCACTCCTTCTATACCGTCCTCCAGTAGCACTCATCGCGACAGATCACCATCTTGTTCGATCTCGGATGATGGCTCATCCTCCTCTTCAAAGCAGTTGATGCCGTATGCTGCATGGCCATGCCCGAAGGCCTTGATGTGGTCCTTCAGAGACCTCTTGTGCTTGAAGTCAGATCCACAGATGCAGTACCAGAGCTTGCCACAGTTCTTCTCATGAGTCCTCCAGTCCCCCCTCACTGCGAAGGCCTTGCCGCACTTCCGGCACATGAAGGGCTTGATTCCATGCTTCCTCTTGTAGTGGGTCTGGAGGGTCCTGAAGTCCTTCAGTGGCTTCGATCTTGGATGGTCTATGTTGTTCCGGCACCCCGGTGCACAGCAATAGCATGGGAGCCTCAGCATTGCAGTTGGTTGGATGCCCCTCAGAGATTCCGGACCCTTCCTATATTGTGAACCATGCCCCCACATATGCATCTATAGTTACACCCCATGAAACAAAAGGAGTCAAGAGATTAAAAAAAACAAGTGCTCCTAAAATTATTCGAGATATTATTTCTTAAAAAATATTGAGGTTATTAACATGTACAGTATATATATGTTTGAACTTCTGTTGAGAAGCTTAGATATGGATTCTACTACATGTGACAGTACATGGGATTTTGAATAAGAATAATTGCGGAATTCCGGCAAGGACCAAGTAAAAGTTGTTTCCCTAGAGAATATTTCATGATATCGATGTATAGAATGTCCCAATATTCTTTTCTTTGAGAAGTTTCGATACGATTTCTGGTATGACGGGATACACTTCCATGACACTACTATTTGCACTATTTCGCATAAGAGAAGTATTAATGTAGAATTCTGGAATTGTGGTGTCGACAGAGAAAATGTTGCTGCTTAGCATATTTTAAGCATTAGAGTTTGTCATTCTTTTTGCTTAGAAGCTTGGATAAGTTCTCTATCATGGCAAGAAAGATAGAATTATTCTCCCTTACATGAGGGGCTCTACAAAAATGATGGTGATAATTGATGCCCTCCTCTTTTGGTATTATGTTGGTGAATGTGAACAGTTGCAGTTTGGTTTTTGTGTTCAGTCAAAAACTTGGAAGTAAGGAATCACAGGAAATAATCACACGAAGATAGGAGTTTCAAAGAAAGTTCACTGCAAGAGAACCACTCTCTCACAGTGAGAGAGGGAGAGAGAAGAGAGAGAAAGAGATAGGGAGGGGTTGCAGATCTCATTATGTTTTGGGGAGACACCACCCAAAATCGAAATCTTCACAAGGACTGGTTTCTCTGGGCCAGTGACTGTGAGTACAGTAGATATGTGATACTGTTTTTCTTTACAGGCCATACAGGCATCTGAGCCACCCTGAAAGAACTGGAAATCTTTTCAGCAGTTTCACAGCAGCCAAAGCCTAATAAAAACACACATTCAAAAAGCAACAAAAGCACGAGGAACATTGCCTATGTGTAGTTCAATCACATAAAAAGGGGAGGTCCTATGGATCACAGCCTCAGTTAGACCAGACACCAGACATCTAGACAGGTGTGACATAACATCCCACACCTCTTTAACCATGCAAAGGCCTTACAGCACAAAAAATATGTGGATCAGGAAGACAGATCCCATATAACAAAGAAAACTTATTAAAAGAAGCGAAGGGGGAAGGGATGCATCACCTGCATGTTGTTGTATCTATTGAAGGTCTTCAAGCACACAGGGCAGGAGAACTGGGTAGGGCCAATAAGGATCTGAGAAGGGGTGGGGATCCAATACTGGCCCTTGTTGAGACTTCCTATAGGAGTGGAAGTGTAGCCTAAAGGAACCCCATCATCACCACCACCTTCTCCTTCTTTGTCACCACTGTCCTCCGCGGTGGAGGAGACTCTGGAGATGAGATCAGCTGCACTCGGGCTTGGAAGGCCTATGTGAAGGGCCACTGTCACAGCCTCGTCAACACCATCGTCAGCTTCTTCATCAATACTCATGGCTTTGTTCTTCGCTTCGCTGCAAGAGGTGTCCTCCTCTGGCGGCCTTGTCGGGCTGAGGCTGAGGAGAGGGAGGACCTCCCTGAGGGGAGGGGAGGGGGGAGGGGTTGGGAAGTGGGTGTCGTGGTTGCTGTAGCTGTGCGTGCTGTAGATGCTGTAGGTGGGGATGGCCATTGGAGGGGGAGCAGCGTTGGTGGAGTAGGGCTGGTAATTGTAGTATCCTTTGAAGAAATTTGTGTAGGGGTCTGCCATGGTTGGAGGCCAGGAAAGCTAGGAGGGCGGTGGATTTCTGGACTGAAAGCCTATTATAGAGAAGAGAGAGAGAGAGAGAGAGAGAGAGAGAGAGAGAGAGAGAGAGAGAGAGAGAGAGAGAGAGAGATCAGACCACCAAATAATAGAGATGACTCAACAGTGTAAAGCAGTGTAAAAATTGACTGATTAAAGAAATAATAAAAGATCGAAGGGATGCGTGTTAGATAGATGAGAGAGAGAGAGAGAGAGAGAGAGAGAGAGAGAGAGAGAGAGAGAGAAAAGTACCTAGTTTTTTTTTTTTTTTGGGAGTGGGGAGGGGTGGGGGGGGGGTGAGAGAGAGAGAGAGAGAGAGAGAGAGAGAGAGAGAGAGAGAGAGAGAGAGAGAGAGAGCGCGTATGAAAGCAGAGAAAAAGGAGAGAGAGATATAAGAGCAAGACAATCTGGGGACTTGGAGGAACAAGAGCACTCATTGGAGGTTGCTGGGACTAAAATAACACACCTTCCCCTCTGACATGGGGAAAAAACTTACCCATTCAACAATACCCGCGCCAACCAACAAAACGGAGGGGGAAAAAATGAAAAAAAAGAAGAACTAGGATTACAAGGATGAATTAGCCCAAAGACAAGGCTAGGGACTAGGTTTGGATCTTGCTTCACGCACCAAGACACCTCCAATGCCTTTGCTTGGGATGGGAAGCGGTTCCTCCCCAACCCGGCAATTGCTTCGGTGGGCGCGCCCCGGTCGGCTCGGCTCGGGACGAGCCCACGACGCCCTCTTCCCGCACCCCAAGCCGACCGTTCTTTGTTTCCTGCGCTCCCTCGTTGTTCGATTCCCATGCACTCCCCTTCCGTGCGGCCCCCGTTCACACCGTCAAATCAGACTAGGCTCCGAGCCGATAATCGGCTTCATTCGGCTCCTTTGGGCCATTAATTCCATGCATTTCGGAAAGCAAAATATTCGCTCATCGATTACTGAGGAAGCAAGTATGCGTCCACGATCACCGTAATTTTTGTGAAGCGCTGTAGCATTAACAGCAAGTGCCGGAGGTGGCGTTTTCTTTTTGGGGGTCTCGTGGTGGCATCTCTCCAAACTTGATATTTTTGATCTGTGCATGGTCCTTTTCAACCTATTTATGGAATGAATGGTATTCAATCTTTCAATCAACGGCATACAATTTTGATGGTGGTGTTCCATGATCGGGCCCATGTATGATGGATGTATGATCATGTTTTGCACATACCAATAGTAGGACTCTTTAGCTTGTGGTAAGCTTAGCGGTCATGCATCGTTGGTGATAAGTGGTGGTGGCTGGATATTGATCATTTGGTTGCAGAAAGAAAATGTTTCCACTTCCATGCATTTCTATTTGACAATTTAATGTGTGCAGTGCATGTTAATAGTGATGTTCCTCTATCTATTAAAACAATTTTTTTTTAAAAAAAAATTTGTAAACCTAATTGATGGATAGTTTACTGGCCAGTGCATTAGTGGTGATAAAAGGACGGTGGGTAAAATATTATTTGATTGTATAAAGAAAAATTATCACTTTCATGCATCTCTATTTAGGAATGAATTTTATCTTTCATGCAAAAGAAGGATTCACCTTCTTTCATACGAATCTATTTTTGGATCACCTACCACACACATCTCAAAGCATTTCGTGTTAGAAAATTTTTAATCCTTTATACCTGGATCGTGCTTTTATGTGCATGTAAAATCATAATTGTGGAAGACATACCTTGAGCCATTGTATCGGTCTGTAGATTATGCAGTCCTTTGAGATATCCCTTCTTTTATCCGCAGATGACTGGTCTTCTCTCTCCTCACTCTCTTTTCCTTGTATGGACGATCGATGGAGAATTGTATACTACTATCATGAGAGTTGGAGAAAAGGGACCACGTAGCCTCTTATTTATAGCTGCATGCGTCTCTCCCATCAGAAGACTAATGAAAGACTAGAACTTCAGTTAGAGTTTTACTTCAGTCCTATTTATTCAATTTTATTGAGAATAGTTCTCTTTAATCAATTGGACTCTAATCCAGTATATATGATCGAGTCAAAAGTTATCATGATAAAATAATAATTAAGCCATATATCAGATTTTAAATCTAATATTTTGAACTCTATTGTTCTCGAATATCAAAGCAACCGATGGATGATGTTATAGTAGATTCATGCGAAGGAAGCTGAATTATTCTTTCAAATGAAAGATAGAAGACCGAACTCTTTATTTGGAGAGTTAAAATATGCATAGAGAGGTGCATGGATTCCTCTTGTTCTCTTCTTACTAAAACATTTTCTCTTTTATTTAAACATTCTTGATGTTGGCTAATGAAATCTTTTTTCTCCTTCCTTGAAAAAAAGAATTGAAGGCATGTTTGTTAATTAAAGATAGAAATATCCAATCTGGTAGATATAGATAAATTGTTTTTAAGACAAGTAGAGACAAATTTCCTAGTTATCTGGGTGCTTTGTGATGTGGCAGGATCGCTGACATGGAACCTATGTCAGACCCAGTCAGATGCCAAGTCGGACGTCTCTCTTTGGACTCTTCGCCAGGTGGCTCCCTCGAGGTCCAGATGCCCTGGCCGAAGTCGACCTCCGTCTCTCTTTGGATATTTCGCCAGTTGGCTCCCTCGAGATCGAGACGTCCTGGCTAAAGTCGAGCTCTGTCTCTCTTCAGACTCCTTCGCCAGGTGGCTCCCTTGAGGTCGAGACACCCTGGCTGAAGTCAAACTCGGTCTCTCTTCGGATTCCTTCACCAGGTGGCTCCCTCGAGGTCGAGACGCCCTAGCCGAAGTCGAGCTCCGTCTCTCTTCGAACTCCTTTGCCAGGTGGCTCCCTTAAGGTCAAGACATCCTGGTCGAAGTCGAGCTCCTGCTCTCTCCGACTCCTTCGCCAGGTGGCTCCCTTGAGGTCGAGATGCCCTGGTCGAAGTCGAGCCCATGCTCTCTTCGAACTCCTTCACCAGGTGGCTCCCTCGAGGTTGAGACGCCCTGACCGAAGTCGAGCTCCTGCTCTCTCTGGACTCCTTAGCCAAGCGGCTCCCTCGAGGTCAAGATGCCTTGATCAAAGTTGAGTTCCTCCTCCCTGAGCTAGCCCCACTTCGAACGAGGGGATCGACAACCGAGGGATGTTGCCACCTTCTTTGAATGGCGGTAAGCCGCCCAAGGACCACGGAGGGATACCCACCATGCCTCAATAATTGCCCCAACTATCACTTACATCGAAAGGGAAGGGATCCCTCGATCGAGGCACTGCGCTCCCGACCGATCATCTGTACCACCCAAAAGAGGAAGTCAACCCAAGATATTCGAATCCAGGGGGCAGCTACCCCCCAATCGAGGCTCCGCCAGGTTTTCCAAAATGGAGCGACCAAAAGGAGGGTCAGAGCGCACGGTGTTGTTTCCTATCATGAATGGGAAAAGGCACATCGTGCATGGCATGGAACGTCACTGCACGTGCCTGCAATCGAGGGGAGGATCCCAATGTAAGCAGCGTGCAGCCATCTTGGCTTAAAAGAGTTCTCCAAGATTGCAAGTAGACAGGTAAGTAACAAACGTGCGAAAATGATGGCATACAGCAGAGCAACCGAGAGGCCAAGTGCTCTAGGCTACCAGATACTCATCGGAAGGGTCTCGACGGACACAGCCATCCAGCTTGAGCTCTCCTCCACTGACATTTTCCTCACTCTACTCTCAATCCATTCACACTCTCCAAGTACATAAGTTTCTCCTCCTAGCATGGAGTCCATCTATGGGGCTCGACAAGGAGGATATGTTCTCCTGGATCGCCACTGACTTGAGCATCATAGTGCCCCCATCGGGATCACCAGCCCGGGTCTCCTCTATTTTGTAGGTCCGGGCGTGCGAGCTGGTCCCCGAGCGGCGAGGACACGGTCCAAGGTCATCTCCAGCTACAGGCCATGGCGGTCGGGCGGCAACATATTGGCATGCCAGGAAGGGAAAAAGGACATATTTTGATCCAAGCTAATCCCCTTTCAAGCATCTCCACCAGAAGCATGGTGATGACACGTGTGAGGGAGGCTCCACTAGCCGTGCGAGGGATCCCCTTCCCGTGGGGATCTGCACAGTCCAGAGAGGGAGCTCCCTGCTCCACCGCAACCGCCTCCGGTGGACATTCAACTGGCCGCACTCGCCCAGCAAATGCAATTCTAACTGCAGCAGTGCACCATTTGCAATATTAGCACCGATCCCTGGCCACCCACCAACAGCCAGGGACTCCCACGGCCCAAGCCACCGTATCCCGCGATAGCCTGCAATCCTTTCAAGGAAGGCTTTCACTACCGCGGGCCATAACAGATCACCGGGGAAGCCACAGGATCCCGGTGAAAAGATAGTGGACCGGGTCAGTTGACCGGGAGAGCTAGTCCCCGACCTTCGAGCAGGCTGCTGTCAAGCACCGCCGAGGTTGCAGAGGCAAGGCCCTCCATCGTGACCCCCCTCAACTACCACCTTCACCTCCTTCGTCGGTCTCAGCGGAGGGCTCAACCGACGAGGCCATCAAGCGCATGGCAGAAAGGCACCTGGAGGAATAGGAGCGCAAGCTGGCGAAGCTATCCTGCCAGTTTGCAAATTTGCAGGGCTCCCCCCGCGAGCCTGTGAACTACAACGCCCGTCGCTCTTTCTTCCAAGAGATCCAAGAGGAACCGATCCCGGATCAGTTCCGCATGCCACAGGTGGATCCCTATGACGGGACCACCGATCTCCCGGACCACTTTGAGAGCTACAATGCCCTCATGAGAGTCCAAGGGATGATTGATGCTCTCCTCTACATCGCTTTTCTAGCCACCCTCCGAAAGGCGACCCGAGTCTGGTTTATCCATCTCGAGTCTAAAAGTATTGGCTCATTTGCTCAACTGGAGAGGAAGTTCGGGGCCCACTTTGATGCCTGTCGAAAGGTGCCACAGGAGACGGACAGCCTCTTCTCCATCAGGCAGCAAGACCACAAGCTTCTGCGAGACTATGTGGCTCGCTTCAATGTTGCCACACTGGAGATTTACAACATGGACGAGCCTGTTGCTATGTTGGCACTAAAGAGAGGGCTCAGGACTTCCTGTCTGACTTACTCACTAGACAATAAGCCATCGAAGACGTACTCCGAAATCCTTCTCCATGTTCATAAGTACATCCGTGCTGAGTAGACGGACCGTACAAGGAGGGAGCTAGACGGGAAGCCGCTAAAGAAGCCATCTCCCGGGAAGATATCTGGGGTACGGAAGCCCGGGCCGGTCGCCCTGAACTTTCACCAGGGGTCGAAGTCAAAGAGCGGCCCCATCCTAGAAGAAAGAAACATACCTCTCCTAGTCTCGAGAACGAAGATCCTTATGGAGATTGAGAGCGAGCACTACCTGCGATGCCCATCCCCACTGAGATCGTCTAACGGTCACGACAAGATGAAGTACTGCCAATTCCACCGCGACCATGGCCACGACACTGAGGAGTGCCGCCACCTCAAGAGAGAAATTGAAAACCTCACAAGGAGGGGCTACCTCGGAAGGTTAGTGGGGGGCAAGACCCCGGTGGAACCTCAGGCGCTCGTTGCTTTCCCTCCAGTCCCTGCAATCAACAACCGGCCCACCGAGAAGCCTATGGGGATGATATGTTGGGGAATCGAGCGTGCCTCCAAGAGGACCCGGGGAGGAGAAAGTCTAGAAAATGTACTTTCCTTTGTGAGGGAGAGGGGATCTGAAAATGAAAATGTAAACAATGATGCCGTGATCGTCGAGATGACGATCACCAAGCATCCTGTAAAGCGGAAGTTTGATAAATGTCCTTTTTTATGATGCTTTCTTCGGGATGAATCTAACCTCTGCTCAACTTAGGCCTGTGCACACTTCCCTCGTTGGTTTTATAGGAGACTTCGTGGGAGTCAAGGGGGCATTCACTCTCCCTGTTACTGTCGGGGCGCCACCTCGGCAGAGCACCATTATGATGACCTTCGTGATTGTTAGGCTTCCCTCGGCCTACAACGTGATTCTTGGCTGCCCCGGGCTCAATCTGCTTGACACGGTCATTTTCACCAAGCGGCTATTGGTACAGTTTTCCACTCCTTATGGTGTTGGATAAATGAGGGGGGCACCTCAGCCGATCCAACACTATCTCCAAGCCGTTCCTAGGGCCAAAACTTCGGAGGAAGATCCCAGTACCGACGACCTCGACCAAAGGGTGTAGGATCCCAAAGGTGTCCCGATCGAGCGCCTGCTATCGTATCCACTCGGAGCCAACCCTACGAAGATGGTGCAAATTGGGGCCTAGCTGCAAGAGGAGGAGCGGGCCCACCTGTTAGAGTTCCTTCAAGCGAACGCAGACGTGTTCGCCTGGACGGTGGCCAATATGCCCGAGATTTTTCCTGGCATCATCACTCACAAGTTGAGCATCAACTCGAAGTATCGTCCTGTTCGATAGAAGAAGAGAGGCTTCGTCCCAGAGAGGCAATGGGCAATTAGTGAGGAGATGGATAAGCTCCTCGCAGCTGGCTTTGTCCGTGAGGTACAATACCCCAGCTGGTTGGCAAATGTAGTCATGGTCAAGAAGAATAATAGAAAGTGGAGGATCTACATGGACTACATCGATCTCAATCGAGCATATCCAAAGGATTGCTTCCCTCTACCGAAGATCGACCAATTGGTGGACGCCACCTCGGGGCACCGCTTGCTCTCCTTTATGAATGCATTCTCCGATTACAATCAAATCCAGATTCATTCAAAGGACGAGGAGCACACTGCCTTCATCACTGACCGAGGGATGTACTGCTATCGGATGATGCCTTTCGGCTTAAAGAATGTTAGCGCCACATACCAGCGGCTGGTCAATGAGGTTTTTAATGATCAGATTGGCCGAAACATGCAAGTATATATGGATGGCATGCTCGTTATGAGCAAGCCAAAGTCAGACCATATCACTGACTTGGCGAAGGCCTTCCACAATCTCTGAGTGCACAAGATGAAGCTGAATCTGGCAAAGTGCACCTTCGGCGTAGCAGCAGGAAAGTTCCTTGACTTCATGGTCACCGAAAGGGGAATCAAAGAGAACCCGGAGAAGGTCCAGGCAATCGTCGACATGGAGCACCCCATCTCGAAGAAGCAGGTCCAGTGCCTAACAGGCCGGATTGTAGCCTTGAGCCGGTTCATCTTGAGGTCGACTGACAGATGCTTACTTTCTTTAAGGTGCCATGCAAAGTACACGACTTCCCTGGATCGAAGAATGCAAATCAGCCTTCGAGGTGTTGAAGAATCTCTTGGCATCACCGCCCTTGCTCTCCAGGTCGGAGGAATGAGAGAAACTCCTGCTGTAACTGGCGATCACCCCGGGGCTATCAGCTCGGTTCTTGTCCGCACATATGAGGATGGATCCTGGAAACCGATGTACTATACCAGCAAAATCCTCCGAGATGTAGAGATCAGGTACACCTGTTCAGAAAAGTTAATTTTTGCTCGTATAATGTCTGCCCAGCATCTCAAGCCGTACTTCCAAGCGCATCCGATCGTGGTCTTGACGAACCAGCCACTGAGGGCCGTGCTTAGCCACCCCGACACATCCGGATGCTTGGCCAAGTGGACATTGAAGCTCAGTGAATTCGACATCATATACCGACCAAGGTCATCCCAGAAGGCCCAGGTGCTGGCTGACTTCCTAGTTGAGTGCATGGGACTTGCCAAAAAGCAAGAGCAGACTACCCCAGAGCGTCAAGTGGAGTCCGAAGCCGAGGAGTCTTGGGTCCTCCATGTGGACGGCGCATCCAACGCAAGCGGGAGTGGAGTAGGCCTTATCCTCGCCAACGGCGACAGGATTGTAGCCGAGTGTGTGCTCCACTTTTGATTCACGGTGACCAACAACCAAACAAGGTACGAGGCACTCCTCGCGAGACTGGGAGTCTCCAGCGAGCTGGGTGTACCCAACTTGAAGGTCTTCACCGACTCCCAGCTGGTGGCCGGATAGGTCTCAGGAGAGTATGAGGCCCGAGATCCCCAGATGATGAAGTTCTTGGAGCGGGTCTGCTCGAGCACGACAGGCTTTCGGTACTTCAGCATCTTTCATATCCCTCGCAGAAAGAATACTCATGCCGATGCTCTGTCAAGGCTCGCGACCTTGTCAGACTCATCACTGGGGCGTGCCCACATTGAGTACTTGGAAAATCCAAGCTACGAAGCTCCTGGAGAAGTCTAGCAAGTCATCCTGGAGCCTAGCTGGATGGACCAGTACATCAGATAAATCACTGATGGCACCCTACCAGAAGATCGAATGGAGACTGGCCTCATCAAGAAGAAGGCTGTGCGATTTGTCTTGATGGACGGGCAGCTCTACTGTAGATCTTCTATCCGCCCCTGAAATGCCTGAGACCTACAGAGGCAGCCTTCGTTCTCCAAGAAATACATGAAGGCCTCTACGGGAATCACGTCGAAGGGAGGACGCTAGCGTACAAGGGCCTCCAACACGGATACTACTGGAAAACCATGAGGGAGGACGCCGCCGACTTCATGAGGAAGTACGACCGCTGCCAGCACCACGCCCACATACAGCATCAACCAATGGTGCCACTCTCCCAACTCTCCTCACCCTGGCCGTTCACCCAGTGGGGGATTGACATCCTTGGTCCATTCCCTCTAGCATCCGGACAACGCAAGTTCCTGATAGTGGCTATTGACTACTTCACCAAATAGGTGGAAGCAAAGCCACTAGCACAGATTACCGAAGTCAAGGTCTGCTAGTTCTTCTGGAAGTCGATCATCTGTCATTTCAGGCTCTTCCGCAACATCATCACCGACAATGGACGGCAGTTCGATAACGAGAGTTCGAAGAATTCTGCATCGACCTTGGCATTTAACATCGCTTCACCTAGGTGGCTCACCCCTAGACCAATGGAGAGGCTAAGGTGACCAACCAGACTATCCTTCAGGAACTTCGAACCAGGTTAGACTGGGCCAAGGATAGGTGGGCAGAAGAACTTCCTAGCATTCTTTGGGCCTACCACATAACACTCAGGACAGCCATGGATGAGACGCCTTTCAACCTCGTCTTCGGTGCGAAAGTTGTCATCCCGGTCGAACTTGGCATGCCCATACTACAAGTGGAACAGTATGATGAGGCAGAAAATCTGGCCTGTCTTCTTCTTAACTTGGACCTCCTCGAGGAAACGAGAGATAAGGCTCGACTCTGGATGGCAGCCTACTCGCAGCGGGTGGCCCGATACTACAATGCACGGGTGAGGCCAAAGATCTTCCTTCCAGGTGACCTGGTGCTGTGCTAGGCTGAAGCCTCCCAACCCCGGGAGTGAGGCAAGCTCTCACCAAATTGGGAGGGCCCCTATAAGGTGGTCGAGGCTCTTCCCCATGGAACCTACTACCTAGCCGAGCTGGACGGCACCAGATTCTCGCAGGCTTGGAATGCCAACAATCTGAGAATATATTATCAATAATGCCGGGCAGCCCAGACAGAAACAATAAAAGAAAATAGCTACAAGAAGAAGGGAGGCTGCTATGCTACTCCGCTGACTCCTTCCCGGGATGGCGCACAGTTGGGGCGACGTCTTCTTGGACCTCCGGTGACAGGGCTAGGTCCAGGACCTCCGACGGTGGGGCTACGTCGATGGTAGCCACGGGTTCCTCTGACTCGGCAAAAGCCAAGGTTGGGCTCCTGCTCGGAGTGGTCGGGAAGGCGAGCCCATCCAAGTTCATGTCTGGAATAAGCTCCGCCACCTTGGACCGGCATAACAGGAATCCCTTGAAGAATGAGTCCGTGGTCAGCTTGTGGAACTCAACGTCGAACTCCTTCGAGGCCTTGTAATTTGGTATTGCCTCGGCGGCCTTCTTCTTCGCAGCCTCCATCAAGTTGACCACCACTGCGGCCTTCTCTTCGGTGGCAGCAGCTTTCCTCTCGGCGGTAGCAGCCCGCTCCTTTTTCACCTCCAGTTGAGCCCGAAGGGCTTGGGCCTGCTCCCTCTCCCGGGCTGCTTCGATGCTGAGCTCTTCTATTTTAGCCTCCTTGGCCTGGCTTCTGGCCCGATTCCTCTACCGGTCCAAGGACTCCTCCAGGCCCTTGAGGCGCCTCTCGGTGCCTGCCGCCCCGACCCTCAGCTCCTTGTTCTTTTGTTCGGCCTCCCAGGATGTGTCTGTCTTCAGCTTGACCTCGACCTCCAGCGAGTCATGCCGCAGCACCCGCTGCTTGTCCCTCTTGGCCCAATTCTTGTAGTAATCCTGTATGAGCAAGAGGTCCGTCCCATACTACACCAAGGAAGACATCAGCCAAAGAAAAAGAGAGAGAAAGAAGAGAAAGGGAAAGGGGAAAAGACAGGAGTACTCACCGAGAAGAGCTGCAAAAATGTGCCAAGGATGGCGTCGGCCAGGAGCCTTCCTGCTTTTTTCTGACGATCACGCGGTTGGACGGTGAAGTCCATCATGCACTCGGCGAGGGCCCGATCCCGGACCAACAAGGCATCCAGTGCCACCTTGAAGGGCAACTTGCGGGAGTTCTTTTTCTTCTTCTTCGCCGCTACCGCGGCATCACCCCTTTGACTGGCCGAGGATGTCTCGGAGTCTCTGTAGGTGCTCGCCGCCACTCCGGACGGCATCGCTGATGGTGGCTCCCTCCTTTCCTGCTCTTCTTCTGCCTCCACCTTGACGATTTCAGGAGGTGGGGGCGCCACAACAGTAGCAGCGGCAATGGACCTGGCCCGGGCGACCACGTTTGGCTCTCAGACTGGGGGCAAGTCCTGCTGCCTCGGTGGCTCGAGGATAGGTTCAGCCATCCTCCTGCTCAGCTCGGATGGCGCAGCGGGTGCGGCCCTTGTGCTCTCCTTGTTCCGAGCCCTCTTCGATGGGGACTCTCTGATCCCTGCCGATGCACCCCTCTTCCTGGAGAGCGTGAGGAATTCATCCATGGAGTACTTCATGCCTGCATAAGAAAAACAAGGTCAATTCTGAGCTTAAGGAGACAAGTAGAAAATAGAAAGAAGTAGATCTTGCACCGAACTCATCCATGTCCTACATTGGGCTAACCCCGGCTTTGAACAGGTTCTGCTCCGACAGCAGAACCTCGAGGAAAGGGATTTGGTCGGCACGAAGCTGGTCGTAAATTTCTCGATCAGTCGCCTCGACAGCAGTATTCTGGTTCGGGGTCCGGTCCAGGTTGCTCCAAACCCTATCGACCCCCTCGATGGAAGCAAAGAAGTATTTGCTCTTCCATCCTTTGATGGAAGAGGGGAGCTCGAGCTTGATGTACTTTAGGCACGAAGAAATGAACCACCACCCCTCCTTGGTTGGGTGGCGTTTCAGGGTAAAGAAAATCCTGAACAAGGAGAAACGAGCTACGATCCTGTGAAAATGGCAGAGGATGATGAAGCAAAAAATTATCTTGACTGCGTTCAAAACCAATTGAACCGGAACTAGATGATAATGGCTCAGCACATAATGAAAGAAGGGATGAAATGGGAATCGAAGGCCCCCTGCGAGGGTTTCCTCATAAAGGGCAATCTGTCACAGGCCACTGGAGGTGTTCCATTCCCCTGGTCATGGGATTGAGAGTTGGACGGAATTCGAGACACCGAAGGTCTCTCGGATGATCGAGAGGTCCTCGCCGGTTATCATCGAAGCAATACCATCAGGACTAGTCGACCGAGAAGGTTCGGAAGAAGCTTCAGGAGGAGGAGGTGGGGGGCGGGCCCTAGGCTCTCCTATGATGATTCCTGTGGGATGAGGCCTTCTGCAAATCTCAAAGTGGACCTCTTCCTCCTCATCGGAGGAAGATGGAGTCTTTGACCGAGAAGGCCCGACCTCATTAGGATTGGTCAAGGGATAAAAGTTATGACCCCAACAAGACATTTCAAGGAAGAAGATGAAGGAGAAAGAATATAGAAGGAGGAGAAAGGAGATTGACGAAGCCCGAGAAGATCCCGACCTTAAATAAGAGCTCTATCCAAACAAAAGAAGAAGAAGAACAAAGAGGACGAACTTGGCTAGCCTTGGAGGAAAAGAACGGTCGAGGGAAGAGAGGAGACTTTGGTTCGCTGGCAGGCACGGGAAGTTTGAAAGAGGAAGTGTTTTCAGGGAACTATCCATCCTTTCGAAATGACTAGGCCACAATCGTACCGTTCCAGAGCCGCCACCGTCAGAATTGCACCATGTGTCAGCAATCAGCAGAAGGCAATGCTTCGGTTCGATCGCAGTCGTTTCGAATTCTGTGTCAGCCATAAAGCCTCCTCGGACGAGTCCACGTGTCACCCCCGCATTGGCTTGGAGATTCGCCCCGTAAGGCACCAGCGATCATGGTAATTATGGTACCGGATTTTGGCCTTTCCACGTCAGCACCGTATTTACTCCCTTCGTCCCGAGGGCCGTGCACCAACGGGACTTAAGAGTGGGGGGCAAATGATGTGATAGGATCGCAGATATGGAACCCATGTCAAACCTAGTCAGATGCCATGTCGAAGGAAGCACCACGTCAAACGTCTCTCTTTGGACTCATCACCAAGTGGCTCCCTCGAGGTCGAGATGCCCTGGTCGAAGTCGAGCTCCGTCTCTCTTCGGACTCTTCACCAGGTGGCTCCCTCGAGGTCGAGATGCTCTGGCCGAAGTCGAGCTCCGTCTCTTTTCGAACTCCTTCACCAGGTGGCTTCCTCGAGGTTGAGATGCCATGGCCGAAGTCGATCTCTGTCTCTCTTCGGACTCTTTCGCTAGGTGGCTCCCTCAAGGTCGAGGCATCCTAGCTGAAGTCGAGCTCCTGCTCTCTCCAGACTCCTTTGTCATGTGGCTCCCTCGAGGTCGAGATGTCGTGACCAAAGTCGAGCCCCTTCTCTCTTCGTACTCCTTCGCCAGGTGGCTCCTTTGAGGTCGAGACATCCTGGCCGAAGTCGAACTACTACTCTTTTTAGACTCCTTCGCTAGGTGGCTCCCTCAAGGTCGAGATGCCTTGGCTGAAGTCGAGTTCCTCCTCCCTGAGCTAGCCCCACTTCGGACGAGGGGACCAGCAGCTGATGGACATCGCCGACTTCCTTGAATGGCGGTAAGCCATCCAAGGACCACGAAGGAGCGCCCGCCAGACCGCAATAATTATCCTAGCTACCACTTATACCGAAAGGGAAGGGATCCCCCGATCGAGGCTCTGCGCTCCCGACCGACCATCTGTGCCATCCAAAAGAGAAAGTTAACCCAGGAGATTTAAATCCAGGGGATGGCTGCCCCCCGATCGAGGCTCTGCTAGGTTTTCCAAAATGGAGCGACCAGAAGGAGGGTCAGAGCACACGGTGCTGTTCGCTATCATGAATGGAGAAAGGCACCTCGTGCATAGTATGGAATGTCACTGCACGTGCCTGCAAGTGAGGGGAGGATCCCAAGGTAGGCGGTGTGCAGCCATCCTGGCTTAAAAGAGTTCTCCAAGGTTCCAAGAAGAGAGGTAAGTAACAAACGGGCGAAAATGGTGGCATATAGGAGAGCAACCAAGAGGCCAAGTGTTATAGGCTACCGGAGACTCACCAGAAGGGTCTCGATGGACACAGCCATCCAGCTTGAGCTCTCATCCACTGCCACTTTCCTTGCTCTACTGTAAATCCATTCACACTCTCCAAGTATATAAGTTTCTCCTCCTAGCATGGAGTCCATCTACGGGGCTCGACCAGGAGGATCCGTTCTCCTGGATCGTCACTGACTTGAATGTCGGAGTGCCCCTGTCGGGATTACCGGCCCTGGTCTCCTTTGTTTTGTAGGTCCGGGTGCACGAGCAAGTCCCCGAGCGACAAGGGCACGGTCCGAGGTCATCTCTAGCTACAGGCCATGACGGTCGGGCAGCAACACTTTGTACATGAGAAGAATATGAGAGGAGCATGAATGGTTGTGTTGCCACCTAGAATGCTGTGGCCTGCAGCTGAAGACGATCTCAGACCGTGCTCTTGTTGCTCGAGATCCTGCTCGCACGGTCAAACATGCAAAACAGAGGAGACCCAGGTCGGTGATTCCGGCGGGGGCACTTCGATACTCAAGTTAGTGACGATCCAGGGAGACAGATCCTCCTGGTCAAGCCCCATAGGTGGACTCCACACTAGGAGGAGAAAAGTATGTGCTTGGAGAGTATGAACTGGTTGAGAGTAGAGCGAGGAAAGTGGCAGCGGAGGAGAGCTCAGACTGATTGGCTGTGTCTATCGAGACCTTTCCGGTCGGTCTCCGGTAGCCTAGAGCACTTGGTCTTCTGGATGCCCTCCTATATGCTGCCCCTTTTGTCCCTTTGTGACTTACCTTCTTCTTGGAACCTTGGAAAACTCCTTTAAGCTAGGATGGCTGCCAGTCGCCTGCCTTGGGATCCCCCCTCGCTTGCAGGTGCGTGCAGCGACGTTTCTTGCCATGCGCGAGATGCCTTTCCTCATTCGTGATAGAGAACAGGACCGTGCACTTTGACCCTCCTTTTGGTCACTCCATTTTAGAAAACTTAGTAGAGCTCGATCGAGGGACAGTCGCCCCCTGGATTCGAATCTCCTAGGTTGACTTCCTCTTTTGGGTGGCACAAACAGTTGGTCGGGAGCGCAGCGCCTCGATCGGGGGACCCCTTTCCTTTCGGTGTAAGTGTTAGCTGGGATAATTATTGCGGCTTGGCGGGCATCTCTCAATGGTCCTTGGGTAGCTTGGCGGTGTCTTTCAGTTGTTGGTCCCTTCGTCCGAAGTGGGGCCGGCTCAGGGAAGAAGACCTCGACTTCGGCCACGGCATCTCGGCCTTGAGGGAGCCACCTGGAAAAGGAGTCTGGAGAGAGGCGAAGCTCCACTTCGGTCATAGCATCTAGACCTCGAGGGAGCCACCTGGGAAGGAGTCCGGAGAGAGGCGGAGCTCGACTTCGGTCATGGCATCTCGACCTTGAGGGAGCCTTCTGGCAAAGGAGTCCGGAGAGAGGTGGAGCTCGACTTCGGCCATGGCATCTCGATCTCAAGGGAGCCGCCTGGCGAAGGAGTTCGGAGAGAGGCGAAACTTGACTTCGGCCACGGCGTCTCGACCTTGAGGGAGCCGCCTGGTGAAGGAGTCCGGAGAGAGGCGGAGCTCGACTTCGGCCACGATATCTCAACCTCGAGGAAGTCGCCTGGCGAAGGAGTCCGGAGAAAGGCGGAGCTTGACTTCGGCCATAGCGTCTCGACCTTGAGGGAGTTGCTTGGCGAAGGAGTCTGAAGAGAAACGTCCAATGTGGCAGCTTCCTCCAACGTGGCATCTGACTGGATCTGACATGGGTTCCACGTCAGTGATCCTGCCACATCATGTTGCTATCCTTGAAACGACAAAAGATTTTTTTTTTATTTACTTATGTATCTTGATAAATATACTTGTAATTTAGATTTGTCAAATTTTCTATTCTCTCGAAGTAACAACTAATAAAAGTAGGGTTGATAATTAAAGTGGGTTTATCAAAATTGAACTTTATGGATATAATATATAATAACTTTAAATTTCATCTTTGGTTGTTACATTTCTTTTTCTCTCTTGATCAAAGCAAAAGAGAAGGGGGGGGGGGGGTTGTTGCATTTAGTGAAAAGACAATACTAAGAAAAGTAATCTTCAAGGTGGATGATGAATAGACATTTGGTTAGAGTATACTTTGAACAATGTTAAAGATACACAGCGCACACCATAATTTCCCAATAACAATCGATCCTTATCGGGCAAAGCTTGCTGAAAGACCATTTGGATTAGGCTAATGATAGGAAAGACAGTAACGAAGTTGATGCTTTGATTGACAATGTCTATAACGTTGGACCACGCTTTAGTCATTTTAATTAAATAAATCAAATAATTCTCACTTTCAAAAAAAAAAAAAAAAAGAAAATGAAAAAGAAAAGAAAACTAAATCAAACAATTTCGACCTGTTGTACATGGGGCCCAATAACATGATCGAATCTCATTGTTACCGATCTTACCGCTGTGGCCTGTAGCTTATAAGCTGGCGCCGGACCTTGAACTCTTTCACCTCGAAATCTCCAAGTTTTCGGACCTGCAAAACAAGGTCAGAGACCCGGACTGGGAATTCCGGCGGGGGCACTCCGACGGTCAAGTTAGTGCATGGTAAGATGGAATAGGTCGACTAAGGCGGGTCTCCGATGGATTCCCGTGCTCAGAGGAGGTTTTAATGAAAGAAGTGTGAGAAAGAGAGGGGTTGACGCCCAGTTTCCTGCACTGGACCCACCGAACTTGCATCTGGGAACTTCCGGGAGCCCCCAGCATCGTTATCCCTCGGCGTGCTTCCCTTTTTTTGTGTCTTACCTCTTCGTCCACTTTCACCGTCCCTTTTATATCTCCGGACCGCCCTCAGCTTTTTCTCCCTCCCCCCGGAGGCTCCCAATGGTCTCTGGCCCCTCTCCCCCCCTCCCCTCCTCTTCGAGCCTAGGAGCTAAGCGGCGAGCTCGCCTCGTCCGCCGTGTTGTCACAAAAGGGAGAATCTGGCGGGATCTCGAGCCAAGCGCGGGAGCCCTTATCTCGAGGTGTTGACTGTGGATTTCCTGGATTCCAGGCCCCTGACCGCAATGATTCAATACCTCGGACGCGGGGCCTTCCTTAACTGATGTAAACTAGGTTCCGTGCACCGCTGCGGGCCATACTGGGCACCCTGTACGGGACGCGCTGCACACTGACTCTAGTAGCGACCTCGTGGTCCGTGCCTCTGACCTCCAGAGGCTTTGCAGAGTGGGGCCAGCTTCAATCGAGGTGGACCCGTCTTGGGGTGCCACCTGGTGAAGGAGTAAAAGTGCCTGGCTCGACCTTGGCTGGGGTGGACCCGTCTCGGGGCGTCACCTGGCGAGGGAGCAGAGGCCGCCAGCTTCGGCCGAGGTGGGCCCTTCTTGGGTGGACACCTGGCGAAGTGGCAGAGGAGGGCTCGACTTCGGTTGAGGGGACCCATCTTGGGGTGCCACCTGGCGAAGGAGCAGAAGTGCCTGGCTCGACCTTGGCTGAGATGGACTTGTCTTGGGGTGCTATCTGGCGAGGGAGCAGAGGCCGCCAGCTTCGACCTAGGTGGACCCCTCCTGGGCGGACACCTGGCGAAGTGGCAGAGGATGGCTCGACTTCGACCGAGGTGGACCCATCGTGGGGTACCACCTGGCGAAGGAGCAGGAGCACCTGGCTCGATCTCGGCTGAGGTGGACTCATCTTGGGGCGCTTTCTGGCGAGGGAGCAGAGGCCGCCAACTTCGATCGAGGTGGACCCCTCCTGGGCGGACACCTGGCAAAGTGGCAGAGGACGGCTCGACTTCGACCAAGGTGGACTCATCTTGGGGTGCCACCTGGCGAAGGAGAAGGAGCACCTGGCTCGACCTCGGCTAAGGTGGACCCGTCCTGGGGCACCACCTAGCAAGGGAGCAGAGGCCGCCAGCTTCAGTCATGGTGGACCCCTCCTAGGCGGACACCTGGCAAAGTGGCAGAGGACGGCTCGACTTCGGCCGAGGTGGACCCATCTTGGGTTGCCACCTAGCGAAGGAGCAGGAGCGCCAGGCTCGACCTCGACGGAGGTGGACCCGTCCTGGGGCCCCACCTGGCGAGGGAGCAGGGGCCGCCAGCTTCGGTCTAGGTGGACCCCTCTTGGGCGGATACCTGGCGAAGTGGCAGAGGACGGCTCGACTTCGACCGAGGTGGACCCATCTTGGGGTGCCACCTGGCGAAGGAGCAGGAGCGCCATGCTCGACCTCAGTGGAGGTGGACCCGTCCTGGGGCGCCACCTAGCGAGGAAGTAGGGGCGCCAGCTTCGGCCGAGTTGGACCCCTCCTGGACGGATACCTGGCGAAGTGGAAGAGGAGGGCTCGACTTCGGTCGAGATGGACCCATCTTGGGGTGCCACCTGGAGAAGGAGCAGGAGCGTCAGGCTCGACCTCGACGGAGGTGGACCCGTCTTGGGGCGCCACCTGGCGAGCCACCAGCTTCGGCCGAGGTGGACCCCTCCTGGGTGGACACCTGGCGAAGTGGTAGAGGGCTCGACTTCGGCCAAGCTGGACCCATCTTGGGGTGCCACCTGGCGAAGGAGCAGGAGCGCCAGGCTCGACCTCGGTGGAGGTGGACCCGTCTTGGGGCACCACCTGGAGAGGGAGCAGAGGCCGCCAGCTTCGACCGAGATGGACCCCTACTGGGCGGACACCTGGCAAAGTGGCAGAGGAGGGCTCGACTTCGACCGAGGTGGACCCATCTTGGGGTGCCACCTGGAGAAGGAGCAAGAGCGCCAGGCTCGACTTCGGTGGAGGTGGACCCGTCTTGGGGTGCCACCTGGCGAGGGAGCAGAGGTCGCCAGCTTCGGCCATGGTGGACCCCTCCTAGGCGGACACCTGGCGAAGTGGCAGATGAGGGCTCGACTTCGACCAAGGTAGACCCATCTTGGGGTGCCACCTGGTGAAGGAGCAGGAGCGTCATGATCGACCTCGGTGGAGGTGGACCCGTCTTGGGGCGCCACCTGGTGAGGGAGCAGAGGCCGCCAGCTTCGACCGAGGTGGACCCCTCCTGGGCGGACACCTGGCGAAGTGGCAGAGGAGTGCTCGACTTCGGCCGAGGTGGACCCATCTTGGGGTGCCACCTGGCGAAGGAGAAGGAGCGCCATGCTCGACCTCGATGGAGGTAGACCCGTTTTGGGGCGCCACCTGGCGAGGGAGCAGAGGCTGCCAACTTCAGCCGAGGTGGACCTCTCCTGGGCAGACACCTAGCGAAGTGGCAGAAGAGGGCTCGACTTCGGCCGATGTGGAGCCATCTTGGGGTGCCACTTGGCGAAGGAGCAGGAGCGCCAGGCTCGACCTCGATGGAGGTGGACCCGTCTTGGGGCGCCACCTGGCGAGGGAGCAGAGGCCGCAAGCTTCGACCGAGGTGGACCCCTCCTGGACGGACACCTGGCGAAGTGGCAGAGGAGTGCTCGACTTCGGTCGAGGTGGACCCATCTTGGGGTGCCACCTGGCGAAGGAGCAGGAGCGCCAGGCTCGACCTCGACGGAGGTAGACCCGTTTTGGGGCGCCACCTGGCGAGGGAGCAGAGGCTACCATCTTCAGCTGAGGTGGACCCCTCCTGGGCAGACACCTAGCGAAGTGGCAGAAGAGGGCTCGACCTCGATGGAGCAGGAGAGTCAGGCTCGACCTCGATGGAGGTGGAGCCATCTTGGGGTGCCACCTGGTGAAGGAGCAGGAGAGTCAGGCTTGACCTCGATGGAGGTGGACCAGTCTTGGGGCGCCACTTGGCGAGGGAGCAGAGGCTGCCAGCTTGAGCTGAGGTGGATCGCTTTTGGACGGACACCTGACGAAGTGGCAGAGGAGGGCTCGACTTTGATCGAGATGGACCCATCTTGGAGTGCCACCTGGCGAAGGAGCAGGAGCGCCTCGCTCCGAAAAAAATTTTGAAAGAAAAATCCATGTGTTACCGACGACATCCAGCTGGATTTGACACGCACTCCACGTCAGCGATATTGCCATATCACTCATCATTTGACTTGTATATGCAATCCATCTATTCTTCTATATTAGATTCCAATCTTTTGAAGTCATGAAAATGCAGTCCAATTTCTTTTATCTACGTGCAGTCACAAATCTCATTTGTACAAATAAGAATCTCTCAATATTTGAGCAATATTATAATTGATAGCAACTGCCCATCCGCCCGCCCCCTCCCCCAAAACTCCACCTCGGAAAGGGAAAAAAAAAAAAGAACCAAACCAAAAAGAGGTTACTCGTGGTGCTACTCTCGACCTGTTGGTGCTATCATATTAAAGAAAATATCATCATCACAATCATATAGTCGCCCATGATCTTATCCAATATTCCTTTTTCTTTTCAAAAGCTTATTTTTATTTTTTTTCAAAATTCCATGTTTACGATCAAATTCCATTGATTCGATCGAAGTTATATTTAAGGTGGGGAGAGAGGGGGGCGACATGATGATGTCTTGTGAAAACCTCTCTGTCACGCACGCGCGCACACCAAATCCTTAACATCAACATCCAAAAAAAAAAAAAAAAATTACCCAACCAGACCAGTTGCACCCTCTAGCGATTAACCTGGTGTATGTTTAACCCCTTGATTTTACTGTGTAGAACTGTAGATTAACATTTTTCACATCTCCTAATATATATATATATATATCACTTTAGATATGATGCGATTTCCTGGTTATTTGAAATCCTTGAGCTTTCCAACTCGGCGAGATAAGCCAATGTCCGAGTTCATCGGTCTTTAAAACCTTCATGCCAACTATATTTGCATGGACATCCGTCATACGTAACAATCTACATGCTACCTAAGATTACTGCGACATCGTGCAGAGCTAAAGTTGCACTCCACGATCATCATCCGATGGCCATGCAAAACCAACTCATGACCAGCCTATCGATACCTAAATTTTGTAGAACATCAGCAACCTACGCCCCATGGGCACCGTACAGTGGCCTGAAGCATCCCTAAAATGGGCACTGTGCTGTCCCGTGGCAATCGATGCCTCCAACACGGGCATCGTTCTCTCCTGCTGTAGAAACTGGAGAGCGCGCGGCAAAGTTTTAGGGCATCTTTCCAACCGACACGTAAGGTTCAAGGTATATCCAAGCATAGGAACAGCGAGGCATTGAATTAGAACAGAGAAGGGGAGAGTGAGAGAGAGAGAGAGAGAGGGTGAAGTGTACGTAGTTGCATTAAAAAAAAGGACAAGGGGAGACTGTTTCATTCAAGTCATGTGATTGGTGGAAAGAGGTTGGGGAAAGGGAACATGGAAGCAAATGCATGTGTTATGATATACAAAATTTGTTGTCAGGGGGGGTTTAAATAGCAGGGCAACATATTTCTCTGCCACTCTTGCGCCAATGGGGTACCAGATGTACCAATGTCATGTTTGGGTGGGGGCCATGGGAGTTGATCTTGTGGTGCTTGGACGGTTGGAGGTACGAAAGAATAGTAGTCATGGCAGCATATGCAGCAGAGGTTTCGGCAAAAGATATTTCGTGGTGCAAAGTGTACTTCAACTCCCATTAATTTAATTACTACTCTAATTAATTATTAACACTCTTTTAAGTTGGTGTATATATATACATATATATATATATATATATATATGTTTTGGAAACTCGCTTGTACGTAGTTCTCAACTCAGAAACGACAGCACATGCATGTAGCAGCTTGAACCGCAGCCAGCTGAACCGTGGACCGATTAAGTTGTACTAGACTGGGCACCACTGTAGCCACATAGTAGCTAGATAAACCATCCCACCCTTTTTCCCTTTTTGAGGAAAAAACTTGCGTAACTTGAGTTACTGTTATTGGAATGTTATAATTACTTGCATGTCTTGTCAGCAGATGCCAACTAAAAGAGGGAGGGGGAGGGGGAAGGGGAAGGGAAAGGAATCCTTGAAACAATAGTAATATTTAAATAATAATTTTTAAAAAAAAGAGAGAGAGAGAGTAAGGGCTGATGTATATAACCTTTTTAAATAAATAAATAAATAAATAAGAGAGAAATATATCAGTAAATGTTTTGATTATATATTTTTTTTCAAACAGATTTTTTTTTCAACATATCCATATATTTTAATTTTAAATTAAAATTTCGAAACTTTAGAAAGATGTTTTCTCATCATTTTACTATATATGATCGAATAATCATCAGTATTAGATTTCATATTTATAAATCGAAAATCAATCAAGTCACATATCTGGGAAAATATATTTTTACACTTATTCGAACCCCGTAAATATAGGGCTTTGTGAGTAAAGAAATACCAACATCCTTCCTTTTCATTTTAAAATCTTCGTTCTTCGTTTTAGCCTCCGAACAATTAATTTCTAAAAAGTTCTCGAGAATTTCTTCAGAATTGCCTTTCATATGCAAAATTCCGCAAGACTTTGTTATATCCTGGAGGTAATCTGTCACAAACCCGTCAAGAAAATTATTTAAGGTGAAGATAAATATCGCTTCGAAGATAATGATTTACGTGCGTTGAAGCCTTAAATTGTTCTATTATTATTATTATTTTTCAATCAAACCGTCCTATCACAACAAAAAAAAATGTACTCTTAAACCACATGCAGTATATCAGCGATGTACTACAGGAACAAAAGCGAGACAGGATGTGCGGATAGCAATCCAACATGAGCAAATGATAAGCGGGTCTTATGGAGGAATCGGGATATGGATTCGTATGGTGCAACTCTGACCCCGTCTGCATGGTGCAGAATATCATTTAGAGAGAGAAAGGGTGCAGAATATCATTTAGAGAGAGAAAGGGGAAAAAAATGGGATCCAATAGAGGATCGATTTGTAAGATTTTTTTGTTTTTTTGTTTTTTTTTTGGGGGGGGGGGGGGAAAGGGTGGAATGGTTTTAGGGGAAGATCATATATAGTGATTCTCTATGTTTCAATATTTGTGGAATTGGAAAGCCACATGAATTATGATTGGAACTCATGCTTCGACATTTTTTTGAGAATTGCATCATTAATTTGTGTAGATTTGAATTGAAAATCTTCAAGGCATGCATTCCAGCTGCTCTTTATAAAGTGGGTCGTGCAAAGGCGCATGGGTACAAAAAACATGCTTCCTTGTCTCCTAGTGTGGTAATTTTCATCCTTTATTTTTCCCTTTCACTTTGCTTCCGTTTCCTTTACAAAATAACCTTATGAATGACCGGACCATCTCAAATTTTCGCTTTGGTTTCGGGCTCACAACTTTTAAGAAGATGAATCGCTTAGGTAAAATTGAATTATTCGATCGATATTTCGACCTAAAGTCCTGACTCTTCGACCGCGTGTGATCATTAAAAGGGGAATGAATGAACGTTACCTTAAAAATACAACAATATGAATCGGATCATTCTTCGCATTCTGTTAGATGAAAATTAATACCGCTAATCTATCGATCTGTTAGCCACCGAGGAAATTGGGGGCTGGTTCCTAAAATTGTAGAGTTCGATGAGCCCAACTGTCAAAAAATGAGATCGATCGGTAATTAAGCAAGATCGAGCATTCTGCAGGAAGCTCATCGATCGATCTAATTAATGCACTACTTTCTCTGCAAAAGATGCTTGTCAAGAGAAATCCAAGGACTATAGAAGGGCAAGCTTTTAATGACTGATAGCTAGCTTTATTTCTCAAAAAAAGTGTCTGGTAGCTTTAGTAACTGCATGCATTACTGAGATGGTACATTGTCATCTTATTGGAGTCCTTGGAACTCTCATGATTAGGCACACCATGTAATGAATGTTGGCAAACGCGCACACTCGAGAAGAGGATGGCCATGAATTGTCTGAAACATGGCATTTATGATGAGTTCACTCAAAAAACATGACATCAATGCAAGACTAAAATATTTCTTATGATTCATGATCGGGTGCATGAAGTAATGAAGTACCAGCATCGGCTCATTTGTCCAACATATTTAGCGAAGAGAGCATGAGAACCAAATTATATAGATGGAGCTCTGGAGTCATGGTTGCAAATATCTTTTGATAGTACTGTCAGTCTCCTCGCTGCAGGATGAGATGATCAACTCCAATTGCTCCTTCACTTGTGAAGAAGGCGAGAGCCCAAGGATTGGAGAGCTTCAGAATGGCGCGTGTACAATTTATTGGCAATGGCTGATGCAGTACATATGACGCGCTATCACAACTTCAATACAATTAATTCTAGTAGCTCAGGTTGGTTGGGTACTAATTGAAGAAGAAAAAAACAAAATTGACTAGTGCCATATATATATATATATATATATATGTAGTTCCAAGCATGCTATTGCAATTCTCTTTCTTAACAATTAAGAAGAGCTGGTCCAACTTCTTCCTCCACTATGCTATCAAAAGTTCCTTTCACCCTGATGAAATATCCAGAAATTGATCGACATTGCATGCTCTGTAGATGTCGAGGAACGACCTTGTCTTAGGTGCTATTAGATTTTTAATTAATATCGAAGAGCAATGCTAGCTCATGAAAGTCCCGTATTTCTTGCAAAACAAAAGTAACTTTGTTATAATTTTAAATCAAGTTTGTCAAGTCAGAGAAGGAGCATAGGAAAGAAATCATGCCATGCAAAGATACATAGGGCAAATTAGACACAAAATTTGATTTACTACATCCTAGCTTGGGCGAGTGCAAGTAAGTAGTCATAAAAACATCATCATCCATTTCTTTCTCATTTAAGACAGAATGCATCTCATATTCTGCAGATGTCTCTCCATCTCACTTTCTAGAATTAAATTGCATACTAAAAGGTAATTTCTTAATAAAAGTTTTAATAGTTTAAAACTAATAATAGATCACCCAACTTTGAAAGTTACAATGTTTATTATGACAGCACAACTAAAAATATCTAAAAACTAGAATATAAACAGGTTAAGCACTCTCCCACCAAAAGATATATGAAGCACAATACATACATTCATATACATATACATCTACATACATACATACATACATGCATGCATGTATAAAAGGGGCATCATGGCTCACTTGCCAGGCTTCTTTTGATTTAGCAAATCAAATGCAAAGATCAAGTCGAGCTCCAGCTGCTTGGATAGAAAAATAGCGAAGAAAAATAGAAATCAAAGTTACGGAATATGCGAAGAAAAATAGCCTTCTTTGAGTACTCCATGTTCCCAATCTACCGTTGCTTCTAGATTAGCAGTATATTGTGGTTTCCCTGGGCTTAAATTTCTCTAAGAATCTCGTAATGCATCGTAAATTATTATTTTAGGCAAGAAGAAAGCATGACATGGGGCAACATAATTAATTTATCATGTAAAGTTTTGGCAGTGTTTTAAGCAGGCCAGTCTCTCTCCAAACACAATATTTAACATAGAATACGATGCTAGGGAGACAAACTTCTAGTTAGGCCTCTAGGGTGGGGTTTGAATTGATTAAATGTGGATTGTCAGACATCATGTTGATTGGATGTCATCTAGTCTCATGCTACGGAACGATGTACAGATATTTTTAAATGAAAGGGAGACGGAGATAGCCACCCAGATTTTATCGAGTACAAAAAAATATATTATAATAGAGAGGAGAGAAGATTTTAAAAGATTATGTTAACAGTTGGTAGATGGAACAAGGCAGAGAAAAAAGAACCAGATATTTTGTACGTCGGCATTAACGAAGAACTCCAAGAATATTTCTAACATTCACCTAAGCTCTTCCAAATTCTGACAAATGACCCCGATTATAATATAATGCAGAGCGGTATTGAAAAATAATATACATATTTACTAAATGCACTTTTGGCTGCGGGGCATGTATGCTGCTCAAGCTGGCCCCAAACTCTCTTGATAGTGACCTTAAAAAATATAAATAAAGATTGCCATGGAGCCAATGCCAAAATTGGGACTGAGGTAGATCGTCCTTTCTTTATTATACTTTCACAAGTGAGTATCGTGTCCCGGTGTCTCGAAGCTTTTATTTTATTTTTTTTCTTTTTCTACATCGTTGAATTGATTCGATTTTACGTCACGATCGGTTTACCATTTTTGACATAACCTACTTGTGTATTTTCAAACCTATGTGCAATTTTGATTGAAGTTTTTCTTTTATATTACAATGTTTTTTTTTTTTTTTTTTTTTTTTTGCATAAAAATGGAGAATCAAGATTTTTCATCATGACAGCGGACAACATAAACTTAGAAAAGACCCATCCCTTGAAATAGGTTTAGTAAGCTGATAAGTAATCATATCAGCTCGTCTCTTCTCTATATAAATATTAAATCATGTGACATGCTGATGTTGCTAGTGAAATGTTATCCCTTTTTTTTAAAATTTATTTTTTTATGTGTATGTCAGAAAGAGATAGAGAGATAGAGAGATACACCCATCAGTGCATACAAATATATTGTGCATCATAAGTTCTATAATAAACCAAATTATATCTTATATTGCATGTATCAACGTGGCCATGCACCATACCGATCAAGTCATCTGATTTTTATAGGCCAGTCATGGAGATGAGCTTAAGAGGAATGGGCAGAAAATTTGATTGGTGTCTTATATGGCTACATGGTATGTGTGGTCCAGGATATAATTTCTCCCATAATTACCTTAATGGGCCCTATACTGGAAATGGAACGGGGACCTTGCTAACCTTAAGAGATCTAAGGTTGAATGAATGGAGCATGAAGGTATTACTCGCTGGAAAACGTATCAATAAGTCTGGCAAGCTCTTGAATTCTTGTGGCAAGAGCACCGTTTCTTATGATGTCCTCAATCAATTTTCCACCATCAACTCCGAGGACCGCGCCCATCATTCATCAATCACTTGAGATCTCTGTTGGTCCCATCAGACAAGAACAGGGCGTGCGTTCTCGTCTCCCACTCTAATGTACTCGAGATAAGCCTATACCCGTACAAAATTGGAAGGGACTTGAACCCGTAACCCTGTCTGCCAGTGTATACCCTGACCACCATCCCACAAATGGTTGCTAGCAACTCACTGTCTTCCTACATCCTTTTATTCCTTTTCTACTCGCAATCAGTAAGGCATTCAGGTCCCATTCAGGTTACTGTCACAGCAGTGTGGATCGGTTAAGTTTTCTGTGAGGTTTTGTGCACTTCTAGCATCCAATCTCATCCAACAACAGTACAAGCACCTTCTTGTGGGCATGGTAAGGCTCTAATTAAACTAGAAGTCAAGCCAAAACCCATTTATCTGTAAGGGTTCCCTGGACCCTAAACTATTTTAGTTCAATGATGGGTCATATATACAATTGCAACCGATGCTAAGTAGAATGAAATACCCGAGCCATGGTATACCCTTTTATGGGCCTGAATTATACTTTTGTAGGGTAGAGAAGTAATGCAAATGAAACATCTCATAGTTGATCTGATTCAAACATCACCCAGCACAAAGATATAAATATCACATGAGCTGTAAACACTTGGAAAAATGAGTGGACAAAGGTAGCAAGGACTGATGACTTTGTAATTGCTCTTTAATGACAAATGCAAGAAGCCCCCCACCTATTCTATTATCTGTCCTTTCATCTCTTGTCGGACACACAAGTGTTTCCCTTACAATGTTTCCTATTAATTGAAAGGTTTTTGACCCATCGAAAGCATCGCATCATTGCGTTATCGCATCTTCCATTTGTGAATTATCAAGTGATCAGACAGCCAATAACAATGGTCATGAAAGCAAATTACTTGGACCTTTTTGTATGAAACTTGAATAATTTTTATACATTTGGTAATAACATGGGATGTGAACTTTCTACATGGAACACAGGCACAGGTTCTCAATATGTGACCACACCGCATGCCAAAAAGTTACATTGCTTCCATATTTTCTAGTGTAGCTTGCAAAGGTTACAACTTGCTCGTTCATTGAAGTTCCCACATGGTATGCTTCTTTTCATTTTTTTAACCTGTAACATTTGTTAAAAAAGAAAAAGAATTGATCCATCAATTCGAGACAGAAACTTTACATGTCCTTGGAGGCAAATTCTACTGGATAACAATTGTAGAAGACACATCTCGATGTTACAATTTACTAAAGGATCTTCCTTTTTCCACTACTTGACTTTAACACCAGACTATTTTCTTTATCGAACAATCCCTAACCTATGGTTTATGGGTTCAGCTTTCCTCTGTGCCTTACCCGACGATGTATTTCCTTGCTCCAGATATTTCTTCGATATTAATGGAACTCTCTACTTCCTCTAACAAATCATGCATGTCGATGTCTATTTTATCTTATCTGCAAAGTATGCCCATCCGATGAAATGCATCATTTTTACAATATTTCAATCGATTTATCCAATTTACTTTAGGGGTGCATTTGTACTTTCGACCCATCGAGTATGGATCCTCTCTGGTGCACAGTTTGCACTGCAAAGGGCTATGTAGCACTTGATGGTCCGCCATCAAAAGATGCATAACCATCAAACAAGATGACCTCATGTGTTATACACGGTGCATATTGTTTGATGGTTGTCCATCCTGTAATGGTGGCCACAGAGTGCTACATAGCACTCTACATGCAAAAAAATGCATCACCGAGGATCCTAGGTTTGGCCTATTCTATTCTAAGACAATATACAATAATAAAGCTAGAAAATAGAAAGAATTATTAGATGCCAAATTTGACTTTGGAGGTGAGCAAACTTTTAAGAGGAAGACTAGAGAACAGATCAAATTCCAAAGAGGAGACCAAATAATTTAAGGCCACATGCATGGTTCTTGTCATCATTTATACCAACCAAAATAGATGTGATGAGTCGGGTAGCGGTACGATGGATCTTAATGCTATCATTTAAGAGGAGTATGGGTTAAGCGAGCTATCAAACTGAGCACCTAATTATTCTGCACATATAAACTTTTAAAGCACTAGGTTGTACATAGCGTGGGCATTCAGAGTCATAGGTTTACATTGACATGGGACAGGAGGTTCAATTTATGCTTATATATATATATATATATATATCACCACACTGCAATTATATCTCTATGTTCATGGGCGAATCAGAGCAAGACAAGAAGAACAAAAGCATGGATCCTGCTCAGACTAGGATTAAATACATGCAATCAATTAGAGAAAAATTTCTCAAAATTAAGGGTCCATCAGTCAATGTTTCCCGGTGAAGGGGGTCCTAGACTTAATGCCTGTCTTCTAAACAGTGAATTAGGTGTCGGTGATTGGAAGCAAATTGAGCACAGAGCCTAATCACAACCAGTAAGGGATGCCATGCCCAGAATGCATTGAGTTGTTGTGGTTAAATGCAAAGATTAATGATGAGCTATATGGCCACCTATTGTCTCAACATACAGATTGCTGATGCCCATTGAGAAACCCCAGTTTGCTTTCAACTTGAATTGCCTGCTAATTCTACGTTCACTTCCATTGAAGATTAAATTTGTACTAAAAAGATTTATGTACTGCATGTTATATCGTGTAGATGTATATTTTTCCTCCCAATTTTTTACTCATCCTCCAATATATAAGTTCTCTTAGTATTGAAGATGAAGTTTTAAGTCCATCACCTAGCATAGATCTTCCTCCAAGTACAATTTATTTGGTCTGTGTTTATGACGATGTCGGGAAGAAGTGGAAAGAACCAAGTGGATATGGCCTTATGATATCGACAGAAAAATCAATGCTGCATAGGGTACAGTTAGCAGGTATTATGGCCAGTTTAATTGGGCCCTGCCAATCTTTAGAAGAACCAGCAAACTCTGAAGTTTTTGCTAGATTTTCACATAAATTTTTCATTGGCTATAGGATCGAATTTTATCTGGGTTTCTTTATACGTAGATGAATAATTTCAGTATATTTCCTTATTAATGGACCAATTTCTAGTATGGTTTTAGAGAGCATGGACCTTAATGCAATGACAAGGTTACTCTGTTGTGACTTGGGTATTACAATTCTAAAATACGAAAACAACCTCTTCATATATAGACGTACAAATGTATACATCCAATCCTGCCCAGATCTTGCAGTGGCAGGAGACTTGTGCACTAGGGATATTCTTTTTATTTCTAGTATAACTTTGTACCAGATTTAATGCTGGAATTAGAGGTCATGTCCTATTTATGTTTCTAATACATTGCATAAAAGGGTGAAGACTTTTATCATATTTTCTTTTTTGAAAAAAAATAATAAAATAAGGGAAAAAGGAAGAACTTTATGCACAGAACAGAGGGTTGTTCAATCTAGTATACCTTTAATTTATATGTTGATCTCCGAAGTTAATTCCAGTGATTGCTGTCTGATAAGCGATCTCAAAGGTAAATGACCTTGTGCTAGAAGCAACAAACAAGCAATCTTCATCTGATATAAAGTTGTAACAATATTCTTCGAAGCAAAAGGCCACCAGTCATTTCACTGTTAGAATGAAATTAAGATATAGAATTAGAAGATGAGTGATGGCCCCAGAGAAGAAAATACAATGGAAACTATTCTTGCACCACCATCATACTGCAAGCTAATAAGTAGCACACTTCCATGATTGGGCTTTAAAAAAAAAAAAAAACTTGGTTTCTTTGCAGTAATATTCCCAAGTCTGAACCTCTTTCTTCATCCCATGTTGTGATTGCACTTCCCATCATCTGCTACTTAAATAAGTATCACACTTACATGATTGAACTTTAAAAAAAAAAAAATTTCGTTGCAGTAATATTCCCAAGACTGTTCAACGTGATTGTGTCTAAATATAAGTTTCATATCTTTACATGATTGAGCTTAAAAATATCTTTGTTTTTTTACATGATTGTCTAAATTCTTAAAGATTGTTTCATATCTTTGTTGCAGCACAATAAATCTCCCTCCATAAAACAAGTTTTGCTCCATCTCATCTTAAAAAATCTGAGACCGTTTTAGATAACCTAAATTTCTGCATGGGTACAAGCACCTCAGCAAGATGGTTCAAAAACAGGAATGATAAATCTCAAGAACTTACCATTAATCCCACTCTAAACGACCATGCTGCCAAGCGAGCAACAGATGAAGCTGGCCTAGAATGCAGTCTTGGTTGGTTAGCTCCATGGGGCTTCAGAAAACAAACTTCCCTGAAATGAAGAATGGATTAAACATCATATCCAATTAGATCAAACTTCAAAAACATTGTAGCAATGAGACATGATAAACAAAGAGATCTGAATGAAGGATTCTTCTACCGATTTCTTATAAATAATTGTTACACAAAGTTACTTATAGTTTTTTATTTAAAAAAGAAAGAAAATGAGATATTAAACATCATCAGGACCATGTGATTATCAAAATGGGACATTACAAGAGCCTCAGATATCCCATGTCTTCATTCCAATTAATATTTCACAAAAAAAAAAAAAAAACTGGCTTATCTAGTTACTATTCCAATTAAATATCAAAATGCAAGAAATCCCTTTCCCATGGCCAAGCTCCAAGATTCAGCATAAAGATATCTTTTTGAGCATCAGGGCACCGGCTGAAAATTCTAAGAAAAAGAAACCGTATTATTTTCTCGCCCATCAGCTTGCAACATATAACAATGCTTACCCAATACTAAATTCATCCCATATTTGAAAAGATAAATCAACTCATTCACTGCAGCCAAGTCCAAAAATTCCTGTTTATATGAATACATAAGCATAAAGGTCTTTATTAAAAAAGGCGGCCCAATGCTCAACACTCTCATCACTGTGAGATTTGAGGAGAGATATATGTACGCAGCTTTACCCATAGAGGATATCTCCATGTTTTGAACCCATGATACCTAGGTTACAATAGAGCAACTTTGTACGAAGGTTCACCCTCAAGGATTCTAACTAAATCTAATTAATATTTAAAAATCAGACAAAATGATAAAAACTTAATGAAAAATGATTAAAAAAAACTGAAGTAAAAATTCATTGGTTGATTGTATCATTAATCCACCGATTTCTGCTGCTCCCGGAAACAAGCCATATTTAAACAACGATAAATAGATGGAAAGAAGGACCGGACTGATCAAATGGATCTCATCCCAGGAGAAGTTATGAAGTGCAGCATGGAAGTGTGACATGCAGCCAAGGTTATTCTGGACACTCATGTGACCCAATGCAAGTTGAACTGATGCTTGGTCACATGAGCCATTTGATCTTTTGAGGTCTACTATGACAGTGTCCTAACAAAATAGGTGCCCTAGGAAACCATTTTTAAGTATATAATAGGCACATACATCCACCTTTCAACTGGCTATAGTAATTAATTTTGTTAGCTATTTTTTTCTTTGTAAGCTTGACAGTCGTTTCTTCACTGACACTTGATTTTCTAGTCAAGCTCTCTCCCTACAGATTTGAGAAGTCTTTATGCGTGCATGTCCTAAAGCACACTTATCCTTTTTGGCACCGGATGGGTAATTTAGGATTTCAGAAAAGCTAAAAGGTACCTCTTAGGTACTCATCTGCAATTCTCCTTTAGAAAAAAAAGGGTGGATTAATCGCCCTTCCTTTAGTCGACCACATTAAAAATTCTAAAATGCCCTGACAAATTTGATATTGACTTGCACTCCTACTTTTATACATATAAAGACTCTTTATTGATTATTGAAATAAATAAATTTCCTAGATCCCCTGTTATTTTGCATATATGCATTTTTAATACAGATTACATAAATAAGTGAAATGCATGGTACAAAATACAGGTGCATTCATCATGAACAATGAGCGTTTGATGGATAGACAAACTCCTATTGCTTATTACAAATGCAGTATCTTATGCATATGTGCTCTTATACATAGTAGTAAGGTGGAGATTTTTTTTTTTTGAGGGATAGTGGTAGAAATTCAAAGTGTCGTGGGTGCACTCATATTTTACTTGTATACATTCATAGATAGGGAATACAGGAGCACTTTTAATAAGGTTGCATGATGGATACGTCTTTTATTACCTAAACAAAAAATGTCCTTAATGTACTCTCATTTTGTGTTTAGATACATTTTACCAAGAAATGAGATAGAATTAAAGTGCTTGTCAGAACAATAATGATGCACTTTCCAAGAAAGAAGGGTGTGCTTGATGGACCATCATGATCGCATCAACTGCTTGGATCTGATCTACAGTCACAAGCAGATGAGTGTTCCCTTGGGAGAACATGCGGAACAACTGGACAAGTACAGAGAACATTACTCTCATTGCTTAGATTCCCGACATCTGACAGTTGGTGAGCGGTTGCATAGTGTTCGGGACTACCCGCCCATTCAGAAATTATTAGGTAGATTGAGTAATCCAAAACCTTTCTACTCAATCATACAGGTTAGCATTTAATTTGACACACCAATCATGATCGGACCGAAAGGCTTTGCCTACGGTACACTCATTCTATCTAATAATATCTCCACAGAAAGACAAAGAAAGATGCGGATTGAGTGGCCTCTCTTGTTGCTAAGCATATGGGAGACTGGATATAGATAGACAGACTATTCTGATGTCCCACAATCCCTTTGATTTTTTTTTTTGTTTGATCTTTTTGGATGTATTCTTCTGTCCTATCAAATAAAAAAGATATATAACTCAGATTGGTTTGAGTCCCACCAGGATTGTTATGTATCTCGTAACAAAGAGCCACAAACTTTTCTTAGAGCATCATTTTTTTTTTAAAAAAAAAAAAAAAAAAATTATTAATTCAAAAGGCCATATCTGACCTCCAAACCCATGCTAAAGTACTCCATCTGCAAGTCTTGCGTAACTAGAAACGTCACATTTTATTAAAAACATGGGAAAATGATAAATTTATATATTAACATCACCAATAGCAACGAGGTGCATTTCCTTTGATCATCAACAATTCGATCTTTTTTGAGGTAAGAAAAGGAAAGAGAGTAGGCTTGCGTACCTTCAATGGAAGATGGGAAACATTAGGGTTCCAGATTTCCCCGAGCCGCCGATGTGGAGAAGTTGATGGGTCGAGAAAAATGATGCCTTCGCGGCGGCGATCGGAGTAATCTACGGTGGTCATTGGAGAAGGCTCCGGATGTTGGTCGTCATGGATTCGAGGAGGAGATGGCCCCAGGAGAGAAGAAAGAGGGGAAAAGAGCGGCGAGGGGAGAGAACGGAGCACCAGCGTCGCACCGATACGGTATGACCGTATGGGAATAACAGTGGAGCAAGCGGGAAACAAGATTACTTTTAATAATAATTAATGTTGCAGTTTATACGTGATACCATGCTCCATCTAGTAGCTTATACAACAATATCGCCCGTAAAAAGTAGAAATGTTAAGAAAAAATGGCTGCCGTTGTTTAGAATCGGGGATCCTTGTCTCCCTGATTATAATTCATCGGATAGTGGAATTATTGATTTTGTTAACTTGCAATGAATGCTATTCAAATAAATTCTACTTTGTTATATAATTGCCTTCATGGTTTACACTACCATTCCATACCGCATATAATAGGATATACCATACCATATTAATACCGAATTGATATAACGTTTCGTATCATATCGACGACGGTGCATACTTTTGTTTGGTATCGAATCACCTACCAATAAAATGATACCGATACAGGATCCAATATTAAAATAATTAATTTTGTTTCCCGATATCCAAATAAGAATAAAAAATGGTATTCGAGTTTATGGTCTTGTTGAAGAGCATTACTATCAGAGTTGGAAGTGGGTCGAATTGAGCCATACCTTTACTTGAGCTTGGTCAGAAAAAAAATTTTCAATTTCGGATCGGGCCTGGGCCTAATTTATTTTGAAAAAATCCGGTCCTGTGCCCGAACCCAAACCCGACCCGAACATGATTGGGCCGGTCCGAATTGGACTTTGATTCGGGCTGGCTCGAATTAAAGCATGAATCGGCCCGAATTAAAGTTCGAATCGAGCCGGTCCGAATTAAAGTTCGATCTCGGGTCGGCTCGAATTAGAGACATTTAAGGTATAGAAAATGAATTAATTTTTCTATGAGTTAAATTAAGAAATCTGTAATCCAACTTTAATATAGCCAAGAGAATGATGATATGATTATACTATATAGATGTTCTTTATATATACGTGACCAGATAATTCCTATTTTTTTTTATAAAAGATCAAAAAGAATTAATTCTTCGTAAACATGGGGTTCGAGCCGGATTTGGACTGGGCTTGATTTTATTATAAGGCCTGAGCCCGGCTTGATTTGCTTCTGGCCAAATCCAAAATCCAGTCTAATATATCGGACCAGTCCGAAGCCCATCGAGCCGGTCTGAGCTCACTTCCTGTCCTAATTACTGCCAGACGAGTTTGGTGATGCGAAGGTGTGTTTTTGGGATATTCTTCGAACATCAACCGGCCCTACGCTAGTTACTCATCCTTTGCAAGTTCTTGGTTTTATTTTGAGCATTCAGTAAAAGCCATTCTTATCGCCTCCCAGTCGTTTCATGAATGCTCCTCTCATCTTTTCAGTCCAAGACTCTGTATCAAGCATCAGCTCTTGTTTTCTGAAGTCTCTTTTCGGTGTTGTTCCTTGATGCTCCACTGAATCTGTTCTGTTTATTTAGTTTTTTGACATGTTGGAATGGAAACTCCGTGGAACGGTCATCTCCAAGGCTGCCTTCTGTTTAAACCAAAAGGTATCAGGGATCGAGAAAAATGTTGTATCAACCTAACAATTTGCTAGCTAGGTGAATAATTGAAAGTACCTATACAGTCCGTAATATCTAATTCTTCCTCTCAGTTCTTCCTTCTCTTTGTTGAGATCTTTATTTCCCTGTTCATTACCGCCCTTCCTTCGATCACTACCATCCCTGGAGCCACGTCCATCACCACCTTTGCCAAGATTTACCATGAATAATTAACTCCATGAACCCAAGCTCTTGTTTCAGGTGAATGATATTGTAGAGCAGTTAGGTATGGCAGCCATGTTCTTATTTTTTGAACTCGAGAACTTCTCTGTAAGCCAGCGATTCCTGAGGTCATGACCTCTAGATTTTCATCGGTCATGGAAAAGCTGGAATCACGAAAATAAATAAATAAATAAAGCTTGAAGAAAGTGATGGAGGAGACTGTTCTGAATTGTAAAGGCTTTGTGATCAAAACCATGTAACTGTAAAATTATGTTAAAATCATAGTGCTAGCAAAATTCTTAAATTATTGTGCTTGCTATTTTGGTTATATAACCACACGGCGGAAACCTGCAGCTCTTGCTGATGATCCTGACTTTCCACCTCAGAGATTACATGGTTGCAATTAATACAATCCTGGTATGTTATCAGTAAAGTAATCCATGTCATGCATTGATATTAATGTAGTTATTATGGGATGTCCTTTCATGAGATTTTTGTTCTTAAATAAGGTGCCTGGTTATTCTGAGAGTACATTTTCAATTACATGCAAAAATCATGATGCCAATGATCATTGATTCATAGGTGAGACTTCATATATAGACTTACCCATCAACTCCTTAAATCAATTTTCCTGCCTTCTATGACATTTCTATGGTGCTGAAAGTCTTTATAGTTTTCATTTCTTTGTAAATATTGTTAGAGAGTCCTTCCCCGGTATTTTTAACCATATATCTTCTCTGAAAGGTAAGGTAATCGGTAGATGTGTTGGTGCATCACCAAACTTTTGCACAAGGTGCCTTCATATTATGATTTTTATTTTAGTTTATCTAAATTTCTAAGTAGATAACTTCATACAAGTTTTATAGTCAATATAATAATTTATGATCACTTCCTGTATGATTAGCGTGGATATATATGTGGCTATCGTTATTTTCTGTAGGGAACCTAAATTTTAAGGTTAAAAGTGGTCTAAAAGGAATCCTTTTGGGACCGGTGAACAGACATACTCTGAGAAATTCAAATTTTTTATTACATTATCCTTGAGGTTTTCTTTTGAATTTCTCTTTAGAATCTCCTCCGGAACCCTAGCAATACCACTTAGATTTGTGTCAGGATAACCTCCAAATTTAATTACACCATTAAGTATGAACTCTTAAGGTCTCATAAGAAGCAGAGAATCATCTCTAGAGCCTTCCCATAATCTCATCTTCCCTGATCGTTCCTGGACAAACTATAGGGAGCGGCACGATGGCTAAACCAGTCTAACTGCGAGTTGACAGTTGTAATGCCATGAAATTGACGTGAGTTATTTTTTTTAAAAAAAGTAAACTATAGTGTTAAGTTATAAATTTGATTGGATAAATGTTTTCATATCTTAGATCCTCGGAAGTAATTTTCACAACCTAGGAAAAAGTAGGAGGCTAAGTTGAGATACTTGTAAAGAATATTCTCCCCCAATGGGCCATAAGGAACAGCCCATGGAGAGGGATAGGAGACACAAGATACAACAGTGCATGGATATGGAAAATTTGGAAACGACGAGAAGCCTAAATGTAAATGTAATACCCAGCCCAATTTAATAAGAGATCAGGCCAAGCATGAATTTTATGAATTTTAAAGCACCAAAAAAAAAGAAAAAAAAAAAATACAGAGGAAGTCTCCTTCTCCCTCTTGATTTTATCGAAGGGAAGCCAATTTCTAGTGAGAACCAGCCTTCCTCCACCTTATTTAACAATCCCTTGCCTTCCCCCTTAGATTTGGGGTAGCTAGATTTCTTTTTCAAAAAATTCAAATAGTTCAATTATCTTATGAACGGGAAGTGCTTCTTCGTTAATCTTAGGAATCAGCGATGGCGTATTTTAATTGGATTTGGATTGTTGTCAATCCAGCTATATGAGTTCAGGCTCGCCTTATGTCCTTATATGTGGTTGAAGAATCGTTGCAGGATTATGAGTTTTAAGTATTTTTCCTAATATATTATGGCCAGTTTGAAACAATCATGGAAGCATCATCTTGTAGCTAGATGATGGTTTCTGATGTTAATGGTGCTGATAGTTCCTATTCCCAATTCAATGTTATATGTTAGGTTTAATTCTTGATGTCGAGCCAGAGAAGCATGATTTAAAGGCTAGAATTCATATTGATTTCTTTTGAAGGGGATTTCTTAATTTCACATGGATATGATGAAAATATTATTGTGCAGAGAACAACAAATTCTGATGTTCATGCCTAATTATGATTCTTGGTTCCTGATGGTTGCTTTAGGTTCCATCATAAGTAGGATATGCCCATGTTATCAAATTCAAACAAAAGAGATGATGTAGATGCAGAGATTTCCCCTATTTTGGTGAACCAGGGAAGAAGAAGAAAAAAGAAGAAAAGAAAAGAAAAGGAAAAAGAAGAAAAAAGAAGAAAAGAAAAAGAATAAATCCTCTCTTTTCTCTCTCCTATCTCTAATTTCTCTCTCTTTCTCTCTTCTAGGGATTAGGAAGTTTTGTGAAGTTGAGATCAGCGATCGATGGATGGATCGTTGATGAACTTATAGAGGATTCTAAATCAATAATTATTATATTATAAAATTTATTTATTAATATAAAGATTGATTATATAAGAAAATAATTTTTCGGGCAGGAAGATGTCGAGCGAGTTTCTTAGCATCTAGGTAGAGGATCCGGGTATAGATTGATATTTGGCATGTTAATTAAGTTTGACACTAGTAAGGGTTCTTGGATACGATCACCAATTTATATATATATTTTTGCATTGCATGATTTGATCCTTGGACACGATCATTAGCATGTATGATTATATATGCACTGTATGACTACCGTTTCTTATGATGTATGTTTATTTAATAAATTGCTGATGTAATTATTTATAGCTCTTGTATAATATGTTTGTATCAACATGATTATTTTTCAAATGATTTGGATCATGATACCGGCTATTGAAAATCTTTAAAAAAATAATATGATTTAATAATATATTGAGAATTGATTTAAATGATAATCAAGAAAATGATGTTTGGGCTAGCCATGCTAAACAGAGAACAGCCAAGCCATGGATAGATAATATGTAGAATAACCAAATCACGGACGGATAGTATATAGAATAGCTGGCCACAGGCAAATAGTACGTGGGACAATCGAGCCACAAGCTGATAGTATGTAAAATAGCTAGCCACGGGTGGATAATACATGGGACAGTCGAGCTATGGGTTGATAGTATATGAAATAGCCGAGCCACGGGTGGATAGTACATGGGATAGCCTAGTTATGGACAGAGAGTACATGGTTGATCTTGAGATTGCCAGTTATAAATTGGAGCATGACGTAATTAGTCTAAAATCCTAAAAGATTACAGTGGTTGACTCAAATTATGTCAATAAGATGTGGGCAATAAGAGGTACAATAATAATTAAGTAAAAAGAAATATTTTACTTAATGATATATGTGGTATTTCACTTTTGAATGGGATAGATGTTTGGTATTAATTGATTCATGTTTTTGCATATATTAATATTGAATTATCTTGATTTCTTAATATGAGATTTTGAAATTTATATTCTATTTGATACTGTTTACTATTATTTTTTGAATTATATTATATTATATTGGTATAAGTATATACAGATTCTTACTGGGTTGTAAGCTCACATCCCTATTTTCTTTTTTCTAGATTTATAGGATGTCCAATGGATTCACAAATGAAAGGATGAAAATATAGAGAGTTATTGATATTGATCGGATGATCGAAGAATAACCAAATTTATAATTATATGAGTTTTATTATTTTCTTTACATTAAATATTCTTTTATGAATTATGATAAATAGTATTTTTGGAAATCGAAGTTGTAGTAGATTTTTAAGATATTGCATGATCTTTAAGATTATTCTATGATTCGTGCGACCATCGCATGGTGGAACTGTTGTTGGATTCAGGGCATGACAGTAAAGATGGATAATTAATTATTTTTTTATATATAAAAACATTCACAAAGCAATATAGGATTTTACAATAACATGATTCATATTTCATACAATGACATCAACATTAAAAAACTCCATTGCTTAGTCAAATATATGGATCACTGTTCATGTTTCATCTAATAATATCATCATCACCATTACATAAAAAAAAAAAAATCATCATCACCAACTCTGATATTAGCCATTCATCATGTCCATCAGTAAAGGGTCATGATGTACTAATGAAAGGCCATCTCCACTGTCCTCGAGGTATTTAGGAAGTATATAATGGGCATATCAAGAAAATATTTAAAATTATTTTTCATTTTAATTTTAAAAATAAAGACACTTATATAGGGATGAAAATCGATCAGATCGGATTGGATCATGAGTGACCCCGATCCAATATAGTTATTTGATCGGGTCCTAATATTAGACTTAGATACAACTTGTTAGAATATCGAGTCAGGTCAGGTCAGATTCTTTATCAGAATTTTCAATCCAACGGTCATTCAAGTTGGATCGCATCCATGAATAATCCAGTTCTAATATAAAAAAATTTGGATCTAAATGTGATTTCGATCAAATATAGACAACTATATTTTAATTATTACATAGCCAACTGTTGCCCAGATAGCAACCCAAGAGGAGGGATGAATTGGGTCTCTAAAAATTATTTAAGACTAAGCTTGATAAACAAGTAGCAATTCAATCAATACAAGATACTACAATTTAAATGTAAAGCTCTAATATAAAAGTGCAGCGAAAATTAAAGGCAATGAGAGAATTATAAGGAGCTAAGAGGAAGAGACAAGCAATCACAAACTCAACAATATATAGTGGTTCGGTGCCAACAATGCACCTACATCCACTTCCCAAGATCTCCTTGGGAATTCACTATAATCTCCTCGATTACAGTCGATTAGTTTTTCGGGCTCACTAATCAAAATCTAACTTATTTTACAAGGCTCACAAGTCACAACCTCCCTTAGTTTTGCGGGCTAACCAAGAACCTAATTGGTTTTCACAAGGCTAACCAACAACCTCCCTTAGTTTTCTGGGCTAACCAAGAACCTTAGTAGTTTTGCGGGCTAACCACCAACCTTAGTGGTTTTCATAAGGCTAACCAATAACCCTTTACAAGATATGAAGTATAAATATAAGGAACCAATGTAAGCTTTCAAAGTAAAAGCTAATAAAATAATGTAGCTCGAAGTAGAGTTGATTTGCTCTTGATGAAGCCTTTTGAATGCCCAAGAAGGAATGATCTTCAATGCACTTGATAGCTTTGAATGCTTGGAAGGCTTCTCTTTAGCTTGAGAGTGGTTGAGCATTGAATGAATTGGAGTAAAGGCTCTTCTTTCTTCTTTTTTCTTTAAACTCTCTTTTTTATTCAATGCAAGTGCTTAGCTCTTCTTTTGAATTGATTTGGAGCTATTTAAATATCTTTGCAAGTCCCTAAAATATAAATCTAGCCTTTAAGCATGAGAAACTAGCCGTTGAGGGACAAAAGAGAAAGTTCTACTCAAGAAAAAACTAGCCGTTACTGTTGTCAGAACTTCATGTGTCGACACTTGCTCTTCATGTGTCGACACATTAGGTCGACACATACTCTTCTTGAGTCAACACAAGTTCAAAATAATCCATTCAGATTCTCTGGAAAAAATCATCTGTGTCAACACATTCTCAGTGGAGTCGACACATTGAGTCGACACATAAAGTCCATGTGTCGACACATCAAATGCTCCATCATCTTCTGCATGTTCTGCTACTTGAAATTCTCAGGCGATGTGTCGATCCATGTGTTAACACTTTGAGTCGACACATAGGGTTCATGTGTCGACACATCATCTGTGCCATTTGGAGTTATGTTGCGTGCCATCTAGAGTCGACACACCATCTTCATGTGTCGACACATCATCTCATGTGTCGACACCTTGAGTCGACACATCATCAAAAAGTTTGCATAAAATGGCTAAACTTGTTTCTATTTCTCTTGAACATCCATTCAAATAATTTTTGAGTTTCCAAGACATGATTTCTGCATTCATCCCACTCAAACTTGGTTCTTCAATACAATTGGGCTTCTTCGATTTGTGTGAGCATCCTTTCAATTGAAACACACTTAAAACAAAAACTAATCCTTAAATTATACTTAACTATTTTGCTTATCATCAAAATCAATAAGTGGAGTCAACAATCTCCCCCTTTTTGATGATGACAAAATGCTTAAGTATAAATTGTCATAAAAATGAAGCTTTAAGAGTAAAGATCAAGATGCACAATATTAAAAGTATTAAGTATCAAACATTACTCAAAGATATAGTCTTTCAAACATAAGTAATGGAATTGTGAGCTTGTTTCAAAGATAGAGAGTATCAGAACTTTAGTTAAAATATTGAAAAAACATGTATCAAGTACTCTTATAATGAAAATTTCAGCATATAACAAAGCTCCCCCTGAATTAATGACTTATAACAAAATTTGTGAGAATCTTTTCAAAAACATTGAAAGAGGGGTTTTGAGAATCAAAATTGACAAAAGGTGCAGCTCCCTCTTTCAAAAATTCAGGTTTTCAAAAATTGAAAGTTTCAAAAAATTGAAAGATACTTACTCCCCCTTTAGTTTGGAAAAGTAAACACATTTATACTTATACGTACTACTCTCCCTTTTTGTTATCATTAAAAAGGTAGAGAAAAATGATAAACACAAGAAATGCAACTTTCCCCTTCATTGAATAGTCATTGAAGAAACACAAGATGGAGAAATATGATAAACATAAGATTTTTCATATATTGATATACCATCAAATCACACATAGAAGAGATAAAAAAAAACATGTAAGCATGAAGTGAGACTATCTAGTAATACAAAAGTATCTAAAAATATAACAGTAATGTCCTAATCCTCGTCCATCGAGTCATTAGAAGATGAACCGATCTCGATCGGTTCGGTATCAGTAAAAGCTCGTGCTCGAGGCCAAAGTGATCTCAGATCTCGAAGTCTGGTCCTGGTCGGCTGAAGAGGGGTACGACGTCCACGTCCTCTACGACGAATGTAGGTCCGACCTCTGGCTGAAGCAGTAGAGGTAGAAGCTACGTCCTTCGCAGGAACTGAACTAATCGGACGAATCATCTCACCAACAGCAGGAGTACGATTAAATGAGGGACCTGAATCGGGATGCTGAAAGCCGGGTGTATAAAACCCAAGCTCTCGAGATACAGATAAGGTATGAAGGATAAGACTGTCAACAACAGGTGTATCAGCTAATGATACAGGTGTATCAAGAATGACAGTATCAGCTGAAGAATGTATAGGTGTATGAACAATAGATGTGGGTGTCTGAATAATAGGTGTAGTAATTTCAGGAGAGTCAATAGTAGGTAAATCAATGATATGGCTAAGAATAGGAATCGGAATAGGATCTTAAGTATGAATATCTGATCTTAAAGGAGAGGATGGAACAGGTGAAAAGGATGGATCAACAACTGGACTCGCAGGAACATCATCCGTCACCTCCACTGGCTTCGATGTAAGATCAGCAATATCAAACAGGTCTGAGTTAGTCATCTCATCCGAATCTCCAACAGCAGTGTCTCCAACTCCATCTCCAACAGTAGTGTCAGCACCAATACCAAAATCTTTAATGTCATCAGCTGGTGCTGGAGCAGGAATATCCACAGACGCTGGAACTGTGTCAGCAGCAGGAGCACTCGTAGAAGCTCTGGATAGGGCTGAGAGAATAGCTGAAATACCATCACTGAGACCTCTGTGGCTCTCCCTCGTCTCAAAAATGAAAACATCCAGATGCTGTCTCATGATAAAGACATTTGTCTCTATGCGTTTGACTCTATCCTCCAGAGTGTCTGACATACCATGTGTCTCCGTCTGCTCTGGCTATGGCTGGGCAGAAGTATCTGGCTGAGCTGGCTATGCCGCCGTCTCAGGCTGTGTCTCGCTCGGTCCAGCCTTGCCTGACAAAATGTGCTCCTCCTCTGTAGCGTCCTCATCAACATCAGCTGCATCCTCGGCCTGTCCAGATATCCTTCGTGTCCACTGGCCTCGGATCAAATGAAAGCCCATACGATGCAACGACCCGATGTCATATACATCGGTGTGGATCAATGACCGATATGGCTCACTCTGGAAACTGACTCTATACTCTCTAAATAATACAGTCAGTCCCATGCCGTATGGTAAGCAAAGTCGCTGACTAGACGCCGCCTCTGTGATCTGATGCATCATCAAAATAGGCAAGCATATCGGCATCCCCTGAATCAATGAGACCATCACGAGCAACTCCCGCTCGGCAATGTAATCAAATCGTCCGGTCTTCAACAGAAGAATCCGGGCAACTATGTGATGAAGCAGTCTTATCTCTGCTGAAAGTCTCGAGGCAGGAATGGTGGCTCCCTCTGGTAAGATGTCTGACTCAAAAATACATCGGAGTCCACCAGCTCTGTCCAGCAAACTCTCAACAATGGATCCAGTCATGGGTATATCCCATACCCTACTCAGTATCTCAGCTGAAATAGAAATGTCTCATCCTCTGATCTGAGCATTCCATCCATCTGCTCCGCGGGCGAGTGATCCATAAAACTCTCTCATCAACCCCGGGAAATCTCTTGCTGAGTGAGCAAAAAGATGCCAGGCCAGCATGTCGGATCCAGTCTCCTATCCAAAAATGCTGCTGGTCCAAGAATGAGAAGTCCACTCTGCGTCCTCCTACTACGGTCTTGGAGCTCATCTGGCTGGAGGGTGCGAACAACTGACGTGCGGGCGAATCTGGAACCCTAGACTCATGTCTTGCCTTTGTTCTTCTTTCTTCCTCAAGTTGTGACTGACGTGGTCGGCGAACAACTTGTTTGCGAGGTCCCATTGTTGATAAGCAAAGTTTGGATAGGGATTTGGGTGGAAATGTGAGGTTTTTTTGGGGTTTAGGTATTAAAACCTAAGAGGAATTAAAAAAAAAATGGCTATACACGATCCAAATCCAAGAAAACTATGGCTAATCAGCAAGAAACAGTAGAATGAATAGTATGGGTACCTTGAAACGAAGTGTCGGCTCGGAGGGAATAGAAATTGGGAAAAAAAACAGTCCAGAAATCCTTAAAATCTCAGTTTCCCGTCGGCTATGTGTCGACTCACGAATGTATCGACACCTTTTGAAGTCGACACATGATGTGTCGACACATCAACTTAAAAAACTGGAAATTTATCTGTATAAAAGTACACAATAAAAGGACCAAGAGTTCTAATTGGGACAGCAATTATATGTATTTATCTAGGTTTTATTGGACTTTATCTTTGGATTATGGAAGAGTCCAAGTTGGATTGGACTCTTGGAGCCATATTGGCATGCGCCATGATTAAGGAGTGCAAAATGACCAAGAGTCCTTCTGCCACTTAATCACTTTTTTCAAATAAATATTAGGGCACTCTTCCTTATCTCCACACCCATTTAGATTGGGCATGACCAGTCAAAAGAATGGGAACTGGTGTGAAAATTGTGGTGCGCAGAATTAAGTGATGCATCCCTTCATATTTGGCGCAAATTCAAAAATCCAGAAGTCCTTCTACTTGAAGGTTTCTGGTTCTCTGATACATCCATTGGAATCCCATGCCCCTTAGCCAAATATTGATCGGTTACTTGCTACATGGCAAGTGTAAAAAATACTGAAAAATTGAAGAGACACTTATATGTCTCTTGGTGCATGATATGGCACATCAGGATAAATCTTTTTCTCCAAGGAACTCCTTCTGCTTGAACGGTCCTATCTGATCATTAGATAATCAGATCAAGGGCTGAGAAAAAGGTTTATCAGGCACCTCCTCACTCATTATAAATAGGCATCGAAAATCTGATGCCATAACATCCAAAAACTATCCAAAAGAAAACTTTCCTATCTCTCTTCCTTCTCTCAGGACAAGAAGTCTTCTTTAAGACAAGACTTATCATTTTAAGACAAGAGTCTAGAAAAAGATATAGGAGGGATAATCGGATTCTGCGAGAGGATTCAGAGAAGTCTTTGAGTGCCCTACAAGAGGGTGGGGTTCCAGCAAAGGAAGAAAGGACCGTTGAAGGAAGAAAGGTTGCCAGGAAGAGTTCTAGTCAAAAAAGTAAGCTCGATAGGAGTGCTGCCTCGATTCGATTCCTGTGTGGATCATCTCTGAAGGGCATACACTTGTGTGCCTTATAAAAATTAAGGAGTATAGCACTCCAAGTATTCCTCAATAATCCTAAATTACGATTTATTAGTTGTCATGGTCAAGTGATCCTTGGATCTAGGATTTCGGCCGATTAGCATTTCAATAATAAAAATCTTGAAACTCAGTCTTTCATTGCATCAGCCCAAAACCCAACAATAATTATAAATTCGGAAGACTTAATGAGTATTGGAGCATATAGTTTCAAGAATCCCATTTCATAGACTCCTTAGCAATTCCCTAGACAATATTTCTTAACATTATATAACTCGGAAAGCATTACAATTAAACATGCTAGAATGGAAAGTAGATAAATCTCCTGCAAGTCTAATGTGAAAAAATAGTAATTTTAATAAAAGATATTTTAGAAGCTATTCTATAACATATTTGATAAAGTTGACTTTTCTTCTTGTTAATATATTGACTTATTATTAAATAAAAAATATAAATAAAAATTTGTAGCTCATTTCTATGTCATAACTAAGATGTGATCCGGATTCGATTTGAATTCAAATTTTTCAAATTGGGATTGGATTATACAAGAATCTGACATAACTAGAATAATATATTGGATCAAAAATTTTGATCATGGATTTGATCCAATCCAATCTAATTTTTTTTATTAAATTAAATTTAAGTTTAATATTAAAATTTAAATAAAAAATTGGATTAAGTCAAAAGCATTCATGATCCAACCCAACTTATTTGGATTTCAAATGGAAATCCAAAATAATATGCAAAATAACTTAGAAGGTAATCCGGAGCCGCTGCACTAACACCGGTACACCATGTGCGGAAATTTTAAAAAAAGCGAGAGATTCCCCCACCGCCCGCATTGACTGTGACTCACAACGTAACGTAGCATTTTTGAACTTTCTTTCTGTTGGAATGTTCTGAGTCAGTGGTTCTAGGCCTTTGACCGAGCCTAATCCGGTCAAAAATTGCATCCGGGTCCACCCATCCAGCCTCCGTCTCCCATCCACCAGACCCCGCATAGCGAGTTTGTTGGAAAAGATCAAAGATAGTATGGGTTTTTTTTGGGGTGGTCAAATTAAGAAGGCAACTAATTAACATATGATTCGTGTGCAAATTTTTTTTCCTTTTTTTTAAGAACGAAGTACTTGCCGCCGCGGAACCTTTCCAATTCATATGTTAATAAGTTGCCTTCTTAATTCCACGTTCTCTCCGGCCCTCAGCCGCCCATACCCACGTGAAGGTCCAAGCCGCGTCTTTCGGCGGCGACCTCCACCAAAGCCCACGAGACGGTACCCCAGACATTCCATCCTCCACCACCGCTCCCTATTCCACCAAAAACGTGGGTCCCGCTGCGTACACCACGTTTTCGATTCTTTATTGGATGCAGAGGCTGTCTGGAGTCATGACTCGTAGCTCGAATCCGGCAACGGTTTCCAACTGCACGTGACAGAAACTGGACGGCTGAGTATGGTCGACGACTGCATGGTGTCCTCGGGTCCAACGGCCTCCCCCTCCGTTATCGAAACCGTCCGATTTGCCAGTTGCCACCAACTAACGATCGCAACCATTCAATCCCGTTCGCCACTTGCCACCAACTGAAGCCTATCCCGGACAGTTGGCGGCCCATCCCCGCCGTTCAAACAGCTCAGGACTACTCTTAGAGCGGTTTTACAGGAACGCGTTCGTCAACTTCTACAGCACAGACACGGTACCGCGAATCCACAATTTTATAAAGAAATAACATCCAACGATCTCTCCAACACTTCCAAAATGAGACACCGAAACCCGCATAATCATTTCTACACGGTCTTCTAAATCTTGCGGTTCTCATTGAACAAAGGGAAACAATAGACGGTCGATCCTAGACGTTTCGTATAAGAAGTTTATGGGGCCAACGCGGGCAAGATTGGGACCTTTTTCCTTTTACGGGTAACACGGTGTAAATAAATAAAAGGCACGAAAGCCAGCAGCGGATCCCCACGTTCGTCTTGTCGGCCTCGTTGTCTCCCCACCTCTCGCCCCTCCTCGCCTTCGCAGCTAGAGGCGGAGAGCTCTCAGAGAGATACGTCTCAGTGGCCAAACACTCCCTTCGTTCGGTAAGCCCTCCACTCCCATTCCCGAACACTTTCTTACTCTCTACTTCTTTTGAACGATTTTTTTTCTTCTTTTGTTCCGGTAATTGTCCTCGTTTCCTCCAAACGATCGGCTCATACGCAGTGTTTGGTTGTTAAAAAATTATTTTGAGAATAGAAATTGGTATTCTCCAAAAATAGTTTATTCTTATTGTTATTCTTAATTTTTGTTTGGATGAAAATCTGGTATTCCATTTTATTCTCGTATGCAGTGTTATTTTAAATGATATTTTGATGAGATGGGAATAAGCTCCTATTCCATCAAGGATAGGGAAAGAATTTTCTGAAATTCCAAAAATACCCCTACTTAAATATTAATATAAAATAAGTCATCAAATATTTTTTTAATTTTATAATTACATAACTAAATTATTTTATACTAATTAATTTAATATTATGATCTATTAAAATTATGTTATGCTAATTAATTCATTAGTATGATCTATTATAATCGATTAAAATAATAAATTAAATTATTTTATATTATTTAATTTATTATTATGATATATTAAAATTATGTTATATTAATTAAATTATTAGTATGATATATTAAAATAATTAAATATATTATTTTATATTATTTAATTTATTATTATGATCTATTAAAATTATATTATATTAATTTATTTATTATTATAATATATTAAAATAATTAAAAAATATTTTATACTAATTAATTTTTAGAAATTCTAAAATTATCCTTAGAATAAGAAAATTGAGAATAGGCTATTCCATGGGGACACATGGAATAGCAATTCAGGAATTATCGGCGTTGATAAGAATAAATTACTTTTGTTATTTTTCCTCGTTTTTTTGTACCGTTTGGTGGAATAAGAAGGATAAAGGCATTAATCTCCCTCTTATTCCGTTTCCCGACACAGCCTCACGGTTTTTCATTTTTGATGTCTAACCTGCAGATTTTGCATAGATATCGCTCTCTATCTCCTTCGAGATCCGTTTGTATTCTTTCTTTTCTCTTGTTCTTTCTTGAACTCTGATCCAGATCGAAGAATGTTTGTTCCATATCTGCTGCCATGGTTTTTAATGATGTAGGATGTCTAAGTTACAGATTATGGACTCTATTTGGTTAATTGATCTTTGTCGCGTTACATTCTCAATTTTATTCGTTTCGGTTGTCTATGTTTATCATTTTATCTGTCCTTAGCGCTTGTCCGAAAGGTCGTCAAGCAATACAGCTGATGTGCCTCCTTCTGTCATTTAGTTGTTAAAAATAGGTCATATTATTGTGATATGACATCAGTATTTGATATTGGAATGCAATAAATTTTAGTTGTCTTTTCTTTTTGAAAATTATAATTATGATTGCTTATATAACCATCTGGGCATATTTTAACATGCTTTACCTTTCACTATTGTTTATTAATGGCTTTGATAAATTTTACAGCAGAGAAGCTTGCAATTATTTTAAGGCTGGTGGAGCTTTTTTGAATTAACCGACTCCCTAGGTTAACACCGACAGTCTGAAGAGCATAATTGCTGAGAGACATACAGTTTAGAAAAGAAAGTACCATATTAATTAATGCACAGCTATACGAGAGTTGTGGTGTAGGTTTATTTTTGTTCGAAACTTCTTCTTTGTATGTGGTGCCTATAACTTCCTCCTAAGCTAAAGTGAAATATTATCATTTCATATTTGCCTCTATCAAAGTTGGAAGTGAAGGTGCTGAACTATTTTTATAACCTTGGACCCTGGCTTAATTGTGTAATAGTTAGGCAGTTTACGATGAATTTATTTTCTCTATTAAAGTTTTAAAGAACCCACTGTTTTGAGTATGTCCATCAAAGTAGGGGACGTTGTAAATAGTTTCTTGCATGCGAAGATCTGCTCCATGCATAAATTAGTATCGACTCAAAGATGCGAGTTTCAAGGATATGATCCCCGTGCATGCTAAAGAATGCTCAAGTTTTTCAATCGCCTGCGCACGGTATATATGTGTGCGTGGATGTCTAAATAATAACTCTTGTATATTAATAATTCATGCCTCTACGTGCTTAGTGTTTTTTTTTTTTAAAAAAAAAAAAATCGGCATGGTTTACAGAATTTCGATGACATCCATGATCGAGTTCGGTGAACTTTATATATTCATTTGGTTCCAAGGTAGGACATTTTTATTCATTCACAATGTTTTGGTTCATCGAATACAATACATTGCTTTCTTTTTTATCTACATGCGATGCTTTTTAAACAAACATGCCAAGGAAAGTGTCCTTCCCTTTTTTCTTCTTAATTAACCAAGGTTGTGGATGCTGCTGGCCGGTTCTGTATCACATCCATCCAGAGAAAATATTCCTTGAGAATGAAATACTTGAACATTATGCGAATGCAATTGTGCCCTTAATTACGTTGTTGCTTGTAGGTTCTTTTGGTAGCAAGCAATGGCAGATCAGGCTAACCATCCAACTGTCATCCAGAAGGTTAATGCTGGGCAGTTCCATATTCCTGGATCCAGCTTTTCCCAGGATATGCTGGCTCGCAACTGCAGCTTTTATATGCCCTCTTTGTATGAGAGGCGATACACAGCAGGGAAAAATGGAGACTTGCAGAATCCTCTGATGCAGGTTTCCAGTGCTAGCAGCTACGATCTCCCAATGTTGACACCTGTTTTTGCCCATGCGCCTTCAGAAAAGGGTCTTGCCAGCTTTGCCATTGATTTCTTTATGGGTGGCGTGTCAGCTGCGGTATCCAAAACTGCTGCTGCTCCTATTGAACGTGTGAAATTACTGGTCCAGAACCAGGATGAGATGATCAAGGCTGGACGTCTCTCCGAGCCTTACAAAGGAATTGGAGACTGCTTCGGCCGAACAATCAGGGATGAAGGTCTTGCATCATTATGGAGAGGGAATGGAGTAAATGTTATTCGTTATTTTCCGACTCAGGTGAGTTTGGTGCGAGGGTCCATCTTTATGACCTTATATTAGTGGTTTTTTTCTGCAGAGACTTGCATGTTTTGAGCCTTAAGAGCTAGTTTATGGTTCATAATTGAAACAACACACCGTAGATTATGATCGGTTTTGAAATCATATCTTAAATCATCGATCGCTCTTCTTTCTTTTTAAGGGTTTATAGCTTTCAGGCCATGTTCATGCTCCATGCTGGTCGGACTTGCCAGTCCTGGCATGTTGATTGCTGTCTAGATGATAATTCAACTTTACGTAGCCTGGCCTACGGGGGCGGAAGTTTTATGTGGCGTGTCCAGATTGTCCATCAGCTTGAAGAATAACTTGCTCGTGGCCTGGTCATCGTCTCTTTGCAATGATTTGCAAAAACACAAGCGAGCCGGCCCTGCGCTGTATTATATATATGGGCCTGCATCGGTTGGGAATAGGTCTGAAGCTGATGATCGGTCGGCCTGTCAACATTTTGACAAATTTTTCGCATAATCGGCAGTGTGATTATCATGCATTAATTCATGGTTTGCTAAGTTTCTATGATATTTTCTTCGCGTTTTCTAAACCATTATAGATGGGGTATGCATGCATTATAGATTTTGGATTTGAAACTGATGCCGAAATCGGTTTCAAATGTTTGGATGTCATAAAAGAGGATATGATGTAATCCTTCTCATCTTTTTTTTTTTTTTTTTTTTTTTTTTAATTTATAGATTATATCGCACATTCTCATGCTCTTGTAATATGAAAACTCGGTCTTGCATGGTACGATCAACCAGATCGTAATATGAACGTGTACTCTCTATATTGGAATTTTTGGTATCTGAAATTATCCGATTTTAGTATGGCAATAGCATTTTGTATGAACATGTTTTTTGTTTCTTTTATTCTAAATATCATCAGCTGTGCAATTTGCCAGGCTTTTAACTTTGCATTTAAAGATCACTTCAAGAGGATGTTCAATTTTAAGAAGGATAAAGATGGGTATTGGAAATGGTTTGCGGGCAACCTTGCTTCAGGTGCTGCTGCTGGTGCTTCGACTCAATTTTTTGTGTACTCTCTGGACTATGCCCGTACCCGTCTGACGAGTGATGCAAAAGCAGTAAAGAAGGGAGGGGAAAGACAATTTAATGGTCTTATCGATGTCTATCGAAAGACCATGGCATCAGATGGCATTGCTGGGCTTTACCGTGGATTTAACGTATCATGCGTCGGAATTATAGTCTATCGTGGTCTTTACTTTGGAATGTATGATTCTTTGAAGCCAGCAGTCCTCACCGGAAAACTTCAGGTATGCCACTTTTCATTTATTTATTTAACTGGCAATCTTTTAAAGGGTTAGCCTCGGTGGGATGGTAAAGTAGTTGATTCATGTGACCTGGAGGTCATGGTTGCAACTTGAAGCCGTCTCTCCGTGCATCGGTACAAGGCTGCTTATATCCGACCCCAGGACCTTTTTTTTTTTTTCTTTTGGGTGCATCGACAACCTTTTAATATTATCATAGATTTTTTCATGTTTAATACATGTGATTGGCTGGTGACCACGAGGGTGCTTTGCTTTCACAAAAGTAATTAATTAATGCCTACCGATGAGGTCAGAGGGGTTCGATCAAGTTGAAATTAACCTGCGATCTCTATATAGGATTGGCCTTTTCCTTTCAAAATAAGGCCAGGACAGCACTTAAAGAAAATCAAATTGCAGCGGTTAATTGATGGTTTTCTTACAGTATTTAGAATTCAGATTTGATCGGTACGTGGTCTTTTTGTTGATACCATATCTAAAGAATGGACTGCATACAAAATCATGCCGTATTTCGTGTGAATGAACCGATCAAGTATGTATACGTGCATGCTAGATAAATAAAGATCGATTTATTCTGTTATTACTATTTAATTTGGTGCATTAAAAATGTCCGTGCATGGTTGATAAGAAATACCATACTGTCTGCTGAAATGATTGCAGGATAACTTTTTTGCAAGCTTTGCATTGGGTTGGTTGGTGACGATTGGTGCTGGACTTGCATCATATCCTCTTGATACCGTTCGCAGAAGAATGATGATGACCTCCGGAGAAGCAGTCAAGTACAAGAGCTCTCTTGATGCTTTCTCTCAGATCCTGAAGAATGAGGGGGCGAAGTCCCTGTTCAAGGGTGCAGGTGCAAATATTCTCCGTGCGATTGCAGGTGCTGGCGTTCTTGCTGGTTATGACAAGTTGCAGCTGATTGTCTTCGGGAAGAAGTATGGCTGATCCGGTGGTGCTTAAGGGGATCGGAGGTTACAGAACAAGTCATATTTCCGCAGATGGTGATGAAAACAAAACTTAATTTATTGGTTTTCTTATATTAATTCGAGTCTCTGCATGCATCGATCCAAGCTGGTTAACTTTAATTTTTAATAATTTTTGTAGAGGGAGAGATTCTCCCTGCAATTATTTTGGTGGAGTATTTTCTCCAAACCTTAATTAATTATCATGATGGTTGTCTTTACAGTAGACATAACTTTTTAGTGATGTTGCCAAGAGATTCTCCCTACACGCTTTCCAATTCATCGACTTAATTACGAAGTTGTCAAGAGTTAGCATTGATCAGCAGCTGTTCTTCAACAATAATGTTTTTGCATGTATGCTGCCGCCATTGTCCGAAAGTGGTATTTAATTTGCGTGCATGGTGGAGCTGGTCTTCCTTGCAAAGTGGATGCTACCATGCAACGTAATCTCGGTTTTGAGGGGATGGTTGGCCGCTTTATAGTTAGCCGGCAGTAAATGATTCTAAATTAATGCCTGTCCATTCTTTGCGCCTGGCTTTCCATTATACCAGATGCATCTCCTTTTTTTTTCTTTTTCTATTTTTTTTTTTTTTTTTTGGATAGAAGAAAGATAGGGAAGATAAATCCTGTGTAGCTATCCTTGCAGGTCTCTATCTCGCCGGAAAATATTCGATTCGAGATGCTTGATTTTCGCAACCGGAACAAGATGAGAAGTTGATGGGACAGGATTAAGAACTAATTAAATAATATGGAGCAAAAGATATTTCTCATCCACAGTTTTTTTAAACTCTTCAATTACTTTACAGCCTTGTCAAAGACATCCTTATATAGCAATTAAGAATGGCAATTTAAGTAACATTTAATGTCTAGACATACTATAAAAAAAGTCACATGCATCTATGCTTTTTAGACACACAAAATATATACATGAGTAAAAGTTCAAATTCTAAAAAAAAAGGTTGTGTATATCCATATTTGGCAAACATGAAAAATGCTATAAGCAATTTATAACTTACGTTTCAACTATTAAACGTGAGTAAATCAAATATAACGGATAAATATTGGTATGCCAAAAAAAGAGTGTCCAAAAAAATTAATACCGATTCCAGGTCTAGAGCTATTTCAAAATCGGATCCGATTAACTCTAACATAAATGGGTCGGATCTGGATATTTAATATCCAGACCCGAGACCCGACTAAAAATATAATATAATATATATTTAAATAATATAATATAATATAACGTAATGTAATGTAATATGATATATTTTATAATTTATTATAGTATATTATTTTATATTTTATATTTTAAATATTAAAAATATAATTACACTATATTATAATTTATCATAATATATTAAAATGTATCATATTATTTTATTTTCTATTATATTTAATATAATGCAAATATTGATTTTAGTTATATTAAAACATATTAATATTTAATATAATATAGTTTTATATATTTCAATTTGATTTTGCATGATTTTATATAATTTTGTATGATAAAAATATATAATATAATATAAAGTAATATAATATAATATGATGTGATATAATATATTTTATAATATAATTGCTTGGAAGGTAATTATCCTGAACATTGGACTACAAATGCTATGACAAAAGAAGACCTGTTTATATTCTCTCTATAATATAATAATATCGAGATCTCTCCTTCTCCCCCCGGGTCTCAAAACCCTAACCCTTACTCACGCTCTTTGCGCGCGAGACCCCAACACCCCCCGTCGGAGTGGTGATCGGCGTCATCCTCCTCCCGAGTTTTATCCATCTCTTAGCTCCCCTCAAGGCCGGCTCTTCAATCTTTTGGACGGAGTTCCTTTTGTCGTGAAGAGGTCGGGCATGTCGATGGAGAGGAAGCGAAAGGTGAGCGAGCCTCTTCGATGTGGTAGACGAGACCTCCGTGTCAGCCAAGCTGGCCAGGTCCAATGGCTCTACCCCTGGGAGGGTGCCAGCCGCGGTCCCCGTAGTGCCGCCAGGGATCAACTGGTGGAGTGGCTGGCCCTACTCGACCAGATACTATGAGATCTTGGAGAAGAGGAGGACCCTCCCAGTCTGGCAGCAGAAAGACGAGTTTTTGCAGGCACTCAAGGCCAACCAGAGCCTGACCCTCATGGGAGAAACTGGCAGTGGCAAAACCATCCAGGTTCGTTCTTTGATAAACAAAGAAAAAAAACTAGGGTTTTTTTGAATCTTTTAGTAGCCCTTGGTTTAGTTAGATTTCAAAGTTCTTTTTTTCCTCTCTTTCTTTTACTTGCAATATTGAAGCTTGTTCTAATAAAAGGTGTGGCTTTATAAAAAAAGTATATGAGTAGATGCTAGTGTTTGGAATCATAACCAAAAAAACAAAAATTTTATTTGTTATTTCATGAAAGTGAAATTTCTTAACCATTGTTTGACTTACCGGTAGTTCGAGTGGTTTAGGGGTTATGTGAGTCGTTATTCCTGGGTAGAACATTGATTTTAATAACATTTTATATTTCAAAATGGTAGTTAACTTGTATTTTAAAGTCTGAAATTGTTCATTCTAGAACATGCTATCAATCTATTGATCTGTCATTTGTAGTCTATGTATCTAGGGAACTTATTGCCTATTTGGATGGCTGAAGACCTTATGTGCGGTATAAGATACTCTTGGCTAGAAGTTCTATGGCAACACTTAAATTCGATATCCCTATTATTTGTTCAAAGTGAATTACCTTGAAGGAGGAATTTGCAATCACTTATTGTTATTGATCATCATTTCAAAAAAAAATTATCTCAGTATTCTTTACTTATTTTTATCTTTTTATATTTATTTTAGATCTATATATATATATGGACATAGATTGGAGTTGGTTGAATCTACCAAGATATTGAAGATTGATTTATAAAGCTAGAATTTGTATATATATAATACTTAGATTCTTATTTTTCTCAATATTTTTCTGTTTAGAGGAATAGTAGAGTACCTGAAGGGAGATAATGGATTTATCAAGTATGCATGTTAGAGATTGGAAAGAGATACATTTAAGTATCCTTGTCTATAGTGTGTTTGTGATCTGACCTATGACAAAGATACAATTAGAGTATATTTAGCTTTTAATGGAGTTATTAGAGATAAGAGATTTTGGAAATTGCGTTCTGGTATTTCAGCTCAAAGTATTCGTTCTAATATAAATAGCATAAATAGATATTGCACTAAGGATGATGGCATATATAAAATGGTACTAGATGCACTTAAAGCTGCAATTGATGATGACAAGAAATTTGAATATGGTATTACTGGTTTAGGAGATGAAGATGAATTTTTGCAACAATGGGAGCGTATGAAATGGCTTAATATATTCCTATCCTTACTTATACCAGGTCCATGTGGACCTGGTAACAACATTGATGTTTACTTACAACCTCTCATTCATGAATTAAATATTTTATGGAATGGGGTTGAGCCGTCCCTGCATGTGGATGAAGACTCGTACTAGAAAGAATGGTAAACCTATAAAAGATGCTACTGTTGGACTAGTTGTAAGTATCCTTTATTAGTCAATTAAATTATAAGTCTATCTTATTTTTATTATAATATTTATTTCTTGTAATTAATACGTACATGTTTACTGGAACCAAAAGAAAATGTTTAAAGATGCATTAGAGGATGAAGTATTTTCTAAACAGTTTGGTAGAGAAAGATTAGACATGATCCGTTGCTTAGGGATAGGACCAACTCCCAATTCATTGTGGGGCTCTAAAGCAACAAATAAAGTATTGAAAAAGGAAAATGAGAGTTTGCGTAAAATGGTTAATGACTTGGCAGGTCAAGTTAGAACTCTCCAAGTCCAAGTAGCAAATATTTATGGTTCAACAGTTTCGGTGAGTACTTTAGTTAAATATATAATTTTTTTTATTTCTATAGGAATGAGATTGGATAGCTTAATCTTTATTTTCAGAATTGTTCTGACTTTTTTGAAAATATGAAAGTATTATGGAAGAACCCGATGACCATTCATTCTACTCGCTATTTGATTGATGAATTTAACCTGTTATTGTACTTATTTATTAATAGGATATTGCCAACATGAAAGAAGCTGATGATCATTCACCAAAGATAGATAAAATATCATCTGTTAGTAGCAAACATTATCCATATGTATCTATAATATCATTATTTTATGTAATACTTGTAATTTAATATTTTTTAAGAAGGTTGGCTAACTCTCTATTATTTCTAGAATGGTAATAGAGTTGAACTAAATTTATCTCAAGTAAACATATCACCCATTATTGAATCATCTAAAATTGTAAGTGAAATTTATTTTAATGAATTTACAGATTTTAATAGAATGGTTCAATGTTATTAAGTGGTGAATCAACTAGACTTATTCATTATATTATATGAAATCAGTACTTGCAGGATGAAGAAGTAATTTTATTGGATATGTCACAGAAAGAAGTAGGCAAAGGAACATTTATTTCTGATTTATTTCTGATGATAAAGATAAGATGTTGATGGGCAAAAGTTTAGGAGATATGTTTTGTGAGGTTTTTGTTTCTTATACAATTGAGCTCAATGCTCCATTATTTGTAAAGGACAAAAGTCGATCTTTAATGAAATATACTGTGGCACTCACATTATTTGGTGAAAAGATTATATATATATCTGTGTATATTATTGGTTTAATAAGGATTTATATTAACTCTGAAATGATGTATATTTATATGATTTCTTTCTTTTGCAGATTCAGGTGATATAATGGAAGGTGTCAAGGAATATATGGAGATTTTGTAAAGTTTACTTTATTTTTATTATCTTTATGGTGTAGCAAAATAGCTGGAACTTGTTTTATGATATATTTTGAGTTTTAGTATCTATTTTCTTTTGAAATCATCAGTACTATGTTTTATTTCTTGTTTTTTAGATTTTGATGAAATTAACAAAGTTGTTGAGATAATATTTTGTAAGACTACCACTATGCATGTTCAATTATATTTAATATAATGATGAAAATTATCTTGTTTATAGTTATTTTATGTCTTTCTATTTTTATTTGTTATTACAAGTGATCCATATTTTGAAATTAAATTGAGTAGGATTATATTTAATCATATACCCACGTTTTATTATTGGCAGTATAGGTTCATTTATACCCACGCTTTGTTAATTCCAACAAATTCTAATTCATGTGTATTTAATTATCCATGTTTTATAAAGGAGGGTATAGACTAGATTTATACCCATGTATACAATTTTACCTATGTTAGATATTACATGGGCAAAGCATGCCTACACATATGGAAAAAAAAACATGGCTATAAGCTACACCCATGCTAGACATACCCACGTTTAACCAAATGTGTGTACCAACATGGGTGAAGGCATATATCCATGTTTTTTAAGCTTTTATCCACGTATGTTTCACGTGGATGTAGCTCAGTTTTTTTGTAGCGAGAGAATAGTTATCTTAGAAAAGACACTTTGACTTATATAATGCATGCCTATGAGATTACCAAAGTGACTTTTTCGATTACTAAAATGACTCTTTGGATAAACGAGTGGTATCAATATCGAAGAGTCATGTGCATAGATTGTAAATTACTTCCTATTACTCCTTAATTTGCAGTTGATCCTTAAATTTTCTGAGTTTTTCTGTGGTAACAGCTTTGGTAAGAAAATCTGCAGCTTGCTCATTTGTGTCAACATGCTTCAAAATGATTTCTTCTTTATTCACCAAATCCCGAATGAAATGATGTCGAAGTTTAATATGCTTGGACCTTGCATGGAAGACTGGATTCTTGGATAATGCAATTGCCGATATATTGTCACAATAAATGATAGTTGGTTAAACTTGGGTTTGTTGTAGATCCAAGAGAACTCTTCTTAACCAAACCGCTTCGCATGCTGCATCTGTAGCTGTGATATACTCTGCTTCTACTGAAGATAAAGTAATCATTTTTTGTTTCTTTGAACTCCATGAAATCATCTTTGAACCAAGATAAAAAATATAGCTAGATGGGCTCTTTCTATCATCAATTGAACCAGCCCAGTCGCTATCAGAATAACCAACGAGCTTGTTATCTTCTTCTTTAACATATTTTATGCCTCGCCTTTGACTTCCTTGGAGATATCTCAGGATGCGTTTTGCAGTAGTATAATGCAGTTTGCTTGGTTATTGCATAAATCTTGAAACAACATTCACAATATGAATAATGTCAGGCCGTGTATTGGCTAGATATATTAATGAACCAACTAATCTTCTGTAGAGCTTCGCATCAGCTTTTTCAACACCATCATTTTGTTTTAGCTTTTCATTCAATGCCATTGGAGTTAAAACCGGTTTGTTTTTGTCCATTTGAAATTTTTGTAACATGTCTTTAATGTACTTCTCTTGTGAGATAAAAACTTTTTCTTTGGCTTGCTTTACTTGGATGCCAAGAAAATACTTCATTAACTCGAGATCCAACATCTCGAATTCTTTCATCATGCTTTGCTTGAATTCTTTTATAACTTGCATGTTAGTACCCATGTAGATAAGATCATCAACATAGATACAAGCAACAAGAACGTTAGTGGCATCAAATATCTTTATATAAAGAGATGGTTCACTTGGACTTCTTTGGAATCCATTTGAATAAAAGTATTTGTTGATCCTGCTGTTCCAAGCTCGTAGAGCTTGCTTCAAGCCATATATAGCTTTGTGAACTTTATAGACTTTGTATTCCATACCTGCCACTTCATAGCCTTGAGGTTGTTTGACATATACCTCCTCCTTTAGTTCGCCATTGAGGAAGGCAAACTTGACATCAAGTTGGAAGACTTGAAGCTCAAGTTGTGCAGCAAGAGCAAGGACAATATGGATTGTCTCCATCCTTGCAACTGGTGCAAATATTTCGGTGAAGTCGATGCCAGGCTGCTGTGAGTATCCCTTAGCGACAAGTCGAGCTTTATGCTTTTGAATAGATCCGTCTTCTTTATACTTGATTTTGTAGATCCATTTTAGTACGATCACATCCTTCCCTTCCAGCAAGTTGACAAGCTCCCAAGTTTTATTCTTTTGAATTGTTGCAATTTTGTCATCCATTGCCTTTTCCTATTCTTCCTTCACCACAGCTTCCTCAAAATCCTGAGGTTCATAATCAAAGGAAGCAAAGTGACAAGTATTATAAATATCTTGCATGGATTGAACTTTCTTTGGTGAAGAATCTGTATCCATAGTTTCTAAGAAAGAGGGAGAATGAATTGAACTTCGTGATGAAGAGGAGGCTTGTGATGTAGATGGTGAAGTTTGTATTGGTGTAGAAGGAATTTGTTTATGCTCTTCTTGTTTTGCTTGTGGCTCCATGAACTCATATGAGTTTAGCATTTGAGATGAGTTTTGTGTCCAATTCCAACTAGTTACTTCATCCAAAATTACATCTCTTAAGATGACAAGCTTCTTGGTTTTTGGATTGAACAACCTGTAACCTTTGGATTCATCACTATAACCAATAAATATTAGTTTTTCTCCTTTTTCAAAAAATTTCTCTCGGCATTGTGATGGAATGTAAGAATAAGCAATACAATCAAATACTTTAAGATGATGTACTGTTGGTTTTCTTTTGTGCTATGCTTCACATGGAGTTTTGTTAAGCACTGCTTTTGTAGGAGATATATTAAGAATGTAAATAGCAGTATGCACACCTTTAGGCCAAAAATTATCTGGTAAGCCTTTTCCTTTCAACATGCTTCGAGCCATTTCCACAATGGTGCGATTTCTTCTTTTAGCAACTCTATTTTGTTGAGGACTCATACGAACTGTGAGTTGTCTTTGTATACCATTTGTTGGCAGTACTCTACGAATGGTTTGTAGATGAACTCTCTTCCTTGATCGGTTCGAAGAGTCTTGATTTGGAGTCCACTTTGTTTTTCAACTAGTGCTTTAAATTGTAGAAAAATGAAGCTTCGGACTTGGCATGCAAGAAGTAAACCCACATCATTCTAGTATAATCATCAACAAATAGAATGAAGTACCTTCGATTGTTATGTGATGGAGTTTTTGTGGGTCCATATATATCAACATGAACAAGTTCAAGAGGTGCTTTGGTTCTCCATGAAGACTTTGGAAATGGTAACTTGTGCATTTTTCCATATATACAGCCTTCACATACTTGGCTTCTTCCTTCGATAGGAAGGAGACCAATAACCATTTTTTTTTGCTTGAGTAGATGTAGCCCCTTCATGTTCAAATGTCCATATCGAAGATGCCATAAAGTTGACATATTGATAGCTTCACTTGTGAATACAACATCTTCCGATAATAAAATTAGAGGAAAAACCTTGTTTGTGCTCATGGGAATAGTAGCAATTAGTTATTCTTTTTATCAAAAACTTTGCAGCTACTATTATTAAAGTTGACAGCATATCCTTTTTGAATAAGTTGCCCAATGCTTAGGAGGCTATGAGATAGATTTGGCACATAAAGAACATCATCAATAAGCCCTTTGTTACCTCCTTTGGTAAGAACTTCAATAGTTCCTTTGCCTTCAATAGTTTGGAGTTTGCCATCTCCAAGCATGACTTGAGAAGAATAATTTTTGTCAAGTTGGATGAAGATGTTTTGGTTCCCCGTCATGTGGTTGCTACACCCACTATCCAAGTACCATATATTTTGAGAATCTTCTTGGGCATTCATGCAAGAGAAGAGTTGTTGAATTTCTACTTCATTTTTAGTGAAGTTGGCTTCTTCATTTCCATTCTTCTTTTGGTATCAATAGTCCTTTTGTGAATGGTTGGTGATGTAGCTGGATCGCTGACATGGGGTGGGCAAATTGACATGGAGTCCCCATCAGACGCCACGCTGGATTTTCAACATTGGCCCCTTTGCCGGGCTGAGCTCCCTAGAGGAACGGGGTCGCCCGCCGAAGTCGAGCTCCGTCCTCCGCCAGTTCGGTCCCCGCCGGGTCGGGATGCCTAGGCTGGAGTCGAGTATAAGTCCCCACCCAAGGCGAGCCCCTTAGGATCGGGCCCTGTGGTCAGAAGTCGAGCTCAAGTCTCCTCCGCCACGAGGAGCCCCTCCGAGGTCAGATCTCTTGGGCTGGGCGGCGCCCCGCCCACCTCCGTCAGGTCAAGCTTGCCCAAAGCCAAGTTTCGCTGGTCCAGAGTTGAGCTCAACCCTCCTCCGCCCAGCTGAGCTGCCTCGAGGCGAGCCCCTCGGAGTTGGACCCCACCTCTCCAGCTCGGTTCCCAGCTCAGGCAGAAGCACCAACCGCCAAGGAAGCGGCGCCTCCTCTCCAAGGATGACGGCGGGCCTCCCGAAGGTCGTACAGCAGTGCCCGCCATGCCGCAATTAATATCCACAGCCATCACTCACAGCAGAAGGGAAGGAAACTCACATCAAGGCGCCATACTCTCCACCAACCTTCCGTACCGCCAGGGAAAAGACCCAGCCAGAGAGCGCGAGTCCCAAGGGTGGCGGGCCACCGATCGAGGTCCTGCCAGGCTTCCAGGAAAGGAACAAGCAGAGGGAATGTCAGAGCGCATGGAAGCTTTCCCGGCTATCTGACAGGAGAGGCGTCCCGTCCACAGCACGATACCTCATCACACACATCTGATGACACGGGAGGATCCCGAGGCAAGCCAGAGTAAAAATCCAGCCAGAGTAAGCTAAAAGTAAGTGTTACAGCCGTTACGATGACGTGGTGTGTCTCAGATTCCGCCGGACGTGGTCCGAACCACGTGAATTTTTTCGGCAGAATGGGAACGGTCCAGCGAGGTCGGATGTGGCTCCACCATGGCCGAAGTCGAGGTCGGGCCGGGCCTTCCTGCTCCTTCGCCAGGTGTCCGCCCAGGAGGGGTCCACCTCGGTCGAAGCCGGCGGCCCCTTGCACCCTCGCTAAGGGGCGCCCTGAGACGGTTCCACCTCGGTTGAGGTCGAGCCGGGCCTTCCTGCTCCTTCGCCAGGTGTCCGCCCAGGAGGGGTCCACCTCGGCCGAAGTCGAGCACCCCTCTGCCGCTCCGCCAGGTGTCCACCCAGGAGGGGTCCACCTCGACCGAAGCCGGCGGCCCCTTGCTCCCTCGCCGGGTAGCGCCCTGAGACGGTTCCACCTCGATCGAGGTCGAGTCGGGCCTTCCTGCTCCTTCGCCAGGTGGCGCCCGGACACGGGTCCACCTCGGCCAAAGTCAAGCGCCCCTCTGCCGCTCCGCCAGGTGTCCGCACAGGAGGGGTCCACCTCGGCCGAAGCCGGTGGCCCCTTGCTCCCTCGCCAGGTGGCGCCCTGAGACGGTTCCACCTCGGCTGAGGTCGAGTCGGGCCTTCCTGCTCCTTCGCCAGGTGTCCGCCCAGTACGGGTCCACCTCGGTCGAAGTCGAGCGCCCCACTGCCGCTCCACCAGGTGTCCGCCTAGGAGGGGTCCACCTCGGTCGAAGTCGGCGGCCCCTTGCTCCCTCACCAGGGGGCGCCCTGAGATGGTTCCACCTCGGCCGAGGTTGAGCCGGGCCTTCCTGCTCCTTCGCCATGTGTCTGCCCAGCACAGGTCCACCTCGGCCGAAGTCGAGCGCCCCTCTGCCACTCCGTCAGGTATCCGCCCAGGAGGGGTCCACCTCGGCCGAAGTCGAGCGCCCCTCTGTCGCTCCGCCAGGTGTCCGCCCAGGAGGGGTCCACCTCGCCCAAGCCGGCGACCCCTTGCTCCCTCGCCGGGTGGCGCCCTGAGACGGTTCCACCTCGGTCGAGGTCGAGCCGAGCCTTCCTGCTCCTTCGCCAGGTGGCGCCCGGACACGGGTCCACCTCGACCGAAGTCGAGCGCCCCTCTGCCGCTCCGCCAAGTATCTACCCAGGAGGGGTCCACCTCGGTCGAAGCCGACGGCCCCTTGCTCCCTCGCCGGGTGGTGCCCTGAGATGGTTCCACCTCGGCCGAGGTCGAGCCGGGCCTTCCTGCTCCTTCGCCAGGTGGCGCCCGGACACGGGTCCACCTCGGCCGAAGTCGAGCACCCCTCTACCGCTCTGCCAGGTGTCCGCCTAGGAGGGGTCCACCTCGGCCGAAGCCGGCGGCCCCTTGCTCCCTCGCCGGGTGGCACCCTGAGATGGTTCCACCTTGACCGAGGTCGAGCCGAGCCTTCCTACTCCTTCGCCAGGTGTCTGCCCAGGAGGGGTCCACCTCGGCCAAAGCCGGCGGCCCCTTGCTCCCTCGCCGGGTGGCGCCCTGAGACGGTTCCACCTCGGTCGAGGTCGAGCCGGGCCTTCTTGCTCCTTCGCCAGGTGTCCGCCCGGGAGGGGTCCATCTCGGCCGAAGTCGAGCACCGCTCTGCCGCTCCGCCAGGTGTCCGCCTAGGAGGGGTCCACCTTGGCCGAAACTAGCGGCCCCTTGCTCCCTCGCCGGGTGACGCCCTGAGACGGTTCCACCTCGACCGAGGTCAAGCCGGGCCTTCCTGCTCCTTCGCCAGGTGGCGCCCGGACACGGGTCCACCTCGGCCGAAGTCGAGCGCCCCTCTACCGCTCCGCTAGGTGTCCGCCCAGGAGGGGTCCACCTCGGTCGAAGCCGGCGGCCCCCTGCTCCCTCGCCGGGTGGCGCCCTGAGATGGTTCCACCTCGGCCGAGGTCGAGCCGAGCCTTCCCGCTCCTTCGCCAGGTGGCACCCGGACATGGGTCCACCTCGGCCGAGGTCGAGCGCCCTTCTGCCGCTTCGCCAGGTGTCCGCCCAAGAGGGGTCCACCTCGGCCGAGGCCAGCTACCCTGCGTGGTGAGGCCGTCGAGAAGCAGGAGCACGAGTTTCGAGACCGCCCCTCGAGCAGTGCGCGTCGCACCTCGAGAGGAGCGCCGGTACGGTCGGCAGCAACGCGCGAAACCTCGTTTACATCGGCCCGACAGGTTCCGCAGCCGAGAGGCGAAGTCCTGGCAAGACAGGACCCGGTAATGGACGTTGTCGGCATCTAGGAAGGAGAGCACTCGCGCTCGGCCCAAGGTCTGGCCGGTGTCCTCCCTCTATCCTTTCCTCGCTGGGCTCGGCAAGCAAGACAAGGAGGCCGCCAGGTTCTTGGACCCGAAGGGGAAAGGGGAAAGAGAGAGAGAGAGAAGGAGGTGAAAGCGAAGAGGGGGCCTCCCAAGGGCGGGAGGCCGGAGGCAGCTTTACAGGATAAAAGGATGGGAAGAGCGAACGACCAGGTAAGGGGGAAAAAAGGCTGGGAAAAGAAAAGGCACCGAGAGCAGGATCCAAGATCCCGAGAGGGGTCCCTTGGCGCAAGCTCGGTGAAGGAACTTGGCCCAATTTCCACTCTTCCTGAGACCTATTTTGCTAAGATAATCTCTAAGCCTGGGACTCCTTCGGGGGCCCGCCTTGGAGACTCTGTTCCATCTCACCGTTTTCTAACTTGACCGTCGGAGCTCCCTCGCCAGGATCCCCGGCCAGGGTTTCTGACCTTGTCTTGTAGGATTGGGAGCCCGGAGACCTCAAGACGAGACGGTCTGATCCCACCACCAGCTCTGAAGTTATAGGCCACGACGGCGAGATCGGCAACAGTAAGCAAGCAAAGCAAAAAGAAAAAAAGGCCACACAGGCGGATTCTTCCACCTCGGCCATTACCTCTCCCAGCTCGTTCTCACTTCCATACACACTACACTCACTCCTCCTAGCATGGAGCTCATCCCGAGGGGCTCGACCAGGAGGATCTGTTCCCCTAGATCATCACTTGACCGTCGGAGTGCCCTCGCCAGAATCCCCGGCCCGGGTCACTGACGTTTCTTGCAGGTCCCGATTCACCGGAGGAATCCCGAGGAGGCGGACGGGCGACCATCGACGCCACCAGCAGCTACGGGCCATAACAATCCGGGCGGTAACAGATTGGCGTGCCAGGTAGGGGCGGGGCCGCGAAACATAATAATTTCTGGTCCAGTTTAAGCCCTACACGAATAACCCATCGGGATGATGGTGACCACTCGAGCGAGGGGAGCCTCTCCCAGCCATGCGGAAGAATCCCCTTCCCACGGGAACCTACACAGTCCGAGAACGGAACCACCCGCTCTAGTTCAACCACCTCCGCTAGAAGTCCAGCTGACCGCGCTCGTCCAGCAGATGCACACTCTCACTGCAGCATTGCGCCAGCTTCAGCACCAATATCGGTCCTTGGCTACTCACCAGCAGCCGAGACCCCCGTGGCCCATGCCGCAGCACCCCGGAACAGCCTGCATTCTTTCCATGGGAGGCCTTCGCAGCCGCGGGCCATTACTGATCCCCGGGGTAGTCGTCAAATTGCGGTGAAGCAACAGTGGGCCGGGTCCACCGATGAAGAGAGCTGCTCACCACACCTTGACTGGGGGGCATCTAAACCCGGCCAAGGCAGAAAGGGCAAAGCCCCTCGTCACGGGCACCGTGCACCCACGTCACCTTCCCCGCCTCTCTCAGCAGAGGGGTCGACGGATGAAGCCATCAGGCACATGACGGAGAAGCACCTGCAGGAGCATGACAGCAAACTGGTGGAGTTGTCCCACCGAATTGCTAACTTGCCCGGCTCCGCTAGCGAGCCAGTGGGCTACGATGTCCGCCCTCCATTTTCTTAGGAGATCCAAGTGGAGCCGATTCCCTGCTAGTTTCGCATGCCGCAGGTGGATCCTTACAATGGGACCATCAACCCCCTGGACCACCTGGAAAGTTACCGGGCCCTCATAAGGGTCCAGGGGGCCACTGACACTCTTCTGTGCATCGCCTTTTCTGCTACTCTCTGGAAGGCAGCTCGAGTGTGGTTTGCCCGCCTTGAGCCCGAAAGAATAAACTCCTTTGCCCAGCTGGGACAGAGATTTATGGCTCACTTCGATGCCTGTCGGAAGATGCCATGAAAGGCAGACAGCCTCTTCTCCATCAGGCAGCAGGACCGCGAGCCGCTGCGGGACTATGTGGCTCGCTTCAAGGCTACCGCACTGGAGATCTACAACGTGGAGAAGCCGGTCGCAATGCTGGCTCTAAAGCGAGGGCTCAGGACTTCTTGCCTGACCTATTTGCTCGACAAGAAGTCCCTGAAGACTTACTCCGAGCTCCTCTCCCGAGCTCAGAAGTACATCCACACCAAGGAAGCGGATCGTACGAGGCGGGAGCTCGATGGGAAGCCGCCAAAAAAGTCGACACCCATCGAGGTGCCTGGGACATGGAGGCCGGGACCGCTAGCTCAGAGCTCCCGGCCGGGACCAAGGCCAAGAAGCGCTCCCATCTCTGAGGGGAGTTTCACCCCCCTCCTCGTCCCGAGAACGAAGATCCTCATGGAGATCGAAGGCGAGACCTATCCGAGGTGCCCACCATCATTGAAACCATCATCTGACCATGACAAGATGAAGTACTGCCGTTTCCACCACGACCACGGCCACGACACCAAGGAATGCCGCAATCTCAAGTGGAAGATCGAAGAGCTTATCAAGAGGGGCTACCTCGGAAGATATGTGGGGGGCAGACCTCAAGCAGAATCTCAGGCGCTCGTCACCCTCCCACCAGTCCCGGCGGTCGACAATCGTCCTACTGAGAAGTTGGTGGGGATGATACGCTAGGGAGCCGAGCGCGCGCCCAAAAGGGCTCCGGGGGCAGAGCATCCCGAGGTTGTACTCCCCTTTATGAGGGAAGGGGAAGACGGGGAGAAAAATATAAATAATGATGCTATGGTCGTCGAGATGACGATCACAAAGCATCCTGTAAAACGCATCATGGTAGATAGTGGAAGCTCCACGGATGTGCTTTTCTACGATGCTTTCTCCAGGATGAATCTTTCTTCTGTTCAGCTCAAGCTTATGCATGTCCCCCTTGTTGGTTTCACAGGAGACTCTATAAGGGTAGAGGGAGAAATCACTCTCCCAGTCACTGCCGGGACCCCACCTCGATAGAGTACCGTCATGATGACGTTCACGGTTGTCAGGCTTCCTTCGGGCTCAACCTCCTCGATGCTGTGTCTCCATAAAGAGATTACTTGTGTAATTCCCAACCCCTTGTGGCATTGGGGGGATGAGGGGCGCACCCCAGCTAGTGCAGCAATGCTTTCAAACTCTCCCCAGGGCCCGGGCACCCGAGGGGTACTCCAAGGCAGACGAGCACGACCAGAGGATTCAGGATCCTAGAGGAGGCCCGGTCGAGCGCCTACTTCTTTACCAACTCGGGGCTGACCAGACGAAGACAGTGCAAATCGGAGCCCAGCTATCCGAGAAGGAGAAGGCTCTACTGTTGGAGTTCCTGCGGGCGAATGCAGATGTGTTCGCCTGGACAGCGACGGACATACCAGGCATTCCCCCTGAAATCATCACCCACAAGCTCAGCATCGATCCGAAGCACAGGCCGGTTTGACAGAAGAAGAGAACCTTTGCTCCGAAAAGGCAAGCGGCCATCAACGAAGAGGTGGAGAAAGTCTTGGCCGCTGGTTTTGCCTGAGAGATACAATATCCGAGCTAGCTGGCGAATGTGGTGATGGTGAAGAAGAACAATGGCAAGTAAGGATCTGTGTAGATTACACCGACCTCAACAAGGCATGCCCAAAGGACAGTTTTCCTCTACCAAAGATAGATAGTTAGTAGATGCCACCTCAGGGCACAAGCTGCTCTCCTTCATGGATGCGTTCTCCGGATTTAATCATATCCGAATGCACCCGGGGGATGAAGAGCACACTGCCTTCATTACTGATCGAGGGCATACTGCTACCGGATGATGCCCTTTGGCCTGAAGAATGCTGGGGCCACGTACCAACACCAGCAGCTACGGGCCACGATGATCTGGGCGGCAACAGATTGGCATGCCAGGTAGGGGCGGGGCTGCAAAGTAGAATAATTTCTGGCCCAGTTTAAGCCCCACACGAATAACCTATCAGGAGGATGGTGACCACTTGAGCGAGGAGAGCCTCTCCCAGCCGTGTGGAAGAATCCCCTTCCCACGAGAACCCACACGGTCCGGGAACGGAACCACCCGCTCCAGTTCAACCGCCTCCGCTAGAAGTCCAGCTAACTATGCTCGTCCAACAGATGCACACTCTCACTGCAGCAGTGCGCCAGCTTCAGCACCAACATCGGCCCTTGGCTACTCACCAGCAGTCAGAGACCCCCGTGGCCCATGCCGCAGCACCCCGCGGTAGCCTGCGTTCCTTCTATGGGAGGCCTTCGCAATCACCAGCCGTTATTGACCCTTAGGGTAGTCGTCAAACTCCGGTGAAGCGACGGCGATCCGGGTCCACCAACGAAGAGAGCTGCTCACCACACCTTGACCAGGGGGCATCTAAACCCCGCCAAGGCAGAAAGGGCAAAGCCCCTCGTCACGGGCACCGCACACCCACGTCACCTTTCCTGTCTCTCTCAGCAGAGGGGTCGACGAATGAAGCCATCAAGCGCATGGCAGAGAAGCGCCTGGAGGAGCATGACCGTAAACTGACGGAGTTGTCCCACCGGTTTGCTAACTTGCCCGGCTCTGTTAGCGAGCCAGTGGGCTACGACGTCCGCCCTCCGTTCTTCTAGGAGATCCAAGCGGAGCCGATTCCCCACCGGTTCCGCATGCCGCAGGTAGATCCTTACGACGGGACCACCGACCCCTTGGACTACTTGGAAAGTTACCGGGCCCTCATGAGGGTCCAGGGGGCCACTGACGCTCTTCTGTGCGTCGCCTTTCCTGCTACTCTCTGGAAGGCAGCTCGAGTGTGGTTCGCCCGCCTTGAGCCTTAAAGCATCAACTCCTTTACCCAGCTAGGACAGAGATCGTCACTCACTTCGATGCCTGTCGGAAGATGCTACGAGAGGCAGACAGACTCTTCTCCATCAGGCAGCAGGACCGCAAGCCACTATGGGACTATGTGGCTTGCTTCAAGGCTACCGTGCTGGAGATCTACAACCTGGAGGAGCCGGTCGCAATGCTGGCTCTGAAGCGAGGGCTCAGGGCTTCTCGCCTGACCTATTCACTCGACAAGAAGCCCTCAAAGACTTACTCCATGCTCCTCTCCCGAGCTCAGAAGTACATCCACACCGAGGAGGCGGATCATTCGAGATGGGAGCTCGACGGGAAGCCACCAAAGAAGCCGACACCTGCCGAAGCACCTGGGACACGGAGGCCGAGATCGCCAGGTCAGAGCTCCCAGCCATGACCAAGGCCAAGAAGCGCTCCCATCTATGAGGGGAGTTTCACCCCCCTCCTCACCCCGAGAACGAAGATCCTCATGGAGATCGAAGGCGAGACCTATTTGAGGCACCCACCGCCATTAAAACCATCATCTGCCGTGACAAGACGAAGTACTGCCATTTCCACCGTGACCACGGTCACGACACCGAGGAATACCGCAATCTCAAGTGGGAGATCGAAGAGCTCATCAAGATGGGCTACCTCGGAAGATATGTGGGGGGCATACCTCAAGCAGAATCTCAGGCTCTCGTCGCCCTCCCACCAGTCCCGGTGATCGATAATCGCCCTACTAGGAAGCCGGTGGGGATGATACGCTGGGGAGCCGAGCACGCACCCAAGAGGGCTCGGGGGGCAGAGCATCCTGAGGTTGTACTCCCCTTTATGAGGGAAGGGGAAGATGGGGAGAAAAATGTAAATAGTGATGCCGTGGTCGTCGAGATGACGATCGCAAAGTATCCTGTAAAACGCATCATGGTAGATAGTGGAAGCTCCACGGACGTGCTTTTCTACGATGCTTTCTCCAGGATGAATCTTTATTCTATTTAGCTCAAGCATGTGCATGTCCCCCTTGTTGGTTTCACAAGAGACTCCGTAAGGGTGAAGGGAGAAATCACTCTTTCAGTCACTGCCGGGACCCCATCTCGATAGAGTACCGTTATGATGACGTTCACGGTTGTCAAGCTTCCTTCGGCCTACAACACGATTCTGGGTGGACCTGGGCTCAACCTCCTCGATGCTGTTGTCTCCACAAAGAGATTACTTATGCAATTCCCAACCCCTTGTGGCATTGGGGGGATGAGGGGCGCACCCCAGCTGGTGCAGCAATGCTTTCAAACTCTCCCCTGGGCCAGGGCATCCGATGAGGACTCTAAGGCAGACGAGCTCGACCAGAGGATTCAGGATCCCAGAGGAGGCCCGATCGAGCGCCTACTTCTTTACCAACTCGGGGTTGACCAGACGAAGACAGTGCAAATCGGAGCCCAGCTGCACGAGAAGGAGAAGGCTCTACTGTTGGATTTCCAGCGGGCGAATGCAGATGTGTTCGCTTGGACAGCGATGGACATATCAGGCATTCCCCCCGAAATCATCATCCACAAGCTCAGCATCGATCCAAAGCACAGGTCTGTTCAACAGAAGAAGAGAACCTTTGCTCCAGAAAGGCAGGCGGCCATCAACAAAGAAGTGGAGAAACTCTTGGCCACCAGTTTTGTCCGAGAGGTACAATACCCGAGCTGGCTAGCGAATGAGGTGATGGTGAAGAAGAACAACGACAAGTGAAAAATCTGTGTAGATTACACCGACCTTAACAAGGCGTGCCCAAAGAACAGATTTCCTTTACCAAAGATAGACCAGTTAGTGGATGCCACCTCATGGCATAGGCTGCTCTCCTTCATGGATGCATTCTACGGGTACAATCAGATCTGGATGCACCCGGGGGATGAAGAGCACACTACCTTCATTACTGATCGAGGGACATACTGCTACCGGATGATGCCCTTTGGCCTAAAGAATGCTGGGGCCATGTACCAACGTCTGGTCAACAAGGTCTTCAAGGACCAGATTGGCCAGAACATGCAAGTGTACGTGGACGACATGCTCATTATGAGCAAGCTGAGCTCGGACCACATTGCCGACCTCGCTGAAGCCTTTCACAATCTCCGGAAACACCAAATGAAGCTCAATTCGATAAAATGCACTTTCGGGGTGGCGACCAGAAAGTTCCTCGACTTCATGGTCACCCAGAGAGGCATCGAAACGAACCCGAAGAAGGTCCAGGCGATCCTTGATATGGAGCATCCGACATCCAAGAAGCAAGTTCAACGCCTGACGGGGAGGGTCGCAGCCTTAAGCCGGTTCATCTCAAGGTCAGCCGATCACTGCCTTCCCTTTTTCAAGGTATTGCACAAAATGCACGACTTCACCTGGACTGAAGAGTGCAAGACGGCCTTTGAAGAGCTGAAGGAGTTCCTGGCCTCTCCACCTCTGCTATCCAGACCGGAAGAAGGGGAAAAGCTCCTACTCTACCTGGCGTTCACACCCGGAGCCGTCAGCTCGGTTCTCGTCTGCACGGATCAGGTCAGATCCTAAAAGCCGGTGTACTACACCAACAAAATCCTCCGCGATGCGGAGATCAGGTATACTCGCTCCGAAAAACTCAATTTTGCGCTAATCATGTCTGCTAAGCATCTCAGGCCCTATTTCCAAGCACATCCCATCACGGTTGTGACTGATCAGCCACTGAGGACCATACTAGGCTACCGCGAAACCTCCGAGAGACTGGCTAAATGGTCCCTGATGCTGATCGAGTTCGACATCGCATACCGACCGAGGTCATCGTAGAATGCCCAAGTCCTAGCCGACTTTGTGGTCGAATGTACAGGGCCCCCTGAGGAGCCAGAGCGGATGGCCTCGGAGAGCCAAGCTGAGCCCGGACCACGGGAGGACCCTTGGATCCTCCACGTGGACGGTGCCTCCAATTCCGATGGAACCGGAGCATGCCTCATCCTCGCCAATTCCGATGGAGTGGTGATGGAATGCGCTCTCCGCTTCAAGTTCACCGCCACGAACAACCAAGCGGAGTACGAAGCGCTCCTCACAGGCCTAAAGGTATCCCGTGAGCTGGGCGTGCAAAGCCTGAAGGTTTTCACTGACTCCCAACTGGTTGCCGGACAAGTTTTCGGAGAGTACGAGGCCCAAGATCCCCAGATGATGAAGTACCTGGAGAGGGTTCGTTCGGGCACGACAGGCTTCCATTACTTCCGTATTTTTCACATCCCTCACAAAGAAAATGCTCGTGTGGATGCATTGTCGAGGCTCGCAACCCTACCTAACTGATTGCTGGGGCGCGCCTACATCGAGTATCTTGAGAATCTAAGCTAGAAAGCCTAGAGGAGGTGCAACAAATAGCCAGCGAGCTGAGCTAGATGGACAGGTACATCAAGTACATCCAGGACGGGCTCCTACCAGAGGACTGCAGAGAAGCTGGCCTCATCAGAAGGAAGGCCACCAGTTTTGTTCTAATGGACGGTCAGCTTTACCGCCGATCTTACTCCTACCCACTCCTGAAGTGCCTCAGACCCACGGAGGCGGCCTTCGTGCTCCGGGAGATACACGAGGGCCTATGTGGGAACCATGTGGGGGGAAGGACTCTGGCGTACAAGGCTCTTCGCCAGGGATACTTCTAGGAGACAATGAGGGAAGATGCTGCCAACTTTATCAAGAAGTGTGATAAATGCCAATGCCATTCCTACATACAGCATCTGCCGGCAGCACCGATCTCCCAACTGTCATCCCCCTGGCCCTTTGCACAGTGGCGGATGGACATCCTAGGACTGTTTTCCACCGTGCCAGGGCAACAGAAGTTCCTACTAGGGCGATTGACAACTTCACCAAGTGGGTCGAAGCGGAGCCGCTAGCTCGAATCACAGAAGCCAATGTTCGACAATTCTTCTGAAAGCCTGTCATCTGCCGCTTCGGACTCCCCAATTGCATCATCTCCGACAATGGACGATAATTCGACAACCGGGAGTTCGAAGGGTTCTGCACCGAGCATGGCATCCAACACTGGTTCATCTCGGTCGCTAACCCCCAGACAAATGGGAAAGCCGAGGTGACTAATCGGACCATCCTTCAAGAACTTCACACCAGGTTGGACCAAGCCAAGGGAAGATGGGTAGAGGAGCTTCCAAGCATCCTATGAGCCTACCACACAATGCCCAGGATGGCAACGGGCGAAACATCCTTTAACCTTGTCTTTGGCACTGAGATGGTAATCCCGATCGAGCTCGGCGTGCCTACGTTGCAGTTGCAGCAGTATGACGAGGCGCAGAATTCGGTGCACCTCCTACTTAATTTAGACCTCCTAGAAGAAACAAAGGACAAAGCCTGGCTTCATATGGAAGCATATCAGCAACGAGTTGCTCGATATTAAAATGTGCGGCTGAAGCTAAAGACTTTCCGACCTGGCGACCTGGTGCTGCACCTGGCTGAAGCATCTCAATCCCGGGAGTGCGGCAAGCTCTCGCCAAACTGGGAAGGAGTGGCCGAGACCCTCTTACACAGGGCCTACTATCTCAAGGACCTGGATGGCGCCAGATTCCCCCGAACATGGAATGCCTGTAATTTGAGGAGATACTATCAGTAGTGTAAGTTTTTCCTCCATTAAAAATAAAGACTTTCCTTTGCACAATGGGTAATTTGCCTTGCAGGAATGTCGCTATCCGGGGCCCAGCTCTTCGGGAGGCCTGCTTCGAGACGAGCCCCTCGGAGTTGGGCCCCACCTCTCCAGCTTGGTCCCCAGCTCAGGCAGAGGTACCAACCGCCAAGGAAGCGGCACCTCCTCTCCAAGGATGACGGCGGGCCTCCCGAGGGTCGTACAGCAGCGCCCGCCATGCCGCAATTAATACCCACAGCCATCACTCACACCAAAAGGGAAAGAAACTCATATCAAGGCGCCATACTCTCCACCAACCTACCGTACCGCCAGGAAAAAGACCCAGCCAGAGAGTGCGAGTCCCGAGGGCGGTGGCCCACCGATCGAGGTCCTGCCAGGCTTCCAAGAAAGGGGCAAGCAGAGGGAATGTCAGAGCGCATGGAAGCTTCCTCGGCTATAACAGGAGAGGCGTCCTGTCCACGGCACGATACCTCGTCACACACGTCTGACGACACGGGGGGATCCCGAGGCAAGCCAGAGTAAAAACCCAGCCAGAGTAAGTCAAAAGTAAGCAAGCGAAGCAAAAAGAAAAAAAGGCCATACATGAGGATTCTTCCACCTCGGCCATTATCTCTCCCGGCTCGCCCTCACTTCCATACACACTACACTCACTCCTCCTAGTGTGGAGCTCATCCCGAGAGGCTCGACTAGGAGGATCTGTTCTCTTGGATCATCACTGACTTGACCGTCGAAGCACCCCCGCCGGAATTCCTAGCCCGGGTCACTGACGTTGTTTCTTGCAGGTCCCGAGGCACCGGAGGCATCCCGAGGAGGCGGACGGGCGACCATCGATGCCACCAGTAGCTACGGGCCACGACGATCCGGGCGGCAACAGTTGGGAATCTTGCAATTATTGTATCTATATTGACAATCTTTTGAGTCATGGTTGTTCTTCTTGCAAATTTGGTATTGAGGATTGAAACCACCTGATTGTTGTTGGTTTGCTCTTCCTTGATTGTTGCCTTGTTCCATCTTTTGAAATGGTCCTCCCTTGTACTTATGTTTAAAATTCTTTTTCTCTGAGGTGTTGAGCTTGGTTTGGAAGGCTTGCTCAAGAGGTTGAGTAGAAGACCTATTCATTCTTTCCTCGTGAACTTAAAGAAAACTCATTAGTTCATTAAAAGTGTAGGTAAAAAGATCTTTTGATTCTTCTATTGCAGTGACAACATAGTCATATTTTGTAGGAAGACTTCTAAGAACATTTTGAATAACTTTTTTTATCTTCAATGGTATCTCCAAAGCTTCTAATTTGATTAACAACTTCTGTAACTTTGGTAAGAAAACTTTGTATACCTTGGCCTTCTTTCATTTGCATGTTGTCAAAATCTCTTCAAAGTGATTGTAACTTTAGTGAGATGACTTTCTCATTACCTTGAAAACCTTCTTTGAGTATTTTTCAAGCTTGCTTTGCTTTCTTTGCTCCAAAAATTCTAGGGTAGATGGTTTTGCTTAGTCTTTGTTGAATATATCGAAGAGCACTTGTATCTTTCTTCACATTCTCCTGTACTCCCTTTGTTGTTCTGTTGTCCAATTTGTTGTAGCATCTTGTGGTTGAGGTGGCTTTGCATATGAACCTTCAACTATATCCCAAAGGTCTTAGGAGATGAATATGGTTTGCATTTGACTACTCCAATAGTCATAATGCTCACCATCAAAGATAGGAACTTGATATGAAGTGAAGGAGAACATGGTAGTTGATGAAGATGCCATCTTGACAAGTGCTTCTTCTGAAGCTCTGATACCAAATCTGTTGGAACAAGATGAGAAGTTGGTGGCACAGGATCAAGAACTAAACAATATGGAGTAAAAGATATTTCTCATTCATAGTTTTTTTTAACTCTTCACTTACTTTGCAACCTTGCCAAAGACATCCTTATATAGCCATGAAAAATGACAATTTAAGTAATATTTAATGTCTAGAGAATAGTTATCTTGGAAAAGATACTTTGATTTATACAATGCATGCCTCCTTTTCCCATCCAAGGGTGAGTACGTCAACTTGACACCACCAAAGTGCCAGCTGGTCAGAACGAGAAAGGATCTTGGCCTCTCACTCATCCAACCGTCACGGATCTCAAGGGATAATTTTTGAATTTAATTAAATCTTTCGCATAGTCACACCTCGAATCTGTGACCTGTTGGTTGTGAGGCAAGACCCTATCACCTTGGCACTAGATACATCTCCTGTTTTTATTAAGGAGATGCATGTCTCCTGGTGTGGTTATGTTCTATGCACAACTTACATCGATTATGACACTGAGTTGAAAAGAAAAATAGATGTGCCATGTTACCAGCCATAGCTAGTATCACCAAATTACACCAGGCAGGAGAAAACATGGGGCAAACAACCAAGGATGGTTTTATTTATTTATTTATTTATAAGCTGGATGACCCACATTATAATTGTCTAGTGTGAACACATCCAAAAAGATCAGAAAGAAGGATGTCCCGGAATAAAGTAGGGAAATCCCCCAAGTTTGTCCATAAAATATTAATAGAATGGTCAGCCACAAACGAAACAACCCAGTCAGCAGTCGAGTTCACTTCATAATACATATGATGGATCAGAAACCCCATACATGCCTGTAGCAGCACAGGAATATCTCGAAGTAAGAGGTTCCCGACGTTAGTCCTGACAGCCTCCTGGATCCATGAGACCACCGTGGCCGAGTCACCCTCAAGGATCAAATACTCCGCATGTAAAACTCTGGTGGCATGGACAATCCTAGCCCATGCACCACTCAGCTCAATAGCAGGGACGGTCAGATCATGGAGATACCTCCCCCCCACGACCATAAGACGTGATCCATGATCGCATATGACAAAGCTAGCACCATCCCGTTTGCCTTTGACACTCCCATCAAAATTAACCTTCAAAACCTATCGAGGAGGGGGATCCCAATATATGAAAACCCAATGAGGCGCTCCAGGAATAGTGCAGGAACCCCAGGTCTCCATGGTCATGAAGGTGGCAATCATTATCTCCTCAGCATCAATGCGGGCAACCTCAAACACAACTCTGGGTGGACGACTCCTTGAGTCAAAAACGAGGATATTCCTGGAAAGCCAAATATGATGAGCAATATATACCATAAGGATCCCAAAAGCCATGGTCATCTGATCAGTAGCAGAATGCTACAAAAGATCCAAGAAGGTCTGAACCGAAATCTCAGGCTGCATAGATAGGCTGTCAAACCCAGCCAGATGCCATACCTGAGAAGATTGTGGGCAAAGAAAGAGAACATGGTCCAATGTCTCCCCGTCGTGGACACATCCTGGATTGGTAGATGGAAGGTGCATCCCTCTAGAGTTAAGAAAGGATCTAGTAGGTAAGCGCCTCCAAGTCACCTTCCAAAAAAATAGCCTAACCCTCGGGTGAACACCCAACTTCTAGATCGAGGTGGCATCTAGAGTCGTATGAGCCTCCTCATAATATAATCAGTGAAGATCAGACAACACCGGCCTCGAGAGACAGGAAGACCTCCAAACCCTAACATCATAGGTTGGGTGTAGGAGAAGAGCAATAGAGAAGACCCGGATACCGATAATATCACCGAAGGTGTTGATCACCTGCACTAGGTCCCACTGATTAGTAGTAGGAAGAAACATGTTAGATATACAAATGGTGTATGGGATATCCGTACTAACAAAGGTAGGCCATTTGAACAACGGAAGATCAGCAATCCACGGGTCAAGCATGAAGCTGACAGACCAACCATCATCCAAAATTTAAGTCATCTGAGAAAGCACATGAGGAGCCTTAGCAACCATCTCCCTCCATATAGTGGAGGCAATCCAACCAGACCGAGTCTCCACCCTCGAGGGCAAAGGGCCATATCTAGCTCTTATCATCACATACCACATACTGTTAGATGTATGCCCTGAAAGCCATGTTGGCTTGACACATTATAATTTTTAGGACATTAAATTTGTACTTAATTCTTCTTTATTAATAAAGGGCATTAGTTTCATTCATATTGTTGTGTCTATGAATCGTCCATGGAGTTAATGGACGATGACATATATTCTCAAGAGTTGAGAATCTGAGGCATGTGTCTTTATAGATTAACTCCTAAAGGCTCCCGATTGTTGAAATATCATGAGGACGGTGATTGATCCATTAAAATTGGTGTACAGATCTTTTCTTTTCTAGATAGATGAATCTCTGATCTACAATGTGGTGACACTAGAGTGAGAGTGCAGGTAATTGATAGAGATCAACGATACTGAGCATGACCAAGTACAGGAAGTTATACAGATGACTACTCACTCGTCGATAACTTCCTGATGCTGTAGTTGTGTGAATAGTTCCTTGACCTAGAGTATCTCGGCTACTCACAATAAGGTTACTGTAGTTTGACAGCACAATCACATTGTTCCTATCCATACGAGACCTTGCGGTGTTCATTGGCTGTAGTAAGTTTATTGTAGGAGTAGGGTGTTCACTTGTAGGGATCTATCAACCTTAGTAGTAAGGTATAATCCTATGCAAGCTTAATGAGACTAAGTCCAGAAGTCTATGGCAATAGCAGGGTGATAAAAAAAATATGTTTTCATTAGTATTACAATTGGACTTGAGTCGATTAGGTTAAGCATATAACTGATGGGTTTGACGAGTATCCGTAACCAACATCATGTCAGGATTTTGATAGAGGAACCGAATCACATGGTAACTACACATAGGGATTCCAATCTTGTTCTGCTGGGTTGCCACTACATACTGCTAGGTATCATTGGTGGATTATGAGAGCCCGTTAGGATCATTCTCGGATCGATGATCCTAATTAGGGTTGAGCTGAAATTGTTTCAGTCCATCGAAAGAAGTTTTGATGATATATATTGGAGATTATAGCATATCTCATTACCAGACATGATAGGACCTGATGGGTCACACATATTAGGAGCTCAAGTAACCAATCTGCAAATTAATTTGGACCTAATTGTAAGTGTTACAATTAATATTTGACCTAATTATAAATGTTACAATTAATTAATTATGGATTAATTGTTAATTAATTTAAATTATATTTAATTTAGTTGAGTTAGACTCAATTAATTAATCATAATTTATTCGGGTCAATGTTCGCTTCGAAAGGGTTCGATCGGATTTAAAATCGGCTTCAGTTTGACTGTAAAATCATTTCGTTTGGACCAAGACATAGAGTCCAGTTAGACTGGGACTCTCTCTCCATGTCTCCTCTTATCTCCACATGCCAAAGTGGGCCTCCACGTATTTTGTGTGGCAAATAGGTTGGCCAAATATGAAGAGGGGGGCCTAATCATTAGCGGCATGAATAAAAATGAAGGACTGTGCGTTGATTGATTTCAGCGTGGAGAATTTTAAGAGAGGGAAGAGTCCTCTTCTACTTCTCTTAAATTTTAAACAAATCTAGATTAGTTTAAACTCCCCTCTTTTGGCATGGAGGAATTGGAGAAAGGATGTACCGTACTCCATAAAAGGAAGAGAGAAGGGGTTGGCCGAACAAGCTTCTCTTTTACGTGATTTTCTTTTGGGCATCAAGAGCAGAGGTTCTCTCTCTTGAGCGTCCACTTCCATTATATATATTTCTTCTTCTTCTTTGTGTGAGGATTGATTCCTTCTCTTCAAGAGTATTGAGAGGTCTTATTCATAAGAGGGAGAAGAAAATAAGAGGTCCAAAAGTCTTGCATAGTCTGATTTGCAAGACAGAAGCCAGTTCAAAAAAGCTGGTTCGGATTCGAATCGGCACAGATTTTAAAGCAAGTGATTTGCTGAAAGAGGAGAGGGTTGCAAGGATCTAGCAGTCCAGTTCCCTTTATGACTCGATTGCGAGAGCTTCGTGTGGATACCAGCAGAGGCCGGGCGATTGCACGACTCCGACAGAATCCCGGATTTTTAGTAGCGGATCTGTATGCTTTTCAGAGCAAGCCCAGATAGCGATCCAGGTAAGTATTTTATGCTTAAAATATTTTTTATTTTAGATCTAATATTTTTTCCATGTTATGCAGCATGTTAAGAATTTATGATAAATAAATTAGATTTATTTATGATTTGCATGATTAGATATAAAATCATTTTTATATCTGCTTCTGTTGCAGTCAGATTTTTGATGCCTGATTTTATGCAACATACTTTCCTGTTCCTGGGAGAAAACCAACATATATCTAGCTCTTATCATCACAGACAGCATATTATTCATGCACAATAAAAATCTGGTAACATGTTTAGCTAACAAGACCTCCCTCCTGGTGATGAGGAACTGGATACCAAGGCCCCCCTCCACCACAGGCTGACAGACCTTCCTCCAACCAAGGAGATGAATACCATGCCCAATAGGTCCAGCATTCCAAAGAAAGGTTATGATGTGTTGCTTCGATCTTGCTATTACAGTTTTAGGTATAATGGCATTAGAGAGCATATAAACTGGAAGAGAGTTGAGAACTGACCTAACCAATATAATCCTGCCCCTTGAAAGATAACGCTCTCCCCTACCAACCGTCCATGCTCCTAGATAGCCTTCATGAGCCGAATACAATCAACCCTCCTAAATCTACCCCTAGCAATAGGAACACCCAAATAGTGCAACGTTCCTCTGATCTCAGCAATCCCCAAAATATGTCGTATCTGACGCCTAAGCTAGGTCGATGTCTTCGGATTGAAATGAACCACAGATTTTTGAAGATTGACATTCTGCCCAGAAGAGACACAATAGTCATCCACAATCCTTCGAAGTTTCAGTGCGAAAGGTGCTGTTGCTCTATCCAGAAGTAAGTAGTCATCTACAAAAAGAAAATACAAGATCGCAGGGCTCCGGGAGTAAGGACGTAAGGATAAATCCCCCTCCCTCTCATAGTAGCTCACAGAGCTCGGGACAGAACATCAGCACAAATAATAAACAGGTATGAGAATAGATGACGACCTTACCGAAGACCGACAGTGGAGCTAAAGAAGTCCGTAGGAGTTTCAGTAATAAGGATGGCAAAGAAATGTCTCAACACATGCCAAAACCCACGAAGTCCATCAAGGATAAAAGCCAAACTTTAGCATAGCCCTCTCCGAAACATCCAATGCATGCGATCAAACGCCCGTTCCATGTCCAGTTTAACAGCCATAAGATTGCAATGGATCAAAACTCGATCGAGATCATGCATAAACTTCTAAGCAATCAAAATGTTATCAATGATGGAACGGCCACTAAAAAATATCCTGTTCTAGACTGATGAAACGCAGGAGGACAGGCTTCATTCTAATGACAGCAACTCCCACCAGCACGGTCCACCTCTACTCGACGAACTGTTTCAATTATGCAACCTTGACGCTGGTTTGGTACAAATATAGATTGAAAAGATGCTTGCATTGTGTCATGCATTCTTTTAACTTTTTTATGAAAAACGAGGGCTTTATCTCTTCGCTAGTTGTCTCAAAGTCATTAACTAATTTATGATCACTAATATGCCAACTCATCTTGATGAAATCACTTTGGAGAAAGATGAAAAAAGATGTTCTATCTACAGTGTCAAATATAATTAGGATAACAAATAAGGTCAAAATGCAACCAGCCTATCCCAAACTATAACACGAGCCAAATTGGCACAATATTTTTTTAACAATAGCATGCCTTCTTCAGAAGCATTTTGACTGCACGCTGATAGTGAGCATCAGCAGTACACTTGTCGCATAAATATAAATGCAAGAAAGAATGACTCGAAGATGTCCACAATATCATATAGATGCAATTGCCTCTTGGCAGTGTATAAGCCCGGAAAGCATCGTGCTTCCTCCACGGGGCTAAGATTCTGGGAATGAAAATGTCGGGCAAATCAACATCCAGCAATATGTTCCGATCCCACGGAACAAGGGTGTACTGAAAAAACCTGGAAGTGATTCCTGTTCCAGGTAGCTGGGAGAAAAGGCACCGTAGCCGTTGGATGAGTCTAATATTAAGCTGCTGTAGATTGTTGAGACGATGATCGCAACCTGAATGATTTTACTTATTTTTTAATCTTTCAGCATCCAAGGCTTCCCATAATGCTGCTAAGCTTGTCGACAACTTTGGCAGGCTCAGCAGATGATCCAGGGAGATTGATGGCATGATACTTTAACCCTTTCCACTCCGAGATCAATCTGAAATGTGGGCGCCTGTATTGGCTGCTGATGATCTCAAGCACTATGGTGTCAGGCGTTGCAGCAACCAAGTGAGTGAGACCAGCTCCATGAGCCCCTATGACGACCGAAGCCTCTTGAATAGCACGGAGTTGCTCTTTCAGATGCATGTGTGCAAAAAGACCATTGACAACATTTATTTTGCATTTCTTATGATCATCTGCCCAATTCTTAATTGCATCAAAAACCTCCTGTTCGTTGCTTAGTCGAGACTGCACTTTCCCACTATGACGCGGGTGGGCTAAATAATCTTCGCGACGCACAAAAAGGACATCATGGCCAGTCGATGGCTTTGTCGGAGAGTTTCCATCTCCTAGGAGACCAAAAGCTGCTCTGAGCATCTCTCCAAATTCTGATACTCGGGCAGTTTTCCCAATATCAGGGTTTTCCGCGAGGATGTGTGCAGGCGTGCCTTGACAGGTTATGCTTTCAGTCAGCCCTTTAAAAATAGCTGTTTCATACCCCAAGGGTGACAGAATTGCATGACGAAAACAAACTGGGCCTGAAAAGTTTTTAGCATATCTAATACTAGAAAAGAGCGCCTCCCAAGTTTCTTCCAGCTGGGCCTGCAGATGTAAATTGACATATAAGTTATAGAATCTTGAAGCGAGCAAAAGGAACGAATCATAACTACAACAAGCAAACACAACAATGAAATTGACTAGGAGCTTTTATTATCTGAAACAGGTCAGTTCATTAATTCGATAAAGTTATATTCTACAAAGCCATATATGGTGCATACTCTTTTTAAGTCATGAATATGTTTTTCTTTAGAATGAAGCTGGAATGTTTTTGACAGTATTTGACCTCGAACACTTCTCTTTTACTTCTAATTTTGTAGGATTGGATCAAAAGATCCAACAACCAAAATAACCTGGGTTATGTTGTGCCATAACCTTCTCTCAATATATTGTGCCTTACTCCTTGTTATGTTCTCTCTTTTTCTTTCAACCATGTGAGCTGAACTCTAGCCTCCCCACCACAGCCTCCTGACCCCAACCCTGACACCCATCTCTGTCTTTCCTTGTGCCACACCCTCAATTCCCAATTGCCACTAGCAAGCTCCTCCTCCAGGTCAGCAATCACCATGTTGGCCCTCTTCCTCCAGCTTAATGACCTCGATCTCATGTTCTGCTCTATCCTCCAGCTGCAGCCCAACATTGATATGATCACATCTCAGTATGCAGCTCATAGCTCAACCATAAATGCAATAGAGACCATGGGAAGTATGGAGGAAGTTCGCTCGTGAAGGAAAATGGAGTGAAAGAAAGCTTGCCAAAAGAGAAAAGTGAAGGTGAGAAAAGAAAAGTGTAAGCTACAGAAAGGCATGAACCAGAGACTCATCATCTCCAACAGCCTCATGGATAGTATCCATCACCTACCCTTGGAGACCTATGAACACAATGAAGTCGATCACCACATTTCAAACAACAAGTGCCATAGGTAGGATTAGCTTATCCATGGAGCCTTAAATTGAGGTTTTATGTCCCGGCAGGAAGGGAGGGGGGGCAGGGGGCGTTCCAGCCATTCCATCCCATTCCTATGAGAAAACAGGATTGGGATGGGCTCGGGGCTCTGAAACCCAGCCACACAGGAAGAGAAGAAGAAAGAGGAAAGAAGGAAAAGAAGGAAAGATGAAGAAAAGAAAAAAAAATGAAAGAAAAGAAGAAGAAAAAAGGAAAAAAAGAAAGGAAGGGAGAAGAAGAAAAAAAGGAAAGGAAAGAAAGTAATGTAGAGGAAAAGAAAGAAGAAAAAAGAAAGACAAGAAAGAAAGAAGAAAGGAAGAACGATGGAGGATATCCATTAGAATACATGATTGGAATTGCTGTCAGGACGGGACCGGACAAGATAATAGTGCATCCCGTTCTACAAAGAAATCGGGATACTTTTATCCCATGGGATTTAAAACCTTGCATTAAATAACACTGCTCTGTTAACCACTCCTATTCCATGGTTGCCTCATAAGCTTATTAATACCTTTTGATGCCAGACAATGGTGATCCTCACAGAAGGATTGGAAAGCAAGGTGTACAATGTTAGGACAAGGCACTTGAGTGTGACGCTGGACTTATCATTTGGACAGAGGGAGAGGTATGATATGAAGGTAGCATGGTGGATAACAATTCATACAAATGAGTTAAAAGTTAAGAAGGGTGGACAAAGGACAGAGGAGGGATCAAAGGCGAATAGTTTGTGTTTTTACATTCTATCATTTGTTTCATTTAATAGCTTCAACGATAAATCATCTTTTAGAATGGATCAATTCAGTTAAAATGCTCCAACATGACTGTATGGTTATAAAAATGAGAGTACTTCCAACCATCTGCTCTCAAAGGCATTTCAGCTTTACTGCATATGTATGCATTTACCTGAGAAATAATTCATTCAGCATGTAATGAAATTTGGATACCATGCCTTTTTTCTATTTTCTGGGGGGGAGGGATGCAGGATCTATTTAGAACCAGAATTCCTTGCCTCCCACTAACCTAACCAACCAAAATTGACTTAATGTGACTTGGTCAAACCTAACCAAACCTAATTCTAAATGCAAGTTCTCAAAATAAAGCTTAGGCTGAGGATGTCAAGTTAGAAGTTGCTTGGGTTGTGCTTCATTCTGCATCCAGAGGGTCTCAAACCTTGGCTTGACCTCTAACATGTACCAACTTTCCTGCATGTCATGATTCGTTATTATCAGTAGAAGTCCTAATGAACTCTTTCAACTACTTTAAAGCCATAAAAACCCAGATTTTCTATGATGTTACCATCAATACCAACCTATAGAGTTCTGAAAGGGAGAGTTTCCACCTCAGCTTGAAATTTAAAATAAAATTTTAGGTTATTTACTTTGCTCTTATGTATTCAGATTCATTGCATGGTTGAAATTGAAGAAAGTACTTCAAGAATCTTGTACTAAATTTCTTTTGAAAAATAGAAGGTTGAACCTTAGTGGTTATAATATCCTTTTGGGTTGATTTGGATCAATCTTCAGTAGACAGTTGTCAAAAGATTCATAATTTCATAACAAGTTGGATTTTGAAGGCTTTGGATTTATTGGGATAATCTTTTGGTGTGATTTAGACATCATTTTATATGCATGTCATAAATCTACAACGTGATGATCGCTTTTTGAATGAAGGGAAAAGATTCTGATCAACCTGCCTCCTATATTTGTGATCTTTTGCCAATTCCCTTTTTTTCTTATTTCTTTCACCTTAATTTGATTTTTTTTTCTTTAGACAATGTTGTTGGGGCTGCATCAATCTAGGAGTCAGAAGGATAATCCTCAAAAATTGCCAAAGATGGTTCAATTAGGATATGATGAATGCTTATGGGATTTAGCTTCCTTGAAGAAAATGAGAAGTCACAAAACAACATCCCTTTTTTTTGTTTTCAATAAGAAGATGAATTAAGATGCACTTGCTTGCTGCCTACCTCCCACCACTCTTTTCTCGAATTCTGATACATCACGACTTGGGGAGCAAACTTTGCAACCTTCCTACAGTATTTAAACTTCTCAAACCTGGCAAAGTAGAAGCCCCTTGTTCTTCATTTAATAGAAAGTCTCTAAATTAATAGTTTATTAGAAAACCTTGTTTGCTGAGTTAGTTTCCACAAGATGATAAATAAGTTTCAAGAGAGACTTACCCATTAAACCTCAAGATAATTAAGAAAACTTTCCTTTTACCCTTTTCTCATAAGCTCTGTTCAGTTCTGACAAAATCCAATACATGCATGTAGTAACTGAATGCATGTTGTTTCTGCCAACCATACAGTTTCTTCTGTAAGACTAGATTCAGCAATGGTTTATAATACTCAACCACAACTCAGTGCTCCCTATGGACTACTTGAGAAAGATGATTTTAATCTCTAAGTTATTCTACCATGTTGTCTCACCAACTAAGATGTATTTAATACTCTTGGGCATGGCTAGCACCGTTGTAAATGTATCAACCTGTGGTGATCCTACAGAATGAAGTATGCATTTATCTGCAGTCAAAAACCAAAATTTCTAGGCTGCTGGCATAACTACAGCAGTTGAAACTTGTTGAGGCAAAAACAATTAAATATTTGTATAAAATCATGCAATTTTATACAAGTGACAAAAAAAAGAGACATGGTTAACGAAGTGCTGTAAACCCCCAAATGCATTACTCCTTTTCCTTGATCACATATTTTAATCTGAATAAAATGTTATATTAATACTAAAGTCATTGGAAGGTACAAATGAATAAGACAAAATGTGGCTTCTTACCTTGCAATGGCCATCCACAAAAACCACATTAGGTAGATTAGGCAAGTTGGTAACTCTAGAACTAACATATGCACTATACCAGTCAGTAACTGTGTGAAAAAGGTTTGCATATTCAAAGCGTGTCACCAAAAGAGTTGGCTCATCAACCCACTGCAACCAAAAATTATTATACACAATGATTAATAAGTTATAAAGCAATAAATAGACAGATCCAATAGACTCTCAAAATGATTGTATGAAGAATACTAAAACAAAGAGAATCCATTCTATCTCTTTCCACTATTTTAATATATGGAATTCATTTCTTAAGACCCCTCCATTTTATAAAATATCCAACAAGAAATATTAATAATTAATAGCTAATATTAGTTCATCATAACCCTGATGCAATTACCTCCTCTATATAATTATCTACCTGCTTCAATGATTTAGGAACATTGGCATATCATTTCTTAAGACCCTGCCATTTTATAAAATAACCAACAAGAAATATTAATAATTAATAGCTAATATTAGTTCAACATAACCCTGATGTAATTACCTCCTCTATATAATTATCTACCTGCTTCAATGATTTAGGAACATTGCATACAACTGACCAACCTATTCACAAAATGAGAGGAGAAATGCAGGGAATTAGTTGTTATCGGGTGAGCATGGTTGATCCCAAACATTTTTCTCAATACTAGTAGTCTAACAACAGAAAAAAGTCTGCTCTATTATCCAAGCATCTCGGTTTGGCAGCCTGCCCAGTGCATGCCAACGAATTTGTGACAACTAGTTAGAAAGATTATTGCCCCCAAGACATTCTGGTCAAAAGTTCCTCCAAAATTAGTCATTTTGGGTGTCAAGAATTAGCTCAAAGTCTTGGCACAAAATCATCCAGAACGTGGAGGTTTTAAGTTAACACTAGAATGACAAGAACATCATGTTTAGCTGAAGAGTATCATTTTTGTTCGTGTCTTGGAGGATTTTAGTCTCTTTGCTATACTTACAAGAGTGGACATTACCAAGATTTAAATATTGAAGGCTTGGGAAGGAATTAATTAGAAAGCTTGGTGGGCTCCAAGTGTACTATTTTACTTGGTGAATTTCCACTATCTTCTTCTTCTTTGTCCCTCTTGCATCACTTCACAACCCGTCATTGGAATACATTTATGGCATTAAAGCAAGGGAATCCTATCAACCTCCCTATACCAGGGTAACAGGAAATGCAATTCATCAACGCCATGATAGTGAACTTAGCACACTCTAGCATCCAATGAATGATGCACCCCAATGCTACCATTGCCAGGCCTCGTATGACAGAACATGTCAGTTAGATGATTGCTCCATGTTCAAGCATGCAGATCATTGTGTTGCTTCAACATATCACTATCATCATTGGTCCAGCTAACACGCTCATTGCTACCTACTGTTTTAGCTGAGATCCTACATTGTAAGGTACCCAATGTTCTTTACTCGACCACCGAAAAAAAAAAAAAAATCTTATGCAATTACAAAGGCAGAGACATCCAGAAATGTCACCTTTTGAAAATCTTTCTAAAGAACATTAAGCCTCACAGTATCTATCCCTGGTGTCGCAATCTACAAAGAAGTAGCAAAGTAATAGAGACAAATACGAGACGGATAGAAGGGATGTAATACGAAAAAAAGCTAACAAATTCAAAAACACGATGTATCCAAAAGAATGTCCCCAAAAAAATCACCTGAGTGCATTCGAGCTCCCTGGGGTCGACCAACCGCATCGAACCCATGAGAGCTCGCATGGTATGGAGCTGAATTCCCCCCTGCGGCACATACCGATCAAGAAACTCCTCATCCACGACCCTCCGATCGGCGCGCCCAATCCCTTCTTCCCCCGCCTCGATCTCGAACGCCCCAGGCTCGTACCTGGGGAGCTCCTCCTCGTCCCCGCGCCCCATCACCGTCTCCAGCGCCTCCCCACCGTCCGTCATCGAGATCCTCCCCGGGTCCATCCTTACCCTGCTCCCCTCGCAGATGGAGCTTGCGAGGGTCGCGCTGTAGTAGCACCGGAACCAGCCCCCGCCACCAGCGGAGGAGGAGCGGAGGACGTCGATCCGACGGGAGAAGCCGTGGCCGAAGTATGCCTCGCAGGAGCGGGGCGGCGGCGGAGGGGAGATGGACCAGGGGAGGAATGACGGGAGGGCGGGCCAGGGCTTGAGGGAGGGGAAGGAGGGAGTTTCTATGGGTAGGGTTAGGGTTTCGGGGGAAGAGGAGGGGCGGGGGTGGAGGAGGAAGTAGAGGGCGAGGGAGACGGAGTTGAGGGCGAAGAGGAAGAGGAGGCTGCGGAGGAGGAGCCTGCGATGTCCTCGGCTCATCGTCGCTGACGGAGGAGTGACAGCTGAAGACTCGAGGAGACGCCGCGAGCCAGCGAGAGACGGGAGAGATCCAAGTCCAAAGGACGCGACCCTATCGTGGTCCAGCGAGTAGACGCGCTCGATAGGCAACACCTAGCGGCTACCGGCTGCCCGCTGCCTCTAACGCGTCCTACCAAGCAGGGGAATTAGAGGTGCATGCTATCCGACTTTCTCCGGATACGATATACAGTGGACATATCACCAACCATGAATATATTGCTTATCTAATTCGTTTCTTTTGCAGATGCGGTGCAAATTACACGAGGAGACGGTCACAGACCATGAACATGGATGAGTTTTTGTATGATGTTTGTTTTCTAGCCTGCTAGTAATGTATATGTGCCATGCATTTGGATGCTTCATATTATGTAATATAATCAACCACCCGTCATTAATAATTTTATAGTTAAATAAATATTATAATATTGTATGTGTAATAAAAATAATTTATGATTTATGATTGAATTAACAAATTATTCAATTTATTTAACAAATATGGATCGAAAGCGAATTTTTTTACTGGCAATCTATATTTTTAAAATAATTAAAGCTAAAGCCAGATAAGAGAGGATCCAATAATTCAAAACTCTTTTTCTATCGCTTGCTTTTTAAATTTCTCCGCTCTTCTTTTTTTTTTTTTTTTTTCTATAATTCCAGGATCTTTTAAATTTAAAAAAAATATCAAAAAATAGCTACATGTCATGAAGACCCTTGTGACCGCATGCTTATGCTTGTTCTTTTAGCTTCCAACTTAATCCTCTAGAAGTGTAAGAGGTCCACCTATATTGCTTGTAAAAGCAGTAAAGAATAAACAAAATAGGATACCTATGATTTGATAAAAATGGAAAAGAAGATGGAGCTATCTCTTAAAAAAAGGAACTATAGAAAAATCAAAAATATAAAAGAGTATCTTTTTTTTGGAAAAAAAAAAAAAAAAAAATCACATATTCAAACCCTTTACATACGGATGCCATGGCTTTTCAATAAAAACACAATGCCTGATGTTATTGTTTATTATGTCGAATCCTATAACTTGAGATGCCTTATTTATTTATTTATTTTTAAGTATTCGATAGGGAATTAATCAAATCCAAACCCATTCTTGTAAACTTTCATACTAACAACTTGGACTGGAGAATCTAAGAAACTCTTCACCCTAGGAAAGATCCCATAGGATATACAAAACAAAATTCATGATATAAGAAGGTAAGATCTCCTAGGACTTAGCTTCATTGTCCGGCAACCAAGATTGGTAAAGAAGAGTACTGGAATAGACCAGACTAGTTCTGGCGAAACGGATATAGGGCTAAGATCTACGATGTCTTAGAGTTGGGTAACGTATTAAGATTTCACGGGATGAAAAAGAGACGAAAAAAAGTAATATTTATCATTAATTTGAGAAAAATATATCAAAAAAATTATATTTGGATTAACATTAATTATTATTTTTATGATTTATTAAAATCGGGTTGATTGTATGGTCTATGTTGATAAACATGTGTTGAGCCCAATATTAGATGATCATTGTGTTTGGACTTTGGGCACTTTATGTGAGTTAGTATGGTTGAGGCAGTACAGTATAGGCATTGGCCCAACCTGTTAGGATTTATTTATAAATAATAGACTAGGTCCCCTCTCCACTCATATATATATATATATGATATTATTGTTCAACGTGAGATTTGTTCTCATTGCTTGCCTCATCGAAGAGCCATCTATTGAGAGAGGATGCTGGAGAGAAGGACTCTGCCTTCGATATTCACATAAGCATCGAGATAAAGGTTTGGGATTTATGGCAAATACAGGTATATATTGCAATCCATTTTTAATAGATATTGATTATGTGATAAATATTATATGATCTGTTATTAAACAGATCAGATTTTAAAAAGTTTTATTATAATCTCCTGCGTTTGATCTATGGAATTAATAAAAAGTTTTTTTATATTTGATATCAAAGCCTTGGTATTTTATAGAAGATTGGAATTTAAACAAAAAAAAATTAGAAAAGGCTATCGAGATTGGAATTATTATTTATTTTTCTATCCATCTTTAGATGATTAGTTTAGAAAGCCTGATTATCTGATTTGTTGATATTATTGTTCATGCTTTAGATTTGGTGAAATTAAAATATAGGTATTCATATTATAATATTAATATTAAAGAAAGCATTGTCTTCTTTAATATAATAATTTTTTAATTTCTTAAATCCCCTTTTCTCCCCCCACCGACCGTCGTGATCTGGATGTCCCGATCCTCGTCGGCTCAAGGGGTGACCGGCGATGGCATGGTGGTGGACCTGGTAGTCGGCAGCGATGTGATGGTGGTGATGATTTAGCCCAAGATCATAATAAAAAAAAGGAAAGGGGAGGTGAACCGTGAGATGGATGAGCCCATAATCATCCCACGGTGAAGTTTTTTTTTTGGCTACCGGCGATGACGAGAGGCCACGATCGGCTATCCCCGGGCAGTCTTGATGATTGATCAACCCCAAGTAGGTGATGATGGATCCTCCGACCACCATCGTGGTCAGTAGAGGTTCATCTTGCGAACAAAAAAAAATCCTTGTCTCTCCCGACGGTAATGGCGCCACCATCTTTCTCTTCTCTCCCCGGTGGTGGTGGGATGGTCTCGACTGAGATCACATTAAAAAAAAAGAGAGGAAACTTATCGTCAGGACTATCGGATTGTTTCGATCACCGGCGACATTGCCGGCGATCAGCCATCCTCGACCGGTCCTGGTGGCTACCTTGCTAGTCTTTGGGCCGATGGGGGTGGGTGGGTTTGCAAAGGGGCGGTGGCGGCCGGTGGTTTAAAGCCCTATTGTTTTTTGTTAGTATGGGAAGAAGAGGAAATCCTTTGAGTTTTGGGTTCTGGGTCTTAACCCAAAATCCAATAGCCCATTATCCTATAATAAAAAAAGGGACCATTTTGCATTTAGGCCCTTTGACTTTTTTTGTATTATAAATTAGTCATTTTGCATTTAAGTTCTTGAAAAATTTATATTTATATATTGATCCAAAAAAATGTTGACATTGTGGAACGTTAATGTGCTATGGAGGCCCAGCTCTTTACTACTTGGAAAGACTCTAATACATACATCCATAATTCTATGATGGTGCATAAAGATTAATGAACCATTTGTATCTAACCCTCCTGTTGGCCTTTGTTTCTTAAGGGTTCTATATCTTTCTTTAAGTGATGATTTTCTCTAACTCAAGCAAAAGCATATTCCCATACTGTTCACATATATTTCTAATAGACATGAGGACTATAATAATTAATGGGGGATATTGGTTTGTCCATCCTTAAAACATGCTATGCATGTTCCTCGTGTCATCCCTAATGCTTAAAAAATCCTTGTCTCTCCCGACGGTAATGGCACCACCATCTTTCTCTTCTCTCCCCGGCGGTGGTGGGATGGTCTCGACTGAGATCACATTAAAAAAAAAAGAGAGGAAACTTATCGTCAGGACTATCGGGTTGTTTCGATCACCGGCGACATTGCCGGCGATCAGCCATCCTCGACCGGTCCTGGTGGCTACCTTGCTGGTCTTTGGGCCGATGGGGGTGGGTGGGTTTGCAAAGGGGCGGCGGCGGCCGGTGGTTTAAAGCCCTATTGTTTTTGGTTAGTATGGGAAGAAGAGGAAATCCTTTGAGTTTTGGGTTCTGGGTCTTAACCCAAAATCCAATAGCCCATTATCCTATAATAAAAAAAGGGATCATTTTGCATTTAGGCCCTCTGACTTTTTTTGTATTATAAATTAGTCATTTTGCATTTAAGTTCTTGAAAAATTTATATTTATATATTGATCCAAAAAAATGTTGACATTGTGGAACGTTAATGTGCTATGGAGGCCCAGCTCTTTACTACTTGGAAAGACTCTAATACATACATCCATAATTCTATGATGGTGCATAAAGATTAATGGACCATTTGTATCTAACCCTCCTGTTGGTCTTTGTTTCTTAAGGGTTCTATATCTTTCTTTAAGTGATGATTTTCTCTAACTCAAGCAAAAGCATATTCCCATACTGTTCACATATATTTCTAATAGACATGAGGACTATAATAATTAATGGGGGATATTGGTTTGTCCATGCTTAAAACATGCTATGCATGTTCCTCATGTCATCCCTAATGCTTAAAAAATCCTTGTCTCTCCCGACAGTAATGGCGCCACCATCTTTCTCTTCTCTCCCCGGCGGTGGTGGGATGGTCTCGACTGAGATCACATTAAAAAAAAAGAGAGGAAACTTATCGTCAGGACTATCGGGTTGTTTCGATCACCGGCGACATTGCCGGCGATCAGCCATCCTCGACCGGTCCTGGTGGCTACCTTGCTGGTCTTTGGGCCGATGGGGGTGGGTGGGTTTGCAAAGGGGCGGTGGCGGCCGGTGGTTTAAAGCCCTATTGTTTTTGGTTAGTATGGGAAGAAGAGGAAATCCTTTGAGTTTTGGGTTCTGGGTCTTAACCCAAAATCCAATAGCCCATTATCCTATAATAAAAAAAGGGACCATTTTGCATTTAGGCCCTCTGACTTTTTTTGTATTATAAATTAGTCATTTTGCATTTAAGTTCTTGAAAAATTTATATTTATATATTGATCCAAAAAAATGTTGACATTGTGGAACGTTAATGTGCTATGGAGGCCCAGCTCTTTACTACTTGGAAAGACTCTAATACATACATCCATAATTCTATGATGGTGCATAAAGATTAATGGACCATTTGTATCTAACCCTCCTGTTGGCCTTTGTTTCTTAAGGGTTCTATATCTTTCTTTAAGTGATGATTTTCTCTAACTCAAGCAAAAGCATATTCCCATACTGTTCACATATATTTCTAATAGACATGAGGACTATAATAATTAATGGGGGATATTGGTTTGTCCATGCTTAAAACATGCTATGCATGTTCCTCATGTCATCCCTAATGCTATAGTCATGCTCACAATATGTTCAATATATTAGGCATTATCATGTAGTTGATGAATGACATTGAGATGAAAACATCACATATCTCTGGTATTTCTTCTTGTTTGCAAATATACATATATACATATATGCATAGGGGTTCATACAAGACAAGAACCATCAAATAAAAAAACTCTATGGAATCAGAGGTGTTTGTCGTCGGATCAGTAGGGTGTATTTGTATAAAAAGCATCTTCGTCTTGAGACGTCTTCGAAATGACCTTTGTGGTCGATGCCGAAGATCATGTATTTAGTAGAAGTCGAAGACCATATCTTTGATTACGGCCAAAAGTTGTACCTTCAGATGAGATGGGAGTCCATATTTTCAGCTGATCATATTTTTAGTTAGAATCGTAGACTGACTCTTCAATTGAAGCTGATAATTATATCTTCGTCTTATCTGTTAATCATTGGGTTTCTCCTAAATATACTATGATCGGTCCTGAAAAAAAAAAAATATAGGAACGATTAAAAGGTCTATACCTGAAACCGGTATACCCCAACACGTTTCATTAAAATTGGATCGGACCGAATATCCACCGGTCGTCGATAAAAATTGCCATCCCCGGTCCATCCTGCCACCATTTTCCTTATTAAAGTCGGACACAGAGTTTCTAAAGCGGATAACCCGCAGGGGGAGAGTGAGGTGAACGTTGTTCACAGAATGGCTACAGCTTTGCGCTCTCTTCCTCTCCTCTCCAGCTTCCAAACCCTAGATTATCCCCTTCCGCGGACGCTCCTCCTCCCATGCCCCGGGAGAACCTTGGCCGTCGCCTCTAGGGTTCCGGCCGGGAGTCCATACGGGCTTTCGCGGTCCTTCTCCACAGTCGCAGTGGCGACGGAGGGCGCGGTCGAGACCGAGGAGAGAAGGCAGAAGGAGGATTCAGTGGAGGAGAGAGTCTTCTTGCCTACCAACGAATCCTCCCAGAGGTTGCTCCGCATTCGCCACACGGTTTTGCCCACTTTCCTTATTCCTTTGGCTTCCTTCTTATTCTGTCTGGAGGAAAAATCGTTTTTTTAGTTGTTTGAAATGATGAATTGCTTAAATTTTTGGGTAAAAATCCATATCTATTTATGAGTTTATAAATCCACGCTTTATCTCGTCTTGTTCATATTCGAAACTGAAATCCATGTTGGGCAATTTAAATTGAGGATTTAAATCAGGAATAATGAACTACAAATATTATAACTAGGAGCAGCGAACATGTGCCAGTTTGGGTTTCCCCGAACCATACGTCAGATAAAAATTTGTAAAACCGTCTTTCTTTTTTCCTTTCAAGAGCTTAATATCATGGGCATGAGGATGAAATGGTGTTTGCTTTTTATTTTTTCAATGCAAATTCTGTTTTTTTTGAGTCATCTGTTCATCTTTTGTCAAGAAAGCATTTGAAAGGTGGACCTGACAGATATTAGAGTGACACGGATGGCTTTGCCAAAAATTGCCATTGAAGGTAATTTACCTGCAGATTGGGCTGCTAATTGACAACTTAACTCCAGTTTTGCTTCTTGAGCTCAGAGATCTTGTTTTTGCTGATATTCTTGGATGCACACATGAAAGACTGGTTGTTTACTGTGAAACTAAAATGATGGTCAATTAGGTTGCTGGCATGCCAAATTGAGCAAATCAATCAATGGTTTCAGTCTATCAGGAGACAAGTTGGGTTTTGTCTCAGAAGGAGACATCACAATTTCTAGCATGATGCAAATAATACAAGGAATTGATCTGAAAAGAAAGTAATAACTCACAGATAAGTGAAACGAACCAAGGAGATTGATTTTATAAGAGTACAAGCTAGGAGATTTCTCAGGGTAGAAGAAATGGTTGTCATCCCGAAGAATCAGGGTACCAGAGGATCATAGAAAGGTTCATTCCATGAAACTATTTGTAAAAGTTCCAGGTAGTTGTTGGAGTGTCTTGGAGATGCCCTCTTTTCATGGATTCTCTTCCTTTTAAATTTAATAATTGCAATGAACCGATCACAGATAACTGCTTTAACAAATTATCAATGCCCATATTGTAGTCTAAACCACATTCAATTCTGGAACTGCTTTGTCGGTTACATGCCAATCTCCAGTCGCTCATTCACTTGTGTCATTCATCTATAGATTTTATAATAAAACTTGACATAATGTGCTCAAGTCGACGTGTATTAGCCCAAGTTTCCAATTCCCAACTCTTATGCTAGAAACTCAAACATTATTGGCCATGTGGCTGGTCTTAGCTATAATAATAATAAAGAAAGCATGATAGGAAGAAGATCCATACACAAAAGAAAGCACAACAACAAATATGGAGTCCTACTCAGCATTGCAAATGTATATTCTCAACTAATCCTTTGAGAGAAATGATGTTCTTCTTATTTTATGTTCTCCCTTTCCACGTTATCCATAATTAGGATGAGGGAAAGCATTACTTGGTGATTGTTTTGATAGGTTTTCTACATGTACATGTGCATGTAGATTTGCACACCTATGTGCATCATGCACTTCGTGGAGCCACTTACTGTGGGGAACTTGACAAGGGGTCCAATATGTGTTATTGTTTGCATGTGGGTGTGGCAATAGAGATCTATAGGCACATGTACATCTAGAATAGCTTTTGTCCTCAATGTACATCAGACAGTAATTCTTCAAGTGAAATGATTATGGGAGGGTCATGTATGTGTTTGAGGACCATGAAAAGAGGAGGGGAGGTGGGAAGTTCTAATATTATATTAATGGTCTTTATAGAATGGTAAAATCAAATTGTACGACAAATAAGCAATATATGTGTATATACACACATAAACATATATGGATAGAATTGTTATAAAAAATAAAATAAAATAAAATAACACCGAAAAGGAGAAATTTACACCTGCTACCCAATTCAGACATGGTAGTGCTAGCTGCAAACAGAAAATAAAAAGTGGTGGATCTGATCTTCAAGGCTTAAAATTCCTACAAACAATATATTTTTGTTTTTGATATCCCTTGCCCATGCATCAAATATTCTAAATTAAGTGTTTTAGTGGTGGAATACAACATGTTGATTTTTAGATGACTTGATGTGTGGGCAAGGATATCAAAACTTTTTTTGCACTTTTATGGACATTCCACGAGAATGAGCCTTGGCACAATGGTAAGGTTGCTCCATTCTGATCTTGGTGTTACAGGTTCAAAGTGCAGAAATAGCCTTTCTAATTATGAGGGTAACGGTATTTGACCCTTCGTAGGGCCTACGGTGGTGGGAGCCTTGGTGCCTTTTTTTTCTTTATACATTCCACACCTTGAAGATCACATTCTATGATTTAGACATTTATTCTACAAACCCATCTTCGAAATTTTCCATTGAGTGTAGACTCTTCTTTTTAGTATTCTTTTGGAAAATTGATCAAAATTGATTCTTATCTTTAACTACCATATGTTTTTCTTTACCACTGAGCTGCACTCTTACTAAAGTGTCATGCTTTGAGTATCTGGTCTATGCTAGAGCACTGAATCATGATTCCTGTTATTTATATCTCTCTTTGAAAGACAGATATAAAAATGAGGATAACCTACTTATCTTTTAGCATCCGTAAATGCGGGTGTTGTCCCAGGGGTGTCAAACAAAGTATGTGTTGAGTTACCAAAACTGTTGTACCATAATGCCATTCTCCAAATGTGAAATTGTACTTACTGGTTAAAGTTTACTATCACCAACAGAATACATTTTCTGGTATAATTTTTAGACATCTCTGTCCCATGGTACCTATGAACATCTGCCATTTATCCATAAAAAGAATGTGTCTACGAGATTGCAAACTCATACTTTTGCATCATCAAAATATGCCTGTTTGGCAAGGATAGTCACCATTCAACCCCATGTCTTTGGTTGAGAGCATGTCAAACAGAACCCAAGTGTATAAATCAGAGCTTCACTTGATGCATATATCACCTAGTTAATTTTCATGTCCTGCAATTGTGATTAACCAGTGTGATCTTTATTGCAGTGTGCACATGTGATGGCCATGGCTGTTCAGAAACTCTTCCCAGGTTCTAAAGTGACTATAGGTCCATGGATAGACAACGGGTTTTATTATGACTTTGATATGGAGCCTTTAACAGACAAAGACCTAAAGAGAATAAAAAAAGAAATGGTGAGCATGAATTGAGTTCTAATAAATATTATTTCTTTGACTTCTAAAGGAAGGTCAGTGCAATATACTAGATGTGGAGAATATGCATTAGCTTATTATTTCAGGGTACAGAATTTATTTCTTACATCATCTGTAGGATCGTATCATTAGTCGAAATCTACCATTAATAAGAGAAGAACTCTCTAGAGAAGAGGCAAAGAGAAGAATCATGGCCCTTAATGAACCATATAAATTGGAGATTTTGGACAGTATCAAGGAAGAACCTATCACCATATATCATATAGGTAAAGTTGCTATCCATTCTACATTATCACTCAAGATGCACTCATGATTTTTTTGAGCTTGCAGTATGTCGTGATGATTTATGCAACTACACTTCTCTTTGTTTTAATCAGGAAATGAATGGTGGGACCTCTGTGCTGGACCCCATGTTGATTCCACTGGGCAAATAATTAAGAAGGCTGTTGAACTTGAATCAGTTGCTGGGGCCTACTGGAGAGGCGATGAGAACAAACCAATGCTGCAGAGGATATATGGCACAGCATGGGAGACTGAAGAACAATTAGAAGCATACCTTCACTTAAAAGAGGAGGCAAAGCGCCGTGATCATAGGCGTCTTGGTCAGGATCTTGATCTGTTCTCTATACAGGTATTCATCTGAACGACATTGTCAATTGGGTTATTAACTGTCAAGGAGTCACTATTTTTATGTATTCTTCATAGAGATGAATGTTCACATGTTCATGCCACAATTTTGGTCAGTCTATCAGAAATAATAAAAGTTGAATATCTTGTAGCAGACTCACCCATTTTTCAATTATACTTCTATGACTCTTATACTTAAACCATTTGGTTATATAGTTGTCAAGATCGATGTTCTTCCTTAATTACTTTGTGCATTACCCATAAGCAATGGCAGTGCGAATTCATTTTGGTCTGGAAACAAGTTTTGGAGAATCAAACATCACAGAGACACTTGCATTCGCTATCAGCTTCCTCCTTGGATCATGCATCAATTCAAGGCTTACAAGTTGGATTAGTCCATCAAGGCAGAAAATAAAGTACCTGCTTTAGGCAACTTGAAATTTACACATCTGCTTCCCGATGGAGTTGTATTTGTAATAATTATGCTTTCAACCTACATGACTCTTGAACCATTATTTTAAATAAAGCCTATTACTTGTTCAAATGCAGGCAAGCTTTGTGTATATAATTTACCCTTCCTGATGATAATTTTTGGGAATGTTTGGATAGCTTCAAGGGTTCTCATGTTTCTTGCATTTAGCTGAGTTGGAATAACTGAACCAGATCCTTATATGTGATTCCACAATCTCTCTATCTGATTTGCAGTATTCCAACTTCTTGGGGATCACAGGATCTCCAACCTCTTAGATGCTGTCCTAATTTTCCATTCTATCACTTTATCCTTATTCCTCACATAAGAATATGTCAAGGACAGTGGAGGATCTTCTGCCATTAAGATTCCCCCTTGATATGTACAGAGCACTTAACTGCTAAAATCCCCAACACAGCTTACAACTTTCATTGTATTGCGCTCTCAAAAGAGCAATTCTTCTCAAAATCTCAAAAAGCTTCTGAGTTGGAAATCCATTCTAGGCATTCCTGTGGTTCTGGAGGATCCAGCTACACTGGATATGATATTCCCTGCCTAAAGTCAGGCTATAAAGATGTTTCTCTATTGCTTTGAAAAAAATATTTCTTGACACTATTGATTTGACCCCAAAAGAGTTGATTGCTATATATTTTTTTTTTTGGAAAAATTTAAAAGATTTGAAACAATAGACACTTCAGCATCTTTTATGCACCACTGAAGGTAATAGTTTATTTTTTCTTACACTTCACTATTGTGTTTAATTGTCATAAGCATTTTTGACATCGCTTGCTCCGATGAGGACTTATAAAATAGAGAGACTTTTAGCAGTTTATCTGTTCTCTCCACTTTTTTCTGAAGTGTGTGCTAGCACTATGTTTATCTTAACACCATATAATCCACTATAGTATCATCAAATATAATTTTTTAAAAGAGTAACTTGTGTTTCATCCTCCAATCTCAAAGCTGTTAAAATCCCTCAATGTTTTATCTGCTTCTGTGCACCAATTCATTTCTTCTTATGCTAATGCAGCTAAAGATCTTAACTTGAGTCTTGAATCACTGATTATCATCCTTCATTCTGTCCTGGGACTTTCTGGCCTTGAAGGACATCTTAAACATTGCATTTTCATGCATAGTGGAGGTTTTGTTGAAGATAAGGAATGTTTCTTCCTATATGCTAGTTATGTCGGTCCATTCAATTATCTATGCAAGTCTAGTGTGGTTGGAACAGATTCTGTTGCTGACAACTGTGACATATTCACTGTGTTGAAAGAAACTGTACCTTATGCTTGTCCTACCTTTTGTACAGCAGTAGTTAATAACTAAAAGAAAACCCTTTGTGAGCGTGTCTGTATGTCTATTATTTATGTATATATTTTGCGGTAATATGTGGTTACATTATTTTCCGTGAACTATGTACTAGGTGCTCTGACTGGTATCTTGGAAGACATATTTAGATTACTTAGTATTGTTTGTGTAGAATAATTTACATGCAGAAGGAGCCTAGTGCATGCAAAAGTGCAGGCATCTTCATATAGCTAAATAGACTAAGATTATCTTGTGTCCTTTATCTCCTTCAATTTCAAAAGTTGGCAATGCTGGCTTTCCTATTTGACAGTATAACCCTGTTGCTGCGTGTTCATACTGCAACAAGATCCTATGTCTACATGGTGCACTATGGTTTGGCTTGAACAAACAAAAGAACATCCTGAACTTCCTCTGAACATTTTGCAGGAAGAAGCAGGTGGTGGACTGGTATTTTGGCATCCAAGAGGTGCCATTGTTAGGCACCTTATTGAAGATTCATGGAAGAAAATTCATTTGCAACATGGTTATGAGCTACTCTACACTCCCCATGTTGCAAAGGCAGACCTTTGGAAAATCAGTGGCCACTTAGATTTCTACAGAGAAAATATGTATGACCCAATGAATATAGAAGATGAACTCTATCAACTTCGGCCCATGAATTGTCCTTACCATATTTTAGTTTACAAAAGGAAGCTGCATTCATACAGAGATTTTCCAATCAGAATAGCAGAGTTAGGAACAGTGTACAGATATGAGCTATCTGGTAGCTTGCATGGACTCTTTCGTGCGAGAGGATTCACCCAGGTATTCGTTTCTGTCTTTGTGAGCTGTTAATTGTAGAACATCTCGATTGAAATTTTCAATTGTGATTTCGTACCATGCTGTTGCATCCTTACTTACCTCCTTCCCTGTTTGGCATTTCCTTGATTAGACATCATTGGTTATCCTACGTGCAGACGCATCCTTGTAATAGTATAAATTCTTGTTGGTTATCAATGTGCATGTATCTGTCATTTTCATTCTGCTTACACCAATGTTTTTACTTTTGCACAACAAAATCCCAATGTATTCTGTTTATCTACTTTTTTTTTGCTACAATTAAAAGGATTGCAATGCAATGCTATAAATGATTTCTTTGGTTCTTTTAGCTGAAATCATCCCCCTTCATGTGGTTTAACAAGTGTCACTCCAATAGTGATTATCCTGATGCTTAAGCAGTGAGCTTTGTCACAAATCTCAGGTCTTGGGTTTTATTCCCAAAGAAAATAAATCTTGGGTATATCTTTGATTGGTTTGCACTTTGTTGTATATTGATTATCAAATTCAGCATTATATAATGAGTCATGACTGATCTCGAAGTTCTTTTATTCTTTTGCAAAATGCAGTGGATATTTACAGCTCACACTTAAATGTGCACTCACTAAACTAATGGCTGCATGTTCTGTGACATCAGTGAGACTAGCTGCAGTATTATTGTTTATTTCTTTGCCACACAAAGGGATTGCAGATACTATCACCATTTTGCTTTCAAAACCTGATGCAGGCTTCCTTGATAAGATGGTGAAATGAATAAAATGCATAAGTATTTGCTTTGCATTTCATAAGATCATCTTCACACATGCAGGATGATGCACATATATTCTGTTTGGATGACCAAATCAAAGGTGAAATCAGGGGTGTTCTTGATCTGACTGAGGAGATATTACTGCAATTTGGTTTTAGAAAATATGAAGTAAACCTTTCAACTAGGCCAGAGAAAGCTGTGGGCAATGATGGCATATGGGAAAAAGCAACTGCTGCCCTTAGAGATGCTTTAGATGACAAAGGTTGGGACTACCAGATTGATGAAGGTGGTGGTGCTTTCTATGGTCCAAAGATCGATCTCAAAATTGAGGATGCTCTTGGAAGGAAGTGGCAGTGCTCAACTGTTCAGGCAAGCTGTCTGATATATTGCTTGTTGGAACACACATTCTTTCTAGAGGGATGCAAATTGAGATTGTGAATGAGCAGATCATATTTACTGACAAAACCTATTTATAAATTAATGTAGGTTGACTTCAACTTGCCTGAGCGTTTTGACATTTCCTACGTGGATTCATATGCTGAGAAAAGAAGGCCTATCATGATTCATAGAGCTGTTCTTGGGTCTTTAGAGAGATTTTTTGGAGTCCTCATAGAGCACTATGCGGGTGACTTTCCGCTTTGGATATCCCCAATCCAAGCTCGTATTTTGCCTGTCACTGACACAGAGGTATATTTTCCTGTTCCTTGGAAATTTTTAAATATTCTTCTAGAAGTTCTATGGGCAGAAATTTCTGAGTTTCTTAATGTTGCTTTATTTTAACATGTTAACATTCTCTTTTGGCTGATACAGTTTTGCAAGTTTTGTCATATTTTTGTTTTCGTTTTGATAGATTTGTCATAATAATATTTTAGATTGCATTTCATTTGTCATGGAGTTTGCAATAGTTGTTTGAGGCAGCAAACGCGCTTAGGAAACATTTGGCTGTAGATGGTTTTTGTGTCCGTGGAAGACCTTTCAAATTGACCCTTATCTCTATGACCTAGAGGAATTTGACCACATTGCTATACTTCCAAGACATTTTCCTCAACTACTGAGTATAAGAAGATATTGCAATAGCATCTTCCATTGGGTGGTTAACATTGACACAAAATGTTGAAGATCTGTGCAGGATGTGCCCTAGCTTATTTCTTCCTTAAGCAGATAGCAAGTGCTAGTTTGATAGGGTTATGTTTTTGGTACCCAGTTTTATAATATTTCAAAACAACTAAAGTATTATACTCTGTATAGTATGTGTTGGAAAACAGCAGTTACAAATTACCAAAACTCAATCCTTAAGGATATAAAGCTTCCCTCACCTTTCAATTTTGACCATCACAGTATTTTTTCCCCTTGTGTCCTTTAAACTTGATATGTTGTGATATTACATGTCGTATTCCTTTGCAAATGCTAGAAAGCATGTGCGTGTGCAGAGAATCAACAAAAAGAAAATTTAGAAATTTTCATTTTGAAATTAATTTAATATACATTAGACAGTGATCTCGCATATCCTCCCTTTTCCACATAATAAACCTCAACACCAAAGAAAAAAGGTATTACTTGGAGCCCTCACACTCAGAAAGCTCTTTTAAACTTAATGTTTGTCCTTTGAGATATGCTATGTATATCAATCAAGGTTCACCATGCCAGTTAGTTGGCGGTATGGCTCGATATCCCTCTATACTGTTCTGTACTAGGCCCGAATTGATACCGCAAAGAAAGTGAGGGAGAGGGAGAACTGGAGAGAGAGAGAGAGGGGGGGGAGATGGCAGAGATGCTAATGGTGGGTGCTAGAGGGCTGTATAGGCCCTCGGATAATTGGAGTGGGGAACTCTGAATCGAGAGAGGAAGGGGGGAGAGAGAGAAGGGAAGGGATGGAGAGGGAGGGAAGGAGAGGGCGGGAGTTCGGCAGAGGTTGGTGATGGCCATTGGAGGGCTGTGGAGGCTCGGATCTTCCTCCTCACCTTCCAATGATTGAAATAGGGGCGACTATACTTGTTTCGATCGTAATTTTAATTTTTTTTGCCTACTCATTATGAAGTCGGTAATAGATATGTTGATTTTGCTATTTATCAATATTTTTTTTAAAGCTAATCAAAGTAGGCAACGCTATTGTCAACTTTGCCAATGTCTCAAAAAAAAGAAAAAAAAAAAAGGGAATAGGGGTTTTTGCCCCTATTTCAATTGGCCGACTCTGGCCTCTGGAGCCCTCGACACGCCTCTAGAGACTATCTCCCTCTCCCCTTTTCTTCCTTGTCTCTCTCTTTCTCTCCTCCCTCACTCCTTGCTGGCCCTCCAGTGGGTATGGCAGCCTTGGCTGGCATCCAGAGTGTCTCTTCACCCCCACCCCCCCCCCCCCCCCCCCCCCTCCCCCTCTCTCTCTTTTCCTCTCTTTCCTTCTCCTTTTTGCCGGTGTTCCAAATTTCACATTGGAATCATATGGGTAGGCTGCCGGTATGGTTTGGCATGCTCAGAATCATCCTATTTGGGGTGGTTAAGCGAACCTGATATTATCGATGATATTGTTATTTTAGGTCCGGCCATCCAGTGGACTAGTTTGATATACATGAGATGAACTGTTCATCTATGAAAAGATCTTTAAATTGATACAATTGTTGAAAGCTTGCATCATATTTTAGTTGTACATTTCAGGTTAAATACTGTACTGAGGTGGTGTCAAAGCTGAAATCTGTTGGGATCAGAGCTGAGCTTTGTCATGGTGAGCGCCTTCCAAAGCTTATAAGGAATGCAGAAAAGCAGAAGGTGCCCCTTATGGCTGTTGTTGGGCCAAAGGAAGTTGAGACCCAAACAGTAACTGTTAGATCTCGAATGGGTGGTGAGGTTGGGACCATGACTGTTGCTGAGTTCATCAGCAAAATCCAGTTTGCCGTTGAGAACAGAACTTCATTGTAGAGAACCTGTTGTACATGGGACTAACGGTGATCCAACAAAGCAGCAATCTTGACTCCAGATAAATTGAATTTACATGGGCAGTAAGTACAGAGCTTCAATCTTAAGTGTGCTACAGGTTGAGTTCCTCCCCCGCTCTCCCCACCCTCTTCCCTTTTTTTCCTTAAAAATCTCTTTCAAGTGTTTTCAACCGATAAATGAAGCTTTTGCTCAATTATTTTGTAATAGATGTGCACTCAATACACAGATTTGTATGATATACAGTTTGTATACCTAATTATAATTGTATAAATTCACAGCTCCTCGGAAAAAATCTTCTCAACCAATGGGTTCTCTTTGTTTCTCTTTGTCAGGACTTAAAGACAGTACCGTATGCAAGAAATATTTGGCATGATTGGAACTTAGGATTACAAATAAGTTATATTATAAAACTTGAACTAGGATGGAGTGATACTCCATCCATTCCTTGACCAATAGGGAAACCTAAACATAAAAATTGAGCTCAAAGTCAACCCATAGGATACACATATTTCGTTACAGATTCATGGACTCTTCACATCTCTCTGCAAATTCGACATGATGTCAGGTTTATTGGGTCCTGAAGACAAGTGCACCTGCACGCATGGAAGTAGTTCTGAGCTTGTAAATCAAATCTAGCAGTAAATCAGATATACCAAATTAGTACAAGAATATGAAAGCTTCTTTACCTAATGTGGGCATCAATAGTGATAATGCTCCAATGGCAGCCACCTTTAGTGGCAGTCCAATCTTAATCATGTCTTCGATCTCGATGTGCCCGGTTGTGAACCCGACAATGTTAGATGGTGTGCCTGTGGGGAGCAAGAAGGCTAGCTGAGCTCCATTGGCCCCAGGAACCATCAGCAGGAGAGGGTGGGTGCTCATGGATTTTGCCAGTTGGATGAGGAGAGGGATGACCAGCGTGGCGGTGGCATTATTGGATGTGAACTCGGTGATGCTGCTGCTAACAAGGCAAACCAGGGGAGTGATTGCTAGCTGCGGGGCTGTCTTCAGGAAGCCTAGGCTTGCAGAGAGTATGTCGGCCAGGCCACTCGAGCGTACACCATCGGCAATCGCAAAACCAGCCCCCAGTAGCAGTATGACATTCCATGGGATCTTCTTGCATTTGTTCCAATCCATCAGCTTTTCTCCCTCTTGCTTTCTGTTTGGAATTATGAATAACAAGGTTGCCATCATCACCTGCACCAGAAATAAAAGAGGTATGCGGTTTTATTTATTCGTTCTTTCAAATGGTAGGTTAAGCCAGTAATCTATGCTGTAGCTGGTAGCTTCTTGTCTGCACTTACACTAACAGTTCCATCACCCGCTCGTCCATGAAATAGAGACCCCCAACCAGGTATTTCATCCGTTATGCTTCTTGTCATCCATAAAACCACAAGCACCTGGACCCAAGCAGTCCCACGAAGGAATTCACAGTTTGAGTTAAAATATGTAAATCAGGAAAAAAAAAATAAGTTTTTAGGTGTTAAAAGTTCAGGTACCTACTGAAAACACAGCTAGAACCATCTTTTCAGCAAAATCCAGGGGACCTGTCACACAAATAACACCTAACACTCATAAAAAGACCAGTGGAGGAAACTAACTAAAGAGAAATTTATTCAATTCTGTAACCATGATTTTGTATTAGTTTAAGGCATAATTTCCACATTTTATTAGGTCTGTCAACTTCTATTCTATCATTGTCACGGTGGCGATATTGGTGAGTGCCAAAGTATTAATTTTTTTCCCCCCCGACCTCTTGATCGTTTAAAGAAATTAGGCTGGCAAACCTCGTTGTCCATGGCATAACCTTTTCCATGCTCGAGTCCTGAGCTGTAACTTTTATTGAATTCTAAACATAATATCAGTTTAATAAATCTCAAAAATCAAGTACAGGGACTGATGCAAGTAATTACGTACCTAGCAAGTCTTTTTCCCTCTTCAAGCTGCTTTTGTCTATATAACATGAAAGCACGGCTCTAGAACCCTTCGAGAGATGGCAAAGGCAAAGCAGACCCCACAATGCGAAGAATATCACCACTGCCAAGGGAAAACCAAAGAAGAACCAAGTGCTGAAACTGATTGGCTTCTCCTCAGGGAAGGAGCTCCCCCACATCCCCACCAGTATGAGGTTGACTCCAGTTCCCGTGAGCGTGCTCATCCCTCCGATGGCCGCCGAGTATATCACCCCTAGTATCACTCCTTTGCGAAACCGGTTCACAGCTGGGTGCACCTCAAGACCTTCTGGGAGCCATTGCAGTATGCCAGTGGCTACTGGCATCATCATCACTGCTGCTGCTGTGTTTTGCATCCACATGCTTATGAACGCCGTCGTGGCACAGATCCCAAGGAGCAGCAGTGGGGGGTTTAAGGGGTTCCCGCAGAACAACAAGGTTACCTGTGAATCAAATCATAACCACAATTGGCTATCATTTATCTGGAGAATTTAATTGAATTACAAAATATTCTCGAAACAATCTACCTAAAACATTGTTGGTTCAAGTATTTAGTCTCTTATATTGCAAGATTGAAAGAGAACGAGTCCTGGCATGATGATATGGTTGTTTTATTGTGAACCAAGTGAGAGTAAGGCTGGATACATCTGGACTCTTCTTAGATTCGATTGCATGCTATGGTACTATGATTTTGTAACGCATATTCTGCTGAAACTTTAACATACAAGGCAGATTGGAGATAAACTTACATTTAAGGCTAGTCGTCGGTGGATGTTATAATGCTCTACAGCCAATGCTAGTATAAAACTACCTAGCATGAGAGAGATTACATCGTTCATATACGAACTTGCGACTTCCTCGGACGGAGCGATTCCAAAGATGGGGAAGAGAAAGAGAGGGGACATGGAGGTGATGGGCATTGGCACGGCCTCGGTGAGCCACCATATGAAGACCCCTGAGAGGACAGCCAGCATGTTCCTGCTCGAACCATGATCATGGAGGTCGAGAAACAGGCATATAAATGTGCAGGCCAAGGGGCCAAGAAGGATGAAGAGATAGTTGGTGGGCAGCACTGATTTGAATGAAAAGTGTTGGTTTTCGAGGGGCCTTCTAATTGGTAGAAGTGGGGTTTTGGGGTCATTGGAGCTCGAATTGTTTGGGTGATGATCCATTTTGGAAGAGATTTTGGTGTGGATTGCATCCTAGGCCAGCTACATTTATACATCTTCTACATTGGTGGATTGTGAAGGGAAGCTGAAGGGTATTCCTCATTGGTGGTGGTTTTGTTGGAGCTCATAGATTGTACAAACAGCTCAATGAAAGGGAAATGGGGGTTGGATGTGTGCAGCTTCTCTCTTCCTGCGCTAGTTGTTGAAATGAAAACAATCAAACTTGAAAACCAGTGTCTGTAAGAGAGTGTCAAAAGTGGTTTCTGAATGTTTTATTGTCTGCAGGATAAGTTGCGAGTCACCTACGTTTTGTTATGGGGCCATCCTGCCCTGTTCCTGTCTGATTATTGGACTTTTCTTTTTTTGAAAGAGACCATTGGGATTAAATATGCATCCTTCTTGGAAATAAATAGGCGAGGATTAAAACATTGTCCACTGAAATGATATCACTAGTCAATTTTTTTTTTTTAAAATAATGTTAAATTATTATTTGATTATTAAAGTAGGGTAGTTCTAGTATATTTACAAAAATGGGTATATTTGGACACATGATGTGAACATGTGGCGGACACAGGTGTCAAAATCACATGTGCGAGCTATGATTTCTATGAGAAATCGCAGGTTGAACTTGCGACTGGCGTCCCGTCCCATCCCGATACTTGGGATAAAGGATATTCCAAAATGTTCCAATTGGGATGCTGGCGAGATGTCATGTCCCAACACATGGAAATGGTATTCTGTCCCGATGTCCCACGGAACGTCCCGCCGGGTCTTGAATCCTTGGTAGAATATGATAATGCTATGATATTATTTATTTGATATAAATAAATTATGGTGTGAATATTGAATATTTATAATACATAAATATTTATAGCATGTAAATAATTAATTACTTATACATGAGTATGTTGTGGTACAAAAGTAATTTATTAATTTATAAATAAATTTATTAATGTATGCACTTTATTAATTAATTTATAAATGTATTTATTAAATACAAACATTAATAGTATAATAAAATTTATTGCATAAATAAAAAATTGTATAAATATGATATAATTTATTTGATATAAATAAATTATGGTATGATTACTAAATATTTATAATATATAAATATTTATAGCATGTAAATAATTAGTTAATTATACATTAGTATGTCCTAGTATAAAAATCATTTGTTAATTAATAAATAAATTTGTTAACAATACGATGCATTAATTAATTTATAAATGCATCTATTAAATACAAGCTTAATAGTATAATAAAATTTATTGTATAAATATAATATGGTAAAATTATGATATTATTTGTTTGATATAAATAAATTATAATGTGAATACTGAATATTTATAATATATAAATATTTATAGCATGTGAATAATTAATTAATTATACATGAGTATGTTGTTGTGTAAAAGTAATTTGTTAATTTATAAATAAAGTTGTTGATGTATATGCTGCATTAATTAATTTCTAAATGCATCTATTAAATATAAATATTAATAGTATATTAAAATTTATTGTATAAGTATAATATGGTAAAAAGATGATATTATTTGTTTGATATAAATAAATTATGGTGTGAATACTAAATATTTATAATGTATGAATATTTATAGCATGTAAATAATTAGTTAATTATATGTGAGTATGTTATGATATAAAAATAATTTATTAATTAACAAATAAATTTGTTAACGTATATATTGTATTAATTAATTTATAAATGCATCTATTAAATACAAACATTAATAGTATATTAAAATTTATTGTTTAAGTAGAATATGGTAAAAGTATGATATTATTTGTTTGATATAAATAAATTATGGTGTGAATACTAAATATTTATAATATATAAATATTTATAGCATGTAAATAATTAATTAATTATACATGAGTATGTCATGATATAAAAGTAATTTATTAATGTATAAATAAAGTTATTAATGTATATGCTGCATAAATTAATTTATAAATATATCTATTAAATACAAACATTAATAGTATATTAAAATATACTTGAGCAAAATTATTAGAAATATGTAGCCCACATGTTTGTTATTTTGTTGTTATGTATATATATTTTTATATAGATATGTAGTATGGATGTTTATAGTATGTAATACATAAAAATTATTATTATTGATGTAATTATGTTTTAAAATTACTTGTTAGGTTATTATTCAATTTGGAATATATATAAAATTTGCATTGCATTGAATCATAGCCTGTCAATTAATTGATATTTATATTTTATGATATCCATATATTTTTATATTTTTGTACAGGTATGAGAATTATGCACATTGATTAATTGATTATTCAATTTAGACAGTTTGGAAATTATAATTAATTTTATAGGTCAATGTATAGTAAATAAATAATATATAATGGAGATTGAACATAATTTCAAACAGGATTTTTTTTTTTAGTTCTCTGCACACATATTATTTATATAGGGAGAACTAAGAAAAAATACTGCTAAAATTTTGTTCAATCCCTATTATACATCGTTTGCTTACTGTAATTGACCAATAAAATTAATGCAATTTCTAAATAAGATAGGACCTATCTTTATCTACTAGTTGGTGATATGATACATTTATTATGTAAGTCATTTTAAACTCTGTACATAGATACTAAATTCAAAATATGATGTAACATATATTTTCTTAATTAATTGGATATTTACTTTTCTAATTTCAGTGTTAGATTATTTAATGTATTTAGTTGTTCTATTAATATTGTCATTATAAATTTTATAAAAGTAATGTCTCAATATACTTTGTTTATTAAACATGTAGTGCAAAATGGAAGAAACAATCACAATCTTATGCTATATTAATAGTTCTATCATTAATGGAATATATGATATTGAGTACATCGGAAACCAGAAAAGGCAATTAGAATTAAAAATGGTATGATATTTGAAAAGTTGGAGAATAAAATATGTAGAGTCTTTTGTATAGATAGAATAACAAATAAAATATTGATTATATATAGATATTCATAAGTTGTCTAGCCGATATTTGTAAAATATGAACTTGTTCTACTTATTGATGATGAAGACATGGAGATAAGATTTTCAACTATCAATTCACATCCATGTTTACCGGGTGTAGAGTTGTACATAGATGTGCAAATCGTTAAAGCTTCTTAACCTATTTACGAGCAGAATGATTATGAAGTAGTTGTTCAAAATATAGCAACAACTCATATCAGTGAACATGTTAGTTCATATTGTAATCCAAACATCGTTAATAATGTTTTGGCTAATATTGGTTCAAGATTTATAGAAGATCTATTATATATAGTGGACAGTGATATGCCAGAAAGTATTATTAGACAAGCATCACTATACATAGTTGTTGATGATACAATGCACATAGATAATCAACTTTTTTATGAAAATGATGTAGAACATGAAGATGATATGGGTGATGAAGCTAATGAAGCTAGTATATCATAGCTTATATAAAGTTTACACAACACTTTTGTTCCAAATTACACTGTATTTGAACCTCCTTCTGAAATATTCACTTATGTTGATTGGACTACTACTAATGTGTTCATGTATTCCTCATTAGAAGAACAATATGTTATATGGCAAAGAGATGAAAAGTTACGTAAAGGACTTCGTTTCGTAGATAAGGTAAAATTATAGACTGCAGCAAAGCAGTATTCTATTGAAAGACATCACAAATTCAAGGTTATTAAATCCAAGTTAAATTTATGACTTGTAAAATATAAGAATAGATAGTCAGGATGTCAAATGGATGCTGAAAGCTATTAAACAACATGATTATTTTGAAATCTCATGATATATTGGTTTTCATATATGCATATCTGCTATGATATCTTAGGATCATTTTAGGTTGGACTTTATATTAATTACGAATAAAATACGTGACCTGGTGAAAGAAATTCCTATAATTGTCATTGCTGAACTCGATGTAGTAATAAAGAACAAATACAATTATACACCCAGTTATAAAAAATTATAAGATGCCAAGTAAAAGGCAATTGCCATGCTGTTCGAGGATTGAGATAAGTCATATGAATTATTGCCAAAGTGGTTGCGTACTGTAGAAGAATTTAATCCTAGCTCTTGGATAAAATTTATCTTGTGCTCAATTTGATCATATTTTCTGGACCTTTGCACCCTCAATTAAAGGATTTAAGCATTGTCGACCGATGATTAGTATTGATGTTACTTTCTTGTATGAAAAGTAAAGGAGAAGTTGATGATTGTAACTGCTGTTGATGAAAATAATCAAATATTTTTACTTACATTTGGTATTATGAATTAGAGTCAGTTGATACTTGGGATTGGTTCTTAGCTTGTATAAGAAATTTTGTTACCACATGTTAGAATATTTGTCTAATTCTAATTGGCATGTTGGTATACTAGCTATAGTTCAAAATGAACATCTAGATTGGCAGCCACTGAATGCTTATCATGTTTATTGCTTGTATCATATGGCAAGCAATTTCAATTCAAGATTTCATGATCCAAAATTATGGGATATGGTGAAAAAAGCTGGAATGCAAATGCAACCTATACAATTTTAGAAATATATGAAAAACATTAAAAAAATTAATCCAGAGATTGTTTAATGATTGAACGATATCCCTTTAGAGAAAAGTTTGTATATTGTGCTCCATCTCATCAGCCCTGAATAGGGGGCATTTATCAGTGGATGCACTATCATGGATAATGTCCTCTTTGCCCAGGAATTCATGCATAATCTTAGGTGTGCCCTATCTTGATAGAGTCTTATGGTGATCAAACTTGACATGGAGTGCGCCTATGATCGAATGAGCTGGTATTTCCTTCATCGAACTCTTTATCAATTTGGCTTTCATGAGAGGTGGATCAGGTCGATTATGGATTGTGTGGAGAGTCCTTTCGCTATTCTGGTGAATGGTGCTCTGATTGAGTACCTCTCCATAGTTGAGCTTCGGTAAGGTTGCCCTTTGTTCTCTTACCAGTTCATTTTATGTGCTGACGCTCTTTCCTAGGCTCTAAGGGTGCTGTCTAAAGGTCATTATTAGTCCATTACTGGCCTGTCCTTAGAGCCCAGTCTCTCTCTCATCTCCTTTTTATAGATGATTGTCTTCTCATTGGGAGGGCCTCTCTCCAGAATGCAAGATGTTTGGTATCCATTATAGAGTCCTTCTACTGTGACTTAGGATAGCTGGTTAACTTATAAAAGTCGATGGTTATCTTCAGTCCCAGGATGAAAGCTCAGATGAAATACTCTATCCTGGCTATGCTAGGGATTTCTGGGTAGGTGGGGATCCTGACCTACTTGGAAGTGCCTATAACCAGTAGGAGACTAATGAGGCCAGAGTGAGACCCATGGTGCAACAAGTTCGAGATTGTCTGGAGGGATGGCAGGCATCTACCTTGTCTATGATGGGTAGAATTACTATCATCAGATCTATCCTGAGCTCAATCCCTATTTATCTTTTAGCAAACACTATACTGCCCATATCTTGCTTGAGGGAGATGGAGCAACTCTTCCAAGATTTTCTGTGAAATTCCAAGTAGCATGGTCATGAAGTTCACTTGCTTTCTTGGAATACTGTTTGCCAGCCGATTAGGGATGGAGGACTTGGGATGTAGTCCCTTCTAGTCAGGAGGGAGGCGCTCCTCGCTTGACATGCAATGAGATTTCTTCTTCAGCCTAATTATCTGTGGAGCATGGTAATGAGAGCTCGCTATGGAATTTGGACTCAAGGGCTCCAAATTTAGACCTCCCATAGCTGCTCTATTATTTGGAGAGAGATCTATGCCTAGGTTTCCTCTGTGATGGCCCATATCAGGTATGTGATTGGTGATGGGTCCACTATTGATATTACTCAGGATGCTTAGATCACTTCTTTACCTTTGTCCAGGTGGCCGACCTTTGTCAGCACAAAGGCATTGGACAACCTTCGAATCTATGACTTGATGATGAACGATGCCAGGACCTAAAAAGTCCAGGAGGTTACTAACTTTTTGGGAGCTAGCTGGGGCATCAAATTCTTGTTATCTCGATTCCTAGTCAGCAATGTCAGGATTTAAGGGTGTGAGATCATTCTTGCTGGCCCAAGGTCCCTTCAAGCACCCTTTATGATTTATGTAGGAGACCTTCGAATAGGAGTATAATGATAGATTGGATCTGGAGACTGTCTGTCCACTCGAGAGTGCACCTCTTCCTTTGGAACATGGCTTGGGATCGCCTCTCGATGAGGACCTCGCTTGGGCATAGAGGCATGGATATTACCATTTTTTATCCACTTTGTAGCCTATAGGATGAGTCTACTGAGCATGCCATTCTCACCTGCTCTAGGACAAGGCATATCTGGAGGCTTGCAGGGAGATGGCCCTGGGATGAGGATGACAGACCCTGCTTAGGTCCTTTCCTTAATTTTCTTAGACAGTGCTCGCCTGAGGATCGATGCTATTGTGCTTATATTGCTTATCACATTTGACTGTCTCGAAATGCTATGGTATTCGAGGCTGTGATGACTCCGCCACTTTGGATTATCTAGAGAGTCTTGTTCATGGCATTGGAGTTTTATCACTTCAGAACTACTTTGTTCCTTGCGACCCCGTATTCCTGGAACTCCCATGCTATCTTGGCAGTGGCCCGGAGGGCTTTATATATCTCTTGGGAGCCCCCTCCTATGGGGTTTATCAATGTAAACTTTGATGGCAGTGTTCGAGGTGCCTCTGGTGGTGCAGAGTATATTATCCAAGATGCTGCTGATAGCAAGCTCCTAATGGCAGGAGGTTTCTTTCTTCATGAGCTTTCAGTTCCAGAAGCTGAGCTCAGTGCACCGTGAGTATGTATCAAGAGAGTCATTCACGAGCTTCATGCAGAAAGGATCTTCATTGAGGGAGACTCTTCCTCTATTATAAGTTGGATTCAGGGTAGGAGGGAGTATTGTGATGGCCACCCTCTCTTTCACGACATCTGGAGCTTCTTTCAACCTCTTAGGATGGTTTTGACTAGACATGTCTATCGGGAGGCAAATATGCAGCCAACTAGGTTGCATCTTTTGTTGTGCAGCACTTTGGCGATTGGTCCTGGCGCCAGGGTGACTGCATTCCAGAGATCCTTCGAGGATTCCTTTTTCTTGATCTTTTGGATAGCTCTCGCATCCATCTAAGATGATCGCCCATCTATACCAATAAAATGGAGTTTTAAAAAATGCTTGATTTATGCCAATAATCGCATTGATGCATTTGACATTCTTTCGACTTGTATCATACTTTGAAGGTCGACGTGTCCAAGCAAATGATGTAATTGATAAAAATAAAAGATTTATTCCTTTTATTATAGGGCATATAATCTCCAAGCAAGCCAAAGCTACATTGCATACTGTAACAAAATTTGATAGAGCTAGTGATTTATTTCAAGTCTAGACAGCGAGTCATGGTCCAAACATGAATAGAGGCAACAACACAAGTGACTATGTCAGTAACTATTTTCTCAATAAGTATTTCATAGTATATAGTTTGTATGTTGACTTATCTTATCTTAAATTGTAGGTCGTGCAACTTTCGAAGCATACTTATATATATGCTAGAAATAGCAATGCGATCATTTACCTTGCTCTCACGTTATGGCTGCATGTGCACATATTATAATTGATTTTTATAGATATGTTGATCGATGTTATACTTTACATGACTATTATCAAATTTATGCATCTCAGTACTAACCAATTCTATACCAAGAATATTGGTCACAACTAAGTTGCGATAGTATCATTATACTTGATAAAAATAGGTTATGACAGAAGGGTAGGCCACGTTTCACTAGAATTTGGAATGACATGGATGTGAGAGAAATTGGCAATAGACATAGGTATACAATTTATAAGGAGGAAGGACATGACAGACGATTTTGTCCAAAAATTTTACATGCAAATTAGTTGTGTTATAGAGGTAACGTATCACAGGTTTTTTTAGATATATCAACTTAATCCCTATTTTACATGTCATTTATTTATTGATTATGACATCTACTTGATTGATATCTTTCTGTTGTTTACATATTATTGATATGTCAAGATAGGAGATGGTTGCAGCTTCGGAAATACTTTCCTATGTTACTGGTTTATGTCATGATTATCTATTATGTTTGAATGACTGCTATTCTATTCCATGGATTTAGATGAGTTCTTGTTTTTGTTTTTGCATATAATTTTATTTCCATATGTACAACATTTATCTCTTGATGGATTTCCTGTTATCATTTTGATTGTCCGAACTTTGATTATTATGATAAAAAAAATTGTTCGTTAAGTAGAGTTTCTGGTTACTTAATTAGTTAGTATAATCGATTTCATGTTATAGATATGGATCCCAGTCCAATAGATTGCTCTATATTATATGACGAGGATAGTCATCGATTATGTATATCATGGGATGGGCAGGAGACCGTTTTATTGCAATATCGATGTAGAGAGTTAGTTATATGCAAGTCGATATCGCTCGATAGGCATATATTGCCTTACCTGCAGCAGGCAAGATTCTATGGGATTGCTCATGTAGGATATATCCGGTTAAACTAGCATTTGATTATGGTGCTTATGGAGCATTGGCATCCAGAGATACATATATTTCATCTATCGCATGGAGAGTACACCATCACCCTTCAAGATATCTCCATTCAATCGTGATAGTGCGATGTATGATTACTTGATAAGAATTTAAATTCTTTGGTATTTAACATTGTTAAAAAATACTTATTTTATTTTTTATGACTCATGAAATGCTTGTAAATTTTAGAGCAGTGGCATCGCGATGATACATCATCTTGCTCGGCCAGGTTCATATCCATGGCCTCTCAGTCCATCCAGGGGATATGTCATTCCATCCTTCATGTTGTCAATGAACATGCTCATATCTAGTTGGAGTATTTGCTCAGGACAACGACAAAGAGGACGAGACTTCTTCATTTTTCTCGTATGCATCATCATCGGGAGCACCTTTTCTAGCTTAACATAGACAAGGTACTTGACGATGCACTACTTTTCCATATCCGATACCAGAGTTCACTCCGTATATATCTATGGCTAGTTATCTTCATGAGGACTGAGACAATTTATGTCTACCGAGGATGTTACTTTATATTTTGATTGTACTACTGCACTAGATTACATGATGCATCAGAGTTACTCTGGATATGGAGGAGGGTATATAGGCTAGGGATCAACACAGCAGGTATTTATATAGCAGGCATTCATTGATGTAGAGCATTTGACGGAGTATCAGGAATCGAGTGAAGTAGAGCTAATATCTCGTTGGAAGCAACATGCACATGGGAGAAGATGACCATCCTGTAGAACTTAGAATCTTTATTTTTTATTTATTTATGTATTATATTTATAAAATTTTATCATAAATTTTTGTATTTAGTATTATCAACTTGAATCATAAATATTTGAAATTTTCATCTTCTAAATTTCTTTGATCATTTAATATATTAAATCTCTTTAGCAATTAATTTTTATTTTCATGGATGAGATGGAATTTTTTTATTTATATATTTTATGAAGTGAGTAAAAAATAGTTGCAATATCACACATATTGTACTTTTAAAAATAAATATAGTTAATTACAATATAAGTAATATATAAAAAATAATATATTATAATATAATATGCTATAAATTAAAATAATTTCTTAATGTTAATATTTAATATCAGGGATCGACTTAAGTAAATAATTAACATCGTTTTCATATACAACAAAAATATTTTTTATTATTTTTTTACCTTTTTCCTAATTTTTGATTAATTAAAATATTATATAAATATTAATTTTACTTAATAAAAGTGGTCGAAGGGGAACATGAAATTGCATATTCATGCCATCGAACTAAAAAAAAGGAAAGAATTTCATGAACAAAAACTAATATTTAATATATTAAGATAATATATCATACCGTAATATATGATCAATATGCTTTTTACATTAATTAATATGAATCAACTATTATAATAAATATATCGTAACATATCTATATTTAAAAATATATTATATTATAGTATGCTATGATAATATATATATTAAGATATTTAATAATAATGTAATTAATTAATAAATTTACTAAATTTGTAATATAAAATAAGTTTTGTACAATAATTATTGTACTATTCATGTTATTATAAAAAATCAAATAGTTAAAATGTTGTTTTTAATTATTAATTTCAAAAGAATTATTTTAAATTTAGTAGAAAAATTATATTTACAAAATTTGTAATTTTTATTTATTAATTAAAAAAGCTCTAAATCTTTTCAATAACCAATTTTTTTATAATAATTTAAATATATATTAATTATTAAAAAATGATAAAAGATATGAAATCGCAGGTTGAACATGCGATTTCATTCGTGGCCTCCACCTCACCAACAAATACCTATTTTAGTAAATATAATTTAAACTATCATAATTTAATAAATATTTATTACAATAATATTATTTTGAAAAAAAAACTCATCACTAGTAGTCTTGATTTAAAGATTCGTAGGATGGAGGGGTTTGGTTTTTGCATCAGCCATTAGGAGTATTGTCGTAGGAATTCAATATTGGAGAGCTTGGAGGAGCAAAGACAAAATATGTGATCTGCTTATGTTCAATTCAAATTTATAATACTAAGCAAATTTTTAAATCCTAGCAGGATGGGGGGGTCTATCTGCCGTTCCCCTTTATTTTTTATGAGAAAATATAATTGGGACAAGGGCTGAACCTTAAAATCCAACCATGAAAAAAGAAAAAAAAAAGAAAAAAAAAAGAAAAGTAAAGAAAAAGGATTGGGATGATTGCTAGAATGGATGGGATGGTAGTATATCCCATTCTACGAAGAAACTGGGATTTGTCTCGTAAAATTTAAAATTTTGAATCAGAAGGAACATTGGGAAAGCCTCTCTGTTAAACTATCATCTTGGGTCCACGATACCTGGACCTGGTAAGTGATAAAGCTGGTCCACATTTTTTTTTTTTTTTTTGGTGTCTTTCTTGTACAATTGGTATTTGACCGATTCTTTTTTTATTTGTTTATTTTGAAAACATCCTAAAGAAACAAATTATAGATTAGTCCAACAAACAAGAAGACTTAAAAAGGATTAGATACAAGTACACGTGGATTGGGTTATCCTTGTTGGTTGTGGATTAGTAGAAGAACAAGGAAGGCTCTTAGAAAGCAAAGGGAGATGCTTCAAGAAATAATATAACGAGGAAAGGAGAAATGTAAGTTTATAATAAAAAAGCGTGGATATATAGACTACGGGACACGAGATCCGGTGAAGTAGCAGTGCGTTCTTTCGTGCCGCCAGCCTAAGCGGTGGGAGATTCTCGTTAAGCCTGGCGAAATGCCGCACCCAATATTTTATATTTGCCTCAGAAGAAGTGTCCAAATTTTGTTCTCATAAAGTACCTTGTTTTGGCCGCCAACGCCTGTGGCTAGTTGTTTTGGGTTTTGGAAATTAAATATTACATCAAAGAAGTGAGAAGAAGAAGAGCATGAAAATGGAGACAGAAGCGATGATAGTAAAGATTTGTGTGATTCATGCAATGTGGGCTTATACAACATGGAATTCTAGGGTGAGGTTAAGGTCATGCATGTATCAAGTCCTTGACCTGTCAATAGATCTTTTTTTGAGGGAAAATGGATGAAGGAAATTGCTTCTCCTTTTTTGATTATGATCGAAGCTATTTATCGAGACAGGGTTAGAAGGACAAAGAGCCTGATGATAAAACAGCATGATGAGCCACAGGACAAGGGAGACTAAGTTCCCTGATTAGACAGCAAAAGGATAAGGAGTTTTACAAGAACTTGACAGCTTAAACTTTTCTACTGAAAATGTTGTCCCATTGAATGAAGGAATGCAGAGCCTTGTGGAGGATAGAGTTAATGGAAGACTTTGTTTTTTTTTTTTAAAGAAAAATTCAAGAGTTCCTTTCCAACCAAATATGCCAACATATGGCCATGGTGAACGGGTCCCATCCTATTCTCAAGTCCCCTTTGATTTTCTTTCTCTGCAAAGTTGTCCCATAGATGCATAGACCGATAGTTCAATATTACATAGTCTGAACCTGGTCCTAAGTTTTTTTTAAAGAGCAATATGCATGACTTGAAACCAGGATCTCCTCCGCTAGCAAGCTCTTAGATAAAGGTCTGCCAACTAGCTAAGCTAATAGGCATTAGCAAATCCAATCCCAGGTTAATTTGGTTGGCTTGAGTTTAATTTGTCGACTCATTTAACTAGTTCATGTCTTGCACTTTTCATTGCATGGCTAAGCAAACTACACTATTTATAATTTATATTCTCAAAAAAATAAAGAAAAGAAAAAAAAGACTACACTATTTATTGTTGGACTTCTTTGACTGTTTTCAACTACTGGCTATTTACTCTTAACCCTTCTTAATCTCCACTCTCTCATCAAATGCATGCGTCATTGAATCAATATCTAAATACTCACATCACTCTTTCCAAAAATTATATCATGTATGTAAAAATTTAATTTCTATCCATATCCTTATGATTTGACAAATTGAGTTTTGACATGGGCCTCATTTAACATACTAGGTCACAGACTTGTACCTGATTCCCAAACCAGACAGATTGGATTGGTCAACTCTAGTGACCTGGTCAAGTGAATGGTTTTAGGTAATTGCCATCACTAAGAAATTCCTTCGCAACTTAGAAAGAGGTTAACATAAAACCATTTTTGACTATAGAAACTTAGTTCCAATGAAAAAGAGTTTTGGAGAAGCAAAACCTCTAATTTAAAAAAATGGTAAAGTAGAAGACTTTTATTTTGGTAGAATGCTAGAAAAAATGGTATCTTTTCGTGGTAGGAGTAGGAAAGAAGAGTCCGGTTAGAAATCCATGACAAGGGATGTTCGAATTTTCTTGGCAGCAATGTCCAAGATCTCTTTTTTAAGTCTCCAATCACAACTTTGGATAAATTTGTCCTTCTTTCAAAGCTTCTTGCAGAGTTGGGATGCTCCGGTTGTGGCAGAGCTCCATGTCTTAGAGCTTCCAGGTTCTCTCTTTCAAGGCTTCTTGCAGAATTGGGATGCTCCAGTTGTGGCAGAGCTCCATGTCTTGGAGCTTCCAGGTTCTCTCACGGAATGTCCCAGCATGGATGGTAACTGTACTTTTTTTGGAAGAAGGAATGGCGTTTGTAGGTTGTCTTTGTGATATTCTGTTAAATTGTCTTGAAAGGCCAAGAAAGAAACGGGGCATGTAAATGTCGACTATTGTAGTATTCAATCAATTTTGGGACATTATTATGATTATGAACTATAAATTTAATTGATTATTTCAATGGATTCTATATTACATCGGACCTTGTTAGTATTGGATCTCTTTATATTTTTATGGATTTACTCTTATTTTGTTGTCTGGATTAACATTGCAGACTCCTTTTATGGATGTTAAATTATACATGTTTTAAGTTCGAGAAAAACCTTATCAGCCAATTTGTAAAATTTAAATACCTAAGTTGAATGTAAATTTGGAAACATCCAAACTTAGAATTACCATTCTATCTAAACAAAATTGAGTTCAGGTCATTAAACCGGTAGGACAACAAGACATGATCCCATGATGAGCATTGTAGCTTCTGAAACAAAGGGTCGTTGGCAACCCCGGAAATGACTTCTGCTTCTCATACCATCTTGTTGTACCGAGAAGAACGCATCTCATATAATATCTATGAAGCATCCCGAAAATTAAAATAGAAACTATAATTAAATGGAACAAGCCCCCATTTCCCTCAACTTGATCAAGGATCTCTGGACATGTAAGTTATAAGTATTATTTTCCCAAGAAATAAAAAACAAATTACAGATGATGGCTCTTCACAGCACCGACAGTTTCATCTGCCATCATCATCCATGAAGTGGCACCATGAAAGAGAATTGAACCTGACATTGTTACCATGCATGTTTATTTGTCTCGAAAACAAGAACCCCTGCATCGATTCAGAAAGGAAGGTTAGCCAATGTTCTTATCCAATCTTGCAAACAAAACAAGTAAATCAATTGATCGTGGAAGAAACTTCACCCAAAGTAGGCATCAGTAGTGTAAGCGCCGCAATGCCGACAATCTTTAATGGCACTCCGGTCTTGATCATATCCTTAACATCAATGTGTCCTGTAGTAAATCCCACAATGTTTGAAGGAGTGGCTGTGGGGAGAAGGAATGCAAATTGAGCTCCGATGGCTCCAGGGACCATCAGGAGGAGAGGGTGTACCCTCACGGACTCGGCTAGTTCGACGAGAAGAGGGAGTACGAGTGTGGTGGTAGCATTGTTGGATACGACGAATTCTGTAATGGTCCCGCTCACCAGACAAACCAGTGGTGCAATTGCTAAAGATGGGGCAGTCTTGAGGAAGTCCAAGTTCGCAGAGATCACATCAGCAAGGCCACTGGTTTGGACACCTTGGGCGATTGCAAAGCCTGCACCGAGAAGGAGAATGATGTTCCATTGGAGCTTCTTGCATTTGTTCCAATCCATTAGCATCTCTCCATCATTTTTTTTACTTGGAATTATGAATAATAAGGTTGCCATCATCACCTGGATCAAAAGAGATAATGGACTCAGGGTGGCATTCAGCCGTGCTTTTTTCTCGAGGATTTTTGTCAACAAAACTGTGGAAATGGTTGCTAGCTTTCGTTCACTTACACTGACAGTTCCATCACCCACACGATCTTGAAACAGAGCCCCCCATCCAGGGACATCATTTGTTAGGCTTCTTGTCATCCATAGAACTATAAGCAACTGCAAGCCACGGAAACACAAAGACCAACTTAGTTCTGTCAGTAATTGAACCAGGCTTTATAAGAGACTTGCGGATTATCTAAACTTACTCCAAACACGGTTAAAACCATCTTCTCAGCAAAAGCCATAGGTCCTGCCATAGAGAACAAAACAAATTTCTTAACAAAAAAGCTCAACAAAACCAAAGATTTGAACAGCTTTGTGACCATAGTTGAAGTCAAATGGTGAGGTGTTATTGGGGCATGCGAGAATATTTCTGCTGAATTCTATACATCGGGAATGCAGTTATATATATATATATATATATATATATATATATATATATATATATATATATATATATATATATATATATATATATATGAAAGCGAGGTAGGTATAGCCGCCCGGATTTTATCAAATATTAGAAAATAATTAGTGGCCGAAGATTGAAAGAAGTTATATTACAGCTAGCATATAAAACAAGATTAAAAAAAAAAAAAAAAACAGAGAGAGAAGAAAGAACCACATTTTATTTTATTTTTTGAACCGAGAGAGAAGCAGAGAACCTGCCACCCGGTTCTATCGAAGGAAGACAATTACAAAATCAGAAGAAGTGCAAACAAAAAACCCCACATCTTTTATGGTAGTAACTAGCATTCTAACAGCATCTTTTATGTATATAAAAATACTATACGTACAATATACTTATCTAGTAATAAATACTGGGTGATGATACCTCCTTTTCAATCACAAAAAAGGAAAGAACTAGAATTATAATAGCAAAATGTTCTATTAATTAGTTGACATCTATGATATAAACCGATGGATTCTATGAGACTGTACAAGCTACGAAGATACAAAGCAAAACAAAGGAACTCCCCAAAGACCAGTAGATGAAGAATTACCTAGTAGCTCAAGCTCCCTCTTCAGGTGAGCTCTATCCAAGTAAGCAGAAAGCGCCTTAGCCGAATTCTTTGAACAGTAGAGAAGAGAGAGGATACCCCACAGGGCAAAGAAGAGGACAAGAGCCAGAGGGAACCCAAAGAAGAACCAAGTGCTGAAGCTGATGGGCTCCTCCTGAGGGTAGTAGCTCTCCCACATCCCCACCAAGATGAGATTAACACCCGTTCCTGTCAAGGTGCTCATTCCTCCGATCGCTGCCGAATAGATCACTCCAAGTATCACCGCCTTGCAGAACCGCCTAACATCCGGGTGGACCGAGTCCCCGGCGGGGAGCCTCTGCAGCACTCCGGTGGCCACCGGGATCATCATCACCGCCGCTGCGGTGTTATGCATCCACATGCTCACAAACGCAGTGGTGCCGCAGATCCCAAGTAGAAGTAATGGTGGATTCAGAGGTTCTCCGCAGAACGATGAAGTTATCTGCATCCCGATCAAATAATAACTACAACGGTGATTAGACCTCGATATCGAAATTTACCAATAAAATTAACCAACTTTGAGCAAGTCTCTTTTTGCCATGAATGCGAAAGAGCATGATTCTTTTTACAAGCTTAATTATTACCGCCCTTGATTTAATTAATCAGTCCAAAGTTTTACAAATAGATATCTTCAAAGAACTCGGTTTCTGAATTCATTTATCTAATTAGAAAGGTCGTTCAGCAATATGAATACAGAGGGGTTAAATAAATGTGCGAGTAAAAAGAACTCACTTTCAGAGCTAGTCGGCGGTGGATGTCGTAGTGCTCGACGGCCAACGCCAGTATGAAGCTGCCGAGCACGAGAGAGATGATATCATCCATGTAAGATTTTGCAACGTCGTCGGCCGAAGCGATCCCGAAGATAGGGAAGAGGAAGAGAGGGGACATGGATGTGATGGCCATGGGGACGGCATCGGTGAGCCACCACAAGAACACCCATGAGAGGACTGCGAGCATGTTTCTGCTTGAATGCTTTCCATTGAGGTCGACAGAGAAGAATATGATCATGCATGCTAGAGGCCCCGAGATAATGAGGAGTGCTTTGGAGGTAAGGATTGATTTGAGAGTGAGGTGGGAGCTCTCCGGAGGTTCATGGAGGGGGAGGAGCGGAGCTTTTGGGTCATCCGAGCTTGGATGCAATGCGTCATCAGCCATTTGAGATAAAAGAGCGAGTGTCTGTCTGTTGTTGGTTGTGGTTTGGCTTTCTACTTCTCTTTCTTTTATAAACGCTATCGAAGAGAGATGACTCGTGGGTTGTTTTGGCTCGTGCTCATTAATTGCTTGGAATCACCTAAATAAATGGAGATAAAAGTTTATTGAATTGGACGTTGACTTCAGCGATTGAATTGAAGAGAGTTTTGTTAAAAGCTCTCTCCGATCTCCTTCCCAGGAGAAGGTCGTCCAAGCGGCCTTCCAAAAGCCAGGAGATTAAAAAAGTTTGTGCGTCACCAATTCGGTCATCAGATCAGGAAGAGGGCTTTTCGTGTGTCACAAATGAAATCAGGACCCACGGTACTCTATGAAGTTGGTATAAAATTTTCGTTACTCTGATGGAGTGCACGAGTTAGACCTATCGTATATGCCAAGTTATATATTTTGTTCGATTTCAAACTTGGTTTCTTTGCAGTTTTCTCTCCGTTTCCTCTATCTATTCTTAATCTTCTTCAAAGATAATTCTTTCTTTCTTAATCATGACTTCTATATATCACAACCAGACTGCCAGAGGCTTCTCGCGCGCCGTTTCTAATCTTCTAGACGTCCAACATAATTATTCTATAACCATAATCCAAAATAGTTATTTTAGAACCATCATCCAGGATAATTATGCTATAACCATAACCAGGATGACCGTGCCCGGTGATAAAGTTGGATCTAAATAGAATCCCTTACCGAATCCTTTTACTTCTTTTAGCAACTAATTCTCTCCCTTCATCTTATTATTATTGGCTTTAGTCAGTTAATTTTTGTCACTGTTATCAATTTTGAAGGACTTAGCTTCTAAATGGTTATTGGTTTGACCACACTTAGCAGGTGGATCAGTCTAAACGCAAAGCAATGCAAACGGGTAAAAAGTAAAAAAAAAAAAACATCATGATACATGCGTGCTCGTGGGTATTGCTTCGTGGTTTGATCTACCTATTTTCCCTCTCTCGTTAATAATTGAGGATCGAGTCATTGCAAGCATGGCCCCACGTAGCATTATTTGATTCAATCATTAAAAGAAAGGGGTGCACAATGTGATGGAAGTCTTCAGGGGAATCCTACAACTGGAAAGGCTCGGACCAAGCTTGGATGAATTTATGTGGATAGCGCTGCTGATAAGAATACTAAGCTGGATCCTAACCATATATAGACCGCAAAAATTAATTATATATATCATGCGTGTTTTCCTCGAGAGGGAAAAAAGAAGGAAGGAAAATTATAGCCGTGGACTGGAGAGCGGTGTGCATCCATAGATTCTCTAGCTTCTTTTGTGTTCTTGTGGGAACGATTACATCTTTGTCCATTCATAGAAATGCTCAGGCATTGCATGACGTTGATTTATGGAAGAGATTGCGTATTCAATTTAGCAACCTTTTGTAAACAAAGTTCTACGCTATGGTTTCACTTGACGCAATCCTTCTTCTTCTTCTTCTTCTTCTTCTTTTTTTTTTTTTAAAAAAATATATATATTTATATATATGTATTCACCTCTTCTTATTTTTTTAATTCAATGAATCTAAATTCTTGTTTTTTTTCTTATCTTTTATCTCTAAAGAGGTATTAATTTCTTGTTGGAGAGGGAGGGAAGGCTGGCATGCCTTATTTACTTGGAGAAGGATTTGGATTGTACTTTTGGTTTGAAAAAGTGATTTTTTTTTTTTCCCTGTGATATGCATTATTGTATCACGCGAAGGTTACCATAAAATTCATGCAAGCAAATGAAAGAGATCTCAAGTATTTTGAGATTTATGCAAAATATGATTGAATAGTTGATGTCGTGAAAAAAAAAAAAAAAAAAAAAAATCGATCATTTCTTTGCATGAAAAATATAAAATTCTTTGACAAAAGTTATAGCTTTTTTTTCTTTTTTCTAAAAAGCAGATAGGACAGAATCTTGATTACAAACAAGAGAAAAAGATGTGGAAAGCATAAACTTGAGCTAAGAGGAAGAGTGTAGCTACTAGATTATCATGAACATCACAAAAATGGTATCATGGACTCGAAAGGGAAAAAAAGGACAAAATGCTTTTCATAACATAAGAGGGGAGGATCGTCAAAACAAAATTGGTAAGGTACGAGAACCATAACTTCAATTTGACATACTGAATTTAGATAATAAACATATTTAATGTTCTAAATCCTTAAATACAATGATTGTAAATCAAATGATAGATAATAAAATTTATCCTAGTTGAATAATTCGGCATTATTATTATGCATCTTTATTAGTAGTTTTTTGTTTAACTACTGGTTCATTCATGAAAGTATTGCTCTCTCGTATATATCATGACAATATATGATTATCTTTTTTGCAAAACTATGCTTACGTATTTATCTTTAACCTGTATATAATCCATATAATGCTTTGATTAATATGAATAGGTGAAGCATCGTACTTTCTCCACATTTCATTAAAAAAAAAAAAAAAAAAAAATCTATATAATGCATGGATAAACATTGCAAAAAAAAATTAATTGAATCTTTCAACAAATTATCCATATAATTCACGGATAATTTTATTATCTTCAAAATTTGATCCATATAAAGATCCATCCTTTTGCTACCTTCGCTCCAATCGACACACGTCTTCCATACCATATATTGGTCCTACATATGACGACGGTATAACACAGCTCGCAGACTAATTTATTTATAGTGGATAAAAGGCCCTCGTTTTGTAATATATACTGTTTCTGTACTAGGTTTCATATATATAATCAAAGCGAGAGCATAAAAACTGTTAACCTATATATATACATACCATATTATAAAGTGCGAGTTCAGCTATGGGTTTATCATTTTTTATTTCCAGATAACTAGCTAGTAGTCTTTTAAACAAAATTTTATCCAAAAAATATTAATGGTATCAGAGAAATTAATTATTATTATTATTATTTGAAGTGTTGAAATTAATTAATTAATTAATTAATTAAAAGCTATCTATGTGGTACTTGTCATTAACCGGTGCCACTTTTCGAGCTATATCCCATCAAACTCGATCAAATTGATGATACCACTCCATATTTGCTCTTCTAGACCAGAACAAGCCAAAGATTCACGCCAAATTAGGGCGGTCCGGTTTTGCTGTAATCGCTGGGCCTGGGCTGAAGTCGGCAGACCCAGCCGACTTCAACCCAGACTGAGAAAAAAAAAAAAAAAAAAAGGATGGAAGCCGGAACAGGGGAGGAAGAGGCGGAGTTGAACGGGGTTCTTCGCCGGATTTTTCGCCGGAGGACTCGGAGGGAGGAGCCGTGAGAGGCAAGGGAGGAGTTCGGCGGAAGACCCGTAAGGGTTTGGGACGGGTGGTAGGGTTTTTAACGGCGAGGGGATCTCGTTGTTTTTTTCGTTTTAAACCCCTCACCGCCGCCCCTAGAACCACGATCCTGCTCTCTCTCCCTCTCCGACGAACACCGGAAGCTTCCTCAACGCCGCCGGTAAGGTTTTTTTTTATTATTTGCAATTTTTTTGTGAGTTTTTGGATGAAATTTGGGTTCGGTTCGGTTTGGGAAGTCGCCGCTGCAGCCACCGCCGCCGCCGCCGTCGTCGCCGCCTTCGCCTGGTCCGGGAGGGCCCTGCGACAACCACGATGTGGTTGCCGGCAGGTGGGGGGGGGGGTGAGATGGTGGTCGGCCGAAGAAGAAAAGAAGAGGAAGAAGAAGAAGAAAAAAAAAAGAGGGGTGTTCGGGAGAAGAAAAGAAAGAAGAAGGAAGAAGAAGGAAAAAAAAAAAAAAAAAAAAAAAAAAAGAAAAAAAAAAAAAAGAAAAGAAAAGAAAAGAAAAGAAAAAAAAAAAAAAAGAAAAAAAAAAAAAAAAAGGGTCATGTACGGCCAGAAAAAAAAAAAAATATTAGTTAAAAAAAATATAATAATAATAATATGAATAAAAATATATATATATATATATGAATAAGATAGGAGAGAGAGAAAGAGGAGAGAGAAAGAGGAGAGAGAAGGAGGAGAGAGAAGAGGAGAGAGAAGGAGGAGAGAGAAGGAGGAGAGAGAAAGAGGAGAGAGAAGGATGAAGAGAGAGAAAGAGGAGAGAGAAGGAAGGAAGAGAGAGAAAATCAGGATTTTTTTTAGATATTCATGAAAAAAAAAAAAAATTAATTAAGAATTTAGTTTTAATTTAAAATTTATTTATCTATGTAGAGAATCAGTCTTCTGAGCGGGAAGACGTCGCACCAATCTTGGGTTCGGATTAGTACAAGCGTGAATAGCTGATTTGTAAGGAATTCTAACCTAATCACCGTATTTATTAATATATTTTACATGATCTGATGTATTTCGAGCATAAATAAATATTTTTCATGCATAGTGATTTTCGGATAGCATGATTTGATTTCCGGGTTACGGATCAAGTTTGTGGTTAGTGATGTTTGTATTTGCCATGTGATCTTGAAATGTATTTGATCGTGATAGCGATCGCTGGAAAGTGACATGATTCGTTTATGTGAAGAGAAATGATAAAGTGTTAAGAGAACTGGTGTTTGGACTAGCCATGCCACGGCGGTACCGTGGTTTCTCAGTGTGCCCGTCACAGGCTGGAGTGTGACAATTTGTGTGCCCGTCACAGGCTGGAGTGTGACAACAGTGTGCCCGTCACAGGCTGAAGTGTGACAACAGTGTGCCCGTCACAGGCTGGAGTGTGACAATAGTGTGCCAGTCACAGGCTGGAGTGTGACCGTGGTTAGTCCAGAACCCTAAAGATAATGATTAAATAATTGGAAATTCTATAAGAAGAAAAAAAATAAAGTTTCCAAAGTTTTGTTAAACATGAAATCGGATTTGTTGATTTCGTCATGGTAATGTTTACTGCTTTCATATACATTTAAATTATTACTGGTGATTATTTTGGAACCCTTACTGGGCTATGTAGCTCACTCCCTACCATCTGTTTTCTTTCAGAGACTCAGGAAACTTAAGGAGGATCTGGGCTGGGCGTGAGACGGAGCATCATGTTTGTTGAGATATATAGTTAGTTTGTCTGGTTACTGACGTTTGAGTCAGTGGACCATTTTATGATCTCGAGTTAATTATGAACTATACATTGTTAATGATTTGTTTATACAATATTCATTTACTCTGGATACATTTGAATTGTTGTGTACCTAGGCCTTGCATAATCTCTAGGGTAAAACCTAGGGTTTGTGCGGCCGGTCACGTAGCCGTTTCCGGTATTGGATTCGGGGCGTGACAGAGTGGTATCAGAGCAAACCAGGACAGGTTCTAGGATCTTAGGATAAAAGCTCAACGAGAGAGAGTGTGGGTTGATCTATATGTGGGGTAGATAATATGTCATGATTGTTTTGACCATCTGAGTGTTAGTTGTTTACTGACAACATTGGTGTAGGTTTTCCATGGCGCGTGGTAGTGGACGTGGACGTGTTAGGAGGCCCACAAGATTTGCAGATGGAGCAAATGCTTGGGATCCTATTGAGCAGCATGAGAATGCTGGAGCCTTATCTGATAATGAGGAACGTCCACAGGACCCAATGCCGAATCTGGTAGACAACACTGGTAATGAGGAGCATCATCATGAGCCAGTGCCCAATCCTTTGGATAACACCCCGGAGACTGGAACTGCTGAAACAGGAACACCGGGTGGATCTGGAGTTCAGCCTGGAGACCAGATGGGTCTTCCTCAACTATTACAAATTCTAGTGCAGCAGCAAGCTACTGCTAGAGCTGATACACTAAGATTTATGGAAGCCCAACAGCAACAGCAGCAATTTATGCAACAGCTATTATTACAACGACAACAGCCAGAAGTCAGAATTCCTCAGGAACGGCCAATTACATTAATAGATTTCAAGAAGTATGCGCCACCGGCATTCAAGGGGACTGCTGATCCCATGGAGGCAGAGGGATGGCTTAAAGCTGTTGAGAAAGTTTTCCAAGCCTTGCGGTGTCCAGAAGAGGAGAAAGTTACATTCGCTACCTTTTTATTGCAAGATGAGGCAGCTGCTTGGTGGGAACTGGAGCTCGGAAAACAAGGACCAAATGATACACCTTTTACCTGGACAGATTTTAGAAAGGTTTTCTATGAGAGATATTTTCCTCAAAGTGTTCGGGTACAAAAATTTCGAGAATTTGATCGCTTGGAGCAGGGTACTTTTACTGTTTCTCAGTATGCCTCAAAGTTTGAGGAATTGTCGAGATACGCTCCATCACTCTTAGCTGATGAAGGAATCCGGGCCAGGAAATTTGAAAATGGACTCAGAAGTCGGATCCAGCATCAAGTGATTGCTTTTGAGCTACCAACTTATAAAGAGGTTGTAAACAAAGCATTAATTATTGAAAGGGGATTGGATGTGGCTCAAGCTGAAAGGGAGAAAGCATTAAAGAAGAGATCTGGAACAAGAGGGAATCAAGGCCAATTCTATAAGGGAACCAATGCAAAAACCAGAAAGCTTGACAATATTACTTCTGATGACAAGACCCAACCAAAGAAAGATATCAAGTGCTTTAAGTGTGGTGGTTCTCATTATAAGCGGGATTGTACGTGGCCAGATGAGTGGAAGTGCCATAACTGTGGTAAACCGGGACATAAGGCAGTTGTATGTCCATCTGGTCAGGGGTCACAGCATCAGTTACCTCGTGGAAAACAGCAATTTGAAGGGCAACAGAAAACAGTAACTCAGGGACGGGTTTATTCACTCTCCCAGCAGGATGCTAATGCTTCAAATTCTGTAGTGACAGGTATGATCAAATTATTTTCCAGTAATGTTTATGTTCTTTTTGATACTGGTGCTACACACTCTTTCGTATCTGTTAGATTGGTTAGGGAGAATAATGAGTTAACCCCGACATCTTTAGAATTTGAACTCTGTATTTCCACTCCTAGTGGGGATGTTTTTGTGGTTAATCAAATCTGCAAGAAATGTAGATTGAATATCGAAGGTAGAACAATGGAAGCCGATTTGATAGTCATGGATATGAAAGACTTCGATATAATCCTTGGAATGGATTGGCTGACAGCAAACCATGCTTCCATCAATTGTTTTGAGAAAATTGTAAAATTTCAAATTCCTGATCAGTCAGAGTTCTGTTTTAAGGGAAACAAGTTAACTCTTATGAGGAGGATAATTTCGGCTTTTATTGCCAAGCGACTCCTCAGACAAGGTTGTGAAGGGTTTCTGGCAACAGTGATAGATACTCAACAGCAGGATCTTAAGTTGGAAGACATACCTGTTGTGAAAGAATTTCCGGAGGTCTTTCCCGATGATCTGCCAGGATTACCTCCTGATAGAGAGATTGAGTTCTCTATCGATCTTATACCAGGTACAGGTGCCATCTCCAAAGCTCCTTATAGAATGGCTCCGGCAGAATTAAAAGAACTTAAGGAGCAATTGCAAGAACTGTTGGATAAAGGATTTATCAGACCTAGCGTGTCTCCCTGGGGTGCTCCAGTCTTATTTGTAAAGAAGAAAGATGGAAGTTTTCGGCTTTGCATTGATTATCGAGAATTGAACAAAGTGACTATAAGGAACAAATATCCCTTACCGAGGATTGATGATCTATTTGATCAATTACAGGGGGCACAAGTATTCTCTAAAATTGATCTTCGTTCTGGTTATCATCAATTGAAGATTAAGACAGAGGATATACCAAAGACAGCTTTTAGAACTAGATATGGACACTATGAATTTTTGGTTTTACCTTTTGGTCTGACAAATGCACCTGCAGTTTTCATGGATCTCATGAACCGAGTGTTTAGACCATATCTGGATCAATTTGTAGTAGTATTCATTGATGATATACTGATATATTCAAAAAGTCTACAGGCACATGAGGAGCACTTAAAGATAGTATTACAAATACTCAAAGAGGAGAAATTATTTGCCAAGCTAAAAAAATGTGACTTTTGGTTGGACAGAATTTCCTTCCTTGGCCATGTTATATCAAAGGATGGTATTTCTGTGGATCCAAAGAAAGTGGAAGCAGTGGTAGAGTGGGAGAGACCCACTAATATGTCCGAAGTTCGTAGTTTTCTGGGATTGGCAGGATATTATCGAAGGTTTGTTGAAGGATTTTCTCTTATTGCTATACCCTTAACTCGCCTGACCCAGAAACGAACAAAATTTGAATGGACAGATGATTGTGAGCAGAGTTTTCAAGAATTGAAGAAACGGTTAATCACTGCCCCAGTATTGACTGTTCCTGCAGAGACAGGGGAGTTTTGCATATATAGTGATGCATCCCGAAAGGGTCTCGGTTGTGTGCTAATGCAAAATGGAAAAGTGATAGCCTATGCTTCTAGACAGCTGAAATCATATGAATCAAATTATCCCACTCATGACTTAGAGTTAGCAGCTGTAGTATTTGCTTTAAAGATATGGAGACATTACCTGTATGGTAGTCGTTGTGAAATCTTTACAGATCATAAAAGTTTAAAATATATATTTACTCAGAAGGAATTGAATTTGAGACAGAGAAGATGGCTGGAACTATTAAAGGATTATGATCTGACTATCAGCTACCATCCAGGAAAGGCAAATGTTGTAGCAGATGCCCTGAGCAGGAAAACCCCGAGTAAGTTGGCAACCTTAATTACTAATCAAAAGCACATCTTAATGGATCTGGAAAGATCAGGGATAGAGGTACGAATTCATAATTCTGGGATGCAATTAGCAAATATTATGGTACAACCTATCCTGATTGACAAAATTAAATCAGCTCAGAAGGAAGATTTAGAGCTTCAGAAAATTAAAGAGACAATTGAGTCTGGTGTACAATCAGAATTTACTATATATGAGGATGGTACCTTGAGATTTGGTAACAGATTATGTGTTCCTAAACTTTCAGAATTAAAGAATGAAATTATGGAAGAAGCACATAGTTCAGTATATACGATGCATCCGGGTAGTACAAAAATGTATCGAGATCTACGTGGAAACTTTTGGTGGTCTGGTATGAAGAGAGATATAGCTCAGTATGTGGCTCAATGTTTGGTGTGTCAACAGGTAAAAGCTGAGCATCAAAGACCTGCTGGGCCATTGCAGTCTCTTGCGATTCCCCAGTGGAAATGGGAGCACATTACTATGGACTTTGTGACAGGATTACCCAAAACTCCTAAGGGAAATAATGCGATATGGGTGATTGTGGATCGACTAACGAAGTCAGCTCATTTCTTATCTTTTCGTATCGGATTCTCTCTGGAAAAATTAGCAAATTTGTATATAGAACAAATTGTGAGACTACATGGGATTCCAATTTCTATAGTATCGGATCGAGACAGTAGGTTTGTTTCACAATTTTGGAAGAGTCTTCATAAAGCATTGGGGACCAAATTAAATTTTAGTACAGCTTTTCATCCCCAAACTGATGGACAGTCTGAGCGAACCATCCAGATTCTGGAAGACATGTTGAGAGCTTGTGTTATGGACTTGGGTGGTGCTTGGGACTGTCATTTATCGTTAATAGAATTTGCCTACAATAATAGTTTTCAAGCTAGCATTCAAATGGCGCCTTTTGAGGCTTTATATGGTAGGAAGTGTAGATCTCCTATCTGCTGGGATGATGTGGGAGAAAAAAAATTGTTGGGTCCAGAAATAGTGCAACAAACAGTGGAAAAGGTACAAATGATCAGAGAACGTTTGCGTACTGCTCAGAGCCGACAGAAAAGTTATGCTGATAAGAGACGAAGAGAGCTGGAATTCGATGTTGGTGATCATGTCTTTTTGAAAGTGTCTCCCACAAAGGGTGTGATGAGATTTGGTGTACGAGGAAAGTTGAGCCCGAGATTTGTGGGACCATTTGAGATTTTGGATAAGGTTGGTGAGGTGGCCTACCGATTAGCTCTGCCACCAATTATATCCGGAGTGCACAATGTGTTTCACGTATCTATGTTACGAAAATACATTCCTGATCCTAATCATGCAATAGATTATGAGCCATTGCAACTTCAGGAGGATTTGACCTATGAGGAGGTGCCTTTACGAATTGTCGACAGTAAGAAACAAGAATTGAGACACCGAACCATACCCTATGTGAAGGTGCAATGGAGCAATCACAGTGAAAGAGAAGCTACATGGGAACTAGAAGCAGAGATGCGAACAAAATATCCACAGCTTTTCGAAATACCAGGTATGTAAATTTCGAGGACGAAATTTATTTTAACGGGGGGAGAATGTAATCGCTGGGCCTGGGCTGAAGTCGGCAGACCCAGCCGACTTCAACCCAGACTGAGAAAAAAAAAAAAAAAAAAAAGGATGGAAGCCGGAACAGGGGAGGAAGAGGCGGAGTTGAACGGGGTTCTTCGCCGGATTTTTCGCCGGAGGACTCGGAGGGAGGAGCCGTGAGAGGCAAGGGAGGAGTTCGGCGGAAGACCCGTAAGGGTTTGGGACGGGTGGTAGGGTTTTTAACGGCGAGGGGATCTCGTTGTTTTTTTCGTTTTAAACCCCTCACCGCCGCCCCTAGAACCACGATCCTGCTCTCTCTCCCTCTCCGACGAACACCGGAAGCTTCCTCAACGCCGCCGGTAAGGTTTTTTTTTATTATTTGCAATTTTTTTGTGAGTTTTTGGATGAAATTTGGGTTCGGTTCGGTTTGGGAAGTCGCCGCTGCAGCCACCGCCGCCGCCGCCGTCGTCGCCGCCTTCGCCTGGTCCGGGAGGGCCCTGCGACAACCACGATGTGGTTGCCGGCAGGTGGGGGGGGGGGTGAGATGGTGGTCGGCCGAAGAAGAAAAGAAGAGGAAGAAGAAGAAGAAAAAAAAAAAGAGGGGTGTTCGGGAGAAGAAAAAAGAAAGAAGAAGAAGAAAAAAAAAAAAAAAAAAAAAAAAAAAAAAAAAAAAAAAAAAAAGAAAAGAAAAGAAAAGAAAAAAAAAAAAAAAAAGAAAAGAAAAGAAAAAAAAAAAGGGTCATGTACGGCCAGAAAAAAAAAAAATATTAGTTAAAAAAAAATATATAATAATAATATGAATAAAATATATATATATATATATGAATAAGATAGGAGGAGAGAGAAAGAGGAGAGAGAAAGAGGAGAGAGAAGGAGGAGAGAGAAGAGGAGAGAGAAGGAGGAGAGAGAAGGAGGAGAGAGAAAGAGGAGAGAGAAGGATGAGAGAGAAGGAAGAGAGAGAAAGAGGAGAGAGAAGGAAGGAAGAGAGAGAAAATCAGGATTTTTTTTAGATATTCATGAAAAAAAAAAAAAAATTAATTAAGAATTTAGTTTTAATTTAAAATTTATTTATCTATGTAGAGAATCAGTCTTCTGAGCGGGAAGACGTCGCACCAATCTTGGGTTCGGATTAGTACAAGCGTGAATAGCTGATTTGTAAGGAATTCTAACCTAATCACCGTATTTATTAATATATTTTACATGATCTGATGTATTTCGAGCATAAATAAATATTTTTCATGCATAGTGATTTTCGGATAGCATGATTTGATTTCCGGGTTACGGATCAAGTTTGTGGTTAGTGATGTTTGTATTTGCCATGTGATCTTGAAATGTATTTGATCGTGATAGCGATCGCTGGAAAGTGACATGATTCGTTTATGTGAAGAGAAATGATAAAGTGTTAAGAGAACTGGTGTTTGGACTAGCCATGCCACGGCGGTATCGTGGTTTCTCAGTGTGCCCGTCACAGGCTGGAGTGTGACAATTTGTGTGCCCGTCACAGGCTGGAGTGTGACAACAGTGTGCCCGTCACAGGCTGAAGTGTGACAACAGTGTGCCCGTCACAGGCTGGAGTGTGACAATAGTGTGCCAGTCACAGGCTGGAGTGTGACCGTGGTTAGTCCAGAACCCTAAAGATAATGATTAAATAATTGGAAATTCTATAAGAAGAAAAAAATAAAGTTTCCAAAGTTTTGTTAAACATGAAATCGGATTTGTTGATTTCGTCATGGTAATGTTTACTGCTTTCATATACATTTAAATTATTACTGGTGATTATTTTGGAACCCTTACTGGGCTATGTAGCTCACTCCCTACCATCTGTTTTCTTTCAGAGACTCAGGAAACTTAAGGAGGATCTGGGCTGGGCGTGAGACGGAGCATCATGTTTGTTGAGATATATAGTTAGTTTGTCTGGTTACTGACGTTTGAGTCAGTGGACCATTTTATGATCTCGAGTTAATTATGAACTATACATTGTTAATGATTTGTTTATACAATATTCATTTACTCTGGATACATTTGAATTGTTGTGTACCTAGGCCTTGCATAATCTCTAGGATAAAACCTAGGGTTTGTGCGGCCGGTCACGTAGCCGTTTCCGGTATTGGATTCGGGGCGTGACATTTGCACCGATGAATGATTGATATTTTTTCGCGGCACCAGCAGTTGAATGATGTAAAATAAAATTTTAAAAATTATGTACATGGGAAAATAAATATTGGATATCTTGAAAGTCATGCACAAATCTTGTTTTGCATCATTCAATTATTGATGGTGCAAAAAAATAAAATAAAAATCAATCAATCATTTGCAAAAGATACAATCCTGATCAGGAACTGCATTGGATTCTGTTCTCAGCATTCTGGAAAGGATTGCAAAAACCCTGTCGGAATTCAATCACGTAATCTTCCATACAAACAAACGTAGCGCGCCTTTAAAACTAGATTGATTTGTAGCAACCTCCCTTTTATCAATGGTGGACAAGATAAGGAGCTTTATATTAGAGTTTTATTTTCAACATAACTTCTTATTCTTCTTGTCCAATAGAGGTAATTATTATTTTTAGAATATTTGAACGTTTAGTTTTCCTAACGAAAAGACACTTCGTTTACTCTATCGATGCGATGGGAGCAGGTTTGAAATTTTGATTGGCTCCATCTCTGTTACGAAGAGTCATATTTTTTCACTTGGGCACGCAGGGTAGCTCTTCCTTCGCTTCTTTCTTGTAACAATCGAACGATGTTCCCTCTTACTAATTAGCAAGTCTAAGTAGTAGTGTGGTATGATTTGGGGTGCGGTCTAAAAGTCTAGGATATAGAAAGTTTGCGAGATTTGTATACTAGGATAATAATTTTCATAAAATCTATCCATACTGCCCTAAATTTTTTTTTTTTTTTTTTAAGTGGTATACCAATCATTCGCCTTTGGTCCTGCCTAAAGAATAGCAGCCACAAATTTCCCTTCTTTGGTGATCATTTGTAGGGTCCACCACCAATAATTCGCCTAATTATTCGCCTTCGGTCCTACCTACAGGAGTTTTCTTAAAATAATATTTTTTATTAAATATTTCCCTGACTGGTGCCATCTTTATATATTTTTCAAAATATATGTTTTTGGATAACGTGGGGTTCATGGGTGAAAAATATATTTTATATTATAATAAATATTTTATATTTTTAAATATAATAAATATATTAAATTATATATTATTTTTAAAATTATATTATATATATATATATATATGTTATAATATAGTATATTCGTTGATATATATATATATCGATCATGGTAGTGATAGTGTTGCATCAAGTATCATCGATGCAGGAATTTTTTTTAAATAATATTTTTTAATAAATATTTATCAAACTGAGATGGATTAAAATAAATTTATCAAGTTGGTGCAATTTGGTATGGGGGTAGTCACATCAAAAGCTGCAACCCGTGGCTTCATTTTAATGAAACCACGGGTATATGAAATATTTAAAATAACATAATATAATTAAAAATTAAAAAAAATAAAAAAAAAAAATTATGGGTACAATCTGCAGTTTTATCTTAAATAAGGCCACGGGTCATACCTGCAACTTCAACTTATTCTGATATCTCTATTTTTAAATTAAAAAATTTAAAAATTTAAAATATTTTAAAAAATTAAATATATATAAATAAAGTCATAAATTATTATCTTAATAATAATATAAAATTATAAAAAATTATTATAATAAATAATAAATATATTATAATAAAAATAATAAATATATTAAATTATAAATTATATTATAAAATATAATAAATATTTTATAATATAATATCAATCTAGTCGCCAGTCCGATGCTTTGGGACGCTGATACTGCTGGCTATCGTACCGGCAGCAGGCGTTGTGTGATGGAGAAATTATTTAATATCCTGTGACCGCTTGGTAACGATACCTGGAGTTCAACCTGCTCCCTTACCAAGGTTAGCACGGTAAGAGAAGGCCAAAATGCGGATCCCCCGGTGGACCTGGTGGTACTGGTATCAGGAGCAAATGTTGTGGACTAGGTAAAGCCTGCCCCGAATAAACTCAGGTTAGATAAGGACAAGACGCCCCGTCCATATCCCTTGAAAGCATTATGAAAAGTACTACGGTGCTCCAAAAATTAATATTATTTTTTTAAAACATAATTATTTAATTTCGAATGGATGGTCCAGATCGATTAATCGGATTCAAAATCGGTCACTGGTTCGGGTAAATTATTTCAAATCCGGGACAATTCACCGACTGAATGGCTGCTTCATAATTTTAAAAATCATTGGAGAATTTTCAAACCGGTTATCTTCCTCATTTTTCCGATCTCTTCTTTTTTCTATTTTCCCGATCTCTTCTTCGTCATTTCTCAAACAAGGTACTGGGGCTCCGTTAGAGGTGCCAGGTGATCGTGGATTGGTGAGAAGCAGAGGCCGTGGTGCTTGAAAGAGGAGGTGATAAGCCATCGTGGAGGATGTAGACAGTTTCCATTGATGTTCGGCAGCGGCATGCGGCGGCGGTCATAATGGATTCACAATTTCGTTGCGTTCTCCGGCGGAGCACTTCCTTCCTCACCTCTTCCCACGAGGCATCCCAATGTTCGATGGAGTATCTTCTTCAAATTCCCGCGGACCACTTGTTCGGCAAAATTCCGAGTCTATGAATTGATCCCTATCATTTCTTTCAAGTTGTTCTTCATATCTTTTGGAATTTTTTCAACTATTGGTTGACTTCTTGCTGAAAATAGTAGAGCAAATAAATTCAACATTTATTCATATAGAACCATAATATATGTATATATAAGAGATACAGATTTTAATAAGATAAGAGAGTGAAATTAGAAAGGAGAATATTACATGCCTAGGATCATAATATATATATATATATAAAAGAGTTACAGACCTTAAGAAGGTAGGAGAGTGAAACTAGGAAGGAGAATATTACAAGCCTTAAGAAAACATGAAAGTAAAATTAGGAAGAAAAAAATGATAGGAGATTAGATATATGAAGAATATGAAGACTTTCCTACACTTCCCCTCAAAGATGGGATGAAGATATTTCGAAGACCCATCTTGCTAATAAGAGATGAAAATGAAGACTCAATCCCTTTGTTACGATATCTGCTACTTGATTGGCTGGATGGATAAAAGGGACATAAATCTGTCTGCTGGTCACCTTTTTTTTTTTTGATAAAGTAGTAGTCAATTTGAATATGTTTGATACGATCATATTGCATCAGATTATTCACAATTTCAATTATCGCTTTACTATCATAGTACATCATCATAACAGACTTACTCAAAAGGCATAGCTCTTGGAATAATTTTTGTAGCCAGAGAAGTTCACATATTTCCTGAGTCATTGCTCTGTACTCAGTCTCTGCAGTCAATCTAGCTACAACATACTACTTTCTACTTCTCCAAGTAACTAGATTATCATCAACGAATATACAGTAAACAGTAGTGGATCGTCGATCATCCAATAAACCTGCCCAATCTGTATCAGTAAATGTCTCTATCCTTAAAGAGTCATGTCGAGTAAATAGCAATCCCTTTGCAGGATACATTTTCAGGTAACGTAGTACCCGATAGACTATCTCCATATGTTGCTCTTGTAGATCATGCATAAACTAGCTGATGACACTAACTGCAAAAGTAATATCTGGTCTTGTACGAGAAAGATAAATCAGTCTCCTTATCAATCGTTGATATCTTTCATGATCATTAATTTATGATTCTGGTCAAAAGGAGTGTTAGTAGGCTTACATCCCAATATTCTAGTCTCACTAAGAAGGTCAAGAAAATATTTTCGTTGAGTCAGAAAAATACCATGAAATGACCTAGAGATCTTAATACCCAAAAAATATCTCAATAATCTCATGTCCTTAACCTCAAACGCGCAAGCTAGCTTGTGTTTAAACCATGCAATCTCTCTAAGATCATCTCCTATAATAACTATATCATCAGTATATACTATTAAAATAGTTCTCTTTCCACCAGTATGCTTGTAAAATAAAGTATGATCTGCATTACTCTATGAATATCCCATTTTGAGCATTGCCTGGCTGAAGCATTCAAACCAGGTATGGGAAGATTGCTTGAGGCCATAGATAGAGCATCGAAATCTGCACACCTTTCCTGCCATAGTTCTGCTCGCAAATCTAGGAGGAATCTGCATGTAAACCTCATCCTGAAGATCTTCATGAAGAAAAGCATTCTTCACATCAAGCTGATATAACTCCCAGCCATAGCACCACACGAGATTAGGGTACGTACTAAGTTCATTTTTGCCATGAGGATAAAGGTCTTTTCATAATCGATGCTGTGCGTCTGTGTATATTCTTTAGCCACTATACGAGCCTTATACCTTTCAAGTTTGCTTTCAAGATTATGCTAAACTGTATACATCCATTTACAATCCACTGGTTGCTTCCCGTTAGGTAAAGTAACCAGATCTCATGCATGGTTCTTTGACAAAGCATTCATTTTCTCCATCATTGCCTACCTCTAGTTTGGATTTGCCATAGCCACCTTCCAATCAGTAAGAATGCTCACAAATTTTAATGCAGCTATAAAGGATTTATAAAAATGAGACTGTGACTCATAGGATACATAATTAGAAATATCATAGCGATAGCAAAAAAGAGGAATGATTAGACGGGAACCCTTTTGTTTAGCAATAAGAATATCTAAATCAGAGAAAATATGGTGGTTACCATTATTCATAGAGGAAGAGGACTCAGAAGGCCTGGATGGAACTATGCTTGGGACAGAAGTTTGGATGACTGGAGAATGCACAATAGCCTCACTTTGCTCCCCCTAAATACCATCACCCCGTGTCTTACTAGGATTGCCCTAAGTAGCATCAGTCTTTACTTCCTTACTTTCACCACCACTATGCTTCCCCTCACATCAAGGGTCACTAGACGGCGTGGTCAAGAACTCATAGAACATAGAGACACACTTGGTGCATCCAAAGCTGAGTGAGCTACTCCGTCACATAGTAAGGCTCTAATTCTCGAAAGGTCACATCCATGGTGACGAGCATCTGCTGTGTAGGTGGATAATAATATTTATACCCCTTCTTAGTAGCAGAATAATCTACAAAAATACATTTCAGAGCTCAAAGATCCAATTTACCAATAAATGGGGCATGGTCCCGAGCAAAACATACACAGCCAAAAATACGGGGAGCATAATGTATTCGATCTTCCCTTGTAAACATTCAAGTGGAGACCTGAAGTCAAGAACTCGGAGAGGCATTCGGTTGATGAGGTAAGCCACAGTCAGAATAGCCTCCCCTTAGAAAAATTTAGGAACTCTCATTGAAAACAGGAGAGTGTGAGTTACCTCTAGCAAATGTCGATTCTTCCATTCGATTATGCCATTCTGTGCAGGGGTATTGATGCAAGTCGTCTGATGAATGATCCCATGATCATGCAAATAGGTACAAAGTGCTTGATTCATAAATTCCGTATCTTATCGGATCGGAGTATCCTAATATTCACTCCAAACTGAGTGCCCACCAATTTATAAAATTTCTTAAAACAGGAGAAGACCTCATACTTGCTCTTCAGTAAGTACAACCAGATCACTTGACTATAGCAATCAATGAAGGTAACAAACCACTGATGCCTTATAGTGGAAACAGTATTAAAAGGTTCCCAAACATCAGAATGCACAATTGTAAAGTTATGGTTGCTTCGATTATTAGAAACGGAATACACTTCATGGGTGTGCTTTGCAAATTCATAATCATCACAAACGCAAGTGATATTCTTGCAAGAATAAGAAAAAATTAGGAAATAACTGATGTAAGGTAGGAAATATGATGTGACCTAGTCTTCTATGATAAAGCAGGAGCTCAGAAGAAGCCGTGTTTGCTGACAAAGCATCATGAAACCACTCCCTATCATTTTCTAGGTAGTATAGGCCATTGTGCATTTTACCATATCTAAGTTCCTTCCTCGTTGTCAGTTCCTGAAAGATACAATGAGATGGCCAAAAGGTGACAAAACAGTTTAAAACTCGATTAATAGAGCTAATAGATAACAAGTTCATGGGAAAGGTAGGGATATACAAGATGGATGATAACTGGAGAGTAGGCATACAATCGACGTTCCCTTACCAGATATAGCTAAATGGGATCCATCAGCTATACGAACTCGATCACGACCAGAACTAGGAAAGTATGTACTAAAGAAGGTAGAAGATCTAGTTATATGACTGGAAGCACTATAATCAATAATCTAGGAAGAAGACGTATCCAGACAACCAAATGCATGACCAATATTACAAGTAATACATGACTTGGCAATGTTAGAAATGGGCAGTGGCGGGCTAGCCGAAGCTGGGAGAGGTAAGGAATTGGAAGTAGATTCATATTTATCCATCAATCGCTTCATGATCTGATAGTCGTCAAGGAAGATACGAGTAGAAGACTCCTCCACTTTCTCAGATAGATGTGCAGTTTGCTGACCACGACCTCGATCCCGACCACGCTTCCAATCCTTTCGCTTAGATTGATAGGGGTGATCATGTAATTCCCAACAAGTGGCTTTGGCAGTCGCCGGTCCGGCCCCCGGTCTAGCTGCCAAGATCCTGCCACCGATTTAGCTCCAATCATGCCACAGATCCGATTGCCGGTCCGATCGTCGGGATCCTGCCACCGATCCTAAGCAAGGAATCGGACTGACACCGGGCTGTCGACCGAACTAGTACTGGGCTGGCGACTGGATAGTATCGACCCGGTGATTATTTTTAATTTTTTTTTTAATTTTTTCAATTTTTTATACTATATTATAATATATAATATAATAAATTATAATACATTTATTATATTTTAGAATATAAAATATTTATTATAATATAAAAATATATTATAATATATTATTATAATATTTTTTAATTAATTTTATTTTTAAATTAATGTTATTTTTAATTAATTTATTATTAATTTAAAATTAATAATATTATTATATTATTAATTAATGTTATTTTTAATTAATATTATTTTAAAATAATATCATAATTAATATTATCAAAAAATAATAAATAAAATCTTAATTAATATTAATTTTTTTTTTATTTATTTATTTAAATATAAAATTTATTAATTAAATTTTTTTAAAAAATTATTATGTATGAAAACAGTAACATGTGTTACTGTTTTGAAATCGTTCGTGGAACAGACAATTTGTTTTCAAATCATCTGTGGAACGGACGATTTCAAATGCATTTGAAATCGTCCGTTCCACAGATGATTTCAAATGTCACGTCAAAATTTTTTAATTTTAAAAATATCAAATTAAATTTTATAAAAAAAAAATTATTTAGAATTCTGAAAATATTTTTTAGAGAGACGATTTTAGAATTTGAAATCGTCTTTCCAAAAGACGATTTTAGTCCCGCTGGCATCCCTTCGACCGGAAAGTAGATTTTTCTAACACCTACTTTCATAAATATATGGGAAAACACTTATTTCCGTAATTTTTTTATATATATATTATTTTATAAAAAAATTCGGCATAAGTATTTCAGTTTGTTGGATGGGTTGTTGGTCTTGACGAGGGGCTGAAAGACTTAAAAAAACCATATGGGAGATGGAAGGAAGGGAAGCCGTAAAAAGAAGAATAAAAATATAAAAAAATAGTCAAAGAAAAAATTTGAAAGAATGGATTGACCGGTGAAGCAATCAGCTAAAAAAAATTCTAATGGTTTAAACAACCGGATAAAAATAATTTTATCTTATTATTTCTTTTTAATTAATAGTTAAGATGATCTATACCTCCTAATAAAATATAATAAAAATATCATAGTAGCAAAACCTATTATATTACTATACTATAAATATAAGATAGCATAAAAATAAATTAATATTATAAAATATTATAAATATAAAATATAATCTATTATAATATTATTATATTATAAAAAATATAATTTAATGTAATATGATTATATGATTATATTATAATCCATTATATTATATAACATTTTGATCATAATATAATATAATGTAATATAATATTATATGATATAATAATATTTTAATATATAATATTATGTTATATCATTATTTATTGTATAATATTATATAATATTTTTATTTTAATTATTAAATATATATTAAAGTTTTGAAGTACAAATAAATATTTTAAAAAAAATTACTTTCAAAAATACTACTTTTCAAAAATTTTAAAAAATCTACTATTAACAATAACTCCAAACAGGACCTAACTGGAATGAAAATGTATGACAAAAACTGTATATGTACGGCCTAAACCGACCATCCATGATCATGGCATAGGCAGTAATGGTAGTAGCTTACTTGCAAGGTTGACCAGAGAGGAATAGCAGCTAATTATTTGCAAGGTTGACCAGGGAGGAATAGCAGCTAATTATTTGCAAGGTTGACCAGGGAGGAATAGGTGGATGTTCAGGAATTCTTGCGGAGGACTGCTTGGATCTTATTAACAAGGTGAAATGAATGTTTTCTTTCTGATTGAAGGTTGTCCCCGATGAGCATGAAACAGTTGAGTTTTTTACCGAAAGATAAAAGAATGAAGGATTTTTGCTAGGATTTTTATTGGGTGCTCTATCTTCTCTTCTTTGCCTTTTATCGTCTTATTGATTTTTGAAAAAAAAAAAAAAAATGCTTGAGTGGCGATGAATAGCAGCCATGTTTTTTGAAAAAATAAATTTTTTTGTTAATATAATTATGAAAAAGGCTATCATTCATGCATTTTATCTTACATGAAATAAATAAAAATTAAAAAAGATGTTAAGAGAAAAAGAAAAAGAAGAAAAATATCTCTCTAGTAAAAAGGAAAAGAGAAATTTTTTTTTTTTACCGATGGAAGGAAGGTGACGGTAAAAGATCTATCTATTTTACATCAAAAGAAAATATATGTCTAGTTTTTTTTTATTCTTCTTCTCGACTGGATGTGAAAAAATGATGGTAATTGGTCCTATTAGAGTTGAATTTTCAAACTATCGTGTATTTTGCATCCAATTGTAATATCTTGATTTTTTTCACCGCACATAAAGTAGATTCAGAATTTTATCCTCCTTTGATGTGCAGTGTTGTCATTGTTGTAACTCGTTCCGCATACCAATACTGATTTTTTAAATGGTCACTATGGTAATGTTAAATGTAAAATATTTTTTTGAATAGCGTTGGTTTAAAAGCAATATAATTTACAACTATGAATAAGAAAGAATTGTAGAAATTTGAATTCTTATCTCATTATGCTTGGGATTCATCCCATTAAATATATACTTGATGATGTACATAAGGTAAATGCACTACAACGGAATTCATTTTCCCCAACAGTTTTATCCCGACGCTTTTGGAAAGCGTTGGGAGCTCCCGCATACCCGCCGACGCTTTTTGAAAGCGTCGCCATCTTCCGACGCTTTTAAACGTCGCCGGACTTCAATAATTTAACGACGCTTATAAGCGTCGCCGCCCGCAAACCTACCAACGCTTTAAAAAAGCGTCGACATCTTCCGACGCTTTTAGAAAGCGTCGACATCTTCCGACGCTTTTAAGCGTCGCCGGAAAAAGCAGCGGCATGTTTCATTTCCCCCCTACCCGAGCCCTAATTTTCATTCGCCTCAGCTGCCGCCGCCCGAACCCCATCTTCCTCCTCCCTCTCCTCCTCCCTCTCCCTACTCCTTCATCTCCGGCGGTTACTTTCGATTCCTCGCCATCGAAGCTCTATCTCCGGTGCCTTCATCTCCGTCGTATTGCACCTAAACCCACCTAGCTTCACTCGTCCGATTATCTATAAGTATTTTTCTTAATTTCCTTGGGTTAATTTTTTTTTTTTTGCCATTTTAGGATATATTCAAATAGGGTATATATGTAGTTACATGATTGTCCTGTTTAAAATAGTTCTAACAAATATATCTATGGATATCTTGCGAATTTGTTGTAGTGTGATAAGTATAACATTGGCATTTCTTTGAGTAAGAATTACTTGGATGATTGGTTTGATTGATAGATGGTAGAAATGTAACTGAAGATAGTCAAGCATGGTAAGTGTGAAGAACACCAAGCGGTTGATTTAATATTTGATTTTTTTTTTTTTTTTTGATCAATTGATTTGGTGCTTGATGTATGAAGCAGTCTGACTTTTATAGTTTTTTTATGATAATCTTGAGTTAAGTATAGGCATCTATGGTTTTCCTTTTCTTTTTGTGTCGAAGGCATGAAGGCCTAAAATGAAACCTTTAATTGTTTAATATATAATATGTCATCAACCATGGTTACATGTCACGTGGAAGGTTAGCATCTGGATGCTCCGAAGTATGAAGTATCACATTGATAATGACACTATAATGCCTTGGTATGTGTTGCAATAGAAAGAAGGGACACTACATATTGAGTGGGGTGGAAAGAAGTGGTTCACAATATGGGTGCAACATTGATCTAGGTTTGGGATTCCTTAACAGCTACTTTCTAGATAAATATTTTATAACATTTTTGTTAGACCTGGATCAAATATTCACTCAGCCAAGGGTTTGAGTCATTGGGTCATCAGCTGAACCATTGCTCAACTATTAGAGCATTTATATACTTGAAAATTAAATAATTATAATAATCACACAAATACACATTAGGTTAAGTACGATAGATTAGCCTCGTGTAAAAAAACTCATACAAGGCCTTTTAAGATGCCCTTTGATTATTCCAGTAACAACACCATTTAACAATTATATTAACTCATGTTGGCATCGAAAAGAGGCTCTACTTCGGTACCTTAATTGGTTCCCATGGTTAAGCAATTAAACCATCGGTTTCCAATGATGGTGTGGAAGGGATAATCTTTCTGCCATGTTGAGGGTTAAGAATCTCCCTCTTTTTCTTCCCTCATCTTCCTCGGCAAGAGTGCTGATGGTTATGTCAATGTAATTCCCAAAATTGAAAATTTGTTCGTGCAAACAACCCGTCCTTTGAACTGATTGTGAAGGAATAGCCTGAATGTTCGTGTCACAACATAGTAGCTATAATCGACCAAGAAGTACTTGAAAAACAATTTAACTCCAATGATGCAGGTGCGATTAGCCTATCGAATAGCCTGAATGTTCGTGTCACAGCATGCATTTGATTTCTATTCTAATTACTGATAACTATAAAATGGTTACTGTTACAGCCGTGACAGTGATGTGGCCAGGCTCAGGTATCGCCGAATGAGAGCAAGCCACGTGTAAGTTTCCCCGCCGGAGTCAGCGCCACGTCGACAAAGCTAGGATCGGCGTACCGCACCACCCGACGACTGTCTGAAGCAAACCGCCCTCGCCGAGGTCGAGCTCGGCCCGGAGTTCCTCTACCACCTCATTGGCGCCCGGGCCCGGAGGGGTCCGCCCGAGTGAGGTCGGCCGAGGTCGGGCGGTCCCCTGCCGCCTCGCCAGGTGTCCACCAGGAGGGGTCCGCCGAAGCCGAGGTCGGCAGATCTTTCGCCCTGCACCAGGTGGCCACCCGGAGACGGGCCCACCTCGGTCGAAGCCAGGCGACCTCTTGCCACCTCGCCAGGTGTCCACCCAGGAGGGGTCCACCTAAGCCGAGGTCGGCAGATCCTTCGCCCTTCGCCAGGTGGCTACCCGGAGACGGGTCCACCTCGGCCGAAGCCAGGCGACCTCCTGCCACCTCGTCAGGTGTCCACCCAGGAGGGGTCCACCTAAGCCGAGGTCGGCAGATCCTTCGCCCCTCGCCAGTTGGCCCCCGGAGATGGGTCCAACTCAGCCGAGGTCAGACCGCTCGTACGGAGAGGCCCCCGGGGAGGGAGACAGGTCCCGAGGCCATCCCTCGGGCCGTACCGACCCCAGACGGCGTCCCGTACGGAGGGCGGCGGCACGCGGAACGTCACTTGCATCGGCCCGACAGGTCCCGCAGCCGAGAGACCTGATCCTGACGGAACAGGCCCCATAAACGGATGGCGCCCACGCTCGGGAAAGAGAGCGTTCTCACGAAGCCCAAGGCCTGACGACCAGCCGCTCTGCCAGCGTCGCCCTCCCTCTTTTTCTCTTCTGTCTTTGCTTTTTCCCTGCTGGGCCCGGCGGACGAGGTCGGAAAGCCGCCTGGCACCCTTCACCAAAGAGGGAAAAGAAAAGAGGACGGGGGAGGAGGGTTCCCGAGGCAGAAAAAGACAGGCGCGCCAGGAAGGGGATAAAGAAGGAAGAATCTGGGGACGACAAGGTAAGCCAAACTAGCCTGGGGACAAGGAGGAAGCACGGGCACAAGGCCTTGCACCGAGAGAAAAACCAGAGATCCCGAGAGGGGAACACTGGGCGTGAGTTCGACAAGCAGGCCCAGCCGAGATTCCGGTCCCCAGAGCATTTCCTTCACCGATTAACTCTCTGAATCTGGGACCCTTTCGAGGGCCCGGGTGGGAGAGTCTGTTCCTTCTCGTCGTCTACTGACTTGACCGTCGGAGCCCCCTTGCCGGGATCCCCGGCCGGGGTCTTCTAACCCCTTTGTTGCAGGTTCTCCGCAGGAAGGGAGGCTCCCTCGCCAGGCGGTCAGGAAGGATCGGCTGATCCGTGGCACGGGCACGGCGACGAGAGCGGCAACAGATTGGCGCGCCAGGAAGGGGATAAAGAAGGAAGAATCTGGGGACGACAAGGTAAGCCAAACTAGCCTGGGGACAAGGAGGAAGCATGGGCACAAGGCCTTGCACCGAGAGAAAAACCAGAGATCCCGAGAGGGGAACACTGGGCGTGAGTTCGACAAGCAGGCCCAGCCGAGATTCCGGTCCCCAGAGCATTTCCTTCACCAATTAACTCTCTGAATCTGGGACCCTTTCGAGGGCCCGGGTGGGAGAGTCTGTTCCTTCTCGTCGTCTACTGACTTGACCGTCGGAGCCCCCTCGCCGGGATCCCCGGCCGGGGTCTTCTAACCCCTTTGTTGCAGGTTCTCCGCAGGAAGGGAGGCTCCCTCGCCAGGCGGTCAGGAAGGATCGGCTGATCCGTGGCACGGGCGCGGCGACGAGAGCGGCAACAGATTGGCGCGCCAGGTAGGGGGGCAGGACACTAACCCCTAGTGGGAACCAGCTTTCTGCAGGTGTCACGCTCTCCAGCAATGGTGGTCACTCGTGGTCGCGAGGCGTCCACCAGCCGTGTGGGAGAAGCCCACTCCCCTCCAAGGGGCCACACCCCCGAACAGGAGCTTCCAGCTCCCCCTCCTCTTCCACAGCAGCCTGCCCGCACGGACGGATCCCTTGCGGCCATCGTCCAGCAGCTGCAGACCTTGACCTCAGCGGTCCGACAGCTTCAGCATCAGCAACGGTCCCTAGCCACTCAGCCGCAGCCAGGGACCCCCGCGGCCCGAGCCGCGGGGCAGCGTGAAAGCCTGCGCTCAATCCAGGGCAGGCGGTCCCACCCGAGGGCGATCTCCGACCCCCGGGGGAGCCACCAAGCTCCCGCAAAGAGAAACTATTCCGGTTCGGAGGATCACGAGAGTCGATCCCCGGCCGATGGGGCTAAAACGGTGCATCGCAGCAAGCGATGCCGGGGCCAGACCTCCCGCCGAGACCGATCGGCGCCCCCTTCACCTGCAGTCTCGGTGGAAGACTCCACCGACGAAGCCGTCAGGCGCCAGGCCGAGAGGCGCCTAGAAGAGCACGAGCGCAAGTTGGCGGAGTTTGCCCGACGGTTCGCCGACCTGCAGAACTCGTCAGCTGACCCGGCGGGCTACGACTCCCGCCCCCCTTTCTCTGAAGAGATCCAGGCGGAACCGATCCCGAAACGGTTCCGCATGCCGCAGGTGGACCCCTACGACGGGACCACCGACCCCCTGGACCATTTGGAGAGCTATAAAGCTATCATGAGGGTCCAGGGCGCCACCGACGCCCTCCTGTGCATCGCCTTCCTGGCAACCCTTCGGAAGGCCGCTCGAGTTTGGTTCACCCGCCTCGAGCCCGGATCCATCTGCTCCTTCCATCAGTTGGAAGGAAAGTTCGTGGCGCACTTCGACGCTTGTCGAAAGGTGCCTAGAGAGGTGGACAGCCTCTTTTCCATCTGCCAGCAGGACCAGGAGCTGCTCCGGGACTACATCACCCGGTTCAAGACCGCAGCCCTGGAAATCTACAGCTTGGACAAGCCCGTCGCCATGCTGGCCTTAAAGCGCGGACTCAAGACGTCCCGCCTCACCTATTCCCTGGACAAGAAGCCGCCCAGGACGTATTCCGAGCTCCTCCTCCACGTCCACAAGTACATCCGAGCGGAGGAGGCCGATCGCACCCGTCGAGAGCTGGACGGGAAGACTCCAAAAAAGCCGCTCCCGAGGGACACCCCGGGAGCTCGGAGGCCCGGGTCATCTGCCGACCTCCGCCCAAATTCGAAGCCGAGGGGCGAAGCCACTCCCGAGCGGAGGTACACCCCTCTCCTCGCACCTCGAACGAAGATCCTCAAGGAAATCGAGAGCGAGCGCTACCTCCGCCGACCTCCACCTCAGAACCCGAGAGCCGCCCGAGACAAATCAAAGTACTGCCAGTTCCACCGTGAGCACGGACATGACACGGAGGAGTGTCGCCATCTGAAGCGGGAGATTGAGGAGCTGATCGGGAGGGGTTACCTCAGGAAGTTCGTCAAGAATGGGGTCCCCTCTGAAGGGCAGCCGCTCGCAGCCTTACCGCCTGTCCCCGCGATCGACAACCGCCCAACGGAGAAGCCCGTGGGCATGATCTCACGTGGGTCCGGCCGAGCAGGGAAGAGAGCCCAGGAAGTCCCGGAGAATGTAATCCCTCCCAAAGGAAGGGAAATTAATGACAATGTAAACAATGATGCCGTGGTGGTCGAGATGACCATCGCGAAGCATCCTGTACATCGAATCATGGTGGATAGTGGAAGCTCGGCCGACGTACTTTTTTACGATGCTTTCTCTCGGATGAACTTGTCTCCCGACCAGCTGAAACCAATGCACATCCCACTGGTAGGTTTTACAGGGGACTCCATGGGGGTCGAAGGAGAGATCACTCTCTCGGTCACCGCCGGATCCCCGCCTCGGCAGGCGACCGTCATGATAACATTCACTGTTGTCAAGCTCCCTTCGCCTTACAACGCCATTCTCGGGCGTCCCGGGCTCAACCAACTGGACGCCACCATCTCCACGAGGAGGCTGCTGGTGCAGTTCCCCACGCCTTCCGGGCTCAGGGAAATGAAGGGGACGATCCAGCCGGTCCCACTCTGCCTCCAGACAGTCCCAGGCACCAGGAGCGCAGAGCTCGCCCACGATATCGAGGATCTCGACCTGAGAGAGAAGGAACCCAGGGGAGGGCCCGTAGAGAGCTTGCTAACTTTTTCTCTCGGTTCGGACCCCCTGAAGACGGTGCAAGTCGGGGCCCAGCTCCCCGAGGAAGAGCGAACCCGCCTGCTGGAGTTCCTCCGTGCCAACGCTGACGTGTTCGCCTGGTCGGCGGCCGACATGCCGGGCATCCCGCCCGAGATCATCTTGCACAGCCTGAACGTGGACCCAGGTTGCCGCCCGGTCCGCCAGAAGAATAGAAGCTTCGCCATGGAGAGACAGAAGGCGATCAACGAGGAGGTAGAAAAGCTCCTCGCCGCCGGTTTTGTCCGAGAAGTCCAATACCCCAGCTGGTTAGCAAACGTGGTCATGGTAAAGAAGAGTAGTGGTAAGTGGAGGATCTGTGTGGACTACACCGACCTCAATCGAGCTTGCCCGAAGGACAGCTTCCCTCTGCCGAAGATCGACCAGCTGGTCGACACCACCTCGGGGCATCGCCTCCTGTCATTCATGGACGCCTTCTCCGGATATAACCAGATCCGGATGAACCCGGAGGACGAAGAGCACACCGCCTTCATTACTGACCGTGGGACTTTCTGTTACAGGATGATGCCCTTCGGCCTCAAGAACGTGGGGGCGACGTATCAACGTCTGGTCAGTAAAATCTTCAAAGACCAGATAGGCCGCAACATGCAGGTGTACGTGGACGACATGCTGGTAATGAGCAAACTTGATTCGGACCACGTGGCTGACTTGACGGAGATGTTCGGCAACCTCCGGCGCCATCAGATGAAGCTGAACCCGGCGAAGTGCGCCTTCGGCGTCTCCGCCGGGAAGTTCCTAGGGTTTATGGTGACCCAAAGAGGAATCGAGGCCAACCCGGAGAAGGTCCAGGCCATCCTGGACATGGAGCAGCCAGCCTCCAAGAAGCAAGTGCAGCAGCTGACCGGCCGGGTTGCGGCCCTTAGCCATTTTATTTCCAGGTCGGCGGACCGTTGTCGTCCCTTCTTCAAGGTGCTGAGAAAGATGAATGGCTTTGCTTGGACCGAGGAGTGCCAGCAGGCCTTCGAGGAGCTGAAGAAGACACTCGCATCGCCACCTTTACTGTCCAGACCTGAGGAGGGGGAGGAGCTTACCCTCTACTTGGCGGTTACCCCGGAGGCCGTCAGCTCTGTCTTGGTCCGAATCGACGACCAGGGGCTCCAGCGGCCGGTGTACTATACCAGCAAACTTCTCCGGGATGCAGAGCTCAGGTATTCCCGGCCCGAGAAACTCGTTTTTGTGCTAATAGTGTCTGGCCAGCGTCTCAGGCCCTATTTCCAAGCGCATCCCATCGCCGTCTTGACGGATCAACCGCTGAAAGCGGTGCTCAGCCGACCCGATACCTCGGGACGATTGGCCAAGTGGGCACTGAAACTCAGCGAGTTCGACATTACATACCGACCGAGGTCGGCCATGAAGGCGCAGGTGCTGGCCGATTTCTTGGTCGAGTGCACAGGCTTGGGCAAGGAGCCCGAGAAGGGCCCCCCGGCCCGGCCAATGGAGGTCGGCACCGACGAGCCCGGAGAGGACCCCTGGATCCTCCACGTAGACGAAGCCTCAAACTCCGGCGGAAGCGGAGCTGGGCTCATCCTTGCCAACGGCGACGGGGTCGTCGCGGAGTGCGCACTCCGTTTCCAATTCCGCGCGACAAATAACCAGGCGGAGTACGAGGCGCTTCTCGCCGGACTGAGGGTCTCCCGCGAGCTGGGCGTGACCAACCTCAGAGCTTTCACCGACTCCCAGCTCGTGGTGGGGCAGGTGTCCGGGGAGTACGTCGCACACGACCCCCAGATGGCGGAGTATTTGGAGCTCGTCAAAGCGGGCGCGTCCAAGTTCCGGCGCTTCAACATTTTCCATATCCCCCGCGGGGAGAACGCCCGCGCGAATGCCCTCTCCCGGTTGGCGACCCTGCTGGACGCGATGCTGGGGCGCGCTCATGTGGAGCGCCTTGAGGTCCCAAGCCTCGAAGCACCGGTGGAGGTCCATCAGGTCAGCCAGGAGCCCAGCTGGATGGACAAGTACGCTGCGTACATCGTCGGCGGCACCCTGCCGGAGGACCGACAGGCGGCTCGCCTCATCAAGAAAAAAGCCGTGCGATTTGTCCTGATGGACGGGCAATTGTATCGAAGATCCTACTCCTACCCCCTCCTCAAGTGCGTAGGACCCGCAGAAGCCAAGCTTGTGCTCCAGGAGATTCACGAGGGCATCTGCGGGAACCACGTGGGGGGCAGGGCATTGGCGTACAAGGCCCTCCGTCAGGGCTACTTCTGGGAGACAATGAAGGAAGACGCCGCCGACTTCGTGAAGAAGTGCGACCGGTGCCAGCGTCACGCCACGGTGCAGCGGCAACCCTCCAACCCGATCTCTCAACTCTCAGCCCCCTGGCCGTTCGCCCAGTGGGGGATGGACCTCTTAGGCCCATTCCCGCCGGCGTCCGGCCAGCGGAAGTTTTTGATAGTGGCTATCGACTACTTCACAAAGTGGGTCGAGGCCGAGCCCTTGGCAAGAATCACCGATGCAAACGTCGCCAAGTTCTTCTGGAAGTCCATCGTCTGCCGCTTCGGCCTCCCCCACACCGTGGTCACCGACAACGGACGCCAGTTCGACTGTCGGGAGTTCGAAGATTTCTGCAGCGACCTCGGCATCAAGCATCGCTTCACCTCGGTGGCGCACCCTCAAACCAACGGGGAAGCCGAAGTCACGAACAGGACCATTCTTCAGGGCCTCCACACGCGGCTGGACGAAGCCAAGGGCAGGTGGGTCAACGAGCTTCCCAGCATCCTTTGGGCATACCATACCACCCCAAGGATGGCAACCGACGAAACTCCATTCAACCTCGTCTTCGGAGCCGAGGCGGTCATCCCGATCGAGCTCAGCCTACCCACGCTGCGCGTGGAGCAATACGACGAGACAGAAAACCCGGCCAGGATGATGCTCAACCTAGACCTTCTCGAGGAGACGAGAGACAAGGCCCGGATCCGAATGGCGGCATACCGGCAACGAGTAGCCAGATATTACAACTCCCGAGTGCGGCCGAAGGTTTTTCGTCCTGGGGACCTGGTCCTCCGACGCGCAGAAGCCTCCCAGCCACGGGAATGCGGCAAGCTTTCACCCAACTGGGAAGGCCCATATCGGGTAGCAGAAGCCCTCCCTCATGGGGCATATTACTTGAAAGAATTGGGAGGTGCCAGGTTCCCCCGGACATTGAACTCCTCGAACCTGAGAATGTACTACTAGTGATGTAAGGCTCCCAGTTTCTGTAACAAAGCTCCCCCACTTCAAACACTCCCCTCTAACTTCAACAAGAAGGCCTGCGGCATCGAGCTCAGTCCGGAAGATCCTGGGCCTCGGCCTGGAAGGTGGCGCAGAACCCAGTTCGCCCACGCGAGCCCGGAGCACAGCTCAGCAAGCCGCGCAAGGCTTGAGAAAGCCTGCGGCATCGAGCTCAGTCCGGAAGATCCTGGGCCTCGGCCTGGAAGGTGGCACCGAACCCAGTTCGCCCATGCAAGCCCGTAGCACAGCTCAGCAGGCCGCGCAAGGCTTGAGAAAGCCTGCAGCATCGAGCTCAGTCCGGAAGATCCTGGGCCTCGGCCTGGAAGGTGGCGCCGAACCCAGTTCGCCCACGCAAGCCCGGAGCACAGCTCAGCAGGCCGCGTAAGGCTTGAGAAAGCCTGCGGCATCGAGCTCAGTACGGAAGATCCTGGGCCTCGGCCTGGAAGGTGGTGCCGAACCCAGTTCGCCCACGCAAGCCCGGAGCACAGCTCAGCAGGCCGCGCAAGGCTTGAGAAAGCCTGCGGCATCGAGCTCAGTCCGAAAGATCCTGGGCCTCGGCCTGGAAGGTGGCGCCGAACCCAGTTCGCCCACGCAAGCCCGGAGCACAGCTCAGCAGGCCGCGCAAGGCTTGAGAAAGCCTGCGGCATCGAGCTCAGCCTAGAAGATCCTGGGCCTCGGCCCGGAAGGTGGCACCGTTCCCAGTTCACCCGTGCAAGCCCGGAGTACAGCTCAGCGAGCCGCGCGAGGTTTGAGAAAGCCTGCGACACCAAGCTTAGTCTGGAGATCCCAGGTTTCGGCCTGGAAGACGGTGCGGAAACCGTGTTGTTCGCTCAGGCATGAAGGCAACCCAAAATCGGACCTGCTTAAGGTTTGCCTTGCTGCAACGTGACTCAACGAGCCCCATCCTTCGATTTGAGCAATGGAAGGATCGGGCCTGCAGTTACTTCAGGTGTTCCAGACCGACATCTCAGAAAGAAAAGAAGAGAAAGGTGAGACGAAGCAACAACCGAGGTTTTGATAAAAATCAGATCTTCATTGATATAAGTGGTCGCTACAAGCTGGGAGCCCCGACAGGCCGGGACTCCCCAAAAAAAAAACAAAAACTACAGGGATGAACCAAAAAGACAGTGCCGGGTCACTGGGGTGCGGGTTCGGAGCCGTCTGCCGGAGGCGCGGGCGCTGCTTCTTCTTCAACTTCTGCAGTGGCCGGCTCCTGGGGCTGTTCCGGGGCCGCGGCATCGCTGGTCGACGGCGCCGCAGGTGTCGCTTTGGCCACGCCGGGAGCCCTGCTCTCGCCCCCTGGCTTCCTGCCGCCGACGATGACCCCGCTCAGGTCCAGCTGGGGGAAGAAGGCCCCCACCTTCTCCCGGCACATCCGGAACCCCTTCAGGAAGGAGTCCACGGCGGCCTCCCGGACCTCCGACGTGAACTCGTCGGAAGCCCGGAACTTGGGGACGGCCTCTTGCGCTTCTCGCTTGGCCCCCTCCAGGAGCCCGTTGACGTAGGCGCTCCGGTCCTTCGCCGCGGCCACCTCTCGCCGGGCCTCCTCCAGCTGGCGCTCCAGCCATTGGGAGTGGGCCTGCAGGCGGGCCTTCTCCGCCGCCTCCTCCTCGGTTCGGTGCTGGTTGGAGGTCCGCTCCTCCGACAAGGAGGCCTCCAACTCCTTGTTTCGCTTCTCGGAACACGTCAGGTCGGACTGGAGGGCTTGCTTCTCGGCTCGCAGCTCGGCCCCCTTCTCCATCAGATCCTTCACGTCGGCCGCGAGCTTGCCGAGCTTCAGCTCCCGATCGGAGTCCCTCTTGGCGTTCCCTGCAAGGTAATTCCTCAGTAAGAGGACGTCGTTCCAGATCTGCAGTGGCAAAAACGACGCACGTCAGAGTGGAGGCAGAAGGCCTCGAGGTTGAAACAAGGAAGAAGAGGAAGCTCGCACTTACCGTGAAAAGTTGAGGAAGGATGCCGAGCAGAGCGTCCGCATAGTCTCGGCCGCCCCGAGCTCGGCGGTCCCGGGCGGTGGAGGCGTACTCCATCATCTTCTCCGCCAGTCCCCTATCGAGGATGACCGAGTCCCGGTGGGAGATCACCGGTGCCGGACCCTTCGGGCCGGCCCCTGCGGTAGCTGCCCCCTCAGCCGGAGCCGCAACCGACGGGCCGGCGGTCGCCACAGACGGCGCTGTCAGGCTGGCGGCGATGACAGGCCCGGAGACAGGCGGAGCGGCGGGCGCTGGAGCTCTCCCTGCGGCGCCGCCAGGTCGCGTGGTCGAAGTACCAGGAACCCCGCCCTGAGGTGGCCTGGGCGGGGAAATGGCAGCAGCCGGGTCAGGCACGGTCGCCGCCACGACCTCCCGGCTCGTCTCTGTACGAGCCCTCTTCGCTGCGGGCTCATCCACCTCCTCGACGTCCCGCTGGGTCGCCCCCTCCAGGAGGTTCTCCAAAGAAAACTTCATCCCTGCAAAATGAAAAAGACAGAGGGTCGGACAGCTCGATCTTAAAGAAAGATGGGAAGGCAGAAATCAATGCAGGGCCAAATCTCACCAGTCTCACGGATGGGACTGATGCCGGCCTCGAAAAGATTCTGCTCAGAGAGCAGAACCTCGAGCGCCGGGACCTCGTCACTCAGGAGCTGGGTGTAGGACTCCTGGTCCGCAGACTCCACTCGGGAATTCCGGTTCGGCGACCGGTCCGGTTCGCTCCAGGCCCAATCGACGTCGTCGACCGAGGCGAAGAAAAACCGGCTCTTCCATCCCTTGACCGAGGAAGGGAGGTCGAACCGGAGACACCTAGGCCGGGGCGAGATGTACCACCAGCCGTCATCGGTGGAGCACTTCTTCAGGGTGAACAGGGCCCTGAAGAGAAAAAAATGGGCAACGAACCCGTGAAAGTGGCAGAAGACAATAAAAGAGAAGATGACCCGGATGGCATTAGGAGCCAGCTGGGCCGGGACAAGCCGGAAGTGGCTGAGGAAGGAAAGAAAGAAAGGGTGCAGAGAAAAACGAAGACCCCCGAGGAGGAAGTCTTCGTAGAAAGCAATGCGGCCGGGGCCACTCATGGTGACGCGCTCCCCAGACCGCGGAGCAAAGAGACGGATAGACCCCGGGATGCCATAGGCATCCCGGAGCAGAGAAAGGTCGCCTTCGGTCATGGTAGAAGCATGACCGGAGGGACCGGCGGGAAGAGATGGCGGAGCAGGAAGAGAAGGCAAGGCAGGAAGGGAACGGAGGGGCACGGCAGGTGCAACCGGAGGGGGCCGGATCCCCCTGGGGATGCCGATGGTGATCCCCCCGGGTTGCAAACGCCGACGGACCTCCTCCGGAATCACCTCCTCACCTGAGGAGGAAGAAGAAGATGGAGTCCTCGACCGGGATGGACCGGCCTCGTCCGGGTTGGAAGAGACATGGCGACGGCGCGCCATGGAAAAGAAAAGAACAGAAAAATCGGAAAAGAAGTGAGAAGGAAGGAGGAGGGCTAGAGAAGGAGAAGAAGGCACTCACCGAAAATGCACAGACGAGCGCGAGCAGCAGAAGTTGTTAGCCTGCAGCAAACCGCCCACGAAGCAAGGGAAAAGGCCTCGTTCTGGAAAGTCCCCTCCCTTTCAAACTCAGCCGACGGCAGCCGTACCCATCATTCCGCCTCCGACCACTGGATAGTCGCCACGTGGGCGCACGCCCGACACCGACGCCTCGTTAGCAGAGTAACGACCTCTGCCCCGAAGCGACACATTGATTACGGGCAAGTGGACGACGCGTGGCGGCTCCCCATAGGTCTTCAGCCGCATCGAGCCACGACGAGCGAGGATCGTGGCAATTATGATGCAAGATCTTCGCCTCCCCATGTCATGTCCGCATTTAATCCCGACGTTCCGTTCTACGGTTCCCCGACGGAACGGTGGGCTGGGGGGCAACTGTTACAGCCGTGACAGTGACATGGCCAGGCTCAGGTATCGCCGAATGAGAGCAAGCCACGTGTAAGTTTCCCCGCCGGAGTCAGCGCCACGTCGACAAAGCTAGGATCGGCGTACCGCACCACCCGACGACTGTCTGAAGCAAACCGCCCTCGCCGAGGTCGAGCTCGGCCCGGAGTTCCTCTACCACCTCATTGGCGCCCGGGCCCGGAGGGGTACGCCCGAGTGAGGTCGGTCGAGGTCGGGCGGCCCCCTACCGCCTCGCCAGGTATCCACCAGGAGGGGTCCGCCGAAGCCGAGGTCAGCAGATCTTTCACCCGGAGACGGGCCCACCTCGGCCGAAGCCAGGCGACCTCCTGCCACCTCGCCAGGTGTCCACCCAGGAGGGGTCCACCTAAGCCGAGGTCGACAGATCCTTCGCCCTTCGCCAGGTGGCTACCCGAAGACGGGTCCACCTCGGCCGAAGCCAGGCGACCTCCTGCCACCTTGCCAGGTGTCCACCCAAGAGGGGTCCACCTAAGCCGAGGTCGGCAGATCCTTCGCCCCTCACCAGTTGGCCCCCGGAGACGGGTCCAACTCAGCCGAGGTCAGACCGCTCGTACGGAGAGGCCCCAGGAGAGGGAGACAGGTCCCGAGGCCATCCCTCGGGCCGTACCGACCCCAGACGGCGTCCCGTACGGAGGGCGGCGGCACGCGGAACGTCACTTGCATCGGCCCGACAGGTCCCGCAGTCGAGAGACCCGATCCTGACGGAACAGGCCCCATAAATGGATGGCGCCCACGCTCGGGAAAGAGAGCATTTTCACGAAGCCCGAGGCCTGACGACCAGCCGCTCTGCCAGCGTCGCCCTCCCTCTTTTTCTCTTCTGTCTTTGCCTTTTCCCTGCTGGGCCCGGCGGACGAGGTCGGAAAGCCGCCTGGCACCCTTCACCAAAGAGGGAAAAGAGAAGAGGACGGGGGAGGAGGGTTCCCGAGGCAGAAAAAGACAGGCGCGCCAGGAAGGGGATAAAGAAGGAAGAATCTGGGGACGACAAGGTAAGCCAAACTAGCCTGGGGACAAGGAGGAAGCACGGGCACAAGGCCTTGCACCGAGAGAAAAACCAGAGATCCCGAGAGGGGAACACTGGGCGTGAGTTCGACAAGCAGGCCCAGCCGAGATTCCGGTCCCCAGAGCATTTCCTTCACCAATTAACTCTCTGAATCTGGGACCCTTTCGAGGGCCCGGGTGGGAGAGTCTGTTCCTTCTCGTCGTCTACTGACTTGACCGTCGGAGCCCCCTCGCCGGGATCCCCGGCCGGGGTCTTCTAACCCCTTTGTTGCAGGTTCTCCGCAGGAAGGGAGGCTCCCTCGCCAGGCGGTCAGGAATGATCGGCTGATCCGTGGCACGGGCGCGGCGACGAGAGCGGCAACAGATTGGCGCGCCAGGAAGGGGATAAAGAAGGAAGAATCTGGGGACGACAAGGTAAGCCAAACTAGCCTGGGGACAAGGAGGAAGCACGGGCACAAGGCCTTGCACCGAGAGAAAAACCAGAGATCCCGAGAGAGGAACACTGGGCGTGAGTTCGACAAGCAGGCCCAGCCGAGATTCCGGTCCCCAGAGCATTTCCTTCACCAATTAACTCTCTGAATCTGGGACCCTTTCGAGGGCCCGGGTGGGAGAGTCTGTTCCTTCTCGTCGTCTACTGACTTGACCGTCGGAGCCCCCTCGCCGGGATCCCCGGCCGGGGTCTTCTAATCCCTTTGTTGCAGGTTCTCCGCAGGAAGGGAGGCTCCCTCGCCAGGCGGTCAGGAAGGATCGGCTGATCCGTGGCACGGGCGCGGTGATGAGAGCGGCAACAGATTGGCGCGCAAGGTAGGGGGCAGGACACTAACCCCTAGTGGGAACTAGCTTTCTATAGGTGTCACGCTCTCCAGCAATGGTGGTCACTCATGGTCGCGAGGCATCCACCAGCCATGTGGGAGAAGCCCACTCCCCTCCAGGGGGCCACACCCCCGAACAGGAGCTTCCAGCTCCCCCTCCTCTTCCACAGCAGCCTGCCCGCGCGGACGGATCCCTTGCGGCCATCGTCCAGCAGCTGCAGACCTTGACCTCATCGGTCCGATAGCTTCAGCATCAGCAACGGTCCCTAGCCACTCAGCCGCAGCCAGGGACACCCGCGGCCCGAGCCGCGGGGCAGCGTGGGAGCCTGCGCTCAATCCAGGGCAGGTCGTCCCACCCGAGGGCCATCTCCGACCCCCGGGGGAGCCACCAAGCTCCCGCAAAGAGAAACTATTCCGGTTCGGAGGATCACGAGAGTCGATCCCCGGCCGATGGAGCCGAAACGGCGCATCGCAGCAAGCGACGCCGGGGCCAGACCTCCCGCCGAGACCGATCGGCGCCCCCTTCACCTGCAGTCTCGGTGGAAGACTCCACCGACGAAGCCGTCAGGCGCCAGGCCGAGAGGCGCCTAGAAGAGCACGAGCGCAAGTTGGCGGAGTTTGCCCGACGGTTCGCCGACCTGCAGAACTCGTCAGCTGACCCGGCGTGCTACGACTCCCGCCCCCCTTTCTCTGAAGAGATCCAGGCGGAACCGATCCCGAAACGGTTCCGCATGCCGCAGGTGGACCCCTACGACGGGACCACCGACCCCCTGGACCATTTGGAGAGCTATAAAGCTCTCATGAGGGTCCAGGGCGCCACCGACGCCCTCCTGTGCATCGCCTTCCCGGCAACCCTTCGGAAGGCCGCTCGAGTTTGGTTCACCCGCCTCGAGCCCGGATCCATCTGCTCCTTCCATCAGTTGGAAGGAAAGTTCGTGGCGCACTTCGACGCTTGTCGAAAGGTGCCTAGAGAGGTGGACAGCCTCTTTTCCATCCGCCAGCAGGACCAGGAGCTGCTCCGGGACTACATCACCCGGTTCAAGACCGCAGCCCTGGAAATCTACAGCTTGGACGAGCCCGTCACCATGCTGGCCTTAAAGCGCGGACTCAAGACGTCCCGCCTCACCTATTCCCTGGACAAGAAGCCGCCCAGGACGTATTCCGAGCTCCTCCTCCGCGTCCACAAGTACATCCGAGCGGAGGAGGCCGATCGCACCCGTCGAGAGCTGGACGGGAAGACTCCAAAGAAGCCGCTCCCGAGGGACACCCCGGGAGCTCGGAGGCCCGGGTCATCTGCCGACCTCCGCCCAAATCCGAAGCTGAGGGGCGAAGCCACTCCCGAGCGGAGGTACACCCCTCTCCTCGCACCTCGAACGAAGATCCTCATGGAAATCGAGGGCGAGCGCTACCTCCGCCGACCTCCACCTCAGAACCCGAGAGCCGCCCGAGACAAATCAAAGTACTGCCAGTTCCACCGCGAGCACGGACATGACACGGAGGAGTGTCGCCATCTGAAGCGGGAGATTGAGGAGCTGATCGGGAGGGGTTACCTCAGGAAGTTCGTCAAGAACGGGGTCCCCTCTGAAGGGCAGCCGCTCGCGGCCTTACCGCCTGTCCCCGCGATCGACAACCGCCCAACGGAGAAGCTCGTGGGCATGATCTCACGCGGGTCCGGCCGAGCAGGGAAGAGAGCCCGGGAAGTCCCGGAGAATGTAATCCCTCCCAAAGGAAGGGAAATTAATGACAATGTAAACAATGATGCCGTGGTGGTCGAGATGACCATCGCGAAGCATCCTGTACATCGAATCATGGTGGATAGTGGAAGCTCGGTCGACGTACTTTTTTACGATGCTTTCTCTCGGATAAACTTGTCTCCCGACCAGCTGAAACCAGTGCACATCCCACTGGTAGGTTTTACAGGGGACTCCGTGGGGGTCGAAGGAGAGATCACTCTCTCGGTCACCGCCGGATCCCCGCCTCGGCAGGCGACCGTCATGATAACATTCACTGTCGTCAAGCTCCCTTCGCCTTACAACGCCATTCTTGGGCATCCCGGGCTCAACCAACTGGACGCCACCATCTCCACGAGGAGGCTGCTGGTGCAGTTCCCCACGCCTTCCGGGCTCGGGGAAATGAAGGGGACGATCCAGCCGGTCCCGCTCTGCCTCCAGACAGTCCCAGGCACCAGGAGCGTAGAGCTCGCCCACGATATCGAGGATCTCGACCTGAGAGAGAAGGAACCTAGGGGAGGGCCCGTAGAGCGCCTGCTAACTTTTCCCCTCGGTTCGGACCCCCTGAAGATGGTGCAAGTCGGGGCCCAGCTCCTCGAGGAAGAGCGAACCCGCCTGCTGGAGTTCCTCCGTGCCAACGCTTACGTGTTCGCCTGGTCGACGGCCGACATGCCAGGCATCCCGCCCGAGATCATCATGCACGGCCTGAACGTGGACCCAGGTTGCCGCCCGGTCCGCTAGAAGAAGAGAAGCTTCACCATGGAGAGACAGAAGGCGATCAACGAGGAGGTAGAAAGCTCCTCGCCGCCGGTTTTGTCCGAGAAGTCCAATACCCCAGCTGGTTAGCAAACGTGGTCATGGTAAAGAAGAGTAGTGTTAAGTGGAGGATCTGTGTGGACTACACCGACCTCAATCGAGCTTGCCCGAAGGACAGCTTTCCTCTGCCGAAGATCGACCAGCTGGTTGACACCACCTCGGGGCATCGCCTCCAATTCATGGACGCCTTCTCCGGATATAACCAGATCCGGATGAACCCGGAGGACGAAGAGCACACCGCCTTCATTACTGACCGCGGGACTTTCTGTTATAGGATGATGCCCTTCGGCCTCAAGAACGCGGGGGCGACGTATCAACGTCTGGTCAGTAAAATCTTCAAAGACCAGATAGGCCGCAACATGCAGGTGTACGTGGACGACATGCTGGTAATGAGCAAACTTGATTCGGACCACGTGGCTGATTTGACGGAGACGTTCGGCAACCTCCGGTGCCATCAGATGAAGCTGAACCCGGCGAAGTGCGCCTTCGGCGTCTCCGCCGGGAAGTTCCTAGGGTTTATGGTGACCCAAAGAGGAATCGAGGCCAACCCGGAGAAGGTCCAGGCCATCCTGGACATGGAGCAGCCAGCCTCCAAGAAGCAAGTGCAGCAGCTGACCGACCGGGTTGCGGCCCTTAGCCATTTTATTTCCAGGTCGGCGGACCGTTGCCGTCCCTTCTTCAAGGTGCTGAGAAAGATGAATGGCTTTGCTTGGATCGAGGAGTGCCAGCAGGCCTTCGAGGAGCTGAAGAAGACGTTCGCATCGCCACCTTTACTGTCCAGACCCGAGGAGGGGGAGGAGCTTACCCTCTACTTGGCGGTTACCCCGGAGGCCGTCAGCTTTGTCTTGGTCCGAACCGACGACCAGGGGCTCCAGCGGCCGGTGTACTATACCAGCAAACTTCTCCAAGACGCGGAGCTCAGGTATTCCCGGCCCGAGAAACTCGTTTTTGCGCTAATAGTGTCTGCCCAGCGTCTCAGGCCCTATTTCCAAGCGCATCCCATCGCCGTCTTGATGATTCTTGCAGCTCCTTAGAGATTATGATGATTCTATAATTGTAATAAATCGCTAAATTGGTTTAAGGTTTATATATGGAGGCTATGATGATTATGCGATGTATGTTTGGCTGATTCAACTATTTCTAATGGCAACAATCTTGGATGGCATTCTTTTGTAGGCAACCGATTGTAGTCATTTTGATTTAGTTGCAGATTAAATAGTATATAACTGAGCCTCCTCCTTATTTTTTATTATTTATTGTTCTTTTTCTTAGTAAATTATTTATGTTTATTTATAAATTTCTTGGTATATACCTGCATTTTACTGAACATGTTATGCTTTAAGGTTAGTTTCATTATTGCAAATCTTTGATTTCAATATCATATGTAGCTTTGTTACGATCAATTATGATTTTTTATATATTTTTTTAAAAAACTTGCATTGTATTGAAACATAGACCCGTCAATTGATTAAAGTACATATTCTACACGATCTGTACAATTATTTAATTTTTGTACGGATGGCAGAAATATGTATAGTGGTCAATTGAATGTCCAGTTTAGACAGTTTGAGAATTGCAAATAATTTTATAGGTGTTTACAGTAATCAAACGGTATGGATAGAGTTCCAGATATATTTCGGATATCATTTTCTTTTAGTTCTCCTCATACATATTTATTGGTATGGGGAGAACTAAGGAGAAATACTGCCGAAATTTTTCTGGAACTTTTATTGCGTATCCTTTAGTTACTATAAATGACCTATATAATTAATGCAATTCTTGAATGGGATAGGATCTCTTTACCTATTAGTTGGTGATAGGGTGCATTTAATAATACTGTAATTGATCTATTGAATAAACTAATTTTAAATATATTCTGTTCTTATAAATATTTGTTTATTTCAGTTAGCTTTTTCTTACAATGGATAAGAGTTGGATAACTAAACTGAGGAATAGCAAATAATATCTGGATGGAGTACAGAATTTCATTAAATTTGGTATGGAGAGAAGTAGTATTAGTGGGAAGATTTTATGTTCATGCCGAAAATGTGTAAATTCCAGTTCTCTATATCCAAATATTATTGAAGAACATTTGGTATGGAATGGTTTTTTAAGAGGTTATACTGAGTGATTTTTTCATGGAGAGTCAAGATTACAATCTACATGTAACCAAACCTCTAACATGGAACATATACCTGATTTTGGATCCAGTAACCAACAAAAAAATCTTGCAAGAGATGATGATATCAGGGGTTTGCTTAGAGATGCTTTTGAATATGGTGCTCAACATCCTGGAGATTACAGTGGAGGACAAGTAGCAGCTGGGTTACCTGAGGATCCTATATTTACTGAATCTATACATGATGGAGAGCCGATACCCCCAACTAATGTTGGAACAGATCGTTATCAGAAGCTGATAAGAGATACAGATCAAGAATTATATGCCAGTTGCAAGAACTTTTTAAAAATTTCTTTTCTTGTGTATTTGTTTCATATAAAATACTTGAATGGATGGTTTGGTAAGAGTTTTACTATGCTGCTCAAGTTGTTAAAGGATGTATTTCCTGAAGGTACTAGTTTATCAACATCTTATTATGAAGCCAAAAAACTAGTAAAGGAATTGGATCTTGGATATGAAAAGATTCATAGCTGTCCAAATGATTGTATATTATATCGGGAAGAACATGCCGATCAAGAGTCGTGCCATGTGTGTGGATGTTCACGATGGACGAAGCAAAAAGAAAATGAGAGTGAGGGATTAGATGAATTGGATGCAACACAAATTAAACAAAAGCCGGCGAAGGTATTACGCTATTTTTCTCTCGTACCTAGATTGAAAAGGATCTATGCATCATCAAAGGCAGCTTCGTCAATGAGATGGCATGATAAAAGCCGTACAAAAGATGGAATGCTTAGACACCCAGCGGATAGTTTAGCATGAAAAGCATTTGATGACAGACATCCTGATTTTGCATCTGATGCTCGTAATGTCAGGCTGGGTTTAGCCAGTGATGGGTTCAATCCATTTCGGACCTTAAGTTCTATCTATAGCACATGGCCAGTTGTACTGATTCCTTATAATTTGCCACCATGGATATGCATGAAACAGTCTTCACTTATTTTATCAATGGTCATTCCAGGTGATAAGGGTCCAGGCAATGATATTGATGTTTTCTTACAACCTTTAATAGATGAATTGAAACAACTGTGGGAGGGTATTAGTGCAATTGCTGCTTCGAATGGCCAAACATTCAATCTGCGGGCAGCTCTATTATGGACTGTTAATGATTTTCCTGCATATGCTAATTTATCTGGCTGGAGCACTAAGGAACAAGTTGTATGTCCTTCTTGTGATGAATCAACCTATTCAATTTGGTTAAAACATGGAGGAAAGTTCTGTTATATGGGACATCGTCGATGGTTGGAGGAAAATCGTCCATTTCGATTTCAGAAAGATTTATTTGATGGTACTATAGAGTTGGGATCTGCTCCAATTCTACCTTCTGGTTCTGATATTCGTAGACAAATGCTTGGTATCAGATACAGTTACGGCAAGATGACAAAGTCCTCTAAAAAGTGAGGAAGAGATGATGTTGAGACTTCGGTACAAGAAGAAGTATTGGAGGAAGTCAATACTTGTACCTTGGATATGGCAGTGTTCGAGGATCCGGATAATTTCTTTGAAGTTGAAAATGATGATGATATAATCACAGCAACTATCCATCAGCATACTAAATAATTATGGAAGAAAAGAAGCATATTCTTTGACTTACCTTATTGGGAGCATAATATACTCCGGCATAATCTTGATGTTATGCATATAGAAAAGAATGTTCGTGATAATTTGATTGGAACAATATTAAATCTTGATGGAAAGACTAAAGATAACATGAAAGCGCGTCTTGATTTAAAAGAAATGGGCATTCGACATGAACTTCATCCATAAGTGTTTGCAAATGATATAACTTATATCCCTCATGCATGTTATACAATGTCTAGTCGAGAAAAAGATCTCTTTCTGACAGTTTTAAAGAATATCAAAGTTCTTGATGGATATGCCTCAAATATTTTACGATGTATGAATCTGAAAGAGCGCAAAATTTCAAATCTTAAAAGTCATGATGGACATATATTAATGCAAGATATTCTTCCATTGGCTTTAAGGTCGTCAATGCTAAAACAAGTTATTACGGTTGTTTTTCAGTTATCATCATTCTTCAAGGTATTATGTTCTAAGGTTCTTGATCCTCAGAAGCTTGATCAGTTGCAGTCTCAAGTCGTACTTACATTATGTCAGATAGAAAATATTTTTCCTCCTGGATTTTTTATGATTATGGTTCATCTACTCATTCACCTAGCTTCGGAAGCTAAACTTGGTGGACCGGTACAGTACAGATGGATGTACCCTATCGAGAGGTAATGCTGTAAAACTTAAATTTTATAATTTATATAACTTTTTTATTATTTAATGTGATATAAATATCATACTTTTTGAAGGTATCTTGTACGTTTGAAGGATTATGTACGAAACAAAGTCCATCATGAGGGCTCAATAGCAGAGGGATATATTGCTGAAGAGTGTTTAACATTTTGTTCAAGATATTTCGAAGGTGTAGAGACTGTATTCAATCGACCTCAACGTCATGGTGATACTATGGAGAATACAGATCTATACAAATTTGCATCATCCGGAAGATTTATAGAAAAACCTGAAAGTATTGTTCTTGACCATAAATCCATGTCACAAGCACACCGTTATGTATTGCTACATAGTGACATAATATCCGACTATTGCAGGTTAGTCTATCTACACATGGATAATACTAAATATTATACATGTTGTCAAACTTATATTTGATTGTCATGCAGTGAATTTTTATCTGTACAACGACAAGCCAATCATTCCACTCATCCTAATCCAAGGATTGAACAAAGATGGTTGGTTGAGTTATTCCTTAATTGGCTTACCAATCATGTTAGTATATATAAGTCGTATAATAATTTTATATATATTTAACATCGAATAATTGATCGATAATTGATATTATATTTTTTAGGTACCGGTACTGATGGAAAAAAATAGTTCAGCAGAACTAATTGCACTTGCCAGAGGTCCAAATTATATTGTGAATAAATATAATGGTTTTATTATAAATGACTTTAAATTTCATACCAAGGAGCGCGAGAAACTTAGGGAAACTCAGAACAGTGATGTTATGGTTGAAGCAGATGGAAAATCTTATTATGGTATACTTAAAGATATTTTGGAGTTGGATTATTATGGAAATCTTAAAGTTGTATTATTTCGATGCGATTGGGTGGATATAAATACACCGAGAGGTTTGAAAAAGGACTCAAACGAATTCATACTTGTCAATTTTTCAAGATTGATACATACGGGTGTGTTATTGAAGGATGATCCATTTATCTTTTTATCTCAAGCTCGACAAGTTTTTTATGTACAAGACTCGAAAGATAAAGAATGGGCTACTGTTATTAAGAAAAAACCCAGAGACTTGTATGACATGGGAAAAAGGGTGGAAGAAGAAGAAGATGATACTTACACTCAGTGTATGCCTTATAATATTGTGCCGGATGATCATATAAATGATACAACCATTTTGGTTAGGTTGGATTCTGAGAAAGGTACAACTGGTTGATTATGACAAGTAAGTAGTTTATAAGATGGTTTACATTTTTGCATTAATGATTATGTTATCTTTTAAATTGCAATTCATTTCTGTTATAATTTGATTATAATGTTGATTGGCTTGTTTTTAAATAATGCAGGTTAGGTATACCATACCTCGAAGGAAGCGATTAGCAAATGTACAGTTTCAATTTTTCCAGACCGAGGTTGGTACTTCTTCAGCACAGCAGCCCGAGGGCAGTCGATTAGTTTCACATCGGTCTGATGGCAGTCCCTCTATTTCTGCACATCAGGTCGATGCTACTACCTCTACACCTCAGGACGACGTCATTCCATCCGAGTCCGCACATCACGATCCTTCTATGGATCATCTTGATGACGAGCCTATTGTCGATGATATACAGATACAGGGTACATAATTTAATAATTCTATCTCATTTCAATTCATGCATATGCAATAGTTTTGATATACAATGTTCTGTATTTTTTTTTTGTAGATGGATCCGGGAGACTCAGGCATTGGCGAGGACCCACATTAGTCCGTGATGTATGGCAATTATCTGAGGGTGAGAGGATAGTGATAGAGTGCAACAAGCTAGGGCAGCCTATTAAGAAAGCTGCTAGCTTGTTGACTAGCTTTCTAGGGACAGTAGCACACCATGGTTAGCTATGTCCCCTGAATTATTCGAAGTGGAACGACATGCTTCCTGCATATAAAATAGAGATGCTACGAGTTGTGCAGGTAAAAAAATTAATATATTATTTTATATCTTAGGTTTTTAACAATTGAATTGCTTATTTTATAATATTTATTTTATTATTTATTTAAATTGTAGAGCAAGTTTGTTCTTCCTTCAGATTCATCTGATTTTGTGCTTAAGTTTCTCAATCATAAGTGGAAAGAATATAGGGCGAAGTTGAAGAGAGACTATAAGCTAGAGGGTAGGACAGAGAAGCAGGTTGTAGCTACCTGTCCTCCTGATGTTCACCCTCATCAGTGGATGGAGCTGGTGCACTATTGGTTCTCCGAGAGGGCACAGGTTGTGTAGCATCATCAAACACTTCAAAATTTATTAATTTTTACTTATCATAATTATATTTATACAATATATAACATTGTTTTAATTTTATTTTGCAGACGTATTTAGATATTGGTAGAGCTGCACGAGCTGCTCAGTCTGTTCCTCACACAGCGGGGTCCAAGAGTTATGCACGGCTCAGGCATGAGTTTGTATATTTCTCATCCTATAATACTTTTAGTACATTTTTAGTTTTAACATCATGTATCATCATGTATCATGCATGTGCCATGTATCATGGTACGGGGATATAAGATGTGTTATTTTAGATTTTTTTATAATATTTATTCTTTATATAGGCTGATCAGCAGGGAAGGGAGCCTGGTGAGGTGGAATTCTATCGGATGACTCACGTTCACCAGGATGGCAGTTTTGTTCGGGACGAGTCCAGAGATATATATATATTTTATTTATATTATATTTAGATTTTTATTTTTATTTTTATTAAGTATTGATATATGTGTTTTTTATAAAATATAGAATAGGGCTACTTTTATGACTCCGAGCGTGTTGGCGAGGGTTCATCATCTACACAGAGCAGTCGCATCGAGGCCGAGATATTCTCGGAGTTGATGGGACTAGAGCATCCTGGACGAGTGAGGGGTTATGGGATTGGAGTTACCCCTACTCAGTTATCTGAGGTGCGTATATATACTCGGGATACTAGAGAGAGTCATGATCAGTTACATGTTCGTCAGCTCCAGGAGGAGATAGCAGAGCTCCGACAGACACGTGATGTAGACAGAGTAGAGATGCAGACCATTAGGTCTCAGCTAGAGCATGTTACATCTGTGCTGCATATGTTCATGTCATCTCAGGTAAGTAATTATTTATTAATTTCGTATGTATCTAATAATTTAGAATATATATAATGTATGTATTATAATTCCTGATGTATATCTTGTAGGTTCCTGGTACATCTACGAGTCGCAGACCTGATGACGACCAGCCTCCCATGGATCAGTGATGCCAGATATTTTTTTATTATTTATGTATGTCTTTTTATTTATTTTAACTTGGATTGATACATTTATATATATAAAAAAACTTTTTATATTTGGTTTGTATTTGTGTTTGTGTATGTTGGATGTGATATGTGATACTGATTTGAATGTTTTCATTTATTTGTGTATGTTGGATGTGATACAGGTTTGAATGTTTTCATTTTCATAATGTATACAGGTTGTGGGTTTATATATATTATTGCTGTTTATTTTTTTTTTAAAAAAAAATCTACCGACGCTTTAAAGCGTCGCTAGGTTTGGACCTGGTGATGCTTTAAAGCGTAGCTATAACTGGAACTGGCGATGCTTTAAAGCATCGCTAGTTTTAAGTTTAGCGATGCTTTAAAGCATCTCCAGGTTTCAATATAGCGATGCTTTAAAATGTCGCTAGACTGAAATCCTAGCGATGCTTTAAAGCGTCGCTAAATGCCGACGCTTTAAAGCGTCGCTAAATGCCGACGCTTTAAAGCATCGCTAAATGCCGACGCTTTAAAGCATCGCTAGACTTAAAACTAGCGACCCTTTAAAGCGTCGGTAAATAAAAATTTAGTGACGCTTTAAAGCGTCGGCAAATGCCGACACTTTTTTGAAGCATCGGCAGATTGCGTCCCAACGCTTGCATAGGCGACGCTTTAGCGACGCTTTACAAAATGTCAGGAGAGTACTTAGCGACGCTTAAAAGCATCGAGAAAGATCAAAAAAAGCATTGCTAAAGCCCAGATTCACTGTAGTGATGCCTACCAAAATATCCTAAATAGGATTAGCCAAACATGGTTACATATCAATACATCCCATATATGAATATTTAAATATGGAAAGATATCTCTTAGGTAGGAAAGATGTTTAACACCCCCCTTCAAACTGAAGATGCTTCTTGCAGATGAAGTTTAGAGAGAAGGTAGCGGAAGCGCTCCTTGGCATGGGACTTTGTAAGTAAATCAACAATTTGATTGGTGGAGAAGATATGATGTAGATCAATAGTCTGCTGCTGATAGTGGTGGCGAGTAAAGTGACAGTCAATTTCAATATGTTTGGTATGCTCATGGAAGACATCATTGCGGGTGATTTGGATAGCACTATGGCTATCACAATAAATGGATGTTGGAGAGGTTAGCTGTATGCCCATATCATGAAGTAGCTAGTGAAGCCAGACAATCTTAGTAGTAGTATGAGCAAGGGCACGGTATTCAACTTCTGCGCTGGAGTGAGATACAATTGATTGCTTTTTACTTTTCTAGGAAATCAGTGAGTTTCCTAAAAATATGCAATATCCAGTGATAGAGCGTCGATCAGTGATATCTCCAGCCCAATCTGAATCATAGTATGCTGAAGATTTAAATCAGAAGAGGAGAGAAAAAGCCCATGATATAGCATGCATTTGATATATCGGAGTATCCGAAGCATAGAAGCATAGTGAGCAGAGCGAGGCGCGGACACAAATTGACTGACAACATGAACTGCATGAGAAATATCCGGTCGAGTGATAGTGAGATGTTAAGACTACCTACAAGTTGGCGATACCGAGTGGGATCAGTGAGAGTTTTTTCATCAGTAGGCTAAAGCTTTAGGTTTATCTCAAGAGGGGTATCAATAGTTTTATTGTCAGAAATGCTGGCACAAATGAGTAAATCAGAGGCATATTTAGCTTAAGAAAGGAAAAGACCACCAGAGTGATGGTTGACTTCAATGCCAAGAAAGAATCGTAATAAGCCAAGATCTTTCATTTCGAAGCACTTGTATAAATATTGCTTGGTATCATAAATGCCTTGTTGGTCATCTCTAGTGATAACCATATCATCAACATGAAGAAGAAGTAAAACTATCCCCTGAGAGGAGCGGCGATAGAATAAGACAGAGTCATGAAGGCTCTAGAGATATCCATAACCAAGAAGAGTGATTTGGAATTTTTCAAACCAAGCACGAGGTGCTTGTTTGAGACCATAAAGTGCATGGTGAAGTTTACATACTTGATGAGGCTGGTGAGATAAGCCAGGAGGCGGTATCATGTATACTTCTTCAGATAGGTCTCTATGAAGAAAGGCATTTTTGACATCAAGTTGATGTAAGAACCATCGTTTGGCAGTAGCTATAGCAAGTACAGTCCGGACTGAAGTCATACGAGCAACAGGAGTGAAGGTCTCTTCATAGTCGATGCCATACTCCTGTGTAAATCCTTTGGCAACAAGACGAGCCTTATAGTGCTTGATGGAACCATCAGCCTTAGTTTTGATCTTGTATATCCATTTGCAGCCCATAATTGATTTTCCAGGCAGTAGATCAACCAGGTCCCATGTATGGATTTTTCGTAGAGCCTCAAGTTTTTCTGACATAGCATTCTGCCAGGAAGAATTGGATAATGCCTCTTGATAGGATTTAGGTTCATGTAAAGGCAAGATAGAGAACAAGTAGCAATGATAATCTGTTAAATGAGCCGGTGGATTATGATGATGAGTAGGATATCACCTCTCAGGTGCTGTCAGATTGCTCACAGGAGGAGTGTCAGTTGGAGAGACAGTAGACTGGCTAGGTTGTTCTGAATGCCCATTTTTACAAGTAGTGGTGCATGAGAGGGAAAAGGATCAAACAGACGTTCTTGACATGGAAATGAAGATTTTTTATGAGGTAAGGAAAATAAAGGAATCTGTTCCTAGAAGGTGACATGCCTAGATATACATAATTCTTGAGTCTCGGGATCATAACACCAATATCCTTTTTGTTGGATCCCATATCCTAAGAAAACATATATTACATTTTTTTTGGATAATTTGTCACACTCACGCTTGGGAAGATGAACAAAGCAAGTACAGCCAAATATACGAAGATGGTCATAGGAAGGCGAAGAGTCATAAAGTCGTTCAAAGGATGAGAGAGCATCAAGGATACGGGAAGGAAGGCGATTAATTATATATACAGTAGTATTCATGGCTTCTCTCCAAAAGACTTTCAAAATAGAAGAGGAAAGAAGTAAAGTACGGGTGGTTTCAATAATATGACGATATTTTCTTTCAGACACACCATTTTATTGAGGAGTTTCAATACAAGATAACTGCAAAAGTGTGCCCTGAGATTAGATAATGGTTGAATGATGTTGAAAGATATTTGCCACCAGAGTCAGGATGAAAGATTTTTATGTGTTTAGAAAATTGTGTTTTGATCATGGTGACAAATTCAATATAAACTTTTAAAACTTCATAACGAGCATGCAAAAGATAGAGCCAGGTGTAGCGAGTGAAATCATCAATGAAAATAACATAATAAGCAGAACAACCCATAGAGGATATAGGGGCAGGATCCCATACATCAGAGTGAATAGGATCAAAAGGAGCAGTAGTAGTGGAGTGACTTAAAGAAAAAGGTAAGGCATATTGTTTTGATAATTTGTAATGAACACAACATGGATCTTTTATTACAGAGACAGAACCAAGCAAACCTTTATTAATTAATTGAGATAATTTTAAAAAAGAAGGATGACCTAAACGATCATGCCAAGATATAAAAGAAGAATTATTAGTGAAAACAATAGTGACAGAGTGAGTACCAAAACTAGGAGGAACATAAAGTGTATCCAAAATAAAAAGTTGACCAATCTTACGGCCTGTCCCAACTTCCTTCCTCATCGAGCAATCCTGCACAACACAACCAGAAGGAGAAAAGGTAACATTAAGTCCTTTGTCACATAATTGGTCAATGAAAATAAGATTCATAGAAAGTTTAGTAGTAAGAAGAACATCAGAAATGTATAGGTTAGGAGAGTAAATGGTTCCACGATGGCTAGCAGTAATGAGTGATCCATTTGCAGTTTGAATATTGGATGGAAAAGGAAAAGAGGAAACATGTTGGAAGATGTCAGGGTTGAAAGTCATATGATTAGAGACAGCTGAATCAAAGAACCACTTTCCTGGCAGAATGGAGGTGTCAGAAGAAGATGAGGCAGCAGGATTACCAATAGAGAGAGCCTGATGAATCATTGTCTGGATATCATTGGGAGTAAGTGATGTGGCGACTTGAGCTGTAAGCTTGGGCATGACAGTAGTAGCAGCGGAGGATGAGCGATCTCTAGAGTTTCAAGCTTTGGTTCTCATGTTGTTGGAGTTTGGATGAGGGCAATTCCAAACAACATGTCTGACTTTCTTACAGTAGGTACACTATATGGAGGATGCATCATGGAGTCGAGAAGTAGATGCCTGACAGTTGCGAGTAATATGGCCAAACTTCTTACATGAGTGACACTGAATTTGAGAGAGGCTCTTTGATTTATCCGAGTAGACAATATGAGAGAGTCATCATGAGATGATCTTCTTTCGGGTTTCTTCAGCAAGTAACTCGGACAATGCAATGTCAATAGATGGAAGAGAAGATCGGTAAAGAATAGAAGCCCAAACAAACTCAAATTCATCGCGAAGAGCTATTAGGAATTGGACAAGACGAAACTCTTCTCGAAATTGATAATAATGTTCTGCATCATGGGTCCACTTAGACTCCATCAGGACAAGTTGATCCCAAATCAGAGATATTTGAGAGTGAAAGTCAGCCATAGACTGCTCTGGTTGTTGCTTGAGATTACAAATGTCCAGTTCAAGCTTATATTTGAGAGCAAAATTTGTCTGATTATATCGCTTGGCGAGGAAGTCCCACACTTCCTTTGCAGTCTCAAACTTGCTGAAATGTAGGTGCTGGGAATTGTGTCCCAATGCCAATTGTCTGAGCTGTAGACAGTTGTGCTAATCTTGTAATTATATATGAGTTTTTTAATGAATAAAAGTTATTCTTTGGTTGTTCATCATATTTGCATTTTCTTGAAATGAACTCTTGTTTGATGGAGTCCTTAGAACTATATTGTTTTGATATAGAGATGATATATCAAGTAGTTCTTAAACTGGTTCACAACTAAAGGATATATTATTATATTAGACGATGTATCAAGTGTAGGTTGTTGTATGTCACATTTGTTGGTTATCCTCTTAACCAAGGAGTGTGAAGATACTGGTATGACATGCAAGTGAAATATGTGACATCTCATTGAATGTGACCATCTGCAGAGCTTCCTTCTGCCAAAGGGTTGCTCATGATGGGATATGGGTACATATATCCTTCAGATCTGAGATCACCATGGTAGCTTGCAAGTAACTCACTGTACTTTGGTGCTGGACTACCTGGATTTCTAATCCAGTGATGGAAGGTTTCTGGGTATAGTTAAGTACTTGTGGAGCGGTGGTAGATCAAGATGGAATTGACCCCTCCAAATAGTTTGGAGTGAATGACTCACTATGTCTCAATTTAGCAAATCCTTAGCCAGGATAGTTCTTGTGATGAGTCACAAAACTTGTAATATTGAAACATGATCTGGATAAACCATATTAGGGTTGGCAGTCAAACCCTAGATCATCCTGAGCATTTTGAGGCCAAAGGGATGAATTATACGGTAACCATATACTAGAAGTTCTTGTGAGGTGCTCTACATCTTCATCCTATCTGGACGTCAGGTATCATTGCTAGATGAGGACTTTGACTGGTACTGAAAATGTTCCAGTGCTACCGACTTAGTGTTCGAACCTATGAGGTCACATGCCATAGGGGTTTCTATATGATCTTAAGGCTGATTGATGATTGAGAATCGTTTGCCGTCCCGGAGGTCAATATGATTGACCATGTTCCAAGTATCAACACTTGCTTGAGTCGCACTTGGGAAGTGTCGATACTTGGCGTTTTGTAAGTGTCGACACTTGCTGTGACGAACAGATTTTCTATGAAGAATTTCTGGAATGTTTTGACTTCGAATTTTTAATTCGAATTTCGATTTTTGGGCATTTTGGCTCCAAGCTTTCTTGGTATGATAGTCATACTTACCTTCTTTGGCTTGGACCCATTTGGTATGGTCCTTAACCTTCTCCCCTAATCACTCCTCTTTCCTCTTTCTCCCTCTCATGGCTGCCCCTATAAATGAAGTCATTTTAGAGGCTGCAAATTTGTTAGAAGAACTAGAAGAAGAAGAGGGGTTTTGTGAGGACTTGGAATTGGGTGTGAGAGGCATTCAAGCTAGGTCTTGGGAAGAGAGTTTCTTGGGAAGGGTTCCACCTCTCCTCCTTGTCTTTCCGGAAGAAGAAGATCAGTCCGAAGAGCTAGCACTCCGAGGGAGTTGATCAGCGTCGAGCCCTGGTGTAGATTACCTGTAGAGGCCAGACGTGTGTGGCTCGGGCGCCTTCCTCCCTTTATTTCACAGTATTTTCAGAGGTATAACGGTAAGGTACTTTTATATCTTTGTTTCTTTCTTGTTGTTGATGTTTCCTTGCATGCTAGATTTTTATACTAGATCCTGTTGCGGGCAGATCGGTAGATCATCTTGATCTATCTACCGAGCCTTCCGCTGTGCATGCTTTAAAATAATTTTAAAATTTATTTTTTCTACCTAGCATGCTTGAATGTTTTCACCTACAGTAGGTTGATGGAGGGACTGACAGTGTTAGAAATCCATATTATGATTTTGTTATTGTCAATCTCCCATGTCGCAAAAGACTTCCCGGGGGCAATTGGACATGAAATTTTACCAGTAATATACTACCAAAGTCCATGTTCTTTTAAAAAGATCTTCATCATGAAGGGCTATTGGGGATAATTAGTCCCATTCATGTGAACCACAATCGGCTGAGCGACATCAGTCATGATGAACCAAGTGAAGTCGGTTGAAACCCATAGCAGGCTCAGGAAGCAGATCTGGTGGAGACACAGCGGTCACGAGTGGAGAAGGAGGGTTCCAGTGGATGGAGAGACTCCCGGCAGTGAAATCTTGTGATGTTTGCACTAGTGTCCTCAGACAATCCATCACAGAGAAGAGCAACACAGGCGATAGCTGGCGGCACAGGAGAAGGTGGCACAACAACATGGTAGGGACTGTGATTCCAGGCGTGTCTGTGGTCGGATGGGAGATTGGCTGGATTCAGGAAGTAGGTTGGTGTAGAGATTTAGAGGAATCCGGAGGCGGTGCACGGAAAGAGGCTGGTGCAGGGATCTGGAGGAATCTGGAGGACGAATCTGGAGGCCAGTGCGTGGGAAGAGGCAGAGGCCAGTGCATAGGAAGAGTTGGAGACGATGCTAGAGGAATTTAGGGTTGTCGGTGTCGATCAGCTACTAGGGCCGGTACAGGGCGGCGAGAGATGATGGCTGCTGAGGTCGGTGTAGGGGCGGCGGGAAATGTCAGTAGGGGCAGGGGCGGTGGGAGGCAATGGACGGGCAGGGGTAGAGGTGGTCGGTGAGAGCGGGGGCTGGGGTGGTGGGAGGTGGATGGTGGACGGTGGGGAGGGGCAGCGGGAGGCTGGGGCTGGGGTGGTGGGATCGGTGGATGGTGGATGGTGAACGGTGGAGAGGGGCAGCGGGAGGCAGGGGCTGGGGTGGTGGGATCGGTGGACGGTCGATGATGGGAGGTGATAGGAGGCGGGGGCTGGGGTGGTGACGGGGGCCGAGAGAGGAGGGAGGTCTGGCGGGAGTCATTGAGAGGCATGGGGGCGGTGACGGGGTCAGGATCGAGGGAATAGGATTGGACGGTGATGGGGAGATTAGGTCGTCCCTTCAGAGAAAAGGGAAAAGGACAGGAATAAGGAGGGAATATGATTGGAATAGGTTTGGGATAGGCAGGGATATGGTGGAAGAGCAACCCGCTCTGATGCCATGTAGAAACTTGAATTCTTATCTCATTATGCTTGGGATTCATCCCGTTAAATATATACTTGATGATGTACATAAGGTAAATACCTACCAAAATATCTTAAATAGGATTAGCCAAACATCGTTAGTTATCAATACATCCCATATTTGAATATCTAAACATGGAAGGATATTTCTTAGTAGGAAAGATGTTTAACAAGAATAACCTTATTTCATTATCATATAAAAATAAATTGGACGAGAATCAGCTCGTCATCTTCTAGTTTACATCCCACCTTTTCATAACTTGCATCATACATAGTATTTTTCTTTTTTGAGGTTGCTGTAACATTTTTTAGGAGCCTTTAGTAATATTTGTAAGAGCCCATATGAGCTTGTATTTAGTTCTATATCAGTTATGCATTGAATAGATTTTAAAATATTTATATAGGACCAGAAAATTCTAATAAAACTTTCCAATTTGTATTAAATAGATCTTTTGCTACAAATGATATTAGAGCGGATCCAATATATAAGAGACATTGTAGCATGGATCTATAGTTAAGCATAGACCGATCGTAGTACTTGTAATTTGTGAGAACCCGGATCATTGTCCAAAATGAAAAAAAAAAAGGAGAAGACTCACCAAAATCGAGGACTCTGTCCCTTGCTTATCCAAGCGAGAATCTCCGGAGGAAGAGGAGATAGAGGCTGTGGTTGGGTGGGAGTTGGCCAATGATGCATCGGGGATTGGCTGGGCTCTCGAATTGTCGAGTCTATCCATTGTGAGCCGAGGTTATCTTTTCCAAAAACTTCTTTAAATTCCGTCCCTTATCGTCTAGATTCCATTGATTTTTCTTCTTTTCTCCAATGGTCGATCGCTCCTAGACCGTCGTTGATAAGCCTTCTTCTTTCTCAACCCTTGATTTGTAGTTTTTGGTAGCATGAGATTGATCTCTTTCATTCTCCTTCCGATTCTCTATCGATGGCTGAGCTGGCCATGGCTGCACCCCCCGACCCCATCTCCATTCCATCTGGCCAGGCTCTAGCGAACCGCTACCTCTCTTTCGGTTCATTGGAGCATGGAAGACCTGTTCGGGCCAAGCAAGGCAGAGAACCTGGGAAAGAAAGGGAGAAAAAAAAAAGAAAAGAAAAAAAAAGAAAGAAAGAAAATAAATAAATAATAAATAATAATAAAATAAAAAAGAGGAGAGAGAAAGAAAAGAGAGAAAAAGAGGAGAGAGAAAGAGGAGAAAAAGAAAAAGAAAGAAGAAGAGAGAAAGATGAGAGAGAAGAGAGAGAGGAAGAGGAGAGAGATAAGAGGAGGGAGAGAAGAGAAAAAGAAGAGCAAAGAGAGAGAAAAGAAGGAACAAGTTAAACAGATATTTGGAAAGGAAGATCTAAAAATTTTTCTCTCCTAAAAATTAGGAAATTATGAAGTTGGGGTTAAGAATCAATGGATGGGTCACTGATGAAACCGGGAAGAGAGTTATAGACCTATAACTATCACACCATAAAATTATTTATTAAAAATAAGATTATTATTATAAGAAGATAAATTTTTCTGGACAGAGGATGTTGAACTAGTTTTCTAGTACCTAGATCGAGGATCCGGATACAGACTTATATTGGATGTGATAAACCTATCTTCAGTGAAGGTAAGAATTCCTGGACATTGATCACTTAATTATATAAAACTATATTGTGAATCGGTGATTTTGCTCCATGTGACGTGATAATTGCATGTAATATTTTTATTTATTAAGTACATGCGGTATTTGATAGTCATCTATTATATATATTCACATGTTAAGTATATGTGATTTTATATGAGCTATATATTGTCGATCTTGGTTGGATAATTCCGATATTCATGTATATTCCATTGGGTGAAAGAGTGTATTTTGATATAAAATTTGTTAACAAGTAAGAACTGATTTTAAGATTACATGATGGGTGGTGGTGCACTGGACTAGCCATGTATTGATGCCCTGCTACAGGCCAAAAATATAGTAACATTGATACTCCATCACAGGTCGAAAATATGGAACTATTAATGCCCCGCCACAAGCTAGAAATGTAAAACTATTGATGCCCCGCCACGGGTCGGAAATATGGTTGTGGTAGTCCAAAGCCGAGCATCCTAAGGTGATTAAATTTGATCTCGAGAGTTATATGACATAATACTTTGCATCACATAACATATGTTATTATATATGATCATAGTATTTTGTCACATTATAAATTACTTTTTAATTATTATGATGGTGTATATGTGCGGAAATTCTTACTGAATTATAAGCTCACTCTCCATTTCTTTTTTCTTTTAGAGTTGTAGGACGTGTAGCATGGGTCAGGTCGAGTATGGGATTTATGTTCCAACATTTTTACACTGATTAGTTTGTTCTCCTTTTGAAACCAATGTAACAATCAAGTTAATCAATTAGTTGTCATGAATTTATTTTGATGGTACTTGATTATTTAAATTCAATTTCTGAAGATGATGAGATTCTTGTATACTTTAAGTCTAATACAATCTCCAGGACGATACTAGGATTTGTGCGCCCGGTCACGTGGCCGATCCTGATGCTGGATTCAGGGTATGACATAATTATATTTGAATGGATTTAGATTTTTAACATGATAAGGATGTTAAGCCTTAAACAAAAGTATACGAGAATTGTTAGCGCATATTTGGTTTTTCAACGATTATATACTAAATAGATCTAGAATATTTATATATATCAAGAAATTTAAATAATATTTTTTGATTAATTTTTTTGATCGAATCTTAGGTTGTTACTATGTTAATTAAATACTAGTGCAAGTGCCGCATCCATTGAAATTCTCAGATACTTAGCCAGTTTTTGCCATCTTATTAAAATGAAAAGGATGGAAGTCTTGCTCATCTCTTTTTAGTCGTGTGCATTGAAAGGCGGGTAAATCAAAGGGAATTCTTCTTACAGCCAAAACCTTTGTCCATGCAATAAAGGATGGTGAATGGTCAGTCGTAGGAAAGAAGACCAGGTGTTTCTCTAATAATGGATTTAATAGCTTGTCATCGTAGTTCTTTCTTTTCTAGAAAAAGTTAAGAGCTCGGATACTCTACGATGCCTCTGTGGTGCACTACATGGTGTGGTTCATTGCATGTATCATTCATCGCATGATGAAAGATCATATATCAATGTAAAACATGCGATACATGCTGCACATACACGTGCATAGCTATCTTCCGCATGATGGGCGATACTTATATTATACTGCACGATGCAGTGCATCATTGCTTGTACCGTAAAGAAACCGGCTTAAAAGTTAAAGGTGGCTAGTTCACTACTTGATTCACACGTACTGTAGTGTCACAATGTTAAAAACTCCGGAGCAACCTAACGTTAATTAAGTGTCAACCTAATCATTCTTAAGAAACCAGCTGCGACCGCATAAAGCAGAGAAATGAGAACATGCATCCAGTATGCACCTTGATGAGGGGTGAAACACCCCCGTCTCGGTGTCCCGAAGGCATGCCGGCCAAATCTCGAGAACTGCTCCAACTCCGGTAATTCTTTCCGGTAAAAGATGCATATTAAAATGGTCCTCAAGGTAAGTAGCACTGTCCGAGGAGACCCGGTTATTGGTCTCAGGCTTAAGAGAACAATACCATCAATTCCTGTGAATGAAAATATACGTCGACGGTTAAAAAGTTTATCAAGATGTTCCTTAGATAACCGACCAAAATTCTAGTTACATGAATTTCAAGAAAATAATACCGATCCTAGTAAGACGACCCATACCCAGGACCATCAGGATAATCATGCCTCGAGCCTTGGCTTTCGGCCTTTAGCTCCGAGCCGAATCCAGTCTTCAACCTAATAACATCCTAATCTAATTCTTGTTATAACCGACTCTTTAGCCCAGCAAGAGCCCCCCGCCCCCTTTTTTTTTTTTTTGTCTGTGAAGTAGTAGTTCATAATGCCACCATGCCAACCTTTGAAGTCCACAACCTTGGCTCTTAATCTCAGTATAAAAATTAAGTCCAAACCCCGTCTCGCCATCCATGGAGAGGAGAAAGCTATCCCTCCGATACCGTGCAAGGTGATCTCGGGAGAAAGCTATTCCACATATTTATCCTGACATCTTTATAAATAAGGTCAGGAAGTCATAATCCATAATCTTTGACGAATCTGCACCATTAAAAAGGACGTGAACATGGCCAGCTACGTGGATGAGACAAAATCCTATCATTAGGAAAATGAGTTATTAGCTTGGCTTTCTGTCCCGTCTTCGAATAAAGATTTGATAGCCGATCAGATTCTATCAACTTATCAAAAATTATGATATTTCCGAAATACCCTTACTATCTCGCCTATAAAAAGAAGCTTTTTGAAAGCTCTCGAGATATGTTCTTTCAAAGCCATATTAATTATGCTGATTGTTTTCATCATTGGATATATACAAGGGATTATATTTTTGAGGCCCAGATGAAACACTATATTATTTGTGACCAATTCATAAATGTGATCAACAACCATTCACCGTGGAAATCGAGTAATTCCTTCTCCCCAGTTATCAACTGAATTTGTCTATCATTGCATGCTGCAAAATTGTAATTCCCGCAACCGATGATTCCAATCGAATTTTTAGGCCAAATGTCTGTAACCAGACAAGACCATGAAAATAACTCCACTAGACAAAACGATGCATGAAAATAATTCCACTCCCGTGGACCCAAGGCACCTTGCACAAGCCAATCCGATATTAATTATAGAGTCTGACATTTCCAACCAGGAGGGACCTTAGAAATTCTATATATAAATTGGCTACTTTCCTGGGAGTATAGCGACCACTCCACCGTATCGTAGCCAACGAACCCATCTATGGCTTTTGCTCTCCTCCCACTTATCCGTTTCCTGCTCTTTTCTTCGATTCTATATTGCAATTGCTATGCCATCCTGGAAGAAGCAAATACTCATCATGTCGTCGGAACCAATTCTTTGAAGGCAGAAGCTACATGCTCCAAACCTAAAGGTTAACACTATCTTGGCGTATGCTAGCAGTTAATTGATTGATTTTTTGGCTTTTTATTGGTGATCCTTCGCCAGGGTTTTCTTGCTTTGGAAAGAAAACTGAAATAAGGAATGCATGAAATAACCTTGATATCAGGTGGTCATTCATATTGGTGATAAAAATAAATTATATTTAAGGGTGCGGCTGTTTCTCACCTTGCGGTGGGATCGAGTATTGGAAGCTCTTTATGACAATAATAAATTAATCATGGTTCATGCTGATATATCAAGGTCCAAGATAATTAACGAGGAAAATAATGCTTAACCTCGCCTCCTGTGTTTTTCGTGTAAATAGCAAGGGTTTGTATGACAACTTTTATTTGTTATTACGTTTTATAGTGACTATTATATGACAGGAACAATTAATAGTCTATGTTTCAGTTGTCCGGTGGACTAAAATAATATCTAAATACAGATCTCCATGGTGGGTTAAAATAATATGTTTGATACTGCAAGTGGGTTATGGTAAGATTTAGAATTTTTATATTACTTTATGATTGAAAATTCATATGTATTTTACTTGATTGTTGAAAGTGTTAGTTTAATCAAGCTAACAAAGCTTTTGATGACCCAATTCACCTGCAGACCTAGTCCAAGACTAAAGATATATAGCAAGAGTTTTCCTAATAGCAAAGATATTACACGAACTACAAATATCATGGATAGTTGTATTATTTATGAATTATAATGTTAAATAAGTACAGACACTATCTTTCTGAATATACGAGCAGTTTTCTCAAACTTACAGCGTATCTCGGCATGGTTTGTTTGTTGGTGGGTATGGACCATATGCTGGGAAGAATGAAAGAATCATCTTGAGAATCTCTTCTTTTTTTTTTTTTTTAAAGTAAAAAGAATTTGGGAATATCTCGTCAAAATCCTTCAGCAATGATCGCCCTTGGAGCAGCTATCGAGCGGGCCAGACTGGGCGCAAGCCCAACTGTTACCAAAACTAGCTTGATCCGAGCCCGACCCAGCCTAGCTTTCGGGCCTACTTTTAGGCCTGAGTCAGCAGGGACCGTGCTTTTTAATTTTTAGCCCACCAAAAGGTAATTTGAACTCTTTTTTTCTTTGAATAAAACTTGGAGGATTCATAAAAAAAATAAAAATTGGAGAAAAGAGTGGCAGGATTGGCTTGGAAGAAGAGGAGGGAGGCATCGCCGGTGAGGCAAACATCGATATGGTTCCAGTAGGAAAAGGCCTTTTATGGCCGCCGATTTTGAAGTGGAAGAAGATGCTGTTCCACATCTAGGAGTTCTTTGTTAATGTTACTCCCAAATGAACAAAGAAATCAACAAAGAACTTCCCAACTTAGTGGGTTTTTTTGGGTTGATTTCTTGTTTGTTATTTTCAGATCCGTGAGTTGTTTGTTGATCTCATCCAAAGGAAAAAAAGAATATATATATATACATATATATATACATATATATATATACATATATATATACATATATATATATACATATATATATACATATATATATAGTCTTGTTGGGTTGGGCGGATATAAATATAAACACACTAGCTCATTTAATGGACGGTCTAAAATTTCAAGTCTAACCGCCAACAGGTCCGTTGAGCTTAAAATTTTAGTTCAAATCTATCCAAAATACTTCGAACCCGAGTAAGCTGCAAATCACCACCGAGATACCAACAGCTTCCTTTTCTTTTTCTTTTATCTTAACTTCTTAATTTCAGGGTCGACGAACCGGACCTTGTTGGCCATATCCCACCGACACGGTCCCTGTTCATCAATCCCTAGCAAGAAGCCCCCGACACTGCGTGAAATCCTGCGCCTGGACCAACTGCGCGCCAATTATCTCCAACGCATGGTATCGCATGGCTCCGGTGACACACGGGTACAAGAATCCCGGACAAGCCTTCCGGCAAAGCTCGACGGTGGTGCACTGGGTTCAAGTGAATACGTCGTGACTGTCGGATACGGCACACCCAAACAAGACCAGACCGTGCTTTTTGACACCGGAAGTGATGTCAGCTGGATTCAATGCCAGCCATGCCCGTGCTGCTACCAACAAAAGGAAAAGATCTTCGATCCATCTCAATCTTCTTCCTATGCTTCGATCGCTTGCAGCTCTCCCGAATGCTCTCTGTCCCCACCCTTTTTTTTTCGATAAGCAAAGGGAATGCTCCGTGTCCTTCAACCATGGTTGCTTCAACTCTACCTGCATGTATGGCGTCAGCTATGGTGATGGTTCCACGACACGAGGATACTTGAGCAGTGAAACACTGACACTATCTCCTTCCGACATGGTCCCAGGCTTTATTTTTGGGTGCGGCCAATCCAACGATGACTTATTCGGAATGCTAGCCGGGTTAATGGGGCTCGGTCGAGGCAGTCTCTCTTTAGTGTCCCAAACATCTGAGAAATTTGGCAATGTATTCTCCTACTGTCTCCCACCCACAGACAGCTCTACAGGCTACCTGGCATTTGGCGAGCCCACGCCTTCCGCCACCATTTCATACACACCGATGTATGCATCAGGCGATCCCACCTTCTACTTGGTTAATTTGATAGCAACAAGCGTCTCAGGGCAGCAGCTGCCGATTCGGCCTTCGGTCTTTTCCTCTACTGCGTTTGTCCTAGACTCGGGAACCGTGATCACCGAGCTACCTCCCTCGGCCTATCAAGTCCTGAGGTCTGCTTTCCGGAGCTCCATGACGAATTACACGATGACAGAGCCAGCTGATGAAGACCTTGACACTTGCTATGATAAGAATGTGAATGTGAAGCCGGCACCGGTTGCTCTGCACTTCGAAGGGAATGTCATTCTGAACCTCGATGATTCAGGTATCCTCTTTGATAACTGCCTAGCTTTCACTGCAAATAAGCACGACAGCGATCCAGGCATCATTGGTAACGTGCAGCAACGTACATTCGAGGTTGTATATGATCTGGGAGAAAAGAAAATCGGGTTTCAGCCCAACGCCTGCAACTGATAAGAACCATTCCCCTGCTGTAGTTTAGTAGCTAGGCATCCGTGGAATAAAATGGAAGTAATCCCCTGCAAGCCAAGCATTTGTAGAACTCCTAGAATATTTATCGTGTATCAGTGTATGATCATGTGTCTTGGTTGTTGATAAATAATGAATAATTATGTATGAGTGAAGCCTTTTGAATCTGTGAGAGACGTCCCTTGATAATAATGAAGGCTATTCAAGGGGACTCTTGGCAATGCATATGCCTCATTGGATGTCTTCGTAAAAGACATGAACACTACGAAGAACGATGCTACACATTTCGTATTTTCCGCAACACGTTCGTGGAAACCATTTAAAGCCAATATGCTTGAGCCCGACAAGATCGAACATTTTTCTAAGGGTCTGTTTGGATATTTGTACAAGATTAGACTAAAAATCCTACAAGGTTAATTAATTGGGCGGCCTATTTAAGCATCACCATATATCGATCACATCCATCTAGCCCAAATCTTGTGTAATAAGAAAAAATTTCCTGCAGCTCGAAGACTAAGATCTACGTTGAGTTTACAAAGGAACATACGAGTCAGATAGGGCAATAGGCCCATTTCCTGTAGAATTTTCTTGTGCAATCAACATCCAGACATGCTCTAAATATTATTGCATCCTCGCCATTGTATAAAGAAAACCAGTGACCATTGCATCCTGCTTGCGCTGGATCCCGCTCGAATGCCGAAGAACGCTGGAGTGGTACTCATGGTTGTACCTACAAGAAAAGTTCCTATCCGAGGCAGATCCGACAAGAACCCTTCGATGCTTAAGCTGGATGATGTGCCATAGAAAGGAAAATAGAAGAGTAGAATCAAGAGAAAGAGGGTGTCCTGTGAATATATTATCTTTGGGGTTCCCGGAGAATCCCCTTTTATAGACCCAGGGTAATGGCATTTTTGGAAGAGGAAAAATCTTTAGTGCACCTAATAGAAAGTGACTACTTGGAGGATTTCGTCCCGTGCAATGTTAGAGAATTACATCGCGTGCCCAGAATGTCTATTCCCTATTGATTAGGAATTTGTCTCTTATGCATTGCCAGCATACTTTTTAATGGTGAGATGGACTAATGCATGGGTCCAGTCATGTTTCCATTAATTGCAAGGATTTATCATGGATTACAAGGTTTGCTCATCTGGTTGCACGAAAAGGTGTATGAAAATCATTTTTGGTTAGTGAATATAGGATGTGTTGGTGCTGAATCTCTGCCGACTGGATGGAATGGTTCTTCCTTCTCCCACTGGATTGCCATCGACCGGAACCTGCAAAACAGATCCATCACCGAAGATTTTCCGGTGGGGGACATTTCGATGGCAAAGTCAGAAGAAAACTCAGGCAGCAATAGAATGGAGAGTTTTGAAAGCAGAGAGGGAAGAGGGAAAAGCGAATTGCAAGAATGAGCCAGAATCCCCCCTTGAGTGTCCCCTCTTACCAGTATTTATAGGCTCCAACGTAACTACTTACGGTTATGGGAGTTGGCGAATGCAACCTCCACATAACTGTAAGTAGTGGCTGTCGGAAAATAAGTTACACTTGGAGTTTATCCAATCTGAGGTTTTGGGCCATGTGGATGGTTGCAACAACTAAAACAGATTTCAACTGTTTTGGTGTTCAAGAAATCCACATGTTCAAGAATCCTCCTTCTTCAAGAGTAAATCCGAAGTGAGCTCAACATTCTCTTTAGTAGCGCTCCTAAAGGGAATATTAGCTATACACTTCAAAGAAGTTTTTTTGAAAATAACGAAAGTAAACACTTACAGTCCGGAAAATGTGATCATACTCTCTTCGGATTATGTTGAAAGAATAAAGCCGAAGATATTCGCTTGAGAGGCCAAGTCTTCGGATTAAGGTGGCAATACGAAGCCGAAGACATAGAGTTAATAAGCTTGGCTTGAAAGTATAAACAAAGGTGTTAGGCTAAGTCTTCGGATCAAGATGATAGTACGAAGCCGAAGACATAGTTAATAAGCTTGGCTCACAACCATGATATAAAGATGTTAGGCATGGTCTTCGGAATAAGATAAATATACGAAGCCATAAATATCAGGCACGATCTTCGGACTAAAATAACCATACGAAGCCGAAGACCCAGAGTTAATAAACCTATCTCCTGGAACAAGATAAGAATATGAAGCCAGAGATATTAGGCATAGTCTTCGGACCAAGATAACTATACGAAGCCGAAGATGCTTTCCTTTGTAAGTTGATTTGACCAATAAACCAAAAAAGAAAAATTGAAATTGGTTCAGAGAGCGGCCCAATAATTAATTAAAATAAAACTAGAATATTATAACAACTGTCCCCCACTCCCAAGTTTGAAATGATTTAATTTCGAAGAATGGGAGTATTTAAAATTTGTCGTTTACTGGAAACTATCATATCATGATGGCGTTATATCTTGGCATGCCTCTTCATAATAACTGCTCGGCGGTGCATGGGACGCGGAGAAGACACGTGTTGCCACCTTATTTGTCATTTCAGAAGAGACGTTTCAAATATGAAAAATTCTGAAAAACCTTTTTAGAAAAGAGTTTCTATTTTACCAAGGTGGGACACTTGGCAATCATCCAGAGATTGTTTATGATTGAGAAGCCATCATAGCTATCCACGTCATTTCACAAAGATCGTGGTTACTGCTTCATTAATGAGAAAATCATACCCACGATCAATATCATTGATACGGCACATGATCGAGAAGATTTTCGAAGCATCTCGAAATCCTGTACTCTCAACTATAAAAGGAAAAAGATTTCAGGAGTAGAACTTTCCTCGCACTCGCGCACCATCTTCCTTCTATCTCGTGCCAGTCTGCCATTTTTGTTCCTTCAAAGGTTAGAAAACCTTCCTCTTTCCTTTTTCTTTACAATGTTAGAATCCCCTAGGCACTTTTCTTTTAGTTCTAGTAGAGGTTCACCGGGAGATGAAACTGATAGGGAACTGCCAGAAAAGGAAACCGGCAGGAGTTCACCGGGAGGTGGGAGTGGTAGGGGTTTGCCGGGAGGCGAAACCAGTAGAGGAAGAAGTTATGGTAGGAAAAAAAGCCCGGAACGATCACCGGATTCTGTTAGAAGTTCTTTTTCCCTTGCCAAAATGGAAGAAGTTAAGCAACGTTACCATATTCCACGGACCTTTCATATGATTCTTCCAAAACCCGAAGAAAGGGTAGATAAATCTCCAATGCAGTCCATAGCCATATACGAAGACCACTTCAAGACTGGTCTTCGGCTTCCACTTCACCATTTCTTCACAAAAATTTTCAACCTTTACCAGATAGTCCCGGCTCAATTGACCCTTAATAATTTTAGGAACATTTGTGGATTCTTAGTTCTTTGCAAACTTAGAAATGTAGAGCCGAAGACATCCCTGTTTACCTCCTTGTTTATGTTGAAAAGGGATTTTCACGATAAAGGGTGGTGGGTTATAGGTCCTCGGCCAAGTCGAAGACTAATAAGAGGGATCCCCAATGCAATACATGGGTGGAAACCTTGCTTCCTTTTTATGTACTACACCCATTGGGGATTCAACACTGACTAGCGAGCTCCACATTTGGATGCAAATGCCGGAAAAAAGGGTTCTGAAGAGCGATCTCAAAGACTTCGAGACTTTGTCAGAACCGGAAATTTCTTCATTCAGAGAATTGCTGAAGGAAGAAAATCTTCACCGAACTCATATCAGTGAAGTCCCAATATTAGGTATAGAGTTAGTGGTCTTCGGATTTTCATCCCCTCAATCCTTTTCTTTCCCTTCTTTTTATGCGATAAAATCTTTTGATTGCAGGTGGAACAATGAAGCCTCAACTTGAGAAAGTTCGACAGGCTTCCCGAAAGAGTGCATTGGCTGTTCCAGTGACATATGAAGTCCGAAAGAAAAGGAGGGCCGAAGAGGGTTTGAGCACGCCTCCGATGAGGCCCATATCGGATGAAGAGATACCGCCTGCTTCACCAAATCCACCTGAACTGGCCAGAAGTTCATCTTCGAGGAGGTCTCCCTCGAGAAGTCCTCGTCCGATGCCCTCTCCAAATCAACATGATTTGCCGTTCGATAGGGAATCCTTGATTGCACCTCCGAAGGAGAAAGGGAAAGAAAGAGCTAAGTATCGCTCCGAAAATGAACCCAGATGGAGCGGCTCTTCAGAAGGAGGTTGCAACGTAGACTTTACCATCTTTTCGGATAGGGAAGGCTTGGAGAACCTTGAGTTGGCCAGGGAACTGATGAAGCGCACCCTTCTTCTAAAAGACTAGGACAAAACTAAGTCCCGATGTATTGAAGAAGTCTCTGATTCAGTATTCTCATCAGCGCTGAAGGTAAATATCCGATTATATCTTCAAAGTATAAATTTGTTGTTGCTAACTCTTCAATCCATTAATACAGATGATGCATGACATCACTGTCATGGAGGAAAGCATCTTCGAATTCAAAGAGAATTATAAAGGGATGAAGGAGAAGGTGAAAATGGCTGGAATCGAAAGAGCGGTAGCCGAGGAGCAGAGGCAGGCTATGGAGGAGAAGCTTGCCCAAAGTGATGCCTTAGTTCAGAGTTTGAAAGCGAAGGTAGAGAAACTTCAATCGAAAAACTCTGAGTAGGAAGCAAGGCTTAAGAAGAGAGAACAAAACCCATTCTCTGGAAGCTCTTCTTAATAAAGCTCAACAGAAATCCGAAGAGGCTACCAAGAAAGAGGAAGCTACCGAAAAGATTCGATCTTTGAAAGATCAACTGAAGAGGGCAGTAGAGGATTATAAAGCATCTTCGGCTTTCGAAAATGAAATGGTTAAAGCAGGAACTCATAGCTATAAAGGAGGCTTCAACGACGGGGTGAAGGAAGTGCAGAACTACTATCCGGATCTTGATCTTTCGAGTATTCAATTATTTGATCTTGATGAACCCAAAGTACAAGAAGGCGCTCCTAAAGCAGCCGAAGAAACACCTAATCCGACTAACTTCACCCAAGCTGAAGAGGGTGATTTGTAACTTTTCTCCTCTTTTTGGAAGTGTAAAAACAAAAATTGATCAATGAAAATCCTTTCCAATGAGAAATTTTTCTATGAATGTGTACGTGAATGGATGAGAATTTTTTCAAGTGTAGGGTCTTCGGATAATTAAGAACTCCGAAACATATATGAAGTGATAGTAAGTCTTCGGACTTGGAACAATTCCATAATAAGAGAATGCCAAGTTTCCTCGTAATGAAGTTATCTTTGGACTTAGAAATAATTTCATATAATTGAAAAGAATTTCGAATTTCTAGATAAGGGCCAAGTCTTCGGATTCGAAAATTCACTAAGTCTTCGGATCCAGGAGAATTCCGGATAATTAAGTCAAGAAAGAACCTCATAAATAATTCTAAGTCTTCGGACTTAGAAAATATACTAAGTCAATGTTATCTTTAAATGAGAATACCAAGTCTCCGGACTTGATAATACACTAAGTCTTCGGACTTAGAATAATTTCGTAGAATTAAGATAAGAGAATTGAGAAGAGAATACCAAATCTCCAAATAAGAATCACGTCTTCGGACTTGAGAATATACTAAGTCTTCGGACTTAGGTTAATTCTATAGAATTAAAATAAGAGAATTGAGAAGAGAATACCAAATCTCCAAATAAGAATTATATCTTCGGACTTGAGAATACACTAAGTCTTCGGACTTAGGATAATTCCGTAGAATTAAAATAAGAGAATTGAAAAGAGAATACCAAATCTCCAAATACGAATCACGTTTTTGGATTTGAGAATAAAGTAGACCACGTAGGTCATCTGCCTTTTGACCAAGGATCAAGATAGGCTGATCAGGCCCACCTCAGCACTTAGTAGAGTGGATCACGAGGATCATTCTCATGCATTTTTGTGTTGAAATTAAGACAGGCTGATCATGCCCACCTCGGTACTTCTTGAGGTAGATCACTGAGATCATTCTCATGCCTTTTTGATTAAGATGGATCGGTTTAAGCCCAACTCGGTACTTCGTAGGGTAGATCATGAAGATCATCCTTATGCCTTTTTGATTAAGATGGACTGGTTTAAGCCCAACTCGGTACTTCATAGGGTGGATCACGAAGATCATCCTTATGCCTTTAAGAGAGAGGAAAACAAGATAGGTTAGTTATGTTTACCTTGATATTTCGTATGGTAGATCACGGAGATCATCGTTGTACCTTTAAGAAATAGAATTAAGATATAAAGACAAAATCTATCGTGATGACCTTTGAATAAAACATTTATCGATAATATTTGCAGAGATTTTGTACATTCCAAGGTCGAGGTAATAGAATACCCTCCAAGGTTCCCAACCGATAAATTCCAAGTTGAATAACCTCTTTGATTTGGTACGGTCCTTTCCATGTAGGAGAGAGTTTACCCTGCTTAGTTGGTTTGGATACTTCAGACTTTCGCAGAACTAGATCTTCAGGATGAAAGGTTCGTTCTTTCATACAATAGTTGTAGTATCTTGCCATTTTCTGTTGATACGCACCATTTTCAACTGTGCCTGGAGTCGTGTACCTTGTAGTAAATCTAGGTCAACTCTTCGGTGTTCAGAATTTTTGGGCTCTTCATAGTGATCAATTCGTAGAGACTGCAAAGTTACTTCAATAGGAAGGACTGCTTCAGTACCATAAGATAGATGGAATGGAGATTCACCAGTAGCTGTTCAGGGAGTAGTCTGATATGCTCAAAGAATCGAGTTTAACTCATCGGCCCATGAGCCTTTAGCATCATTTAATCTGGTTTTAAGGCCATGAAGAATAGTCTTGTTTGTCACTTCAACTTCTCCATTACATTGAGGATGTGCCACTGAAGTAAGCTTGTGAAGAATGTGATACTGAGTGCAGAAGCTCCTGAATTTTAGGTTATCAAACTGTCTTCCGTTGTCAATTATTATAGAGTAGGGAATCCCAAAATGGAAGATAATGAAATTTCTCAGAAAAGTTTCAACTTTTATCTTAGTAATTTGTGCCAGTACTTCAGCTTCAACCCACTTTGTGAAGTAATCAATAGCTACAATAAAAAATTTTCGCTGCCCAGAAGTTGGAGGAAACGGACCAAGAATGTCCATTCCCCATTGTGCAAAAGGCCAGGGAGCTATCAACGGAGTTAATTGATTTGCAGGTCATCTTTGTACATTGGCGTATCTTTGACAATGATCACATCTTCGGACAAATTCTACAGAATCCTTCTAAATAGTTGATCAATAATAACCTTAATGGATTATTTTATATGCCAAAGATCTGCCCCCATATGATCTCCCTTTGCCTGGCCCCTTCTAGCACACAACTTCTAGAAGAAACAGAGGGAGAGCGCCGGACTCTTTTCTTTCCACCATGATCCCCTGCTTGTCGATCTGGCGGAGAGGTATAGTGGTCACGAGATGACTGGATCTATGAGAAACTGGGGATGATCTCTCGGCATTGATCGTTCTCCTTCTCAGGTTGATAGCTTGATTGTGGAACAGGTGGAGGGCATTGCTTTTAAGCTGCAGCTTCATGCAGGTGCTGTACCAGTGCCGTCAAGGTCTCTACCTTGTTTACTAGATTTCCGAATTGCTGCTGCTCCACCATAATCATAGGGGGTTATGATCCCTGAATCGCCAGAAAATTACTGACCGAAGGTCCATTTGATGGAGGAGCCTACTGCTCCTGACTTGCAGATGCATTCTTGGCTTTCCCTTTCACCATTTTTGCTTATCTAAGCTCTCCTTCAGAACAGAGGAAATGGATTTCCTCCCCTACCTGGTGCGCCAATCTCTTGATGCTGAATCTCTGCTGACCGGATTGAATGGTTCTTCCTTCTCCCGCTGGATTGTCGTCGACCGGAACCTGCAAAACAGATCCCTGATCGGAGATTTTCCAGCGGGAGACACTCCGATGCCAAAGTCAGAAGAAAACTCAGGCAACAATAGAATAGAGAGTTATGATATCCCAGTTTTATTTTAATTAATTATTAAGCCGCTCTCTGAACCAATTTTAATTTTTTTTTTTTGGTTTATTGGTCAAATCAACTTACAAAGGAAAGCATCTTCAGCTTCGTATACTTATATTGGTCCGAAGACTATGCCTAATATCTCTGGCTTCATATTCTTATCTTGTTCCAAGAGATAGGTTTATTAACTCTGGGTCTTCGACTTCGTATGGTTATCTTAGTCTAAAGATCGTGCCTGATATTTATGGCTTCGTATATTTGTCTTATTTTGAAGACCATGCCTAACATCTTTATATCTATGGTTGCGAGCCAAGCTTATTAACTATGTCTTTGGCTTCATACTATCACCTTGATCCGAAGACTTAGCATAACACCTTTGTTTATACTTTCAAGCCAAGCTTATTAACTCTATGTCTTCGGCTTCGTACTGCCACCTTAATCCGAAGACTTGGCCTCTCAAGTGAATATCTTCAGCTTTTGGTGAGGACACCAGGGCCCGAAAATATCGACAGGTTGAACCCACATCCTTGTGGATCACCTGTGAATGAAATCCTGGATCCAACCCTTTTATCCATGTAAATAATTTATTTTAATTTTTATTATTTTGGATTAGTTAGGGTTAACCCCTTTTACCAACTGAAATTAGGGTTTTATTTATTTAGCCTTTTAGGGTAAACCCTTTTTACCAAGTTGAACTACGTATTTACATGTCTTGTCCTTTTGATCAAATTGGGTTCCAATTGATCAAATAGGACTTTAGTTATTTATTGAGTCCTGTAAAAATTAGTTGTTGAGTCTTGTATTACAGGGAAGACCAATTATAATACCCATGTGACTCAAATCAAGATCCATATGCAAGTTCAAGCAAGCCCATGTAACCCATGTTCTAGCACAAGCTCTTGTCATATGCTAGCCTATTTTGCCTGTCAACTTTGCATGATTTCAGGACTACTATTGTCACGTCACCAGGGGGATAATGACACATGGCCTACCACTTAAATTTGGACAAGCTACACTCATCAAGACAATTTCTTTTGGTCAGTCCATGAAGAAAGGCGCACAAAATTTTTAAGAGGAGTAATTGTGAAGGACTTCTCCTAGATGGCGCCCTTCTACTCATAATATTTCATGCCAAAGTGAGAAGTCGGCCAAGCATTCAAAGGAGTTTGGAAATTTTTTCTCACATAGTGTTGGAGATCCAAGGGTTCCTAGCATTCCAATAAGCTACTAACTGTTCAAACTTCAAGGATTCTAAAATTTCAGCAAGACTCTAGAGTTCTCTCCAATCCAGACTGAAGAGTCCAGGAAGCTCTAGAAGAATACATTATCAAGATACTAGAGTCCAATCATCATGACCAACCCAGAAGCGATCATGACCCTCCATCAAAGTCTCATCTTGGCGCCAACTATGGATAGGAGTCCATTTTTTTCATCCAGCAGGAGTCCAGGCAATGTAAACTTGAAGTCTAGAGTTGTAATGAAACTCTTGTATTTGAGTCCCTCACTTCTCTGGTTAGGGTTCTATAAATACCCCTACACCTTTTCCCTTGTAATAAATGAATATTTAATGAAATGAAATGAAACTCTGCCGAGTTCTTCTCCCAATTCCTTTCTAGCTGTGATGGCTGATAGGTGCTAGGTGTGACGCCTAGAACACTTGGGTGCGACATCCAAGTTCTACCGGGGCGCGATGCCCTGTTTATCCATCCAATCCCTCCATCAGATCTGATCCCTAAGTCTCTTCAAGGCCTTCATCCAATGCTTTAAAGAGATCCTAGAAGCCAACCAAAGAAGAAGATCCCTGGGAGAACCAACAAGGCCTTCATCCAATGTTTTGCAGGTTCCGATCGATGGCAATCCAGTCGAAGAAGGAAGAACCATTCCATCCGGTTGGCAGAGATTCAGCACCAACAGGATGGAACCCAACATTGATATGATTCAACATGTGAAGATAGTTAATCAAAAAATATAAAATATTATATTTATTGATATGTTATGAATGAGAATCAAAAGTCCTCATCCTTAAAAAATAATTATACATGAAATTTGGCAATATCTATTAGGTTGTGTTTGGTGGATCGCCAGGGAATCCTGAATGGTAATATGGATTACTTGCAAGATAGATTACCACTTGATAGATTAACAGTAATACTGATTACTGTGTTTGGTATACATAGATAATTTATCAGTAAGATTGATTACTGTGTTTTGTATGATAAATAGATTACTGATAACTACATTAAGCATAAATATAAAAGTATTAATTTAATATTAAAATGTCATTATTCTTTCAAAATTAATATTTTTATATGTCATTTATAGGAAAGAACATCATCAACATAGAGAGCCTGATTTTAGAAGTCCAACGGTGTTAACGGCACTCGAATCAGACTCAAAACGAGCCCAAAATGAATTTTTGAAGAAATTACTAAGAACTTGCATGAAATTTAAAGCAGCCGATCCACAGTGGACCGGCCGCTCGGTCCATTTCCCATCCCGTGGGCCGCGATCTGCCATTGACGCGGTCCACGGAAGCAGAGCCGTGGACCACTATGCCCCAATTATGTCGAGACTCGCCGGAGAGATGCCCCCACCGTCAGGGAGATCGCCGCCACGCTCACCGCCGGCCGGAGAAGCCTCGGTGGCCGGAAAGGCGCCTCCGAAGTGGGCTGTTCACCGTGATTTGTTCCTCTTGGCCAAACCTCATCGAAACCACCATCCTTTGCTGCCGGACCGCCTACCCAGTCCATCACTGGCCGGAGATGACGGTGGAGTGCTCTTCCTCGCCGTCGAGAGGGTCTTCATAGTGAGTTGCAGTCGTGGGAGATTTCTTTTGGTCTGAACCAACTATGGACCAAACCGGGTGCTGGGACGGACCGAAATGGGGATAAAATTCCAGAGCTTCACCGGATGAGCTGGAGATCGATGGGAGCTCGAGCTTCGTTACAACCGTGGAGCGGTATCTGTTGGGCTGGTGCAACGGTGGAGCGGGCTAGTGCAATGGTGGAGCGGGTTGGTTCAACGGTGGAGCGGGTTGGTCGGATCGAGGGAGCGGGTTGGGAGCAGGGAGAGCCTATATAAAGGGGTCCAAGGGAGCCAGAGGGGGGTATTCGATCATCCGAGGGATTCGGGCATTTAACTAGTCGAGCAGTCAGCCAGTTTTCTTCTTCCCATTACTTTTCTTCTCCGTGCTTCTTCTTCTCCATCACAGAGAGCCTTCTTCTTCTCCATTCCACAGAGAGCAGTGAGCTTTCTTCCCACCATTCCAACTTAGTTGCAGAGGTTGACCCCATCGCAGAGTATAGGCCATCTCTCAGTTCTCCCAAGCTCCCAGATCACTCACAGTCCAGCATCAGTTCGGAGATCCATCTGTTCTTCCCTGTTTTTGGTTTTCTACTATTCCGGTTATCCCAGCTTTATTCCCACTATTCCAGTACTATTCCAAGCTTATCCCAATCTTATTCCAACAATCCAATTCTCTACCGGTCAGCGCCATCTTCAACTTTCGAGCATGCAGAAGTCACTGGAGGCCGGAACTTCACTTGGAAAAAGGGGGTTTTTATTTCTAGTTGTATTACTTTGATGTACTCCCTCCTATATGAAATAAAAATATCTTTTGATTAATTCTTGTTCTTTTGCTTTTGAATCAGATGCGTTGTTAGGGCAAAGCTTTGGAGGTAAGTCAAGTGAAATTACTCATGACTGATCTATTCCCAAGTGGGTACAGGTTGTGCTCTCGTGAGATAGATCATATCTAGGTTATTTCACTAGCATTTAAATCAATCTATTCCTAAAAAGGGATGGGCCGTGATTCACGAATACGAACCGTGCTCTTACTCGGATAGATCATTCCTTGAGTTACCTTTACTGCTAATTACTTGTTAATCTTTGTTTTAGTTTTAAGATTTCAATTTCTGTTGCATTTATTGTTTTCAAAGTAACCAAGAAAGTCCCTGTGGATTCGACCCTTGCTCCTGCTATCCTATTATAGAATAGTAGTTTTAAGGTAATTAAATCGGTGCATTATGACGCGCATCAGATTTTTGGCACCATTGCCGGGGAATTTTGGCATTATTTTGAAAATCTCAAAAATTCAAAAAAAAAAATCAAATTTCAAAATTCAAAAAATTCAAATTTTTGGTATTTTTGTTTTGTTCTATTTGATCTCCTTTTTAGAATTACTTAGGTAAACTTACTTTCCTGCAAAATCAAATCAAAAAAAAAATTCATAATTCATTAGGGAATTAGATACTTAACCATCAAAATTAAAAAAAAGTAATTAGTTTAGTTTAATTTTGTTTGATAATTTCAAGATATGGACACCTTGCTTATTGCATCCATTTCATTTCTCCATAATTCATCTTAAGGGCATTAACCTCATTAATTAGATAAGGTGGGGATTTCATTATCCTTCCTTGGCCCACAAATCATTTCCCATCATTTGCATTCACCTAAGCCTCTAACCCTAAAATCAATTAGACTCCAGCCCTAAGAAATTCGAGCTCAATAGGACAAGGGAACCCTAGAGTTATACCAGGTTCAGGTCAGTTAACTACTTGGTGTCTAAGAAAAGTGGTTCAGGGACAAGAGCCCGAAGGGAGGTGCGTTGGTTCCGCTTACCTAGCCAATTTTTAATTGGTATCTAAGGCAAGGGATAAGGGAACCTTCACCAACCTTACACTTACCTGGCCAAGTTAGTTGGGTGATTTTGGACTTGGAGTGCTCAAAGGTGACCTTGGAACAGTTAGGAGTTGTCTAGGTTTAAGCTAACCCTAGGATAGAGTTTTGTAAATTGTTTGTATAAATTGTATGAAAAAAAAAAGAGCAAAAAAAAAAAAGAGAAAAAAAAATATCATCTAGTTCTAGGATTCTCTTAGGAGTCTTTCCTTTAGACCTTTTCTCATTTTTGCATATAAAAAAAAACATCTTATAAAAACTTTGAACTGCTGTTGTTTGCTCTAGAATACCATTGTAGGGTGTATGTTAGGTCGTCGGTCACTAGAACCGGAACTTGTACCCCTAGACCTAGAAATTGATAGAATTTGTAGAGCAAACAAACCAGGTACTATGGACCCCAATCATGAAATTGATCCTCCACGTCAGTTGAGGGAGTACTTCACTCCTTCAAAGTATACCTATTCACCTTGTATCCAAGTACCTCCTGTTGAGGCTGTCCAGTATGAAATTAAGTCTAGCATAATCCAAATGTTGCCATCTTTCTATGGACTTACAAATGAAGACCTTTACAAACATTTAGATGAGTTACTGGAAATATGTTCAACTGTTAAAATCCAACATTTCTCTGATGATGCTCTTAGGCTTAAGTTGTTCCCTTTTTCCCTAAAAGATAGAGCTAAGTACTGGTTGAATTCCCTAGACACTGTAACAATTTCAACTTGGGATCAACTTCAGGGGAGATGAGTTACTAGAAAAACAAACCAAATTAGAAAAGCCATAACAAGTTTTTCCCAGTTAGACGGAGAGATGTTTCATGAAACATGGGAGAGATTAAAGGATTTGATTAAAAAATGTTCCCATCATGCTATACCGAAATGGCAATTGGTTCAATGTTTTTATGATGGCCTATCTGAAAGATACCGGCAAATGGTAGATGCTTCATGTGGAGGAACATTTATGCTGAAAAATGAATATGAAGCTTGGTAGCTGTTTGAAACCCTTAGTAAAAATTTATTGCATCACATGTCTGCTGCCTGTAGAGATCCTCCCTTAGGACCCAAGAGAAGGGGAATGTATGAATTAGGTCACTCTGTAGACATCTACAGCAAGGTAGATGAATTGTCCCAAAAGCTTGATCGAATTCTACAAAGTGGAAATCTTTCCTCCTCACCTCATCAAAACCTTCATCAAAACCATAATGTTTGCATCATTTGTTCGAGTCCTACCCATTCGATAGGTGATTGTCCAGTGGCCTATCAATTTCCCAAGTTCGTTCAGGCACAAGTCCATCAAGCACAAGCCCGTATGGTTCCTAGACCAGGAAATGACCCATTTGCAAATACTTACAATCCTGGCTGGCGAAACCATCCAAATTTTTCTTGGAAACCCCAAGCTGCTAATAATTCAACACCAATTAGGACCAACTATCAGGAGACCAACTTTGGAAACATGCCTTATTCCTAATACCCGAGTGCTCCACAACCTCCACCGAATAATCATAGTCCTACATTTGAAGAGAAGGTACTTCAAGCATTAAAAGGGCTAGAAATGAACACCCAACTCCTTCACTCCCACAAGCAATCCATTGCAAAGCTAGAAACCCAGATAGGTCAGCTAGCTACATCTTTCAATAGAAGAGAGGAAGGTAAGTTTCCTAGTCAGCCCATCAGTAACCCAAAAGGATATTACATGGCTGAAAGTTCTACCAAACCTAAAACAGTCCCAGAACAAGCTAAATCAATCACAACTTTAAGAAGTGCGAAAATAGTGAATCAGCCTGACCTGATCCAAAATTTGAGTTGGCTAAGCCAGAAGATGAAAAGAATGAAGAGAGAAAGGAACCTATTAGCCAAGCACTAACACCTAGGGCTCCGTTTCCTAAAGCCTTAGAATCACCTGTATTTTTGGATAAGAAGAGCCTAAAAATGAATGAAATGCTTGAGATGTTCAAACAAGTCCAGATAAACCTACCTCTTCTTGATGCCATCAAACAAGTGCCAGTTTATGCCAAATTCCTTAAGAATCTGTACACACAGAAATGAAAATCTAAGGCACACATATCGAAAAAGATCTAGTTGGCTGAGCAAGCGAGCTCAGTTTTTCAGCAAATTGTCCCACACAAATTGAAAGACCCCGGTACCCCAACTATTTCTTGTGTTATAGGGGACCTCACAATCAAGAAAGCTTTACTAGATTTGGGTGCAAGTGTGAACCTTCTCCCGGGCTCAATGTATGATTTATTTGGATTTAGGGAACTGAAACCCACGTCGGTAACGTTGCAGTTAGCAGATCGATCAATTAAGGTACCTCGTGGATTATTAGAGGATGTGTTGGTGAAAGTCGACGAGTTTTACTTTCCTGTTGACTTTCTTGTCCTGGATATGAAGTCTAGCGGTAATCCTAGCCAAATACCCATTATTCTTGGAAGACCTTTTCTAGCTACCGCTAATGCCTGTATAAACTGTAGGACAGGGGTTATGGATGTATCCTTTGGAAATAAAAAGATGAGATTGAACATTTTTAATGCATCCCAAGGACCACCTGTATTTGATGAAGTGAACATGCTTGAGGAAGTTATAGACAAGAAACTCCCCATTTTACTCGAGTCGGATCCTTTGCAAGCATGTTTGACACATGTTGGAACAAATGAGATTGATGTTGATGAAGTGAGTGCTTTGTTGAAGCCACCGAAGTCTAACACTACTCCTCCTTGGACTGTCAAATTTGAACCTTTACCGACTCAATCAACTCCTTTAGTGCCATCCTTAGAAACACCACCCATGCTGGAGTTGAAGCCTCTTCTTGAAAAGTTGAAATATTCTTTTCTTAGACCCAAGGATACCCTCCCCGTGATCATTGCATCCACTCTAACCCTAGATCAGGAAGAGAAATTGGTGGAAGTACTTATGGAACATAGAGAAGCAATAGGATGGGCAGTAGATGATCTTAAGGGAATTGACCCTTCTGTTTGCATGCATCATATTCACTGTGAGCCTGAATCTAAACCACATAGGGACATGCAACGAAGGCTTAATCCGAACATGAGGAAAGTTGTTAAGAAAGAAGTGGTAAAATGGCTCGATGCTGGAATCATTTACCCAATCTCGGATAGTCAATGGGTCAGTCCAACTCAAGTAGTACCTAAGAAGTCAGGTATTACTGTTGTTGAGAATGAAAAGGGCGAGTCAATTCCTACTCGAATGACAACTAGTTGGAGAGTGTGTATAGACTATCGAAAACTGAATGCCGTCACTAGAAAAGATCACTTTCCTTTGCCTTTCATTGATCAAATTTTAGAATGGCTAGCTAGACAGAGTTTCTTCTGTTTTCTAGATGGATATTCAGGATATAACCAAGTTCCGGTATTTCCTGCTGATCAAGAAAAGACCACCTTTACCTGCTCCTTTGGAACATTTGCCTTTAGGTGCATGCCAATTGGTCTGTGCAATGCACCAGCCACTTTTCAACGATGTATGTTATCCATATTTTTTGATATGGTTGGACAGTTTCTTGAGATATTTATGGACAACTTTTTGGTGTTTGGATCTTCATTTGATGATTGTCTCCAAAACTTGACTAGGGTTTTGAAATAATGCATAGAAATGAACCTAGTCTTAAGTTGGGAGAAGAGCCATTTTATGGTTCGTGAGGGAATCGTGCTCGGACATATTGTTTCCGAGCGAGGGACTGAGGTTGACAAAGCTAAGGTAGAATTGATCTCAAAATTGCCTCCCCCGACCTCAGTTAAACAAGTACGATCCTTCCTTGGTCATGCTGGATTTTATAGACGCTTTATCAAGTATTTCAGCAAAATTTCGCGACCTTTGTGTAATATGCTCATTAAAGATAATCCATTTGATTTTAATAAGGAACTGCTTTGACCATTGCACCAGTGATCAAGCCTCCCGATTGGACCCTGCCTTTCGAAATTATGTGTGATGCCTCTGATTATGCTGTAAGGGCAGTTTTAGGACAGAAGTTTGATAAGGAACCACATGTGATTTATTATGCTAGTAAAACTCTTTCGGATGCATAAATAAATTACACCACTACTGAAAAGGAGTTGCTAGTAGTTGTTTTTGCCCTGGAGAAATTTTGATCATATCTGTTAGGGTCTAAGATCTTAGTGTATACTGATCATGCAGCATTGCGACATCTGTTATCTAAGAAAGACACAAAGCCTAGACTGATTAGATGGATCCTTCTACTGCAGGAATTTGACTTAGAAATCTTAGATAAGAAGAGTTCTAAAAATTTGGTAGCAGATCATATTTCTAGGATCTTAGTAGAATGCAACAAAGAAACAATCAGAGATCAGTTTCCTGATGAATAGCTTTTCTTTATTTTGTCTGATAGTCTACCCTAGTTTGCCCATATTGTTAATTACTTAGCAACATGGCAAGTTCACTCCCACTGGTCCAAACAAGAAAAAGATAGATTTTTCTCACAAATCAAATATTATTTTTGGGAGAAACCTGAGTTGTTTAAGTACTGTTCAGATCAGGTGATTAGACGTTGTGTCCCTGAGAGTGAGTTCCAAGGCATACTCACTTTTTGTCATTCTCTTGCTTGTGGGGGACACTTTAGTGGAAGGAAAACTGTAGCAAAAGTACTGCAGAGTGGGTTTTACTGGCCAACTCTTTTTAAAGATGCACACGAATTTGGCCGTAATTGTCTGAGATGTCAACAAACGGGAAATATTTTGCGTAGAGATATGATGCCTCTGACCCCTATTTTAGTTGTTGAGATTTTTGATGTCTGGGGTATTGACTTCATGGGGCCATTTTCTTCTTCTTTTGGGTTTGAGTATATTTTGGTTGCAGTTGATTATATGTCTAAATGGATCGAAGCCATCGCAACCCGAACCAATGATCACAAGGTTGTAATCAAGTTCATTCAGTGTAACATCCTTAGTCGGTTTGGGTGTCCAAGGGTAATTATTAGTGACGAGGGGGCGCATTTCACAAATAAACATTTTGGAGGATTAATGAAGAAATATGGAATTACACATAAGGTAGCCACACCTTACCATCCCCAAACTTGTGGCCAGGTTGAAGTATCAAACAGAGAAATTAAACACATCTTGGAGAAAACGGTAAGGCCCGATAAGAAAGATTGGTCAGAACGTTTGAATGATGCATTATGGGCTTACCGGACTGCCTTTAAGACTCCCCTAGGAATGTCTCCATACCGGTTAGTGTTTGGCAAGGCATGTCATTTACCGGTAGAATTAGAACATCGTGCATTTTGGGCTATTAAGCAATGTAATTTTGATCTGAAGACTACTGGTTCTAATAGGAAGCTTCAATTGAGTGAATTAGAAGAGCTGCGAAATGAAGCTTATGAAAGTTCAAAAATTTATAAGGCTCGAACTAAGGCATATCATGATAAATTCATTAATCGAAAAATATTTAAGCCTGATCAGAAAGTGTGGCTCTACAATTCTAGGATGCGCCTTTTTCCTGGAAAACTTCGCTCACGATGGGATGGACCATTCATCATTACTCAAGTATTTCCTCATGACACTGTTGAACTTAAAGATCCCAAGCAAGGAAATATTTTTAAAGTAAATGGCCAACGCTTGAAACCCTATGTTGAAGATATTCATGATGGAGAAATTGTTGAAATTCTTGACCTTATGGACCCAATACTACCATCTACTGAGTCTGGCTGAAGACTTTAAACTTAGCGCTCCTGGGAGGCAACCCAGTTTATGTTTTTAATTTTTAACTAGTTTTTTTTCTTTTCTTTTTAGAAGAATAAAGTGAGGGAGTACAGCAACAAAGAAACCTGCTACTTCATGAAACCTTCGAAGCACATTTTCCTAAGGTGTATTCTTTCCTATTATACTTCTCATTTTCTTTCCTACTCCATTGAGGACAATGTCGATTAAGTTGGGAGGGGAAGATTAACTTGACTTGCTTAGATCTTCAAGTACAGTTAGAAATGATTAGGTTGTGTACCTAATTATTGTCTTGAACTAGAGTTACTTATGCACCTTAATCAAATGATTGATTAATGGCCTAGATAATACTAGAGATGCTGAGGGATAAATTATTAAAGAAACTCAATAAATGGTAGGGTATAGATCATAAATAATTTCATAGAGTAATTCTAAAGCCTTTTGACCATTGATCTTAATAAAGAGTCTACTTTTTTGGGATATAAATCAAAAGATCAAGTATGCTAAGGTTTTACCCTTTGATATATATATATATATATATATATATATATATATATATATATATATATATATATATATATATATATATATATAAAAGTTAGTCTAGTCTCACAGCTTTACTTGAACTCTTACTAAGTAATCGGGCCCCTTCGCCTAAGTAAGCATTGTGGTTCGCATCAAAAGGTGAGAAGGTCAAGAAATCTGTTAAGCAATGGTACCTCCCTGAGTAACCGGGCCCCTTCGCCTAAGTAAGCGTTGTGGTTCGCGTCAAAAGGGGAGAATACTAATACTTACGAGGCTTGGATATAACACATAAAAAAAAGGGGGGAAAATCATCTAGCAGAAAGGTATTGAAATAAACCCCAGAAAGTTAGAGAATTTTAAGAGTGAGATGGAAAGTTGGCAGAAGAAGAACTCTAGAAATCTTTATGAGCTCTACCTGACCACTAAAAGAGTTGAATTAATAATTCAATGAAGTATCTCAGCAGTAGTCTGACCAGGCATCATCTGCTTTTAGGGTTGCTTGGATTAACATCTAATTTAAGGATGAGTTGATACACATAGATAATCTTTCTGTTTTACTTGAGGACGAGCAAAGTTCAAGTTGGGAGGTGTGATAACTACATTAAGCATAAATATAAAAATATTAATTTAATATTAAAATATCATTATTCCTCCAAAATTAATACTTTTATATGTTATTTATAGGAAAAAATATCACCAACATGGAGATCCCGATTTTAGAAGTCCAACGGCGCGAACGGCACTCGAATCGGACTCAAAACCGGCCCAAAATGAATTTTTGAAGAAATTACTAAGAACTTGCACGAAATTTAAAGCAGCCAGTCCATGGTAGACCGGCCGCTCGGTCCATTTCCCAGCCCGTGGGCCGCGATCTGCCATTGATGCGGTCCACGGAAGCAGAGCCATGGACCGCCATGCCCCAATTACGCCGAGACTCGTCGGAGAGATGCCCCCACCGCCGGGGAGGTCACTAGCACGCTCACCACCTGTCGGAGAAGCCTCGGTTGTCGGAAAGACACCTCCGAAGTGGGCTGTTCACCGTGATTTGTTCCTCTTGGCCGAACCTCATCGAAACCACCATCCTCCGCCACCGGACCGCCTACCCAGTCCATCACTGGCCAGAGATGATGGTGGAGTGCTCTTCCTCGCCGCCGGGAGGGTCTTTACAGTGAGTTGCAGCTGTGGGAGATTTCTTTCGGTCTGAACCAACTGTGGACCGAATCAGGTGCTGGGACAGACCGAACCGGGGAGAAAATTCCAGAGCTTCGCCGGATGAGCTGGAGATCGATGGGAGCTCGAGCTTCGTTGCAACCGTGGAGTGGTATCTGTTGGGCTGATGCAACGGTGGAGCGGGCTGGTACAACGGTGGAGCGGGTTGGTTCAACGATGGAGCGAGTTGGTCGGATCGAGGGAGCGGGTTGGGAGCAGGGAGAGCCTATATAAAGGGGTCCAGGGGAGCCAGAGGGGGGTATTCGATCATCCGAGGGATTCAAGGATTTAACCAGTCGAGCAGTCAGCCAGTTTTTTTCTTCCCATTGCTTTTCTTCTCCGTGCTTCTTCTTCTCCATCATAGAGAGCCTTCTTCTTCTCCATTCCACAGAGAGCAGTGAGCTTTCTTCCCACCATTCCAGCTTAGTTGCAGAGGTTGACCCCATCCCAGAGTATAGGCCATCTCTCAGTTCTCCCAAGATCCCAGATTACTCACAGTCCAGCATCAGTCCGGAGATCCATCTGTTCTTCTTTGTTTTTGGTTTTCTGCTATTCCGGTTATCCCAGCTTTATTCCCACTATTCCAGTACTATTCCAAGCTTATTCAATCTTATTCTAGCAATCCAATTCTCTACCGGTCAGCGCCATCTTCAACTTTCGAGCATGCAGAAGTCACTGGAGGCCGGAACTTCACTTGGGAAAGGGGGGTTTTTATTTCTAGTTGTATTACTTTGATGTACTCCCTCCTACATGAAATAAAAATATCTTTTGATTAATTCTTGTTCTTTTGCTTTTGAATCAGATGCGTTGTTAGGGCAAAGCTTTGGAGGTAAGTCAAGTGAAATTACTCATGACTGATCTATTCCCAAGTGGGTACAGGTTGTGCTCTCATGAGATAAATCATATCTAGGTTATTTCACTAGCATTTAAATCAATATATTCCTAAAAAGGGACGGGCCGTGATTCACGGATGCGGACCGTGCTCTTACTCGGATAGATCATTCCTTGAGTTACCTTTACTGCTAATTACTTGTTAATCTTTGTTTTAGTTTTAAGATTTCAATTTCTGTTGCACATTTATTATTTTCAAAGTAATCAAGAAAGTTCCTGTGGATTCGGCCCTTTTTCCTGCTATCATATTCTAGAATAGTAGTTTTAAGGTAATTAAATCGGTGCATTGCGACGCGCATCAATTACCAGTAATCTAAGCTCAAATTTCTAAAATATACTTAAGTCAAATTTATTAAAAATATATTATAATATAATATAGTAATGTATATAATATTGCATTAATATAATATATTATTTGATATTTTGTAATGTAATATAGTATTGTATATTTAATAATTTATAATGTAATTATTTATAAAATTATATAGTTAATAATGTATTATATAATATTATTATATATTATATTATATTAAATATATTATACAATATTTAATATAATATAATATATGTTATGTTATAAAATATAATATATAATTTAAATTATATTATATTACACTCTATTGTTATATAATATATATTTTAAAATATTACAAATAAAATAAAATAAAATATATTAATGTAATTTAGAATAATATCATTAAATATATTATAATAATGTATTACATTTTGTTTTATATTTTATAATATAAAATATATTATATTAAATTATATTTAATATAATATATTTTTATATTATATATTTGTATATAATATAAATATATTATATTAAAATTAGTAACATAATATAAAACATTAATTATTATATTATATTATACTACAAAATATAATATAATATAGTATATTATATAATATTACAATATTAATATAATATAACATATTATATTTTATATTTTATTATAAATATAAATTATATTATATCATATTTAAAATAATATAATATATTTATATAACATAGTATATTTATTTGGAATATATTTATATATATATATAATATAATATATATTTATTATGTATTTATGTATGAATATAAATATATTATTTTAAATTTAATAATATAATATGTATAAATTTAATATATTACTTAGTATATTTAATAGATTATATATAATTTTTTTACATTTATTTAGTATAAAAAATAATTTTTAATTTTTCAATTTTAATATAACAATATTAAATATTTTATATTAAATAATATAAAATATTTATAAATTATATTTTTAATAAATAGTTAAAATATAAAATTTATATTTTTATAAATAAAATATAGATTTAAGAAGTGATCCCAACCAACACCCAAAGGACCTAGATGAGAGGGAGAAGGGGAATGTTTCGTTCTCATCGAAGTGAAAGGGATGGGATAATTTTATAAAAATAAAAAATACCAGATTACCACATCTTCGATAATCTGGATAGCTACCTCTCCATGAGGTAATCTGGATTGCCATATGAAAGGTAATCCAGATTACTACTACAACATAGATTACCGACTTAAAAAAATACCAAACAAGATTATCTGGTGGGTCCAGTTTAAAATTATCGATAATCTGGATAGATTACCGTCTACCAAACACAACCTTAGATTATTTTTGGAAATCACCTAAATCATATGGAATATATTTTTTGTTAGTGAAAGCTTTTATGAAATAGTACATGATAAAGAGCATCACAAGAATAACTACTCTCTCTTTGGTCCCTATTTCTACCATCATGGATTGTTGTATTAGGCACATCATGTCTACTAAAGACAATACCTAGTCATGTTCTCAAAGAAATTAATGAATCTATCCCAAGAAGAATTCAATAGCTTTGTTGTTAGTTCCTTATATTGGAAATGTATCTATTGTAAATATTTTTTATTATTGTAATATACATTTTAGAAGAAGAGCTGATATTATGTGTTGTTTTGTTGTAAGAGAAAAAATAGGCTCTATATATATTTTTTGATATTGTACTAAAAAAAAGATCATACCTTATCTTTAATGAAAATTTTTAGAATTGTCCTGAAACATTGAAGATCCACTATTTTCTTATCAAAGTGGATTAATTCAAAGAACATGTAACAAATTAATAGTATATCTAAGCAACATAATAGACTAATTTATTGGTACAACTATTATTTACATTTTCTGCATTATGTGCATATATATAGAAGTAAAAAAAATTAATATAAGTTTTTCTTTTTTTTTTTAATTCTACTGTATTTTTTACCAGTTTGATCAATTTATTTTAGCTATGAGATTTATGATGTTGTATTAATTATTTTTGATCTACAGTTACATGTTGTTTTTTTAAAATTTATTTGTAGATGTTATCCATCCCAGATTATGATCATATTTCTCTAATACATGATCTATGTATATTTGTTGTTCAGAAAAGTAGAATGAATCTAGTAGACACATATAGAGAAAATAGAATAAGAAGAAGGAATATAATTGCTGAACAAAGAATATGGAGATCGTGTCACATGAAAATTTTTTTGGACAGCATTGATAGAAAAATGAAGGGTATCCATATACGGTGCCATTCAATGGTTGATAACTAAGGAAACCTACATACAACTTCGTATGAAAGTTTAGAAATCAATAATCATGACAACTTTATTAAAAGAGGAAGGAGTTTGGTTTTTATTAATGAAAGCAACGAAAGTACTATTTGCATAGATATAAATCCAGCATCAGTTGTAGATAATGTTTGTCTACAACAAAGTACTGCAACTGCAATAGATGAAGGTGCAGTTCATTTCTTAAAAATTTGAAAATTAGTAATTGTGGTTTATAATATTTTTTAATCTTTTGACTGTTCCATTCGCAGTTTGTGAAGAACAACATGAGCAATGAATTTTTAGTACATCTTTACATAGATATCGAAGTAAGTTTGTTAATCATCTGACCTTTTTTCCTTATATTTTTATTAGATATAAGAAACATTTCTTAAGAATGGGAAAAAAAATGTTGTAGGGAAATTTGATGAACCGTTAGATATTGGATTGCTTGAACATGAATGTGAATTTCGCAGAGCTTTATTATGGTATCAAGAGCGTATTCATAAATCACAGAATAAGAGAAGACCTATGTTTACTTTATGTTGCCATGAGGGAAGAGTAAATTTGCTTTTGCTGAAGCAGACCCTGAAATTTTTAAATGCTTTATTGAAGCATTCTAATGGCAAGAGAGCAGTGAAATTTTGAGAAAATATTAGAGCTTATAACTCAATGTTCGAATTTATATCAATTGGAGCAAAAATTGATAATGAAATCGATAGCGAGCCTAGACCATATGTATTTCAAATAAATGGTCAAAATCATCATAAAACAGTTTCCCTTTATTCAGTTGGTGGAAATATACCTAAATTTGCACAGCTCTACATATATGATACTGAAAATGATGTTAACAACAAAATCAGAGCATTAAAACCAAGAGATAATCCTTTGGATATAGATTGTGAAATTGTAGATGGGAACTCATGCAAATGTTTAATTTTGAAAATCAGATTGTTAGAGCTTCTAGAATGGTTAAGGATCATTTTAAGTAGTCTGATTTCTCACCTGTAAAACTAAAATTATTGAAAAATCATCGAGAAGATGGTGCACAGTATGCTGCTCCTTCATGTTCTGAAATAGCAGGTTTGATAATTGGTGACATTGGGCAAGCAGATCACCAACAAGATATTGTTGTTGAGCGTAAAATAGAGGGATTAATTGAAATGGATTAGTGACCTTTATTCAAGCTTTATGGCTATGCAATATCTAATTTTTTTTTCTTTTTGATGAAGATGGATTCATAACTGATATTAAATGTAGATATTTTTTTGATAAACAATCATCTATTAGGAAGTATATCACTATGCAAGAATTGTATGCTTTTAGGTTACAGCAAAGAATTAGTGAAGGAACAACATTGATAATAAGGAGAAGGCTGTTTCAGCAATATATAGTAAATTCTTTTTTATGTATTGAAGGAAAAAGATTAGACTATATTAGAAAAAATAAAAAAAGATCTAAGATCAAAAATATATCAAGGTATAAAAGATACTGTAGATAAAGGAGATGTTGAGGGAAATGCTATTGAAAAAAAGATAATTTTATCATCAAGTTTTACCGGTAGTCCAAGATATATAATCCAGAATTATCAAGATGCAATAGCTATTTGTAAATAGAATGGGCATCCGGATTTATTCATCCCATTTACTTGCAATGACAATGGCCAAGAATTCATGCTGCTTTGAATTTGATTCTTGGTCAAAAACCAGAGGGCATACCAAACATTGTTGAGAGAGTTTTTAAGATCAAACTTGAAAATTTGATATCGAATATCGCAAAAAAAGAGCATTTTAGAAAAACGGTTGCAGGTATGGTCCTTTGAATTTTTTTTGGATATTTTTTTAATATACTAGACAAATCGATTATAAATGACATTTCTTTAAATTTTGTTTGCAGCTTTATATACAGTAGAATTTCAAAAGCATGGTTTTCCGCATTTTCACATTTTACTTTGGTTAGCTTCAAAAGATAAATTTTCACCAGTTGATGATATAGATTCTATAAAATCTATGGAATTACCTGATAAAACTATTGATCCAATTGGACATAAAACTGTTACAAAGTTTATGATGAATGCTCCACATAAATTAGCCAATCCAAAATAACCATGTATGATTAAAGGACAATGTTCAAAATACTTTTCCAAAAAATTTCAAGGAGAAACAATGATTGATGAACATGGATTACTATTTACCGGAGGAGGATTAATGGTCATTATACTATAAAGAATGGTATTGAACTTGACAATAGATTTGTTGTTTCGTATAATGTACATCTACTTATATGTTATCAAGCACATATAAATGTTAAATGGTGTAACAAGTCGAGGATGATTAAATATTTGTTTAAGTATGTTAACAAGGGTATTGATAGAATAAGAGCTATGATTATAGAAAATGTTTTATACAATGATAATATAGGTGAGCACCGATACGAACATGTTGATGAAATTAAAACTTTTTTAGACTATAGGTATTTTATAGCTTACAAATTAATCCATATGGAGATTATTTCAATTTAATATTCATTATAAAGAATTGATAGTTGAACAAATGATTGTTCATCTTCTGCTAATGAATAGAATTACTTATCATAAAAATCAAAATTTGTCACCTGTTCTTGTAAGAAAAGATTCAGATAAAACAATATTTATAGAATGGATGCATAGCATGATAGAAAAACTAAATCAAGGTATACAAACTTAATGTATACATTCAAATGAGAAATAAGGATCATAGATTACCTCCTGCCATAAAGTCTGAATGAGATTTCTTGATTGAGCGCTTCCAATTAATAAGCAATCGCACAATTGATGGTGTATGCCTTCTTGATGTGCTCTTGATTAGGGACTCAATTCTTCAGAAAAATATTCGAGGGGGAGTCTCTACCTATCTCAGAATGTAAAAACTCCTTATCTTTCACCGTATCTCCTATTCCCATCAAATAGGATATTTAAAAGAAACATAGTTATCACTTAGTTAGTGGATAGTCTCTATTAACTGAAGTTGGTTGGAGATAAACTGAAGATAGTTACCAGATAAAATAAAATAGGATCATTTGAATGGGTTACAACATTCTCCCACTTGTCCGTATATTTTATTTTTAATTCATAGTCCCCAACACCAGAAAAATCAAATACACGAATCATGGCAATAGTTCCTCTGTAATCGAGTATTATTTTCTATGTATTACAATGCATTCAATTCCTTCACCACTAATCCATATGTGATAACATAACTTAATGAATAAACCCTCCATTTATTCAAAGTCCAAAGAGATTTATTTATTTATTTATTTCTCAAAAATTAAACAATGATGTGTATACCCAAATGAGAAATAAATAAATAACTAAAATAAGAGTTTCATTACACAAATAGTTGTTCATATAACTGAATTACATCATAGGACTAATTCCCATTCGCATTACATGATCCTTAAAATTCTTAATTGGCATGCCTTTAGTTAAAGGATCAGCTATTATCAATTCAGTGCTAACATGTTCTATAACCAATTTATTTTCTTTAACACATTTCTTTATAGCTAAATACTTAATGTCGATATGTTTACTTCGACTACCACTCTTGTGGTTTTTAGCCAAAAATACAGTAGCTGAATTGTCACAGTACAATTTAAGTGGCGTAGCAATGGAATCAACAATTCTAAGTCCTGAGATGAAACTCTTTAATCATACATCGCGCGATGTAGCCTCAAAACAAGCAACGAACTCAGCTTCCATAGTAGAGGTAGCAGTCAAAGTCTATTTTACACTCCATGATATGGCTCCACTGGCTAACATAAATATAAATCCTGATGTTGACTTTCAAGAATCAGCACAGCCAGCAAAATCCGAATCTGAGTAACTTCTACCTCCAAGTAATCAGTTCATCTATATATAAGCATGTAATCCTTGGTTCCTTGAAAATACCTCATGACCTTTTTAGCAGCTCTCCAATGGTCCAAACCTGGATTAGTCTGATATCTTCCCAACATTCCCACTACAAATGCTATGTCAGGTCTTGTACAAACCTGAATATACATTAGGCTTCCAACAGCTGAAGCATATAGAATGTTGTGCATTTATTCCCGTTCAAGCTCATTTTTTGGGCACTGGTTCAAATCAAACTTGTCGCCCTTCACAATAGGTGCAGTATTCGGTGAACAATCTTTCATCCAAAATATCTCTAAAACTTTATTGATATAAGTTTCTTGAGACAATCCCAAAATGCCTCGAGATCTATCCCTATGGATCTTAATGCCAATGACATAAGATGCCTCATTCGTATCCTTCATATCAAAGTTTTTAGAGAGGAATTGTTTCACCTCATATAGCAACCCGTTATCATTCGTTGCAAGTAGAATATCATCTACATATAAGACAAAGAAACAAATCTGGCTCCCACTAACCTTCTAGTATATACATTGATCCATGATATTCTCTACAAAATCGAAGGAAGAGATCACATCATGAAATTTTAAATACCACTGACGAGAGGCTTGTTTCAATCCATATATGGATTTCTTAAGCTTAAAACCAAATGTTCACCTTCACTAGAGGAGAATCCTTCATGTTGTTTCATATAAACCTCTTCCTCTAGATCTCCATTAAGGAACGTAGTTTTCACATCCATTTGATGCAATTCCAAGTCAAAATGTGGTACTAATGCCATTATCGCACGTAAGGAATCTTTCTTGGATACAGGAGAAAAAATCTCCGTATAGTCAATTCCTTCTTTTTAAGTAAATCCTTTAGCAACGAGTCTTGCCTTATATCTTTCAATGTTGCCAAATGAGTCCTTCTTGGTTTTAAAGATCCATTTTCAGCTAATAGCACTTGCACCATTAGGCAACTTGACAAGATCCCAGACTTTGTTAGTTGCCATAGAATTCATCTCATCTTTCATGGCATCATACCATAATATGGATTCCTTGCAACTCATGGCTTGTGAAAATGTTTCAGGATCATTTGCAACTACAATATTATAGTTAGATTCCTATAGATACACAATGTAATCACTAGGAATAGCTGATTTCTTTACTCTAGTTGATCTTTTTAATATTGTGTCAATAACCTCCTGAGGAGTATCTTGCACAACTGGTTGTTCAACAATTTTTGGTAATTATTGAACAATAGGACCTTCTAGATCATTATTAGCAGCTTATAGAACCTCAATGGCTGGTTGTCGAGCACCTATTTGAACTTGAGGGGTGCTATGAATGACAACCAATCTCTCAATTGAAATGAAAGTTGGAGTATCTAAATATTCTTTCTCAGAAGAAGCCAAATGCTGAGATTGATCACTCCCATTGATCAAGCATTCTCAAGAAATTTTGCATTTCTTGATTCCATAATCCTAGTGTTGTGAGATAGACAATAAAATCTATAACCCTTGAACCTTTCAGCATATCCAACAAAATACTCACTTATGGTCCTTGGGTCTAGTTTTCTTTCTTGTGGATTATAGACTCTCACTTTAGATGGGCATCCCCAAACACGTATATGTCGCAAACTCGGTTTCCAACTTTTAAATAACTCAAATGGCATTTTAGAAACAGTCTTGGTTGGAACTCGGTTTAATATATATGTGGCCATTTTGAGAGCTTTAGCCTACAAGAATTTAGGAAGCTTAGAGCTGCTAAGCATACTCCGCACTATATCTAATAGTATTCGATTTCTTCTTTCAACTACACCATTTTGGTTTGGTGACCCTGGCATGGTGTACTGTGCAACAATTCTATTTTCCTCAAGAAATCGAGCAAACGGACCAGGTGCTTGTCCATCCTCAGTGTTTCCACCATAATATTCTCCACCTTTATCTAACCTCATGATCTTAAGTTGCTTACTGCATTGTTTCTCTACTTCCGTCTTAAAAACCTTAAAGGCATCTAAGCTTCGTTCTTATTATGAAGCAAGTAGAGATACATATATCGTGAATAGTATCAATAAATGAGATGAAGTATCTCTGACCATACGAGTCCATATCTGAACTACAAATATCCGTATGTATGATCTCCAATATTTTCGAACTCCTCTTGGCACCTTTCTTAGACTTATTGGTCTGTTTTCCCTTTATGCAGTCAATACAAGTGCTAAAATCAGTAAAATCAAGAGTATTAAGTACTCCATCATTTACTAATCTTTTGATTCTCTCAATGAAGATATGACATAATCTCCGATGCCACAAAATAGAAGAATTCTCATTCACAACACATCTTTTAATACCTGCATTAGTTTGGGCGTGCATTATATCATAAGAGGCATTGTTTTGCAAATTGATATGAAAAAGATTATCAGACAATATACCATTCCCAATAAGTTTGGATTTATAAAATTAATCAACAGAGATTTCAGAAAAATTAAAGGAATATCCTAGTAGTGCAAGTCTTGATAGAAAAATTAAATTTCTTGAAAAACTTGGTATATAAAAAGTCTTCTCCAAATCTAAAACAAAGCCATAATCTAAAGTAAATCTGCACATCCCAATTGCTTCCACATGTGAACTGATCTTGTTTCCTGAATGGATACTTTGTTCACTTCCCACCTGTTTCCTTTGATTTAGAAAACCCTGCAAGGTATTTGAAACATGGATTGAAGAACCAGAATCAATCCACCATGTGTCATGACAAACAACCATATTGGATTCATAACATACAAATGAGGTTAGAGTACCTTTCTTGTCAAGCCAAGCCTTGAATTTAAGACAATCCTTCTTAAAATGCCCTTTCCTTTTGCAAAAGAAGCACTTAGGTTCCTTCTTGTCTTCATTATGGGTAGGTACTTTACCCTTTTCCTTGCATCTGGCTTGAGCAGCTTTATATTTTCCCTGAGTAGCAAAATATACATTTTCTCCCATTTTCATAGTCAACCTCCCTTCCTCTTGAACACACATAGTCAGAAGTTCATTAATAGACCATTTATCTTTATGTGTGTTGTATAATATTTTAAAAGGAGTATATTGTTGTGGAAGTGAATTTAGGATAAAATACACTAAGAAAGACTCTGACATCTCAACCTTTAGGGATTTTAACTAAGCCGCAATGTCCCTCATCTTCATGATATGCTCACGCACACCTTTAACAGTAGTGAGCTTCATTGATGATAATTTTGCCATTAGGGTGCTAGCTAGTGCCTTATCTGAAGACTTGAACTGTGCATCAATAGCTTTCAGCAGTTCATTGACAGTTTTGCACACTGGAATTGAACCACGTATACTAGCAGAAATCTTAGTCCGTATGAACATCATACTGAGGCAATTAGATCGCTTCCATTATTCATACATAACAATTTGAGCCTGAGTGCTAGTTTGAGTTACTGTAGGTGGTTCATCCTTCCTAATGGCATAGTTAATATCCATGCACCCTAACTGTAGAAGAATTATCTCTTTCCATATTTTATAATTGTCACCACTTAAATTAGAAATTTTACATTTGATATCAAAAATATTCACAGGTAAAATAGCTGCATAAATAAAATAAACAATCATACTTATGTAACTGAAATTGAGGCATACAACTTAATGTCATGTTTTGCCAATGAAAACAAGCAATAACATGAATCAATAACATATAATAACTACCTGTGGGCTAAATTATTATATTTAAATAGATTCATTAACTCAATGATCTGACTAACAAATTATATTCCTTTTCTTAATTCCTATGGGTAAATTAAGAAAATAATTTGTTATCGCATCCTAATTAATTATATAAATACAATAAAAATTTCTGTGGGATAAGATTTATTGTATTAAATATAATTAATTACAATTAATGTCATTTAACCTTATGTGATCTTTGTAATATAATTTTAATTAATTAAAGATGCTGTGGCTAGTCTTCAATTAATCAAATTTAAATTGATCACATGACATTTAATCTCCATTATATGTATGACATGGAGAAAATTTAAATGTGTGTCTCAAACTAAGTAGTAATAGTTTTCAAAGAAACCAATCCCAAGTTAATTGTAGTCATTTATAAAACTAAGTGACATGCAATGTATTGAGTGGCATCCACCAAATTTAATATCTTATGTGAAGGAATTTGATGTTAAAGAAAGATGCTAAATTTATAATAACAAAGTCATCATCAAATAAATTTCCACACAAATCCATAAAGAATTTCAAATACAATGAATTACATTTAGACATATTAGAATTTTTTTTTTTTATTTCAACCTTGCAACAAACAAAATGCGGGTTTTTTACCAAAATAATATAAAAAAACATTTAATTACCTAAATACCGTCAGCCCGAATTTATTTACGAAAGTAGGTGATTTTGGCCACATGTCAACGTTGCTGGGACACATGGCAGCTGGTTCGGGCCGCGTGGCAGGGCATGTGAAAACGCGGGTAGAACCCGCGAATTCAGAGTGAAATCGCGGTTTCAACCCGTGATTCTTTCTCGGAGGCTCCACGTGGCCTGCGGATTTCGACAGAAAATGCGGGTTCAACCCATGATTTCAGTCCAAAAATGTAGGTCGAACCCGCGATTTCTCAGCCAAACCATTTCCTCCGCAGGCGCCGGGATTTTTTTTTTTCCTTTGCGTTGCCGAGGTTGTTCGCTCCTGTGCTTTGCCCCACACCTCCGGTCCACATCCGATCCACCTCCAGTCCCTTTGCTGCCCCACCTTCGGTCCTCGGCTGCCCCACCTCCGGTCCTCGGCTGCCCCACCAGTCCCCTCTTGGCTGCCCCACCAGTTCCCCCTTGGCTATCCCACCTCCGGTCCTCGGCTGCCCCACCAGTCCCCTCTTGGCTGCCCCACCTTCGGTCCTCGGCTACCCCACCGGTCCCCTCTTGGCTGCCCCACTGGTTCCCTCTTGGCTGCCCCACCTCCGGTCCACCGGTTTTCTCTTAACTGCCCAACCTCCCGTCCATCGGTTCCCTCTTGGCTGCCCAACCTCCAGTCCACCGGTTCCCTCTTGGCTGCCCCACCTCCGGTCCCCTTTTGGCTACCCCACCGGTCCACTCTAGGCGGCCCCGCCTCCGGTCCCTAGGTGTTTGTTTTTATTCTTAGTTGGGTAGATATATTAAACCATAATTTTATATTCTAATCGTTTGATCTAATGTTTTTATTTTTTTTTAGAAATTCCAAGTGAATTGTACATCCAGAGCAATTCAGCATTCAAATTTGCAGGTATGATTAATATATCCTTTTTATAATTAATTTTTGATTGTATTATATTTTGTGATATTTTGTACGGCATGTTAGTTTAATTTTTGTTAGTATAATTATATATATGCTTTGATATATTAGATTAATTAATGATTTAAAGTATATATATATATATTTAGAATTATATAAATCATAAAAATTAATAATGTTTATTATTAAAAAAATAAATATTGGAATAAATATTTAGGATAAACTTATATTTACAAAAATTTTTAATTCGATATTAAAAAATATTGTATAATATTTATTTATAAAAAAAAAGTATTTTTAATGTTGAAATAGACAAAAAATTATAGTAGTATATAAAATGAGGTAAGTAAATATTAATAAACATGGAATTCTTAAAATTATATTATGAAAAAATAATATATTAAATTAGTTTATTATTGTATAATTTTAATAATTAGTTATTTATGAATATATAATTATGTAGGAGTAATAAATTAATATTGATTATATTATTTAACATAGGAATACAGATAATTGATATGTTTATTAAGAAAAAATTATGATGTAAATAATAATGACTGAAATATATTATATTTTATAGCTTATAAATAAATTTTTATTATAATATAAATAAGTTATGGTACAAAATTAATATATCTGTAAATTTATTTATTTTAATTTTTTTAGTTGTGCAGCATGAATATTTACATTGTGTAGTATGCAGATATTGTTATTACTGTATAAATTATGTGTCAAAATTGACTGTTAAGTTAAACATTCGATTTTTCGTTTACACGAATATAAAATTTATATTATATTGAACCGTAGACACGTCAATTGATTAATATGCATAATTTATAGTATCCGTATATTTGTTTATATTTATATGGAGCTGAGAATTATGCACATTGATCAATTGATTATCCAAAAATGGACAATTTGAGAATTGCAAATAATTTTACAGGTCAGTTTATAGTAATCAAAAAGCATGCAATGAAGAGAGAATGAAATTTTGAGTATCATTTTCCTTTTGTTCTTCACATACATAAATATTTGTATTTAGAGAACTAAGAAAAAATGCTGCCAAAATTTTATTCGGTCTTCGTTGCACACCTTTTGATTACTGTAAGCTGACTTGTAATCTCGCAGCAAGCAAAAGCTACATCACATACAGTTACAAGATTTGATAGAGAAAGTGGCTTGTTTTAAGTAAAGACGGCGAGGCATGGTGCAAACATGAACCGAGATGATAATACACATGTGACTATACGTTCTTATATGTTTTCTAACATAATATTGTATGTTGGTTACATATTCATTTCTGTTACGTTAACATGCAGGTAGTTCGACTACAGCATCGGACATGTACATGCCAGAAATGACAGTATTATCATTTACCCTGCTCTCATGTAATGGCTGCATGTGCACATGTTGCAATTGATTTCTATAAATATGTTGATCGATGCTATACGTTACATGATTATTATCAATCATATGCACCACAATTCCAACCAATTCCACATAAAGAATATTGGCCTAAGCATGATGATGAAACCCTTATTATGTCCAATATGAGTAGGCTGAGACAGAAGGGCAGGCCTCATTCTACCAGAATTAGGAATGATATGGATATCCGTGAATCTGAAAACAAACGAAGGTGTGCCATTTGTAAGGAGGAAGGACATGATAAACGATCTTGTCCAACAAGAGTACAAAGGGGTCAGGATATTTTTGACAAATGACATTGCATAGGTATTTTATTGTACGTCGGTTTATTCTCTTTTATACAGTCTATTATTTATTCATTGTGACATGTACGTTACTGATATGTATTTCTTTTTATCTTATTGATATGTTAGGACAGCTAATGGTCGGAGCTCCGAATCTGATTAATTGTACTATTTGGTTGTCTCACAATTAGTTTATTATGTTTGATCGATTATTGACCTATTACTGACTTATCATGTAATTTGTTATTTACGTGTAATTTATGGACTTCTTTAGTTATATGTTATTTACATTTACGTTGCATATATTGTAATTTGTTTATTAGTTTTACATATATGTTATTGCATACTACAGTCATGGATCCCGGTCCAGTAGATCCCTCCGTGTTGTACGATCAGGATATTCATCGATCCCATTTTGTATGGGAGGGGCAGGAGGTTGCTGTACTATATTGTAGACGTAGAGAGTTGATTATGCGCAGGTCGATACGTCTCGATAGGTGCATAGTACCTTTACTGTTACAGTCTGGCTTTTACGATCTTGCATAAGTAGGATACATACGTTTGGACTGGCACCTGATTACAGCCTTTGTGGAGCGTTGGCATCCCGAGATGCATACATTTCATTTATCCCATGGAGAGTGTACCATCACCTTACAGGATATTGCTATCCAGCTAGGTTTGCCTATCGATGGTCTACCAATGATAGGTACTACACGGATAGACTGGCGACAAGTTTGTCAAGATTTATTAGGGGTTATCCCACCACAGGGTAGACTTCATGGTTGCTGCTTAAGCATGGTATGGCTAGCGGAGGAGTTCATGAGCTAGCACTTGATGCTGACGAGATACAGATACAGCGATATGCTCGAGCGTATATTTTACAACTGATCGGTGGATGTTTGTTTATGGATAAATCTGGTGATAAGATGCATCTCATGTTCCTACCCCTACTTGCGGATTTCGAGAGTGCTGGTCATTATAGTTGGGATAGTGCAGGGCTCGCCTGGTTATATAGAGAGTTGTGTAGAGCGAGCAGGAGAGATGCTACTGAGATAGCTGGTCCTTTGTTACTTCTCCAGTTATGGGCATGGGATAGATTTCTTATCCTAGCGCCATGCAGATTATTTCACTCGGCTCAGGATCCTATGATCGATTTAGACGATGGAGAAGCTGGTTTACCACAGGATCCGCTGGGGATGCGGTAAGTTGTAAATTTATTTCAATTTAATGATTACTCATATTTATTGATATATGTAAATTAATTTATTTAATATATAGTTGGAGAGATGATTTTGCCATTATGGAGGTACCTACACATGTTCTCTCTTCGTATCAACATTTGATAGATCACCTGAGTCTACATCAGGTAACAACTAACACTTATCTTTGTCAACAGTTAAATGTTTTTATATTACTTATTTAACACATACTTGGTATTGTTCATTAACAGGTGATATGGATGCCATATACGGACGACGTACTTGCACATCTACTAGATTACTGCCTTCAGGGTTAGGATATATGGCATAGTAGAGTGCCACTCATATGTTTTTATATCGTAGAGTGGCATTTTCCTGATAGAGTGCTGCGACAGTTCAGTTTTCAACAGGTTGTACCCGATCGATGTGTTACAGATCGTGCACTGCATCGTTTCGATCTTAGAGGATGACCTGATCAGGATTGGAGCAGCAGTCATCATGCGTATATCCAGTTATGGGAGAGTCATCATGATTCGATTGTAGATGGTGCTCCTGCTGATGGTGCTATGCATTATCATGATCCATACATGCAGTGGTATCGCGGGCATCAGTCGACGATTTATCGACCGTGATGGGGCGATGCATGATTATGTGGTATGAAAATTTTATTTATGCTATTACACATCGTTATCATATATTTCATATTTTGTTTAACTCATTAAATATTTGTAACTTTCAGACCACTGGCATTGCGGCGATTTATCAGCTTGCTATGCCAGATTCCATAGCGACGTCCTCGCAGCATATACAGGACTTATGTCAGTCCACTCTTGATGTTGTTAGTGAGTTTGCACGTGTCCAGTTACGGGGATTTGCTCGGGAGGACGACAGAGATGACGAGACTACAGAGCCTTATCCTTATTTATATGCATCTACATCGACAGCACCTCCTCCTGTTCAGCCTTATCGATATGCATCTATGTCTATTGCACCTCCTACTCAACACACACGAGGTACTCGACGATTCAGTACCTCTCCCATTTCGATGCAGGAGTACGATCCATATATGTCCGCGGGTAGTTTTTTCCATGAGGATGTGAGACAGTTCACATCTACAAATGATGCTACTGCACATTTTGAGTATGCTGCTTGTTATCGTGTTTGCTCCCGTAAAACCCAGCCACGACCCACGCGCGACACGCGGCGCGGGCAGACGCTCGCCCAGCCTAGCGCGCAGATGTGCGCGCGGGCGCGCGCACGGCCCAGGCCCACACGCAGCGCGTGGGCGCGCGCGTGGGCTCGGCCCAGCCGCTCGCGGTGCCCCTCTTGGGGCGTTTTCCCAGTTTCCCGTGCAATTTCTCCTTGGTTTCTCGCGGTGTACATGCGGTCCACGCGACTTCTCGCATTCTGGACCATCCAATCGATCGATCGGATGGCTGAGATTAATCCGAGCTTGATTAGGCTTGATCTGAGGGTATCTTGCATGGATTTTGGTGCGATCTGAGCCTTTGTTCTTTGATCTGATGGCTTGGGAGTATTTTGGATATTTTGGACTTGTTTTAGGACTGTTTTGGATGCCATTTTAGATGGTTATTTAACCACAAAGAGCTTGCGGTCTTTGATCGACACAAAGAGAGACAGAGAGAAAGAGAAAAAATCCAGAGAAATTTCAAAGAGATTTCTTCTTCGATCCAGGCACCAGAAAAAGCCAGAGGCCTGGTATTTGGAATTTTTATCATGCTTCTTTCATCCTCTTTTGTTTATTTATTATGTCTCTTTGTTTTTAATCTGGTATTTGTTATCTGGATATTTGTATTCCTTTTGTACCTAGATTTGGATCAGATTATAGTGGATTACTCCTTTTCTCTTGGTGGACGTAGACAATATTTTGCCGAACCACGTAAATCTCGTCTTCTTTTGATTTGATATCTGCCCGTGTTATGATTGGTTAATTGCCTAAGTGAGTAAACAGGAATTATTTGGAGGCCTAAAGTGGTTTAATCCATTGCGCACATCCCAACAATTGGTATCAAAGCACTGGAATGGCATCTAACGGGCAACCAAGTTCTTCTCCGACTCTTAAGGCGGTTATTTTTCATTCCACTACCTCTAGGCATGAGGTAGCGATATTTGATGGCACAGGTGATTTTGCACTATGGAAGGTGAGAATGAGATATCTGTTGGTAAAGGAGGGCGTTGCAACATCTCTCAAAGGAATGGATGCAATTCTAGGTGATACAGAGGCTGCAAAAGAGGAGATGAATGAAAGAGCACTTGGAATTCTGTTTTCAAGATTGAGTGATAAAGTCCTCCGCAATGTAGTAGAACTTGATACAGCTAAAAGTGTATGAAAAAAATTGGATACTTTGTATATATGATAAAATCTCTCACTAATAGACTGTATTTGAGGGACAAGCTTTACACATTTCGTATGGCAGAAGGGATCTCACTCAAGGATCACTTGGATGATTATAATAAGCTCCTGCTTGATTTGACAAATATTTGTGTTAATGTTGATGAGGAAGACAAGGCTTTAATCCTGATTTATTCTTTGCCTAAGTCCTATAAAAATATTACTACTACCATGCTCTATGGAAGAGAGACTATAAGTCTCAATGAGGTTGAAGCCACTTTGTTATCCAATGAGCTTAGATTGAAAGTACAGTTGGAGCATCAGGCTCCAAATCCGGCACAAGAACTTACTGTCAGAGGTAGAGATGAGCAAAGAACAATTAGATAAGGTAGAAATAAGTCCAAGACTAGATCAAAGTCTAGGTCTAAAAGACCTGGTGTTTGTCATATTGCAAGAAGCCAGGCCACTGGAAAAATAAGTGTAGACTTCTACAGTCCAAGAAAGAGAAGGAACAGAAAAATAAAGGAACAATCTCAGATTCGGCATCAGTAGCAGTTTCTTCTGTAGATCATAGCAGTGTTGCAGATGATGCAGTATTTACAGTTGCATGCAGTATAAGTCAACCTGATACCTGGATCGTGGACTCTGGAGCATCTTTTCACATGACATCCCATAAAGAATGGTTCACTTCTTTTAGATCCTGTGATGGAGGCTCTGTTCTTCTTGGGGATGACACCATTTGTAAAGTGGAAGGAATTGATACAGTTCAGATCAAATCTCATACTAATACTGTGGTAACTTTGGATGATGTCAGATATGTTCCTCTATTGAAAATAAATCTTCTCTCGGTATATGCTCTTGATATTGCCGGTTTTGAGGGCAGATGGGGTAGAAGATCTATTACAATTAGTAAATGTGCATTGACTTTGTTAAGAGGTAAATTGAGTGGCACTCTTTACTATTTAGATGGCACTACAGTGGTTGGGGAGGCTTCTTCAGCACATTCCTCTATTGTTCAATTGACACAGTTATGGCATTAAAGATTGGGCCACATGTCAGATAAAGGTTTACAGGAGCTGAGCGGACTTGGTCTGCTAGGAGGTCAGAAAGTTGGTGCACTTGGATTCTGTGAGCATTGCATATTTGGAAAACAACACAGAGTCAGCTTTACTACAGGGGTGCACAGGACAGCAGGTATATTGGATTACATACATTCTGACCTATGGAGACCTGCCCCAGTTACATCCAAGGGTAGATCTAGGTATTTGCTCTCTTTGATTGATGACTATTCCTGTAAAGTCTGGATTTATACTATCAAAAATAAAAGTGATGTTTTTCACACTTTTAAAGGGTGGAAGGCTATGGTCGAGAGGCAAACTGAGAGGAAGGTGAAAACCTTCCGGACTGACAATGGATTGGAATTCTGTTCTACAGAGTTTAATGACTTTTGCAAGTCAGAGGGCATTGTCAGGCATAGGACCACAGTATATACTCCTCAGCAAAATGGTGTTGCGGAATGCATGAATTGCACATTATTGGAAAGAGTCAGATCTATGCTGTCAAGTATTGGATTAAGTAGAGACTTCTGGGCAGAGGCTGCACATACAGCCCGCTTTATTATAAATCGTTCTCCAGCATCTGCTTTGAATATGAAGACTCCGGAAGAGATGTGGACAGGTAGACCTGCAGACTATTCAGTTCTTAGAGTATTTGGGTGTTCAGCATATGCATATGTCAAAGATGGAAAGCTGTATCCCAGGGCTAAGAAATGCATATTTCTTGGATATGCATATGGGATGAAGGGCTACAGATTATGGTACACAGAGCCTGGATCCCAGGATTTTCTAGTCAGCAGGGATGTGACTTTTGATGAGTCACCCACTCCTTCACGGCAGTTACAGCCAAGTTCTTCACCGGGAGATCAGGTTCAGGATCAGCAAGATAGGACTGTTGTTGATATTAATCAGACTGTTAGATTACAGCAGTTGCAGTCTACAGGTGATATTCAGAATGAACAGCATCAGTAAACAGTGTCAGAGTTACAGACTCAAGAGAAGATTATTGTACGTGGTCAAGTTCAAGATGATAGTATTGCCACTCGAAGAACCAGGCGAAATATCAGAGCACCTCAAAGGTATGGTTTTGAGGATTCTGCTTGTGCTGAGTTAGTATATTATGCTCTGAATATTGCAGACACTATAGGTGATGAGCCGACCACATTTCAAGAAGCAATTTGTTGTTCACAGGCTGAGCAATGGACCATGGCTATGGTAGAAGAGCTTCAGTTTTTGAAAAAGAATCAGACTTGGGAATTAGTCAGATTACCTATGGGCAAGAAGAAAATTGGCTGCAAATGGATCTTCAAGAAAAAGGAAGGAGCTACCCCTCAAGATTTGAAATATAAGGCAATGTTGGTGGCTAAGGGTTACAGTCAATGAGAAGATATTGATTACAAGGAGGTATTTTCTCCTGTAGTTAACACTCTTCTATTCGTATGTTTCTTGCTTTAGTTACTTCTCAGAATTTGGAGTTAGAATAGCTGGATGTCAAGACAGCTTTTCTACATGGTGACTTGGAGGAGCAGATTTATATGCAACAGCCACCTGGTTTTGATGCTCAAGATAGAAAAGATCATGTAAGCTTGCTCAAAAGGTCTTTGTATGGTTTGAAGCAGTCTCCAAGATAATGGTACTGCAAATTTGATAAGTTTATGGTTGACCATGAATTTGATATATCTCCATATGATAGTTGCGTGTATTATCAGTAGCTTTCAGACGGATCCTTTTGTTATTTGTTATTATATGTTGATGACATGATGATTGCAGCCAGAGATATGTCAGTCATCCAGAAGCTGAAAGCTGAACTTAGTACAGCATTTGAAATGAAGGACCTTGGACCGACAAAGAAGATACCTGGGATGGAGATCATTCGTGACAGGCAATTATGTAGACTATTTGTTACTCAGCACAGTTATATTATGAAAGTCTTGGAAAGATTTTGTATGTCTACAACTAAGCCAGTCACTACGCCTTTTGCCAGTCACTTTCGTTTATCTGCCAGGGATTCTCCTCAGACTAATAATAAAGAGAAGTATATGTCTAAAGTACCTTATGCAAGTACAGTTGGAAGTATCATATATGCAATGGTCTGCACTCGCCCTGATATTTTACAGGCAATTAGTATAGTGAGCAGATATATGGACAAGCCTGGAAAAGCTCACTGGTCAGTTGTGAAATGGATTCTTTGATATTTGAAAGGTACTTATGATTTGGGATTGGTATTCTCCGGACAGAGTGGTTGCACTGTTACAGGATTCTGTGATTCAGATTATGCTTATGACTTGGATAGGAGGAGGTCATTGACCTCATATGTATTTACTCTCTCTGGTTGTGCAATTAGCTGTAAGGCTACTTTGCAATCTACAGTTGCTTTGTCTACTATAGAGGCAGAGTATATGGCTTTAACAGAGGCAGCAAAGGAAGCAATGTGGCTAAGAGGGTTAGTACAAGATTTGGGTCTCAAGCAGAATTCTTTGGTTATTCACTGTGACAGTCAGAGTGCGTTACATCTCGCCAGAGATCAGATGTATCATGAGTGCACTAAGCATGTTGATGTCAGGTATCACTTTATCAGAGATTTGGTAGAGGATGGTGATATTCAACTTCAGAAAATTGGCACTGCTAATAATCCTGCTAATGTGCTCACTAAACCAATTCCAGTAGTCAAGTTCAGGATATTCCAGAACTTGATTGGTTTGAGCATTTGGTGATCCCCTTCGGGGTCTTTCGATGAGGAGGAGGCTTTATAATCCATATTTGATAGAGGCATTTGTTTTTGGTCGCAAGGAGGAGGATTGTTATCGTGTTTTCTCCCGTAAAACCCAGCCATGACCCACGCGTGATGCGTGGCGCGGGCGAGCGCTCGCCTAGCCTAGCGCGCAGACGTGCGCGCGCGCCCGGCCCAAGCCCATGTGCAACGCATGGGCGCATGCGTGGGCTCGGCCCAGCCGCTTGCGGCGCCCCCCTTGGGGCGTTTCCCCAGTTTCCCGTGCGGTTTTCCCTTGGTTTCTCGTGGTGTACGCGCAGTCCATGCAATTTCTTGCATTCTGGACCGTCCGATCGGTCGATCGGATGGCTTAGCTTAATCCGAGCTTGATTAGGCTTGATCTAAGGATATCTTGCATGGATTTTGGCGCGATCTGAGCCTTTGTTCTTTGATCTGACGGCTTGTGAGTATTTTGGATTTTCTGGACTCATTTTAGGTCTGTTTTGGACACCGTTTCAGATGGTTATTTAACCACAGAGAGCCTGTGGTCTTTGATCGACACAAAGAGAGACAGAGAGAAAGAGAAAAAATCCAGAGAAATTTCAAAGAGATTTCTTCTTCGATCCAGGCACCAGGAAAAGCCAGAGGCCTGGTATTTGGGATTTTTATCGTGCTTCTTTCATCCTCTTTTGTTTATTTATTATGTCTCTTTGTTTTTAATCTGGCATTTGTTATATGGATATTTGTATTCCTTTTATACCTAGATTTGGGTCAGATTATAGTGAATTACTCCTTTCCTCTTGGTGGACGTAGGCAATATTTTGCCGAACAACGTAAATCTCGTCTTCTCTTCTTTTGATTTGATATCTACCAGTGTTGTGATTGGTTAATTGCCTAAGTGAGTAAACAGGAATTATTTGGAGGCCTAAACTGGTTTAATTCGCTGCGCACATCCCAACACTGCTGGATCGAACTATCCGGTGCATCCTGATTACTCGGGACATGGAAGATGACAGCATATAGGCGAGGGGTCCTCGCATGATGTATCAGCATCGCATGCATTTCCTGACGTACATGATCCATCGGAGCATCAGGAGCCGATTGAGGCGGAGCCGGTACGTCGTCGACAGCAGCTTCCACGTACAAAGAGACGGCCACCATGCGAACTTAGGATTTTTATATTTTATTTTTTCACTGTTTAAACTTATTATACTGTATTCTTATATTTTGTAATTGTAATTATCACATTTTGTAATTTACTTTTTCACTGTTTAAACTTATTATACTATACGTTGTTACTGGACCAATTCCAATCCTTTAATCCTAAATCCAAACACGTAAATTCTAATTTCTTAAAAAGAATTGGGTTACACAGGAATATACGGATTAACAAAATAATTTAAAAAAATCATCTTTCTAAATTTATAATAAATTATTAAATAGTAGAAAAAAATAAATTTAATAAAAATAATATTATAGAATTATTATAATGAATTATATACTCTATAGCTATAAATAGGTCAGAGTCAGCCGAGGGACGGGTGTCGGTCGGCACATTTTGATTGGACATAATGATGGATCGGGATCGGCTCTTTCCTAGATTTATTAGTAGATCAATATTGGATCGGTCCGAGCCGAGCCAAAAGGAGCCCGATGCTGGTCCAAAAACTAAATAGACTCGAAACCCGGCCTGATTTTTTTAAATACTAACTCAAACCGATCCAATTTTGGGGTGGCACGGATCAGTTGCATCCCTAAAATTGTAAACCCTAAAATCATAATAATTCAATAAACCCAAAATCTTTACCCTAAACCCAAATCGACCTAATTTCTTTTACTAAATTAATAAATATAACTCTTATTTAATAAAAAAACAAAATTATGAAATATATATTTTTTTTAAAAAAATATTCCAATTGAAATCGAGGGTTGAACCCGCGTTTTCATGAAATCGCGGGTTCAACCCGCGATTTCTTTTAAACCCCGTTACGAAAGACCGAAAACACGGATTCAACCCGCTATTTTATATGAAAAAGCGATTCCATTGTAATGAATTCGCGGGTTGGACCCGCGATTTCACCCTGAATTCACGGTTCCAACCCGCGTTTTCAAATGCCAGGTGGACATTTCAAAATAAAATCATGGGTTGAACCCGTGATTTCATACGGAACTCGCAGGTCCAACTCACGTTTTCACATGCCACCTCTGCTCGTCCCATACCACGTCGTCTATCCACATGGTCAAAATCATCTATATCCGTAAATAAAAACGGAACGGTAGTATTTAAGTAATTAAATAAATTTTTTTAATATTATTTTGGTTAAAAATCTAACAAAATAAATCCATAGACATCAGCAGACAAAAGGACGGAAATCCCATCGCACCATGCACGCACAACATGGCCCAATTGAAATGCACGGTGGACACCTTGTTGGATTTCCTACACCGGCCAGGGGTACAAAGAATTTCTCTAGACATCATACACGTGCAGAACATGTGATGATAGAGAGGAAAAAATTTTCATGAACCGGCAAATCATGGTAAATGTCTCAAAGTGCATCTAAAAAAAAATTAACCCCTGATGCCCTGGGAGGTTATAAAATACATCTATAGATATCTATTTATTTACCGATATACAATTTGGCTAATGGTCTAAGGTGGACATGGGTTCAAATCCCGCGGTATTTCATGTTTAGATAAATATAAAAATGATAAATATGAAATAAACATTGATTTTTTTTTTTTTTTAGTGTCCTCTGCCTCTCATGCCGATGCATCTGTCACCCAATGATGAGAAGAAAAATCGATGAGATGGGATATCTCTGGATCCAAAAAAAAATACTTTAGATAAGCAAATAGAATCCAAAATATTTCTCTGCCCTTCGTCCAAGGATGAGAAACATAGAATCCAATGCCCTTCACATGGAACGGTGAGAAGAAATCGACGGAGGATTCAATCCTTTGGGCATGACATCTCTACAGTAGATGGCCCACAGACATTCCTCAAAGGATCAAAGGATCATCAGTTCCTTAGAACTTTTCATGATCCGATCCAGATTTCAGGTAGGAGATATTACCTGCTCTGATATCAACCGATAGAAAAACTAAATCAAGGTATACAAACTTAATGTATACACTCAATTGGGAAATAAGGATCGTGGATTACCTCTTGCCATGAAGTCTGAATGAGATTTCTTGATTGAGCACTTCCAATTAATGAGCAATCGCACAACTGATGGTGTATGCCTTCTTGATGTGCTCTTGATTAGGGACTCAATTCTTCAGAAAAATATTCGAGAGGGAGTCTCTACCTATCTCAGAATGTAAAACCTCCTTATCTTTCACCGTATCTCCTATTCCCATCAAATAGGATATTTAAACGAAACGTAGTTATCATTTAGTTAGTTAGATAGTCTCTATTAACTAAAGTTGGTTGAAGATAAATTAAAAATAGTTACCAGATAAAATAAAATAGGATCATTTGAATGGGTTACAACATAGCAATAAGATGTTTAAAGATGCTCGAAACTTGACATATGTAGAATTTTCCGCAAGATGGGTATGGAACTTTAAAGACAAAATTTGGACAAGAAGAAAGTTAAAAAAATGAATTGGAAGAATTGTATATATCCATCCGAGCTCCGATGAATTATTACTTAAGAATGCTTTTAAATATGATTAAGGGTCCAAGGAACTATAATAAAATCAAAGCCATAGTTAGAATCTTGCATCCTACAAAGGTTACAAATGGTTGAGATTGATCCATGACCCGACCCGACCGGACTCGCTTAGATCCGATCCAATCTATTTTTAAGAATCCATAGATCCAGATCGGGTTTTATTATTATCATCATTGAATCTCTTAACCAACTTTATGTTAGACACAAGTTGGTGAAGAAAAGAAATATGAAAATAGAGCATTAAAGGTATGTTGCAATAATTTAATTTAAATTTTGAATTATTATTATTAAATTATTTATTTAATGAAATTATAGAGTATATATGATAATTTATTGAACTATTAGGAATCAAAAAATTTCTGTCACTTTTTGGGCCAAATTTGTTGAAGAATTTGACCCAAATATTATTCATGAAAAGGAAAAGAATGGCCTGGTCATTATTTTGACCAGTATGACCGTAAGAATACACATAGGTAAATAATATTCTTTCCTTTTTAAAATAATATCACATTATAATACCTAACAATATTATTTTGTATTATCTTTTCTGATAGAATAAATTTGTTTATCAACATCTTCTACATAACAGTTCTACATTGATGTACAAATAATGGAAATAGCTAATTATCAAAGCAGGTTGGATCATTTTGTTTTGTGATTATAAATCAACTTGAAAAAAATATTATTACAAGCATAATATGTTTATTCAATAACGTATGTAATGATTACTCAAATTACTCTAATCAAGTTCAAAGAATCGGAGCAGTAAATTATTTTTGATCCATAACAAGAATTCATAATGATGAGGACATTGTCCAGTACAGATCCTGATACATATCTTTGAGCAGATATGTATATTTTTTTATTTTTTTTTATCTGGATATATTGGGATTTGGTATATTTTTTTTATTTTATTATTCTTGTATCCATCTCATAAATGAATCTTAGAGCATGAATACTTAATTAGTCTGGAGTCTGTTTTAGATTAGGCTAGTTATTTCAGTTTGATTTGAGTTTAAGCATTTTAGTTTATCTATCTTCAATTTGTTAAAGAGACTCAAAATTTTGGTCTCTAATTTGTGAAGGATTAAAATTTATTTTAAAAAAATTTCATGTCGAGATATTGACAAAAATATTGAATAAAGTGTTTGGATTTTCCAACTTCTTGCTTTCCATCTTCTCCTTCTCCCCCTCTTTTCTTCTTTCTCTTCTTTCGGTTCTCCTTCTTCCTCCTCTCTTGTTCTCCTCCTCCTCTATTCTTCCTCTTCTTCTTGGCTCTTCTTCTACTTCTTTCCTCTTGCTCTATTTCTTCTTCTCTCTCCCACCCTCCATTCCTTTTATTCTCTTTCCCCTGCCACTCAAAACTTCTCAAGGACCAACTTAATCGAGCACCCCCATCTAGCTTCTCTCACACCACCGTCACTCTCCCTAGCCTGAGCCAAGAGCACCGTTGATCATCCAGACCTCGGTTATCCCTTGCTCGCGACCCATCCACCTTTGGCCATCTTCTCAACCAAGCCGGTCGCCGCCTCCCACTTGCGAACAATCACCATCGCACAACACCATGCCGAGATCCAGGCCCTCCATCTCTGCCTGTGCCGATTTCAGCCGTTCCCATCTTCGTACTGGCCTTCCTCTTATCCGTGCCACCTACCACGTCATCTTTTTTCCCTTTCGACCGGAGAACATCCTTACCGGAGAAACCACCATTGCCAGCAAGTCTCTTCAGATCCCATCTCTGCCCGAACACCATTGACCACCGTCCATCTCTTATGCCTGCAATTGGATCACCCAATCGCCATCGGCTGCCATTTCCCTTCTCAGATCTGAGGGACAGTCCACTGCTGCCCAGCTCCCCTTCCACTGCCGCCAATCATCGGAGCAAAGTCTATCTCACCATCTTCTCGAGCCACCGTCCGTTGGCCGTGCCGCCTCTTTTTCGATGATAGCTCCTCCTTCTTTCCTGTTTCGGCATGATCGCGAAAGCAAAGACGCCCCCCAATTACTGGATATCCTATTCATGATGAAAGAGTCTACACGCATTTCAAAATAATCTTGGAGTCTTGCATCAATTTATAATTTTAGATTTATTGGATCTGATTTAAAGTTATTTTAATTTAAAAAATCTTGACTACAATTATTGTCATTTGGTATTCCAAGTCCAAGGATTTTATCGGACTTGCCATCCAACTAGGATCGTTAATGCCTGTTGACCTCTTTTTCCAGTTTGAACCATGATCAAGTTTGTGAGCACCATTTCCACTTAAATAAATTTAATTGATATTGGTAGAGAGCTGTTTTCTTTAATTTTATTAGATTAATATATTAATTAATTGTGCTTGGCCTAGACTTATGGATAATTTTTTAATTACCCATCGTCACTCTGCATTGCATCCTTAGATCAGGCCGTCCCGCATCATACAGTAAATAGGAAAACAATAGAAGAAATGTTGAAATCGGACCCGCCTAAATTTTAGGTATGTTATAATGCTCAATTATTATTATTCTTAATAATAATACATATACATTATAATTTAAATTATTGTATTAAATTGTTTAGGAAACGAAATTTACATGCAAAGTAATTATAAAATCGATTGATACCTCCTATGGTTGGTTGTATAAGTCATGACATAACTATAGGGTTAGAATAAAGGTTTATGGTAATACGTACGTTCCAGTACAATCAATATGGTAAAGGTGATCAACCCCCGTACTATGGTAACATTATAATATTTTTAAATCCATATATTTTTCTAAAAAAAAGAATGTAGATGTTTTTCATACGATTGTCATGGATTTACTTTTTTGAGGGTACAGATTAAGTTGTTTTGTTGAAGATGGGATCGGTACGATAATTTTTATAATCTTTGGAGCAGTAGCTCAGTAATTAATCAGAGTACCAGCTGCTAATCTTGCTATGGATACAAAATGCAGCAGATTCAATTTTCTATTCGTTACCAAAAATTTTATCAATTATGCTTATCTTTTTAGATTATGTTTTGTTTCCACGATTATAATTATAATGTTTATAATTTCAAGATGATCAATATATTTTTGAAGGTCGAGTCATAAAAAGATTTTTATATCCAGTCCTTCTTAGTCTCAAGTTCAGCCGAAATCGAGTATTTCAACTCTCAACAAACATGTTCATGATGAACTTTTTAGAGATACAACTCCTAAAATAATCGGCGCCTACAATTTGGTAATCAAAATACTTAAGTTTTTAATTTTAAATCATTTTTTTTTATTTTAAAAGATGGCATATATACACACACACACACGGAAACCAGCACCATCTCCAAAAAAAAAAAATAATAATAATGCTAAAAGCAATTTGCATTTAGAATCTATATAATTTTTTGAATATTTTTATAGAGATAGTTAAGAGCATAATTTTTTAATTAACATTATTTTAAACAAATAATGTTTTTATCTTTTTTAAATAAAATTCACAAGCTAAATTAAAAAATATGGATGATAAAGATTAGAACCGGTGTAAGTCCATTAATTTATCGAAACATTATGATACATGTTATTAGAAAATTGTATATTTTGTTATAAACTATTTAAAATAATTTTTGATTTCAGCTGAACATGTTTGTGCATTATATATATATATATAGTTAATTATCCAAGTTACAGTGGTTCTTACATTTTTTTTTTTTTAAATTTTTTTAATGCAAATGCCGCTGCGTAGCTCGGGTTCGGTGCTAGTACAGGATGATCATAGACTACAAAATCATTAAAAGTAAGAAATCAAGAAAATATACTCTCTAGAACTTCACTAGCAAGTTGGTCATCTGGCCTACAGTTCATTATATGCAGTCCACCAAAGGCCTTTCTGATGGACAAAAGACCTATTATAGCATCCTCAAGTCCTATTGGTCCTCTCTTGCTTCTGACCTTGGTAAAATATGGTGTCCGGAACACAACCAATGTGATAAAACTCAAGTTCCAACGAAATTTATTCTGTATAATAATAACAAAAAAAAAAAGAAAAAAAGACGATCAAATTAAATAAGACATCTTTTTAGTCTTCTTTCACTATATATAGGAAGATCTTGACATACTTAAGGGCCCACCATATCTGACGATCTCCAATGCTTGGCCTTCTCAAATCCGTTGACAAAGTATTGGTAATCATCGATCGTCTGATCGATCTCTTCTTCGGTGTTCATCACGAAGGGACCAAGCTGAGCCACAGGCTCACCCAAAGGTTCACCTCCAACGAGCACGAACCTAAGGGGCTTGGAGGACTTGTTCCACACTTCCAGCCCATCACCTTGGCCCAGGAGGAGAAGGTGGTGCGGCCCAACTGGCCCGGTTCTTTCACAACCAAACACTCCTTCGCCTTCTAGGACGTAGACAAATGAGTTCCATGTTGGTGGGATGGGTTGGCAAAGATGTGCCGATTGCCTGAGTTTGAAATCCAGATACATGGTTGGTGTCCTGGTATACACTGGAGATTTGATTCCCATGGACTCGCCGGCTATGACTCGAACCTCGACGCCATTTTTAGTAGCTGAAGCTATGTCATTGCTTTGTATTTCTTGATATCTTGGCTCAATCCTGCAATAAACAAAAAAAATTAATATTGTACGAGATTTAAATATTCGCAAGGTTATAGGTTGCGGTATAGCTAGCACCTAATATACCATTTCATTAATCAACGAAATGTGTGATGGTTACTAACCATTTTGCTCAAAAAAAAAAAAAAAAAAAAAAAAAAAAAAAAAAAAACTAGAACTTAATATCAATGATTAACAAAGTAAGCGCAGATCCACAAAAAAAAAAAAAAATGAAATGAAATACCGATTGATGTATTGTTCGTTTCTATCTAGGAATAGCAGTATGGATCCTAACATATCCCAGGCTTTTTAATAGACTCGACCGACTTTAATCTAGGTGGTGTTACCACCACAACCATTGGTCGATCTGTGGCTCATAAAGTTGGAGCCCGACCTAACCTAAAACCATGGCATAAAAAGATACGGATCAAATTAATGTGAAAAATTGACCAGGTCCACTTTTGCACCATCAAAGGCAAAATGCCAACATGCAATCGAGGTAACTCGCATAGGGGCTGCAAAAGTTGCTGCTTTGTGAGGGAAAGGTGTTTGTGAGGTGGATGCAACCACCATAACATTAACAATGCCCGAATCATTATTACTACTCCTAGAGGAGTCTTCCAAGTTACCCCACAAGAAGCGCATGGAATTGCCCTCCAGGCACGCATTGCACCCTTTTCCATGCTTTCAAGTTCCAGGAAACTCCCGGCTTTCATATTCCAGTGTGCTGATAAAAGAATATATCCAAGAAAGCGACACTTCATGATAATGGCAACGATAGCGTGCATCATGATGTATCAACTACTTTGGGGGGGGGGGGGGTTACATTTAATCATAGAGCTCACATTTTGTTCTTAGAGGAGAGATTGACCCATAGTTGCAGGCCCTTGGAGATCCCCTGCCCTGCCGGCATCTCGGAGTGCACGATCCCCCTACCGGCGGTCATCCACTGCAGGTCGCCGGCCTTTATCGTCCCCTTATGGCCTTCAAAATCTTCATGTGTGACTGCCCCCTGGGAATGGAATAAGATGGAGGCTTAGTTTATTTAACATGATGGCCTAGATTCATATCTATGCTCTTAAAAAAAGTTGGTAAAGCCTTTGTTTGCGGCTAAAGCAAGAGGTTCGAGTTGATGGACCAACAAAATTGGTGGGGCTCAAGCTTGGGTGCGCACCTAATTGGTGGTGGCCCGTTCTATAAATATGGGACATCGTTGTCCCACTTCCAAACCAGTCACTGGGAGAGATATTTTACAAGGCACAAGGAATGACGTTTACCTCTAGCATGTAGGTGACGGTCTCAAAACCTGCGGTTGGGAACAAGAAAGAGACGAGAATAATTAGAACAGAGACATTCCAGCGGTTCCAGGAACCGAAAGTAAAATCCTCGAATCTATACCTCTGTGTGGATGATCAGGAAATCCAGCAGGAGCAGCAACTACAATACATTAGAAGAAGCAAAATACCAAACGGTCAGGTAAATGCCAGGAAAATATACAATCCTCGATCAAGTAATTGGAAAGCAGCGTCGCAGTATATTAAATGAGATATTTAAATGAGAATAGAAACCAAAACGGACCTGAGAACTCATCCAGAACGAGGAAAGGATCGAAGTACCTCAGCTCAAACCTGGTAATCAAGAGCGGACATCCATCAAGGCGAAAGAAAAAAAAGCGATTTTGAAACACCGGAAGAAGATTAATATCATGGAAAGCTTCATGAAGTTTGGGATATTCACCTTCCAATGCTTCTTCTGACAACGGCGCCATCGCCTTCATGCTGAGGTCTTGCTTGGAATTTCCGTACCACATGGCGAGGCTTTTGGAGAACAGGGGAAATCTCTGTTTCGGCCATTACTCCTCCGTTTCTATAGAGCTCGGGAACTAAGAATAAACCGTGAATGGTTTGGGGTGGAGGGGAAGAGGTTTGTACGGGTTGGTTGCTTCTTTTTGTTGGAGAGAAGGAGATGGAGGCTAATGGGGTGGGGAGATGGAGAGAGAGAGAAGGGGGAGCGGGGCCTTTTATAGGGGGCAACCTGGGATCTCCTCCATTGGAGTTTGGCCTTTGTGGAGGTTTCGTTACGGGAGACTTCCCTTTTGGTCAAAGAGACGCAGCCTTTGGCCATCTCATGTTTGCTTGGATTCTCGGCTATGGTTCTTCCAGCGTCGATCCCCATGAGTTGTCGTCATGCTGATGTTATGCTGATGTATGGTTTTTTCTTTGTTCTTTTAAAAAAAACCTAGGTACCTTCCTAAGAACTTAATAAGAGAAACAGGGTACGAGGGCTTTCTCTCTCTCTGTTTTGGAGGCTCGACCAACTCGTTTATTCAACTCGTTTATCAAACAAATGAGTTGACTCGATTGGTTTGCTCTGGATCAAACTGGGGGATAAGATATGCAATGAGGTGCTATACCATGTGGCTAGATTTTTAAATTTTTATGAGAATTATGTATAAATAATTTAGATCTACTCGAGGTGCTATATCATGTAATTAGAGTTTTTTTTTTTAAAAAAAAAAATTAAGGAAAAAATGCCTATACTCTTGGTGATCAATCAAAAATAATATCTTTTACGAATTTAAAATTTTATAATACATTTTTATTTTTTTCATGGATTTATTTTTTATCTTACCTCTTTCTCTTATTAGAAATCATACATAGTCTCGGCAAGAAAATGTGGATTTCTCCTTTTTAAGAAATTAGAATCAAGATGAATAAAAAAAATTATATGACATCCTTACACATTAATACAAATAATAAAATATTAAAATCAAAATAAAAAATAAATATAAAGCGGAGAAAAGAAATTATTTCTATATCTATCAATAATTTTGTTTTTAATGATAGATATCTATTTATATCTTTTTTAATGTGATAAATAAAGCGACATGATATAAAATTTAAAAGCTGCAAGGGACGAACTACAGCTAAACTATCTTCGCCGCTTGGAACGATCCGCCTGGACGTATCCAGGAAACGACACCAAAAAGACCTATCATTCAAGCGCAATAAAGAGAGAACGAAGATTTAGAAGGGAACGGCGAAGATCACATATTTAAGCATAAACATTGAAGGATTTCAGTCAAGAGCCATAATGACGTATAGTGACATGTCCCTTAAAAAAAAAATCCTCAAGGATGTGTGATCATAGTTTTATTGCACAAAAATTAATTAATCCATTAATTATTGATGGATCACATGCATTAACTTTGGTGGTCCAGTTTTAATTTTGACCTCATAAGTTGCACGCAAATCATCCTATACGACCATTATGTTTGCCATGATAGGCTGCGAATTCCACATTTCATGTTCCCTTTGCTAACGTCGTGCACTTCGGGGACCCATTCGGCTAAAAATAATTTATCCTAAAAAAATAAATTTTATATTAAATTATTATATTTAATATAAAAATAAAAGATAGTAAAAAAATAATGAATCCTGTACTTATTTTTTAACGAGAAAAGGTAAAATAAATATCAAAAAATTTGATATTTTATAAATTTCTAGATGATGGTAATTCGAATTTGATAAAAAATATTTTCAATAAAATTTATTTATGATCGATGAATTTATTTTAATATCTTTCTAAATTTATTTAATAAAAAAAATTTATAAAATAATTAAATATTAATGATATTATACGAAGAATTATGTGATTATAATTATTATATAAAAATTGATCGAACATGACAATACTATTTCAATATCAAAAAAATATTTTTGTTGATAGGTATATTCATAAATTTAATCATATTTTTATATAAAATTATCTCTAGATAATATTTTTTAAAAAATTATTATTCAAAAAAGCTTTATCAATTAAATATAATAAAATTATTTTTTTTTAGAATAATCACTAGCACGTCATGATGCCGGTGATATGTATATATATTCACTCACCATTTACGTGTGTTTGGAAAAAAGAAGTTGTAGCAATTCGGATTCAAAGCCCGATTCTCTCTTTTTCTAACAACATGTGGGGTTTGACTAGCTTTGTCATTTAATTTGTGCTGGGATTCGTGATAATTCTTGATCTATCTTCTTCAATCATTCGCTTGTTATTGAAATTATTATACTAAAGTAATTCTGAATGAGCTCGATGTAAATGTCCTCGTGGATGCGTTAAAGTTTCCGATTTTTTGTTGACTTGATGGAGAGACGTGAAAGACCGCAACATGGGCGGCGACAACGTGGAAGCCTCAGCTCGGATGCGCAGACGGGGATCGAACGTAGCAGTGACGTGCGCATGACTCGAGACAGCTCTAATGGATCATACGGTGGTGGAGTGATCCCCGGGTATCATAGACCGCGGAGGAGAATAAAGAGTACATCTCCGTGACGAAACACCACCAGAAAATCCTGGCCGTTTATTTTCCACAGAATTTGTATCCTCCAACCGCCTTTGCCACCTAGTAACGTGGTACGTGGTACTCAATTTCCTTTCTTGGACCCCCCCCCCCCCGCCCTCCCAAAACCCAAAAAAAAAAAAAAAACAACTTATAGGAAATATACATGAGATAGCTATTTAATTAAAAAATAATAATTAAATGGTATATAGGAATTATTAAGTACCGACAACTTATTACACATGAAATTTGATAAATAGTTATATTTAAATTGTTTTGAAATGTATATAATATCTTTAATTCAAGAAGGGTCGTAAACATTATAATATATTTGGTTGAACTAATTTGAATTGATTTAGGCTCCAATTAGACTATCCATTGATTCTCGTTCAATTCATAATAATTTTTTTTATTAAAACGATAATCAAAATAATTTTATGTTAAAATTAGTTGTTTTTTTAAAAATTATATTTAAACTGTATGCAAGGTAAAAACAATTCATTTGCAGCATAAAGGGTTTTCCTCGTCACAATCTATTGCTCAAATAAATTTTCTTTCTTAAACAAAATAGTAACAAATATAAATATCTCCAAGAAAATTATTGGTGCAAGCAATGACTTAAAAATGATGGCAGCATTGCCGTTTGCTTGTACACTATCTAATTATAATAATAAAGCGCCACTTCTATGTTCCGAGTGGTTTTATAAGCCAACTGGGAGCCAATCCTCGAGCCCATAAGTATAGCACTTGAAAAGTCTTAGCTTTTTTTTTTTTTTTTTTTTCTTTGGTGACAAAAGTCCTTGCTTTCATACTTTATCCATATGTACAGATTCGCATGTAGTTTTATTTTATTTCCTGTTTCGGTACTCGTTTGTGCATCTTATACTTGTTAAATGATCGAGAGGAGTTTAAATAAAAACATGGAACGCAGTTGGAATCGATATATTAAGCTATTCCAATTAAATTGGATGCCACGAAAAGCCAAGAACGGTTCCACGGGGGGAATGAGACTGGAATTAATTGTGGGAACCTTCGTGGGTGATACTAAGCGCGGAAATATCACCGTGGTACCATTTTTCAAAAAAAAAAAAAAAAAAAAAAAAGCGCAAGTATGACGTATGCATGACTCCAGACCCGAAAAAATTTCAAACCAGATAAAATTCCAATTTACTCCAACTTTGCCAGAAAACCTCTTCTGATTTTAGAATTTTTAATCATATTCATAAATTTTGATAGAAGCTCCAAATACAGTATAAGATATATCCCAGAATACCAATGGTTAGATCATTTTTTTCTTTTTTTTAAAAAAAACAATTATAAAGGAAGAACAAATAAAATAAGAAAAATAAAATACAAAGAGAACCAGAGAAGTAATAAATTAGGAGGAGGATGGTAGATAGTTGAAGCTCAAAGACTGCCATTTTTTAAAATAATGATAATAATAAAATTACACTTCGATCGGATGCAATGTGATCCTACCTTTCATTTATGTCAAACAAGTATTGGAAACTTGTATTACATGATCATCTAGTGATAACTTGGGCCAATGTTACAACTAAAATAGACTTAATTTATAGGTTCAAGGGTATCCCAAGTCACCTATCCGAACCAATTTCATCCTCATCCTTCTTCCTCTCTACTTGCAACTGGTTCTCAAAAGATCACTACTTCTCACCATCATTACCGTCCCATTAGCAATTTGGTGGCCTAGCGGTCGCATGGCGGACTTGCCAAGGCTCTCTCAATGCCATCCTGGCCCCTTTCTCTTTACTACAAAACCGTCGCTAAACACAACCTCTTTGTCGCCCAGGCACCTTAGTTTGAAGGGCAGAAGTCTTCCATATGAATTCCCGTATGAGTGATGGTTTGTAGATCGTTGGGAAATGCTATCCAAGAACCAGGGGACATCATGGGAGGAATGTTAAAGAGGTAAGAATCAGAGGAATCCTGATGGATGATAGGGAAGAATATTATTAGAACCCTAATTGTCATCGGAGAGGAGGTGCTTTAGAAACTTCCATGGAAAACGGAGGCTATTGATTGTTACAAATGGTAGGTTTTGGAGAGCCATATGGTGGGATCTATAGCACAAGCTATACTTTGGCAAGTGCCTAATAGGGTATTATGGTGATAATATAGGGCATATTTTGTCAAAATCTAAATTTTATATAATAGGATGATTTTTTTTTTTTTTTTTTAAGTGGGATGGAGGCTGGGAAGGTAGCCACCAAATTTATTGCCACTAAATTGATTGCAGAAGAAAGAGGATGGCAGGCAAAACGCCCCCATCAACAGGGCCCTCGGGAGCCCAAACAAAGAGAAAGGCGTCTAAACGGGTAGAACACAAGAAACCAAGATGAAACCTACAAAAATAAATAAATAAATAAATAAATAAATCAATAAATGGCAGTGAGGTAGCGCCCTCTACCAACCGCATATTGATGGAGCCGGTGAGGAAGGGAACTGAATGCCAAGGGTGCAAAAACCCACAGCAATCAAACAGACCTCGATGGAGAAAGCAGGTCCTTCAAAAGCTTCCGTGATAAATTGTTATAATTTTTTTAAAAAATATTTTAAACTATTATTAATTATTATTTTATTATAATTTATTAAAAATAAATTATTTTTATAGTTCATGTTGATGGACATATATTAAGCCCAATATTATGTAATCCTTATATTTGCATTTTGGATATCTTATGTTGGTTGGTGTGGTTGAGATGACACTGTGTAGGTCTTGATCCATTTAGCCCACGATGAAAAGGCATGCCAGGATTTACTTATAAATAATAGGCTAAGTATTCTCTCCACTCCTCATGATATTATTATTATTCTGCGTGAGATTTGTTCTCATGACTTACCCCATCGAAGAGCCACCTCTTAGGAGAGGATGCTAGAGAGTGGACGATGTCTTCAATATTCCTGTGAGCATCTCTTACAGGTTTGATAGATTAATGATGAATGCATGTATGTATCTCAAATCTAAACCTTTTGTAGATTTGATTATGTGATAAAAATTACAGATTTGTTTGTTATTTAACTGTATCTCAAAAGGTTTTATATTTCAACCTTCTGTATTTGATCGATGGGGTTTACGGATCCATGGTTTGATAAAATCTTTTTTGGGAAACAATATTATTTTGATATTCTAGAAATCATACATAGAATCTTGGAATTTCTAAAAAAATATTTTATATTTGGTATCAGAGCTCTTATATATGTATGATCCAAAACCTTTTTCTTTTATAAGAAGGATCCTGATTTCCTTCTAGATTTTATTTTTAATTTATTTTCCTAGTTTCTTTCTCTGGCCGTCGCATCGAATCAAGTTTTGTTTCTAATTAGTATTTGTTTTCTTCTCCCATTTGGAGATCATGCCTCTCTTCTCTGGGTTGACATTCCTCTGGATCCATTGATGCCTGTCGAGGGAAATCGAAAACAAAATCACAAAGAAAGGGCAAGAGATCTTGAACCTTACTATTTCCTCCATCTATTTAACCTCGAGAATTACTCAGAATAAATTTATCCCTCCTTCGTCTCCTCATTCCCTACTTAATCTCGCCTTCCACCACGGTTACAACGAAGGTTCTTCGAGGCGGTTGCTATAGGGTTTTGCGTGGTGCTCCCGAGCCTTGGAGAGACTTAGGAGGCCATGACTGGAGGTGATCCCTGGGAGCTTGGACATATGCCAAGCAGTTTTTGAGGTGTTCCAAGGTTCCTGGAGGTGTTCTAGGGAAGGCAACAAGACTTGGGAGGCTTAGGTTTATAAGTTTCCAAGGGCCCCAGAGTCAAGTTGGGTCAAGGGGCTTGATCCAGGATTGAGGGTTTTCTCACATTAATTTGTTGGGGGAAGTTTTTTGAGAGATTGTAACATAACCTAATTGGGTTATGGGGTTGGGTCCAGGTTTGTTAGTTGGTGTTACAGTAGTAAAAAAATCTATTTAGCCTTGACACAGCATCCTCCTTAGTGGCTGACATGGCCACGTGCTTCATGGGTACCCCCAAGTCTCCCATCAAAAGAAGACGGTGGGTTCGCTTGTTTTAAGAGGAGATCGGCCCCTGTGGCGACCAGGTCGGCACCTCGGCCAGCCCACTTCGGACAAGCAATTCGCCACCTCGGCCATGCACCTCACCATCTCAGCCATGCACTTTGCCACCTCGGCCAGCCCACTTCGGACATGCACGGAGTCCAGTTTCTTGGCGGCTCAGCCCGCATCTCAGTCCGACGAGCTATTCTTGGTGTGGCATGCCCCCAAGCGTGGCATCCTCCGCCAGCGTGAAGTCCCTCGTGAGCCTCCAGCATGGCGCCCTCCGCCCGCATGGAGTCCGTCCGCTCAATTCCGGTCACCCGCGCCCAGTCCGGCACCACCGCGGCATCTTCCTCGGTGTGAAGTCTTCCCCCGCAAGCCTTCGGCGTGGCGTCCTCCGCCCGCCTGGGGTTTGACCGCTCAAGCTTCAACCGCTCATGGCATGCCTGCTCCCTCCGGACCTTCAGTCCGGACCGTCCGGAAGCACGTCCGCGGCCGCCCATGCCCGGTACGGCACCTCGGCAAGCTCGGCTCCGGCTGGGAGTGGTGCACTCCGGTTCTGTTCGCTCCGGTTTTGTCCACTCCGACATGGCATTCTCCTCCGGCTCTGCCCACTCCGGTCTGGCCACACCCGTAGAGATGTGGCACGGGTCAGCTCCGGCTCTGCCTAGTCTGGTAACGCTGGCACGTCATTCTTCTCCGGCTCTGCCTAGTCCGGTCATGCTGGCGTAGCGTTCTCCTCCAACTTCGCCCAGTCCGGCTATGATGGCGTGGCGTTCTCCTCCATCTCCGCCCAGTCCGGCCATGGTGGCGTGGCTTTCTCCTCCGGCTCTGCCCACTCTGGTCTGGTCACGCCTGTAGCGGTATGGCATGGGTCAACTCCATTGCCACCCCAGTCCGGCATGCTCCGAGGCTAGCTCAACATCTTGGCCATGCTCGCATAGGCTCGCGCGTTGACATCATGAGAAGCCACGTCCTAGCTAGCCTTGCTCTGCCCGAGCACGCCCGTTCCAGCCCATCCGGCTCGTCTGGGGTAGCGCGCGCTACAGCGATCTGGCTCCGGCCGGGAGCGACGCATCCCGGCTCCACCCTGCATTCGCTTGTGGCTCCGCTCGGTGTCGAACCGGGGTTCCGCTCCAGTTCAGTTCCGCCCGGCATCCGCTAGGTGCAGCCCAGTGCCCCACTTCAGTGACCCGTGTACCGTACAAGCAAGTTTCTCCGCGATGCCGAGATCTGGTACTCTCGATCCAAGAAGTTAATTTTTGTGCTCATTATGTCTGCCCAGCGTCTCAGGCCTTACTTCCAAGCACACCCGATCGTGGTTCTGACGAATCAATCGCTGAAAGCCGTACTAAGCTGTTCCGACACATTCGGATGCCTGGCGAAGTGGGCGCTGAAGCTCAGCGAGTTTGACATTGCCTACCGCCCGAGGTCATCCATGAAGGCGTAGGTCCTGGCTGACTTCTTGGTTGAGTCTGCAGGCCTGGACGGGGGGCCGGAAGAGAGCCCTCAGAATCAACACCGGGACCTGAACTGGAGGGGGACATCTGGGTCTTACATGTGGACAGAGCATCCAACTTCGGTGGAAGTGGAGCTGGACTTATCCTCACCAATAGCAAAGGAGTCATTGCCGAATGCGTGCTCCGCTTCCAGTTTGCCACCACTAACAATCAGGCGGAATATGAAGCACTCCTCGCGGGACTGAGAGTCTCTCACGAACTGGGCGTACCTAGTTTGAAAGTCTTCACCGACTCATAATTGGTGGCCGGGCAGGTCTCGGACGAATTCGAGGCACAGGACCCTCAAATGTCAAAGTACCTGGAGCTGGTACGTGCAAATGTGGTAGGTTTCAAGCACTTCAGTATCTCTCACATTTCACAAGGAGAGAATGCTCGTGCTGATGCCCTCTCTCGGCTGGCAACCTTGCCAGACTCATCCCTGGGTCGCGCCTATATCGAGCATCTTCAAACCCCAAGCTACGATGCACCTAGAGAGGTCCAGCAAGTTACCCCAGAGTCTAGTTGGATGGACAAGTATGTCATGTACATCATCGACGGTACCTTGCTCAAAGATCGAATAGAGGTCGGCATCATCAAAAGGAAGGCCGTGTGCTTTGTACTGATGGATGGACAACTCTACCGAAAGTCCTACTCCTACCCACTTCTCAAATGTTTAAGACCTTCAGAGACAGCAATCGTGCTCCAGGAGATGCATGAAGGCCTCTACAGAAATCACGTGGAGGGCAGAACTTTGGCATACAAGGCCATCCACCAGGGATACTACTAGGAAAAAATGAGGGAGGACGCAGCCGACTTCTTTAAGAGGTGTGATCATTGCCAATATCATGCTGTCGTGCAACACCAGCCGGCTGCACCGCTCTCCCAGCTCTCTGCCCCCTGGCCATTCGTCAGTGGGGCATGGACATCCTTGGTCCTTTTCCTTCTGCACCCGAGCAACGTAAGTTCCTTATAGTTGCCATCGACTACTTCACGAAGTAGGTCGAGGCTAAACCATTAGCCCAGATCACGGAGGCGAACGTCAACAAGTTATTCTGAAAATCAATCATATGCCACTTCGGGTTTTCCCATCATCATCGACAACAGACGGTAGTTCGACAATCGGGAGTTCGAGGAGTTCTGCAACGACCTCAGCATCCGCCATCGCTTCACCTCGGTGGCACGCCCTCAGACCAACAAAGAGGCTGAGGTGACTAACCGGACTATCCTTCAAAGACTCCGAACCAGACTAGACCAAGCTAAGGGTAGGTGGGCCGAAGAACTCCCCAGTGTTCTATGGGCATACCACACAACGCTGAGGACGGCCACAGATGAAACACTATTCAACCTCGTCTTCGGTGCAGAAGCGGTGATCCTGGTGGAACTAAGTATGCTACCACTGCGAGTGGAGCAGTACGATGAGGTCGAAAACCCAGCACGGCTCTTGCTTACTCTAGTCCTACTTGAAGAGACAAGGGACAAGGCTCGAGTCCGAATGGCAGCCTACCGGCAATGGGTGGCCAGATATTATAACTCCAGGGTGAGGCCGAAGTCCTTCTGCTCGAAAGATCTAGTGCTGCAACGGGTAGAAGCCTCCCAACCTCAAGAGTACGGCAAGCTCTCTCCGAACTGAGAAGGCCCTTACAGGATGGTCAAAGCCCTTCCTCACAGGGCCTACTACCTTGTCAAGCTCGATTGGGCACGATTTCCGCGGACTTGGAACGCCGCCAACTTAAGGATGTATTACCAATGATGTAAGACCTTCTAACACTAATAATGAAATTTTCTTTAGCACAATGCTTGTCTCTGTCTCGTAGGACTATCATCGCCCAACCTTAGATCTGGCGACCGAAGACGGGGCAGAAGTCCTACGAGCAATCTGCTAGAAACTCCAGAAGCCCGGCACCCAAAGCCTGGAATCCAATACGGCACCTAAAGACCAGAAACTCCAGAAGCTCGGCACCTAAAGACCGAAAACTCTAAAAGCCTGGCACCTAAAGACCAAAAACTCTAGAAACCCGGTACCTAAAGCCCGGAATCCAGTCCGGCACCTAAAGCCCAGAATCCAGTCCAGCACCTAAAGCTCGGAATCCAATTTGGCACCTAAAGACCGGAAACTCCAGAAGCTCGTCATCTAAAGTCCGGAATCCAGTCTGGCACCTAAAGACCGGAAACTCTAGAAGCCCTACACCTAAAAATCAAAAACTCCATAAGCTTAGCACCTAAAGACCGGAAATTCCAGAAGCCCGGCACCTAAAGTCCGGAAACTCCAAAAGCCCGGCACCTAAAGACTAGATACTCCAGAAGCCTGGCACCTAAAGACCAGAAACCCCGGCACCAGAAACTCATGAAGCCCGAGGACTTAAGGCCGGAAGCCCTGGCAACGAAAGCTCCAGGAGTCCTGCACCGAAGCCTAGAAGCCTCCTGAAACCTACATTCCCATCGAGAGTCAAAGTCAAACTTTGAACCAAAGTTACAAACTTGGCTCCGGCAGAAACAAAGGGATCCCAGATCCGCCATCGACCTCAGGCGAGTCCTTGGACTCTCTCAGAGATTACCTCGATTCGGCATAGACAATCGGGTTGAAAGCCCCTGGATTATTCTAAGTCATCACGATGGCTATGGTGTTCCAGGGAGGATCAAAGCTTGAAGTAGGCAAGATCGGAGCAAATGAAATTACAAGAGTCATGACAAGACAAAACAGAAGACGAAAATTTCAAAGATGTGAAGGAAGAAGAGAACTCCATTTCTCATGTAGGGTTTTTTACAAGTGAAGAGGACCCCGACAGGCCGGGCGACCCCAAAAAGACAAAATGAAAAACCCTACACTAGATATAGAATACAAAATGAAGGACCCGGGGTCACTGGATCGCCGGTTCCCTCCCAAGTCGACAAGCCTCTGCATCGTCAGCTACCTGGGACTGTACCGACTTGGTCGCCTGCTCAGTCAGCTGCCCGACGACCACTTCCTCAGTCACTCCCTAGGATGCCCCCGGCTCCTCGGGTTGCTCCTCGGCGCTGCCAATGACGACACCTCCCAGGTCGAGCTCCAGGAGGAGTGAGGCCACCTTCCCCCGGCAAGCCTCGAACCCCTTCAAGAATGAGTCCACGGCTGCCTCGTGGACCTCATCCTCGAACTCCTATGATGCCCGGAGCTTTGGCACGGTTTCGAGGGCTTCCCTTCTTGCAGCTTCCATCAGTCCTGTGATGTACGTTGTCTTTTCATTGGCCATTGCCAGCTCCACCAAGATCTCCTCGACCCGGTTCTCGAGGGCCCAAGACCGCCCCTCCAGGTGACTGATCTCCGTCGCGGTCTCCTCAGTGCGGTGCTGAGTCAGTATCCTCTCCTCGGAGAGGGATGTCTCAAGATCCTTGGTGCACCCCTCAGCACGAGCCAGATCTCCTTGAAGGACTCTATTGCTCTCCTTTAACTCCTGGCCCCTCTCCATCAGATCCTTCACATCGGCTGCAAGGTTGGCCAGCCTTTTCTCCTTGTCGGCCTCCCTCTTCGCCGCGCTAGTGAGGAAGTCCCGGAGCAAAAGCACATCGATCCCGATCTTCATTAAAGAAGAGGTCAGACTTTCTGAAATCCAACTAGAATATTAAAAGAATGCTAGATAGTCACGGAGAAGAGCTGTGGGAGGATCCCAAGCAAGGCTGCTGAGTAGTCCCTGCCTCCCTTTAAGCGGCGGCCCCGTGGTTGGACCACGTACTTTATCATCCTCTCTGCCAGGCCCTGATCCCGGATGATGAAAGATTTATTGGAATCCCTGCCGGTGCATGATGGGGCTCGGAGGATGGCTATACCGGAGCATCTTCAGCACGCGAAGACGTGGGCCACGGGGCCACCGCAGCCGTCGCTGGAATGCTGGCAACTATAACTGGTCGTGGAGGCAGACGGGCCGGTCGCTCCTCTTCCCTCCCCACGTCGACGTCGACTATCTCCATGGAGGGAACTTGCTACCGAGGGGGCTAAGGAGCCGGATCCATTGCCCTCGGCTCCGAGGCCGGGCGGGTCTGGACCCTTGGCCGATTTTCACCCAGGTCCTCTTCGGCATGCTATCTCAGTGTCCAGCCGAAGCGCTCCTCTTGCGAGCCGACTCCATCAGATTCTCCATCAAGTACTTCATCCCTAGAGAAGGAAAAAGGTCAAAGGAAGATCAGCACAAAAAAAAGAACAGAAGAAGAGAAAGAGAGAGGCATGGAGCTTCACCAATCTCTCAAATCGGGCTAACCCCGGTCTCGAACAAGTTTCGCTCCTAAAGAAGAACCTCGAGGGAGGGAAGTTCATCACTAAGTAGTTGGGAGAAGGCTTCCCGGTCAGCTGGCACTACTTAGCCATTTCGGTTCGGGGACCGATCCCTCTAACTCCAGACCCAGTCAACGTCCTCGACCGAAGCAAAGAAATACCGATTCTTCCATCCCTTGATGGATGTAGGGAGGTCGAACCGGAGGCACTTGGGCCGAGAAGAAAGATTCCACCACCCATCATTGGTCGAGTGGCGCTTCAGGGTGAACAAAGTCCTGAACAAAGAAAAATGGGCAACAAACCCATGGAAATGGCAAAATACAATGAAGCCAAAAATGACCCTAATGGCATTAAGGGCCAGCTGGGCCGGGATGAGATGAAAGTGGCTAAGAAAGGAAAGAAAAAGGGGATGGAGAGGAAAACGAAGACCGTCGACAAGAAAGTCTTCGTAGAAAGCGACCCGGCTAGGGCCACTCGAAGTAACCCATTCCCCAGATCTCAGGAGCGAGAGCCGGATGAAATCCGGGACCCCACATGACTCCTAGATCAAGGAAAGGTTTTCTTCGATCATTGTCGAGATGAAGCCGGAGAGACGGAGGAAGCCTCTGCCGTCGAAGGGGCAACGACAGAGGCGGGAGGAGGGACAGGAGCAGAAGAAGGAGCCCTAGGACTTCCAATGACTATCCCTCCAGGATGCAAGTGCCTCTGGACTTCGAGGGGAACTTCGTCCTCCTCATCGAAAGATGATGGAGTCCTCGACTGGGAGGGGCCCGCCTCGTTCGGGTTGCTAGGGAAATGAGGGTGTAGGCCCAAAGGAGCCATTTGAACAAGAAAGGTTCAAGAAGAAGAAGAAGGGGACAGAAAACCTAAGGAAGGATTCGGTTCACCTAAGATAAAGGGAAGAACTGGAGACCGGGAAGAAGTGGAAGAGGAGAAAAGATCACAGGGTACTCAACTGCTCGTTTTGGTGAAGAAAGACAATCCAAGAGAAGAAGAAGGATCGCTGGAACCGCCGGCAAGATGCGATAAAATCAAAAGGTCCAATTTCTGGAAAGCCCCTCTCTTTTCAAAACCAATCGACAGTGGCCGTACAAATCCTATTTCGCCTCCACCATCGAATGAGCGCCACGTGTGAAGTTGCCTTATGACGATGCTTTGGTTTGCTGAAAACTGTCTTGGGTCTGGCATGGTGCAATTATGGTCCGTCGAAATCGTAGACGTGGCGCCTACGCGTTGGACCTCGGGCACGACATGCGAAGTGGCGGCGATTGTTGCAATAATTAAACCGGATTTCTGTCCTCCCATGTCATCTCTGCATTAACTCCCCTTGTCCAACCATGATGCTTCGATGGGACTTAGGAGTGGGGGGCAAATGATGTGGCAAGATCGCTGATGTAGGGTACACCTCGGATCCAGCTAGTAGCCAGCCAGACAGATAGCACCACGTCGGTTTCCTTTCGAGCTCCTTCGCCAGGTGGCCCCACCGAGGGTCGAGCCTGCCTCCACTCCTTCGCCAGGTGGCTCCCCAATGGTCGAGCCCACCTCGACCGGAGTCGAGCCCACCTCTGCTCCTTCGCTAGGTGGCTCCCCAAGGGTCGAGCCCACCTTGATCGGAGTCGAGCCCGCCTTCGTTCCTTCTCCAATTGGCTCCCCAAGGATCGAGCCCACCTCGATCGGAGTCAAGCCCGCCTCCCCTCCTTCGCCAGGTGGCTCCCCAAGGGTCGAGCCCACCTTGGCCGGAGTTGAGCCCTCCTCCGCTCCTTCGCCAGGTGGCTTTCCAAGGGTCGAGCCCATCTCGGCAGGAGTCGAGCCCGCCTCTGCTCCTTTGACAGGTAGCTCCCCAATGGTCGAGCCCACCTCAGCCGGAGTCGAGCTCTCCTCCGCTCCTTCACCAGGTAGCTCCCCAAGGGTCGAGCCCACCTCGATCAAAGTGGAGCCTTTTCCTTGGAAGCATCAGGAAGAACGAAGGCACCAGCCCCAAGACCGCCGCTGAAGCAGGCACGCCCAATACGGCAACCCAATTCTGTAACGGTGAATGTAACCTCGTTTGCACTAGTTGGGAAGGAGCACCCCAATCTAGATGTCAGATTCTACGATCAACCACCTGAAACTCCTCGAAAGAGAATGCCGCATTTGGGATCTCAAACCTGAGGGCGGCTGCACCCAGACGAGGTTCCACCTAATTTTTCCCTCCATGACAACACGCCGGGAAAGACATGTTCACAATTTAACTTCCTACTACAAGAGGAAATGATCTCGGGAGAGCGGCCAACAGACACCGTTGATTCCTGAGCCCCCTTAAAGGGGAAAATCGAGGCACTAGAATGATCGACGATCTAAAAAGGCACCAATGGGCAAGAAAGAAGGTAAGCAACCGAAAGAGGGCAAACATACGAGATAGCGAGACAAGTGACTTGAAGGCAGGAGGCTCCCAAAGGATTCTCGGAGCCAGTCCTGCGATCACGGTCGCCGTAACTCAAGCATCGTTTCTCTCTCATTTTCTCCTACTCAATTCTTTATCAAAAACTCCTCTAAGCATGGTGACCGAAGTGGGATTCATCTTAGAAGATTCGTTTCGCTTTGCCATCACTGACTTGATCGTCGGAGTGCCCTCGCCGAGATCCCGGGCCCGGGTCTCTAACATTGTTTTACAGGTCCGGGAATACCAGGATTCCAGAATAAAGGGGGCAGACGTCCAGCACCACTTTGCAACTGCAGGCCACGATGGTAAAGTCAGCAACAGTTTGCAAACTAAATGTTCCTTGCCTTCATTCTCAAAACCTTCTGCTTGAACTATATAGACATCTTCAAATAAGGAACCATTTAGAAATGCAATAGTAACATCCATTTGATGCAATTCTAGGTTAAAGTAAGCTACCAATGCCATTATAATCCTGAATGAATCTTTCTTTGACACAGAAGAAAATATTTCTTTATAGTCAATGCCTTTTTAATTTGTTGTATAAAACCCTTGGCAACTAATCTGGCCTTGTATCTTTCAACTTTACCTTGAGAGTCTCTTTTAGTTTTAAATACCCACTTACAACCAATGGGTTTGACTCCTTCAAGTAAGTCAACTAGATCCCAGACTTCATTTTTATACATAGAGGTCAATTCAATTTTCATTGCATCAAACCATTTAGAAGCATGAATACAATCTTTGGCTTCAAAAAATGACATTGGGTCACCTTCTTCACCTATATCAAAATCACATTCCTGTAGATAAACTACATAGTCATCTGGTATAGCATGCCTCCTTTCTCTTTGTGATCTCCTTAATGGCAAATTAACTATTGGTTCTATTAAGATAGGAATCATTTCAGTCTCCATGCGAGGTACATGCTCATTAGACTTTTTGTGACTTTCATCACTTTCTTGTATGATAATTATTGAAAAATGAATATTATTTTGAGGAAGTGAATCCAAATTATGGTCCTCATCAATTACCATGTGTATGAGGTCAATACCAATACTATGGGTATCATTCTCAATGAACCTAGCATTTAAAGTTTCAATCAATTTGGTACTAATAGATGGCAATAAAATTTATAACCTTTGGACCTTTCTGGATATCCAACAAATGAACAAGATACTGTTCTGAGATCAAGTTTTCTTTCATGTGGATTATATAGTCTAGCTTCTATTACACAAACCCAAACATGCAAATGATTAAGACTAGATTTTCTACCTGTCCATAATTTAAAAGGTGTCTTGAAAATTGCCTTAGAAGGTACTCTATTCAAAATATAGGTAGCAATCTTTAAAGCTTCACCCCACAAATATTATGGTAAGTCAGAATGACTCATCATAGACCTCACCATATCCATAAGGGTGCGATTTCTTCTTTTAGATACACCATTTTGCTCAGATGTACTTGGCATAGTGTATTGAGCAATTATACCATACTCTTGTAGATATCTAGCAAATGGCCCTGGATTGTAACCTGTTTGATCATATCGTCCATAGTTTCACCACCATGATCAGATCGTACAACCTTAATTTTCTTGTCAAGCTAATGCTCAACTTCTATTTTATAAATTTTAAATACATCCAGTGCCTCTGCTTTTTCACCAATCAAAACACATTGCCATAACGAGAGTAATCATCAATAAATGTTATAAAATACTTCTTACCACCAATGGTAGTGGTATTAAATGGGCCACAAATGTCAGTATGAATAATAGCTAAAAGCTCATTCTTCTAGTAGCACTCTTATTTCTAGTCGTGGTCATTTTTCCCTTTAGCACAATTATTACAAAAATCAAAGTCCGAAAAATCTAATGTGTTCAAAACTCCCTCCTTGATCAACCTTTCTAATCTTGCTCTAGAAATATGGCCTAAACGTTTATGCCACAACATTGAAGAATGAATGTTAACAAAACTATGCTTGGTACTCACATTCAAAGATAAAAGAGACTGAGAAAATAATGGATCAATGTTTAATATGTAAAGATCATCACTCAAGGATCCCGAACCAACAAGTTTAGAATTATAAAACAAGGAAAGAGTACCATTACAAAAATGAAATTCATAGTTCAAGTTGTCAAGTTTTGGTACAGAAATAAGATTTCTAGATATAGAAGGAATAAAGAGTATATCATCTAAAATAAAGATAAAACCACTATCAAGGACTAAGTGAACAACACCAATAGCTCGAACAGGAGCTTCAACCCCATTACCCATTATGAGCATCTTTTGGTTTGAATTAACCTTCAATTGAAAATATGAATTATGGCTCCTGAATCAATCCACTAGGTATTTAGTGGAACAGTGGCTAAATTAGATTATGAACATACTAGACAATGGGTGCTACCTTTTTTTTGCTAACCAATTCTTGTTATCATAACCATCTTTCTTGAGATGGCCTCATTTCTTACAAAAGAAATATTATACTTACTTCTTTCCTTTTGGCTTGTGTACTTGACTGGATCCAGATTCAGTATTGGTCTTGGTGTCATACCCAGATTTGTTAAATTTTTTATTCTTGTTCTTATTAGTGACTGATTTCTGACCTATATAATATGCTTTTTTGAGCTTACTCGACTTGAGTCGCTCTTCTTCTTGAACACACATGCTAATTAATTCTATTAGCTTTCACTTCTTCTTTTGTGCATTATAGGTAGTTTTGAAAACATCAAACTATGCAGGAAGAGAATTCATGATGAAGTGGATTAAATACGAGTCATTAACTTCCATATCCAGATTCTTTAATTGACTTGCAATGTCGGTCATTTTCATGATGTGGTCTCGAACCCCACTATGTCTATCATAGGTTATGGTCACTAATTGTGTCATTAGAGTACTAGCCAGTGATTTGGTGGAAACAATAAAGTGTTCCTCTAAGGCCTTAAGGTAGTCCTTAGCCAATGGTGCATTAGGAATGGCTCCTCTAATGTATTTAAGAATATTATTCTTTTTGTACATTAGGCTTAAATGGTTAGATCTCTCCCACCGTTCCCATTCTCTTTTCACCTCTGGACCACTAGTGACAGTAGGTCGAGGTGGCTCATCCATTCTAAAGGCTAAGTCCAAGTCTCCTACCCCTAAGTTAAACAACACTTCATCTTTCCAGTCCGAGAAATTAGACCCAATCAAGGCTTTCACACACGATAATGAACCAACTGAAATAAATAACATCACTAAATAAGCATCACATACAATAAATAATAAGGCTACATAAATAAATAATTTAATTGATGGGGAAGTCAATTAAATTTTCTAGAATTAATCAACATACCTCAAAACAATTAATTCTGAATGGAATCAACATCACATACAATAATTTATCCTTTGGGACAAAACTATATATAGGTTAGTCTCCTACTAGTAAAAACATTATTCACCAATTGGGGCTAATTAATGATAAAAGATATAATTAAAATTAACTCCTTTGGGAGAAAAATAATAATAATCATAGCAAATACATTAATTATCCAAATCTGTTTAGTTGAACAAACTCAATGATCCACCTTTGGGCTTGACCATTGTTTATCTCTCTAAACACCAACATAATCCTTTTTTTTATCTTTGCAACTCAATTATTATTAAAATTTTATCAACTAAGTCACTTTGGTGAACATTAATCAATGTAATTTTAATAATATTGGTGCCTTGGATTATGATGATTCATTTTCCCACATGAATTATGAACTATCATACATATATCATGCTTCAATAATCAATTGTTAAAATCATATCACATGAGGCATAAGCATTAACAGTATGAGATAGTGTGTGTCACTATTTTAACATATTGATTCTATCAAATAAAAATAATGCATATTCATTCAATAAATAGCATAAATGTTATACTGATGTTAACCAAGAGACATGCTATAATTCCTCTTTTCTGGTCATCAATGTTAATATATCAGCATATTAACCATACTTATGGTAACATTCCAATTGATACCCAATTGATATTGTAACTCCTTTTTTTTTATTGAAAGGGTGTAAACATCATCTTCACCCGGTGAGAAAAGAAACTGATGTCTCTTCTCGGTGAGGAGATGAGGAGAAACCGATGTCTCATCTCTACCCTTCACCCAACGGTGAAAAGAAAAACCAACATCTCTGTCCTAGGAGATAAGGAGAACTCGACGTCTTGTTTCTACCCCTCACCTAACAGTGAGAAGAAAGGCCAACGTCTCTGACATTTATTGTCAGCGGATCATCAAGTTCCAAGGACTCTCTAAGATCATAAAAGATTCAGATTTCTCAAATAAGAGATATGGCTCTGATACCACTTGATAGAAGTATTACCCAAATCAATAAATCATTTGTATAAAACATACATGACATTTATGTATTAATTTGAGAAAGATCTTTTACCTTCTCGTAGTTTCTTTGTAATATTAGGATGGATGGATAATCCCTATTTAAAAACATTTAAAACCACTTCTATGAAAGGTTGGGACCATCCTCTTGTGAATTGCAAGATGGCAGTTCCATCAACCGACATCAAGCAACTAATTACAAAGTAATGACAAAATTATCCTTCATTATTAGATAATGATAACAACTCATAAATTAAATAAAATCATATAGATATATATAACATGCTGGACTTCCTTGAATGATAAAGAATTTCATTTGCATAAATGATATTATCCAAGATGAACCTATCTTTGATATAAGTAGTTTGGGCCTCATCACTAAAATCATAAAGAAAAGGTTGAAAGATGGTTTGCCAAGATTTTTGAAATAATTTTGATACAACTATGAATTAGATTGATCGGCCAAAAAATTGGAAGGAGTTTTAGGCGACTCAATTTTGGGAATAAAAGAGACATAAATATAATTCAGCCTGCCAAGATCCACATTCTAGCTAAATAATTGTTGGAATAGAGCAAAAATGTCCAAATAATAGGAAGAATTAAAGAGGTGATATCTCAGATAACACACGAGGTTTACATAGCCGAAAGAGTTACTGACATCTATCAGGGACGAAGTGGATCTTATTTAGAAAGGCCCTAGATTTATTATTATTATTATTATTATTATTATTATTATTATTATTATTATTGTAGTGAGCGATGAGGTATCAACCAATGAGCCAAATTAATCATTGGTAGAGCTCTACTTCTTTTCATGGTAGAATTGAATAATATTCTCATCCAATGAGCAGTACCAAAACCTAGTGATCGATTATCCTCTAGCGAGACTTCTAATACTAGTTAGCGTAGCGGTTGTAAGGGTGCTCTCTTGATGGTCTATGCCAATTCTGCAAAGAGGGGAGTAAAAGCTGCCGTAGAAGTTTTAACTTGAGAAGATATTGTGTGGCCGTGCACCTTCATGGACATTTGATGCAAAAATATTGAGAGAGAAGGTATATAAGAGAACCTAGACTTGCCCGCCATCATAGAGAATGACAAGATTTTCGATATGCATTCCAAGTGCGGTTTGATGGTTGATGCTCCCCGGTCGTTCGAGCCTCGTCCGAAACCAAACATCTTAAGATGAAATGCCCATCTGTCCTGCTAACAGTGGTCTTTAAGGGAACTCGATCGATCTTTCCACTAAATAGAAGGGATCGAGGTTAGAGAGACAAATATTCGTGATTGTTTTAACTGCCAATAATGTTCTCGGAGTAATCAATTCATGCGACATGACATTGAAATGGAGGTGGTTATAATGCTCCAAAAGACATTATTTGCCCTGATGGCAATGACCAAGAATCCAAAGAGGATGTTTTGCTTTATCACAACGAGAGGTTAGCCATCACTATTATATATACGACCTTGTGACTAGGCCTACATCTCTTACCTGGCCACTTCATAGATAGCATCGCATCATCGATGGTAGCATTGTTGGCAGCTACGAGGGCAACGATGATATCGAGGACCGACGAGAAGCGGGTGAAAGCTCCCGTGTAACTAAAAAAAAAAAAAAAAAAAGGGGTGCTGATGAGAGGGAGAGAGTATTGTAATCATTTGCTGATGGTTGTTGACGATGTCGCATGGGAGATGGTTGGAAAAATCATATTGAATTTGGAGTGCAACTTTTAGGACCTACCAACTAAAAATTTCAAAATTAGAACGTACTCGAGCAAAATCCAAGGAGCTCAAATTTTATTAACCTTTTCTTGGAAAAGTTCATGCTTAATCTAAACAGTATATCGAGTGAAGCTATATATATATATATATATCCATGGCCGATTATGTAAAAGAACTTTCCATTGACATGACTGCACGCTATACGCTATTTGCAGAAAGCACGGCAATGCAAATCATCGATAAGGATGGTAATGGATTGGATCGGTAAATATTTGTACCCATTACATGTCAAATTAAATCGGGTAAAGTAGGTGGTGCGAGTTAGTTAGATCGGGCTAAGTAGATAAGACGGGTAAAATCATGTTGGATCAGGTTAGATAAGAAATATATGATGTAAACATTCTAAAATATTGTAACTTTAAAAAGGAAAAACTTAAATTAAGATTAAATTGGATTAATTTAGGATGGAACATATCATTATCCGTATCCAATATAAAGTATTTTATCAAGTTGGATGTTAATGGGATCAAGTAAAATCTATCTCATCCGGATTGTATCATAATGACTTCCGTGCTGCATCATCATCAACTCGGCAAGCCAGTGGCTGCCGCATGCTGAATCCTCGTAAGTCTAATAACATTTCTACGATCTCCAACTTAACATCCAATATACATGTAAACTATGAACTACGTGCGAGCAACAGCTTGGCCGTAAATATGTGATCATGCTAGAACAAGATAGAAAATCTCGCCCTTCCTTTTTTTTTTTTTTCTCAAAAAAACAATATCCAGTAAAAACTAGGTGAGGGCAGGATTCTAACCAAGTAATCTGGAACTTACTATCGATCATCTAATAGGCAGTATGTATTTGAACAAAATACCAAATATAGAGTCACGCATCTAGCATGCAGTCTTTTCTTGGAGCAATTCTTTGGCTGCTATTCTAATATTTTCATATACATGAATTGCTATGTCACACTAGCGTTAAATATTCTTTTTTGCTCAAAGTAATCAAGATTTGTCTTGTGTAACTCATGTATCAAGCATTCCGTAGCTGGCTTTGTAGGTCAGGCCAGCTCAGGTGAGAGATGAGTTGTATAAAGAGGACTGCACATCTGGTACCCCACCTAGAGGACTGCCTCCTCTTCACCCAAAAAAAAAAAAAAAAAAAGAAAGAAAAAAAAAAGAGGACTGTCTTCTTATGGTCTTGTGGAGACCACACCAGGTGGGACCCCGGCTAGGACAAGGTTGGTCCATTAGCCTTAGAGCAAAATTAAGATGTTTGGCTAGGCAGGACCTATGCACACACTGTACAGGCTAACGAATATCTGAAGCATTAGCTGGTGAAGGTGTTGTGCACCATCGTGTTTAAAAAATTTTAAACTAAACCTAGATCTCTAGGCTTGGTTACATTCCATCATGTCAAAACCCAACTTTATTCATGCAATGGGAACAGAATGGATTGGATTGAGCTCAAACATATTAACATCAATCCAATCCAAAAATTATTGGGCCTTGAAAAGCCAGGCCGGTATATGGGCCCAACTGCAAGCCCAGCTCTATGCCTCTATCATACAGAGTCAATAATTTAGTAACAAATTCTAACTTTATTAAAATGTGATTAGCTTAGTGTACGGGCGAAAGTGAATCGGAGATTTTCTATTCTAGTTCATTTTTCTATCCAAATCTTTCCCGATATGGATAGAAACTTGGGCAAATGATTTTTTTTTTTTTTTTGGATAATAATTTGAGCAAATGATTAATATCCGTATCCAAATCTAAATGAATATGGATAGGTAAATAGCTAATATCTATCCAAATATCTGATTCCATTTGTAACTTTATATAATTTTATATAATAGTGGTGAACTTCCAAAAAAAATTAAATGATCTTTAACTAAAAAAAGAAAAATAACTAATCATATTAATATATTATTTACTTGATTTATCATTTACTTAGTAATATCCTTGATTCTATGATGATAAAGTTTAGTTATCTGATTTATATCTATATTTATATCCATATTTTCGACATCCAATTTGTATCAGTATCTGTTTAAAATAAATATAAATATAATTTTTGTATCTGGTTAATATTTATATCTATTGACATCAGGTTGATTTCCAGTGACTTGCGGCGACGTCGACTAGTCCTGCCATCTTTTCTATTAAGGTAGATGAGCTCCTCGCAAGCGGAAACTTGCAACAAACCCTCGGGCTAAAATCTGGCAAGAATACTCCGATGCTCAAGTCAATCTGAGAACTAGAAAGGAACAGTTGCCAGAACTGTGTGCACAAGAAACTAAGTATAGAATAGGATGGTAGTAGCATAACTGGTCGGAGGTGCCTCCTTATCTATTTATAGAAGATGAAGTAACTATCTTCTGTTAAGGGCAATCGAATACCATTAGGCATAACAGGATACCATTAGATAATTTGAGCCATTAAGGTAGTTTGAGCAGTTAAGGTGGTTATGTTCTGATTGAGGAATTGGTAGAAAACTGAATATGGTTATCTATTATGAATTCTAGTTGAAATGGTTGGAGCTCATTTGTTGGCTACTCGGGTTCCATAGGAGTGGATATGAGCTAAGTGCTTGAAGGTGAGGTTGCTTGGAGATTATACTCCGAACTAAATGGGAATATGATAGTAGTTTGAAGGTTGGAAGGTGCTCTGGCTTTTTGATGAAATGTAATAACCCGAAAAAAAAAATAGAGAAACAGAGAGGGAGTCTCCTTCTCCCTCTCGATTTCATCCAGAGGGGGAGGAAGCCAATTTTTAGTAGGAATCGACCTCCCTCCATCCTATTTAACAACCTTACCCTGGGTTCTGACACCACCGCCATGACCATGACCGGGATCCAAGCATCGGTACCACCATGGCAAGGAGAAGCACCACAAATCGAGGGACGAGCGCTACTATGATGACGACCGCCGCCACCCCCTTATGCTTCTCCTTGCACCTTCGATGGCCGGCTAACCCATTGCCGCCACCTCACATCCTCTCTAGTGACCCGGATTGCCACGACGACTGCGACTTCTCCTTCGTCGTCGACGACGACGACATCGCCTCTATTTACCGGCAGCCTCTTCCATTTGATCTCGATCTTCTCCCACCCCGAGATGATGACCTCCATACAACCGCACTCCATCTCTGATGCTTGATCCCATGGCCAAGAAGAGAGAAAACAAGAAAAGAGAGAGGGGGAGACCCCCTGTTAAGTGGAGAAGAGGAATAGGAGATGGGGAGGGAAGAAAGGAAGGAGGAAGAGGAAGAGGAGAAGAAGAGGAAAAGAAGAAAAGAAGAAGAAAAGAGAAGAGAAGAATAAGGGAAGGGGAAAGATAAGAAAAAAAAGAAGGGGAGATCCCTGTTCGGCGAAGAGGAAGGAGAGGAGAGGGGAAGGGAAAAAAAGAAAGAGAGGAGAGGAGAGAAGAAAAGAAAAAAATGAAAGGAAAAAGAAAAGGAAAGAGAAAAGGAAAAGAAAAGAAAAAGAAAAAGAAAAAGTTAAAAGAAAGAAAGAAGGGAAGAAAAGAAGAAAAAGAGAAAGAGAGGAGAGTGAAAGAGAAGAGAGAGAGAGAGAAAGAAGAGAAAGAAGAAAAGAAAGAAGAGAGAAAAGAAAGAAGAGAGAGAAAGAAGAGAAAAAGAAGAAAGAGAAAGAGGAGAGAAAGAAGAGAGAGAAAGGGAAAAAAGTAAAATAAATAAATAGTGAGGGGGAGATCGAAAAGTCCCTCTCTCTTGAAATTCATGAAGTAAGGGTATCAACAGTTGGACCACTAATAAAATTTGGATAAAAAATTTTGGTTTATATATTATCCTAGGATTATTTATTTATATTAAAAATTATTATTGTAGGGGAACAGCTTTCTAAGCAGAAGGGCATTGAGCGAGCTTCGGGTATAAACTGATATTGGATAATTTGGATTGTTTTTAGGAAGGTAAGGATTCTAAACATGATCACCATTTTTATACATATATCTTATATGTCATGATTTGATCCATGTACAAGAACATTGATATGCATGATTGTTTTTACATGATATATTTTGATTTTTCATGATGGATAGTATAATTGATGTTATTATTATTTATGTTCCCGCATACCATGTTTTATCAAGCAAAGTATCTTTGGATGGGTTGGACCGTGATGCCGGTCATTGAAAAACTCAAAATGACATGACTTGACTACAGAATGTGAATTGATAAAATATTAATCAAGAAAGTAAGGTGTTTGGACTAGCCATACCACGAGCAGGACCGTGGTTATTAAGATTGCCAGTCACATGCGGGAATGTAACACTGAGAGTGCCAGTCACATGCGGGAGTGTGACAATGAGAGTGCTAGTCACAGGCAGGATTGTGATACTGAGATTGCCAGTCATGGGCAGGAGCATGACCGTGGTTAGTCTAGAATCCTAAAGAAGAAGGATAACAAATGAAAACATGAAAAGAAAACATAATTTTATTAAAGATTTTGTTATACATAATATTTGAGTTGCTTGATTGCATGATATGACATTCTATTATTTTCTTGCTATTTCTATAATTATATTATTATTGATATAATCATATGGAATCCTTACTGGGTGTAAAGCTTACTCCCTATTTTTTTATTTTTCTTCTAGAGATGCAAGATGCATATCAAGGATTGGGTCGGGCGTGAGATCGAATACCAGAATTTTAGATTGCTTAGTTAGTTCTGTTTCTAATATTCATGTAATAAATAAGTTGACCATTTAGTGGTCTTGATTTGAATGAGTGAATCATTCGATTATTATTAAATTATTTAATGATGTTTGGTTAATTAATATGATTTTTAGAAATGAAAAGAATCTGGTGTATTTAGACCTGGCATGATCTCTAGAATGATATCGAGGGTTGTGCAGGTTGTGATACCTAGGGTTGTGCTGGATTCGGGACGTGATAGAGTGGTATCAAAGCTTAGATTATAATGATTTGTGATTGTGGTATAAGTGGTTAGGATAGATATGAGTGACGTCAAAATTCAGATCATAATTGTTCAAGACTGACATAAGTGATTAGAAAATTATATAGTGATTATTAGGACATGACAGAATGATATCAAAACTTAAGATATGATTATTTAGGACTATGACATAAGTGATTAAGAGATGACTCAGTAATATTGAAGCTTAACTTATAATTACTTGGGACTGTAATATAAGTAGTTTGGACATTACATGAATAGTATCGAAGCTTAAAGTATAATCACTTGGAATGGTGACATAAGTGATTAGGATATGATTTGAATAATATCAAAATTTAGGCTATGATCATTATGGACTATGACTTAAGAGGTATTTAAACTTAGTATCATGATCAGTAGGGACATGATAAAAGTTACAAGAATGGACTAAAAGTTTGAATTCTAATCTTTAGGTTGTATATAGGATCTGACTATGATTAGTACAATAGAGGAACATGATTTTTGTCAATAATATAAGTAGTGAGATTGATCTAAGATGAGCATAAAGAGCCAAATGATTTATACTATTTAATCAAATAAGTAAACATATGATGGATACTGGAGATTTGGATAAGATGTGTCCTTGCCTTTGATAAGTGGGTTGACCCAAGCATCAAGAGTACTAGCCTGAAATTATAGTATGTACGTTATGTTAACGGGTCATGCTGAATATATATGTTCAATTATTAATTGAATGATTTTGGAATCCTAAACCTGATATGGATGCTTAGGATTAAGAATATTAGAAAGGATAATTTTATGATGAATCTATAGGTGGATTATTGTTAAAAATATATAATAAAGAATATATTTAGGATAATGCATAGATTGATAATTTGCTATTAGCGGATTAAATTATATTATGTGCACATGCCATGCACATCTTAGTAGAATCTTTGATGGGTTAGGTTAGTAGTCTTGGATTGAATTACTTGATCGTCCTTATAATTGTTGGGGATTATCGGGTGTGTCCAACTCTAAGTCAAATTTAAGATCAATGAAAAGATTTAAGTACCCTACTATTGATGTTGTATTGAGCGAAGAAATTGATATTGAAAGACTTATATGGGTTTAGCCTATGAGGGACAATATTTTAAGTGGTTTGTTAATTGATGCTAAGAGTATGGTAAGATATTCTATGAGCGATACTATGATTATTTCTATTCATAAGAGCATTGATTCAAGTCATTTATTTTGTTAGAGTTAATAATAACTTTCTAAAAGAAAAGTTGATCTAGATCATTTAATTGAATTATCGAGAAAGGTATGACTAATTCAGACTTAGACTAGAGTTATTGAAGTCTTAAAAGGATGGTAAAATTTATGTAAGGACCTCTAATATGGAAACTGGGTTAGGATAAATCTTGAAATGATATGTCTAAGGTAGGGACAAGATAAAAAGACTCAAAAACTTTGCTTTGGTAACTTTGGATCTTTTTGATACCAATATAAGATAAGTTTTTGGAGGGATTTATAGTGAACCTAGATAGTTTAGTAAATTATATTAGAGTGCATAGTGGAAGCGTAGTGGTTTGAGTTATTCTGAAATTAATTAAGAACATTAACTCTAACTTTAGAAGTATTATGATGGGAGTACTGATTTGAATTTTAGTAACAAAATTTTAGTAATAAATGAAAAGATAATGTTACTGATCCTTGGGCTAATCTATAGGTATGGCCATGCAATTTTCATCAATAGATCTCCCTAGTGTAGTGGACTCTAGTAAAAATTTTGGACATCTCTAAATCTAGTATAAAGAAGTGATGATCCTTACCCGGCTAGGATCAGGAATATTTTGATACCAAGCTTTTTTAGTTATGATATTATGATTTCTCTATTTAAGGAGAGCTTGAGGTTTTCATAAGATAAAAGACTAATTGTAAAATCATGGAGAAGGTCAAGAGAAGAAAGAATGCTAAAGACCATGGCAAGTGTCTAATGCTCAAGCCTCCTTCAAATTTTTGGTTAAGAATAGATTGGACAGATTATGATTTCTATGTAGAATTAATCAAGAGAAATAAATTCATAAATAGTAGAATGTATCTTAATTCGAGATCACGAGCACCACTGTCATGACCATGACCGAGATCACGAGCACCAGTACCACCATGGCAAGAAGAAGCACCATAGATCGAGGGACGAGCGCCGCTACGATGACGACCGCCGCCCCGTACACTTCTCCTTCCACCTCTGATGGCTGGCTAACCCGCCGTCGCCACCTTGCCTCCTCTTCTGTGACCCGGACTGCCATGGCAACTGCAACTCCTTCTCCTTCGTCATCGATGATGGCAATATCATCTATGTTTACTTGTAGCCCCTTCCATTCAATCTCGATCTTGTCCCACCCCAAGATGATGACCTCCACACAACCGCACTCCATCTCTGATGCTTGATCCCACGGCCAAGAAAAGAGGGAGTGGGGGAGACCCCTGTTCGGTGGAGAAGAGGAAGAGAAGATGGGGAGGGAAGAGAGGAGAGGAGAAGAAGAGGAAGAGGAGAAGAAGAGGAAAAGAAGAAGAAGAGAATAAGAGAAGAGAAGAGAAGAAGAATGGAAGGGGAAAGAAAAGGAAAAAAAAAGAGAAAGGGGAGATCCATGTTTGGCGGAGAGGAAGGAGAGGAGAGGGGAAGTGAAAAAAGAAAAAATAAATAGAGGAGGGAAGAAAAGAAAAGAAAAGGAAAAAAAAGGGAAAGGAAAAAGAAAAGAAAAGGAAAAAAAAAAAGAAAAATAAAGAGGAAAAAAATAAAGGAAAAAAAAAAGAAAGGGAAAAAAGAAAAAAGAAAAAGGAAGGAGGGCAAAAGAGAAGAGAGAGAAAGAAGAATAGGAGAGAGAAAGAACAGAGATAAAGAGAAGAGAGAAGAGGAGGAGAGAGAAAGAAGAAAGAAGAGAGAGAAAGAAAAATGAAAAAGATGAGAGAAAAAGAAGAGAGAGAAAGAGAAAAAAGTAAAATAAATAAATAGTGAGGGGGGAGATCGAAAAGTCCCTCTCTCTTGGAATTCGTGAAGTAAAGATATCAATGGTTGGACCACTGATAAAATTCGGATAAATTTTTTTTTTACAAATTACCTTAAGATTATTTATTTATATTAAAAATTGTTATTGTAGGAAAACAGTCTTCTGAGCAAAAGGGCGTTGAGCAAGCTTCGGGTATAGACTGATATTTGGTATATTTGGATTGTCTCTAGAATGATAAGGACTTTGGATGTGATCATCAGTTTTATACATATATCTTATATGGCATGATTTGATCCATGCACATTAGCATTGACATGCATGGTTATTTTCGCATGATATATTTTGACTTCTTATGATGGATAGTATGATTGATGTTATTATTATTTATGTTCATGTATACCATGTTTTATCAAGTTATCTTTGGATGGATTGGACCATGATGCCGGTCATTGAAAAACTCAAAATGACATGACTTGACTTCATGATGTGAATTGATAAAATATTAATCAAGAGAATAAGATGTTTGGACTAGCCATGCCACGGGCAAGACCGTGGTTACTGAGATTACCAGTCACAGGTGGGAGTGTGATACTGAGATTACCAATTACAGACAGGAGTGCGACAATGAGAATGCCAGTCATAAGTGGGAGTATGACACTGATGTTGCTAGTCATGGACGGGAGCATGATCGTGGTTAGTCCAGAATCCTGAAGAAGAAGGATAACTAATGAAAACATAAAAAGAAAACATAATTTTATCAAATATTTTGTTACACATAATATTTGAGTTGTTTGATTGCTAATATGGCATTCTATTGTTTTCTTGCTTTTCCAGAATTATATTATTAGTATGATTGTATGGAATCCTTACTAGACTGTGAAACTCACTCCACACTTTTCTATTTTTCTTCCGGAGATACAGGATGCATAGCAAGAGTCGGGTCGGGCATGAGATCGAATATCAGAATTTTAGATTGCTTAGTTAGTTCTGTTTCTGATATCCATGTAATAAACAAGTTGACCATTTAGTGGTCTTGACTTGAACGAGTGAATCATTCAGTTATTATTAAATTATTTAATAATGTTTGGTTAATTAATATGATTTTTGGAAATGAAGAGAATCTGGTATACTTAGGCCTGACATGATCTCTAAGATAATACCTAGGATTGTATGGTCGATCGCGTAGCCGATTCCAGTACTGGATTCAGGACGTGACACGAAAGGTGCTCGTTTCTTGGAACTAAGTGGGTAACGCCCAAAACAATATCTATATCTATATTCATCAAATAAAACAAAGTATGGATATGAATATATGGATATCTATTCTATATCCAATCTGACTTTAGCCTTACCTCGATGCAATCTATCTCACCATGCAGCAATTGCACGAAAATCCTTTGCATCAAATATTCTAGCCATGTTACTTCCATGGTCAACATAAAAGAAAATCAATTGCAAGCAAGAACAAATTGTATTCAAGTTTAAACTCTTTTACTCGGTCAAATTTTTGATCCCTCTTTCTTAAATCGATGCACCGAGCTCTCCATTTTTATGGGTATGCATAATTGAACCAAGTAACTCATTGCTTTTACCTCTTAAAACTTCTTTTGGTTTACTAGGTTTTACTACAAGAAAAACCAGTTTTAGCAATCGATTTTGCAACCAAATTTTTTGGTTATATTTGTGATCGATTTTGCAACCGAATTTGCAACCGAATTTTTTTTAAAAATTTGTGACCGATTTTGCAACCGATTTTGTAACCAATATTTTTTCTGAATAATTTAGCAACCGATTTGAATCGGTTGCAAATTCAGTTACAAAAATTCCATTTTGCAACCGATTTTGCAACCGAAACAGAAATTATTTTTAATTATTTTTAAAATTATTATTTATAAATTTAGCAACCAAAAAATTCGGTTCCAAATTTTAAAAATAAAAAAATTAGATTTAAATAAAATTTTGCAACCGAAAAATCGGTTGCTAAACCTGATTTTCCTTGTAGTGTTTCTTGCTAACGAAATTGTCCGGAAGTAACGTGAGGTTAGCTTCTTCTCTCTTTTGGCTTTTAGCTTTGGATTTCAATGTGCATTTGCCCAAGTTTTTCCCTTGTCTCCTATTTAAAAAGAGTGTAACAAGCCATTAACCTCGTTTTTGTGCTACGTTATATGCTTTCTCAGAACTAAAATCATTTTTACCTCCTTTCCTTTCTGGGCTAAATGCTTGGATTTTTCTTCTCTCGAACGTAATCGCATGAATGCATAGCCAAGGAGAGCCTCGATGTGACTGCATTTGTTTAACTGATGTCATGATAAGAAGTCGAAGTGATTGGAACTAAAAAAGGAATTGCACTGGGTGTTATTAACCCAAGCAATAGCTTGGCAGGAGCTGACCATGCCTCAAGCAACAGGTAACTTATTTGATGGATTACAGGCTAATTTTGGTGGTAACGAAGAAGGATGGGGTTATCAAAATCTCTCCACCCTCAAGTTGGAATCAAATGAAGGGCAGGGATCTGCAGCCAATGTCCAAAGGACATGGAAAGTTGCGAATGGATGAAAGTTAGAATTATTATTCCATTTCAGCTTCTATCTACAATGATGTTATGATCATAGGATTAGCAGCAACTATGTAACTGCATCCCTACAAAACATCTCAAATTTTCAACATTATTAATCTTATTTCATTATTCTTTATATTTGTATACCATTATATGATGTAGATGAGCATCTGAAATCAACATCAGGAAGAGAGCATGGATGAGCATTCAATATTTCAAGTAGAATGTTTTTTTGATGCAATGGGAGCAAAAGCCACCCTTGTTTTATTCAAAGGAAAGATAGAACAAAGTACACAGGTAGACAACACTTGAACTTGTGTCCAAGTTCAGTACAACCAGACATGATGCACTATCCTATTTGCTATAGATGCACTACCCTATTACAAGACTTACAATATGTTAGAAAAACACCTTGAATTTGATCCTTGAAAATGTCTAGAACGAGACCCAGTGAAAAGCCCACACAAGCAAGCTCAGAAAATAAGAAAAAAAAAAATTTTATTGGACCCAGCAGCTATAGCAGGCTAGCCCGCACGGCCCAGACCATGCAGCCCAGTATGGCATGCGCATAGGCACACAGCATGGCACGTGCATGCACGCGGGTGCTGGCACCGACCCAGGCCTAGGCAGGTGCACGCGACGGCCCAAGGCCCAGGCAATGCTCTGTTTTGTTTTTCTATCACGGTCCATCATGGACCGAGCGATGCAGGAACGGAAATCATGCTATCTACATGCGTGATGAGGGAGATCGGATGGCCGAGCACCGATCATGCATGGATCCAATGGCTAAGGTGATTTCCAACACTGTTCTGCATGATTTACACTAATCTACACAATCTGAGGCATGATGAGAGACAATCGGATAACCACGAGTTGATCTAAAGTCAGAATCATATTAGAAGAGCTATAGGACTTTGATTTGGACATAGTTTGGACCGTTGGACTTTTAATGAGATGCTCTTCGTAGTAGAAGGTATAAAAATGTGAGCAGAAAACTAGGCTGGGTGTGAGGATCAAAAGAATGGTGAATGCTTTCCAGAAAGCCTGTAGAGACTAAGAGTTGAAAGCTTGAAAGAAGAATTTGGGATTTCTTGTTGAGAGAATTGTACAAGATTGAAAGTGAGAGTTCCAATCCTTTTTAGTTTATTTTTACTCATAGTAAAATCTTGTATGTCCAAATAATTGTACTGTTATTTTATTTTTTTCTTCTTTCTTCTCTTGTAGAATCGATATTGATAATCATAATCCAAGAAATAGGATTCCATATTCTGTATGAGTAATCCCTCGATGAGTGGTATCAGTGCAATTAGTACCACAATAATTGATATCAGAGCCTTGATTGGTCATGTTGATTGAGGTAAAAAAAGATAGAGAGGATAGGTACAATCAAGTTAGAGATTAGCCAGTTCGACAGGAAGAGTAATTTTTTTCTTTGATAAGTGAGGGTGAAAGATGTACTTATCCAGTAAGGGCTGATGGACACTCTCATGTGCAAGGAAAGGCCAGCCATTATGGAAGAAAAGACTTGGAGATGGCACCAGATATAAGCAATGAGCATAATTTGCTTATATTTGGCAGTGGTGATCCACGTACTGAACGAGACTTTCCCAATGGTACTATGAAAGAAGCTCAAGGAGTTGTATATGGCAAAGTTCCTCATCAACATGCTATTCCTTTGGAAGCAGTTCTACCAACTGTGGATAGTCAAAGGACAAAACATGCAAGAGCATCTAAGTAATTTTCAAAGAATCTTTATCGATCGTCTCAGTATTAGTAAAAAAGTTGAGAAGAAGACCGGAAACTGATCTTGTTTTCGTCCCTACTGCAGTCCTTCAAATCCTTGGTAACTGCTTCAAATCCTTACTTTTTAGTAAGGAAAAGTACCATCAAGATGGAGGAGGCACATCGGCATATCTTTAGAACAAGGTTCTCAAGCAAGAGAACCAAGCTTCGAGTTCAAGCGGAAACTCAGCATTGGCGATTTCTAGAGTAAGAGGTAGAAGGCAAAGCAATAGATGATTGCAAGGTGGGTGGTCCAAGTCAAAGGATATAAGTAGGATCAAGTATTACCGGTACGATGAGCTGAGGCATCTGTTAGAGATTGCCCATAGTTCAAGAATCGGATGAACACTACTGCAACGGTGGCCGATTATTGTGACGATAATGGATATATTAATGATGCACTCATAGTATTCGATAAAGTATCCCCTTCTTCCTAGTAGATTTTAAATTCTACATGTGTATACCATATTTGTTGCAAAGAGGAGCTATTTGACCCTCTAGAGAGTAGAGAGTGTTCTGTACACTTTCCAAGTGGATCAAGCTATGCAATCGAGGGTATCGGAACAGTCAGCTTGAAGACAGATGATGGGACAGTGAAAAAATTGAGTAAAGTTCGATGCATATCTAATTTTCGCAGAAATCTAATATCTCTCAGCAAACTGGATTCAAACAGCTACACGTTGAGAATCAATGATGGAATCCTAAAGGTTATGTATGGCAGTAGGATAATCTTGTAGGAAAAGAGATATGGAGGTCACTATTTTCTGACAGTGTGTCCAGTACGAGGTGGAGTCCCTGGTGCAAACAGGAGTTCAGTACAAGATAGAGCTCTGGGAGCAGGTGGATCAGGCACGAGATAAGATCCTTGGGAGAATGATGGTGACGTCATATGCATATGATGAGGGAGATCAGATGGTTGAGTACTGATCGCGCATGGATCCAATGGTCAGGGTTATTTCCGATACTATTCCGCATGATTTTCACTGATTTGCATGATTTGAGGCATGATGAGAGGTGATCGGATGTCCACGAGTTAATCTAGAGTCAGACTCGTATTGGAAGAGCTATAAGGTTTCGATTTGGATGCGATTTGGATTGTTGGACTCCTGGTGAGACCCTCTTCATAGCAGAGGCTATAAAAATATAAACAAAGGATCGAGTTAGGTAAGGATCAAAAAAATGGTGAAGGATCTCTAGAGAGCCTATAATAACTGAGAATTAAGAGCTTAAGAGAGGGATTTGGAATTTCTTGTTGAGAGAACTGTACGGGATTAAAAGTGAGAATTTCAATCCTTGTAGGTTTATTTTTACTCATAGTAAAATCTTGCATGTCCAAATAATTATGATGTTTATTTTATTTTTCTTTTTTTCCTTCTGCAATGGAATCGACATTGACAATCATGATCCTGGAAATGGGAATTCGTATTACATACCAATGATTCCTCGATGAATGGTATTAATGCAGTCGGTACCATAATACAATATCTCTTACCAAGGAAAACAACTTGGTTACATAACTCAATTTCAAAGTATTACAATGGTCTACCTCTTTCAAAACGGTGCTCAGCTCCTCAGAAATCCAATTATTGAAGGAAAGGTTGTAAAGAATCCCAAACTCTTTCCCAGCTATCTTGAATCCTTGGGTTGTAGATATGGAACTAGCAATGAAAGTTATGAATGACTTTCTAAACCATAGCATATTTCGAGCGGGTCTTCTTCCTAAATATTCGTGAGTTTCTTTCTTTCCATATTTCCCGATAGCGTGCTGCCAAGAGTTGATCAGCAACTTTTCTAGCTAGGGATGAAAAAATATGACCGACCCGCTATTCTGACCTGCCATAAATAAGTTTAGATTAGAGATAAATAGATTAGGTTATAAAAAGGTCAATCTGTTTAACCAGTTTAATATATGATTCAGGTTCGATTCTTTTATGTTCGACCTGTTTAATCTATTTAATTTTTAGATCGGGTTGGATAACCTGTTTAACTTGATTTATTTATTTATTAAACATGTTGGTTCGAGTTGGATTAGATAAATAGATTATTTATTTAATAAATATATTAAATGGATTGGGTTGAGTTAGGTCAGTAAGTTATCCATTTAATAAATAGGTTAAATGGATCGGGTTAGCAGCTTACCAGTTTTATAAATGGATTAAATGAGTTGGATCGGATTACCTATTCAGTAAACATGTCAGGTTCAAGTTTTAAATTATAGCATGTTTAATAAATAATTTAGATTCTGATCGGAACTTTTTTTTTTTGAACCGATCTGATCCCATATATATTACAACCCCAACCCCCTACTTATAATTGACACATTGAAATTTCTTTTTCTCCGTACTGTCTAGATATCACGTACACTTGTTGGCCAACTCGTGATGTTTGGGTGAATTTTCAATGCCACCCGGATACAACGCTCGGAGGAGCATTTTGTTAGTAAATGAGAAATTGATTCAACATTCTCACAGCAAAGAACACGGCTATATTATCTGCCACCCCTTTCTCGTCATCACATCCACCGTATCAGGTCTATAAATTTGAAGTGCCAACGATAAGAACATCTTCGCTTTCCGTGGTGCAGCCGTTTTCCAAATCACCTTATTGTAAGGGCAAAGAAGCCTTCCATCGTTATGAAACCATGAAAGGAATCAACCGTGACATCTCGTTAGAGGCGAGCTTCCAATTCCCATATTGGAAATCAGCTATTCTTGAAGGCTTTACATTGACCAAGTAGTTAGCGAGAATTTCCGGTCGTGTCTAGTCCGAAGGAGAGAGAGGTCCTCCTCTCATTTCGATCTTCCAAGATAGCGCTCTCCTTGACCCTTGCGAAGCCACATGAAGTTCTACTTGACAGCAAGGGGATAAAGATCTTTTACATGGTTAGCTAGTGGTGTTGCACCACACCATTCATCGTTCCAAAAGCGTTATTACGTGTACCTTCACCCAATTTGAAAGAAAGACAATTCCAACAAGGCATCGAGGTGTTTCCAAACAACATCTTTCCATATCGGAGACGATCTATTTTGTGGCTTCCTCTCATTCTCATGTTGAACTTCTTCTTGACATGATAGGCATGCTTGATTCGTTTCGACCATGAGGAGCTGGAGCTAACAGTAAATTTCCAAGCCCACTTTGCCGATAGGGCTGAGTTTGATCACTTGCTTGATGTTCTTAATTCTCAATCCTCTCCGTTCTTTTGACCTTCAGACAGTCTCATCCTCTTAGCCCTTCCACGAAAACCCATGACACAGCTGATCCATTTATCGAAGCATCCATTTGGGAAGTTTGAAATAGACACAGGAGTGGATAGGGATTGAAGATAACACAGAGTTAATATGAGTAATTCTTCCATCCGAAGAGAGATGTTTACCCTTCCTGCAGGATGCCAACCTGGAGTAAAATTTTTCCGACAATGGAAGCCAACACAGCTTAAGAATTTTTTAAACACGCAAAAGCAATCAAAGGTAATTAAGCAAACGAAAGTATACCTTTTTTGCAGTTCATCATGGAGTCAAATTAAGAGGCTTCAACTTCTATCATATTCGAATACACAATCGAGCTCTTTGTGAAAGTTGATCCTCAAACCAGAAGCTCCTTCAAATGCTAGTAGGATCGCCTTTGCTACAATGCAAGAAGGCTGGCTTTCTTCCCGGCACAAAAATGGAGGGTGTCATCCATGAATTGAAGCCTTTTGATGCCCTTAAATGCATCATTTGAACCTATTCCTTCGTTCGGTACAATGGATTCAGCCTTCTAAGCAAAGTTAAAGGGTACATCGGTGACAAGAATGAATGACACCAGTGATAAACTAATAATGGATCGATCACCTTGTCCGAGTCCTTGCTTGCATCTAATCTAAGCCAATTACCATGCTTACCATTAACAAGTATAGCTATTAAAGCAGAAGACGGAGAGTTTGTAAATCCAGCCAATCGGGGTTTGTGAGAATCCCCTGGTTTGCATAACCTCGAACAAGAAATCCCAACTGATTGTATCAAAAGTCTTATTAAAATCGAGCTTACAAAGCACACTTTTTGTGACCTGATTTATGATAAAAGGCCAACACCTCGCGAGCACTCAAGAAGTTTTTCACATGTTGTGATAATGACTCGGCTACTTGATCTTGATGAATCGATAAGGAAGTATGATGAAGCTGTCTGATGACGAAGTTAGCTAATCAAGGAGTATGACCGATTATTAGCTGACCGACTATTGACCGACCAATTGGTTGACCAACTATTGGCCGACCAACTGGTTGATTAACTATTAACCGACTAACTATCGGCCGACCAACTATTGACCGACTCATCTCTAGAACTCATAAAGGCCGACCAACTTCAAGAAGAATGAGGATGACAAGAAAAGATGTAGTTATTCTACTAGAATAACAACCAACCATTATAATGGGCTCAGGTTAGTTCTCGATGGAATAACATCAAAACTAACTGCAAGAAGTCCCTTCTAACGAAATTATGTTAAGGCAAATACCTATAAATACCGATAAGAGGGGACCTCCAAGGATAAGTAAGAATAGCTAGCCGAAGTATTCTCTCATTCCTATTTATCTTCTCTGAGATTCTATATCTATTACTCGAACCCTTGTTGACTTAGGCATTGGAGTGTCCCCCACCGGAAATCCTCCGGTGAGTGAGTTCGTTTTGCAGGACTCTATACGAAACCTAATTGGGCGAATCTTGACGGTGCTGAAGGATCACTTGGGTTCGGCATCAATAGATTGGCACGCCAAGTAAGGACTAAAATTGAAATCGTGAAAAAGAATTTTGAAAGAGAAGATGGTAAAAGAAAGAGCGCAAAACACTTTGGCTGGAAGAGATCGTCCGCCATCCAAGAAGAATGATCCATCCTTGGAAGGTGAAGACGCTGCCCCCACAATGGGTATAGGATGATAGTAGATCGGCATTCTCTTGGACAAAATGAAGGTACTGACTACTGCTATCCAGAATCTCCAAGAAGTGACGGTCAGTGGGCAACAGTGGCAAGTGGCAGATTATCTCAAGATGTAGCTGATGATCTCCTTTACAAGAAGCTCAGTGACAAGAGCCAAGTTAGTGTTCTCGGTGTCATCACTCCTTAAATCGGCGTTCTCCCATGCAACAAGGCTCCCGACTTCATGAATATGGAGAGAGCCGGCTCAGGAAAAAATGTCAGAGATCTTTTTCTGTATCCTCCAACAATTCTATCCTAAGAAGTTCTCACTGGAGCAAGGGAACTTGATGAAACGATGACTTCAAAAGGAAGTTCTGAAAGTTGGAACTACAAATTATCAAACTCGATGATCAACGGAGGAACGATGAATGGCTGATAGCTTACGATTCATGGCCACCTTTTTTTAGAAGAATTATAGAAAAGGTGATCCCATCCAACTTTAAGATTCCACAGTTGGAACCTTATGACGAAACCATCGATCCTCTTGATCATTTGGACAATTTCAAAGCCCATATGATGATTTAGGGGCAACTGACGCTCTCCATTGTCTCGCTTTTTTGGCGACCCTCAAGAAGGCCGCACGAATATGGTTTTCGAGCCTCTGACTATGTATCATTCATTCCTTTGATCAATTGGAAAAACTATTCATGGCTCATTTCAGGATCAGCAGGAAGATGCTGCGTAATTTGAATAGCCTCTTCTTCATCCAACAACATGAAGGCAAAACTCTGAGAGATTATGTGGCTTGCTTCAATTCTGCCATGCTCGAGATCCCGGATCTCAACGAGCATGTCGCCATGTCCATCATGAAGCAGGGCATCGATCGTCCAAATTTACTTTTTTCTGGATAAGAAGTTTTTCGCTAGTTACTCTGAATTGCTAGTACGCGTGCAAAAATATACACAAGTCGAAGAGCAAGCAGCAAGCCAATGCCATGCTGAAGGAAGATCGGTTTCTAAGAAAAGAGTCAGAAAAATGACAAATCATGGCCTCCTAATAAAGATGTTCTGACTCGATGACAAAGTCCCAAGCCAAAAAACTTAACTAGTAAGTTTGACGCATACACTCTTCTATCTTTCCCAAGAGAAAAGATGCTCATAGAAATAGAGAAGGAAAGTTTCTTACAAAGATCCCAGCCAATGCGAGTGCATCCAGCATCGCGCAATAAGGCCAAATACTATCGATTCCACCATGACCACGGGCATACTACCGAAGAGTGCGTCCAGCTGAAAGATGAAATAGAAGGCTTGATTAAGCATGGATACTTGAAAAAGTACATCCATGGCCAAGAATGCCAAGTCAAGGCTGCTACCCAGAAGCAGACCGTAGATGGTATGGAGCTTCCTAATTAATGACCCACAAATGGAATGGTCGGCATGTTACACTACCGATTGAGCTTCAGGGAGGAAGAGGCTGAAGAAGGTGCTCCGAAGAGACTTCGGAGTAACAATGTTACCAATCGGAGTAACTCACATTCGATAAAATAAGGGTTGGTCTAATAGACTGACTCAATCAGTGTATTCGAACCAAAGTATATAGTTGGTTTAGTCCACCAACTCAAACCCGACGAATCAAAGGTTGGCCTAAACAACTGATCCAATCGATATACTTAACATGGAGTTGGTTTGACCCGCTAACTCAATCGATATCTCCAACAGATAGAAAGTCAGTCTAGTCCACTAACTCACACCTAACAAAGTAAGGGTTAGTCTAATCAACTAACTCAATCGATGTATCTAACTAAACATAGAAATTGGTCTAATTAGCCAACTCAACTGGTGCACTCAACAAAGCTACTAAGGGCTATCTACATATTCCTTCTAGATGATCCTCGACTCGGTCAGCTACCTCGAAAAGGTCAACGACTTCGGGTTCTTCAGCCACTTGTTGGTCATCATCATCATCTTCTTCCTTTACAGCCATGATAAAGCTTGATGACGTTATCTAGATAATCTTTAAAGCTAATTTGGTAGCTCACTATCCCTGCCTCGGTCATCTAGTCATCAAAAGCATCAGATTTCTTGTACTCTTCAACGGGCTGGTGGACCAACGATGATTATCCCATTTTTCAAGGCAACAATATGCCCTGAAACTAGGAGAAGGGGCAAGTATTGTAATGGGCCAATCGAACTAATCAACCAAAAACTGTGTGGCAAACCTAAAGACTGACAAGCTGATAATATGGTCTTCAGCCGACTCATCTCCAGAACTCATAAAGGCCTACCAACTCATAAAGATCGACTCACCTTTACATCAAAAGTTCGACCAACCTAGCCTATAAGAAATATAGACTGGACTGCCAATAGATGGATCGATGACCAAACTTTGCTGACCAACAAAAGAAAAAGAAGAAAAATGTTCAAATGAAGAGTTGGTCTAATCCACTGACTCAATCGATATGTCTGACAAGTAAAGAATCGGTCTAATTTACTGATTCAATCGATATGTCCGATAAGTAAAGAGTTGGTTTAATCCACTAACTCAATCGGTTTGTCCGACAGTAAAGAGTTGGTCTAATAATCTACTGACTCACTCGATATGTCCGATAAATAAAGAGTTGGTCTAATCCACTATCTCAATTAGTATGATCGAGAATATCAAAATGGTTTATTTATGTCATGTCCTGAATCTAGCATCGGAATCGGCTACGTGACCGGCCGAACAAATCCTAGGTTTTATCATAGAGATCATGCAAGGCCTAGGTACACAAGAGTCAAATACATCAAAATTAAAAACTAATATTATAAAAATAATTGATTAATAATTAAACAATCCATTTATTAAATCAATATCACTAATTGGTCTACTGATTCACAACAAGCATCAGTAACCGAAACTAACTCTAACTAACTAACTAACTCAATATTAATGAAGCTCCGTCTCATGCACATCCCAATCCTCGCTATCTATCCTGAGTCTCTGGAAAAACATAAAGTAGGGAGTGAGCTTTACAGCATAGTAAGGTCTCCAACCAGTCACCATTAATAATAATAATACTTTGCAAATATCAAGAATATAAGAGTATATCATGTCATGCAATCTAACAACTCAAGTGTCACATATGACAAAACATTTTTCAAAATCATGTTTCATTTTCAAGTTTTCAATTAAATCATCCTTCTTTAGGGTTCTGGACTAGCCACGGTCACACTCCAGCCTATAACTGGCACACTATTGTCATACTCCCGCCTGTGACTGGCACACTATTGTCAAAATCCCGCCTGTGACTGGCACACGATTTGTCACACTCCAGCCTGTGACTGGCACACAATTTATCACACTCCAGCCTGTGACTGGCACACTAAGAAACCACGGTACCACCGTGGCATGACTAGTCCAAATACCATTTTTACTTAACACTTTATCATTTCACCTCATCTTATGAAATTATATCATGATGTCAAATCATGAAATCTCAACTCTTTCACTGACCGGCATCACGGTGCAAGCCATACAATATCACTTTATTTGATAAAACATGTAATACAGGAATATAGCTCATAATAATAATAATCGTACTGATCAATATAAAAGTTAAACTATTCCATGCAAAACAAATCATGCATACCGATGCATATGCGCACGGATCAAACCATGTCGAAATAAATACATATATATAACTGGTGAATAGATCTAGAGATCCTTACCTCTCAAGAATCAACTATCTACACATGAATTAGTCCGTACCCGAAATTTATGCGATGCCTTCCTACTCAGAAGACTGATTCCCTACATTAATAAATAATTTTATTAAAATCTAAATTTTCAATTTTTACGAATCTCAAGAAAATCCCTTGATTCTCTCTCTTCTTCCTCTCTCATCTTCCTTCTCTCTCCTCTTTCTCTCTCTTCCTTCTCTCTCTCCTCATTTTCTTCTTTTCTTTCCTTTTTTTTTTTTTATAAACCGAAACAAATCCCCTTTTTTTTTCCTTCTTTCTCCTTTCTTTCTTTTTGTTTTTTCTTTCTTCTTTCACGCTCCCTTCTCTTTCCATCATCTCCGTCGAACCCAAAATCTCCCCCTCTCTTTTTTTTTTTTTCTTTCTTCTTCTCCTTTTCTCCTCTCCTTCCTCTCCTCTCTTCTACCCTCTTCCTTTCTTCATCTTCTCCATGGAAGAGAGGCTTCTTTCCTCTTTTTTTTTTTTTCCTTCTTCATGGAAGAGAGGGTCCTCCCTCATCAACACGACGACCATCGTCCCCCCTCGGCCACCTCCTCTCCCTAGTTCGTCCGGCGGCTACCAAGACCACCGTCGACGTCGTTCCTCCCGTCATCAGGCCATTTGTCACTGCCGAAGTTGGGGGTACGCCTCTTCTCCTCCCTCCCGCACAGCCCCAAAACAGGGAAAATCCTGTCTTGCTTCCATCCTCGATCCACCATCCCCCCTCAGATGAATGCCACGAAGGAGCACATGGAGGCGGAAGAAGATGTCGAACGTGTGCTCGCCATTGAAGGAGAGCTCGATCATCCTCGGAATCAAGCCATAGGAGCTGGGAGGGAAAGAAATTTATAGGAAGGACCGAAGATTTTTCCCTGCCGTGGAGAAAAGAAACCCGTCAATCAAAGGTCCCCATCCCACCCCAACTCATCGTCGACCTTATCCCTACTATCCACAGCAATCCGACATCTTTTCTGGCGAGAAATCCGAATGGATAAAAGGGAATGGACGTCCCCTGTTCCGACTCATCTCTCTGCCCTGTTTGTTTCGGCTTCGGACTCTTTCTTTTTTTTTTTTTGTGGCCTGGGTCATTATAATTTATCAACCAAAGTTGATTCATCGGCTATTACTAATTTATCAGCCAATGTCGAGGCCGAATAGATGACACCGCTCCCTTCGTCCAAAAAAGAATAAAAGTCGAAGCACTTCATTATAAGCATTTTGAGCTTGAAAGTGGGAGACAATGTTGTGATAATGACTCTGCTACTTGGCCTTGATAAACCAATAAGGAAGTATGATAAAGTTGTCTGATGACGAAGTTAGCTAATCAAGGAGTATGACCAATTATTGGTTGACCAACTATTGGCCGACCAACTGGCCGACCAACTATTGGCTGACTCGTCTCCAAAACTCATAAAGGTCGACCAATTCATAAAGACTGACCAACTCATAAAGACCGACCAACCTCAAGAAGAATGAAGATGACAAGAAAAGAGATAGTTAATCTACTAGAATAACAATCAACCGCTATAATGGGCTCGGGTTAGTTCACAACGAAATAATGTCAAAACTAATTGCAAGAAGCCCCTTCTAACTAAATTCTGTTAAGAGAGATGCCTATAAATATCGGTAAGAGAGGACCTCCAAGGATAAGTAAGAATAGCAAGCTGAAGTATTATCTCATTCCTATATATCTTCTCCAAGATTCTGTATCTGTTACTCGAATCCTTGCTGACTTAGGCATCGGAGTGTCCCCCACCGGAAATCTTCCGATGAGTGGACTTGTTTTGCAAGGTTCCGAAGGGAACCTGATTGAACGAATCTTAACAGTATAGAAGGATCACTTGGGTTCGACATCAACGCTACAAATTGATCTTCCCTTAATGAATAATGACCGATAGTCACCAATCAAAGAAGGAAGGCTTTTAGCAAGTCTTTTTGGCAAGGACCTTGGTAAGTCCCGAGCAACGAGCATCCCAACTTTTTTAGGAACAAGTAAAATATAAGCATAGTTAAGCCTTGGGAGATCCAACGCACCTTTGTGAAATTTATCAAACAATACTACAAGATCATCGTAAAAAAGATCCCAAAATCTCTTGAAGAAGGCAAAGGTGAAACCATCCGGGCCCCGGTGCTTTCATGTTTCTAAAAGAGAAAATGGCTTTTTTTGATTTCTTCCGGTGTGAAGTCCTCATCCAAGTAGTTCAAATCAACTGGAGGGGAGCCATGTAGCCGATTCCAATCAAAGGAGATCCGGGGAGGGGCCGAGCATCCAAAAAGGATTTTGAAATAATGGTGTAACTTAGGGACAATGTCCTATTGATTTTGCACTTTATACACCCTCATCCAAAATTGGTAAGATGCTATTCCGATGCTTCCTTCCTGAAGCTACTTCATGAAAAATAAAAAGGAGGTATTGCAATCTCCCTCCTTTAAAGCCAGGTGATTTTGGACCTTTGTTTCCAGGAAGCCTCCTCTTGCAATGGATATCCTCCCAATGATTACCTCAAGACTCTTCTAGTTTCAAACTCCATGAGAGATAGATCCGAACCTTTCTTCTTTCCTATCTAAGATGTCAATACCATGCAGAAGCTTTTCTCTCAACTCTTCATCAGTGATCCTTCTGGATCATTACCAATGTTTTGGTGCCTTTCTTAACTTCCTCAAATTACTTCACCATGCCTCTGCTGGATTCATTCCACCTCTAATACTTTTCCAAGAGCTTCGAACAATATCCACAATATTTCAAGTAGAATGCTATCCATATAAGGCTTGCCTCCAGAAGAAGGGGAAAAAATAGTGGGAGTAGGCCACTGATTCATATTCTTTACTATACTGATAATAATTTCAGTCACAATTAGTTCTTCTTATAAAACTAACACCAAGTTTTCTCCTTTGTTGCTGTTGTGTATCTCTAGATTATGCAGGAGCAAAGGTGGCCTATGGAATTGAAGTTTACGAGCTCTTTTGCTCTACAATTCAGTAATCTATTCCTTTGTAAATAAGACCTTGCAATCTTGATGTCCACGAATCTCGGCCCTGTTTCCAAGATTGGAAATCACATCGGTGTGTGACTTAATATCTTGTTTCGGGCAATAATCTATGATGATGAGGATGAGGCACGCAAGCATATATTTTTAGCTGGGTTACAACAAGGAACGCGACCGAATTAAATGGGCCCACGGCCCACTTGACACGACCTGGGTCTGGATAATCCGGCAAGAAGAATCTTAGTTATTGGCTTAGATAAGATTTATTAAAAAGAAGGATAAAGCTTGACCTAAGTTTGGTTTCAAACCTTTGGGGATTAAAAGTAGGATCCCACCATTGCAATCATCAGAGAGCATCCTTATATTCTCTTGTCAACTAATAAAGTAAAGGATAAACATTAAACCGATGTTAAAAGCTGAGACATCCCGGACCTCCACAAGCTCTACGTGTCGAGGTGTTAGAGAGTGGTGCTGGCAAGTTGGGCTCCAACTCACAAATTAACATGATGCAGGTCAACCGTATGCCCACACGTCAAATAGTTCAGTTAGCGAAGTCATTGAGATTTAGTACCAATTACTTGGATTTCTGTTCCACCTTTACCTATTTTTAGCTAGATTCCTCCTATCCTAGTTCTAAAAATAAATAATTAATTAATTAATTAATTAATTGATTGATTGTATGTATGCATATACTTTAAATTGATATTGCTGTATCCTATAACTAATGTACAGTTTGAAATCGTTACAGTCCAAAAATAATCGTAGAATCTGCAGTAATATTTGCACATCTTGGTGACAAAGCTTCGGATTTAGAGGTCAAACCAATACTTTCAGCTATTTGTGCTGGTCGCATTAAGCTTCAAATTTTCTTTTCAGCAATTGCACCAGAAGAGTTCTTAGATCTTATATTGACTTCCCATCATACATATATTTATATAAATCATATATTTGTCCTAAAAATATATAGTTCACATCTCTGCAAAACAAGGTGAATTTTGAGATTGGCAAAAGGTATTGTCTGATCAAAACTTTTTTAAAACATGTTGCTTCCAAATCTAAAAATCGGCTTGTAGGACAAACAATTCAAGTGGATTTCTTAGATATTCTAAACCGTGTCCGTGCTCGAACTGTTGTACATTCGACTCCCACTCTTTGATCCAAAATTTACCTATTTGTCAATGCATCGAGATAGATCAGTTACTAAACTCGGTCCTTGAAACATCCCCTCTGTCCCATCTTTTATATGGTAGCCATACTGATCTGCACTGTAATATTCCAATTTCTCTAGATATCCCCAAAGAGAGTCCTGTAGCTATCCTTGAAGGTGGCAGGATTTTGCTCCAAAAATACTGGAAGACAACCAACCTCTCAAGCTTCCTCACAATAGTCAAGTCTACGTAGCGCGTTTCGTCCAAAAAGAAAAAAAATTAAAAAAAAAAAAAAAGGGGGAAAACTTCCACTGAAACGCTGGAAGTGGGTCTCGCTTGGTTAGTGCTCGACCAGATTGTAATGCCACTCGAGAATTCTGTGAAAAAAAGTCCCAAGTGGCCATTCAGCGGTGTACTATGATTCAAGTGCTATACATCTTTAATGATATGAGTAATCACCGGTCAACATTGGAGCTTCATTCACTCAATTACATGTACAGTAGATTCTCATATATTGTCAAACTCGAATCAAGTATTTTAGTATTTTACCTTGGTTCAGGGGCCTTTTATTTTTTTTATTTTTTTATTTTTTTTTTTGGTTGATGGGAAGGAAGTGAGGCACTTCCTTCAGAATTTATTACAATAATCTATTTTCAAGATATAATTACACGAGGAGGAGGAGGAGGAGGAGGCCCGTTTTCTTAATGTAATGTTCGTGCTGTTGTGAGATGACGACCTCTGGAACTCCAGTTTGATATGTAACACATAATTTTATAATGTATCGAGAATATAACTCAATGATGGGGGAAAGAGAATTACTGAAAGATTAACTTATAGCATATGCTTTTCAAATCTGGATTTAACTGGTTGTTTCTCTGTTCTGTAGTCTTTCTGAAAAACTGAAAATTTATGTGATTTTTTTTTTTTAAAAAAAAAAAAAATTTCTCCAAAGCAATGTTCTTGGATGCTTGATTAAATGCTAATCATTGTAGTAGAATTAGTTCCAGAAGATAAACTTCCACTCTTAACCACTTTCAAAGGTGCAAGTTAATATTTATGTTTGAGTACATTGAATTCAGAGAGTAGAACCGGAGAGGAAAGTAAGTGGCTTAAAAAGGTAAAGAAGGATGCCAAGAAAATGTGCTAGGTGGAAGAATATGACATTTTGATAGTAAGGGAGGCCATGAAACTCCCTTAATCACTCAAAATGTCACATTCTTTGAGCAACTTTTTTTTTTTTTTTTTTTTTTTTGGGAAAAAAGGAATATGACATTTTGGTCCATCTTTTCTGCCAATCATGCTCGAGGATTAATTCGAGCAACCAATTTGGTCTCGTCTTGTAAAATTTTCGAACAACGTTACTCAGAAGAAAAACCAAAACCCTCTAGCCTGGTGATATCATCTTAACGTTGCAGGAGCTTACCAACCACCCCCTTCCCCACAAGGATGGATTTCTCGGAAAAGATATTGTTCGAACCTAATTTGAAAATTGCGATTCACAGGCTGCTTGTTTCCAAAAAACACCCTCCAAACACATTCACCAGTGATCAGTGAAGCACCCACAGGGTAGACAACATATTCCTCTCCATCAAGATATGGCAGTCTAGTTTGAAGGCCCTTCTTCTTCACTTCACCTCGGTTTGGTCAGTTGTTGAGTTTGGAAACCAAGACCTTGTGATATCTTGGCGTCCCATCCTGAGAATTTAATTACAACCAGCTTGCTCATGCCAACAAGACAATCATCAACCACTCTTGGCCATCAAACTTTTATTAATAAAACCCATTTCTTTTTGGAAAATCGATAGCCAGTCCCCCCAATACCGATTCAACAGGACGGAAATAGGATCGGATATGCATTAGATACCGGTTATATCGATATTTATTTTATCTAATGAATATACATATTTGTTTAATCTAACAAATACAAATACAGATATAGATATTAATCGGATATAAAAATTTATATCCATATTTGTTTTAAATAGGTATGGATACAACCTGGATATTAGAAATATGAATGTAAATGCAGATATACATCTGATAATTGAATTCATGATTACAATTTTAAAGATATTATTAAATAGATGATAAACCTAGTAGCAAGCTAATACAGCTATATATTTTTTTTAATAAAAAAATTAACAAGTGCCGTATAAAATTACATAGAATTATAGCTAGAATCGAATATTTGAATATAGACCAAATGATTGTCTATCCATATCCATATCCACATCCACATCCATTTTTTTAATATATATGAATATAAATATTGATATTAGTTGGATGCTTAAATTTTTATCCATATGGATTTGGAAAATGAATCTATCGAATATTATATAATTTAAGTATAATTTTCTCCTATACCCTATTTCTTTCTCTATCAATAACCTCTGTTTAAAAAAAAAAAAAAAAAAAGAAACCAATCACAAGGTACCACATCAATGTAAAAAATGGGTGCGTAGAATCCAAATATGCGCACAAGTAGGCAAAATGAAATGCATTGCCTTCGTGGACAAGTATGTCGCACATCAGAATCACGTCTGGCATAAAACTATCCACATCTCTTTTCTGTCTTTGAAATTGACAGTCGCCCATCATGTCCATCTTGTGCTAACTGCAACGAGTACTTCCATACATTGGAATAATAAAACAAGGAGCTCACTCACTATCGGCCCTTCCATCTCCAATCCAAACCAGCCAATTCCAAACTCCCCATATGTTTAACGATCATAATCATCTTCCAAGTTCTCAAATTAAAGACCAAGAAGCAATTAATCAAAATTGACATATCAAACCTCCCCATCTTCTATATTTGAGATAAATAAATGTGGTGCTTGTTCCAACAATGGCTTTGTGCGGAGAAAGGTGTATCCTTTTCTGTGAAAGATACGATTGCTTTGCCTATATTGATCATAGCATTTTATCTGCACGGAATAAAGATTCTTTTTCAATCCTTGTCCAGATATGTCCCTTTGTGGTAGGACTGGTCCACCACTAAGCTGGTGGTCTTGGTCCAACCAAAAATTTCATCCTTTGTACGCTTCAAAATAACCTCTCAAATATGAAAAATTATTGATCGAACCACATCCACCGCATCACTTTTGGACCAGCTCAACCCAAATTAGACATGTGGCAGATTTAATGGAGGAAACATAAAAAAATCTTTTCTGAAATGGAATAGACTACGATCAATCGCATCCTTCATCCCCTTCGCATGTCCTTTCTCCTATGACACCCTCGATCCTGCCTTCAAGGATGCTCCAACCTCCTCTGCTTCACCACCCACCGTGACCGCTCTGCCCATGCTAGCCACCCCAACCTTCTAGAGTTTGACATCTACGACCTCGACCTCCCACCTCCAAGGCCTCCTATTCTCGGTATCCCTAACTCCCAGCACCATCCCCTCCAACACCTACCTCTACCGCCCTCCCATCTCCACTACCCCCAAGTCCTATCTCCGAATCCCACCTCCACCACCTACTCTAACTCCCACCTCTGTTCATTCTTAGAAAGTTCTCTCCGGATCTCCTTGCCCAAGCTCTCCACTTTGCTAGCCTCCTTTCTCAACTTTGGCATGGCAGATGCACCATCCCTTCCTACCTCCAACCAGGATCTCTCCTTGTCCTCGAACATGCTTAGAAGATCCATGAAGATGCCAAGGCTGGACAAGTCCAACATTGCCATCTATACAAGCACCTATTGGCCAACATGAACATTACGATGGTGAAGCTAGTAGAATAGACCAATCAGGAAATGCAGGTGGACTGAGATAGGGGTATGCAAATGGTTCGATTAATCGAAAACCGAATTGAAATGTTAATTATGATAATATTTGATTCGATTTTTCCACTGAAAATTTTAGTTTCGATTTAAAACCGAACCGAAATTTTTTAATCGATTCAATTTTTGGTATTTAATTTGATAACTTCAATTAACCAAAAATCAAAATTATAAAATATAATAAAAATCCATCTTTATTTTTTAAAATATATAATAAATATTATAGCGATAGATTGTAAAGTGCTCAAGATAATTTTATTAAATTAATTTTTTTTTGAACGATTTATTGTTAATTTAAATTTAAAGAACAATACTAGTTCTAGTATAATTCTATAATTTAAATATTAAAATTATTAATAAACTTCACAAATTTAAATCAAAGCCAAAAGACTCAAAATCTAAAGCCAAATTATCGAATCGAACCTGATCGAAATTATTTTGATTTGATTTGTTTAATTTTAAACTACTTTGATTTAATTTTTGATTCTGCTAAATGTAAATTTGAAAGTTTAATTTTAAAAAACTACGGTTCAATCTGAACCAAAAAAGAAGAAAAAAAAAAAGAAGCATGAAAATCCCTAAATTGAGAATTTCTATTTTATGACCTTCAAAAAAACAAACGAAAACAAAGACATGCAGGAACAATTTATTTCTCTACATGATGATTTTTATCATCCGGTCAATATTTTGCTACGTGTCAAACTTGAATTAATCTGGTCCAAAAATGATACGGTGGACCTGGTTCAACCAATAATTCGTCCTCAGGTAGCCTACGCTCGCAGCACAGCTAAATTAGGAAAGTTTCATGCCAGCGCCCAACACACCCCCCTCCCCATCATCCCATCCTCTATCTATATATCCTCCCCACGACGGGCACAGAGAGAGAGAGAGAGAGAGAGAGAGGCTTAGAAGATCTTTGGGTCCGTGGAGGAGATGTGGCGGGTACTGTCGGTCGTGAGGCGAAGGCTGTGGTGGCGGAAGGAGAGGAGCGCGCGGGTGGCGGACGAAGGAGCGCTCGCGAGCGCGGAGGAAGCGGGAGCGCAGCCGGGGCCGGTGTGGGGGGCCGGGCTGGCGGCGCTGGTTGCGGTGGCGTCGTGCCTGGTGTGCCAGGCCGAGGAGGAGGAGGAGGACCTGGGTTGGACGTCGGGCCGGCGACCGAGGGACGACGAGATGAACCACCTCATGGTGCGCGACAGCATGCGCTACCGCATCTACGTGTAGGATTTCTTGTGGCCTCTGTTCTCCTTCTCAGAAGATGCCATGTATGCTTTGGCTCTTGAGGTGATCTGTTTTTTTTTTTTTTTTTTGTTATCTGTCTTGAGAGAGTTCTGTAAGTAGATCATACCGTCATGCGTGAATCTAAGAAGTTGAGATATTTTTCTGTATTTTTTTTCAAATTTAGGTTTGATATATAGATTCCTTTTGGGATTGACTCCTAAATAATCTTCCAAAAGTAGCCACTTGGACAACGAAACCAAGGTCAAGTAGCTTGGGAACTTGATATTGGCAGCTAGGCGTTGTCAAGAAACTCATATCAGATATAGCATGAATTAGATCATCATTCGTTAGATGCTTTGCTGATATAAACATTTTTAAGAGGTAATTTTTTTTGAAATCATCACGAGCTAGACTAGAGAAAGCCAGGCAAAGAGTTAACTTGAGGGTGCCAACTACATAAGTTATTTTTTCTCTTTTTCCTAAACAGTTGACCGACTGGAATCCCTTGTATAGCTAGAGGTGCAATCGAGCTGCCAAGTACCTACAAGCTCAAGCTCGATCCGATTCAAAATCTTGAACTTGAAACTCGATCAAGAACGATTAAATCTTGATATCCAAGTTTAAATTCAACTCGGCTCAAAAAAAAAAAAAAAAAAAAAAAAAAAAAAAAAAAAAAAGCTCGTTATCAACTTGACTCGACTTAAATATCAATCCAACCATATTTAAAGTTAAATTTGAACCTTGATAATAATTAAAAATATAATTAAAACATAACATAACATTATTTTTTAAATTATTAAAATAATTATATAAATTATAAATATAATATAATATTATTAAAAATAAAATATTTAATTAGATTTATAAATTTACAAATCAAGTATTTTGTTATTCGAGCTTAATAACAATCGAGCCGAGCTAAACTTGGACTCATTCGAGTAGCTCACGAGTTGCACAATTCATTTGCATTTCTATTGTCAATACAAGACCAGGTTCGAATCCCCCGTCACTTCGGCTTTTAGCTAGATCACACTTTAGTTTCCAAGAAAATCACAAGTTTAGAGTTTAGACGAGAGAGCTGGGAAAAACAATCTGGAGCTTAGTCACAGGCATCTGGACTTAATTGATAAAAAAACTAAATAAAACACCAAATATATATGCTTCAGAGTCTCGAGATCATCATTAATCTTTGCAGAAACCAATAATCAAATTAACAATTTGAATAAACCTAAATTCAAATTAATATTTGCAGAAACCGAAAAAAGTAAAATTTTATTTATAAGACTTTTGCATTCTCTCTCTCTCTCTCTCTCTCTCTTCTCTGTCACGTCCTGCCATAACAGTGGAGGAAGAGGTAAGGGAATGATAGGAATAACAGGCAGCCATTCCTTGTGGAGCTTGGATGTATCACACATTTCAAATCAGAGACTAGACCTGTCATGGTATGAAGTGTTTGTTAGTGGTGGTGGACACCCTGATGGCTAATGAGTGTGTGGGGCCTTTGGTGGCCCCACATCTCATTCTTCGGTGCAAGTTTTTGATAAGGTGGTTGAGTAGGTCACGATTCAGCTAAAGCCTCATTCATAATAGTTGAGATCAAGTGGCTTAAAGTTTATTGGTAGCTTCTTAGTAAAAGATAACCGTAAGAGAATGGATTCCAAAAACCTCAGAGAATGTGGATCGGCTTTATTTCCCTCTTTCTAGAAAGCAAGCCGCCGAGCAAGGACAGAACTATATTACATTTGAGTACAGGAGAAATATTCTGTACTCAGAAACTTTAAGACTTCAATTATTAGTATAAAAGTGAGATACATAAAAGTACCGATTAATTATTAGATTTGGTGCTCAATGAGCTCAATAGTTGAAGAACCATAATTTCTTGGTATTGGGATATCCCGGTTCAGATACGAACCGAACATTAGTTCGGATGGTCGAAGATCTTTTTTCCGAATCATTGACTTCGGATCAGGAAAGGTCAGGCCAACTACAGGCAATCCAAGAATTCTCGCTGGCCTACGACATCCGAATGCCAGATCTTCGGATAATATTTTCGGCCCTAACCGAAGACCAGGCTTCTCGTCGACTTCCGAAGATACGTTCTTCGGTTCCTGCCAGTGACACGATCTCCGACCCTAGATAAACACCAAGTCTTCGGCCCACGCAGGGGATAAAATCTTTGACCGAAAATCTCCCCAAACAAGAAAAATCTGAAGATGGGATCACGATCTGGCCCAGATAGGCAACAGTAACCAACGGTTACTATCGACAATCTCCATACCACGATCATGGCGCGCAACTCCAGCTGCCACTCCTCTGATCTGGTCGGAACCGCTCAATGACAACCCACGATCACCAATCATGGGAAGAAATTAACTCCCCATAATCGCCGGAAAAAGAGCGGTGCTGCAGGCCAGAGGCCTCTTTTTAAATAGTGGTAAGAAGAACTGCTCGAGGGAGGTACACACACTCATACACTTACGCATACTCTAAGTTAGAAGAGCCTTTCCCTCTCATTCTCGAGACTCTTTCCCATTCTGTCGCTGGGATCTGCCTCTGACTTAGGCATCGGAGTGTCCCCCGCTGGAACGACTCTGGTAAGGAACCTATTTTGAAGGTGAACCAGGGAGCGGTCCTGTGGTGCAGCAGCTTCGACCGGTCGAAACATGGACTCCACGCCAACAGATTGGCGCGCCAGGAAAGGGGAGCAACACAGCACTCTTTAGGCTCCCTCCTAAACAAGGGGAAGTAAGAGGTTCCTGATGGCGTGAGAAAAGACTCAGATAGCCTCCACAAGTCGAAGTCGTGATCCATCCCAAGAGGGTGCACCCCCGGGGTAGAACGACGTTCCACCTCCCACAGTTGTTGTGGGATTATAGCAATTTGAAGCCCTTGTGAACCAAGTCACCAACCTCACGGCCATGGTTCAGGACTTCCAGAACAGAGCTTTTCCGGTGGAAAATCCACCAGCCGCCTCCAGACATAGCTCTTGGTCTCGAAGGAAGAGAGCTCCACGGGAGGATCCCACACACCTCTCCCCCAGTTCTTGGCCCTCTCCTGAAGGTCAAACTTCGAGACTGCCTAGGTCCGTCGATAACCCGCAGAAAGGAAAAAGGCCTAGGCGAACTCCCTCACCCTCCTCCGAAGACTCTACTTCCGTAGAGAGGGCGCCGAAACAGACTCCCGACTACGATGGGAGATTTAGAGCCATTGAATCAGAAATGGCGAGGGCGCGGGAGCAGAGAATGCGGGATCTTAAGGATCCCAACAATTTGATTATGGGTGATCTACGCCCACCCTGCACCGACCGTATTATGGCCGAAGTCATCCCTCGGCACTTCAGGGTTCTCCAGATAGAATCCTACGATGGCACCTCCGATCCCCTCGGCCACTTGGACAGTTTCAAGGCCCATATGATGATCCAAGGAGCTTCGGACGCGATGTACTGCCTCGCGTTCCCGGCCACCTTGAAGAAAACTGCTCGGATGTGGTACTCGAGCCTGCGCCTAGGTACCATTGATTCTTTTTCCGAGTTAGAAAAATTGTTTGTCTTGCATTTTAGGACCTGTCGCAAGACTCCCCGGAATACGGACACACTATTCCTCCTTTACCAGAATGAAGGAAAAAGTCTGCGAGACTACATCTCCAGGTTTAATGCGGCCACACTTGAGATCCCCAATCTCAACGAGCATGTGGCCATGTCTGCACTCAAGATGGGGCTTCGTATATCCAGGCTTACCTTTTCTCTGGATAAGAAGTTTCCTAAAAGCTACGCTGAGCTCTTCTTAAGAGCTCAGAAATACGCCGATACTGAAGAGCAGGCGGCTAACCGACGACTGATCGAAGGGAAACCCCCTTCGAAAAAGAACGGCAGGGGACAAGGTCCCCCAACTTCCAATAACAATAACGACAAATATACAGACCGTCGAAGAAGTCCTCCCAGGCCTAGAGCATCGGGAGGAAGATTCGACTCCTACACCCCCCTCAACCTCTCTCGAGAAAAGATCCTCATGGAGATAGAGAAGGAAAACTATCTCCAACGGCCCCGTCCCATGAAGGCTTCCTCTTCCGTAAGGAATAGGAACAAATATTGCCGATACCACCGGGACCACGGCCACAACACTGAAGAGTGCATACAGCTAAAGGATGCGATTGAGGATCTCATCAAGAGAGGGTATTTGGAACGGTACATTGGTCGTCAAGGACCTCGGTCGGAAGCTACTATTCCCCAACCACCTCCCGAAGAGGCCGAACTGCCAAATCAAGGGCCCACCAACGAAGGTGTAAGGATGATACACCGGCCTACCAACTGGAGAAGGGACAAGGACGATGCCCCAAAGCGACTCAAGGACAATAACGCTATTCTCTTCTCTGATGACGATCTTGCGAGAGTCCGGCTCCCGCATGATGATCCCCTTGTAATCTCGGCCGTTGTGGCCAACTATGATGTACAGCAAATCCTTGTTGATAATGGAAGCTCGACTGATATCTTGATTTACGATGCATTCTCTAAAATATGTTTGCCTAGACATCAACTACGAAGATCCCCCATACCGCTCATTGATTTCGGGGGCAATCAAGTTCATGCCGAGGGAGAAATAGTGTTGCCTGTGATCCTTGGCACTGAACCTCGACAAAAGACACTGCCGATCAACTTCACGGTGGTCCGGACCCCCTCGGCTTACAACATCATTCTGGGACGGCCCGCCTTGAATAAATTTCGAACCGTGATTTCCTCTCATTATCTCTTGGTACGCTTCCCCACCAGGAATGGTGTCGGAGAAGTTAGAAGAGATCAGAGAGTAGCACGGCAGTGTCTGATGATTCAAGATAGGCACTTCAATAATTCTGCAACTCCGGATCAGCTGGATCCGAGGGATACAACTACAAGCTCTGGTGAACCCATAGAGAGAACTGTCCTGGTACCTTTGACGAAGGAAGACCCCACCAGAGTTGTGCAGATCGGGAGTATACTTGATGAGAAAACCAGAACGGAGCTGATCCATTTTCTTAGAGACAACACCGATGTCTTCGCCTGGTCGGCTTCGGATATGCCTGGGATTCTTGCCGAGGTGATCACTCATCGGCTGGAAGTTACCCCTGGGTACAAGCCAGTACGGCAAAAGAAAAGGAGCTTCGCTCCTGAAAGACAGAAAGCTGTGGACGAAGAAGTCAGCAAACTCCTTAAAGCAAGGTTCATCCAAGAGGCCCACTATCCCGAATGGCTGGCCAATGTGGTAATGGTGAAGAAAGCTAGCGACAAGTGGAGGATCTGCATCGATTACACAGACCTCAACAAGGCTTGCCCAAAAGATAGCTTCCCTCTCCCGAAGATTGATCAGCTGGTCGACGCCACCGCCGGCCACCAATTGCTGAGCTTCATGGACACTTTTTCCGGCTATAACCAGATTAGAATAGATCCGCAAGATGAAAAGAAGATGGCCTTCGTCACTGACAAAGGTCTCTACTGCTACAAGATGATGCCATTCGGCCTCAAGAACGCCGGGGCAACATTTCAAAGGTTAATCAATAAGGTGTTCGAAAAGTAACTGGGGAGAAACATGGAGGCCTACGTTGACAACATGATCGTCAAAAGCCTCCTCCGAAAAGACCATATCCACGACTTGGAAGAGTCATTTAGTGCTCTACGACGCTACCGCATGAAGCTAAACCCGGCAAAGTGCGCCTTTGGGGTCACTTATGGCAAGTTCTTGGGCTTTCTTGTCACCAAACGAGGGATTGAGGCAAATCTTGAGAAGATCCAAGCCCTAAAGGATATGAGACATCCATCCTGTAAAAAGGAAGTCCAGCAGTTAACAGGAAGAATTGCCTCCCTAAGCAGATTCATTTCTCGGTCAGCCGAGAAATGCCTCCCATTCTTCAAGATACTTCGACAGTCAAAGGGCTTTGAATGGTCCGAAGACTGTCACCCTGCCTTTGAGGAGTTAAAGAAGTATCTGGAAACCCCGCCACTACTCTCCAAACCTCAAGAAGGCGAGGTACTTTACCTATATCTCTCTGCTTCAGATGAAGCATTTAGCTCGGTCCTTGTTCGGAGAGATGAAGACGGATCCCACAAGCCGATCTACTATATCAGTAAAGTTCTACATGATGCTGAAACGCGATATGCGAGGATGCAGAAACTGATCTACTCTCTGGTGATCGCGGCGAAGCGACTACGGCCATACTTCCATGCCCACGCTATTGTGGTGCTGATCGATTAGCCCCTCAAAGTCGTTCTCCGGTCTCCGGACACCTCTGGAAGGATAGCCAAGTGGGCTGTGAAATTGAGCGAATTCGACATCAGCTTTCAGCCCCGATCGGCTATGAAGGCCCAGGTGCTCTCCGATTTCTTGGCTGAATGCACCTGGAGGTCCAAGGACGGAGCATCTTCAGTAGAAGATGAAGTCCCGAAGGAGACGAAATCCGTTTGGATGCTCCATGTGGACGGAGCTTCCAATGCTACTGGATGCGGGGCAGGACTTATGCTGGCCGAACCTGACGGCCATACCATAAAGTACGCACTTCGGTTCTCCTTCCATGCTTCTAAGAACCAGGCCGAATACGAAGCTTTGCTTGCCGGACTTCGAATTGCCAAAAATTTGGGAGTTCAACAACTCTGAGCCTTCTCAGACTCCCAGCTGGTTGTAAATCAAGTTAAAGGAGAATATGCAGCCAAGGATCCAACCATGGTAAAGTACCTAGAGAAGGTACAGGTCTTATCCTCTCAATTGGAACATTTTGATATCATCAATGTCTCGCGATCAGAGAATTCCCGAGCGGACTCTCAATTGGAACATTTTGATATCATCAATGTCTCGCGATCAGAGAATTCCCGAGCGGACGCATTGTCTTGACTGGCAACTACAACACCGGAATCTCTCGGGTGCACCTTTGTTGAACATCTTGAAACTCCAAGCATAGCCGAAGAGGCTATGGAGGTGCGCCAGATCGACGCCGAGCCAAACTGGATGGATCCTATCATCAAGTTCCTAAATGAGGGCGTACTGCCAGAAGACAAGGCGGAGGCCAAGAAAATCTGCTGGATGGCGTCCCAGTATGCCATCTTAGACAGGACCCTTTATAAAAGATCATTCTCTCAACCACTGCTAAAATGTTTGGGACCGATAGATGCGGATTATGCCTTGAGAGAGGTCCACGAGGGCATATGCGGTGATCACTTGGGGGTAGGTCTCTGGCATATAAGATCATTCGACAAGGATATTACTGGCCCTCCATCCAGAAGGATTCAACTGACTTTGTACGAAGGTGTGACCAGTGCCAGAGATACGCCAATGTTCAGAGGCAGCCTGCAAGTCACTTGATCCAACTGACAGCCCCATGGCCTTTTGCCCAGTGGAGAATGGATATCCTTGGCCCATTCTCGTCGGCATCTAGGAAAAGAAAGTTCATTCTTGTAGCCATCGACTACTTTACAAAGTGGGTAGAAGCCGAACCATTGGCCCAGATCACAGAGGGCAAGGTGGAGAATTTTGTAAAAAATTTCATCATATTCAGGTTCGGCATCCCACATGTCATAATCACGGACAACGGGAGACAGTTTGACAATCTGAAGTTCAAAGACTTCTGCGCTCGGTATCATGTCCAGCATCGACTGACCTCCGTTGCCCACCCCCAGTCCAACGGAGAAGCCGAAGCCACTAATCGGACCATTCTCCATGGTTTGAAGACGAGGTTGAACGCTATTAAAGGGCTTTGGACCGAAGAGCTGACCTCCGTTCTCTGGGCATACCGAACTACCCAAGAACGGCCACTAGCGAGTCTCCGTTCAACCTGGCATACGGTACCGAAGCTGTACTACCTATTGAAGTCTCCTTGTAGTCCCTGAGAATTGACAACTACGAAGAGCTTAGGAACTCCGATCATAGAAGGATTGATCTGGACCTGCTACCAAGCACAAGACTCCAGGCCCAGATAAGGATGGTGGCGTACCAGCAAAAGGTCGTCAAATACTACAACTCAAGAGTGAAAGAGCAGATCTTTCACACAGGGGACATGGTATTGCGAAGGGCAGAAGTATCCAGGCCAACGGAGCAGGGTAAACTCTCCCCCAACTGGGAAGGTTCATATCAAGTTGAAGAAGTCATTTGACCAGGAGCATATCGACTCAAGACCCTGGATGGGAAGACTATGTCCCGGCCATGGAATGTACAAAACCTTCGTAGGTATTATCAATAAACGAGTTCCTAAATTTATTGTGCAAAATTGCTCAACCCTACTCAACTCAGAACGGCTAGTTGCATCGACTGAACGACAACAGCCTAAGTGGCCCGATCTGAGAAATCGATCAACTGCACAAAGGAGAGTCTGATCCACTCACCTTATCGGTATGCCCGACGAGTGCAATGGATGGCCTAATCAGGCCACCAAGGAGATCAAAGGCGCAAGGATGGTTTTCATAACCTACTCTACGGTAAACCCGAAGACGCGTCGGGACGGGCCTGAACAGCCTGCCTTGATCATGACAGAAGTGCACAGGGACGGTGTAAACACCCTACCCTACGGTAAATCCGAAAACGTGCCTAAAAGGATCACTGTCGTCCTTTCTGTCAACAACACAAACATTTCAAAGACGGTCCAACCGACCTCACATCTTCCCTATAGACCGCAAATGGTCCGAGGAATCTACACTTTAGACAAAATGTGATACACCATATCGCAGGAAACACATGGAAAGAGGTAAGAAAAAGATATTTCATTTCATTTTTGATTTTTACAAAAAAAAAGAGAAAAAGAAACTCTCATAAAGAGAGAACAAAAAAAAAGACTCTCAAAAGAGAAACCAAAAAAATAAAGGGGGTAGCATTAGAAGGACGCGGGAAATATTTCAATTGCCTCCCGCCGGCTTTTTTCTGTACCGACGGGGGGAGATCTGGAGGGACGACGAAGGGGCCCCAAGATTTCCATCCGAACCAGAATCCAACCCCTCGTCGGAGTCAGAATCAAATTCATGCCCGGGAAAGGAAACGGAGGGCTTGATATTGTCCAGGCCCTTCAAGTCATAAAACTTGAAGGCATTCCTCCTACATTCCCGGAACCCCTGGTGGAAGGAGTCCAGAGCCGTCTCGGTGACCTCCTCCTTGAAGGCAACAGACGCCCTGAAGTCCGAGACGGCATTCGCCACTTCCCTCTTGGCCTCTGCCACCTCCGCGACTACCATCGCGACTTGGGCCCTGGCCTCCTTCACCTGAGCTTCCAACATGCGGACCTTCTTCTCCAGACGGTCCACGAGAGGCTCATCGTCATCCCCCGGCTCGAAGAACTCCGGACTTCTCTTCCTCTTTGGGTCGACGGCCCTCCTCTTCGCGGCCAGACGAAGCTCGGAAGTGCTGAACCTCATTTTCAATTGGAAGAAGGAGTCTATGAGAATAGTGGCCCTTGGTAGCAGAAGGCAAGGTCCTATTTATAGAGACCCTACACCCACGACCGACTGCTGGGAGGTGTGCTTCACATCCTTTTCCAGTCGCATCAGAGTGTGCCACATGTCTAAGCGACGCTTCAAGAACCAAAAGGCCGCTCGGGGATCATTCCCAGGACAACAACTGCCGGCGCTTCGAATCCGGAGGAATTCTCATCGTGCTGCGATAGCATTAATGGCTCCTTTTTGGAAAAAGGAGACCTGGCGGCACACAAGGTGCAAGAAATCGCGACTGTACGAGTATCGATACATCGCGTGGACAATGAGAATCACGATCAAACTTCCTTAATCATCGGTTGATGAGGAGTTGATACCTGTCTACCCTAACGGATAGATTTAATATCGAAAGGAAGGTGACACCAGCCTAATCAATTGTAGACGGTCTTCAGCAACGGAGTTCTAACCTGTTCTGGAGTTCGTCTTCGCCAACTATCGATAAAATGGCCTTCGGCCACGGCCGTTCGACCGAACAGAAGAAAGAACAGTAAAACCAGTTCAAGCTACATCTAGAAATGCAACATTGCACATGCAGAGGGAGAAAAAATTGCTTTAAAATCTAGAGAAGTTGTCATACAAAATCCATTGACAGTACAAAAAGGAAAAAGAAAAAAAAATACATCTAAAGCTACTCGGATTATTCAATATCAACAGGAGAAGTCCCAATATCACACGATTGAAGCAACTTATCAACCTGTGCAGAAAGGATCTCGTCAATTTGGGCCGAGACTGGAGAACCTTCGGCCTGGACTCCCCTAGCCTGAACCTCCTCCTGAACCGGGATCGGAGTTGGGGTCGCCCCCAGATCTTCGACTGATGTAGAGGCCTCTTCACCCGGGCATGGCGCCTCTTCGGCCTTTACCGTGGCTTCCTCACCCGGGCATGGCGCCTCTTCGGCCTCTACCGTGGCTTCGGCCTCCTCTTCTTTCTCTTCTTCTTCGGCTATGTCGAAGGGAGTGATGCCAGAAAGATCAAGATGGGAGAAGGCCTCCTTTACCTTGGAAAGTCCATCATTAAAGCCATGCTGATAGCCGTACAATGATGCTTCATTCATTTCTTCTTGAAATTGTGAAGACTTCTTGAAGTCTACTACAACATCCTCCACCCGCTTTTTTAGGGATACGAACTCTTTCTTGGCCGCTTCGGACTCCAGAATTGCCTCTTCGGCCCTCCTGGCAGCCTCCTCTGCTGCCTTGGTCAAACTTTCTATCTTTTCCTGATTCTTCCTGGCAGCTTGCTCCAAGGAGTCAACTTGTTTTCTGCTTTTTGTCCACCCTGCCCCTTGCTCCGCTATTATCAGATGGGCACTTTTTAGTTCGTCCTTCAGTTCGTGAACCTCGTCGTTCACCCGGATAAGGCGGTCCTCCATAGACTACCTCAACTCTTCGGCTACTTCTTTTGCGGCCCTGGTGTTACAGCCGTGACAGTGACGTGGCCAGGCTCAGGTATCGTCGAATACGAGCGAGCCACATGTATGTTTCCCCGGCCAAGTCAGCGCCACATCCTCAAAGCCAGGATCGGCAAGACTACACCGCCCGACGACTGTCTAAGGCAAACCGCCCTCGCTGAGGTCGAGCTCGGCTCGGAGTTCCTCTACCACCTCATTGGCGCCCGGGCCCGGAGGGGTCCGCCTAAGTGAGGTCGGCCAAGGTCGGGCGATTCCCTGCCACCTCGCCAGGTGTCCACCCAGGAGGGGTCCACCGAAGCCGAGGTCGGCTGACTCTCCGCCCTTCGCCAGGTGACCGCCCGGAGACGGGCCCACCTCGGCCGAAGCCAGGCGACCTCCTGCCGCCTCGCCAGGTGTCCACCCAGGAGGGGTCCACCTAAGCCGAGGTCGGCTGACTCTCCGCCCTTCGCCAGGTGGCCGCCCGGAGACGGACCCACCTCGGCCGAAGCCAGGCGACCTCCTGCCACCTCGCCAGGTGTCCACCCAGGAGGGGTCCACCTAAGCCGAGGTCGGCTGACTCTCCGCCCTTCGCCAGGTGGCCGCCCGGAGACGGGTCCACCTCGGCCGAAGCCAGGCGACCTCCTGCCGCCTCGCCAGGTGTCCACCCAGGAGGGGTCCACCTAAGCCGAGGTCGGTTGATTCTCCGCCCTTCGCCAGGTGGCCGCCCGGAGACGGGCCCACCTCGGCCGAAGCCAGGCGACCTTCTGCCACCTCGCCAGGTGTCCACCCAGGAGGGGTCCACCTAAGCGAGGTCGGCTGATCCCTCGCCCCTCGCCAGTTGGCCCCCCGGGGACGGGTCCAACTCAACCGAGGTCAGACCGCTCACACGGAGAGGGCCCCGGGGAGAGAGACGGGCCCCGAGGCCATCCCTCGGGCCGTACGAATCCCAGACGGCGTCCCGTACGGAGGGCGGCGGCACGCGGAACATCACTTGCGTCGGCCCGGCAGGACCCGCAGCCGAGAGACTCGATCCTGACGGAATAGGTCCCATAGATGGATGGCGCCCGCGCTTGGGGAAGAGAGCGCTCTTACGGAGCCCGAGGCCTGACCGGCCGCCCTGCCAGCGCCGCCCTCCCCTCTTTCTCTTCTGTCTTTGCCTTTTCCCTGCTGGGCCCGGCGGACGAGGTCAGGAAGCCGCCTGGCCTCCTTCACCAAAAAGGGGAAAGAGAAGAGGACGGGGGAGGGGAGCTTCCGAGGAGGAAAAAGACAAACGCACGACGAGGGAAGATAAAGAGGGAAGGATCTGGGGACGACAAGGTAAGCCAATTAGCCTGGGGACAAGGAGGAAGCACCGGCACAAGGCCTTGCTCCGAGAGAGAAACCAGAAATCCCGAGAGGGGAACACTGGGTGTGAGCTCGGCAAGGAGGCCCAGCCGAGATTCTGGTCCCCAGAGCGTTTCCTTCACCAGTTAACTCTCTAAGTCTGGAACCCTTTAGAGGGTCCGGCTGGAGAGTCTGTTCCTTCTCGTCGTCTACTGACTTGACCGTCGGAGCTCCCTCGCCGGGATCCCCGGCCAGGGTCCTCTAACCCCTTTGTTGCAGGTTCTCCGCGGGAAGGGGGGCTCCCTCACCGGGAGGTCAGGAAGGATCGGCTGATCCGAGGTACGGGCGCGGCGGCGAGAGCGGCAACAGATTGGCGCACCAGGTAGGGGGGCAGGACACTAACCCCTAGTGGGAACCAGCTTTCTGCAAGTATCACGCTCTCCAGCAATGGTGGTCACTCGTGGTCGTGAGGCGTCCACCAGCCGTGTGGGGGATGTCCACTCCCCTCCAGGGGGCCACAGCCCCGAAAGGGAGCTTCCGGCTCCCCCTCCTCTTCCACAGCAGCCTACCCCGGTGGACGGATCCCTTGCGGCCATCGTCCAGCAGCTGCAGACCTTGACCTCAGCGGTCCGACAGCTTCAGCATCAGCAACGGTCCCTGGCCACTCAGCCGCAGCCAGGGACCCCCGCGGCCCGAGCCGCGGGGCAGCGTGGGAGCCTGCGCTCAATCCAGGGCAGGCCATCCCATCCGAGGGCCATCTCCAACCCCCGGGGGAGCCACCAAGCTCCTGCAAAGAGAAACTATTCCGGTTCGGAGGATCACGAGAGTCGATCCCCGGCCGACGGGACCGAAACGGCGCATCGCAGCAAGCGACGCCGAGGCCAGACCTCGCACCGAGAACGATCGGCGCCCCCTTCACCCGCAGCCTCGGTGGAAGACTCCACCGATGAAGCCATCAGGCGCCAGGCCGAGAGGCGCCTGGAGGAGCATGAGCGCAAGCTGGCGGAGTTCGCTTGCCGATTCACCGACCTGCAGAACTCGTCGGCAGACCCGGCGGGCTACGACTCCCGCCCCCCTTTCTCTGAAGAAATCCAGGCGGAACCAATCCCGAAACGGTTCCGCATGCCGCAGGTGGATCCCTACGACGGAACCACCGACCCCCTGGATCATTTGGAGAGCTATAAGGCTCTTATGAGGGTCCAGGGGGTCACCGACGCCCTTCTGTGCATCGCCTTCCCGGCAACCCTTCGGAAGGCCGCTCGAGTCTAGTTCGCCCGCCTCGAGCCCGGGTCCATTTGCTCCTTCCATCAGTTGGAAGGAAAGTTTGTGGCGCACTTCGACGCTTGTCGAAAGGTGCCAAGAGAGGTGGACAGCCTCTTTTCCATCCGCCAGCAAGACCAGGAGCTGCTCCGGGACTACATCACCCGGTTCAAGACCGCAGCACTGGAGATCTACAGCTTGGATGAGCCCGTCGCCATGCTGGCCTTGAAGCGTGGACTCAAGACGTCCCGCCTAACCTATTCCCTGGACAAGAAGCCGCCCAGGACGTATTCCGAGCTCCTCCTCCGCGCCCACAAGTACATCCGAGCGGAGGAGGCCGACCGCACCCATCGAGAGCTAGACGGGAAGACTCCAAAGAAGCCGCTCCCGAGGGACACCCCGGGAGTTCGGAGGCCCGGGCCATCTGCCGACCTCCGCCCGAATCCAAGGCCGAGGGGCGAAGCCACTCCCGAGCGGAGGTACACCCCTCTCCTCGCACCTCGAACGAAGATCCTCATGGAAATCGAGGGCGAGCGCTACCTCCGCCGACCTCCTCCCCAGAACCTGAGAGCCGTCCGAGACAAATCAAAGTACTGCCAGTTCCATCGCGAGCACGGGCATGACACGGAGGAGTGTCGCCATCTGAAGCGGGAGATCGAGGAGCTGATCAGGAGGGGTTACCTCAGGAAGTTCGTCAAGAACGAGGCCCCCTCTGAAGGGCAGCCGCTCGTGGCCCTACCGCCTGTCCCTGCGATCGACAACCGCCCAACAGAGAAGCTCGTGGGCATGATCTCGCGCGGGTCCGGCCAAGCAATGAAGAGAGCCCGGGAAGTCCCGGAGAATGTAATCCCTCCCAAAGGAGGGGAAATTAATGATAATGTAAACAACGATGCCATGGTGGTCGAGATGACCATCGCGAAGCATCCTGTACATCGAATCATGGTGGATAGTGGAAGCTCGGCCGACGTACTTTTTTACGATGCATTCTCTCGGATGAATTTGTCCCCCGAACAGCTGAAGCCAGTGCACACCCCCCTGGTAGGTTTTACAGGGGACTCAGTGGGAGTCGAGGGGGAGATCACTCTCCCGGTCACTGCCGGATCCCCGCCCCGGCAAGCGACCGTCCTATTAACATTCACCGTCGTCAGGCTCCCTTCGCCTTACAACGCCATTCTCGGGCGTCCCGGGCTCAACCAACTGGACGCCACCATCTCCACGAGGAGGCTGTTGGTGCAGTTCCCCACGCCTTCCGGGCTCGGAGAGATGAGGGGGACGATCCAGCCAGTCCCGCTCTGCCTCCAGACGGTCCCAGGCGCCAGGGGCGCGGAGCTCACCCATGATATCGACGACCTCGATCTGAGAGAGAAGGAACCCAGGGGAGGGCCCGTAGAGCGCCTGCTGACTTTTCCCCTCGGTTCGGATCCCCTGAAGACGGTGCAAGTCGGGGCCCAGCTCCCCGAGGAAGAGCGAACCCGCTTGCTGGAGTTCCTCCGCGCCAACGCTGACGTGTTCGCCTGGTCAGCAGCCGACATGCCGGGCATCCCGCCCGAGGTTATTATGCACAGGCTGAACGTGGACCCAAGTTGCCGCCCGGTCCGCCAGAAGAAGAGAAGCTTCGCCATGGAGAGGCAGAAGGCGATCAACGAGGAAGTAGAGAATCTTCTCGCCGCCGGTTTCGTCCAAGAGGTCCAGTACCCTAGCTGGCTGGCAAACGTGGTCATGGTAAAGAAGAGTAGCGGTAAGTGGAGGATCTGTGTGGACTACACCGACCTCAACCGAGCTTGCCCAAAGGACAGTTTTCCTCTTCCAAAGATCGACCAACTGGTCGACACCACCTCAGGGCATCGCCTCTTGTCGTTCATGGACGCCTTCTCCGGATACAACCAGATCCGGATGAACCCGGAGGACGAAGAGCACACTGCCTTCATAACTGACCGCGGGACTTTTTGCTACAGGATGATTCCTTTCGGCCTCAAGAACGCAGGGGCGATGTACCAACGTCTGGTCAATAGAATCTTCAAAGACCAGATAGGCCGCAACATGCAGGTGTGCGTGGACGACATGCTGGTGATGAGCAAACTTGATTCGGACCACGTGGCTGACTTGACGGAGACGTTCGGCAACCTCCGGCGCCATCAGATGAAGCTGAACCCGGCGAAGTGCGCTTTCGGCATCTCCGCCGGTAAGTTCCTAGGGTTTATGGTGACTCAAAGAGGGATCGAGGCCAACCCGGAGAAGGTCCAGGCCATCCTGGACATGGAGCAGCCCGCCTCCAAGAAGCAGGTGCAACGACTGACCGGCCGAGTCGCGGCCCTTAGCCATTTTATTTCCAGGTCGGCGGACCGCTGCCGTCCCTTCTTCAAGGTGCTGAGGAAGATGAATGGCTTTGCTTGGACCGAGGAGTGTTAGCAGGCCTTCGAGGAGCTGAAGAAGACGCTCGCATCGCCACCTTTACTGTCCAGGCCCGAGGAGGGGGAGGAGCTTGCCCTCTACCTGGCGGTTACCCCGGAGGCCGTCAGCTCTGTCTTGGTCCGAACCGACGACCAGGGGCTCCAGCGGCCGGTGTACTATACCAGCAAACTTCTCCGAGACGCGGAGCTCAGGTATTCCCGGCCCGAGAAACTTGTTTTTGCGCTAATAGTGTCTGCCCAGCGTCTCATGCCCTATTTCCAAGCGCACCCCATCGCCGTCTTGACGGACCAACCGCTGAAAGCGGTGCTCAGCCGACCCGATACTTCGGGACGATTGGCCAAGTGGGCACTGAAACTCAGCGAGTTCGACATTGCATACAGGCCAAGGTCGGCCATGAAGGCACAGGTGCTGGCCGATTTCTTGGTCGAGTGTGCAGGCTTGGGCAAGGAGCCCGAGGAAGGCCCCCCGGCCCAGCCGATGGAGGTTGGCACCGATGAGCCCGGAGAGGACGCCTGGATCCTCCATGTGGACGGAGCCTCGAACTCCGGCGGGAGCGGAGCTGGGCTCATCCTCGCCAACGGCGACGGGGTCGTCGCCGAGTGTGCACTCCGTTTCCAATTCCCCGCGACAAATAACCAGGCGGAGTACGAGGCACTTCTTGCCGGACTGAGAGTCTCCCGCGAGCTGGGCGTGACCAACCTCAGAGCTTTCACTGACTCCCAGCTCGTTGCGGGGCAGGTGTCCGGAGAGTACGTCGCGCACGACCCCCAAATGGCGAAGTACTTGGAGCTCGTCAAGGCGGGCGCGTCTAAGTTCCGCCGCTTCAACATCTTCCACATTCCCCGTGGGGAGAACGCCCGTGCGGACGCCCTCTCCCGGCTGGCGACCCTGCCGGACACGATGCTGGGATGCACTCATGTGGAGCGCCTTGAGGTCCCAAGCCTCGAAGCACCGGCGGAGGTCCATCAGGTCAGCCAGGAGCCCAGCTGGATGGACAAGTACGCTGCGTACATCGCCAGCGGCACCCTGCCAGAGGACCGACAGGCGGCTCGCCTCATCAGGAAGAAGGCCGTGCGGTTTGTCCTGATGGACGGGCAGTTGTATCGAAGATCCTACTCCTACCCCCTCCTCAAGTGCGTAGGACCCACAGAAGCCAAGCTTGTGCTCCAGGAGATTCACGAAGGCATCTGCGGGAACCACGTGGGGGGCAGGGCATTGGCGTACAAGGCCCTCCATCAGGGCTACTTCTGGGAAACAATGAAGGAAGACGCCGCCAACTTCGTGAAGAAATGCGACCGGTGCCAGCGTCACGCCACGGTGCAGCGGCAACCCTCCAACCCAATCTCTCAGCTCTCAGCCCCCTGGCCGTTCGCCCAGTGGGGGATGGACCTCCTGGGCCCATTCCCGCCGGCGCCGGGCCAGCGGAAGTTCTTGATAGTGGCTATCGACTACTTCACGAAGTGGGTCGAGGCCGAACCCTTGGCGAGGATCACCGAAGCAAACGTCGCTAAGTTCTTCTGGAAGTCCATCGTCTGCCGCTTCGGCCTCCCCCACACTGTGGTCACCGACAATGGACGCTAGTTCGACTGCCGGGAATTCGAAGAATTCTGCAGCGATCTCGGCATCAGGCATCGCTTTACCTCGGTGGCGCACCCTCAGACCAACGGGGAGGCCGAAGTCACGAACAGGACCGTTCTTCAGGGCCTCCGCACGCGGCTGGACCAGGCCAAGGGCAGGTGGGCCGATGAGCTTCCCAGCGTCCTTTGGGCATACCACACCACCCCAAGGACAGCTACCGACGAAACTCCATTCAACCTCGTCTTCGGAGCCGAGGCAGTCATCCCGATCGAGCTCAGCCTACCCACGCTGCGCGTGGAGCAATACGACGAGACAGAAAACCCGGCCAGGATGATGCTCAACCTAGACCTTCTCGAGGAAACAAGGGACAGGGCCCGAATCCGAATGGCGGCGTACCGGCAACGTGTTGCCAGATATTACAACTCCCGGGTGCGGCCTAAGGTTTTTCGTCCCGGAGACTTGGTCCTCCGGCGCGCCGAAGCATCCCAACCACGGGAATGCGGCAAGCTATCGCCCAACTCGGAAGGCCCGTATCGGGTGGCAGAAGCCCTCCCTCATGGAGCATATTACTTGGAAGAATTGGGAGGTGCCAAGTTCCCCCGGACGTGGAACTCCTCAAACCTGAGAATGTACTACCAGTGATGTAAGGCTCCCAGTTTCTGTAACAAAGCTTCCCCACTTCAAGCACTCCCTTCTAACTTCGACGAGAAGGCCTACGGCATCGAGCTCAGTCCGGAAGATCCTGGGCTTCGGCCTGGAAGGTGGCGCCGAACCCAGTTCGCCCACGCAAGCCCGGAGCACAGCTCAGCAAGCCATGCAAGGCTTGAGAAAGCCTGCGGCATCGAGCTCAGTCCGGAAGATCCTGGGCTCTGGCCTGGAAGGTGGCGCCGAACCCAGTTCGCCCACGCAAGCCCGGAGCACAGCTCAGCAAGCCGCGCAAGGCTTGAGAAAGCCTACGGCATCGAGCTCAGTCCGGAAGATCCTGGGCTTCGGCCTGGAAGGTGGCGCCGAACCCAGTTCGCCCACGCAAGCCCGGAGCACAGCTCAGCAAGCCGCGCAAGGCTTGAGAAAGCCTACGGCATCGAGCTCAGTTCGGAAGATCCTGGGCTTCGGCCTGGAAGGTGGCGCCGAACCCAGTTCGCCAACGCAAGCTCGGAGCATAGCTCAGTGAGCCGCGCAAGGCTTGAGAAAGCCTGCGGCACCAAGCTCAGTCCGGAGGTCCCGGGCTTCGGCCTGGAAGACGGTGCAGAAACCGTGTTGTCTGCGCGAGCATGAAGGCGACCCAAAGTCGGGCCCGCTTAAGGCTTGCCCTGCTGCGACGCGACTCAGCAGGCCCCATCCTTCGATTTGAGCAATGGGAGGACCAGGCCTGCAGTTATTTCAAGTGTTCCAGACCGACATCTCAGAAAGAAAAGAAGAGAAAAGTGAGACGAAACAACGACCAAGGTTTCGATAAAGCTTAGATCTTCATTGACATAAGTAGTCGGTACAAGCTGGGAGCCCCGACAGGCCGGGACTCCCCAAAAAACAAAAACAACACGAAACAAAAACAACAGAAGTAAAGCAGAGAAGACAGTGCCGGGATCACTGGGATGTGGGGTCGGAGCCATCTGCCGGAAGCACGGGTGCTGCGTCCTCGACTTCTACAGCGGCCGGCTCCTGGGGCTGTTCCGGGGCCGCGGCATCGCTGGTCGACGGCGCCGCAGGTGTCGCTTCGGCCGTGCCGGAAGCCCTGCTCTCACCCCCTGGCCTCCTGCCACCGACTACAACTCCGCTCAGGTCCAGCTGGGGGAAGAAGGCCCCCACCTTCTCCCGGCACATCCGGAACCCCTTCAGGAAGGAGTCCACGGCAGCCTCCCGGACCTCCGACGTATACTCGTCGGAAGCCCGGAATTTGGGGACGGCCTCTTGCGCTTCCCGCTTGGCCGCCTCCAGGAGCCCGTTGACGTAGGCGCTCCGGTCCTTCGCCGCGGCCGCATCTCGCCGGGCCTCCTCCAGCTGACGCTCCAGCCATTGGGAATGGGCCTGCAGGCAGGCCTTCTCCGCCGCCTCCTCCTCAGTTCGGCGCTGGTTGGAGGTCCGCTCCTCCGACAAGGAGGCCTCCAACTCCTTGTTCCGCTCCTCGGAACGCGCCAGGTCGGACTGGAGGGCTTGCTTCTCGGCTCGCAGCTCGGCCCCCTTCTCCATCAAATCCTTGACGTCGGCCGCGAGCTTACCGAGCTTCAGCTCCCGATCGGAGTCCCTCTTGGCGTTCCCTGCGAGGAAATTCCTCAGTAGGAGGACGTCGTTCCCGATCTGCAATGGCAAAAGCGACACAGGTCAGAGCAAAGGCAGGTAAGTCTCGAGATAGGAAAAAGGAAAAGGAAGAAGCTCGGGCTTACCGTGAAGAGCTGCGGAAGGATGCCGAGCAGCGCGTCCGCGTAATCCCGGCCACCCCGAGCTCGGCGGTCCCGGGCGGTGGAAGCGTACTCCAACATCTTCTCCGCCAGCCCCCTGTCGAGGATGACCGAGTCCCGGTGGGTGATCACCGGCACCGGGGCCTTCGGGCCGGCCCTTGCGGCAGCTGCCCCCTCAGCCGAAGCCGCAACCGACGGGCCGGCGATCGCCACAGGCGGTGCTGTCGAGCTGGCAGCAATGACGGGCCCGACGATGGGCGGAGCGGCAGACGCTGGAGCTCTCTCTGCGGCGCCACCAGGTCGCGCGGCCGAAGTATCAGTGACCCCGCCCTGAGGTGGCCTGGGCGGGGAAATGACGGCAACCTGGCCGGGCACGGTCGCCGCCACGACCTCCCGGCTCGTCTCCGTGCGAGCCCTCTTCATTGCGGGCTCGTCTACCTCCACGACGTCCCGCTGGGTCGCCCCCTCCAAGAGGTTCTCCAATGAAAACTTCATCCCTGCAAGACAAAAGAGACAGAAAGTCAGCCGGCTCGGTTATGAAGAGAGGGGGGGGCAGAGGTCAATGCGGGGCCAAATCTCACCAGTCTCACGGATGAGACTGATACCGGCCTCAAAAAGATTCTGCTCAGAAAGCAGAACCTCGAGCGCCGGGACCTCGTCGCCCAGGAGCTGGGTATAGGACTCCTGGTCCGCCGGCTCGACCCGGGAGTTTCGGTTCGGGGTCCGGTCCGGTTCACTCCAGGCCCAGTCGACATCGTTAACCGAAGCGAAGAAAAACCGGCTCTTCCATCCCTTGACCGAGGAAGGGAGGTCGAACCGGAGACACCAGGCCTGGGTGAAATGTACCACCAGCCGTCATCGGTGGAGCACTTCTTCAGGGTGAACAAGGCCCTGAAGAGAGAAAAACGGGCAACGAACCCGTGGAAGTGGCAGAAAACGATGAAGGAGGCACTCACCGAAAATGCACAGACGAGCGCGAGCAACAGGAGTTGTTAGCCTGCAGCAAACCGCCCACGAAGCAAGGGAAAATGCCACGTTCTGGAAAGTCCCCTCCCTTTCAAACTCAGCCGACAGCGACCGTACCCGTCATTCCGCCTCAGGCCACTGGATGGTCGCCACGTGGGCGCACGCCCGACACCGACGCCTCGTTAGCAGAGTAACGGCCTCTGCCTCGAAGCGACGCATTGATTATGGGCAAGTGGGCGACGCGTGGCGGCTCCCCATAGGTCTTCAGCCGCATCGAGCCACGACGACGAGGATCGTGGCAATTATGATGCAAGATCTTCGCCTCTCCACGTCATGTCCGCATTTAATCCCGACGTTCCGTTCTACGATGCCCCGACGGAACGGCGGGCTGGGGGGCAACTGTTACAGCCATGACAGTGACGTGGCCAGGCTCAGGTATCGTCGAATACGAGCGAGCCACGTGTATGTTTCCCCGGCCAAGTCAGCACCACATCCTCAAAGCCAGGATCGGCAAGACTACACCACCCGACGACTGCCTAAGGCAAACCGCCCTCGTCGAGGTCGAGCTCGGCTCGGAGTTCCTCTACCACCTCATTGGCGCCCGGGCCCGGAGGGGTCCGCCTAAGTGAGGTCGGCCAAGGTCGGGCGATTCCCTGCCGCCTCGCCAGGTGTCCACTCAGGAGGGGTCCACCGAAGCCGAGGTCGGTTGACTCTCCGCCCTTCGCCAGGTGACCGCCCGGAGACGGGCCCACCTCGGCCGAAGCCAGGCGACCTCCTGCCGCCTCGCCAGGTGTCCACCCAGGAGGGGTCCACCTAAGCCGAGGTCGGCTGACTCTCCGCCCTTCGCCAGGTGGCCGCCCAGAGACGGACCCACCTCGGCCGAAGCCAGGCGACCTCCTGCCACCTCGCCAGGTGTCCACCCAGGAGGGGTCCACCTAAGCCGAGGTCGGCTGACTCTCCGCCCTTCGCCAGGTGGCCGCCCGGAGATGGGTCCACCTCGACCGAAGCCAGGCGACCTCCTACCGCCTCGCCAGGTGTCCACCCAGGAGGGGTCCACCTAAGCCGAGGTCGGTTGATTCTCCGCCCTTCGCCAGGTGGCCACCTGGAGACGGGCCCACCTCGGCCGAAGCCAGGCGACCTTCTGCCACCTCGCCAGGTGTCCACCCAGGAGGGGTCCACCTAAGCGAGGTCGACTGATCCCTCGCCCCTCGCCAGTTGGCCCCCCGGGGACGGGTCCAACTCAACCGAGGTCAGACCGCTCGCACGGAGAGGGCCCCGGGGAGAGAGACGGGCCCCGAGGCCGTCCCTCGGGCCGTACGAATCCCAGACGGCGTCCCGTATGGAGGGCGGCGGCACGCGGAACATCACTTGCGTCGGCCCGGCAGGACCCGCAGCCGAGAGACCCGATCCTGACGGAACAGGCCACATAGATGGATGGCGCCCGCGCTTGGGGAAGAGAGCGCTCTTACGGAGCCCGAGGCCTGACCGGCCGCCCTGCCAGCGCCGCCCTCCCCTCTTTCTCTTCTGTCTTTGCCTTTTCCCTGCTGGGCCCGGTGGACGAGGTCAGGAAGCCGCCTGGCCTCCTTCACCAAAAAGGGGAAAGAGAAGAGGACGAGGGAGGGGAGCTTCCGAGGAGGAAAAAGACAAACGCACGACGAGGGGAGATAAAGAGGGAAGGATCTGGGGACGACAAGGTAAGCCAATTAGCCTGGGGACAAGGAGGAAGCACCGGCACAAGGCCTTGCTCCGAGAGAGAAACCAGAAATCCCGAGAGGGGAACACTGGGCGTGAGCTCGGCAAGGAGGCCCAGCCGAGATTCTGGTCCCCAGAGCGTTTCCTTCACCAGTTAACTCTCTAAGTCTGGAACCCTTTAGAGGGTCCGGCTAGAGAGTCTGTTCCTTCTCGTCGTCTACTGACTTGACCGTCGGAGCTCCCTCGCCGGGATCCCCGGCCAGGGTCCTCTAACCCCTTTGTTGCAGGTTCTCCGCGGGAAGGGGGGCTCCCTCACCGGGCGATCAGGAAGGATCGGCTGATCCGAGGTACGGGCGCGGCGGCGAGAGCGGCAACACCTGGCAGTATGGAAATCCTCCTTAAGGCCATGGATGAGGCTGTCAACATTTTCCAGACTCTCTTCCATAAAGGTAAGGTCGTAGACCAACTGCATCAAAGATATGGAGTTATGGATTGCACAATTTTTAGAGCAAGGGAGATGGCAAGGACCATACCTGTTGCAGGACGAAAAAAGCAGAGTCGAACACCCTGGGAAGGTTCTGACTTCGAAGAACTGCCAAGTCGTGAGGCAGCAACGTGCTCTTCAGCGCCTGCCGAGCTACGGCGGGAACCAGCAGTCCCCCCATAGGTGAAAGCTCCGAAGAGTTCGCCGAACGGCTTCCAGCTGGGGAAGCCCCGCGAGCGAACTCTCCCTCGACTTGCCGCGCTTTGCCCCTATCAACTGCAGGGGGCAAAACGGCGGCACATCCGCCGCTTGAGGCGGACTCCCCGTTGTGCGAATCGGGGAAGTAGCCGCCGGTGGAGTTTCGACTAGACAAGGTCTCGACGGGGCCCCTTCTGTGGGTGCCACATCTTCCCCTGAGGTTTCTCGAGAAGACGAAGTGCTCCGGTCCCCCTCAGGACCGTCCCTTCGAGCCTTCTTCCGAACCGCCGACCTGGTGAGAGGGGCTTGTGCTATCCTCTTCTCAGAAGTCTGACGGAGCTAGCTTACACCAGGCTTCATCCTGCCACCTACAAGCGAAAGAGTTTCTTTCAGTCGACTGAGCTACAACAAAACCAGGGGGAAGGGGAGCGGAAATTTCCATCACTATACCTAATGTGGGGAATTTGCTAATTCCCGCAAGATGGAGATTTCTCTCCTCCAACAACTCCCGGATAGGGACGACTTCTGAATTAACTAGGAGATCGTAATCCGACTGATCAGCCACCAGGACTTTCTTCTCGTCATTGACGGTTAAACGAGGCTTCTTCCAAACAGTGTCGAAGCCCCATGGATCGAAGGACAGTGCAAACACAAAAATGGGTTTCCATCCATGGATGGTGCTGAGCATGTCCTTGATGACCATGTGGCCCGGTCGAGGGCCAATCACCCACCATCTATTGCTATGAAAATCTCTCTTGAGTACGAAAAGGGCTGTGAATAAATTGGTCCTAGGTTCTATGTTTGCGATGCTGCACAAGACCAAAAACCCGCAGACGTTTCGGATGCTGTTCGGGATCAACTGCGCCGGCACCACTTGGTACAGGCAGAAGATTTTGATGATGAAAGGGTGCAGGGGAAATCGAAGACCAGCTTTCAGATGATCTTCATACACGGCTAGGCACCCAGGGGGAGGTTTGTTCACCCGTTCCTCGGGTGCGGGGAGGACAAAAGGGAATCCCTCAGGAATGCGATAGCGTTCCCAAAGAAGGACCATCTTTCCCTGAGAAGCCGAACTGGAGATCGACTCCGGACCTACCACATCGCCGGCTCCTGAGGGCCTAACATGCTCCCCCTGACTTTCTACGATTTCCTCCATGATAAAAGAATGTAACAAAAAGGCAGAAGGAAGATTCTACCTGCGGAATAAACTGGTAGTCCTGAACAAGAAAAGCTGAGCGAAGAATGAGACGAGGTTGAAGAAGCTTCTTTAGCCGGACCTTCTCCCTTTTCCAAGAGGAAAACAGGAGTCTCTGAAGTCCTACCAGGTTGATTTGACCAAGGGTTACTCAGGGAGGTAACCCACCTTCAACTAACCGTTAGGATGAGGCATATCCACCATCCAACGGACAAGGAGAAGCCGCCGCAACCATACAAATCTCAACCGAAAGATTGGCTGAACCATTACGCAACGAGAAAATGAGAGGCAGTCCCAGGGCCGCCCGCTCTTTTCTTCTCCCCCAACTAGGGAATGACAGCTGTCCACCGCCTGATTCCCAGATCAACCAGCAGTCATGATGGGCAGTCCAGTCAGAGATCCCATAATCATCCACTACACTATCCCCTGGGAGGAAAACGACAAAGCATTAGTACTCTCACTTCTCGAGGCAAACCTCCGCTTCGAAAACTGAGAGTAGGGGGACAACTATTGGGATATCCCAGTTCAGGTACGAACCGAACACCAGTTTGGATGGCCGAAGACCTTTTCTCCGGACCACTGACTTCGAACTAGGAAAGGTCAGGCCAACTAAAGGCAACCCAAGGATTCTCGCCGGCCTACGACATCCGAAGGCCAGATCTTCGGATGATGTCTTCAGCCCTAACCGAAGACCAGGCTTCTCGTCGACTTCCGAAGACACGCTCTTCGGTTCCTGCCGGATACACGATCTCCGGCCCTGGGTAAACACCAAGTCTTCAGCTTATGCAGAGGACGAAATCTCTGACCGAAATTCTCCCCAAACAGGAAAAATCTGAAGATGGGATCACGATCTGGCCCAGATAGGCAACAGTAACCAACGGTTACTATCGACAATCTCCATGCCACGATCATGGCGCGCAACTCCAGCTGCCACGCCTCTAGTCTGGCCAGAACCGCTCAATGACAATCCATGATCGTCAATCATGAAAAGAAATTAACTCCCCATAATCGTCGGAAAAAGAGCGGGGACGCAGGCCGGAGATCTCTTTTTAAATAGTGGTAAGAAGAACTGCTCGAGGGAGGTACACACACTCATACACTTACGCATACTCTAAGTTAGAAGAGCCTTTTCCTCTCATTCTCGAAACTCTTCCCCATTCTGTGGCTGGGATCCGCCTCTGACTTAGGTATCGAAGTGTCCCCCACCGGAATAACTCCAGCAAGGGACCTGTTTTACAGGTGAACCAGGAAGCGGTCCTGTGATGCAACAGCTCCGACTGACCGATACAGGAACTCCATGCCAACACTTGGAATGGTCGTGGTTAAGCTGGTCTAGTTTTCCTGTTTCTTCTTCTTTTCTTTTTCCACTGTATAACTTTTTTTTTTTTTTTTGGGCATGGAAATGGGAGGAAGTAGTTCCACCCGAATTTTATTGCTGCAGATATTCACAAGGATGGATATTTTTTAAAGGAGTAATCACAACATTGATTATAATGGGACATGGGTTCGTAGATCCATCATCATTCTTGCTATCAATAGTTGTAAAGTAATTTTAAATATTATCAGTTGAGTCTTAGCTTTCTTGACAGCTGGAATGGAAAGACAATACCAGTACAGCTAACCTGACCAAATTTACATGAGAGGGCTTATGGATCATGACAATGTTTGTTGATTAGATTGCTTTGACCAATTAACTATGAAATCTAAGAAATTTTATGGCTGGATAAGGTAGAACTTCCATCATCATCTTCTCACCAAAACAGCACTATTAACAATCTATGCTAGTATCAAGCTTATATATTCTTTCAAAGAATATTTCCCCATACCATCTTATAAATTTACATTCAAGTCAAAGCAAACATTGCAAAGTGCTGCATCATGTTGTGAATAATCTGCATTATATCATAGAATGTACAAGGATCAAGTAGGATATAATTACATGATAAACAAAACACACCTTTTCGTTATTCAAGGGAATAGAAATGCGCTCTGTTAGAGGAATTGATTTCAGCACAGCCACAATATGGATATTAAAATCCAGAATGATGGGATTTTAGCCATTGGACGTTGCTCTTAGACACTCCAGGGCACATGGTTCTCCAGTTAGATGTTCAACCAATCCTTGGATGTGGAAAGATAAAAGTTATGTTTACATATCGAGCACACAAATCTTTGCAGTGCTTAAATAGAATGCATTACAGCTATCCGCATGCATCAACTCAAACTCATGCAAGTGAGCTATATATTTCAGGGTTTTGACACTCCTTGGTGAAGCACTCCTGAACTCACTAATTATATGTAAGTTATAGTTCATGCATATACAGAAATACAATAACGACTATGACAACAATGGTTAAAGGCATATTGGAGAATGATTTAAAGTCCAAATTTTAAATAACCTCAGTTTTTTAAGATGCTTGCTGTCTCTGTAACATACTAGGAAACAAATCTAACACTGCCGAATGCAAAACTCCACAAAATTCATCCATTACCTATGCATAATAGCATGAATATTGCTGAAAGATTCCTCATTCCCTAACTTAAGTCAAAGAATAGCCATAATTCAAAGAAAGATGTTACCATTGGTGTAATGGCGGCAGTCATGTTTACCAACAATCAGATCAGTTGACCAGACTTCATTGAATTTGTTGGCAGCATCTACACCATCATTTATGGAAAATCCAACAGACCAGCACCTACTTGTAGGTATCCTCCTCAATGTCCTCATGAGGATGACTCCTGGGAAAGAGGACAAAAGGCAAAAGTCAAATAAAATATAGCACTAGTCTTAAGTACTAAACATCATATTGTAGTTACCCAAATAAATAAATAAAAAATGCAAGCCTTTTGCTCAATATTGTCAGCCTTTCAGATGATACTAATGATGATACAAACACATCAGGAATACTTGCAAACAGGACCAACAAATTATAGGCACTTAAAAAAAGCAATTGATTCCAAAGTAGGAGCAATCATAATAAACTAGCACACAACAATAACTAAGGCACTACTAGCTTTCTTTGGAGGCTTCTTCCTGGTGGGAAATATAGTATGGAAGCCACTAAAGACTTGATTAATGAGAGGATCAAGACCATCAATATAAACTCATCCTAGAAATCCTGGACTCTACCTAAGATGCAAATAGATGTTCATTGGTAGATCAGTAGGGATCTTCTACAGACAAATGTTTTTATGCATGGATTTAGGTTTGGTTCAATATTTTGATAGACTGCTTAGTGTGTAATAGGAAGTACAGAGTGGCTGATAGTATGTTGGATGGCCTTACATGATTGACTTGGTATATGTGATGCAGCCATTGTTCTGGATACTGCTACCAGATGCAATTAAAACATGAGTACAACAGCCCCTAGGTTGCAGCCTACAGCTCAGGCTTCTGGGCCACATTTAATCTCGTTCAGACTTTACTTTGAGCCCAGTTTAGGCAAAAACCCTACATGTTCCACCGCTAGGATAAGTTCCAACTAGCATTACATCAATATAGAAATTCTTAATAGCTTTCCTCGGTAAGAAAGGATGTGCTGTAAGTAGCGTAATTGAATTATGAATTTGGTAGCTTTATATACAAGGACAGGCATTCCCAAAACTTTAGGGAAAATACATGAAAATCATTACTCAGAGAAGATGAATAAATAGGAGGCAATGTTGGAGGCCTTTCTTTTCCTTTCTTTTCTATAACCACAAACAGTTTTGTCAAGCTAGATAAAATGGCGAAATGTATCAAGTAAACATTAGAATATGGCCATCAGAATATGGTTGTAATTTGTTAGAAGTCGTGGATGTTAAGGGAAACACATAAAGAGACCTAAGCTAGATTCAGGTTATAAGAGGTTCTCTCTCTCTCTCTCTCTCTCTCTCTCCCTCTCTCTCTTCTTCTTCTTCTTTTTAGGACGGATGAAAGCCTGGATGAAAATCAAGGTGAGAGCAGGATCAAAACATGGCCTTTTGTATTCACACAAGAGCCTTTCCCAACTCTAGTTGGCACCCTCATTACAATGGGAAATCAGCAGCACTGAAATAATCACTGAAACAATTGAGGGCCAAAACATAGAAATACAAACATGATTTAAGAAAGGAGAAATTCAAATATGATAAAACCACAAATTGTCAACTCATTATAATATAGCATGCTTGGGATTGAAACCGTGCATGATAAGCCAAAATTTGGTGCATCAAATGAGGATTCACCTGGAATTTTCCTCCCAGATAGAGCGGCTACAGCTGTATGAATTTTTTCAGGATCTTGAGGTTGAAAATCAAAAACAAATGCCTGAACACAAAAATATATAGGAGTATGTCTGTCAATAATCTGTAGTTTGCCTTGAAAGAATGGTCAGAACAAAATGCCTGCACATTCATTTAAGGTTTTCACATAATTGGTGCAAGGATATTTGTAATATTTAAGATTCATGAAACAAAAATAAAAGGAAGAAAAACTGAACTGCAATCCATTAAAAGAAATTAGGGCTAACATTCTTAGCATGGCAATTTCAATGTATTCAGGCATCGGTGATCTCACTACGATGTAAAAAACTCTTTTCCCTTGATATCAGGTAGTTTATTTCCATCTTTTACTCACCACCACGAAGGTAATCCACATCTCACAAAACATTAACAGATCCTGGATTCCCAGCCAAAAGCTCATTGAATTCTGCTTAAGAACATTATCCACAGATGGCCTCCAATATCACAAACAATGTTTTCCCATCTCCAACAGAGTCTAAACTCCAACAGAAATAAATCTTGAGAATTGAGAAAGTCTTAATTCTATTCAGATTTTTTAAATAGTTTTGCTAAGAACAGAACATATTTATCTTGATAACTTTCCATTCTGTACTTCATAAGTGACCGGTTCTGGAAGATTAAACTAATGAACTCCTTAACTCCTAAAAGAGGCATCCTTCCAATGAATTAATCAATAAATTACCCAAGAATATTTAAGCGTCCCATTAGATCTAATTCCCTAGATCAGGAAAATCCTTTGACTACACCTTGCTCACCAAGGAATCCTGATGCGCATGCTTGTTTTCCTGATCTGACTATTTACTAAGTGCAGATTTTCCAACATGTTGTATATGGTTCAATATTACTCCCATCCATCGACACTACACCATCCACACAAAGAGCATGCACGGAGTTCCATGTTGTATACAAGTAGTTTGTTTAGACAAGTAATGAAAATTGACTCATGGTTTATGCTATATACCAGGAAAAAAAGGCTCCTTGTTGCACCACGATACTTTTTTAACAAATTATCATTCTCTCTGAATGTCCTCGCATGCTGTTAATGTAATTATCTAGTTTTATCTACTACAAACAGTGCCAGTTTACCCCTAAATTTCCCTATCACTAATCTCTCCAAGCCAAGACAAATGTGTCAAAAGTTTTAAATCATTAAAAAAAATAATATTGAAATATGTATTAATTCGAATTGCCACAATCTAATACAGTGGCATGAGTATGAAGCAGACCTTGACAACAGATATGCAAGCACATAGGTGGCACAAAATAAGGGCAAGAAAATAAAATAACTCCCATAAAAGGGGAGAAGAAGAATGATGATATCATGACAAACGGAAAGTGATGAAATTGATCAGCAATGAAAACTAGGTTATGGATATAATCAAGGGCCAATAAGCTACCTTATTTCTTCTGATCAACAAGCTGCGCTTCTTGTTAACATGGCTAAAGCTAGCATATTGGAATCAGAAACTAAGCCAGTCTGGTACTATATTGTGCTAAATTGGCTTAAACTTAAAGGCAAACTTATCATAAAGTTGGTCTGCATCAATTTTTAGGCCTTTTAGTATTATGGCTCTCAGTCCACAACTTTTGAACCCTCAATCCTTTCACATCCCTTTCCTTCAATATCAATGTTGCATCTTTTTCTCAAGTGACAACAGTTCTACCTACTCAAAGAAGAAAACTCCCAGAAATGGCAAATGAAGTCACTCATTCTGATGTACACCATTTGTCAAACAGTTATCGGACAGAGAAACACCATGAAGCACCAGCAACGCTACGTACAAAAAGATCAATCATACAATTTAGAAGAATATAATAATAAAGGCAGAACAACAGAAACAACCAAAAAAAAATTCATAGGATAAGAGGAGACAAGAGGAGAAACAAAAAGAATGAATTTTGAGAGAAACCAGTGTCATCAAATGAACGGAAAAACAACAACTGATCCAACGAAACACGAAAGGAGGTGAAGAGAATGAGGAGAAGACCTGAGGGCGAGAAGGGTTGGGCTTGATGATGACCATGAAGTGCTGCAGGTCCCAGAGGCCGAGCGAGTAAGCTGCCGACATAAGCATCTGGACGGGGCCCTTGGCCACCCTCAATGGCACTGCCGCCACGTACACGGCGTCTCTGCCCTTGCCCTGTTGCAGAGATTGAGAAGGATGAGGAGTGGTTTTCGGAGAAGCCAAGAGCGCAGCAGAAGCCATTAACGAAGCTTTCCGGTTTCCACTGAGATGGCGTGGCCATGCGCCTATAATCAACGCACGTGCGGTACACGTGAGATAGAAGCACATTTGGGTGAGATATTTTTTAAATTTAATGACTCAAAAATCAACAATAATCACCTCTCCGAGATTGCATGGTTGGTCCTGACTTTCAGCCTGGCCATCTCTCGATCAGGTCCTCACTCTCGACCTAGTCAACTCTTGGTCAAGTCTTCACTCTTGGCCTAGTTGTCTCTCAGTCGGATCCTTTCAGTATCTAAGCTCGACAACAACTGACATCGATTATTCCAGCTATCCCAATCGATCTACATGCTCTTGTAGCGGTCGTGGCTAGCAAGATCATGGCAGGTAAGTCATGGGAGACATTATCTTCATAGAATCAACAGTCCTAATAGAAAATATACCAATGGAGAGAGTCCCTGAGGACAAGATCCTAATAACCTATCAAGACCCATCATTTCTGTCAGAGCCTCCTCCTTGATAGCCTTTTGTTATCCCGTGTAATACTATAAATTGATAAGAGAAATGCCCAACGAGGTATGCTTTTGGCACACTCCTCTACCCTTGTGCTTGCACAGCCAATAGGACTCTGAGCTTCAGCTGCTATTGCCCTCTTCATCCTCCCTCACTGACTTGGGTATCGAAGTGACCCTGCTAGTAATCCCGGTCTAGGGGCCTTTTTGCAAGTCTTCGTTCATGAGCCACCAGGAATAGTGTCCCTTCCCACAAGAGAAGACCAGAGGACTCCCCGACGCTGCCTCGACATACTAAAGGATGATTTGGCAGCAACATATTTGCATGTCAGAAAGGGAAATAGACTGGTATACTAGCAACCGAGCAGGGTGGCTGGCCACTTTGGCCCAACATGTCAAAAGCCCTCACCATGGCAATGCGAGGGTTACAGTGATAGTAACCCCCCATGGCAGGATAGCAGCCACTGGAAGCTCCTGCTATCCCTACCACCACTGCCTATGGCAGTCGTCCGTCTTTGGGAGGGAGACCATCCCACCAATGGACTTCCTGCCACTCATGGTCCTCTTCTTCCCACCACGAAAGCAGCAAGTCCTTTCGAGAATAGTCCTCTCATCGCTGAACCATCCCATAGTCACCGTCCCCTATACCATGCTGATAGAGTCCCGAGCGAGAGGATCGACGAGCTTGGAAAGAGCCAAGACAAGAGAAACACTCCCAATCCCCCTCCGAGTCTTCATACGAGTACTCCCCGTAGTACTCCTAGAAGGGATCCACTGAAGAGGCTATTCAATGATGAGTCAAATAATGCCTCGATGAGTACAATCACAAGCTACATGAGATCAATCATTGACTTGCTGACCTTCAAGGAGAGAGCCGAAATCCAACCAATTTCAACACTCAACCCCCTCTCCCCCAGCATATTATGGAGGAACTGATCCCAAGTCAGTTCAAGATGCCTCAACCAGAGCCATATGACAAGACACCTCAAGAGCTACAAGATTCTCATGAGGATTTAGAGTGCCTCCAATGCTCCACTTTGCATTGCCTTCCCCACCACTCTATGGAAGGCGGCCTGAGCGGGTACTCTCATCTCGAGCTAAGGAGCATCCTTTCATTCTAGTAGCTGGAGGAGAAGTTCATAGCATACTTCAGTGCCTAACACAAGATGCTACAAGAAGCCAACAGCCTCTTTTCTGTTTGTCAACGAGACAAGGAATTGTTAAAAGACTATGTGGCCCAATTCAAAGTAGCCACTCTAGAGATTTACCACCTTGACGAGTTCGTGGCCATGATGGCCTTGAAGTGCAGACTCCTTCCTTCCCACCTCACTTATTCTCTAGATAAAACTCCCACGGTCTTATTCGGAGATGCTTGCCCGCACGTAAAAGTATGTCCATGGAGATGAAGGAGCCCTCTCTCGGCATGAAGCTAATGGGAAGCCAAGCAAAAAGAAGGCTCGGGAGAAGCCTAGCAGAACTCAGGCTGACAAGCCCAACTCATCTCGCCAACGGAGTCCTAGGCCAAGAAACCTTGACGGCCAATAAGACTACACCCTTCTCCTCATCCCCCGATCCAGGACTTTGATGGAGATTAAGGGGGAACAGTATTTGCAAAGGCCCAATCCACTAAAGCCTTCCACCTCCCATAATGAGAACAAGTATTGCCACTTTCACCAAGACTATGGTCACAACATGAATGACTGCTACCAGCTAAAGAGGGAAATTGAAGACGTCATCTATCATGGCTACCTTAGCAAGTATGTTCGCAAGGGTGCTACTTGGCCCAACGTCCCAAATCCGAGCCAGTGGTTGGCCTTGCCAAAGGTTGACAACCGATCGACTGAAAAGGAAGTCGACATGATCTCTTGGAGGACAAGGCACTCTTCGAAGAGGCCAAGAGGAGAGGGGAGGGATGAAAATGTAAATTCTTTTTTTAACAAGGATTTAGTCAGGGTCTACAACGTAGGCTAATAATGACCTTATCATCATATTCATGACGATTGTGAAACACCCTGTAAAAGGAATCATTGTTGATAGTGAAAGTTTGGCCAACATTTTTTTTTATGATGCTTTTGTTCAAATGAACCTATCACTGAACCAACTCAAGCCCATCTCTATGCCTTTGGTTGCATTCAATGAAGAATCAAATGGGGTTGAGGGAGAAATCACCCTCCCTGTCATAGCAAGAACTCTGTCTCGATAAAGTATAATCTTTATAACATTTACTATAGTCCGAGTGCCATCCATGTACAATGCCATCCTTATATACCCGGGGATGAATTAACTGGACACTATCATCTCCACCAAATGCCTCCTCATCTACTTCTCAACCATGCAGGAGTCGGTGAGATGCACGGGGATCAGTAACTTGCTCGACAGTGCTTCTAATTATGCCTAGGATACAAAGGCCTAGCGAGTCACCTATAATCAAACACCTGGACTAGAGAAAGCTTGAGAAAAGAAGTAAACCTACCAAACGATTGCTCTCCTTCCCATTGAAGGATGGCCTAGCAAAGACTGTACAGATTAAAGCTTCCCTGCTAGAGCTTGATTGGTATTTACTCTTGGACTTTTTATGCTAGAACATAAATATCTTTGCTTAGTTGGCATCATACATGCTAGAAATTCCTTCCAAGGTAATCACCTACAAGTTGAATATTGATCCGAAGTTCAAGCCGGTCCAATAAAAGAAAAGGAACTTCATCCTTGAAAGACAACAAGCCATTAACAAGGAAGTGGATAAGCTTCTAGCAGGTGGCTTTATTCGAGAAGTTCATTATCTTGATTGGCTGGCCAATGTCATCATGGTAAAAAAGATAAATGGGAAGTGGTGTATCTGCATCGACTACATCGACCTAAATAAAAGATGCCCGAAGGATAACTTTCTACTATCGAAGATCAATCAGCTAGTCAACACCACTCTAGCCACAAGCTATAGCTTCATAGATGCCTTTTCAGGCTACAACCAAATAAAGATGGCTCCTAAGGATGAAGAGAGCACATCCTTCATAACTGATAAAGGTATATATTGTTATAAAGTAATACCTTTTAATTTAAAAAATATAGGAGACACGTATCAAAGATTGATTAATAAAGTCTTCAAAGACCAAATCGGTTAGAACATGAAGGTCAACATTAACAATATGCTCGTCAAAATTATTAAGAAGATTGATGTCGAAGACCTGGAAGAAGCCTTCAACATCCTTCGTCGATACCAGATGAAGTTGAATCAAAGCAAATGCACTTTCAACGTCACAACCAAAAATTTTCTTGGATTCATAGTCACTCAATAAGGTATTGAAGTGAACTTGGAGAAGATTCAAGCCATCCTCGACATGCGGCACCCGACTTCCAGAAAAGAAGTGTAGCAACTCATCGGGTGCATTGCTGCCCTCAGCCAAATCATCTTAAAATTGATCGAGCGATGCCTATCATTCTTCAAGACCTTGTGAAAGATGCATGATTTTGATAGGATGGAAGAGTTCCAATAAGCATTCAAGAATCTAAAAAGCTTTCTAGCTTGCCCACCCTATGCATGGCTGCATTCTTAGAAGCAATCAACTCTATACTTGTCTGAGTGGATGACAAAGGACTCCATAAGCTTATCTACTATACAAGCCAAGTGCTTCGTGATGCAGAGATCAAGTACTCCAAACTTGAAAAAATAATTTATGCATTAATTATCTCTATTCAGTGTCTTAGGCCCTACTTCCAAGTACACTCGATAGTCATCCTCATCAACTAACCACTTAGGGCTATCTTGCAATAGCCCAACATCTCTTGGCGAATGGCAAAATGAGCGATCAAGCTAATAAGTTTGGCATATCCTAAGGCCCAAGGTCATTTATGAATGCACAGGTCCTATCTGACTTTCTCATTGAGTGTGCCTGGCCGAATGACAAGCTTAAGAAAATGCTTACCAAGGGTCCCAATGAGTAGCCAGATCCAGCAACAACCTAGATTGTATACATGGACGAAGCTTCAAATTATCTAGGGAGTGGAGCTGGGCTGATTCTCACAAACTCAGAAGGGGTAGTCACTGAATATGCCCTACATTTCTCATTCAAGGTGATCAATAACCAAGTTGAGTACAAAACTCTCCTAGCCGGCCTAAAGCTCGCTAAGTAGCTTAGAGTGGAATGGCTGAAGGTCTTCACTGACTCTCAACTGGTAGCCGGCCAAGTAACTGATGAATATGAGACTTGAGATCCAATGATGGCCGAGTACTTGGATAAAGTGCGAACTTTGATATCGATGCTCAAATACTTTGGCATCTTCCACATCCCTCGGTGCAAGAATGCTCAGGTCGACACCCTCTCTTAACTGACAACCTCGGTGGATAGCATCCTCGACCGGACTTACATCAAGTACTTGAAGACCCCAAGCATTGAGGAAGTCGAGGAGGTCTAATAGGTTAACCACAAGCCAAGTTGAATCAATCGCTTTGTCAAATACCTGATAATACCATCCCCAACAATCCTCCTGAAGGCAAGAAGTTCAAGTGGAAGCTTCTAAGTACGTGTTGCTAGATGGGCAACTCCATAGAAAGTCTTTCCCCTTCTCACTACTTAAATGTCTTCGACCTTCCGAGGCCGATTACATGCTCTAGGAGATCCATGAAGGAATCTACAAAAATCACCTAAGGACCAGATCCTTGGCTTACAAAGTCCTAAGTTAGGGATACTACTGGCCGTCTATGCAAAAGGATGCAGTGGAGCTCATCCAAAAGTAAGACTAGTATCAACACTTCACCAACATCCAGCACCAGCCTGCAAGCTAGCTAGCCTAACTCTCCTCTTCCTAGCCATTTGCCAAGTAAAGGATGGACATACTTGGTCCATTCCCCTCGTCTTCTAGTTAGCAAAAGTTTTTCATCATCAATATCAACTACTTTACCAAATGATTGGTGGCCAAGCCATTGGCACACATCACGAGGATAAAATCAAGAAGTTCTTTTGGAAATTAGTCATCTGCTAGTACAGATTTCCTTACACGATCGTCACTGACAATTGTTGATAATTGACAACCAGGCTTTCAAAGACTTCTATGCTGAGCTTCATATTCAGTACCGATTCATATTTGTCGACCATCCCTAGTCGAATGGTGAAGTGGAAGTCATGAATCAAACCATTCTTCAAGGACTCCAAACTAAGCAGACGAGTCCAAAGGCCGATAAGTAGACAAATTGCCTAGGATACTTTGGGCTTACTATACAATCCCACTAACTTCAACAAACGAGATTCCTTTCAATTTGGCCTTCAGTACCAAGGTAGTGATCCCCATTGAGATTGGATGCCCGACTATGCAGATCAAACACTTCTACAAGGTGACCAACTCGGATTAGCTGAGAGCTAATCTTGACTTACTAGAGAAAACTCAAGACTGAGCCCATCTACAGATGGCAACATATCAATAAAGAGTTGCTTGATATTACAACTTTCGAGTGAAGTCGAAGATCTTTTGCGTAGAAGACCTCATATTGCAACATACCAAAGTGTCAAGATCCACTAAGTAAGGCAAGCTGTCTCCTAATTGTAAAGGGCCCTACCAAATGATTGAAGCACTTCAATGAGCTTATTGACTTAGGAACCTGAGTGAGATGTCTATCCCTCGGACCTGGAATGCCAAAAATCTTTGGATGTATTACCAATGATGTAATCACTTTCATTCATAAATGTAAAAGAATTTTCTCCGACAATATCCCTTAATCCTCTGGCTATCCCGTACCAAGCTCATTGAAGCTCGCTGGAGTTCTAATCGGCTCATTCTCGGTTGAAGAGATGGTTAGCTTATCGGCTCCATCTAGAAACTCCTATCAAGGTAACTCCTTACAAAGATAACTCCCACCAAGATAACTCCCACACCAGGTAATTCTTCATAAAGGTAACTCTCATCCGATTGGCTCATACCCGATCGAAGAGATGGTCGACTCACTACCTCCAACTAGATGACTCCCACCAGGATAACTCTTTACAAAGATAACTCTTTTCAGGATAGCTCCCACCTGGATAACTCCTCACAAAGGTAACTGATAAGTCTATCAATTATCCCAATTTTATCATAAAAATAACTATTAATTAATTAGTATTTATTAAAAATTAATACTTTTTATTGATGTTTTGTAGAAAAGGAGTTCATGGATGGAAAGAGCTTGATTTTTGAAGTCCAACGGCATAGATGGCACCAAATCGAAGTTCAAACGGGCATATAATCATATTTTAAAAATTATTAAAGAAATTACAAAATATTAAAGTAGTCGGTCCATTATGGACCGATTGCTTGGTCTACGGGAGCTCGCTTGGTTCACAAGTAGCCATTGCTGGACCATGTCCACCATTTTGAACCACTGACTGCTAGAGATGCCGCCCGTTCGTTGCCCGTAGCTAAAGGAGTCACCAGGAGTTCGTTTATGGCTGGGAGAAGTGCACAAAAATTGCCTTTCCTCTTCCCCGTTCGATCACTGCTACTGCTCCTCCCCTCTTCCTCCCAGTTCTCTATCTAAGCCACCCCATCGCATGTAGTCACTGCCCGTAGCCACCGTCCGGTCATTGCTCCTCCCCGTCCAAGCTCCCCATCACTGTCAAGCCCTCTCTTTCACCATCTCTCCACCAACCCACCGGCCACCATATCTACCGCCTCACACCACCGCCCACCATCGTCCCACATCACTGGCCATCATCTTCTCCCTGAGAGCCACCCACCATCACTCTATCCATCATGGCCGCCCGATTTGCCATCACCGTTCTTCCCACCATTATCTGCACTACTGCCAATTTTCTCTGTCCTAAGAAGCCGGCATCCTCCCTGCTGCTCCTCCCTAGTCGAGTTCCCTTTTGCCCATGGCTACAATCCACCATCCCCCAAGCCACTATCTCCTTTGCTCGGCGTGGTTGCTCCTCCACCCCATGGCCTCCTTCATGATTTATGGCTATCGACGATTCCTAGCCATCGAAACTAGCAATCCAACGGTCATTGCGATACATGGAGTTCAACTGATCTTGGCCATCCAAAAATCTTGATCTAATTATTGATAGAGAATCCCAGCCCGAGACAAAGTGCTAAAGTGCAATCCGTGTGACTTAGGCGATCAAACAGTCTAGAGACATCAGAAATCAACTATCCCATGGCTTATATTGATCTAACTTAACCTAAAACCTTCTCCAAACTCTATTTAAAGGACCACTGAGCTATAGAAGAAATCATCCTGGAGAGAAGATACGGTACAGGGTAGAAGGCATAGCATTGGGTTGCAGGTTGGCCTTTAAAAGTGAGGTTTCTTAGAAAAGAATTTTGCTCCTATACCATCTTCAAGCCTATTCCATCTCCAAAAAATTATACGAATATTAAAGCAACCAGTCCACCATGAACCGGTCGCTTGGTCTACAGGAGCTCGCTTGGTGTATAGGTAGCCATTGCTACCAATCCACGGACCCTATCCATGGACCATCTCCACCATTTTGAGCCACCGATCGTTGGAGATGCCACCCGTTCATCGCTCGTGGCCGAAGGAATCATCGGGAGTTCATTTTCGGCCGAGAGAAGTGCCCAAACACCACCTTTCCTCTTTCCCATTTGATCACTGCTGCTGCTCCTCTCCTCTTCCTCTCGGTTCTCTGTCTGAGCCACTCCATTGCCTGTAGTCACTGCCTGTAGCCACCATCCAGTCGCCACCCCATTGCCCTCTCTTTCATTGTCTCTCCACCAACCCATCGGTCACTATATCCGTCACCTCACACTATCGCCCACCATCGTCCCATGTCATCGACCATCATCTTCTCCCTGAGAGCCACTCGCCATGACTCTACCCGTCATGGCCGCCCGATCTGCCATCACCGCTCTTCCCACCATTATCTGCATTGCTGCCAGTCTTCTCTGTCCCAAGAAGTCGGTGTCCTCCCTGCTACTCCTCCCTAGTCAAGTTCTCCTCTACCCATGGCTACCATCCACCATCCCTCCGAGCCATGTCTCCTGTACTCGGCATGGCTGCTCCTCCGCCCCATGGCCTCCTTCATGATCCATGGCTATCGATGATTCCCAACCATCAAAACTAGCAATCCAACGGTCATTGTGATCCATGGAGTTCAATTGATCTTGGCCATCCAAAAATCTTGATCTAATGGTTGATAGAGAATTCGTGCCTGAGACAGTGTTGAAGCATGATCCACGTGACTTAGATGATCAACGGTCCAGAGACACCAAAAATTAACCATCCCACAACTCATATTGATCTAACTTGACCTAAAGCCTTCTCCAAACTCTATTTAAAGAACCCCTGGGCTATAGAAGAAATCATCTTGAAAAGAGGGTATGGTACAAGATAGAGGGCATAGCTTTGGATTGCGGGTTAGCCTTTAAGAGTGAGATTTTCTAGAAGAGAGTTCTTCCCCTACACCATCTTTAAGCCTAGTCCATCTCCAAGATCAAGATCCAAACGAAGAAGAAGAAGAGGAGCCCAGTTCGCTCCACGGAGTACGACGGAAGAAGGGGACGTGGACCAACTTCCTAACGAGACTGCCAATTGACTTCAGATACTTTGTTATTATTTTTCATAGTTTATTTAATTATTACTTTTAATTTCTTGTAATTGAATTCTTTTTTTAATTAATATAATATTTATTTTTATGTACTTTAAATTATTATTTTTAATTTTATTGCAAGTAGATGCTAAGATCTGATTAATAGATCAACTATACCCGAGTTTTGATTTTCTTTCATACTTTTAATTTTTTGTATTCTCGACTTCAAATTATTATTTTTTATTTTATAAAAATCAAAAATTTTAAACTATCCTATGTACTACCTTCTTCATGGATTCGATTTGTCTTGCTGCTATCTATTTATTTTTGATTTATTAGAAGTCGGTTAATTAAACTGATAGCCATGGTGTCTTAACGATAACATCACGGTCTATCAAGTTTTTGGCACTAATGCCAGGGAAGGCACGAACGCTAATATTTTTGATCTTTTTTATTTTTTTTATAAATTTAGTTTACTATTTTTTCTTATTCTTTTTTGTAGATCAAAAAAAATCAAAAAATTTAAAAAGGCAAAAAAAGAGGAGAAGAAAATTTTTATAATTTTGGTGAGATCAATCCTAACCCTAGATTAATTTTTTTCTGTTACTTCTAATTAATTTCTACCTTTTCATGTTAACCATAATTTTTTTTTTGTTTCCTTTGATCAGTCTCCTTTTCTAAAAATCTACCTAATTTTTTAGATTTGTTTCTTTTTTTTACTACTGTTGCCGCCAAGATTGCCGTGGCCCGTAGCTCCTGCCGGTGCCGGAGTGCGCTCCCTTCACTACCCGGCGGCCCTCTACTCCTGGACCTGCGAAACAAGGGTTAGTGACCCGGGCCGGGGTTTCCGGTGGGGGCACTCCGACGGTCAAGTCAGTGACGATCCAGGGGAACAGATCCTTCTGTTCGGGCCCCTCTTGATGGACTCCGTACTAGGAGGAGTAAAAAATGTGTGTGAGGATGAAAACGTTGCACGGGGAGAATGATAGCGGGGACAGAGGGATTCCCTGTTCTTCCGCTTCTCCTTGTTTCCCTCACTTCCCCTCGACTGTGGTAGTGGTGGTGGTGCTTTGCCCTCCTGGTTGAACTTGCCCTTGTGTTAATGGTGCCATGCCCCTCTTCCTAGTGGGGATCGCACCTGTATTTTTATTTTTTTGTTGTCATTTTTATTGTGTTGTTGTGTTACCTCCGAGTTTGTTGCAGCTAGGTTACCGTTGGGCGCTTATCTCAGGATCCCCGCCAGCGCATGCGGCGGTGTCCCGAGGAGTCTTTCCTGATTCATGATAAGGGAAGTTGTCAGGCGCTCCGACACTCCTCTTGGTCGTCTCATTCCGGGAAACCTGGCAGTGCCTTGAATGGTGGGCCGCCGCTCACGGGATTCGAATCTTCCGATTGGCTTCCTCTCTTGGGTGATCCGGATGGTTGGTGAGGAATGTGGTGCCTCGATCAGCATGCTTCTTTTTCTTCTAGTATAACTAGCGGTTGCAGGCGGTCAGTACGGCCTGGAAGGCACTCTAGTGCAGTCCTCGGGCGGCCCACCGGCATTCTAGGCTGGTGAGGACCTCGTCCGAGCTGGGGGCTACACTGGAATGGCCGGGCTCGCTCTGACCTAGACGCTCCAAGCTTGCAAGGGTCGTTGGTAAGGAATGTAGTGCCTCGATCAGCGTGCTTCTTTTCCTTTTAGTGTAACTGCGCTGGAATGGCATGCTTCTTTCCCTTCTAGAGCTGGTGAGGACCCGGTCCAGAGGGCACACGCTCGGAGAGGCTCCACGTTGGTGGGTGAGCACTGAGCTCGACCTCGACCACAGGGCACTAACCTCCGAGGGTCTCACTCTGGAGGGCAGGAGGCGGACCCGGTCCAGAGGGCGCGCACTCGGAGAGGCTCCACGTTGGCGGGTGAGCGCTGAGCTCGACCACAAGGTACTAACCTCCGAGGGTCTCGCTCAGGAGGCAGGAGGCGGACCCGGTCCAGAGGGCGCGTCTCGGAGAGGCTCCACGTTGGCGGGTGAGCGCTGAGCTCGACCTCCACCACAGGACACTAACCTTTGAGGGTCTCGCTCTGGAGGGCAGGAGGTGGACCCGGTCCAGAGGGTGCGCGCTCGGAGAGGCTTCACGTTGGTGGGTAAGCACTGAGCTCGACCTCGATCATAGGGCACTAACCTCCGAGGGTCTCGCTCTGGAGGGTAGGAAGCAGACCCGATCCAGAGGGCGCGCGCTCGGAGAGGCTCCACATTGACGGGTGAGCGCTGAGCTCGACCTCGACCACAGGGCACTAACCTCCGAGGGTCTCGCTCTGGAGGGCAGGAGGCGGACCCGGTCCAGAGGGTGCGCGCTCAGAGAGGCTCCACATTGGCGGGTGAGCGCTGAGCTCGACCTCGACCACAGGGCACTAACCTCCAAGGGTCTCACTCTGGAGGGCAGGATGCGGCTCCGACCTAGGCATCCCGAGCTCGCGAGCCCGACCTGGCGGAGGACAAAGCTCGGCTCGCTGTATTGAGGGAGCTCAGCTCAGCTCGGTAGTGGAGTCCGAGCTGGAGAGTTGACGCGACGTCCGACGCAGCATCCTTTCTTGATGTGGCGCCTGCCGGTTCCTCCACATCAGCAATCCCACCACATCAACTACTATCCTCCTTTTCAAATTAGCATTAAAAAAAAAATTTGCTTCTTCCTTTTAATTAGTTTCTTTCTTTACAAACTAACCTAAAAAAAAATTTCTTTTTTAGTTTCTTCCTTTTTAAAAATTATCCAAAAAAATTATTTAACTTTTTAATTAACTACCTTAAATATCGATTTGATTTCTTATCTTAATTATAAAATATGTAGTTTTTTTATTTGCTTAACCTAATTTTGGTTTTTTTCACATCTAATTAACCGAGATTAAAAGCTATCTTTTATCTCTCTCGCTTGAAATAACACAACATAAAAAGAAAACAAACACACCATATAATACTAAACTAAAATAGAGTAACTAATTAAAATTTAAAAGATTTTTACTTGTTTGAGACATCTTCTTGTTTTACATTGCATTCTTTCGTAAAATATCTTAAAGGCATTAACCCATAAACAACATAAGGTAGGGAGTTGATAACCCTTCCTTAGTCCACAAACTACCATCTTGCATTTTACATTGATCCAAGTTTATTAATTAAAATCGATTAGACATCAGTCCCTAAGGAACTCGAGCTCAATCGGACAAAGCATTCAAAAGAGTTAGATCGGGTCAGGATTAACTAATTAATTGATGTTTAGGAAAGGGGTTCAAGGATGATGTAGCCCTAAAAAAAGATGATTTTTAATTGATTTCGTTGACTAACCTGGCCAATTTTAATTGGTATCGAAGGAAAGCAACGAGGGGACCCCCACCAATATTACCCTTACCTGGCCAGTTGATTAGTTAGTTTCTAACTTGGAGGGCTCCAAGGTTATCTTGGCAGTTAGGAACTGTCAAGATCTAGGATAACCCTAGGATAGAGAGTTCATGTTATGCTAACTTATTTGTAAATAATACCAAATCCTAACTAAGACTTCTTCTCTCTCTTAACTCTAGCTTTCCTTAGGGTCCTTTTCTTTAAAACTCTTCTATCTTCTTCATCTCACCACTCCTCTTTAAAAATAATAATAATAATAAATAAAGATTGCTCTGATTTAAGATTTTGATTATATATCCAAATAATCAAAATAATTCAATAGACTGAATTAGTGTTAGAAGAATGAATCCTTATAATAGAGTACCCTTTCTCCCGACACACCAAGTTTATTCGAGCCCCACTCACTTTGAGAGTGAGTGCCCAACTGGGTACTAACCTCTTGAGTTTGTGTATGACAAAGTTTATCAAGATCAAACGCAAACGGCCTACAACTCAGAAAATAACCCATACTATAATGCCTATAATTCAGGGCTCAACCAGACTTTTCACGGCGATCACATCCAATGGTTATCCCGGTAATCCAAGGATCTCTATTCATAGATACATCCTATTATGATCAGCCCTATCCCCATTATCAACATTCTCCAATTAATTATAGTCCGTCATTTGAAGGGAAGGTTCGGTAAGTATCATACCCACCTCCCTTACAGACCAACCTAGATGTTAATAGGTTTGCTCAACTGGAACAAATAATTATAGCCCAATAGCAATCTATCAATAAGCTAATGGATCAAACTGACCATCGATTAATTGAACTTAATAGAGAGGAGGGAGGTGAACTGCCTAGTCAATCCGAGAGTAACCTAAAGGGACATACATAGCTCAAGATTTTAATGACCCTCTATCCTTTTCTGAATAATCAACTTTAACTCCCAGGAATGAACTGGTCTTAGAACAACTTTGCACAACCATAAAGACTAATATAGATAATTTGGCTAAGGTAGAAAAAACACGTAGAGAAATTAGACTTGTGGGATGAATCAATTCCATCATTATCTCACTCACCTATGGCCCCATTCCATAGTGCCCGAGAATCATCCATGCCTTTTAATGGGATAGGAAAATAAATAGATGTAATGATGAAATTAGTTGAGCCTTCCCAATAACTATAAATGCATAACATAATAGAGGAAGTTGTTCCCATAGTTCTCTCCCAGGATTTGTTGGATCCCTCTCTAGCTTAGCTCAGGGTCAATAATTTTAATGTAGATAGGTATATCTCATAACTAAATAATCCAATACAAATACCCTACTTTGAAACCACCCCACTTTTGGTTGACGAACAATAAGAGCTATCACCTAGCCCATCAATAGCTCCCTTATTAGAATCACCACCTGATCTAGAATTAAAATCACTTCCTGATGATCCATTGAAACTCTTTCAATGAACCGTACCCAGGAAGTCTAACTTAGTGGTATTCTAAAAGCACATAAAGAAGTTATCGGATGGGATATTACTTAAATAAGGGAACGAGATCTTAAAAATTTTATAGTTAATTTCTTCGTATTCGGTACCAATTTTGAGAACTACCTCTAAAATCTTTTTATAATATTAAAATAATATATAGAGATAGGTTTAATATTAATCTGGAAAAGGTGCCTAAATTTAAAATAGGAAGGGACATTGACCAAATACATCATGCCCCAAAAGAGGAGTAGGGTAGGCCAACCCATAATTGAAAAAAATTTTAAACTACCACCTCCAATCTTGGCCAAACAAACGCAATCCCTTCCTAAGTATTTTATGAACTATAATAATATTTTGAAATTCTAGAATAACATGCTTGTCCTATGTACTTTATTTATTCGGGCTAATTATCATAGAGTACTCTATAAACATTTTTCTACCATGATGACAAGGCCTCCTGATTGGCCCTATCCTTTTAATGTTATGAGGGACATATTAAAGTTAATTATCTACTGGACTCTCTCATAATATCCAACTGAAAATGTTAAACTTAGAACTTGTTGGAAGGCAATTCAATATTTATTTTTTATATCCTTATAAATAAAATAATAATAATAAAGTATAAAAAATATAAAAAAAATAATCTAAGTTGATTATTGTAGCCTTTATCTTATTGATAAGCTCCTCTTCTCAGGTAAACCCTATCCCTATATATTTCTTTTTGTCCTTATGGTTTGAGTTTATTTCTTAAACTAGTTTATGCCATTAGGGACAATGGTATTTAAGTTGGGGGTAGGGACAAACTTTTTCAACTTTTAAAAAAAACTTTAAAACTATTTTGAAAATCTTTTGAAAAAGAATTTTAAAAAAATTATGGAATTTTTTTTTTAATCATGTGCCATGAAAATTCTTGAGCTAAATAGACTAGGAAGAGAATGGTAGAGTTAAAAAGCCTTCACTAATGGCTATAGCGAGTCAAAAAGTAAACTAGCTGGTCAGACTTTTAGCAACCTACTTAGGTCATTCAAAGGCTATTAGAACTTTCATTACACATGTACACTGACGAGATAAAGTAGATATTAGTTGTAAGGACAATTAAAGATTCAATTATTACTGGAAAATTGGTAATTGATATACTCCCCTCCCATTTAACTTGAATTTGAGGAAAGAGCTACCTGCCTGGAAAGAAAAAAAAGATAGGCAAGTTCTAAACATTGGTTTTCCACCGAGTAACTGGGCACCTTAACCTTAGTAAGTGTTATTGTTCGTGTCAAAAAGTGGGCAGTATAAAATATTACCAAAAAAAAGAAGAAGAAGAAGAAGAAGAAAAAAATTCAGGTAGTGTGAAAGATATCTCAGTCATGTGCTTAAATTGGAGGGTATATAAAAAATTAACCAAAAGTAGGTGATAGACGAAGATATAATTGTTCTTCACAATCTAGTACTGAAATACTAAGTTAGTCATCATAAACACAAGTACAGTAAACCTTTGGATAAAGTTTTAGAAAGTTTCTAATAGCTTTGACTACAAAACTTACTTCGAAAACTCAATACCTAATTAGTGATGCTAGCTAATTTCTTTTGACCTTAAGCCTAGATCCAAAGGAGAATCTTAATGACACATGGTTATAAAATTAATACTTATATCTTAATTGCATTGCTAAAGGACTAGCAATGACTAAGTTGGGGGTGTGATAAGTCTATCAATTATCCCAATTTTATTATTAAAATAAATATTAATTAATATTTATTAAAAATTGATATTTTTTATTAATATTTTGTAGAAAAGAAGTTCATGGATAGAAAGAACTTAATTTTTGAAGTTCAATGGCATAGACAACACTCAAATTGAAGCTCAAACGGGTCCAGAATTAAATTTTAAAAATTACACGAACATTAAAGCAATCGATCCACCATGGACCGGCCGCTTGGTCTACGGGAGCTTGCTTGGTCCATATGTAGCCATTGTTGCCGGTCCACAAATCCTATCCATGGACCATCTCCACCATTTTGAGTTGCCGACCAACGGAGATGCCGCCCGTTCATCGCCCGTGGCTGGAAGAGTCATCGAGAGTTTGTTTCCAGCCAGGAGAAGCACCCAAACACCACCTTTCCTCTTCCCCATTCGATCACTATTGCTACTCCTCCCCTTTTCCTCCCAGTTCTCTATCCGAGCCACCGCCCATAGCCACCGTCCGGTCACCGCTCCTCCCCGTCCAAGCTCTCCATCATCATTGGGCCCTCTCTTTCACCATCTCTCCACCAACCCACTGGCCATCATATCCGTAGCCTCACACCACCGCCCACCATCATCCCACGTCGCCGACCATCATCTTCTCCCTGAGAGCCGCCCGCCATCACTCTACCCGTCATGGCTGCCCGATTTGCCATCACCATTCTTCCCACCATTATTCGCACTGCTGCCATCTTCTCTATCCTAAGAATCCGGCATCCTCCCTGCTGCTCCTCCCTGGCCGAGTTCCCCTCTACCCATGGCTGTCATCCACCATCCCCCTAACCCACTGTGTACTCTGCTTGCCGTGGCTGCTCCTCCACCCCATGGTCCCATGATCTGTGGCTATCGACAATTTCGAGCCATCAAAACCAGCAATCCAGCGATCATTGCGATCCATGGAGTTCAATTGATCTTGGCCATCCAAAAATCTCGATCTAATAGTTGATAGAAAATCCTAGCTTGAGATAGCGCTGAAGTGCGATTCGTGTGACTTAGGCAATCAAACGATCCAGAGACACCAGAAATTAACCATCCCACATCTCATATTGATCTAACTTGACCTAGAGCCTTCTCCAAACTCTATTTAAAGAATCCCTGGGCTATAGAAGAAATCATCTTAGAGAGAGAGTACAGTATAGGATAGAAGACATAGCTTTGGATTACGAGTTGATCTTTAAGAGTGAGATTTTTTAGAGGAGAGTTCTGCCCCTACACCACTTTAAGCCCATTCCATCTGCAAGATCAAGATCCAAAGAGGAAGAAGAATAGGAAGTCCAGTTAACTCCATGGAGTACGACAAAAGAAGGGGATGTGACATCAACCAACTTCCTAACGAGGCTGTGCCAATCAACTTCGGATACTTTATTATTATTATTCATAGTTTATTTAATTATTATTTTTAATTTTGTGTAATTGAATTCTTCTTTTAATTAATGCAATATTTATTTTTATATACTTTAAATTCCTATTTTCTATTTTATTACAAGTAGATGCTAAGATCTGATTAGCAGATTGACCACACCTGAGTTTTGATTTTCTTTCATACTTTTAATTTTTTGTATTCCCGACTTCAAACTATTTTTCTTTATTTTATAAAAATCAAAGATTTCAAACTATTCTAAGTACTGCCTTCTCTATGGATTCGACCTGACTTGCTGCTATCTACTTATTTTTGATTTATTAAAAGTTGATTAATTAAACTGATAGCCACGGTGTCTTAACGACAACATCGTGGCCTATTAGTAACTTCCATTTAGTTGGCTCATACCTGACTAAAGAGATGGTTGGCTCACCGTCCCTATTTGGATAACTCCCACCAGGATAACTACTTAAATAGATAACTCCCATTCTGAATAACCCTTATAAAAGTAACTCTCATCCGGTTGGCTCATACCCGATCAAAGAGATGGTTGGCTCACCACCCCCATCTGGGTAACTCCCACTAAAGTAACTCTATACAAAGGTAACTTCCATTTTGAATAGCTCCTTATAAAGGTAACCTCCGGACAGTCGATCAACATTCTATTAAATGTGATGGCCGACTCTCCACCTTCCTCAAGATAACTCCTCACAAAGGTAACCCCCGAATGGCTGACCGATATTCAGTTGAACGTGATGGCCGACTCTCCACCTTCATCCGGGTAGCTCTTCACAAAGGTAACCCTAGGGTGGCCGACCGACATTTAGTCAAACATGATGGTTGACTTTCTATCTTCATTCGGATAACTAGTAACCCTCCGGTGGTCGACCGACACATTGTCGAATGCAACAACCAACTCTTTACCTTCATCTGGATAACTCCTGACAAAGGTAACCCTCAGGCGACCGACCGATATCTTATTAGTAAAGGTGGCCAATTATCTTATTTAGCAAAATCTCGCAACCAAAAATGAAGGCGTTCGTCTGGCACAAAGGCATTCAACAAAATAGCTCATCCAAGAAGATAAACATTCATGCAAAGCAAGATTACTAAAAGGAAGTTTTCTTTTTATTAATTTGGAAAGAGACATTCAAGGCTAGATCAAGTCAGAGACATATAAAATCGGGTCAAGTTTGAGATTGGCTACAAGATCAGACTTAAACACTTACAAGGATAGACAATACAAAGAAAATAAAAAATTACAAGAAAAGCCTTTTGCCTTCATCGATCTCTAGACTTCTGTACCCTCGACCCTCGACCAAGAGCAATCTTCTATCCCCATGACCGACTCTGGCATGTAAGCTGCTTTTCCAAGCACCGCAATTAGCACTTTACCGGACGAGCGATGGAACTTCAATAACAAAACTCCAATGAAAGCCACCCCACTGGACCAGCTCACCGATGAAAGATGGAACTTTAACAATATAGTTCTACCTGGAATAACTGCTCCGAACAATTTTACCAATGAGACGACTATTGCAGGTAGAACTATCTCCAAGGATGCCTTTGGCATCCTTGCCATCTATCTCCAAAAACACCTTCAGCCTTTTGCCCTTATGCCATCCGCTTTGTCCTCACCAGACTCCACTTCTTCTCCTAGCACCCCGGACATTGGCATCATCCTCTCCTCTTCACCAAAAATCTTTGGACCTCTGCTCAGTGCTAAGGCCCTCCATTTGGAGTGAAGTGCACAGCAAGAAACCCAGGCAAAGGCCTCCTACTTATAGCCAAAGCTAGCCTCCCAAATGATGACACGTGTCACCAACCGGCTAGGTTAATCAAGTTGATGATTGGGATCCCAAGCGATTGCTTAAGATTCTAGTCTTGTTTATTCCCATCTCTGAGTCTGGCACCACCGACCAAAATTCAAAGTGTATTTGCCACATGGCACACTCGAAACGGCTAGGTGTAGTGGCTGCTTGGGAATTATGGCCCCATTTACTTATGCTCCTGATCTTACTGCTAGCAGCTAATGGTTACACTCACCTGCCACATGGCACCCTCTAACTAGCTAAGGGTGGCGGTCGTCAGGAGAATGATCAAGACATTAAAGGTACGGTGCTTTGGAAGATAGCTCATCTCCCAACCCATCATCAAACTAAATAATGACAGTCGAAATCACTCAACCACCATGGAATGCAATTAATAGTGCTTTGTTGCCCCCCACAGACCGATCGACCCTCAACTACTAGAAGCCTATACTGAGTGACCCACTGATGCTCAGCAACACTTTCGATTGATGAAGGACTTGGAGATTTTTTGCTTACAAGGACTACGTTGAACGGTAAATGGTCAATGCGTTCTCGCCCCAAGAGTTGTCCAAACTAACCTTGGCACCTACAGAGATAGCAGCAAGAAAAATTTTCTAAGTACTTGAGTTAGGAGATTTGCTCCCGAGCTCAGTGACCAGGCTAGCCCGGTGGCTTCTCTAGCCTATTGACAATTCTGACTCCAACATCCACTAAGTTACTGACTAAGGTACATGAACTAGCTGACTAGATACTTAGAAGAATTTCCATAAAAAGGACATCCAAGCAATAGTTGCTAGTAGAGAAAAGCAAATTTTCTATTGAGATCAACATAAGTCTTTACAAATTTTAGCCCGAGAGTGTTGAGACCTTACAAAATTGGACTCTTAGGTCTGAAGAAGGAAAAAACCAAAAGTACCTAGTCAAGTAAACAAAAGTGGGGAAAGATTTTCCTAAGACTAAACTTTGGGGATAGCGACTGGTTCTTCAGGGACATCTGCTATAATAGCTACCACTTGGGAAGTCTCGGTTGATGTGACTATTTGAGAAGCTTCAATCAATGCAACTGCTTCCTAAGGAGTCTTAGGTGGAGCTACCATTTCCTCAAGGGTATCGGCTATGGCTAATTTCGGGCACCGGCAATTCAATGACATCCCCATCGGCATTGCCTTCCTTCGTAACTTGCCCTCCAACCACCTCACCCTCCTTAGTCACTTCTTCTTCTTCTTCTCCTTCCTCTTCTTCCTCCTCATCCTCCCAAATGCTCAATGTTGTGATGAGGTGCAAATTCAGACTTAAATAGGCTTTGGCAACTTTTGCCCTATAGTCATTGAAACCAGCGACATACATGCCTGCTACAGCCACGATAGCATCAACCTCAAAAGCATTGAAGTCCTTATATTCCTTGACTGCTCGAGCTACTATGCACTTTGCCTCCTCTTTAGTAGTTTTAGCCCATTCACTAGAAATCTTGGCCTACTCGCTAGTGGCCCTAGCTTGATCCTTGGTAGCTGTCACCCTCTCTTCGACCACTCTTGCTAGGCCCTCGGCCACCTCCATCTTATTGTCAAGAAGTTTCAAAAGGACCTCATTTCGGTCCAACTTGGTCAAAGCATTAGCTACCTGACCATACTCATGAGAGACTATCTTCTCCTTCTTCACTATTTGAGCATTGTAAGACTTGCATAGGGTAGCCATCTCTTCTTGCATCTTAGTCTTCTCCTCTACTACTTTCAGTTTGGACTTGCTGGTGGTGGCAAGATCATAGTACTTGATGATCATCTTTCGCATAGACGTCCAATCATGAACGAGCTGCACAAAAGAAACAACAAGGTTAGTAATTCGATGTGATCATTCTTCAGCAGCGCATGGCGAGGCTGAGGGTGATTTACCTTGATTTCGGTCAGGAGGGACCCATCTACCACCTTGCCCACGGTCTGGGATTTAAGCTCCTCCACATCCTGGGGGAGCATCAGCATCTTTGATAATTAGGCCACCAGAGGATTGTGTAATGCCAAGTCATCCTTCCTAATCTGGACCTGATGGATCCATTTATTATATATATGTAATAATTAAATTATTTTTATTTATTTAAAATTAATATTTTTATATATTATTTATAGGAAAGAAGAGTGTCAACATGAAGAGCTTGATTTATGGGTTTAAACAAAATAATTTTGAAGCAAATCGAATTTGAAATGAGCCTAGAATCAATTTTTGAATATTTAATTCATAATTGCACAAAGTTTAAAGTAGCTGATCTATGGTGGATCGGTTGCCTGGTCTACAGAGGGCCCTGTGGTCCACGAGTGGCCAGACCAATGAACCATGGACTACGAAGCTTCTTGTGAGACATAACTCATCGGAGATGCCTCCCGTCGCCATCGAGACCACCTGCACCTCCTCCACCCAAACAAGCACCAAAAGTCGCAATCGGACATCATCCCCCATGGATTTCTCCACCTCTCCTCCTCTCTACCATGAAACAAACACAACCACACCACTGCTCGCTGCCGGAGCCACCCATCTTCCACCTTTTTCCCTAGCTATTCTCCTATCTCCACCACTATCATCCACTATCTCCTTCACAGCCATCGGTTGCCCCTGCCTTCACCCTCCTTCTTCCACCAAGACATTGCCATAGCCATTCTGTTCATCTTCTTTGTCTCACATCCGGCTATCAGGCTGCCTGCAACTCGATGTTGTTGTCGCCACTGCTTGCCATTTCGCCCAAGCCATCATCAGTCCAAGTCGCTGCTCTTCACCGACTTGCTGGCACCCTTCAATGCCACTAGGGGTAAACATTGGTGCTCTGCTCGAGCATGATCAGATGATGGAAGACCCGGGTTGACGATGGAAGGTGCTGGGTCCGAAGGGAGAAGATAGTCCCCTGTTTCATGCGCACATCCGATGGCTAAGAGATGAGATTAGGCTAATTCAATGGTCATAAAGATGCTGGGTGTGATCAAATACAATATGCGATGGTTTTTGGGCCTGATGATCATAATCCAACGGCTAGAAGGCCTTGCACCAGACAAAGAGAATTTGGAGTAGGATTCTAGAGTCTACTTTAACTGGGACTCGGGTTTACCATCTAACCATTAATCTATTATAAAATTAAATCCTAGACATTCTTTTGATTCTTTTGTTAAGTTTTATATCGAAAACCCATAAAGATCTCTTCCCTGTTAAACCCTATAGAAAGGCTTTTATGCTTCTACCTGAAGCAACTTCCTGGAGTCCCTCTAGAGCCTTTGCATAGGGGGATAGGAGGGGATCAACTTAAAAGCAGGTTAGTGTAGAAGTGTGGAAGGGAAGAGAAAATTTTGTACAAGGTTGAGCGGGATTTCTTGTTCTCCATTTTTTTGTATTTCTTTGGTTTGCAATAAAAGAGCATGTTTTTATTTATAAGCTTATTATTTGTTCTCTTTTATTCGCTCTTGATTATGCTTTACTGTTAGATTGAGCTTAGAGATAACTCTTGCTTTTCGAAGATATGCCATGATCTGTTACGGATATGGGGCATGTCAAAAAAAGAAGAGTTGGATATCTAATGCCTCTTAAAGACGTGCCATGATCTGTTATGGGTACGAGGCATGCCAAGAAAAGACAGGTAATCCCTAAAATTAATTACATCTAAATTATAAAAGAAATACAATTAAGCAGTGCAAATTCACTCTTCAACTCCTGAAATAATCTCATTAACTTACTTCGCCTCTAAAAGTAGTTTATTTCTTACTTACTTTTATTTTCGCACCACAATAATTACTCTTCTTTTCTTTGTAAAATCATAACTTAGCTCTAAGGTCCCTGAGGATATGATCCGACTCATTCTAGTTATAGAGTTGAGTTGGTGAATTATTTTTGACCGTCTACAACAGCGATCAAATTTTGACAGCGTTGCTGGAGGCCATAGGCACGATTATGATTTAAAAATCAAAAAAATAAAAAAGGTACAAAAAAATTAGTGAATATTTATTTTCTGTTTACTGCTTTCCTAACTAATTTATTGTTTCTAAATCTGGTTAACCACTTAACTGCTTATAACCCTAATCTAATTTAGTTATCTTTTTTTCATAATTAACTAAATTAAAAACTTATCCAAAAAAACCTAACCTAAAAAAAAAAAAGACATCTCATAACACATAATTAAAATAAAGTAACTAATTAAGCTTTAAAAACTAATTACTTGTACTGGACATCTGCTTTGTTTTGCATTGCATACTTCAAAAACATCTTAAGAGCACTAAATTCCTAAACAACATAAGATGAAGATGTCATTACCTTTCCTTGGTCCACAAATCATCACCCTGCATATCACATTGACCTAAGCCTTAATCTTAAATCAATTAGACATTGGCCTCTAAGGATTTTCGGGCTCACTAGGACAAGGAACCCTGAGAGTTGGACCAGTTTAGAATTAACTGGTTTACTAATATCTAAGAAAAGAGGTTCAAGGATGATGTAGATCCTAAAGGAAAGTGGTTCTTTAATTAGTTCTGTTGTCTGACATGGCCAATTGATTTGGTGTCTAAGGAAAGCAACGGGGGGACCCCCACCGAACTTACCCTTACCTGGCAAGTGGTAGTTAGTATTTGACTTCGAAGACTCAAAGGCAACTTTGGAACAGTTAGGAGCTATCTCAAACTAGGGACCCTAGGATAGAGAGTCCATTGATTGCTAACTTATTTGCAATTAATCTATAACTTTAATTAATACTTTCTCTCTATCCCACTTAGCTCTAGGACTCCTTAGGTTCTCATCTTTAGTCTTCTTCTTTATCTTTCTTCTCTCTTCTTCCCTCCTCTTCTCTCTAAAAAAAGAATAATAATAATAATAATAAACTTAGAAGAGGATTACTATGATCTAGGATCTTTGATTAAATATTCCAAAACTATTTGAACAATCCAATGAATTGGAGCAGTGCTAGGAACATGGATCTTAATAGTAGAGTGGATAAGTTGTCCCATGCCTTCGATGCCATACTCTATGAATTTGATCATCTACCAACTATCGGACACTCTTCCACTCCTTTCTTTTTTCCTACATAACAAGCATGCTCTACATATTCGAGTCCAACTCATTTCATAAGTGAATGCCCAACCATATACCAATTCTCCGAGTCTTAATATGACCAAGTTTATCATGATCAAACTCATATGGCTTACAGACCAAGAGAAAACCTAAGCTTTAATGCTTACAACCCAGGTTAGGGGGCTCAACCAAATTTGTCATGGCAACCACACTTAGTGGCTATCCTGGTACCACAAAGATCTTCGTTTATAAATGCACCTTATTATGATCAGTCCTATCAATATTATCAACCTTCTCCTACTTATAGCCTATCATTTCAAGAGAAGGTTCTATAAGTAATAGACAGAATCAAAAAAATTGGTCAGGCCCCATTTCTCCAACCGACCAATCTAGATGTTAATAGGTTTGCTCAATTTCAATAATTAATCATGCCTCAGCAGTAACCTATCGATGAGCTTATGAATCAGACTAATCGATTATTAACTGAAGTTGATAGGGAGGAGGTAGGAATACTGCCTAGTCAATCTAAGAGTAACTTAGAGGGATATTACATGGCTAAAAATCTTAATAGTAATTTAGAAAGACACTATCAAGTTGAAGATTTTAATGACCCTTTAATTTTTTTAAATAATCAACCATAACTCTTAAAAATGAATTGGTTATGGAACAACCTTGCACTATCATAAAAACCAATATAGAGATTCGATTGAGACAGAGAAATCAAACTGATGGGATGAACAACTTCTATCATTATCCTACTCATCGATGGCTCCCATTCCAAGTGCCCTAGAATCATCCACTCTTTTTTATGGGATAGAAGAAGAAATTGATGATATAATGGAATTAATTTAGACTCCCCAGAAACCACAACAGAATAACACAACAGGAAAAGCCATACCTCCAATTCATTCCAGAAGTCATTAGATCCCTATACAGCTCATTATGGGATAGATAATTTTAATATAAATGGATATATCATAGGGATGAGTAACCTACTCGATATACCATACTTCGAGTCCACCCAGTTTTGGATTGAATAATATGAGCCAACACCTAGCCCCCTAATAGCTCTCCTGTTAGAATCACCACTGGATCTAGAATTGAAGCCGCCTCCTGTTACACCTACGGACACCCTATTGGTGATCTCTAACAAGGAAGATCAAATAGTTGGTGTTACGGCCGTAATGATGACATGGCCGAGCTCAGATTCCGTCAGGTATGATCGAGCCACGTGGAGGCTTCTTCGGTCGAGTCAGCCTCGGTTCCCACGCTACCGAGGTCGAGCTCGGCCCTTGCCCCCCCAGGCTACCTCGCCAGCTGATATCCCGAGACGTTACCGCCCTCGCCGAAGTCGAGTTCGGTCCGGGGCTCCTTCTGCCACCTCACCAAGTGTCCACCCCGGAAGGGTCCACCTCGACCGAGGTCGGCTGCTCCCCTGCTCCCTCGCCAGGTGGCGCCCATAGACGGTCCCATCAAGGCCGAGGTCGAGTCGGGCCCCTTCGCTCCTTCGCCAGGTGGCCCCCGGAGACGGGTCCACCTCGGCCGAAGCCGAGCGCCCTCCTGCCACCTCGCCAGGTGTCCACCCAGGAGGGGTCCACCTCGACCGAGGTCGGCTGCTCCTTCGCTCCTTCGCCAGGTGGCCCCCGGAGACGAGTCCACCTCGGCCGAAGCCGAGCGCCCTCCTGCCACCTCGCCAGGTGTCCACCCAGGAGGGGTCCACCTCGGCCGAGGTCGGCTGCTCCCTCGCTCCTTCGCCAGGTGGCCCCCGGAGACGGGTCCACCTCGGTCGAAGCCGGGCGCCCTCCTGCCACCTCGCCAGGTGTCCACCCAGGAGGGGTCCACCTCGGCCGAGGTCGGCTGCTACTTCGCTCCTTCGCCAGGTGGCCCCCGGAGATGGGTCCACCTCGGCCGAAGCCGGGCGCCCTCCTGCCACCTCGCCAGGTGTCCACCCAGGAGGGGTCCACCTCGGCCGAGGTCGGCTGCTCCTTCGCTCCTTTGCCAGGTGGCCCCCGGAAACGGGTCCACCTCGGCCGAAGCCGGGCGCCCTTTTGCCTCCCGCCAGGTGTCCACCCGGGAGGGGTCCACCTCGGCCGAGGTCAGGCCGCCCGTACAGAGAAGGTCCCAAAGAGCGGAAGCACAGGTTCCGAGGTCGGCCCTCGAGCCGTGCGCACCACAGACGGCGCCCCGTATGGATGGCGGCGGCATGCGAAACACCACTTACGTCGGCCCGACAGGTCCTGCAATCGAGAGGCGCGGTTCTGACCAAACAGGACCCGTTAACGGATAGCGCCGACACTTAGGAAGGAGAGCGCCCTCACTGGGCCCGAGGTCTGACCAGCCGATCTGCCGGCGCCACCCCCCTTTTTTCTTTACCCTTTCCCCGCTGGGCTCGGCGAACGAGGTCGGAAAGTCGCCTGGCCCTCAAAACCGGAAAGGGAAAGAGAAAAGGATGGAGGGGGGAGCCTCCCAAGAACAGAAGACAAGCAGGCAGCGGAAGGAGATAAAAGGAAGGAAATTGGAGGCGACCAGGTAAGCTGGGATGAGTAAGAAACTGTGGCCAAAAGCCCCGCTCCGAGAGTAAGATCGAGGGTCCCGAGAGGGGATCGCTTGGCGTGAGCTCGGCAAGGAGGCCCGGCCGGGTTTCTGGTCCCTACAGCACCCTTCTTGCTAGTAAATTCTCTGAGTCTGGGACTCCTTCGGGGGCCCATCTTGGAGAATCTGTTCCTTCTCGCCGTCTACTAACTTGACCGTCGGAGCTCCCTTGCCGGGATCCCCGGCTAGGGTCTTCTGACCCTCTCTTGCAGGTTCGCCCCAGCCAGGAGGCCCCAGGAGCAAGGCGGTCTGGTAGGATCGGCGGATCCGAGGCACGGGCGCGGCGACGAGATCGGCAACAGATTGACGTGCCAGGTAGGGGGACAGGGCAACACCCCCTAGCGAGAGCCAGCTTTCTGCAGGTACCGCGCTCTCCGACAATGGTGGTCACTCGTGGGCGCGAGGCGTCCACCAGCTGTGTGGGGGAGGTTCCCTCCCCTCAAGGGGCCCACAACCTGGAGAGGGACCTCCCAGCTCCCCCTCCTCTTCCATTACCGTCGACCTCGGCAAACGGGCCCCTCGCAGCCGTCATCCAACAGCTGCAGACCTTGACCTCGGCGGTCCGGTAGCTTCAACATCAGCAGTGGTCCCTGGTGACGCAGCCACAGCCGGGGACCCTCGCGGCTCGGGCCGCGGGGCCGCGTGGGAGCCTGCACTCCATTCAGGGCAGGCCATCCCACCCGAGGGCGGTCTCCGACCCCCGCAGGAGCCACCAAGCTCCCGCAAAAAAAACTACTCCAGTTCGGTGGATCACGAGAGTCGATCCCCAGCCGATGAAGCCGAAATGGTGCATCGCAGCAAGCGACGCCGAGGCGCGACTTCGCACCGAGACCGATCGGTGCCCCCTTCGCCAGCGGCCTCGGTAGAAGACTCCACCGACGAGGCCATCAGGCATCAGGCCGAGAGGTGCCTGGAGGAGCACGAGCGCAAGTTAGCGGAGTACACCCACCGATTTGCCGACCTGCAGAACTCATCGGCAGACCCGGCAGGCTACGAATCCCGTTCCCCCTTTTCTGAAGAAATCCAGGCGGAGCCGATCCCGAGACGGTTCCGCATGCCGCAGGTGGATCCCTACGATGGGACCATCGACCCTCTGGACCATCTAGAGAGCTACAAGGCTCTCATGAGGGTCCAGGGGGCCACAGACGCTCTTTTGTGCATCGCCTTCCCCGCTACCCTCCGGAAGGCCGCTCGAGTCTGGTTCACCCGCCTCGAGCCCGGATCCATTTGCTCCTTCCACCAGCTGGAAGGAAAGTTTGTGGCGCACTTCGACGCTTGTCGGAAGGTGCCAAGAGAGGTAGATAGCCTCTTCTCCATCTGCCAACAGGACCAGGAGCTACTACGGGACTACATCACCCGGTTCAAGACCGTAACCCTGGAAATCTACAGCCTGGATGAGCCCGTCGCCATGCTGGCCTTGAAGCGCGGACTCAAGACGTCCCGCCTGACCTACTCCCTGGACAAGAAGCCTCCCAGGACGTACTCCGAGCTCCTCCTCCGCGCCCACAAGTACATCCGAGCGGAGGAGGCCGACCGCACCCGCCGAGAGCTGGACGGGAAGACTCCGAAGAGGCCATCCCCGAGGGATCTTTCTGGAGCTCGGAAGCCCGGGCCACCTGCCGACCCTCGTCCGAATCCGAGGCCGAAGGGCGAGGCCATTCCGGAGTGGAGGTTCACCCCTCTCCTCACACCTCGGACAAAGATACTCATGAAAATTGAGGGCGAGCATTACCTCCGCCGACCTCATCCTCAGAACCCGAGGGGTATCCGGGACAAATCGAAGTACTGCCAGTTCCACCGCGAGCACGGTCATGACACGGAGGAGTGTCGCAACCTGAAGCGGGAGATCGAGGAGCTGATCAGGAGGGGTTACCTCAGGAAGTTCGTCAGGAACGAGGTCCCCCCGGAGGGGCAGCCGCTCGTGGCCTTGCCACCAATTCCTGCGATCGATAACCGCCCGACGAGAAGCCCGTGGGCATGATCTCACTTGGGGTCGGGTGAGCGGCGAAGAGAGCCCGGGAAGTCGGGAACCCAGAGAATGTAACCCCTCCTGAGGAGGGGAAGAATAATGAGAATGTAAACAACGATGCCATAGTGGTCGAGATGACCATCGCGAAGCACCTTGTACATCGAATTATGATAGATAGTGGGAGCTCGGCTGACGTGCTTTTTTACGATGCTTTCTCTCGGATGAATTTGTCCCGCGATCAGTTGAAACCGGTGCATACCCCCCTGGTAGGTTTTACTGGGGACTCCATGGGGGTCGAAGGGGAGATCACCCTCCCGGTCACCGCCGGATCCCCACCTCGGCAGTCGACCGTCCTGATGACGTTTACCGTCGTCAGGCTCCCTTCGCCTTACAACGCCATCCTCGGGCGTCTCGGGCTCAACCAACTGGATGCCACGATTTCCATGAAAAGGTTGTTGGTGCAGTTCCCCACGCCTTCCGGGCTCGGGGTGATGAAAGGGATGACCCAGCCGGTCCCGCATTGCCTCCAGACGGACCCGGGCGCCCGGGGCATGGAGCTCGGCCCCGATGTCGACGACCTCGACCTGAGGGAGAAGGAACCCAGGGGGGCCCATAGAACGCCTGTTGACTTATCCCCTTTGTTCGGACCCGCTGAAGACGGTGCAGGTCGGGGCGCAACTCCTAGAAGAAGAACGGGCTTGCCTGCTGGAGTTCCTCCGCGCGAACACAGACGTGTTCGCCTGGTCGGTGGCCGACATGCCGGGCATTCTGCCCGAGGTCATCACGCACAGGCTAAACGTGGATCCGAGCTGCCGTCCGGTCCGCCAGAAGAAAAGGAGCTTCGCCATGGAGAGACAGAAGGCCATCAACGAGGAGGTGGAGAAACTCCTCGCCGCCGGCTTTGTGCGGGAAGTCCAGTATCCCAGTTGGCTAGCGAACGTGGTCACGGTAAGAAAGAGCAGTGGTAAGTGAAGGATCTGCGTGGACTACACCGACCTCAACCGAGCTTGCCCGAAGGACAGCTTCCCTCTTCCAAAGATCGACCAGCTGGTCGACACCACCTCGGGACATCGCCTCCTGTCATTCATGGACGCCTTCTCTGGATACAACCAGATCCGGATGAGCCCGGAGGACGAGAAGCACACCGCCTTCATCACCGACCGTGGAACTTTTTGCTACAGGATGATGCCATTTGGCCTCAAGAATGCTGGGGCCACATACCAGCATCTGGTCAACAGGATCTTCAAGGACCAGATCGGCCGCAACATGCAGGTGTACGTGGACAACATGCTGGTAATGAGCAAACCCAATTCGGACCACGTAGCTGACCTGGCAGAGACGTTCGGCAACCTCCGACGTCATCAGATGAAGCTGAACCCTACGAAGTGCGCCTTCGGCGTCTCCGTCGGGAAGTTCCTGGGATTCATGGTGACCCAGAGAGGAATTAAAGCCAACCCGGAGAAGGTCCAGGCCATCCTGGACATGGAGCAGCCCGCCTCCAAGAAACAAGTGCAGCAACTCACCGGCCGGGTTGCGGCCCTCAGCCGCTTTATCTCCAGGTCGGCAGATCGCTGCCGTCCCTTTTTCAATGTGCTGAGAAAGATGAACGACTTCGCCTGGACCGAGGAATTCCAGGAGGCCTTTGAAGAGCTGAAGAAGATGCTCGCATCGCCACCGCTGCTTTCCCGGCCCGAGGAGGGGGAGGAACTCATCCTCTACCTGGCGGTCACCCTGGAAGCCGTCAGTTCGGTCCTGGTTCGGACCGATGACCAAGGAGTCCAGCGGCCGGTGTACTATACCAGCAAACTTCTCCGCGACGTGGAGCTCAGGTATTCTCGGCCCGAGAAGCTCGTTTTTGCGCTAATAATGTCTGCTCAGCATCTCAGGCCCTATTTCCAAGCGCACCCCATCGCTGTCCTGACGGATCAGCCACTGAAAGCGGTGCTCAGCCGACCCGACACCTCGGGGCGATTGGCAAAGTAGGCACTGAAGCTCAGCGAGTTCGACATCACGTACAGGCCCAGGTCGGCCATGAAAGCTCAGGTGCTGGCTAACTTCTTGGTCGAATGTGCGGGTTTAGGCAAGGAGCCCGAGGAGGATCCCTCACACCAGCAGCTGAAAGCGGGCACCGAGGGGCCCGGAGAGGATGCATGGATCCTCCACGTAGATGGAGCCTCGAACTCTGGCGGGAGTGGAGCTGGACTCATTCTTGCCAACGGCGACGGGGTTGTCGCCGAATGCGCGCTCCGTTTCCAGTTCGCCGCGATAAATAATCAGGCAGAGTACGAGGCACTCCTCACTGGGCTGAGGGTCTCCCGCGAGCTGGGCGTGGCTAACCTTAAGGCCTTCACTGACTCCCAGCTCGTGGCAGGACAGGTCTCCGGGGAGTATGCCGCGCACGACCCCCAAATGGCGAAATACTTGGAGCTCGTCAGGGCGGGCGCGGCCAATTTCCGGCGCTTCAACATCTTCCACATCCCCCGCAGGGAGAACGCCCGTGCGGACACTCTTTCCCGACTGGTGACCTTGCCGGACACAATGCTGGGTCGAGCTCACGTGGAGCACCTTAAGGCCCCAAGCTACGAGACCCCGGTGGGGGTCCATCAGGTCGACCGTGAGCCCAGCTGGATGGACAAGTACACCGAATACATAACCAACGGCACCTTGCCAGAGGATCGCGAGGCGGCCCACCTCATCAGAAAGAAGGCTGTGCGGTTCGTCCTGATGGATGGGCAATTATATCGAAGATCCTACTCCTACCCCCTCCTCAAATGTGTAGGACCCGCAGAAGCCAGACTCGTACTCCAGGAGATTCACGAGGGCATCTGTGGGAACCACGTGGGGGGCAGAGCATTGGCCTACAATGCCCTTCGTCAGGGCTACTTTTGGGAGACGATGAAGGAAGACGCCGCTGATTTCGTGAAGAGGTGCGATCGGTGCCAGCGTCACGCCACGGTGCAACGGCAGCCCTCCAACCCAATCTCCCAGCTTTCAGCTCCGTGGCCATTCGCCCAATGGGGGATGGACCTTCTGGGCCCATTCTCGCCGGCGTCTGGACAGCGGAAGTTCTTGATCGTGGCCATCGACTACTTCACGAAGTGGGTCGAGGCCGAACCCTTGGCATGGATCACCGAGGCAAACGTCGCCAAGTTCTTCTTGAAGTCAATCGTTTGCCGCTTCGGCCTCCCCCATACCGTGGTTACTGATAACGGGCGCCAGTTCGACTGCCAGGAGTTTGAAGAATTCTGCGGCGACCTCGGCATCAGGCATCGCTTCACCTCGGTGGCGCATCCTCAGATCAATGGAGAGGCCGAAGTCACGAACAGGACCATTTTGTAGGGTCTTCGCACGCGGCTGGACCAGGCCAAGGGTAGATGGGTCGAGGAGCTCCCCAGCATCCTTTGGGCATACCATACCACCTCGAGGGCGGCAACCGACGAGACCCCGTTCAACCTCGTCTTTGGAGCCGAAGCGGTCATCCTGATCGAGCTCAGCCTACCCACACTACGTGTGGAGCAATATGACGAGACAGAGAATCCCGCCAGAATGATGCTCAACCTTGACCTTCTTGAAGAGACGAGGGACAAGGCCCGAGTTCGGATGGCGGCGTATAGGCAGCGGGTGGCCAAGTATTACAACTCCCGAGTGCGGCCGAAGTTTTTTCGTCCCAGAGATCTGGTCCTCCGGCGCGCTGAAGCTTCTCAGCCACGGGAATGCGGCAAGCTCTCACCAAACTGGGAAGGCCCGTACCGGGTAGCAGAAGCCCTCCCCCACGGCGCCTACTACCTGGAGGAATTAGGAGGGGCCAGGTTCCCCCGGACGTGGAACGCCTCGAACCTAAGAATGTATTATCAGTAATGTAAGGTTCCCCACTCCTGCAATAAAGTTCCTTTGCTTTAAATGCTCTTTTCTCACATCGTAGGGAAATCGGCGCATGGCCCTGGGTTCGGCACGCCCGATCGTGGCCGATGGCCGAAGAAAGCGAGAAGTCCCAGTTCGCCCACGCGAGCATGGAGAACAGCTCGACAAGCCGCGCAAGGCTTGAAAAAGCCTGCGGCCCCGGGGTTCAGTCCGAAAGTCCCGGGCTTCGACCTGGAAGGCGGGGCAGAACCCAGTTCGCCCACGCGAGCACGGAGAACAGCTCGGCAAGCCGCGCAAGGCTTGAAAAAGCCTGCGGCCCCGGGGTTCAGTCCGGAAGTCCCGGGCTTCGGCCTGGAAGGCGGGGCAGAACCCAGTTCGCCCACGCGAGCACGGAGAACAGCTCGACAAGCCGCGTAAGGCTTGAAAAAGCCTGTGGCCCCGGGGTTCAGTCCGGAAGTCCCGGGCTTCGGCCTGGAAGGTGGGGCAGAACCCAGTTCGCCCACGCGAGCACAGAGAACAGCTCGGCAAGCCGTGCAAGGCTTGAAAAAGCCTGCAGCCCCGGGGTTCAGTCCAGAAGTCCCGGGCTTCGGCCTGGAAGGCGGGGCAGAACCCAGTTCGCCCACGCGAGCACGAAGGCATTCCCGAAGATGGACCTGCTCGAGGCCTACTCTGATGCCACGCGGCCCGGAATGTCCCAACCTTTGTTCTGAGCGACGAACGGGACCAGGTCCACCCTCGTTCCGGCATTCCACATCAACATCTCGAAAAGAAAAAAGAGGAGATGGGAGAGTGAGAAGGAAAGCGAATTCGAGACGTGGATAAATTACGTTTTCATTGATCCGAGTAAGAGAAGTACAAGTTGGGAATCCCGACAGGCCGGGAGTCCCAAAAAAAAAGAAGAGAGAAAAGAAAAAACAACGGCGGCAAAGAAAAAGAAGAAGATAAACGGCTCAGTTCGGCACGGTGGCGGGGCCCTCAGCCTGGGTCGCAGGTTCCGCTCCCTCGCCGTCGATGGCTGCTGGCTCGGGGGGTGCAGCTATGGCCTCGACCACGCCGGAAGCCTTTCGGTCGCCGGGGGCGCAGCTGTGGCCTCGACCGCGCCGGAAGCCTTTCGGTCGGGTCCTTGTCTCCTACCTCCGAGTACCACCCCACTGAGGTCAAGCTCGGGGTAGAAGGACCCCACCTTCTCCCGGCACATCCGGAACCCCTTCAGGAAGGAGTCCACGGCTGCCTCCCGGACCTCCGAGATGTACTCGTCGGAGGCCCGGAATTTTGGGATGGCTTCCTGCGCCTCCCGCTTCGCGTCCTCTAGGAGCCCGTTGACGTAGGCGCTCCGCTCCTTCGCCGCACTTGCCTCCCGTCGGGCCTCCTCCAGCTGGCGCTCCAGCCACTGGGAATGGGCCTGAAGGCGAGCCCTCTCGGCTGCGTCCTCTTCCGCGCGGCGCTGGTTGGAGTCCCTCTCCTCGGACAGAGAGGACTCCAAGTCCTTGTTCTGCCCCTCGGCGCGCACCAGGTCCGCCTGGAGGGTCTGGTTGCTCGCTCGCAGCTCGACCCCCTTTTCCATAAGGTCTTTGACGTCAGCCGCGAGCTTGCCGAGCTTCTCTTCTTTCTCGGCGTCTTTCTTCGCGTACCTCGCGAGGAAGTTCCTCAGCAGGAGCACGTCATTCCCAATCTGCACAACAAAGCAATCGGGTTAGTGTAAAAGCTAACCGAGGCCAAAGAAGGTAAAGAAGCCTGAGTTCAGACTTACCGTGAAGAGCTGCGGGATGATCCCGAGCAGGGCATCGGCGTAGTCCCTCCCGCCTCGAGATCGGCGGTCCCGCGCGGTGGAGGCATACTCCATCACTTTCTCCGCGAGCCCCTTATCGCGGATCACGGAGCAGCGGTTAGTGAGCGCCGGTGGTGGAGCCGTCAGGTCGGCTGCGGCGGCGACTGCCCCTCCAGCAAGAATCATCGTAGATGGTGCGGTGGAGATCGCGGGCTGCGCTGTCGGAGCCGCGGCAACGACGGAGCCGGCGCTGGGCGGAGCTGCTGGTGGTGGAGCCCCCTCATCGGTAGCACCGCCGGGTCTGATGGCGGGCGCATCAGTGGCCCCGCCTCGAGGCAGTCTGGGCGGGGGAGCCGCGGCCACCGGGTTGGGTACAGTCGCCGGCACGACCTCCTGGCTCGCCTCCGTGCGAACCCTCTTCACCGCGGGCTCATCCACCTCGACGATGTCCCTCTGGGCCGCGCCCTCCAGAAGGTTCTCCAGCAAGAATTTCATCCCTGCAACACAAAAGAAAAGAATGTCAGCCAGCTCGGCTAAAGAGAAGAAAGAAGACATAAGTCAAGGGATGACTGAGTCTCACCCGGCTCACGGATGGGACTGACCCCGGCCTCAAACAAGTTCTGCTCCGAGAGCAGAACCTCGAGCACCGGGACCACATCACTCAAAAGTAGCGAATAGGCCTCTTGGTCTGCCGACTCGACCTGGGAGTTCCGGTTCGGAGACCGGTCCGGTTCGTTCCAGGCCCAGTCGACATCCTCGACCGAGGCAAAGAAAAACCGGTTCTTCCATCCCTTGATAGAAGAAGGGAGGTCGAACCGGAGACACCTGGGCCGGGACGAGATATACCACCAGCCGTCGTCAGTGGAGTACCTCTTCAGGGTAAACAGAGCCCTGAAGAGGGAGAAACGGGCAACAAACCCGTGGAAGTGGCAGAAGACAATAAAAGAAAAGATGACCCGGATGGCGTTGGGAGCCAACTGGGCCAGAACGAGACGGAAATGGCTAAGGAAAGGGAGGAAGAAGGGGTGCAGAGGAAACCGAAGACCCCCGAGAAGGAAGTCTTCGTAGAAGGCTATGCGGCCGGGGCCACTCATGGTGACGCGATCCCCGGGCCGCGGAACAAACAGACGGATTGATCCCGGGATGCCATAGGCCTCCCGGAGCAAAGAAAGGTCGCCTTCGGTCATTGTAGAAGCATGACCGGAGGGACCGGCAGAAAGAAGAGGTGGGGCAGGAAGGGAAAGAAGCGGAAAAATAGGAGCGACGGGAGGAGACCGGACACCCCTGGGGATACCAATGGTGATACCCCTAGGTTGCAGTCGCCTGCGGGTCTCCTCCGGGATCACTTCCTCCTCCGAGAAGGAAGAAGACGGAGTCCTCGACCGCGAAGGACCGGCCTCGTCCGGATTGGAGGAAACATAGCGACGGCGCGCCATGGCAAAGAAAAAAGCAAGGAAGGTTCGGAGAAGAAGAAGAAGAGGGGAACTAGGGAGAAAATGGAGGCACTCACCGAAAATGCGCTACATGAACGCGGGGCAGTGGAAATTAGCCTGCAGCAAACCGCCCACGGAGCAAGGGAAAAGGCCTCATTCCGGAAAGTTCCCTCTTTTTCAAACTCAGTCGACAGCAGCCGTACCCGTCATTCCTCCCCGAGCCACTGAATGATCGCCGCATGGGCGCACGCCCGACACCGACGCCTCGTTTGCAGGGAAACGGCCTCTGCTTCGAAGCGACGCATTTATTATGGACAAGTGGGCGACGCGTGGCAGCTTCCTATAGGACTTCGGGCGCACCGAGAAGCGGCGACGAGGATCGCGGCAATTATGATGCAAGATCTTCGCCTCCCCACGTCATATCTGCATTTAATCCCGACGTTCCATTTTACGATGCCCCAACGGAACGGCGGGCTGGGGGGCAACTGTTACGGCCGTAATGATGACGTGGCCGGGCTCAGATTCCGTCAGATATGATCGAGCCACGTTGAGGCTTCTTCGGCCGAGTCAGCCTCGGTTCCCATGCTACCGAGGTCGAGCTCGACCCTTGACCCCCCAGGCTACCTCGCCAGCTGATATCCCGAGACGTTACCGCCCTCGCCGAAGTCGAGTTCGGTACGGGGCTCCTTCTGCCACCTCGCCAAGTGTCCACCCCAGAGGGGTCCACCTCGGTCGAGGTCGGCTGCTCCCCCGCTCCCTCGCCAGGTGGCGCCCATAGACGGTCCCACCAAGGCCGAGGTCGAGCCGGGCCCCTTCGCTCCTTCGCCAGGTGGCCCCCGGAGACGGGTCCACCTCGGCCGAAGCCGAGCGCCCTCCTGCCACCTCGCCAGGTGTCCACCCAGGAGGGGTCCACCTCGGCCGAGGTCGGCTGCTCCTTCGCTCCTTCGCCAGGTGGCCCCCGGAGACGGATCCACCTCGGTCGAAGCCGAGCGCCCTCCGCCACCTCACCAGGTATCCACCCAGGAGGGGTCCACCTCGGTCGAGGTTGGCTTCTCCCTCGCTCCTTCGCCAGGTGGCCCCCGGAGATGGGTCCACCTCGGCCGAAGCCGGGCGCCCTCCTGCCACCTCGCCAGGTGTCCACCCAGGAGGGGTCCACCTCGACCGAGGTCGGCTGCTCCTTCGCTCCTTCGCCAGGTGGCCCCCGGAGACGGGTCCACCTCGGCCGAAGCCGGGCGCCCTTCTGCCTCCCGCCAAGTGTCCACCCGGGAGGGGTCCACCTCGGCCGAGGTCAAGCCGCCCGTACAGAGAAGGTCCCAAAGAGCGGAAGCACAGGTTCCGAGGTCGGCCCTCGAGCCATGCGCACCACAGACGGCACCCCGTACGGATGGCGGCGGCACGCGAAACACCACTTACGTCGGCCCGACAGGTCCTGCAGTCGAGAGACGTGGTTCTGACCAAACAGGACCCATTAACGGACAGCGCCGGTACTTAGGAAGGAGAGCGCCCTCACTGGGCCCGAGGTCTGACCAGCCGATCTGCCGGTGCCACCCCCCTTTTTTCTTTACCCTTTCCCCACTGGGCTCGACGAACGAGGTCGGAAAGCCGCCTGGCCTTCAAAACCGGAAAGGGAAAGAGAAAAGGATGGAGGGGGGAGCCTCCCAAGAGTAGAAGATAGGCAGGCAGCGGAAGGAGATAAAAGGAAGGAAATTGGAGGCGACCAGGTAAGCTGGGATGAGTAAGAAATTATGGCCGAAAGCCCCACTCCGAGAGTAAGATCGAGGGTCCCGAGAGGGGATCGCTTGGCGTGAGCTCGGCAAGGAGGCCCGGCCGGGTTTCTGGTCCCTACAGCACCCTTCTTTCTAGTAAATTCTCTGAGTCTGGGACTCTTTCGGGGGCCCGTCTTGGAGAATCTGTTCCTTCTCGCCGTCTATTAACTTGACCGTCAGAGCTCCCTCGTCGGGATCCCCGGTCAAGGTCTTCTGACCCTCTCTTGCAGGTTCGCCCCAGCCAGGAGGCCCCAGGATTAAGGCGGTCTGGTAGGATCGACGGATCCGAGGCACGGGCGCGGCGGCGAGATCGGCAACAGTTGGTATTCTAAAGATGTATAGAAAAGCTATTGGATGGGATATTTATGAAATGAGGGATAATGATCTTGAAAATTTTAAGACTAATTTTTTCATATTTGGTACTACTTTCAAGGTTCGTCTCCTAAATCTATCTATCATCCTAAAATGATGTATGGAGTCTAACTTATAATTAACTAGACAAAGTGCCATTAAGAATGGATGATGTCAAGACACATCATACTTGAGGAAGGGATTAGGGTTGATCTTTTTAAAGTTAAAATAATTTCTAAGCTTCCACCCCCATTCTTGATCCAATACACACAATTCCTTCCTAGTCGTTGATCAAATTATAATAATACTTTTAAACTTGGTCTAGAATGCTTGCCTGGTGCACTCTATAGATCAGGGATAATCGTCGTAGATTGCTCTATGAATATTTTTCTATCATGATGACAAGGCTCCTTGATTGGTCCTATCATTTAAGAATTTGGAGGGATGTATCCAAGTTTAATATCAGTAACACTTTCTCATAGCATCCGACTGAAGACGTTAAACTTAGCACTGGTTGGGAGGCAACTTAACAATCTCATTTTTTTAGCATCATTACAGGAGCTTAGGTGGATGAACAGGAGCCCGCTACTCTATGAAACCCTCTTCAACTCTCGAAGCACACTCACCCCAAGTATATTCTATCTTTTTCTTTTACGTACTTATTTTCTCTCCTACTTCATTGAGGACAATGTCAATTAAATTGGGGGGAGAGACTAACTCATTTAATTAAGTCCTCAAGTATGATCATAGGTAATTAGTTTTGTATCCATATTTTGTCTTGATTTGAAGTTAATTAGGCATCCTAATCAATGATTGATTAACGACCTAGATAGTTTTAGAGATACTAAGGGATAAATCACTAAGAAACTCAACAAATGGCAGGGTGTTGACCAAATTAAATTTTAGGAGTAATTCCAGAACTCTCTTCTTTCTTATCTCAATAAATAATCTAGTTATTGAGAGTATGGGTGGAAAGGTTGAAATATACAAAAAAGAATTTATACAAAAAAAAAGAAAAAAACTATTAGAGAGTCAGTCTGACCTCACAACTCTTTTTGAGTAACCGGGCTCCCTTGCCTAAGTAAGCATTATGGTTCGTATCACAAGGTGAGAAGATCAAGAGATCTGTTAAGCAATGGCACCCCACTGGGTAATTGGGCTCCTTCATCTAAGTGAGCATTATGATTCGTGTCAAAAGATGATTATGCTAATACTTAAAAGGTTAGGATATTGACTAGACTTTAAAAAAAGAAAAAAAAAGGAAAAAAAAGAAATGAAAGGACTAAAAAGATAACAAACCTGACTTAAATCAAGTTAGAAGATTTAAAGAGTAAGTTGGGGGAATGGTAAGGAAGATCTCTAAAGATTTCTTTGATCAACACTCAATCACTAATTGGGTTAACTCAATGATCCAATGAAGTACCTCTTTAATAGTCTGGCCAGATATTAGCTGCCTTTAGAACTACATAAGTCAATTTTCAATTTAAGGATAAGTTTGTATACATAGCTAATTTATCTACATTACTCGAGGACGAGCAAAGTTCAAGTTGGGGGATGTAATGACTACATTATACATATATATATAAGTATTAATTTAATAATTAAATTATCTTTATTTATTTAAAATTAATATTTTTATTCATCATTTGTAATAAAGAAGAGTGTCAACGTGAAGAGCTTGATTTATGGGTTCAAACAAAATAAGTTTAAAGCAAAACGGATTTGAAATGAGCCTAAAATTGATTTTTGAAGATTTAATTCAAAATTACACAAAGTTTAAAGTAGCCTGTTCATGGTGGACCGGCTACCTGGTCTATAAGGACCATATGGTCCGTGGGTGTTTAGACCAATGATCCATGGCTCTGAGCCATGGACTACGAAGCTTCTTTTGAGCTGGAACTCGTCGAAGATGCCTTCCGTCACCACCGGGACCACCTATGCCTCCTCCTCTACCAGGACAAGCATCAAAAGCCATCACCGAATGCCATCCCCCATGGATATCTCCACCTCTCCTCCTCTCTGCCATGAAACAGACACGGCCACACCACCACTAGCTACCGCCGAGTTGCCGGAGCTGCCCATCTTCCACCTTCTTTCCTAATCGTTCTCCTATCTCCACCACTATCATCCACTCGTCTTCTTCACAACCATCGGTCGCCCCCGCTCTTCACCCTCCTTCCACCAAGACATCGCCACAGCCATTCTGTTCATCTTCTTTGTCTCACGATCCAGCCAATGTTGTTAATGCCACTACTCACCATTCTGCCCAAGCCATCATCAGTCCAAGTCACTGCTCTTCATCGACTTGCTAGCACCCTTCAATGCTACCAAGGGTAAACATCGGTGCTTTGTTCGAGCATGATTTGATGGTGGAAGGCCCAAGTTCACGATGGGAGGTGCTAGTGTCCAAAGGGAGAAGATAGGCCCTATTTCATGTGCACATCCGATGGCTAGTAAACGAGATCAGGCTGATTCAATGGTCATAAAGATGCTAGGTGTGATCAAATACAATATGCGATGGTTTTTGGGCATGATGATCATAATCTAATAGCCAAAAGGCCTTGCACCGATCAAAGAGGATTTGGAGTAGGATTCTATAATTTATTTCGACTGGGATTCAGGTTTACCATCTAACCATTGATCTATTGTAAAATTAAATCCTAGCCACTCTTTTGATTCTTTTGTTTAGTTCTATTGCCGTCCTCACTGCCGCGCCTGTGACTTCGAAGCCGCCGATCCGACTAGACCGTCTCGTCCCTGGGATCTCCTGGCTCGATCGAACCTGCAAAGCAAGGTCAGAAACCCTGGCTGGGGGTCCCGGCGAGGGAGCTCCGACGGTCAAGTTAGTAGACGGCGAGGGGGAACAGAATCTCTGAGACGGGCCCCCGAAGGAGTCCCAGACTTAGAGATCGTGCTAGCAAGAAAGGTTCCAGAAAGAATAGAAACCCGGCCGGGTTCCTCCGCCGAGCTCACGCCAAAGGGCCCCCTCTCGGGACCTTGGATCCTGCTCTTGGGGCGGAGTCTCCTCTCCCAGCCTTTGTTTCTTGCTTCCCTTGTCGTCTATTCTCTCCTTCCATTTATCTCCTCCTGTTGCCCTTTCGTTTTTTGCCCCTGGGAGGCTCCTTTGTCGCTTTCACCTTCTCCCCTCCGTCTTTTTCCCTTTCACCTTCTGGATCCAAGAGCCAGGCGGCTTCCGGCCTCGTTTGCCGAGCCTAGCGAGGAAAGAGTAGGGGAGGGGGGCGCCGGTCAGACCGCCAACTAGACCTCGAGTCGAGCATGAGCGCTCTCCTTTCCAGGCGGTGACGCTGTCCGTTATCGGGTCCTGTTTTGTCAGGGCCTCGCCTCTCGACTGCGGAACCTGTCGGGCCGATTTAAGTGATGTTTCGCGTGTCGCCGCCGACCGTACGGGACGCCTTTCTCGGAGTGCGGCGCGCACGGCTCGAGGGGCAACCTCGGAGCTCGCGCTCCCGCTCTTCGGAACCTTCTCTGCACAGGCTGGCCCGCATCGACCGAGGTGGACCCCTCCAGGGTGGACACTTGGCAAAGCGGCAGAAGGTCGCTCGACTTTGGCCAAGGTGGTCCCGTCTCCGGGCGCCACCTGGCGAAGGAGCGAAGGAGCCCGGCTCGACCTCGGCCGAGGTGGGACCGTCTCAAGGTGCCACCTGGCGAGGGAGCAGGGGGGCCGCCGGCTTCGACCGAGGTGGACCCCTCCTGGGTGGACACCTGGCGAAGCGGTAGAAGGTCGCTCGACTTCGACCGAGGTGGTCCTGTCTCGGGGCGCCACCTTGCGAAGGAGCGAAGGAGCCTGGCTCGACCTCGGCCGAGGTGGGACCGTCTCAGGGTGCCACCTGGCGAGGGAGCAGGGGGGAACGCCGGCTTCGGCCGAGGTGGACCCCTCCTGGGTGGACACCTGGCGGAGCGGCAGAAGGTCGCTCGACTTCAGCCGAGGTGGTCCCGTCTCGGGGCGCCATCTTGCGAAGGAGCGAAGGAGCCTGGCTCGACCTCGGTCGAGGTGGGACCGTCTCAGGGTGCCACCTGGCGAGGGAGCAGGGGAGGCCGCCGGCTTCGGCCGAGGTGGACCCCTCCTGGGTGGACACCTGGCGGAGCGGCAGAAGGTCGCTCGACTTCGGTCGAGGTGGTCCCGTCTCCGGGCGCCACCTGGCGAAGGAGCGAAAGAGCCCGGCTCGACCTCGGCCAAGGTGGGACTGTCTCAGGGTGCCACCTGGCGAGGGAGCAGGGGGGGCCGCCGGCTTCGGCCGAGGTGGACCCCTCCTGGGTGGACACCTGGCGGAGGGGCAGAAGGTCGCTCGACTTCGGCCAAGGTGGTCCCGTCTCCGGGCGCCACCTGGCGAAGGAGCGAAGGAGCCCGGCTCGACCTCGGCCGAGGTGGGACCGTCTCAGGGTGCCACTTGGCGAGGGAGCAGGGGGGGCCGCCGGCTTCGGCCGAGGTGGACCCCTCTTGGGTGGACACCTGGCGGAGCGGCAGAAGGTCGCTCGACTTCGGCCGAGGTGGTCCCGTCTCCGGGCGCCACCTGGCGAAGGAGCGAAGGAGCCCGGCTCGACCTCGGCCGAGGTGGGACCGTCTCAGGGTGCCACCTGGCGAGGGAGCAGGGGGGCCGCCGGCTTCGGCCGAGGTGGACCCCTCCTGGGTGGACACCTGGCAGAGCAGCAGGAAGGCCCGGACCGACCTCGACCTCGGCCGAGGCGGATCCGCATCTGACTTTGCCGAGAGAACTCGACGTGGCTCGAATCACGCCCAACGAAATCTGAGACATGCCACATCATCAATACGGCCGTAACAGTTGCCCCCCATCCCCCCGTTCCGTTAAGGCGTCATGGAACAGGATGTGGGGATTTAATGCAAATATGACGTGGGGAAGGCGAAGATCTCGCGCCATGATTGCCACGATCCTCGTCGTCGTTCCTTGGTGCACCCAAAGCCCTATTAAAGGCTGCCACATGTCGCTTATTCGGCCGCAATTAATGCATCGCTTCGAAACAGAGGCCGTTTCCCTGCAACCGAGGCATCGATGTCGGGCGTGCGTCCACACGGCATCCATCCGATGGTCTGGAACGGAATGACGGGTACGGTTGCTACCGATCGAATTTGAAAAGGAGGGGACTTTCCGGATTGAGGCCCTTTTCCTTGCTCCGTCGTCGGTTCGCAGCAGGCTATCTCCACTCCCCCGCGTTGCACAGTGCATTTCGGTGAGTGCTTCTGTTTTCTTCCTCGCTTCGTCCCTCTCCTTCATCGTCCTTTCCTTACCATCTTCTTTTCCATGGCGCGCCGCCGCCATGTTTCTTCTAACCCGGACGAGGCCAGTCCGTCTTGGTCGAGGACTCCATCGTCTTCCTCCTCGGAAGAGGAAGTGATCCCGGAGGAGACCCGCAGGCGACTCCAGCCTGGGGGTATTACCATAGGCATCCCTATGGGTGTTAGGTCTCCTCCCGTCGTGTCTGCCCAACCTATCTCTTCTCTTCCTCCTCCGGCCCTTCCTTCTGTCGGTCCCTCCGGTCATGTTTCAACAATGACCGAGGATGACCTTTCCTTGCTCCGAGAGGTCTATGGCATCCCGGGGTCAATCCATCTTTCTCTTCCACGGCCTGGGGATCGCGTCACCATGAGTGACCATGGCCGCATAGCTTTCTACGAGGACTTCCTCCTTGGGGGTCTTCGGTTTCCTCTGCATCCCTTCTTCCTTTCTTTCCTCAGCCATTTCCGTCTGGTCCCGGTCCAGTTGGCTCCCAATGCCATCCGGGTCATCTTCTCTTTCATTGTTTTCTGTCACTTCCACGGGTTTGTTGCCCGTTTCTCCCTTTTCAGGGCTCTATTCACCCTGAAGCGGTACTCCACTGATGACGGCTGGTGGTACATCTCGCCCCGGCCTAGGTATCTCCAGTTCGACCTCCCTTCTTCCATCAAGGGTTGGAAGAACCGGTTCTTTTTCACCTCGGTCGAGGACATCGACTGGGCTTGGAGCGAGCCGGATCGGTCTCCGAATCGAAACTCCCAAGTCGAGCCGGCAGACCAAGAGGCCTACTCCCAGCTTTTGAGCAACGTGGTCCCATCGCTCGATGTTCTGCTCTCGGAGCAGAACTTGTTCGAGGCGGGGATTAGTCCCATCCGGGAGCCGGGTGAGGCTCAGCTTTTCTCTCACTTCGCCTTTCCCCCCTTCTCCTTTTCTTCTTCTATCTGGGTTGACCGATTTCCTTTCTATTGCAGGCATGAAGTTTTTCCTGGAGAACCTTCTGGAGGGCGCGGCTCAGAGGGACACCATCGAGGGAGATGAGTCTGCGGCGAAGAGGGCTCGCACCGAGGCGAGCCAGGAGGTCATGCCGGTGCCCGTGGCTGGTCCAGCAGTTGCAGCTCCCCTTCCCAGGCCGCCTCGGGCCTGGGCCATCGATGCTCCAGTCATCCGACCTGACGGGGCTGCCGAAGAGGGAGGCCCACCGGCAGCGGTTCCACCCCGTGCTGGCCCCATCATCACTGCAGCCCCGACGGCACCGCCCACGACTCCAGCTGCCCCGCCGGTGGCAGTCCCACCCGGGGGGTTGGTCGCCCCTGCAGCCAACCTGACAGCCCCGCCACCGACAATCACCAACCGGTGCTCCGTGATCCGTGAAAAGGGGCTCGCGGAGAAGGTGATGGAGTTCGCATGCACCTCCCAGGACCGCCGACTTCGGGGCGGCCGGGACTATGCCGATCCTTTGCTCGGGATCCTCCCACAGCTCTTCATGGTAAGTCCGAGCTCAGATCCCTCTTCTTTGCAATTCCAGTTGACTCTTTTCTAACCAATTTTTCTTTTCGTGCAAATCGGGACCGACGTGCTCCTGTTGAGGAACTTCCTCGCAGGGTATGCCAAGAAGGACGCCGAGAAGGAGGAGAAGCTCGGCAAGCTCGCTGCCGATGTGAAGGATCTCATGAAAAAGGGGGTCGAGCTGCGGGGGAGCAACCAGGCCCTTCAGTCAGACCTGGCACGCGCCGAGGAGCGCGTCAAGGACCTGGAGTCCTCTCTGTCCGAGGAGAGGATCTCCAACCAGCGATGCACGGAGGAGGATGCGGCGGAGAGGGCTCACCTCCGAGCTCATTCCCAGTCGCTGGAGCGCCAGCTGGAGGAGGCCTGGCTGGAGGCGAGCGCGGCCAAGGAACGGAGCGCCTACATCAACGGGCTCCTGGAGGCCTCGAAGCGGGAGGCTCAGGAGGCCGTCCCGAGATTCCGGGCCTCCGACGAGTACGTCTCGGAGGTCCGGGAGGCCACCGTGGACTCCTTCCTGAAGGGGTTCCAGGTGTGCCGGGAAAAGGTGGGGTCCTTCTATCCCGAGCTCGACCTCAGTGGGGTGGTGCTCGGGGGCAGAAGGCAAGGACCCACCGGCGAGACTCCAGTTGCAGCGGGCGACACGGCTGCAGCTCCAGAGCACCCCTCCGAGCCGGCAGCCACCGAGGGTGAGGACGGGGAGCGCGCGCCCCAGCCTGAGGATCCCGTCACCGCGCCGAACTAGGCCTCCAGCTGTATCTTCTTTCTCCTTTTTTTTTTTGTTTTTGAGGACTCCCGGCCTGTCGGGACTCCTTCGTTGTAACTCCACTTTTTCGAATCAATGAAAACTTGAATTTTGCTAAGTCCCGACCTCGTCTTCCTTCTCTTTTTTTTTTGTCTTGTCGAGGTGTTGGTGTCGAGTGCCGAGACGAAGTGCTGCGGCTTGCTCCGGGCTTAGTCCACGGGTTGACCGGGTCCCATCCAGCGTTCAGATCAAAGTTCGGAGCTTCCAGATTGGGCGACAGCAGAGCAGACCTCGCGCGTGCCCTTCGGGCTTGCCGGGCCATCCTTCGTGATCGCGTGGGTGAGCTGGGCTCTGCCCCGCCTTCCAGACCGAAGTCCGGGACTTCCGAACTGAACCCCAGGGCCGCAGGCTTTGTTCAAGCCTTACGCGGTTTGCCGAGCTATTCTCCATGATCGCGTGGATGAGCTGGGCTCTACCCCGCCTTCCAGACCGAAGTCCGGGACTTCCGGACTGAATCCCGGGGTCGCAAGCTTTGTTCAAGCCTTGCGCGGCTTGCCGAGCTGTTCTCCGTGATCGCGTGGGCGAGCTGGGCTTTGCCCCGCCTTCCAAACCGAAGTCCGGGACTTCCGGACTGAATCCCGGGGTCGCAGGCTTTGTTCAAGCCTTGCGCAGCTTGCCGAGCTGTTCTCCGTGATCGCGTAGACGAGCTGGGCTCTACTCCACCTTCCAGACCGAAGTCCGGGACTTCCAGACTGAACCCCGGGGCCGCAGGCTTTTTTCAAGCCTTGTGCGGCTTGCCAAGCTGTTCTCCGTGATTGCGTGGGCGAGCTGGGCTCTGCCCCGCCTTCCAGACCGGAGTCCCGGACTTCTTGCTTTCTCGGGTCTCCGGCCACAGCCGTGTTTGCCGAACTCAGAGCCATGCGCCCATTTTCCTACGAGGCAAGAAAAAGCGTTTGAAGCAAAAGATCTTTATTGCAGGAGTTAGAGGAACCTTACATTATTGATAATACATCCTTAGGTTCGAGGTGTTCCACGTCCGAGGAAATCTGGATCCTCCCAATTCCTCCAGGTAGTAGGCCCCGTGAGGGAGGACTTCCGCTACCCTGTACAGGCCTTCCCAGTTCAGGGAGCGCTTCCCGCACTCTCGAGGCTGAGAAGCTTCAGCGCGCCGGAGCACCAGGTCTCCGGGGCAAAAGGACTTTGGCCGTACCCGGGAGTTGTAGTACCTGGCCACTCGCTGCCTGTACACCGCCATCCGGACTTGGGCCTTGTCCCTCGTCTCTTCAAGAAGGTCTAGGTTAAGCATCATCCTGGCGGGGTTCTCCGCTTCGCCGTACTGCTCCACCCGCAGGGTGGGTAGACTGAGCTCAATCGGGATAACCGCTTCGGCTCCGAAGACGAGATTGAAGGGGGTCTCATCGGTGGTCGTTCTTAGGGTGGTGTAGTACGTCCACAGGATGCTCGGGAGCTCTTCTGTCCACCTGCCCTTGGCCTGGTCCAGCCTCATTCGGAGGCCTTGCAGAATGGTCCTATTTGTGACCTCGGCTTCTCCATTCGTCTGTGGGTGAGCCACCGAGATGAAGCGATGGTGGATGCCGAGGTCGCTGTAGAATTATTCAAACTCCCGGGAGTCGAACTGATGCCCGTTATCAGTGATCACGGTGTGGGGGAGGCCAAAACGGCAGATGATTGACTTCCAGAAAAACTTGGCGACATTTGCCTCGGTGATCCGCGCCAAGGGTTCGGCCTCAACCCACTTCGTGAAGTAGTCGATGGCCACGATCAGGAACTTCCGCTATCTGGACGCCGGTGGAAATGGTCCTAGGAGGTCCATTCCCCATTGGGCGAATGGCCACGTAGCTGAGAGCTGGGAGATTGGAGTGGAGGGCTGCCGTTGCACCATGGCGTGCCGTTGGCACCGATCACACTTCTTCACGAAATCGACAGCACCTCCTTCATCGTCTCCCAAAAATAGCCTTGACGGAGAGCCTTGTAGGCTAGCGTTCTGCCCCCCACGTGGTTCCCGCAGATGCCCTCATGAATTTCCTGGAGCATGAGTGCGGCCTCCACGGGTCTCAGGCACTTGAGGAGGGGATAGGAGTAAGACCTCCGATACAATTGCCCATCCATCAGGACGAACCACGCGGCCTTCTTTTTGATAAGGCGGGCCGCTGCACGGTCCTCCGGCAAGGCACCGCCAGTTATGTACTCGACGTACTTGTCCATCCAGCTGGGCTCACGGCTGACCTGTTGGACCTCCACTGGGATCTCGTAGCTCGGGGCCTTGAGGCGCTCTACGTGAGCGTGACCCAGCATCGAGTCCGGCAAGGTCGCCAGCCGGGAGAGAGTGTCCGCATGGACATTTTCCCCGCGGGGGATATGGAAGATGCTGAAGCGCCGGAATCCGGCCGTGCTCGTTTTGACAAGCTCCAAATACTTCGCCATTTGAGGATCGTGCGCAGCATATTCTCCGAAGATCTGTCCGGCCACCAGCTAGGAGTTAGTGAAGGCTTTGAGGTTGGCTACGCCCAGCTCGCGGGAGACTCTCAGCCCGGTGAGGAGTGCCTCGTACTCCGCCTGGTTGTTGGTTACGATGAACTGAAAACGGAGTGCGCATTCGGCGACGACCCCACCGCTGTTGGCGAGAATGAGTCCGGCTTCGTTCCTATCGGAGTTCGAGGCTCCATCCACGTGAAGGATCCAGGTGTCCTCCTCGGGTTCCTCGGGTCCTGGATTCAAATGCTGGTGTGGGGAGTCCCCCTCTGGCTCCTTGCCTAGGCCTGCGCACTCGACCAAGAAGTCGGCCAGTACTTGCGCTTTCATGGCTGACCTCGGCCTGTAAGCGATATCGAATTCGCTGAGCTTGAGTGCCCACTTCGCCAATCGCCCCGATGTGTCGAGTCGGCTGAGTATCGCTTTCAGCAGCTGATCCGTCATGACGGCAATGGGATGCGCTTGAAAATAGGGCCTGAGACACTGAGCAGACACTATTAATGCAAAAACGAGCTTTTCGGGCTGGGAATACCTGAGCTCCGTATCGCGGAGAAGTTTACTGGTGTAGTACACTGGCCGCTGGACTCCCTGGTCATCGATCCGAACTAGGACCGAGCTGACGGCCTCCGGGATGACCGCCAGGTAGAGGATGAGTTCCTCTCCTTCCTCGGGCCTGGAAAGTAGTGGGGGCGATGCAAGCATCCTCTTTAGCTCGTCAAAGGCCTCCTGGCACTCCTCAGTCTAGGCGAAGTCGTTCATCTTCCTCAGCACTTTGAAAAAGGGTCGGCAGCGGTCGGCCGACCTGGAGATGAATCAGCTCAGGGCGGCTATCCGGTCGGTGAGTCGCTGCACTTGCTTCTTGGAGGCGGGCTACTCCATGTCCAAGATGGCCTGAACCTTCTCCGGGTTGGCTTCAATCCCCCTCTGGGTTACCATGAACCCCAGGAACTTCCCGGCGGAGACGCCGAAAGTACACTTTGCCGGGTTCAGCTTCATCTGATGAAGTCGGAGGTTGCCGAAGGTCTCCGCCAGATCGGCAACGTGATCCGAGAGGGGCTTGCTCATTACCAGCATGTCGTCTACGTACACCTGCATGTTGCGGCCGATCTGGTCCTTAAAGACTTTGCTGACCAGTCGCTGGTACGTGGCCCCGGCGTTCTTAAGGCCAAACGGCATCATCCTGTAATAGAAAGTTTCGCGGTCAGTGACGAAGGCGGTGTGCTCTTCGTCCTCCGGGTTCATTCGGATCTGGTTGTACCCGGAGAAAGCATCCATGAAAGATAGGAGGCGATGCCCCGAGGTGGTGTCGACCAACTGGTCAATCTTTGAAAGAGGAAAGCTGTCCTTTGGGCAGGCTCGGTTGAGGTCGGTGTAGTCCACACAGATCCTCCACTTACCACTGCTCTTCTTCACCATGACCACATTCGCCAGCCAGCGGGATACTGGACTTCCCGCACGAAGCCGGCGGCGAGGAGTTTCTCCACCTCTTCATTGATGGCCCTCTGCCTTTTCGCGGCGAAGCTCCTCTTCTTCTGGCGGACTGGGCTGCATCTCGGGTCCTCGTTCAGTCTGTGCATAATGACCTCGGGGGGAATGCCCGGCATGTCGGCTGCAGACCAGGCAAATACGTCCGCATTCATGCGGAGGAACTCCAGCAGGCGGGTCCGTTCCTCCTCTGGGAGTTGGGCCCCCACCTGCACTGTCTTCAGAGGGTCCGAACCGAGGGGATAAGTCAACAGGCGCTCCACGGGTCCTCCCCTGGGTTCCTTCTCCCTTAGGTCGAGGTTGTCGACATCGGGGGCGAGCTCGGTGCCCCGGGCACCTGGGATCGTCTGTAGGCAATGCTGAATTGGCTGGGTCGAACCCCTCATCACCCCAAGCCCAGAGGCTGTGGGAAATTGTACTAGCAACCGCTTCATAGAAATCATGGCGTCCAGCTGGTTGAGCCCCGGGCGCCCGAGGATCGCATTGTAAGGGGAAGGGAGCTTGACGACAGTGAACGTCATCATGACTGTGATCTGCCGAGGTGGGGATCCAGCGGTGACCGGGAGAGTGATCTCCCCTTCGACCCCCACGGAGTCCCCGGTAAAGCCTACCAGGGGGGTGTGCACTGGCCTCAGCTGATCATGGGACAGATTCATTCGGGAGAAAGCATCATAAAAAAGCACGTCATCCGAGCTTCCACTATCTACCATAATTCGGTGTACATGATGCTTCGCGATGGTCATCTCGACCACCACAGCATCGTTATTTACATTCTTATTTTCGCTCCCCTTCGCAGAAGGGAGGACATCCTCTGGGTTCCCGACCTCCCGGGCTCTCTTTGCCGCCCGCCCGATCCCACATGAGATCATGCCCACTGGCTTCTCTGTCGGGCGGTTGTCGATTGTAGGAACCGGGGGTAAGGCCGCGAATGGCTGTCCTTCCGCCGAGACCTCGTTCCTCATGAACTTCCTGAGGTAGCCTCTTTTGATCAGCTCCTCGATTTCCCGTTTCAGATTATGACACTCCTCTGTGTCATGGCCATGTTCGCGGTGGAACTGGCAGTACTTCGACTTATCTCGGATGCCTCTTGAGTTCTGTGGAGGAGGTCGGCAGAGGTAGTGCTCGCCCTCAATTTCCATGAGTATCTTCGTTCGGGGAGCGAGGAGAGGGGTGAACCGTCGCTCCATGGTGGCCTAGCCCTTCAGCTTCGGATTCGGACGAGGGACGACAGATGGCCCAAGCCTCCGGGATCCTGGAATATCCCTCGGGGCTGGCTTCTTCAAAGCCTTCCCGTCTAGCTCTCGGCGGGTGAGGTCGGCCTCCTCCGCTCGGATGTACTTGTGGGCACGGAGGAGGAGCTCGGAGTACGTCCTGGAGGGTTTTTTATCCAGGGAATAGGTCAGGCGGGACGTCTTGAGCCCGCGCTTCAAAGCCAGCATGGCGACGGGCTCGTCCAGGCTGTAGATCTCCAGGGCAGCGGTCTTGAACCGGGTGATGTAGTCCCGAAGCAGCTCCTGGTCCTGCTAGCGGATAGAGAAGAGGCTGTCCACCTCTCTCGGCACCTTCCGACAAGCGTCGAAGTGCGCCACAAACTTTCCTTCCAACTGATGGAAGGAGCAAATAGATCCGGGCTTGAGACGGGTGAACCAGACTCGAGCGGCCTTCCAGAGGGTAGCGGGGAAGGCGATGCACAAAAAAGCATCCGTGGTCCCCTGGACCCTCATGAGAGCCTTGTAGCTCTCCAGATGGTCCAGAGGGTCGGTGGTCCCGTCGTAGGGGTCCACCTACGGCATGCGGAACCGGCTCTCCCTGGATTTCTTTAGAAAAGGGGGGACGGGAGTCGTAGCCCACCGGATCCGCCGAGGAGTTCTGCAGGTCAGCAAATCGACGGGCGAACTCCGCCAATTTGCGCTCGTGTTCCTCCAGGCGCCTCTCGGCCTGGCGCCTGATGGACTCGTCGGTGAAATCTTCCACCGAGGCCGCTGGTGAAAGGGGCACCGATCGGTCTCGGCGCAGGGTCTTGCCTCAGGGTCGCTTGCTGTGATGCACTATCTTGGCTTCATCGGTCGGGGATCGACTCTCGTGATCCGCCGAACCGGAGTAGTTTCTTTTCGCGGGAGTTTGGTGGCTCCCGCGGGGGTTGGAGGCTGCCCGCGGTTGGGATGGCCTGCCTTGGATGGAGCACAAGCTCCCGCACGACCTCGCGGCCCGAGCTGCGGGGGTCCCTGGCTGAGGTTGCGTGACCAGGGAGCGCTGCTGATGTTGTAGCTGTCGAACTGCCATAGTCAAGGTCTGCAGCTGCTGGATGACGGCCGCGAGAGGTCCGTCCACCGAGGTCGGCTGTGGTGGAAGAGGAGGGGGAGCGGGGAGCTCCCTCTACGGGCTGTGGGCCCCCTGAGGGGAGAGGACCTCCCCTACTCGGCTGGTGGATGCCTCGCGTCCACGAGTGACCACCATGGTCGGAGCGCGCTTCGTTCACAGAAAGCTAGCTCCCCCCGGGGGTGTTGTCCTGCCCCCCTACCTAGTGCGCCAATCTGTTGCCGTCCTCGTCGCCGCGCCTGTGGCTTCAGAGCCGCCGATCCGACTAGACCGTCTCGCCCTTGGGGTCTCCTGGCTCGATCGAACCTGCAAAGCAAGGTTAGAAACCCTGGCCGAGGGTCCCGACGAGGGAGCTCCGACGGTCAAGTTAGTAGACAGCGAGGGAGAACAGAGTCTCTGAGACGGCCCCCGAAGGAGTCCCAGACTTAAAGATCGTGCTAGCAAGAAAGGTTCCAGAAAGAATAGAAACCCGGCCGGGTTCCTCCGCCGAGCTCACGCCAAAGGGCACCCTCTCGGGACCTTGGATCCTGCTCTTGGGGCGGAGTCTCCTCTCCCAGCCTTTGTTTCTTGCTTCCCTTGTCATCTATTCTCTCCTTCCTTTTATCTCCTCCTGTTGCCCTCTCATTTTTCGCCCCTGGGAGGCTCCTTTGTCGCTTTCACCTCCTCCCCTCCGTCTTTTTCCCTTTCCCCTTCTGGATCCAAGAGTCAGGCAGCTTCCGGCCTCGTTTGCCGAGCCTAGCGAGGAAAGAGTAGGGGAGGGGGGCGCCGGTCAGACCGCCAACTAGACCTCGGGTCGAGCGTGAGCGCTCTCCTTCCCAGGCGCCGACACTATCCGTTATCGGGTCCTATTTTATCAGGGCCTCGCCTCTCGACTGCGGAACCTGTCGGGCCGATATAAGTGATGTTTCGTGTGTCGCCGTCGACCGTACGGGGTGCCTTTCTTGGAGTGCGATGTGCACGGCTCGAGGGGCAACCTCGGAGCTCGCGCTCCCGCTCTTCGAAACCTTCTCTGCACAGGCTGGCCCACGTCGGCCGAGGTGGACCCCTCCTGGGTGAACACCTGGCGGAGCGGCAGAAGGTCGCTCGACTTCGGTCGAGGTGGTCCCATCTCCGGGCACCACCTGGCGAAGGAGCCCAGCTCAACCTCGGCCGAGGTGGGACCGTCTCAGGGTGCCACCTGGCGAGGGAGCAGGGGGGGCCGCCGGCTTCGGCCGAGGTGGATCCCTCCTGGGTGGACACCTGGCGGAGCGGCAGAAGGTCGCTCGACTTCGGCCGAGGTGGTCCCGTCTCGGGGTGCCACCTTGCGAAGGAGCGAAGGAGCCTGGCTCGACCTCGGCCGAGGTGGGACCGTCTCAGGGTGCCACCTGGCGAGGGAGCAGGGGTGCCGCCGGCTTCGGCCGAGGTGGACCCCTCCTGGGTGGACACCTGGCAGAGCGGCAGAAGGTCGCTCGACTTCGGTCGAGGTGTTCCCGTCTCGGGGCGCCACCTTGCGAAGGAGCGAAGGAGTCTGGCTCGACCTCGGCCGAGGTGGGACCGTCTCAGGGTGCCACCTGGCGAGGGAGCAGGGGGGGCCGCCGGCTTCGGTCGAGGTGGACCCTTCCTGGGTGGACACCTGGCAGAGCGGCAGAAGGTCGCTTGACTTCGGCCGAGGTGGTCCCGTCTCCGGGCGCCACCTGGCGAAGGAGCGAAGGAGCCCGGCTCGACCTTGGCCGAGGTGGGACCGTCTCAGGGTGCCACCTGGCGAGGGAGCAGGGGGGCCGCCGGCTTCGACCGAGGTGGACCCCTCATGGGTGGACACCTGGCGGAGCGGCAGAAGGTCGCTCGACTTCGGTCGAGGTGGTCCCGTCTCCGGGCGCCACCTGGCGAAGGAGCCCGGCTCGACCTCGGCCGAGGTGGGACCGTCTCAGGGTGCGACCTGGCGAGGGAGCAGGGGGCCACCGGCTTCGACCGAGGTGGACCCCTCTTGGGTGGACACCTGGCGGAGTGGCAGAAGGTCGCTCGACTTCGGCCGAGGTGGTCCCGTCTCCGGGCGCCACCTGGCGAAGGAGCGAAGGAGCCCGGCTCGACCTCGGTCGAGGTGGGACCATCTCAGGGTGCCACCTGGCGAGGGAGCAAGGGGGCCACCGGCTTCGACCGAGGTGGACCCCTCCTGGGTGGACACCTGGAGGAGCGGCAGAAGGTCGCTCGACTTCGACCGAGGTGGTCCCGTCTTTGGGCGCCACCTGGCGAAGGAGCCCGGCTCGACCTCGGCCGAGGTGGGACCGTCTTAGGGTGCCACCTGGCGAGGGAGCAGGGGGGCCGCCGGCTTCGGCCGAGGTGGACCCCTCCTGGGTGGACACCTGGCGGAGCGGCAAGAAGGCCCGGACCGACCTCGACCTCGGCCGAGGCGGATCCGCATCTGACTTTGCCGAGAGAACTCCACGTGGCTCGAATCACGCCCAACGAAATCTGAGACATGCCACGTCATCGATACGGCCGTAACAAGTTCCATATCGGAAACCCATAAAGATCTCTTCCCTGTTAAATCCTATAAAAAGGCTCCTATGCTTCTACCTGAAGCAACTCCTGGGAGCCCCCCTAAAGCCTTTGCATAGGGGGATAAGAGGGGATCAACTTAGAAGCAGGATAGTGCAGAAGTGTGGAAGGGAAGAGAAAATTTTATATGAGACCGAGCATAATTTTCTTGTTCTCCTTTTTTTTGTATTTCTTTGGTCTGTAATAAAAGAGTATGTTTTTATTTAAGAGCTTATTGTTTGTTCTCTTTTATTCACTCTTTATTATGCTTTAATATTAGATTGAGCTTAGGGACAACTCTTACTTTTCGGAGATGTGCCATGATCTGTTATGGATATGAGACATGCTAAAAAAAGAATAGTTGGATATCTAGTGCCTTCCGAAGATGCACCGTAATTTGTTATGGGTACGAAGCATGCCAAGGAAAGACAGATAAATTTCTAAAATTAATTACATCTAAATTATAAAAGAAATGCAATTAGGCCGTGCAAATTCTTTCTTCAACACCTGAAACAATTCCTTTTACTTGCTTCGCCTCTAAAAATAGTTTATTTCTTACTTACTTTTACTTTTGCACTACAATAACTACTCTTCTTTTCTTTTTAAAATCATAACTTAGCCCTAAGATTCCTGAAGATACAATTCTGACTCATCCTAGTTATAAAGTTGAGTTGGTGAGTTATTTTTGACTGCCTATGACAGCGATCAGTATCAGTGGAGGTGGTATTCTTATGCTTAATCGAAGATCAGGATATGGCTTTAAGGGAAAGGGCCTCATGGAAGGAGGGGGCATGAAAGAGAAAGATGATACCCTCAGCATGGTGGCCAAGGATAGTGATGGCCCTAAAATCGTTAAGGTCTAGCAGCAGTGACATCATAGTTGGTCAGCCATATTCATCAAACTTTATTAATGGCATGAAATATATAAAAGAAGTGAAGAATTCTTTTGATTTTTTTTTTAAAAAATAGCCATTATGCAACATCATCATCGAGATGTTGGCACTAATGTCAGCAAGATTTTTTTTGCTAGAAATTGGTTAAAATTGATTGAAAGGATTATACTAAACCACACAGGAAAATTTATGAACCTAATTATAGATTTTAAGTGTTGCTTAGGTGGCTTTCCCAAGAGGAGGGTAAATTAGAAATTTAAAAAACTTGAACATATATGTGCTTTTTTAATTCTTTTTTAGTGTGGAGGTGCTGTGATTCAAATAATTAAAAGTAGAAGTAAATACAAACCGAAAAAGCACAATGCAAACCAGCAAATTTATAGTAGTTCGGAGCACTCTTGCTCCTACGTCCACTATCCAAGATACCGCTTGGGATTTCCACTATATTCACCATCAGAATACAGTCGGATTATTTTACCGGGCTCACAATCCAAAATTCAACTTGGTTTTTCAACCAAGCTGACCAAAAACCCAACTCTTGATTTTTCAACAGAATCACCAAGAACCTAACCTTGGTTTTAATCGGGCTCACCAAAAATCCTTACAACGTTAGTTTTAAAATAGGATCACTAACAACCCATACTTGGTTTTTAATTAGGCTCACCAAGAACCTACAAACTCACAAAAGAGTTAAGAAAAAGTAAGCAACTAATGACAAACCCAAGTTGTCTGATGGTTGCAGTTGCAGCTCAAGAGAAACCTTCTTAAATACGCTTTAATGTACTTCAATGGCTTCTTCTTCTTCCTTAATAAGTGCTTCAAGCTTCTGATTGAAGTTGGTGAAGACTTGAAGGTTGACTTGAATGTTCTTTTTGTACTCTCTTACTCACAAGCTCATTTAATGTTCAATTATGCATTAGCTTATTCAAAGGTTATCCAAATCCCTCATTTATAGTCTTGTACTCTTCTTAGGTGGATATAGTCATTGTAGACTGTTGGGATTTGATATTTGACCATTGGAGCACTTTTTAAATTCAAAAATGAAGTTCTGGAACTAGCCGTTACTTGCTTGGAATCGACGTTCGAGTCGGCTCAGATGCTTCGAGTCGGCTCGGATCCTCAGAGAGTTGACTCTTCACTCTGGTCGAGTTGGCTCGGATCCTCAGTGTCAATGATTCCTTACTCTGGTTGAGTCGGCTCGTCTCAATCGAGTCAGCTCGTCTCAATCGAGTCAGCTCAGATTCTCAGGTCTTCGAAGTTGTACTCTAGAGGAGTCAGCTCGTCTTAGTAGAGTCAACTCTCTTGGCTGTTCTTTCATAACTGATTTTCTCTGGACTCTAGAGGAGTTGACTCGGATTACTGAAGGGTCGACTCGAATGCCTGACTAAATGGTTGAGTCGGCTCAGATTGCCTTCGGGTCGGTTCGCTTGTCTGATTTAAGAAATGAAGCTCTAGACGAGTCGGCTTGGGTTCCTTCGAGTCGGCTCGGATCTCTGCGTGCTAGAATTCTTCAACTGTGCCATGGACTAGAGTCGGCTCTCCTTACACGAGTCAACTCGAGTAAATTTTCAATAAAATCTTCAATAAAATCTTCAACTCTTCTCCATAATGCATCCAATGACTCTTAATCACTCAAGACTCTTCCCAACTCAACTAACAATAGATTCTAAAGAATTTTAAGCTTGAAAAACACACAGAAGCAACCTATTTTCATGAATATTACATCAATTTTTCTTTGGATCCTTCTTTACATGAAGCTTTTACAACACTACACATGACATATAACAAGGTTGTAGGAGTTGCAATTGAGAATTAAAATCATCCTACAAAACTTGTAATGCACTTGAAAAGTTGTTAGTAAGATAAATGCATACTTCAATATTTTGTTATCATCAAAATCTTTCAAGGGGTCAACATTAAGTTATAAAGATAATTTAAAAATATTATCTAAATTTGGAGGACCAAAAACATAATTTATTTAAAAGCATTTGATTCATGTTACATAGCTCATTATCTTAGATTTGTATAACAAACTTAGTTTATTATTTTGTATGATTTTTAAATTTTTAAAAAAATTATTGAAGGACTATAAAATTAATGATCCTGGCTAGGGGTGCAATGGATCGGGCTGAATCAGGTCATGAGTGACCTCAACCTGATCCGATTCCTTGATTAGGTCCTAATATTAGACTTAGATCTAATCCAATAGAAGATCGGGTTGGATCGGATTGAATCCATGACCAAAAGTTTTAATACAAGGTATCATTCGAGTTATATCAGCTCCATTTATAATCCGGTTCCAATCCAAAAAATTCAGGTCTAAATCAAATTTGAGTTGAGTTCAAATTGAGTCTAGGTTAAATATAGCCAACTACATTTTAATTATTACATAGTCAATTACTATTAACAATATAAAATAGACAGCAAATAATATTAAAATATTTTCAAATCTATCTTTATATTAAAAACATGGTTCATACAAGTCTTAAAACATAACTTAAATGCTTAAATAGGTTCGAATCCTAACAGTATTACTAAATTAAGGTTAGATCCAAATTTAGTAAACCTAGACTTAATATGGAAAATGAAATGGATTCAATTTTAGAATCCAACCTGGATCTACAGATCCTTGAAATTATATTGGATCGGATCTAAACAGCTTGGGCCAAGTCAATTCGGTCTTTTTATAGCCTTAGACTTAGAGATGATAATAAATAGAGTACCCACAAAATTTGTCCTAATGTATATGTAGTCGTTTAAAATCTTATTACCCAAACCTATCTCCAGTTTGATTATAAAATGAACCAAAAATCCCATACCAATCCCATTTAAAATTGGTATATTCACCAGGTACTAGGTTATGTTTCTTTATTTTTCTTGACTTCTTTCTCTATGCCTTCCATCCTAAAGCCATCCTCTAGAGTCTCAATTGAGTCGGAGGCTTGGAGTAGTCTCGGGTGGGAGGCTTGGAGTCTTTCAATAAAAAATCTCCTAAATCATATTAAATATGATGCTTCTATTAAGATTAAGTTCTTAAAATCTTAAATGAGAAAAAAAATCTCATATGCTCGAAAAAAATAAAAAATAAAAAAAGGTCCTAATAGGAACCTAAGAACCCCTCCAATCTGGAATGAGAAAAGGTCTTGTATTTCAACTTTTCCTAATCTTTTCTTGTTTTTTTCTAATTTTTCTTGCCTTTCATTTTTTCCATTTTTTTTTGATTTCCCTGCTATTTTTTATGTCTTCTCCTGCTTTTTTTTTTTTTTCTTTTTTTCTTTCTTTCTTTTTTTGTTTCCAAATCTCGATTGGATGGGAGTCTTGGAATAGGCGAAGCTTAGACGATGCTAGGGTTTTGTATCGGGTATTTATATATAAGTAGATTTAGGGATGGCAATGGACCAGGTGCATAACTACTCAAATCCAAATCCAAATATTCAATACACTACCCAAATCCGGCCCAAATACTATCAGAACTAGATTTTTTTTATCCAAACCCATCTCAATTGGGTATTGGGTAATCAGGTTTACCCGGCTTGAACCCAACTGAGTCATATTAAATATTTTTTTATTTTTATCAACTTTAAAATTATCTACAATTTTATAAATTATACATACATTAAACAAATAAAATTTAACTACATTTTTAGTTCAACAGCATTTAATTTCATATTCAATCAAAATTTATATTATGAAGTTGGTAAACTATTAATTATGATCTTGTTTTGAATTCATCATGATATAATAGGATGAAAAAAAAAATCTTATATATATATTAAAATAGGATGAAAAAATTTATATTATGAAGTATTTTAAAATTTAATAACTAATAATTATAATTAATAAAATATTTATTAATTATATATATAAATATTAAAATAATTCGGGCTAGGTTTGGATCGGATGTATATCTATCCAGTCCCGGTCCAAATCCAAAATTAAGCATTCGGGGTTTATCCAAATCCGGCCCAAATCCAATCAATGCGTTGACTACTCAGTCTAATCAGATCGAGTCGGGTCGAATATCCATGAATTTGAATTTTATTGCCATTCCTAAGTAGGTTCAGCTAACAAGTGTTTGCGAAATAAATCCCAATCATATCATATCTACTCAGATTTTAATTTTAAAATCTAAATTTAATTTAAATTTTATAAAGTATGTTAAATAAATTCTATTAGGATCTGGACGGATTATATCGGGAAGGTATTGTTAGACTCTAGTTAGGAAACCTTAGCAAGAGTTTTGTTAGACTACCACTTGGGAATCCTAGCAAGAGCCAGCTAGACTTCCCTTCAAGACATTAACATGAATACATGATACGTTACGTCACGGTCACTCCTCTCTACTGGACGGTGTTCGCGTCGAGATTCAAGACCCTCTCTGCCCCTCGCCCCCAACGTCCCGTCTCATCCTCCACCGCCGTCAGCCGGCCATGCCGACCTAGGGCTCCGCATCCAAGCTCCACCGCCGCGCCTGCGATGTCCGTTCACCCCACCGTCTCCCTCTCCGCCGTGATCGCCCGCCTCCGCCAGCGCCTCGACCACCACCTCCTCCCCTCCAAGCGCAAGCTTGACGACTATGGCCTCGAATCCGACTCCGACTCCGACGATGCCTCCCGCCAGCTCGTGAGCATGCTCACGCCCGATCCTTTTTCCTCCTCCTCCTCCGCCGCCGCCTCCTTTCCCCCTCTCGCCGATGCCGCTTCTAGGGTTTTCCAATCCTCCTCCTCCTCCTCCCCTTCCTCCTCCTCCACCCTCCATTTCTTCGTCCGCACCATGTCCAAAACCCTAGTCATCCACGCCAGCCCCTTCGACACCGTCGACTCGGTGATCGACCAGATCCGGACGATCACCGGCATCACGACGTGGGAGCAGCGCCTGATCTACGCCGGGCGGCAGCTCCCTGGCAACTGCACCCTCGCCGAATGCTCGCTCGAGAACGACTGCTGCCTGCATCTCACGGGGAGGCTGCGGAGCACGAAGTTCCCACGGGCCTGGCAGGTGGTCAATGACCTCGTCGCCTCCGTCTCCTGGCTCATCGAGAGCGGCTACACTGACAAGCTGCGGGCCATGAGGGAGAATTCGAACATTGATGGACTTGTCAAGGAGTTCCTCATCATGGTCCTAGCCAAAACGGCTGGCGAGAGCGACGAGGCCACCTGGAGCCAGCTCCAGGTCTTTCTCATGGCCGGCGCCCCGATGATGCTCGTCAAGCTGTACCTTTCTGGGGTCCGTGAGTACCGGGCTGTCGCGGAGAGGGCCATTCAGCTCTTCCTGAGGTCTAACTCCGAGTTTCTTCCAAAGTCTGTTCAGGTGCGGTGCGCCCCGATCGTGCTGGAGTTCTGTAAATTGCTGGCCGGGACGGTGGGAAAGAAGGACCAGCTTTATTTATCGTGCCGCGGTGCATTCGCTATGCTGTTGGAGGCGCCGGACTGGAGGCGCGTCAGCCAGTTGAAGTCGGTGGTGAGTGTGATAGTGGAGCTGTTCCCGTTTGTCAGTGAGATGGCTAGTACCCTGATGGAAGGGCTGTCATCAGAGTCAATGATGGTTGCATCCTCTGATCTTAATGAGTTCGCTAAGTTCTCATGTGCCTTGCGAGGGGCAATTCAGGACTGGATGGGCGAGACCAGTCCAATTCCAAAACTGTTATATAATGGCTCTAATCCTCGGCGTGAGGATTGGATTGTGTCCTTGCATGATATATATGCAGAACTCCTGAAGAAGGTCGATGAGTGTCTTAAGAAGGTGGAGGGCTTCCTGGAGAAGAAAGGGTCAGTGCAGAGCGAGACCCGTTGGGCTGGGTGGTCTCATATTCTTGCCATTCTAACAGAATTGAATTGTTTTGCTAAAATTTATGAAGGTGCAGAGGATTTGCTTCATTCTATTATGTTGGCTCGGCGTTGTCCTCTGAATGCTCTTATCAGACGTGCAAAGAGAAGTGAAAACCTTCGCTGGCTTCTGAAGCACAAGGATGTAACAGATTTTGAGGCGAGGCAGAATTTGGTACTGATGATGTTTCCTGATGGAAAAGATGACTATGATGAGCTGCACGAGATGCTTATAGACAGGTCACAACTGCTGGCAGAGTCTTTTGAGTACATAGGCCAGGCTGATGCTAGTGCATTGCATGGCAGACTTTTTATGGAGTTTAAAAATGAGGTAGCCACAGGCCCTGGTGTTTTAAGGGAGTGGTTTTGTCTGGTATGCCAAGCAATCTTTAGTCCACAAAATGTTCTGTTCTTGTCATGTGCAAATGACCGTCGGAGAGTCTTTCCAAATCCTGGTACGTTCACATGCTTTTGAATCTTTACTTTACTAATGGGGCATTCTTTTCTTTACCAATGGAGCATTCGTTTCTGTTATTATAGTACTTACCACCTAGGAATTCATTATCCTGCTGAAATGATTATTCGTTACGGTGAATAACTTTGCTACAGCTTCACCACTGGTCATATATATGTACTTTTTGCTTGAGATAATGAAGGACAAAGTCAAAGACTTCATCTCAAGGTGTTGAATAAAAAAAAGTATAAAAGGCCTTTTCCACCCTTATATGTTTTGACAGTGCTAGTGCCAGTTAGTGTATCCAATGTGCAGGGTGTGGAGGACGTGCTTATAGGACAGTGTGCTAACAAATACTTGTTTTCTAAAATGTGGATATTGGACAAATGAATAATTGATGGTTCTACATGTTGCTTAGATTAGTTTCAGAAATTTTGGTGGAAAAAAGGCTGAGAATCTTTCTTTGGTAGAAATGTAAATGTTTGTATGGCCGAAAATCACTATGTTATCAAGTATTAGGTCTTCCTTTGGGGATTAGATATCAGGAAATTCATTATTAGGATAGAGTGGTGGCAAGAACTGAAGTATCATTATGAGTTAGAAAGGAAGGTCCGTATGTAGGAGGTTGCATGTCCAAGTAGTTACAATCAACTTTCCCATTTAATTATCCATTGGTTTTGTAAGTGGCTGTTTTAGGTAGTGATCAATTTTAAACCGGTAGGGGATGTTTTTGTAAAAGTGGGGCCAGCCAGTTTGGTATCCTTAAATTAAATGGCTTACAGTATTGAAATTGAGGCATCTATTAGATGCTTATTTTATGAGTTCTGCAAGATTACCCAAAGAGTTAGTGATATGGAAAGTGGTGGCAGAAGGAAGACATGTTTTGTACATGTGCTGTTGATGTGGACTGTTTGATGCACATTTTGCTAGGTCCACTCACAGTACGTGCCAATGGTCATAATTTTTTTATCTGAAGATAATTCTTGTAAGTTATAAGTTAGAGAAAAGTAACGATTGCATTCCCATAACTCTCCTTTTTCACTGAGGTTTCAAAGGAGTGATTATCCCATATTCTTTTGCAGTGCAATACCTTTTTTTTCTTTTGCTGGGGGAGTGGGAGGGGGAGGGGGGAGGGAGAGGGATATTTGGAGTTGGGTGGTGATATTTTGGTGTGTTCTTTTATTGACCACTCCTTGGTCAATCTTGCATGCAGCATTACAACACATTGAGCTCTTCTAGTTTTCTTTGGAGGAATCACTAAGCACATCCTTGTTATAGGGACATCAATAGCTTATTTTTTTATTATGATTGACCTGTTTAATGCCCGCCTCTTACTTTAGCTTCATTTTGCTGATCAATTTTTTCAGACAAGATTCTGGGTGCTCCCACTATCAATAACAATTATGCAAAGCTGTCTGCAACAGATTTTATCTCAACCATCTATCATATTTTGGGACTTAAGATTACTATTGCATGCCAAGAGCCTATAGATGTATATAAGATTGTACATTGTGATTTTGAGACTTAGACCCTCCAAAACATTGAACAGTGTAGTGGGATAACTACTGCTAAAAGAACAATCGAATATCCTATAACTACCACCTAAGATGTAATAGAATTTTACCTGGACAAGACAATACATTGAGATAAAAATTGTACTCTTAATGGGGCAAAGAAATTGCAGCAACCCTGGTAAAAACTTGCTTCTACAGCCACCTGAACAACTTTTTGTATTCTTGGTTAGCATATTTTACGGTACCAGGGATTGGAAACAAAAATGTAGCAAAAAATTGTGTCATAATCAGCAGATTTTAAGCCTAGAGCAGTCAATAGTTAAAAGGCTATATTTTTTTTACATAATTTTGACAATTAAAGTGATAATCTATAAGATAATAAACTAAACCAGACAATTTGATATCATACTTCATGAATATGTACCATGTATACTAAGTCCTGTTGGGGGCATGAAGGGGTTGATGGGGTCTTACAGGTTCTGACAAAGTTCTTTTGATGAAAGCATTGTTACTGATTTAATAAGCTTCAACTGTTGAAGATGCCAAGGTTTTTGAAGTTTAGAGAAACCATGCAGAGGGATTAACAAGGGAGGACATGTGTACTCAATGGAGGGCAGTGGAAGAACAGGTACATGAGAAAGAGGGGTAATGGAAGTCTGCATTCTGCTGCCACCCCTCCTTATCTAGCCAAGCAAAGAAGGGCAAAGGAAGAGGACCCTAGGTACAGGAGAGGAAGGAGAAAAAGAGGAGAGAGGGAACTGCGAAAAAATAAAGCAAGTGGGAGCCTAACCACCTATGTTTCTTTGTTCGATCAGCGAACAATGGGGGTGAGCAAAAGATGGAAATACCATATATGGAAATGAAATAGAGGAAGAGAGGAACAGCACACTCTTTAAAGGATTTGGTGTTTAGTCATCATCTATACATCTCACATGAACCTAGATTATTTTCTGACAATTCTAAATAATGGATGTGCAACACCCTCCCTCCGCCTTGCCCCAAGAAAATAGGAAAAATAAACTAATTTTTACCTTTCACCAAATGATACATACTCTCCTATGATTGGATATAGAAAGAAGTGTTTTACTCACTGGCTGCTAGTATGCTATTTATTTTGGACACCCTTTTCCTCTCTCTCTCTTTCTCACATTCTCTCTCTATCTCTCTCATCTAGGAAGGGGGCTGAAGATAATATCTAATATTGAGGGATTTCAAGCAAGGTTCGCTATGCTGGTATCTGGGGTCAAACTGGTCGACCAACACCATGGTTTGGTACGCTTCCATGCTATTTTGTGTTGGGCCCATACCGACACAGCAGAGAGAGTGGGGGAGAGGGAGAATGAGAGAGAGGGGGAAGGGAGAGGGAGAGGGAAGAAGGGAGGGAAAGAGATGGTGAAGGTTGGCGAAGCGTGGCTGGACATGGTAGAAAGGGCAGGGGAGAGGAAGAACATGATGGAGGGAGAGGGGGAGGGAAGGAGAGCTGTTGGAGGGTTGCGAGGGGTCAGAGAAGGGGCTCCACCCTCTGGACCCCTGTTTTAAAAGAAACAGGGATCAGTCAAAGCTCCTTTTATTTTGACAATATTAAGTGAAGTTAGCAAACCCCTTGTTGACTTCACTTAATATGTTTCAAATGAAAAGAGGGGTCTGGAGGGCGGAGCCCCTTCTTCACCCCTTCGCACCACTCTATGGCCCTTTTGCAGCCTCTAACAGCCTCCATCTCTCTCCCTCCCCCCCCTCTCTTTCTCTTTTCCTCTCTTTCCTTCTCTGTCTCTCTCCCTCTCGTTTGCCAGTTTCTGGTTTTGAATGTCGGAACTGCCATGGTTTGCTGCTAGCATGGCTCGGTATGGCCCAAACCAGGCACTTTGGGACAATTCCACATTCCTTGGACTTGCAAGTGTTCGTTGAGGTGGTAGCTGTTTTTTAGGATGGGAATTTAGGTGTGCCTAGTAGAGTAGTTATACACTTTAGGAAGCCCATGAACATTAATGGTGTATACTAGAAACACAGGTGGTTTTAGAGCTTAGACTGAGCTGTGGACAATGTGACCAAAGGGACTTATTAGAGGATTGCAGTATTTGGGAGGATAAAAACCTTCTTTCAAGAGGAGTAAGAGGTACTTGTGTTGGGGTGTTGGACAACGAGACAAGGGTGCTTGTTATAACACTTCAATCTGCAAGTCAGTGGTTACAAAGATGATTATTTGTTAGCCTATCAGATCCTGGTGTGAGTAGGGATTATGTAAATCAGGCCCAAAAAGGGCGGCCATGAGTGTAAAGCAGGAAATTAATATTGTCATTGCAAATGATTAAGCATGTGTTTTATGATTTTATGATGGCTCAAGTTTTGCATCACTTGAACTCATTATAGCAACTGCTTCTACCCCTTAGTGAGAGTATTCAACTTCTTCATGATGAGCAATTGATTGGTTGAAGTGGCTAGATAGCAATGACTTTATCTGTTTCTTCCTTGGGATGAGGCAGGTTCCCTTGCCACCACTCCTATATGCCTCTTCCTCTTGATCTTCTCTATTTTACATTTCTTCCCTTTTTTTGTAATTGTTTCCTTTTTATATGCAATTTACTTCATTCTTGGTTATGGGTGAGAAAGACCTGCAAAAAGTAAGCAGCTGGTTCTTCTAGAGTGCTGAAAGTTACGATGCTTAGGATGTTGACCTCTATGCACCATCAACTGTGGACTTTTCCCTAAAATTGCTGTGTTTGCTTGCTTGATAGAAGTAGTCGGAATTAAGATTTAGAGTCATTAATGCTGTTACTTCTCAGCTGCTCCGAAGATACCTGTCATAGTCATTTGTGTACTGGTAGACGTATAAATTTTTGAGTATTCATAGATGTGTGGAGTTGAACTTATTAATTTACATTGGAGCTTTTTGAAACTTATTGCTCGTAGCTATTAACAGTCACTACTCACTTGTATGAAAAAACATGTCAAAGGTATTCGGTTTTCATACAAGATGCCTTCTTGGTTAAGAAAGGTTTGGGAAAAATGTGAATTTGCTGATGAGGCCATGATTTGGTTTGTGTCTATTAACATAGAATATAAAAGTTTTTGGAGATTCAGGGGAAAAGGATGCAGAAAGATCCTTGGTAGAAGTTCTTGACTACTTATATTATATAATAACATTAAACTAAATGGTCAGAGTGTAATTTGTATTTCATCATGGGGAAAGAAAAGGGAGGAAGCAACCAAGGATATCCTACTGCTCTGAAAAAGTATCTCTTATCTGAATGGGTTAGTCTTACTTTATATATCATGTAGCACTCTTATATTGTTTTATACCAACATCTGTTGGCTTTTCTGTTCATTTTTTTGACGATGGCAAGACTATTCTGACAAAGTTTTATAGATTGGGTAGATTTCAGCATGGTACACTTTCATACATGCTTAAGTAGGCTAGATCTTTGCTGAAGCTCCAATGGCAAACCATGTGTTCAGTTGATCTAAAGAGAACACCTATATTTATGTTATGATGACTACTGTGTTTATTATTGTGGATTTGTGTTGATTGATCTGCTTTGCTTCTCAATTGCTTTTCAAGGGTGTTTTACTGAGCAAATCCATTATTTTTCAGAGTCTCTTTTATGGGAATTCTGGTCCCATTAGAACGAAGATCTTAAACAGTTTTGAACATTTTTAATTCCAAGTGCAAAAATTAGTAGTTGCAAGCAGTGAATTTGGGTTTTGATGCAGCACAGCAATTTAAAATATTTATTAGTTGGAATAAAGACTTTGCTGGAAGCCTTAAGGTCAGCCATTTAGAATTTCTAAGTAGTTTTCCTAGACTGAACATGGAAGAGGGAAAATTTGGCAATTATGATGATGTAAACTCTTCGATGTAAATTTTGTGTGAACTGCCAATACTCCAATCAACATGAATATGTCTAGTGAAGTATGGGTAAAAATCAGCTGGCTGGAATCTGGAGTTCAGACCACATTCTTTCATTGTTAGAGTAGTAATAGAACAAAAAACTGTCTTATTTATGGTCATTGGACTTAATTGTTTAGGCTGGGATAGAGAATATACCATTACAAATTTTGACCACAAGGACATGGATTCTCCATGATCTTCAAGAATGGTTGAAGATTGTCAGAGAGGTGATTGCTGATGTTGTTTGTGCTGATGGAATAAGTTATGCATGGAATGAATATGTCTGTAGAAGTGAAATGCTTTTCTTGAGGGTAAGGGTATCCATATGGTTTAGTATGCTCATTTTACATATGATCAAAGGTTTCCTATAATTTTCTGCAAGTTGGATGACAATAAGGTTTGCAATATGATTCTTGACATCTTTAGTTTTCTGTTTTGTTGGATTACTGGAATTTTTGGATTGATTCCTTGTCGTTATGCTTTTACTTCTTGGTGCTTAAGTACCTCCTTTTGGATATTGACCTGCTTCATGAAGCTTATGTCTGAGTAACTTTCTCTTACTGTTGTTTTTTTACCTTCATGTGTTCTGAGCGCATAACAGGTTTTTCCAAGGTCCTTACTGCTCTTGGTGTTAGTCCTGTCATCTATCATCTGTGACATGAACAATGGTTTTATTCTTTGTTCAGAGGATCCCAATTGATTTAAACATTTGAAACTTGCCTTCTGTTACGTTAAACAAATTTCTAGCAAGAAGGTCTGTAGAAAATTCAGTGTGTTTAGCTTAGCTTGAATTTTGCAGCTCTAGCTGTTAATGAGAGAGTGATGACCTGGTTGTAGAGTAAAAGGTAGTTCTGTCTTATAGTTGGTTATGTCTCATTATTGGGGAATATTTCGCCAGGTTTAGCTCCAGTTTTTGAGAATGTCTCACCGATGAAGAGTAGACTTTTTAACCGTATGGTGGCTCTCTCTTATAGATGTAATCATATCTTTTGGAAGAAGGCCAATAGCATTACGAAGTAATTGCAAGTCCTTGTAGTGGACATTATAGCCCAGACAAAAGTCTTTAGGGTTGTTATATTAGAATTAACTAATTATGAATTATCTTTAATATTTATTAGTACTTCAGCAAGTATTATCCATTCATGTTACTCTATCTGCCTTTTTAGTGATTTTTGTGAATTATTATGTTATTGATATATCATTTATGTGTGTTGCAGCATCTGCAGTGGATCCTTTGCACCTGAAGTACTTTGGCTTCTGTGGACGAGTGATTGCACTAGCTTTAATGCATAGAGTGCAAGTAGGCGTTGTTTTTGATCGTGTGTTCTTCTTGCAACTAGCTGGGAAAGGTCTTACATTAGAAGATATTCAGAATGCAGATCCATGCTTATATATGAGCTGCAAAAAAATTTTGGAGATGGATGCTGAGCTTTTGGATTCAGATGTATTAGGGCTAACTTTTTTCAGAGAATATGAAGAATTAGGGACTCATAGGGTTGTTGAACTCTGTCCGGGAGGGAAGGAAATTGCTGTAAATAGCCAGAATAAAGAGGAATACATCAACCTTCTAATTGAGCATTGCTTTGTTACATCCATTTCTGAACAAATATCTCATTTTGCTCAGGGATTTAGCGATATACTTGCTAATTCAAACCAACAGAAGTTTTTCTTTCAAAGTCTGGACCTCGAAGATTTTGATCAAATGCTAGGTGGAAGTGATAGTGTCATTAGCATGAGGGAATGGAAGGCACATACTGAATACAATGGCTACAAGGCAAGAGACCGTCAAATATGTTGGTTTTGGAAGGTATTGATTTATTTTAAATTGATAAATTAATTTGTTACTTTGCTATATGTTCACTCTTTTAAATATATAAGTAGTTCAGCCTTTTTTTCAAATGGATTTTTTTTAAAATGAACTTTAACCTTCATTTTTGTCTAGCCGACCCCACCCCCCATCCAAAAAAAAAATTCCACACAGTGCGTAATCTTTTCCAATATAAACTTCTTCAGATAAGCACTTGATCTGACAACTTGTTTCCATTTTCAGTATAAAATATGCAATATATAAACAAGTTTTCCAAGAATAAGTGATTATCTTGTTATTATAAGTTTCCAATAGAGCTCTTTCAGTCACAGGTGATTAGTTTTTTTATGTATTTGTTGTTGCTTCTTGTGATGGTATTATATTGCCCTGCATGTGATAGCGGAGGTTTCTCCTAACAGACTACATGTTTCTCTATAGCTCATTTTTGTAGGCAGCTTTATATCATGTGTACCCTGGTTTATTAATCTTGACTTACATCAGAGCATATCAAGTAGTTTCTTTGATGCTTATAGGAGATAAACAGCAGCTCTCTTATATTACCTTTTGTTGCATGATTCTTGTTCATGGTCTATGCTTATGCTGTAATCTTAACATCTTGCATAAAACTAGTTGGTTATGTTGCATCACATGTGGGTGAATGCTCAAACTGTGCATATAAGAACTGGCTAAAATGCTCTGCTGTTAATGTGATCTAGGATTTGAAAGGCTTTGAGGAACAATTTCATTATTATTTAGGTAGTATATCTTTGATATTTCCCTGAGAGAGTTAACAGAAATGTCAAGCAATTTGGAGTGCTAGTTTAACATTTGAAAAAAACTTCTGCATCTTTCAATTTCTAAATCATTTGGGAGACGCAGAAGAGCCTTCCTCTTCCATAACTTAAAACATGAACAAGAGAAAATGAGTCCCAACATAGTCATGGAAAGAAATAACTAGGGCTGAGTTCTGCAATTTATCGGAATCTAAGCAGCAATCAACAATGTGAATGTGCAAGGAAAGAAAAACAGAAGAAGAATAAATGGTGGAGAAGAGGTGGATGGCTGAAATGAGAGAGATGGAGAAAGAGTATTTGGAATCTTATTATGAGGGAGTACAAACACAGTTTTCAATTCTTGGTTGCGGCCTTTATGATAGGGAAGCCATGGTGCTAATGCACTTGAAAGCTGAGGAGAGTGGAAGCAGACAAGAAGTAGAGACAGAGAAAAGGGGAAGGATGAGAAAGAGGGATAGAAAACAGAGCTGTCAAGGCTTAGTAGTATCATGCAAGTATCTGCATTCTGCCAATGGGGTTTGCCATATAAATGAAAGGAAATGGTGGGGCCAGCTTGAAAAAGATTATGTTTTAAGTCCCTTTTGCTTCTCACTTTAGCCTTTGGGTGCCCTTATTTGCATGTTCATCAAGCTTTGCTTCCACCCCTTCCTTTAACCTTCTAATTTCTGTGGGCCTATATCATACATTACACCAACTCGCAAACCTTAGGTAGGTGAATGACTGCCACCTGACTCATTTTCTAAAGATTGTGGACTCTCCAAACATCATAGGCTTGTGCTTACACCACTGTTAAATGAACCAATATGATCTTGGATCCTTTTTTTTCGGTGGGGGGGGGGGGGTTGTTGGTCATATATAATAATATGGAGATGCCAATAAAACAATAGCACTGCAAAATGGAAAGTGGCTCAACTCTGTATCTAAATTCTAAAAGCACGGTATGAATCATTTATTAACATCATGTGGACAGCTTGGAGTATCTTCAACCTGCACTTATTATCATAATGGGAGCTCTGGCTTTAAAAAGTTTTAGTAGCAATATTGTTTGGATTGCAAACTGGTCTGGTCTCTGAACTGTTTAGGCAATGATTCCAAGTCTCATTTCTTATCAAGCTCGAGGGAACCCAAATTGAGTGAAGTTTTGTAAATCTAAACATTGGGGAGGGTTGGGTTGGGACTTGTGTAGTTGTTTTTGATCTGCATATTTTTAACTAGCAAGGGGATGTCCTTCTAAATCAGATACAATACTTCTTGATTGGTTGGATCCTTTTTCTTTTAAAAACATTCATGCCTAACAGATCTATGAGATCAAATGAGATAACATGCTCAACATACACCAGAACTGCATACTTCACTTCTGGTTTGGATTGTATGATTTTCATGTCAGGTTTGTTTTGGTATGCGTAAACCTAATCCATTTGCATCTCAGATTTGGTTGTTTCATCTTTATTTTATTGATTCAATGTCCCTGAGGATCCTTCGGCAGTTAATCTGAATCTTTATTATCTCTAGAGCATTCCATGTGCTGAATGATGACTCTCTTAAGCAACTTTAAGTTCTTATGTGTAAAATGTTGTTTGGTACTTTGGCATGATTGTCAGTGGACTTCTGATGTTTTGTATGGCTTAGAAATTTATTGAATCTCTTGTAGCATGCAGGCGAAGCTTTCCCAGCTTCATTATTTCTGTTGGTTTCTCGGTAACTCTAGTTTTTATTTGAGAAATACAACAAAAGAAAGAAACACAAAAGCTGGAGTCCGATATCCCAACTTTATATTAAATATTTATGAACAGACAAATGATTTATTTAGCAAGACCCAGGCAAACAATTTTACTGCTTTCTTATCCTAATCTTATCGAGCTATGCACTTTTCATATTCTTTACAATATGGTATTTGTGATATAATTTATTCTGTCCAATATTTTAGGAAATTCTAATCTTGAAAATTGAAATAGTATATTGCTTTGTTTTTAACTGCATGTTTTGATGTAAAATTTTGGATAATGGATTTGTGAAAAATATCTACTGGATTAAATTAGGTGTTTTATTTCACAGTATATTCTAGGTAACACAGTTCTCATGCAATCAGGATGAGTAGCATTAATGACGTGTTTAGAGAATTTTTGAACAAGCACAGTGCCTACTGAAATTACAGCTACTGATTCTTGGATTTTTATTTTTTTCTACAGATTGTTGAGAGTATGCCTGCTGAGCAGCAGAGGGTGCTTCTTTTCTTTTGGACATCTGTGAAATATTTGCCTGTTGATGGTTTTGGTGGTCTGGGTTCCAAACTGTACATATATAAGGCTTCTGAATCTCAAGACCGCTTACCTACATCTCATACATGCTTCTACCGCCTGTGCCTCCCTGTTTACAACTCTATATCCGTCATGCGTAGCCGGTTAAATATGATCACTCAAGAGCATATTAGTTGCACCTTTGGCATATGGTAGCTATTGATGGACAGAGGGAATGGCCATGTCTGTATAGTTGCAAGCATATTAATATCTATCCTAGGGTTGCGGAGGAGCCATATATAAGGTGTCCAGCTCAACTTGTTAATATGTGTAGTAAATAGAAGGGCCGGGTTCTCTTCAGGAGGTCTATCTAATGTGAAAATATAAAGGACTAAAATTTTATTTTTCTTTTTGGAACGCTCTTTAATAATCTCATGTGCTGCGAATACCAACAGGGAAAAAAAGAAGGTACTTTTTGGTTTGCATTCTTTTCATGGATCTATAATTTTGTTCAGATTTTCTCCTTGGTTGCAGCTGAGAATCTATGTTGCCATGGTTTGATCTAGTGTTGTTATTTTAAAAATATAAATATCCATTACTGAAATGGAAGTGCAGATGTTTGTGTGGAAGCATGACGCATGAAATATAAGCGCTTAGGCGCGTATGATGATTGCATAATGATCATATTTTTAAATTTTCATATGCAACCTTTGGCTTGAGCTAAGGTAGACAAATACAGATGTCAATTTATCAAGTAAAAGGTGCTTATTACTGGTTAAATATTTTGCTGTGATGGTAGTTAATTATGGACTCAATTACTGGGAAAAGTATTAATTACTAGAAAATTTTCCGACTTTCCTGCTGGTTTGAGTTCATGAATGCCAAATTTAGGTGTTCCCAGGAGATGGATCTATATATGAATATATAGCAGGGGTAGTCTTTCTCCAAGTATCCCTTAACCCTCCAAGTGGGATTTGATCGAGGTCATTTGGTGTGATCATTAACAAGCTCGATAAATTGACACCTTTAAATCTTATCAATCAAAACTACCCAGTTAAAGAGAAAGAAAAGATACATCCTCCAAGATCATTTGGTACAGCCACAAAAAACCAGCTTGGTAAATTGGTACCTGCAACAGTCCAACCTCCTTAAATTTCTTAAGATATTAGCAAAGGCAGGTGGGGAGAGTTAGGGCTGAAATTTGGATCAGATATAAATTGAATGAGATTGATGTCCATATTTTTTTCAATGAATATGGATATAAATGCAGATATTAAAAAGATATTAAAAATAGTATCCTAATTTTTTCTAAATAAATGCACATATGAATTGGATGTTAAATCCATGCTTGGTTCTCCCGAGAGAGCATGGTTACGAGTCAAATATTAATTATAATTATATTTTTTAACCAAATATGGATATAAGTTAAATATTATTCAGATATAAATTAAATTTGTAGTAGAATTTAAAATTTAAAATTAATATTAATTATATAACCATAAAAGAAGAGAAAAAAATTTATCATGTCCTATATAAGACCCAAATTACAAAAACAAACTAAGGGAGAATTAATAAACCCATACGGCTATTGACCTGATCCAGGTTCAGATTGCTGGTTTCACAAAACTTTTATTAAAATATAAAAAATATTTGTAATAAATATAATATAATATAATTTATTTATTTATTTATTTATTTATTTGCCTCAAGCACCAACATTACTCTTTAGTTTCAGCATAAAAACGTAATCATGAATATTTATTTTTAAAGAGCTTGTAAAAGACAATATATAGAAATGTAGGAAGACATAGTTGTTTATACTTTTAAATATTTTCACAATAAAATTATGAAAATATTATAGATAATAGAATAAAATGTATTTAGCTTAGCCATAAAATTATCGTTTTTTATTATAAATAATGGTTAAAATATAAAACATCATAATTACATCAAATGATTATTTAATAACTGGAATATATGAATAAATAAAATAAAATGTATACATAAAATAGAAATACGTGTCGTAGAGCACCTAACTTTCAAAGATATGGATCCAGCAAGATCCACCAATGGATGTTCGAATTCGGATGGGATGAATTTTATCCAAATTGGATAAGGACGCGGTCAGATTCTGGCCAACCCATTTTCACCTCTAGACAAAGCAAAATCGTTATCATACCTTGAGCATCATCCAACAAACCATCCTTCCTAATCTCTCACCAAGTTGCACTTTCGTGACTAACAACCATACCGCTGTGCTAACCATTGTATGAAACCAGAACAATTTGATCACCAGTCAGGCAGTACCATGTAATTTTTCTGAGAAGCTAGTACCAATGATCTATTTCCATGGTATGTGTGAAATGCTTACAGGATGACCAGATGCTCCCAACACCATTGAGAATGATTAAGGATCGATTCCCATACAGAAAAAAAGAAAATGATGATAATAATACAAAAGGAATCATAATGAACAAAAATAAAGCGGATCAGTGGGTGGAGCATCAATGGTTGAAGATTCAGCAAACTCGGTCGAAAGATAAGATCATGCATGCAGTTGACTCAGATAAATAGAAAGGATCCACATAGCATTGCTAGTAAGATGAAGACCGAGGCAGTGCATCGAGGCCCATCAGATGGCTTCTGAGAAGGTGGTGCTGCAGTTCGTCCAGGGGAAAGGGGTGTCTTTGATGCAACAGGAGGCAAAGGCGGCTCCACCACATCAGAGGCATCCAGAACTGGCATAGGAGCCAAGGCCGGAGGCTGCACCGCGGGGGGGATGAGTTGCAGCAGCTGTCCACCTGCAACGGGTTCCATATAGACGGGTGTCTGATTTCCCAAATGCCTACAAGAATTTCCTGCATGATCCAAAGCACCAGCTAGTTTCAGTTACAAATGAAGATAGGCCACTAAATTTTGATCGAATCAAAAGCAATTCTGCACAGCTGCTTTTGTTTTGAGATGCATATAATTATAGCATGCTTTTGTTTCTAATGACCAGGTATATCAAAGCACTAGAAGCAAGGTATGCCAATATTGACCCATATCATCCGGTACCGACCATACCAGTAAGGTACGAATTAAGTACCAAGATTAGGTTTGGTATATTAGTTGAACTGGTCCATGCCAGTCTGAACTAGGTGGAACTACCCCATGCTCCCCCATGGCGGTATCATGGTTAGGAGCAAGAAAAAAGTGCTAGGAGCCTATCTCGGTATAAGATGTGCCCCATACCATACCATCAGGGCCAATAACATACCGATACAATCCCCGATACTGATTTTGCAGACCTTGATTAGGAGGCATAACTCCATGTATATCATAGGAGATTACATGCATTTGGTATTTAGGATCCTCGTATTGAAAGCAAGAGCTAAGAATAACATCACAGGTCTTATTACGCGTTATACATTCAAAGCAACATTGCTTCAACCGGTTAACTGCAGTGCTACTAGTATTATTTTTGCATCTACAATGGTGATCATAGCCTCCATCACCTTAGTTCTTACAAGTACGGATAAGAATAAGAGCATCATGAGAAAATGGTCGAGGATACGTACTTTTGTATCTTCTAGCTGTCCCTGGAAAATCGGTGATGATTCCATCCACCCCAACTCCCACAACAAATGAATTGATCACGATGGTTGGATCCGAGAAAAAGTCCCATGCTTCAGATACAAATTCATTCTGAAGAAGATATACATACACAGAAAGGTTATATTTCTGCAACTTACTCACGATATCAGTTTGTGTGGTAATGTATTGTTGGGTTTGGGGATAGATGGAATCCTTGTCAATAGCCACAGAATCAGCGAATTCTTTAATATCTTCAAGTGAGGGTTTGTCAGCATCACGAACCAGTTCATCTATCTTGTAAACAAGTTTGTACTTGGTCTGCTGCTTGAACTTGTTCAGAACAGAACTATTGGCAGACTGAATCATAACTTCTGGTGTGGTCTGGTTGTTATAACCGGCAGAACTTGTGGCATTGATGACAGCATCTGTTACACTATATCCTAATTTCTCCGCCATGAATGCTGCATTCTGTAACCATATAAAGCAATTAACCATAATAGAAGCCTTGTAACTGGAGATGATGATGACTGATTTTAATGACAATCAGAAGAAGTCCTAAATATTTCTGACTTGGGTGATTCTGTGAATATGGAATACTAAGGCCTGGTGAAGCAGGATTTATAAAGATTGACAGTAAACAAACATATGGGATCAGCCGAGTATGGCAGACAATACTGTTCCTAAAAGATGCCTTTGAGATTCAAATTTACAAAGTTTCATAACTTCAAATGGAGGAATTAATTGCAGTTTTTCCTATCTTTTACTTCATGAATACTATCCTATGTGACATACTGTTCCTAAAAGATGCCTTTGAGATTCAAATTTACAAAGTTTCATAACTTCAAATGGAGGAATTAATTGCAGTTTTTCCTATCTTTTACTTCATGAATACTATCCTATGTGACAGTTCTTGGAGAAAGATTTTTTTTTCTTTTTTAAAAAAGTGTACTATAACAAGAGCATGATCATTGCTAATGTCTGTCAGATAATTAGGGCACCTCTTTTGTGTGATGTTCTATCCCTACTTGTAAAACCTCAACATGTTTCTTAAGATGCTTTTATGAACAGAATTATGTGGAAGGATGGTTGTAAGCACTTTACATGAAGCTTTGCTTTTCATATAGAACCAGGATCAATCCTACCCAAAACTAGTAAAGCTAGTACAACTAAATTCAATCATCTAAATTCACAAAAGGATGCAAGCTTGAACAACAATTGGGTGGCCCACCACATCATTTTTCAACTACTCATGGTCCACTTATTCATCTTTAACTCATACTCTTCAACCACACGCTTAAGACCTGTACCCGAAAAAACAGAAACCACACTCTTAAGACTGAGCAATTCTGTCCACTGGGTTCACACATATTTCTAGATGTTTATTCATTTCCTATAGCTCCTAATATTCTCTTAAGCTGTCAATATGATATGCTCTCCATCTTCCAACATAGATCACAATTACATACTTTCATCTGATTTTACTTTTTGTGTAAGATCACTTGGGAAGCTAATAAACTTGGTGGAATCTACAACATAGGTTGTATTCACTTCTTTGCGGTACGCTTCTACATTTGATATATATCTCAAGCTGGTGGATCAAAAACCTCCAACCAAAGAGCTTGAAAGAAGTTTCACCAGCAACACTTGACTCCTACCGCTGTCACCATAAGGGTGATTTATCAGTGTTTTCCGAATCGTACCGAACCATCTAGTTCGGGGCGTACCAAACCGGACCGATGGCCGGCCAGCACGATTCGGCCTTAAAAAATGGCACAGCCCCATAAAAAAACAAAAAAAAAAAAAACCTTACCGGACCCGAACCGTACCGAACCGGACCCGAACCGGTCGAAACGGGCCCGAACAGGCCAGTTCGGCCCGGATCGGGTCGGTACGGCTGGGCAATTTTTTTTGGATTTGTCACATGACTACTGTAGCCATGTGATGGTGGAGAAAGGAGGGCCTTGCCTTGGTTTTTAAGTAAAGAAGAAGCAGAAAGCTCGTAAGAGATCTATGCTGCAGAGCCATGGAAGGAAAACGGAGGAAAAAAAATTCGTGGATCAATTTAAATCCAATCAAACCTGCAAAAATCGAAGAGGAAGGTAGAATCAAGGTACGTATACCTTTCTTTTTCCGTATTTTCATCTTTCGTATCGTTAATTTTTGTTAAAATCTGTGCAAAATAGAAAATTAAGAAGAAATGCTGTCAAAATTTATTTGTTGGCTATGATTTTAGAATATGTGGTAGATCCAGGATAGATCTACACAATGATACTAAAATCTTAATTTTTTGTTAAGTATATAATTTTTTTAAATTTAAAATTAATTTTGGATTAATAAATTAATTAAAAAGATAATTAGAAAAAAAATCTGTAATTATAAATTATTAATCTAGGACTTATAAGCTACTATCACTATAAATTTCATGTCGATTTATTCAAGTTTTGTGCATCTCATGAATAGTGCCCGTAGGTCTTAAATTGAAAAAAATTAACTTTTAATGCATTTCTAAGATCTTAAAAAAATATATATAGCATGTATGATGGAATCGTACATGAATCTAAAATTTAATTTTTTTTATTTTTTGAATTTTTAAATAAAAAAATAAATTAAATAAATTAAATTTTAAAAATTAGGTTAATTAACTGTTAATTAATAAACATTATTATTGACCTTATATATAATTTAAATATTCAGGTATGGATCAATCAAGGAGGAAGAAGGATCCGGAGTGGGACATTGACTAGTCATATGGAGAGATGATCTCGGGTCGATATCACTAGAGGTGTAAATGGTGCAATACGGAATTCAAAGACGGGGGATAACAAGGTTGAAGCAGCATTTGGCTGGCAGCTATTCTGATGTATCTGCATGCCGACGGTATCCACAGGAGGTCCGTCAGCCGATGAAGAAATACTTTGCTGATTTTAAAGCTGGAAAGGAAAAAACAGCAAAGAAGAAGGCAGAGGTGGATCGCAGAGCCGCAGAACCACCTTATTACTTCAGGGAGTCAGAGAAAGCATCTATTCCTTCTGATGAGGAGGCACAGATGGAGGCTGCTATTCATGCGAGCTTGTATGAGCAGAGACAGCAGGAGGAGGCAGCCAGGCATAGACAACGATTCAGGCCATCAGCTTTTGAGTCAGGATCGGGATCCGCTTCTGCTAGTGCTCCAAGAGAGAGATAGTTTAAGAGGACCTCCTCAGTCAGAGAGCCTGTTAGGAAAGGCACCAGCCATATTGCATCCATGTTAGGAGCATTTGGCAGTAGGAGAAAGTCTTCCAGGGACATTCCAAAGGGAGCCACTATCCATGATGTCGATCCACATGCATTTTCCAGTAGAGATTCCAAGCAATAGATGATTGACACAATGCTGAAAAAGATAAGAAGAAGGATATGTGGCATGCCATCTCCTCCTGGTTTCATTTCAATCATATCCCAGTCCATGCAGCAGACAATCCATATTATCGCTTTGTTATTTCATCTATACAGGCTGCTGGTGCAGGCGTAGATCATCATTGAGGGATATCAATGGTCTTCTGGATAGCAATAAGGAATTAGAAGGATGGATATCCTCATATCAAAGCAAGTGGCTCATGTATGGATTGACGGTGATGTGTGATGGTTGGACTGGTCCTACAAGACGGAGCATCATCAATTTTTTGACTTATTATGATGGGAAGACCTTTTTCCAGAAGTCTATTGATGCTTCAGATCAGGTGCACGACGCCAATTATATCCTCAGATTGATGGAAGAGATGATTGATCAGGTAGGAGAGCATAATGTTGTGCAGGTCATCACTGATAATGGACCACAGAACAGGACCGCAGGGCAGATCTTTATGGAGCGACGGCCGCATATTTTCTGGACCCCTTATGCTGCATACTATATAGACCTCATGTTGATGGATATTGGAAAAATTCGCAGGATACAAAAGATTGTTGAGCTAGCACAGTCTATCACCAGATTTATATATAACCATACATGGATCTTATCATTGATGAGAAGCTTTACAGGGAGGAAATATTGAGACTGGGAGTCACACGGTTTGCTACTAATTACATTGCACTTGATAATCTTCTTGGCAAGAAAGCAGAGCTGCGTTAGATGTTTGTCAGTCAGGACTGGGAGCAGAGCAGATATGCTAGGGCAAATACTGAGGAAAGCAATGTGGAGAATTTAGTGACGAGACAGACATTCTGGCAGCAAGCTAAGAGGGTAGTGAAGGCTATCAAGCCTCTATATGAGGTACTTCATGCCGTGGACTCCGAGAGGTATACTCAGATGGGCTTCTTATATTTCATGATGCAAAGGGCAAAGGAAAAGATCCAGGAGGCAGATCCATCACATGTATATGAGTATATCCGGATCATTGATGGACGGTGGAGTTATCAAATGAGTTCGGATTTGCATCTAGTAGGTACGTAGTAATTTATGAAGTCCTTAAAAATTAAGTTTCAATTAAATTCATACAAGTACGCTTGACTAATTCTTAAAATATATGTGCAGCTTACTATCTAAATCTGAGATTTCAGTACTTCGTACCGGACATTGCCATGGATGAGGATCTTATATCTGCCCTACGCAATGTTATATATAAGATGGAGCCCGATCCAGATATCGCTGCTATGTGCCTTGAAGAAGTTAGGTTGAAATTATTGAATGATTTTTAAGAGCATTAATTTCAACAAGCTAACAAATTTTTTTCTGGCAAACGAAATTTTTTAGAGAGAGCACAGATTCATTTGGATCCACTGTAACGGTCAGAAGTAAATCAAAGATGAATCCTGGTAGGTACTACTAAGGAGTAAGTGTAATATTATATCAGGATTAAAATTTTTATTTTGCCAAATCTAAAATTCTAAATGATATAATGTCTTTTGCAGCTGAATGATGGGTGCATTTTGGTGGATCTGCTAAAAATTTGAAGGTTCTTGCAGTGAAGATCCTCTCCCAGACGGTGTCATCCAGTGGATGTGAGCGCAACTGGTCTATATTTGATCTTATCCACTCCAAGCAGAGGAACCGTCTGAAACAGAAACACCTCGACGATCTTGTGTATGTATACTATAATTTAAGGTTGAGGCTAAAATATATTCAGGAAATAAAATTGAAATATCCCGATCCTACTGCAAGTTCATATGTTGATGAGGATGAAGATCCAATAATTGGATGAGTCATGGGTCAGCAGTAGACGCTAGAGCTTGATGAGCCAGGATCGCCTGCTCGACCAGCCAATTTTGTAGATAGTGAGGCTGTAATGGATGCTAGACAATGGACAATAAGTCATATCCCTCACAGGGCTCCAGCAGATACAGCACATCGTCCGTCCCCACCATCTAGTAGACCTGGAGACAAAGGAAAAGGAAAGGCAGTTGTACCTCTATCGAAGCACTCAGTCCACTAAGATTCAGATACCAGAGACAGTGATGATAGTGTTTCAGATAGTAGAAGATCTAGTAATCAGGGAGGCGCAGGAGGACAGGAGTCGCAGCCACCTATTTATATTCGATTCACTGGGAAGTCGCAGTTTAGCCATGCCATGCAGGATACAGATCATGGAGTACCATCTGATAGACCTCGTGGTGATACAATTCCATATAGACGACGGACTCCGCGTGGTCGTTCGGGACACGATACAGCTGCAGCTCTTGCACGTGGAGTAGGATCCATGGATGTATCTGAATCATCCTCATATTCAGGATCCTCTTATCCGCAGCTATCGGCAGCTTCTGGTCCATATGATCCATATGGTGCATCTGAGACGTCAGCATCGAGTGGTTATCCCGGAGCATCTTATGCATCTGATTTTGCTGCTGGTATATTTGGATGGGCCCCTGCACTGCCATATCATCAGTCTTTGGACAGCTCTCAAAGTCGGGACATCAAAGAGATCTACAACTAGTTATGACCCATCACGCATACCTCCTGGGATGAGCTTATAGGAGTATTATGCTGCCTGGCAGGAGGGACATGCTGAATTTCTTACATAATATATACATGATCCCTATATTTATGAACATCGTCACTCTATCCGATTCTAGACATTGATATGTAATTATATATTTATGCTACATTTCGCTTTCATTAATTACTGATAATTTTAATTTAATTATCATTTTTTTTTTTATTTTAATTGAAAATAGTCCTAAATATTAGTATTTAGTCCTAAACCCTAAACCGGTACGCCATCCTAAATCCTAAAGGCCTAAACCCTAAAGCTTAAACCCTAGGGCCTAAATCCTAAACCCTAATAACTAAATTCTCCCTAAACCCTAAACCGGTACGCCATCCGAAATCCTACCCCCTAGGGCCTAAATCCTAAACCCTAAACACTAAATTCTCCCTAAACCCTAAACCCTTAAAAAATAAAATAAAAACCATAAAATTACAAAAAAAATCAAAAAAAAAAATGGAAGTACCAGTTTGAACCGGTACGCCATGCCGTACCGTGTCGGCACGGTACGGCACCGTACCGGTACCGGCCGGCCACCGGTATGGCTCTCGGTACCGGTACCAGGAACCTTGATCCTAACTTTGGCTGAACTCTTCAGAACTTTTCCACCTCCATTGTTTGCAGGTTTTGATGATATTACTTCATAATCAGGGTCTAATAGGAAGGTGCCATCTTATTACCAAGTTGGTAAAATCTCTACCAAGACTTGAGAGAGTCTGACAGTCACAAAAGAGCTCTTCTAAAAAATCAGAATTAACAAAAACTTAAGGCCCTTTTGGCACTACTTTTATTTTCTGCTTTTGTTTTCAAGAACCCAAGAAGGAAAGGAACTAGACTGAACAATTTTAATGACAGAATCCTTCTCTGAAAACTTCCTGTTTGACAATTTTTAAGGGCCTGTTTGGATAATCCTATCGAATCCTCGGAATTGACAACAGAATTTCTAGGATTACAGAACCTAAGGCCTAGCCTAGCGCATGTTCTAGATCTTTTCCCGGCAATTCTTGCGAGGGAAAAAAATACCGGATGTCTTTTTGTTCTCCATACGGGATTCAGGCCGGCCCACTCCAAATATATTCAAGGGAATTTTATGAATATAGGCCTAGCCCAAAATCACTTTTTCTTCTTCCCTACTCTACCTCTCCATCGCTTCAATTTTTGTTGCCACGGAATCTATCACCGCCGCCTCTATTATTACCTCATGGACTCCTATTCCACACAACCAAATTAGGGCCACGTTTCTTTTTTTTATTTCAAGAGGGTGGGGGTCCCACATGAGGAGGGACTTCAACAAATCTCCCCCTCCTGCTCATGTTGGGTGTTCCACCTAGCCCATTTTCTTTCTACAAGCAAACAGCCTTTTCATGGACAATATTTTAGTTATCATATTTGACCTATTATCATCGGTATGAATTTTCTTAAGACAGCAAGTTCATCTCCAAAGCATCCCAAATTTAATGGTATCCCACATCGATGTACTTGGATCTTGGATTCTTTAAAAGATGGATAATACTTTGACTATCACAATAAAAATTATACTTTTCTTGTTCTAGGCCCATCTCTTGTAAAAAATCTTTCATCCACAAAAATTCTTTTTTAGCTTCTATAACTACAATATAATTGATCTCCATGGTTGACAAAGCAACACATTTTTGTAGCTTAGATTGCGATGACACTGATCCCCCTAAAAAAGTCAAGTATTCGGATGTAGACTTCCTTGAATCTATATTTTGTATGCATCTCTATATATATCCAATACAAGTTTGCTATTACTAAAACACAAACAGATGGTAGAAGTACCTCTAAAATACTTGAAGATCAATTTACCAACCGTCCAATGTCCCTTACCAGGATTATTAAGGAGAAACTGACTTACAATATCAACTGCATGAGCAATATCCGACCCTATACAAACTATGACATCAAACTATCAACCATGGATGAATAAGGAATCTTCTTCATTTCTTCATTCTTCTCACTTATAAAATATTGCTTGGAACTTAACTTCAAGTGACCTACAAGTAGATAACACTTTTTCTATCGAACCTTTCTAGCACTTTTTCAATCTCTCTCTTGAGATGACCAAAGCATTCTATTTTTTCTGTCATGAGTAATTCTCATGCCAAGGATTTGTTTAGCTGGCCCTAAATCTTTCATGGCACAAGATTTGCTCAACTTTTTTTTAAAGCTTTCAATCTTTCTAGCATCATGGCCAACAATGAACATTTTATCTACATAAAGCAAGAGAATAATGAATCACCACCAGCAAATTCTTTTATAAATATACAATGATCAGAAGTGATTTTGCTATACCCATGATCCATTATGAAGAAATCAAACTTTTTATACCACTGTCAAGGCGCCTACTTGAGCCCATACAAGATCTTCTTTAATCTGCATACAAGATGCTCTTTATCTTCGACTATGAATCCCTCCAGCTGCTCCATATAAATTCTCCTCTAAATTACCATGGAAGAAGCAATTTTCATATCGAGTTGTTTAATCTCTAAATTTATGCTAATCAACTTGAATTGAAGACATTTTGATCATTGGTAAATTTTTTTTTCAAAGTCAATATCTTTTTTTTGAACAAATTCCTTCACAACCAACTATGCCTTGTACCTTGACTATGAGCTCTTATCTTCCGTCTTTAACCTGAACACCTACTTATTCTTGAGTGCTCTTTTAATCTTAGATAGTTCCACCAACTCAAATGCGCAGTTCTTATGCAAGGATTTTATCTCCTCCTGTATAGCTTTTAACCACTCTCTTTTGCTCATAATTCATGACCTTTTGGTAGCATTCTAGTTCTTTTCCATCAGTGATCATCGCATACTCATGAGAAGAATATCTTTGAAAAGATTGATGCTCTCTAGTAGATCTTAACTGAGGCTCAACCGGTAGTTCTAAAGGAGCTTATTCAACAAGCTCATTTAGCACACCATTATCAGATATGAGCTTATCAACTATATTGCCATCTTCCAGTACATCTCTCGCATTATCATCATTCACCATAGTAGAAGACATTGGACCTAGGTCAACATAATTTTTAGTGATAGACTTTAACTTCTCAATGTTTTCAAAATCTTCAATAATCTGATTTTCTAGAAATATCTCTGCTTCTGCTAACCTTCTTATCAACTAGATCCTATAATCTGTAACCAAATTATTCATGTGCATAACCCAATACGATACACTGTTTAGAGTTGCCATCAAGCTTGGATTTCTCATCTTTAGAGTTGCCCTACAACCAAACATCCTCCAGTGATCATATGATGCATCTTTCTCAATCCACACTCATATCAGCATTAAGAGGAACCAAAAGAGAGGTTGATCAAATCCATTGTGGTTCTCATTGCCTGACCACAAAAAGATTTAGGCAATTTAGCATAAGAGAGAATACATAAAATTCTTTCACAAATAATAGGATCCATTATCTCAGCAACTCTATTATGTTGAGATGTTTTAGAAATAATTTTCTCAAGCTTGATGCCATGATCTCTACAATATTTTTCAAATAAATCTTTGTACTTACCATCATTATCTGCTCGAACACACTTTAGTTACCTTTCCATTTCTCTTTCAATACTAGCATGAAAATGCTCGAACACGTTGAGAACCTAGTCTTTGAAATTTCAAAGCAAAAGCTCATACTTTTTTTAGAATGATCATTAATAAATATAACAAAATATAGAGCACCACCAAAAGTTCTAGCATCCATAGTGCAAACATCAATGTGAATTAATTCCAATGCATGTGATCTTCTGTGGCGGGGATTTATAAAACACAACTCTATATTATTTGCTAGTTAAACAATGGATGCATATCTATCGAGATGTAACTTTTATAGGAAGGAGTTTCTTTCTAACAAGAATATCAAATCCCTTCTTGCTCATATAGCCAAGTCGTTTATGCCATAACTCAGTGAAAGAATCTTCAATTATATTCATCTCCTTTTTGCACAACTTAAATTGTAGCATATAAAGTATGCTTGATTTTTTTCTTCTTGCTACCATTAAAGAATCTTTGATGAGTTTTCATTTTTCTTCACCAAAGTAGTTGTGGTAACATTTATCATCAGATACTCGAGTGGAAATCAAGTAGAGGCAGATATCTAGAACATCTCACATTTTTCGGTAATAGTTGATAGCCAATGCTAGTTTCCAAGCAAATATCTCTCATGTCCACAATCTTAGTTACTTTGTCATTTCCCATCCTGACACCACCAAAATCATCATTAGTATAAGACGTGAAGAAGTCACACTAAAAAGTAACATGAAAAGAGACACCTGAGTCAACAATTCAAGTACAATCATGATATGTGAAGTTCACATAATCATCATCACAAATAATGACAACATTAATATTAGATGCAACTACAATGTATCGTTTTCTTTCTTCTTTTCTTCATCTCTTTCTTGATTGCTCTCTTTTAAATTTTCTGCACTTCCTTTACAAGTGCCCTGACTTATCACGATAAAAACATTCATTTATGAATTTGGACCTTCCTCTTAACTAATCATGGTTGTTAAAATTTTGCAAATTTCTTGTTTTACTCCTTCCCCGTCTTTCTATAACCAAAGCCTCTGACTATATAGCTATAGTCTGTTCTCTTCTTCTAGTATCTTTATTAAGCATACTATCATTTACCATTCCTAATGTCACCAAGCCATTAGAAGCTAAATTACTGAGTGATACAATCAAAGTTTTTCAACTATCAGGCAAGGAACTAAGCAACAACAATGCTTACAATTCATCATCTAGCATTATTTTTATTATAGTCAACCGATTTACTACATCTTGAAATCTACTTAGATGCTGAACAACTGAACTTCCCTCCTCATACTTCATATTCACAAGCTTTTTTATCATGAATGCTTTGCTCTATGCAATCTTCCGCTCATAGAGACTGCAATTTCTTTTATAAACTATGGGCATTCATCTCCATGCAATATGATAAAAAATACTATCTATCCATTCCCGATTAATCCAACTATTTTTCTATTTATTTTCTTCCACTCTTGTACGGTTGTTACTTGGTTTGGCACTATTCCATTGGATCATACAAATCTTTGCAAAATAATAAATCTTCCATTTGGAACTTTCAAATTAAATAATTGAAGGGCATGAGTTTAACCATACTTCTACTCATATGTTCTTATATTTAATCAACACAAAAAATTCAGCCACTAACACCTTGCTCTAATATCACTTTGTTAGAAAAAAAACTACAATCATGAATAATAATGCCACAAACTTTTTTTCTCTTTATGCAATTAAATAGGATATCACTATAATTCATCAAGCAACAATAATTTCTACATCTACTCAAGCACTTAATAAGCAAAATAATCATGCAACCTACCAATAAGAGATCATAATTTTGATGTGAATCTTCCACTATTTAAAATAATGGGATTACAATAGGTCTTTCTCTAGGTCAACTACAAACTATACAAATATATATCATCCAGATTAAATCTTGGCTTCCATGTTAAAAAATAATCATTACCACTAAGGCAGATTCCAATAATAAACAGAAATAGAGGACATAATATCTCACTAAATGTGGATGCTTGAAGTAATTAATGGAGGTTGTTCAAAGATCGAAACCATTCAACTTGTAGCTCTGATGTCGAAAACAATATACTAAAATTTTATCAAAATTGGAATACAATCAGTCATCCAATCATCCAACAAAATAGCTTTAACATCCCTTTTACTTCTCCCCCACCTCTTCCTTTGCATAGGTTCAATTTTTGTTGCCACGGACTCTTACCGCCACCTTTATTGTTACCTCACAGATTCCCATGCACACAACCAAATTAGGGCTGCATTCTCCTTTTTTTAATTTAAAAGGGTGTGGGCCCCATATGAGGAGGGACCACCAACACTCGACTCGTGATCATGAGCACCAAAGGAGAGGGCAAGCTAGTTGGTACCCAAATCGAATGGAGCATGTTTACATTTTGCCTAATCCATAGCAAGATGTGAAACCCGTTAACGAGTTAGTTTTTGCACACTACAGTGTGAGATTGGGATAGAAGTGTTTAAGTACAAGGACAAAAAGACCTATTAGCAGATGACTTTGTTCATGCCAAGATCCTAAACTTGGATGGATAGTGGATCAACAAACTTGAGAGATACGAGTGCTAGATGAACCAGCGGATACTCCATAGCAGGATAGAACCACTAGTTAGAGATGGAGGTGTGCGATGTAGATATATGGGCAGCGAAAGCACATTTTACCCACTCGACAAGAGACTTGATAGGAATTTGAGGATTCTGATCAGTGATTCAATTACCAGATGTTCAAGTCATGGCATGATGCACAGACCTTCAAGGCTAGTTAGTGAAGTAAGAAGAGCAAGTCCAAGGGAAAAGCAGAAAGTGATCAAGTTGAGGTAGCCAACGATACCAGTCAAGGAAGATAATAATGAAACTTCGGAGATATTGGATCCTAGCTGGTCTATATTATCTTGTGATGTTGGAAAATCTCGGATTTTCCTTTTTTTAAGAGATTGCATATGGTTGTAAACAGCTAATTGACAGCTAATAGCTATGACCATAATTTAGGCTGATTATAATCTTCCTAATACAGCTAACAGCTATGATTCTAATTTAGGCTGATTTAATTGTTTATGCTTGATTAGTAGGAATTAGTTTGTTTCCTAAATAGGATATTGATCTTGTACTATATCAGTGTATTTCGTTCATGATCGAAAGTGTAGAAGAATTTCAGTTTTTGCTCATGGTATCAGAGCCTCTCTATGGCCATTCCATACCAAAATTCTTTCTCTAAATCTTTGATGCTAGTTACCGACCCCTTCCAATTCTCTGTCTATCATCATGTCAAAGGGTTATTCTGAGAATCAACCTACTGTTACTAGTGCCTACACTGAGGCTAACCGAGCTGAGATGCTAGTTGAGTCAAAAGGAGAACTACAGAACATTCAGACTTCCTACTGACTCAATGGCCGAAATTATCTTCAATGGTCTCAAGTTATTAAAACCTTTCTCAAGGGAAAGGGAAAACTGAGCCATCTCATGAGAACCGAACCTGCTGCTGAGGATGCCACGTTTGCCAAGTGGGACGAAGAAGATTCCATGATCATGTCATGGTTGTGGAGCTCCATCACACCCGAAGTGAGCCGAACCTTCATGTTCCTCACAGCAGCTAGAGAAGTTTGGGAAACGGTTCACCAAATCTATTAAAAAATATAAGATGCTGCAGTGATCTATGAGGCCCGAACTAAAATCAACAACACAAAACAAGGCAATTTTTCTGTCATAGAGTACTATAGTACCATGAAAGGGTTTTGGCTTTAGTTGGATTATTACTAAAACTTTAAAATGAAATGTGGAGAAGATAAAGCTATGTTGCAGAAGTTTGTAGAAAGGGAGAGAATCTTTGAATTTCTTACAGGCCTTAATGTTGACTTTGATCAAGTTCGAGTCCAAATTCTTGGAGAAGAAGTCCTCCCGCCCTTGAGAGCGTTTTCTTAATAATATGAGCTGAATAGAGTCATAGAGGAATTCTGCTTGACAATTCTGTCAATGAAGGATCAGCCATGAATTCTACAAAGGATGGACACAATGTTGAGACCAATAAAAATGAAAGGCAGTCCAACCGTGAAGGGGTTTGGTGCATTTACTACAAGAAGGCGCGTCACACCAAGGATACCTGCTAGAAACTCCATGGAAAGCCTCCAAATGTTGGAGGAAAGGGAGGTAATTATGGGGAACGGCCCCGAGGACAAGCCCACATGACAAATGCTGAGGATGTTCCTATTGAAAAACTGAACCAAGATGGATCGGAAACTCTCAAGGAAGTGATTAAAAAGTTGAAATCCATGCTAAACTCTGTTAGGCATCCTGGCAGCTTGTATTCTTTGGCTCAAGCAGGTAAGTTCTCTAATTCTTTTGCCCTTAGTACCTCTTTTCCTGTCCAAAACAGTGCTTGGATCATAGATTCAGGTGCTACTGACCATATGGTCTTTTCACCTCAGTTTTTTACCTCATATAAGCCTTATCCTAACAATAGAAAGATCAAAATTGTCGATGAAACTTTCACTATTGCAGGTCAAGGAACCATTCCTCTTCCAAAATGTTGGGACAAATGCTCTCCGATACCAATTATCAGAAAGATTCCCCTTGCCCTGTGAAATGCCCAGGGGAGTGTTCAACCCTCTACCAGCGATCACAATCTCTGAGAGATGATATGATGCAGTAGGATACAGGTTGAAGAAGGTTTGTGAATATGAGAAAGAAAAGATAGAGGTTTTGGGGAGAAAAGGGATATTCTATTTCTTTAAAACAGCTCTCTCGAGCAAAGAACACATTTACATGTTATATACCCTAGGCCAAATGTGAGGCCCAACTCAAAATCCAGCCGGCCTGACCTATGCAGAATTCAAGCTAAAGCCGGCAACTAGGTTGCCGACTTCGATTTGAATTTGGAAAAAAAAAGATAAGATTTGCCAAACAGGGGATTGAGTCTCCTACTCGGCCAGGGCACCGGACTGCTAGATTTGTCGATGGAGTCGGAGGGGGGGTGTTTGAGACGTCGAAGGCTTGGGGGTTGGGTCAAAGGCGTGGGAAATATTGATCTCCCCTATAAATGACAGTTCCCTCGCATGCCTCGGCCGATTCGAAACTCCTACCTCCGATGGCCGCCGAAATTCGACGCTGACTTCATCGGTATGTTCTCTTTCCTCTGTCTCTCCCTCGAGCGTGGGCATGAGCAGAGATGATGGCGGAAGTTGTCTCGTGTTTTTATTTTTGGGATTTTCGGTGGGTGGCCGGACGATCGTTAGGATCGCCGCCAGTCCCCTCGCCATCGATTTCCTCGCCGTCGGTTCTCTCGCTATTGGTCCCCTCCCTCCGGCCATCTTTCTTGACGGGCGACCGTGGAGATCGCCACGGTGGGTCAGCTTGGTTAAGCCGAGAGAAGTTGCAGGGAGATGAGCTCGGGAGAAGAGAAAAAAGAAAAGGAAAGGAAAAAAAGGAAGAGGAAGAGAGAGGAGAGAGAAAGAGGAAGGAGAGAGAGGAGAAAGAAAAGAAATGAAGGGTTAAATTTTGGACCAGAATTAGAACCGGATTGACAAGAGTGCCCCATGATAATATAGTTTTCTTTTTAATTTTTTTTGAAATAAAAATTAATTATATGATTAAATTTGTTGGTCAGGATCGTCGTTGTTCTTGGAAGACCAGGTCTAGTGTTTGAATTGTACTTAATTGATGGATATTCTTCGGTAAGTTATCTTGACCTCTGATATTATATGCCAAATATATTATATATTTATAAAATATTAAATGCATGTAGTATATTTTAATCTGTATTGGACTGTATTGGGTTGCATGCATTGTATTGGTGTGGATGCTCTCTAGTCCGACTATGATCACACGAGGATCTAGTCTCTTTTTGGGCCTCCAATAGGACTATCACTGGTGCATAACCATTGAGCGATATGTGTACACAGGAGCTAGTTGCCTTGTTTTTAGCCATGCATGGCAGTTGCTGGTACATGCTGGAATGCATGTTTTTTCATGTGATTTTAGAGCTAGTTTTCCTTTTGGATCTCCAGTGGGGCTATCACTGGTACATGATCGATGAGCGATATGTGTACACAGGATCTAGTCTCTTTCGAGGCTAGTCACGGGCCGATCGTGGCCATAGTCAGAGGGACTAGGAGAGTAAAGTAAATGATTGACCATCCATAGTCGTGTCAGTTTCTTTTAAGTGTATACATTTGCATAGTACTACTGGTTATATTATTTTGATGCTGAACATCTTGTATGATGTGTTTATGCTTGTTTGTTAATGGCATATTTGTGTATGTATATTGGAGGTGATGATAACTTCTAAGCCTGTATAGCTCACCCCTATTTTTCTATATTTTTGTTACAGATCCAGAAGATCAATCGGGCTTTAGGACCCGTCAATGAGCTAGGGTTTAGGTGTTACGCATATGCCTGGCTGAATAATTATTGCTGAAATTATGTTTTGATGCATGCCGTGTCCGAAGGAGAAATAAATTCTAGGGCACACGGCCGTCTGTTGCGCATCTAGCTCGGGTTTGGGGTCGGGGCGTGACAAATTTATTGATATCACAGCAAAGGTTTAAGATCAAGATGACCAAGTTAGTGAAAATGGGATAGAATTAGGATTTTGATTAAACATACCGGAATAATTATCGATACTGAGAATTTATTTAATTTTCTTTGATAGGTGTATGTTATAGTTCCAAGAGTTTTGTTAAGTGTAGAAGGCTTGCACGAATAAAATGATTAAATTCTCCTAGCTTAATTTTTGGAGGAATGTCATTGAGACTAAGACAATTGATATATAGAGATATATTTTGAGTCATATGATGGATTCGATTTATTTTGGAAATCGAATTTTTGATATAATTATCGACTGTGATATAAGTGTGATTAGAAATTAACATGATGGTTATTAAGGCATGACAGAACATTATTGAATCTTGGGTTATGATCACTTGAGACTAACATAAGTGATTAGAATATGATTTTAATGATATTGAAATTTTAGTTGTGATCACTATGGACTGGCTTAAGATATATTTAGATTTAGTGTTATAATCAGTCGGAATATGATAAAAGTTGCAAGACTAAATTCAAAGTTGGATTTCTAATCCCTAGGTATTGTGCATAAGATTCTACATATGATTAGTGCAAAAGAAGAATATGATTTTTGTAGAAAGATTGATCTTAGATGAGTGTAAAAGGCTGAATGAGTTATACTATTTGATCATGATGAGGTAGCATATTATAAATATCGAATAGCTAAATAAGATGTCTTTGCCTTGATAAATAGGTTTGATCGAGCTTTAAAAATGTTGGCCTAAAAATATAATGTGGTATGTTAAAGGATTATGCTGGATATGTATGATCAATTATTAATTGAATAATGTTGGAATCCTAAACTTGATATGGATGAAGATCATAATAGCATATAAATTTTATTAGTAATTATTGAATTATAAATTTTGGGATTGTTGCAAAAAGATGTTTAGGATGAAGGTTATGAAAAAGTTTAATGATATTAAGGAGAGTTTTTCGATGAATCTATATAGGGATTATTATTGAAAATATATAATGAAAAAAATGTTTGGAATAATGTATATATCTGCAAATTAGTGGATTAAATGATGTTATATGGATATAGCATGTATATCTTGGCAGAATTATTGATGTCTTGAATGGATGGTACAATTTTATGCAAAGACTTTGAATGTAGGAAATGGATCGAAGTTTAAATTTGATGTGATATACTCGACGCCCAGTAAGGACAAGAAAATTTAATAGTTTTGATCTCGTTTTATTTGAAAGTTAGATTTGGTTTAGATTCTAATGAAAAGTGATATTCTTATCAGGAATTAGATGATTTGATCAGAGTGGGCAGTGTGAAAGTGTTGTGGACTAAAGATATTAGAATTAATTTACAGTATATTATGATGGATGAATGGAGGCTCTTATTGGGATTACCGAATTTTGGACAAATGAATCATGTGAGTTTTGGATTGCGCATCTTTGAGTTTTGGAAGACTTAGATTTTAAAATTCCGATGACGAAATTTTTTTTAGGAGAGAACGAGGCCCAACTCAAAATCCGGCCGGCCTGACCTATGCAGAATTTGGGCTGAAGCCGACAACTGGGTTGCCGACTTCAGTTCGAATTTGGAAAAAAAAAGATAAGATTTGCCGAACAGGGGATCGAGTCTCCTGCTCAGCCGGGGCACCGGACCGCTAGATTCGTCGGCGGAGTCAGAGGATTTTTGAGACGTCGAAGGCTTGGGGATTGGGTCAAAGGCATGGGAAATATGGATCTCCCCTATAAATGGCAGTTCCCTCGCGTGCCTCGATCGATTCGGAACTCCTACCTTTGATGGGCGCCGAAATTCAACGCCGACTTTGTCGGTAAGTTCTCTTTCCTCTCTCCCTCGAGCGTGGGCATGAGCAGAGACGACGGCGGAAGTTGTCTCGTGCTTTTGTTTTTGGGGTTTTCGGTGGGTGGCTGAACAGTCGTTAGGATCACCGCCGGTCCCCTCGTAGTCGATTTCCTCGCCGTCGGTTCTCTCACTGTTGGTCCCCTCCCTCCGGCCCACTTTCTTGACAGGCGACCATGGAGATCGCCACCGTTGGTCGGCTTGGTTGAGCCGAGAGATGAGTTCGAGAGAAGAAAAAAAAAAAAAAAAGGAAAGGAGAGAGGAAGAAGAGGTTGAGCCGAGATGAGTTCGAGAGAAGAAAAAAAAAGAAAGAGAGAGAGGAAGAAGAGAGGAGAGAGGAAGGGTTAAATTCCAGACTAGAATTAGAACTAGATTGACGAGAGTGCCCCATGATAATATAGTTTTCTTTTTAATATTTTTTGAAATAGAAATTAATTGTATGATTAAATTTGTTGGTCAGGATCGTCGTTGTCCTTGGAAGACCAAGTCTAGTGTTTAAATTATACTTAGTTGATAGATATTCTTTGGTAAGTTATCTTGACCTCTGATATATGCCAAATATATTATTTATAAAATATTAAATGTATATAGTATATTTTAATCTGCATTGGATTGTATTGGGTTGCATGCATTGTGTTGGCGTGGATGCTCTCTAGTCCGACTATGATCACACGAGGATTTAGTTTCCTTTTGGGCCTCCAGTAGGGCTATCACTAGTGCATGACCGTTGAGCGGTATGTGTACACAAGAGCTGGTTGCCTTGTTTTTAGCCATGCATGGTAGTTGCTGGCACATGCTGGGATGCATGTTTTCTCGTGTGATTTCAGAACTAGTTTTCCTTTTGGACCTCCAATGGGGCTCACTCGTGCATGACTGATGAGCGGTATGTGTACACAAGATCTAGTCTCTTTCGAAACTAGCCACGGACTAATCGTGGCCATAGTCAGAGAGACTAGGAGAGTAAAATAAATAGTTGGCCATCCATAGTCGTATCGATTACATTTAAGTATATACATTTGCATAGTATTACTGATTATATTATTTTGATGCTGGACATCTTGTTGTATGATGTGTTTATGCTTGTTGTTTGTTAATGGCATATTTGTGTATGTATATTGGAGGTGATGATAACTTACTGAGCCTATATAGCTCATCCCCTGTTTTTATATATTTTTGTTACAGATCCAGAAGATCAATCGGACTTTGGAACCAGTCAGTGAGGAGCTAAGATTTAGATGTCACACATATGCCTGGCTGGATAATTATTGCTAAAATTATGTTTTGATGCAGGTTTTGTGTCCGAAGGAGAAATAAACCCTAGGGCACACGGCTGTTTGTTGCTCATCCGGCTCGGATTTGAGGTCGGGGGGTGACACCAAACTCGACCTAGCCCTCAAAAACTCCCATAGGTCAACCCAAAACAAAACAGAAACCCGCCATCCGAGCTAGCTCAAGCTGCTTCGAGCCGGTTTGTCCAGAACTATGTTCTGGCAATAGCAAAACACTGAGAAATGAGCTGGCTCGTCTAGAACACCTGCCTGCTCGAGCCGGCTCGAGCAGAACACAGATTTCTGGCACTATATCATGCCGGCATGCCCAGAAACCACATGGGACTTCCGATACAAGGTGACCTACGAGTCAGCTCACACCCAAACACCGTTGACTCCAAGCCCAAAGACCTTAAATACTTTAGGCTTCAACCTACGACTCTTCCTAGCCCTAAAAAATATCTTGAGTGCATCAAGATAACTGGATCAAGACCTAAGCCTTGGCCCCTTGAGCCTTGAACTCACCACAAGATGCCCAACAATCTCCACCTTGGTGGTTCAAGGCTTCTGTTAACTTCCCTAAATCCCTTAGACCCATCAACCCCATACATGAGTGAAACTTTCTCTTGGCAGAGCCTTTGTAAGTGCATCAGCCCGGTTCTCCTTTGTATGGACCTTCACCAGCTCCACTACACCATCCTCCACCAGCTCTCGAATCATGTGGTATCTCACATCTATATGCTATGCATGCATGATAGACTGGGTTCTGAGTCAGCTGTATAGCACTTTAACTATCATTGTGCAAGACCACCATACTTTGCTTCATCCCCATTTCAGCAATGAACCTTATAAGCCACAGTGCTTCCTTTGCAGCCTCTGTAATACCTGTCTCAGCTTCTGCTGTAGAAAAGCAGTGATAGGTTGAAGGATTGTTCTCTAAAAAACCGATCCACCATACATGCTGAAAAGATACCCTGTGGTAGACCTTGTATCAATATCACCTGCATAGCTTGCATCCACAAACCCTTCCAAAGGACCTGAACCTCCATATATCTCCCTGAGGTTCATCTCTTGTCCTCCTGGATGCCCACCAAAAACCAGTCCATGTTTTTGAGTTCCTTGTAGATACCTTAAGATCCACTTCAATGCCTTCCAGTGTTCCTTCCCAGGATTAGACATGTACTTGCTCACTTGGCTTACAACATATGCTATGTCTGGCCTGCAACACACCATAGCATACATAATACTACCCACTGCATTTACATATGGAACTCTCCATGTACTCTCTCTTCATCTATCTAGGGGCTTTGAATCTTAGAAAGAGAGATGTGCCTTGGTAATGGTGTCTCTACTGATTTGGCTTTCTCCATCCCAAATCTCTCATGTACTTTTTTTGATATATTCTTGTGACAAATGGAGTATTCCTTTGCTTCTATCCCTGCAAATCTCCATTCCAAGGATTTTCTATACCGGATCCAAATCTTTCATCTCAAATTCAGTAGATAATGCTCTTTTTAGCTCTTTCACAACCTTCATACTTCTGCTAGCTATCAGCATGTCATCCACATACAGAAGTAAATACAGAGCATTATTCTCATCCACATCCTTCACATACACACAATAGTCATGTTCACATCTGAGAAATTCAAGGCTCAAAACAAATGAATCAAGTCTGCGATACCACTGACGAGGTGACTGCTTCAGACCGTACAGTGACCTCTGGAGTAGACATCCAGTCCTCCTGTCCGATCTCTATGAAGCCCTCAGGTTGTTTCATGTAGATCTTCTCCAAGTTTTCATGTAGGAAAGATGTTTTCACGTCCATCTATTCCAATTCTATATTATATTCTGCCACTAATGACAGCAACACCCAAATTGATGGCGTACCACAGGAGAAAACACCTTTGTGTAGTCAACTCCTTCCCTCTGTGAGTATCCTTTTGCTACCAGCCTTGCCTTGTACCTTACTCCACCTTGCTCTGAAGGTACTATCTTCTTTGTGAATACCCATTTTGAGCCAATTGCCCGAGTATCTTCAGGTAGATCCACCAATTGCCATGTTTTATTCTTCCTGAGAAATTCCATCTCTTCTATCATGCCTTGCATCCATGATTCTTTATCAGAACTTTCCATGGCCTCCTTGAATGTTTCTGGATCTCCATTGACAGAGATGAAAGCATAAGAAATAGTCTCATCCATGCTATACCGTGCTAGCTTTCGGATCGTACGCTGAGGTTTATGTCATGCCACTCCCCTTACACTGTCCTGCAAGTCTGTCAAGTATAGCTCTTCCTGCACCTCTATCTGTACATCTAGCTCTCCTTGCTAATCCTTCACTACTGGAGAATATCTCCCACCTAACTCCACCTCAACTAAAACATCCCTGTCAGTAGAAATAGAAGGCCTATCTCCTACCTGTAAAGGATGATCACTACAATTCACCTTTGTAGCTGCACCTCCATCCGTACTCCCCGATCTCTCCAAGATGCTCCTCTCATCAAAAATGATATCTCTACTTGTTACTGTCCTCTGAGACTAAGGATCCCTTAGTAGATAACCTTTGACTCCTCGTGGATACCCGATGAAGATCATCTTTTTTGATTTAGGATCCAACTTGCTTCTCTCGGTTGCCTCCACATGTACATAGGCCGGACAACCAAAAACTTTGAGATGGCCAAGCTCCACCTTCCCACTCCAAACCTCTTATGGGAATCCTTCATTCAATTTGTAGTGAGGGGACCTGTTAACAAGAAAACATGAAATGGTTATAGCATCACCCCAAAAAGGTTACCGAGAGTGATGTTTGCAGCCTCATACTCCTAGCCTTCTCCAACAATGTTCGGTTCATCCTCTCCGCAACACCATTTTGTTGAGGGATCATTCTTACTATGTAATGGTGTTTGATCCCATTCGCCTTATAGTAACTCCTGAACTCTTTACTTGAGTACTCCCCTCCATTGTCAGACCGAAGGCACTTTACCTGTCTTCCTGTCTCCTTTTCTACCTCAGCTCTCCAAGCCTTGAATCGGGCAAACATCTCTGATTTTTTCCTCATCAGATAAAGCCACACCTTCCTTGAGTAATCATCAATGAAGGTGACAAAATATCTTGCCACACCTCTAGTTGATACTGGAGCTAGCCCCCATACATCAGAGAGCACCAAATCCAACACTCCATCACTTAGCTTGGTACTAATAGCAAATTTCACCTTATGCTGTTTACCAAAAATGCATGGCTCATACAGGTCATTTTCATCCTTCTTCAGAACTGAAATCTTTTCTCTTCTGCTTAACTCTATGAACGCTCGGTCACTCAGATGACCCATCCGATAGTGCCACAGTTTATATACCAACTGCTCATGTGCCGTTGCAAGCACCTCTGTACTATCATTTATCACTGAGCCTTCCATCTTGTACAAATTGTTGCTCAGTCTTCTTTCCTTCATCACCACTAAGGCTCCTTTGATAATCCTCAAACATCCACTACTTAGATTACAATTGAAAGCATAACCCTGCTTCTCCAAGTAGCCCAAAAAAATCAAATTTTTCTTCAGTTCTGGAACATGTTTGACATTTGATAGAGTCCTTATCACTCCATCGTACATTCTCATCCTAATAGTGCTAACTCCGGCGACCTTAAAAGGATGATCATCACCAAGGTTTACACTCCATCTGTTTTGTCATAAATATCAAACCACTCCAGATGTGAGGTATAGTGATGAGAGCATGCCAAATCCAATGTCCATGAATTATCCCAATCTATAGACCCATCTGAAGCTACCAGTATATCTTTACCACTGCCTTCAGATGCATTCGCACCACTTATGCTGACTTTCCCTTTTTCTAACTTCCAATAAGGACAATTTTTCTTCAGATGACCTGGCTGGTGACACTTGTAACACTTCTAGCCCTTTTGACTGCTTCGAGACTAAGATTTGCCCTTTGACTTCCCCCTAACTCTTTTCTTGGATCTTTCCTGCCTTTCATTCACAGCAAGTACCTCTGAGTTAGGATTTTCTTTGCAGATCTTCTTCCTTTGCTCATTTGACCTGAGCACTCCAATAACCTCTTCATAGTTCAGGATTTCCTTCCCATACACCAAGGTTGTTATAAGACTATCATACGATCCTGGGAGAACACAGCAACAACAATGCCCTATCCTCCTCATCAATCTTCCCATCCAAACTCATAACCTCAGACACACTTGGTTGAATCTCTGAATGTAAGCAACAAGGTCTCCTCCTTCAGGCATCTTCAGAATATACAGCTACTTCAACCATAGCTTGTTCATCATGTTCTTTCCCATGTATGTGTTCTTCAGTCTTGTCCAAAAACCCTTTGCAGTCGTCTCTGAACATACCTCAAGCAAAACCTGATCCGCCAGACACATCCTTATGGTATTGAAAGCAATCTCTTCTAACTCTTCCCAATCCTCAACACTGATCTTTTCCGGTCTCTCTTTAACTAAGACCTTGTAGATCCTTTGTTGAACCAACAAATCCTTTAACCTTTGCTGCCATAGGATGAAGTTTCCCTTGCTATCATACTTCTCAAAGTCCACCTTAAAATCACTTGATGCCATCATACACAATCAAGCAAATCACCTTTCAAACAATTTCTTCCTTCCAATCCTTCCCTTTCACCCTTTCCACAAGAGAGATACCCTCTCTGGAGATTACTGCGAAAGAAAACAGGACAAAGGTTGAAGAAAACCTGGTATTACAGAAATCTGAAGTGCACAAATCTACCTTCTTTCCCCACGCCAAAGCCTGGCTCTGATACCAAAATGTTGGGGCAAATGCTCTTTGATACCAATTATCAGGGAGATTCCCCTTGCCCTGCAAAATGCCCAGGGACATGTTCAACCCTCTGCTAGCAATCACAATCTCCGAGAGATAATATGATGCGATAGGATATAGGTTGAAGAAGGTTTGTGAATATAAGGAAGAAGAGATAGGGGTTCCGGGAAGAAAAGGGATGTTATATTTCTTTAAAACAGCTCTCTGGAGCAAAAAACACATTTACATGTTATATACCCTCGACCAAACTCGACCTAGCCCTCAAAAACTCTCCACAGGTCAACCCAGAACAAAACAGAAACCCGCCATCCGAGCTGGCTCGAGCTGCGTCGAGCCGATTCGTCCAGAACTATGTTCCGGCAACATCAGAACATTGAGAAATCGAGCCGGCTCATCCAAACATGTCTGCTTGAGCCAGCTCAAGCAAAACACAAGTTTCTGGCACCATATCGTACCGGCACGCCCAGAAACCACACAAGACTTCTGATACAAGGTGACCTACGAGTTGGCTCACACCCAAACACCGTCGACTCCAAGCCTAAAGACCCTAAACACTTTAGGCTTCAACCTACGACTCTTCCTAGCCCTAGAAAACCTCTTGAGTACATCAAGATAACTGGATCAAGGCCTAAGCCTTGGCCCCCGAGCCTTGAACTCACCACAAGATGCCCAACACAAAATTATGTTAAAAATTGTTCTACATGTTCCTAAACTAGCTGTGAATCTTTTGTCCATAAAACAAACTACATGTGATTTGAATTGTCAAGTGATTTTCTATCCTACACATTGTGTATTGCAGGACCGAGTCTCGGGGAAGATGATTGGGCTTGCTAAGAAAAGAAATGGGCTTTATATCCTTGATGCTAAGGCAATAACTATTCCCTTTCAAAATCCTATATATCTAGTTATTCTATCAATAAAGAGGATATTTGGCTCTACCATTATCGTCTTGGTCATCTACCATTTAGTTTGCTCAAGACTATGTTTCCATTATTATTCAAAGATATTGAAGTGAGTAGTTTACATTGTGATGCGTGTGAACTTGCTAAACACAAACATGCCTCATATCCTTTGAGTAGTACTAGATCTATGTCACCTTTTTCTTTAATCCATTTTGACATATGGGATCCTAGAATTCTGAACATTATCGGGGCAAGGTGGTTTGTTACATTTATAGATGATTGCACTAGGATAACTTGGGTCTATCCAATGAAAAACAAATCCAAAGTTAGTAAAATCTTTCCAAAATTTTTCCAAATGATCAAAAACCAATTTAGGATGATAATTAAAAACCTACAAAGTGATAATGCGAGAGATTACTTTAACCAGAATCTTTCCTCTTTTCTTGAAAAGGAATTGTTCATTACTCATCTTATGTTAATACACCGCAACAAAATGGGATAGCGGAGCAGAAAAATAAACACCTTTTAGAAATCACACGAGCACTTTTGTTTCAAAACAATATTCCCAAATCCTGTTGGGAGGAGGCAGTTCTCACTGCAGCTCACTTGATAAATAGAATGCCCTCCAAAGTTCTCGATTTCAAGGGTCCTTTGAGTGTGTTTCATTCATGAGCATGATCCCAATTTACAAATAGCTTCTAAATTAAACTCAAAAGTTTTTGGATGTGCGGCTTTTGTTCACATTCATGACACTAACCAAGGAAAACTTGATCCAAGAGCACTAAAATGTATCTTTATTGGATATTCTTCCATTAAAAAAGGGTATAAATGCTATCATCTTGCTTCTCGTAAATTCCTTATTTCAATGGATGTTACCTTTGTTGAAAAACAACCTCTCTATTCTAGTTCTCATCTTCAGGGGGAGAATGTGAGTGATAATTTCTTGGATTTATAGTCCACCGTGCAGCCTACTGGTCAGCCGCTGCCTACTATACCCGAGCAGCTCCTTGATCAAAACCAACATACACTTGAATCTTCCCTTGATTAGCCACATGACCACCCTACTGACTCATCGGAATCAACTCCAAATATATCCCTGGTTGCTGAAAAACCTATCCTAGTTTACTCAAGGAGAAGCTCGTTTCTAACCAATTACAAGTTCAAGATTCAACTCCAGAACCAGGTATGCAGTTACAATTACCCTCTCCATTGATTGATGATTTAGATGTTCCTATAGTAGTTAGGAAAGGAGTTTGAAATTATACTCAACATCCTATTTCTCACTTTGTTTATTTGGATAGAATTTCACATAAACATCGCTGTTTCCTCACTAAATTGGACACCATTCCTATTCCCCAAACCATCAATGAGGCACTTAGGGATGAGAATTGGAAACTTGCCATGAATGAGGAAATGAGTGCACTTAATAAAAATTGTACATGGGAGATTGTTGATCATCCTTAAAGACAAGAAACTTGTAGGATGTAAATGGGTGTATACAATCAAGTTTAACACAGATGGGACTTTGGAGAGGTATAAGGCTAGGTTAGTAGCCAAGGGTTACACTCAAACCAGGTATGCAGTTACAATTACCCTCTCCATTGATTGATGATTTAGATGTTCCTATAGCAGTTAGGAAAGGAGTTCGAAATTGTACTCAACATCCTATTTCTCACTTTGTTTATTTGGATAGAATTTCACATAAACACCGCTATTTCCTCACTAAATTGGACACCATTCCTATTCCCCAAACCATCAATGAGGCACTTAGGGATGAGAATTGGAAACTTGCCATGAATGAGGAAATGAGTGCACTTAATAAAAATTGTACATGGGAGATTGTTGATCATCCTTAAAGACAAGAAACTTGTAGGATGTAAATGGGTGTATACAATCAAGTTTAACATAGATGGGACTTTGGAGAGGTATAAGGCTAGGTTAGTAGCCAAGGGTTACACTCAAACACATGGGATAGATTATCAAGAGACTTTTGCTCCGATAGCCAAGATGAATACTATTCTCATTTTTTTTATCTTTGGCTGCTAATTTCAATTGGTGTTTGCAGCAATTTGATGTCAAGAATATATTTTTACATGGTGATCTTGAAGAAGAGGTGTATATGGAACCTCCACCGGATTTCAAGAAATACTTCAAAAATAATCAAGTTTGCAGGTTAAGAAAGATACTTTACGGGCTTAAACAATCACCCCGGGCTTGGTTTGGAAACTTTACTAAAGTAATGCTTGTTTTTGGCTACAAACAAAGTCAAGGAGATCATACCCTTTTCTTCAAACACTCGGCAATAGGAAAACTCATTCTTGATTGTATATGTCAATGATATCATTGTAACAGGTGATGATGATGAGAAAATTCAAAGGCTTAATGCTAGACTTGCAAAAGAATTTGAGATTAAAAAACTTGGCAAGCTCAAATATTTTTCAGGGATTGAAGTAACTCGATCTAAAGAAGGTATTTTTATTTGCCAGCAAAAGTAAATTCTTGATCTCATACAAGAGACGGGAATGATGGGATGTAAGCCCATTAATACGCCAATTGAACAAAATCACCGGTTGAATGAAGCAAGAGATGATGAAGCTTAAGGTACCGAAAGTTGGTAGGAAAACTGATTTACTTGTCTCACACACGTCCATATATCGCTTATACCGTGAGCATGGTGAGTCAGTTTATGCATGACCCCAAGAATGTTCACCTACAAGCTGTATATAGGGTGATCCGGTACTTAAAAGCTACTCCAGGAAGAGGAATCATGTTTAGGAAAGGAACAGAGATGACAGTAGAAGCCTACACGGATGCAGACTATGCTGGCTGCCTCACAGATCAACGCTCAACCACCGGTTATTGTACTCTAGTTGGTGGAAACTTGGTAACTTGGAGGAGCAAGAAACAAGCGGTAGTGTCCAGAGCACGAAACTGCTTGTAAGTGTTTACAATTATATACAATCTCCTAAAGAAAGGAAAGAATTCGAGATTTTCCAACACTCCCCCTCAAGCTGGAGAATAGATGTTTTCCATTCCCAGCTTGCTAGTAATATCTTGGAAGGTTGAGCTATCCAAGCCTTTTGTGAGTATGTCAGCCATTTGACCATTTGTAGGAACATAAGGAGTGCAGATCAATCCACTCAATTTTTTTCTTGATGAAGTGTCGGTCCACTTCAACATGCTTTGTTCCTAAATAGGACATTGATCTTGTACTATATTAGTGTATTTCGTTCATGATCAAAAGTAAAGAAGAATTTCAGCTTCTGCTCATGTGATAACAGCAATGATAATAATGACAGTTCAAGTGATAGCTCTGGAGGCCAGAGAAGGCAAGGTGGAGTTTGGTGATGACCATGGTGACCATTCTTAGAGCTTCATCCATTCACCAATGAGGTAGAGTTTACACATGGCATGCAGGACGGAGTATGGGCCTGAACTCAAACTAGATTTGGAAGGGAGACATTGTCTTTATAGGAGAGGATCCAAGGGTGGTGTAGCTGGGAGAAAACAGAATCAGGGTTATGGGGATAGATATGTAGAGATATTGGAGGCTCAATTGCAAGAAACAATGTTCAGAGAGAGAGGAGGGCTATTTGCACACCTAGTATATTAGAAGTTGGGCTGATGAAAAAGATCAGATAGGTGACAAGAAGACTTGGGAGCTGAAAGCCTGTAATGATTGGAAGGAGTTAATATTCGTGACACATCTACCAAAGCATTCGAAAGCTACAGTGGATAGCAGTTCTCACCGTATGCCAAAGATGGATCTCCTAATGCTTCAGATGGTCAGTGGACAGTATACTGCATCCATGAACGATCCATTTGATTTCTTCCACTCATCATATCCAGTGAGACCGAATTTTGCACATTATCCCTCATGTGGATATGACTATAGAGAGGAATCTAAGTACAGTGTTGCTTCCTACTCACCTCAGCAGGGATGCGGCTTCGATGAGTAACAAATGTGCACACGTTCGCAGTAAACCACGGTCAGTTCATTTCATGTTCAATAGGGATGGAGACAATATCCAATCTGGTACAATGTTATGTTGGGCTAGCGCCTCGATGCCGTGCCCACCTGTTATACCCTACCGGCTCACCGCCAGACTGGACCGGCCCCTCTTTGCAATCCGACCAAGCCGCTCTTCTAAAGCTTCAACGGACACATCCCAGTCGAAGTTCGACCTACTGGAGTAGAGGTTCGAACGGCCCGCTTCTGCAGCCCACTCCTGCTGAGGTCTGAACGGGCACTCTTCTTCGGACGACCGACTGGCCCTCCCAGTCGGCGTCCAACCGACTCACTCAGAAACCTCTTTCTGTTACAACGGAATCTTGCCACATCAGCGGTACTGCTCCACTACTCCCACGATGATGCCCCATCCGGGTGCCACGTGGCCACTCTCTAGATTCTCCTAGGGGCAGATCGATCTTTATCGGCCTCTCCTCCTAACAGATCTTGGACTGCTCCGCACCTATATAAGATACCCAGGGGATCCCGTTTTGAGCTAAGTACACTCTTCCCTCTCCCTACGCTCTTCTCTGATTCTTCCATTCTGTTGCCTTCAAGCTCTTGCTAACTTAGGCATTGGAGTGTCCCCCGCCAGAGCACCGACGGTATTTGGAAACTTTGTTGCAGGTCGACCGGGAGAGGAGCGCTCCAGCATAGCTGACCGATCCGGTTCAGGAGAAGACGCCGCAACAGCACCCAAGCCAATGCGCAGCCCAGCGTGGACCCAAGCGGCTGTCCCCCAGGTGCGCCGGCATGATTTCTCTTTTGAGTCACGATCTTTAATGGTCTACGAAGGAGGAGGTGCACAGGAGCAATCAAAGCGGTCCGCGGCTTTGGTACTTGGTTTATGGCGCTTTTCATGCAGCAGACACACGCAGAGCACTCCCCGCGTAGATCCAACGGCCCAGGACGTCTCCAACACTATTTTGGACTTGATCTGTGTGATCTGCGGCGCGATCACATCCGATCGATTGCCAAAAATTGTCTTGAAGTTCCAATTCAAATTGGAGATATTACAGGACTCTGATTTGAACGCGGTTTGGACCATTGGATTCTTGGTGAGACGCTCTTCATACCAGAAGCTATAAAAACGGGAGTACAGGGCCAGGAACATGGTGTGAAGATCCAAAAGATGGTGAAGGGTCTCTAGAAAGCCTATAGGAGCTCAGAGTTGAGAGTTTGTGAGAAGGATTTGGAATTTCTTGTTGAAAGAATTGTATGGGATTGAGAGTGAGAGTTCCAATCTTATAAATTTTATTTTTCTTATAATGAAATCTTGCATAACCAAATGATTGTGTTTTTATTTTATTTTATTCCCTTTTTTCTCTTGCAACATCGACAATTATGATCTTGAGAACAGAGATCCATATTCTGCACGAGTGATCTCTTGACTAGTATCAATATAGTTAGTACTACAACTGATATTAAAGCTCCAAATTATCCAGTTGATCGAGATCGAAGATGGCAAGCGCAATCAAAGTCGACATCAATCGGTTCAATGGAAAGCCATTTTTTTCTTTGGCAAGCGAGGATGAAAGGCATGCTGATCCAGCAAGGATTGATCGACACTCTCATATACGAGAAGCTGGCCACCATGGAGGACATGACTTGGAAGCGACTTCAAATGCAGGTGATGAGCGTTATCCACTTGTATTTGATGGATGAGATAGTGATCCATGTGCTGAACAGGATTTTCTTGACGGTGCTATGGGAGAAGCTCGAGTTGTACATGGTGAAGTTTTTCACCAACACGCGGTTCCTTTAGAAGCAATTCTACTACCTGCCAATGACCGAAAGATAGAGCGTGTAGGAGCATTTGAACAACTTCCAGATGATCCTAACCGAACTTCTCAGTATCAATGAAAAAGCTGAGACCAGGATGTTGGTCTTCCTGTCATCACTTTCACAATCCTTCGAGTCATTGGTGACTATTCTTCTAATGGAGAAAAGCACCATCAAGAAGGAGATCACCTTGGCGTTACATCATAACGAGATTCTTAAGTAAGAGAACCAAACTTCGAGTTCAAACGGAAAATAGCATTAGTAATTTCTAGAGCAGGCAGTAGGTGGAGTGACAGGATCTCAAGGTGGACAATCCAAGTCGAAGGATGCAAACGGAATCAAGTGCTATCGGTGCGACGAGCTGGGACATCATATTGGAAATTGCTCGTAGCTCAAGAATCGAATGAAGGCTATTGGGCGGTGGCCAATGGTAGCGATGGTGACGGATACTATAATGATGCACTTATGGTATTCGATGAGATCTCATTTTTAGTGAATTTTAGATTTTGCATGCCTACATCATATTTGCTACAGAGAGGAGCTATTCGACTCTTTAAATAGTATAGAGGATTCTGTCCACTTGCCAGATGGATCAAGCTGTATGATCAGGGATGTATGGACAATCAGCTTGTAGGCACATGATAAGACCGTGAAGAAACTGGATGATGTTCGATATATACTCAGTTTTCACAAGAATCTAATTTTTCTAAGCAAACTAGATTCAAACGGCTACACGTGAAGAACCGGTAATGAAATCCTGAAGGTCTTGCATGGTAGTAGGATCGTTTTGTAAGGGAAATAAGTGAGGGCACTATCTTATAATGGAAGTCAAGTGCGAGGTGGAGTCCCTAATGCAGACAGGAGCCCAATGTGAGGTAGAGCCCTGGGAGCAGATGGATTGGGCACGAGACGAGACGAGATTCGGAAGAATAACAGTCGACGTTACAAAGTTTCTATTATCATAGAAAGCTTTCCTGAACAGGTCTCGGGTCGAGATAAACACAGCACGTAATGAAGATGAGTTCGAGTAGCCTGGCTCAACTCTCATATTTGTTCACCATGATCAACATGCATTTGCCTCAGGGTAGAGCCAAAATTCTTCAAGCTCTCAAAATCGGGTGGAAGCCGAGCATTGAGTCGAGGTGGAAGTTATTGGACTGGTATCTCGACACCATGCCCACCTATGAGCCCAGGCCAGTACGCGACGCAGTGTGCAGGTGCACGTGACAGCCCGGGCCCATGCTGCTGTTCCCCAAGCACGTGTGCATGATTTCTCTCTTGAGTCATGGTCTTCAGTGGTCTACGAAGGAGGCAGTGCACACGAGCAGTCAAAGCACCCCACGGCTTTGGTACGCGATTTACGGTGCTTTTCATGTGGCGTATGCACATTGTTTGCATGATCGAGCAGTGCAGAGCACTCTCCGCATAGATCCAATGGCCCAGGATGTCTTCGACACTATTTTGGACTTGATTTGCATGATCTACAGTGCAATCAAGTCCGATCGATGGCCAGAAATTATCCTGGAGTTCAAATTCAAGTTGGAAAGGCTACTGGACTCCGATTTAGATGCGGTTTGGACCGTTAGACTCTTGATGAGACGCTCTTCCTGCCAGAAGCTATAAAAATGGAGGTAGAGGGCCAAGGACGTGGTGTGAGGATCCAAAGGATGGTGAAGAATCTCTAGAAAGTCTGTAAGGGCTCGGAGATAAGAGCTTATGAGAGGGATTTGGAATTTCTTGTTGAAAGAATTATACGGAATTGAGAGTGGGAGTTTCAATCTTATAAATTTTTTTTTATTTACTTCTTTCTCTTGCGGCATCAACACTAACAATCATGATCCTGAAAATAGGGATCCATATTTCGCACGAGTAATCTCCCATTGAGTGGTATCAATGTAATTGGTACCACAACATGTTCCAATTCCAAACTACCTGCAAAACTCTAATGTATATGAGAGACATTGACATTCTGTATGAGATTAGACTATTACAATGGGATATTATGATTTTCTTTTTCCAATACTATATTATATTTTCCATCCTTCACTCATAGATACTGAGTTAATTGATAATTGAGCATCTGTACCAATATTGACACTCAATTATCGCAGACCTTTAAGAACATCCTTTAAAAAAATAAAAAAAAGCTACGTTAACATCTTCTTCATGCATAAAAACTCAAAAAGTCATAAAAAAACATTTTAAAAAAATGATTTCTAGTCATCTTGGAATGCTACCAATACAAAGTTCCATATCATGAATAGGTATGAGAGCCCAGTATCATACTGCCCAAGCCATGACACGGTAACAGCCCCAATACCAGTTTTAAAAATCTTGATACATTTGTAATTTCTATTCAAATTCTTCAGAGACCTTTGTCGAATTCTTGCAATTTCTGTTTGGAGTTCTTGAAATAATAGGGCTTAGCTGCATTGTTCCCAAATGCCAAACTTGTGACTATGTATCTAAAACCTGATCTGAGGAACTCTAGTTATTAATCATGAATATTAAATATATCTATATCTATGCTGACTGAGAAAAAAACATTACAAAAGGCTCACCTACCACAGTATTTCCTTAACAGAACCGAACCACTACTTACATTTCATTCCAGTTATCTTACTGAAATAAGCAAAAAAACACATTGCTATGAAGCAACAGATCCAGTGAGAACCAACATTGACAAAGTATCAAGCTGACTAGGAAAAGCACTTACTTTCGTATTATCAATAAAATAAGCACTTACTTTTGAAGTTTCAGCATTTACCTAAAGTAGTTAAGTTAAAAATAGAAAACTATAGCTTAAAAGTAATGTTGTGAGACAAAATTAATATGTTGTCCAGTGCAGTAATAGACAATAACATGCAGTTGGCCAAAATGTAGCAGTCTCCAGTTTCATGTCATAGACCAAGAGAAGTTTTAAGCTCCAATATACATTGTTGACCTCTTCCCAACAGCCTGTTTTTGTGGTCTAGTGGTTAGTTAACATGGATCAAATCCCATTCAGCCAATTTTACCAATTTATTTTCGAGTCTCCTCTTATATTGACCTGTTTCGAGTCATTTCTTGATTCTTGAGTCATTCTTGACTCATTTATGCCTTCACATGGTCCCCTTCCCTAGCAGCTTAAGCTTTTGGGGTCTAGTGGATAGTGAAAAAGATGTGCCATTAAAACTCTTACCTCTATGGTGATCAAGATTCCGGATAGATCCTTGCCTTTTGCAAAGGTTAAAAATTCATTTAATGTGATGAAGTTCCCTTTATTCTTGTACCGTGGATTTCGCACCATGTTGTTATATTCTATCTCAGGAGCTGATATGACAGCTGCAACATGTAGGAAGAGAGACAAATATCTAATTTCAGTTTTTGAAAAAAGAAAGAGTACCAATATATATATATATAGTTTTTTTGGCATGTGCAGAAAAGGGCTCCTATTGGATTGTATTTATGATGGTGTTCAAACTAATGGTAAGAAATTCATATGAAAGATACAAGCATCCATGGTTGTCAAACACAAACTAAACGTGCATGAATGTCCGGTGACAAATCAAAACCATAACATGTTAAAATATTACCAGTAGCAGAAAGACTCAAAAGGTTCATCCGATTATACATAGGTAGTCTATAGAAGTAGCATTCAATTCTTCACCAGAAGAAGAAAAGAAAAACATGGGAGCAACAACTTCAATGTGTTAGTTAAGTTTGCTAATTCTGTTTTCAGGGCAGCAGTTGCTGGAGACATGGTTATGTGCTGGAGCCTGTGGCATTCCTCCATTCATAATGAGTTTTTAGGAACCTGCTTGCTGACACACAATGGGCAGTCCAAATGGGTTTTAGCTATCATGGATCCTATTTGAGGACATTTTTGTGAATATGGTATTTAAAGTCCTAAGAAGATTAAACACAGTGGCATTGATTTAATCTTTCTTTGGCATGGGACAGTGGTGATCTCTCTTGGATTCTCTTCCCCGGCATTACCGTGCAATAATTTATGTGCTTTTGTGCTCTGTTCATTGTGTTGACTTAGTTTCCAAATGCATGAATTTCTAAAACAACCAAGCTTTTGGAAACAAATTAATGTCATGAGCATTTGGTCAATGGACATTGGTTCTGATATCGTGGCAAATGTCAACTGTAAATTTCCTGGTGAAAATTGATGGAGTATTACCTACACCACAAAAGGTTCCAGATATTTTTTAAATTCAGCAGGGCTTACACAAGGTGTAGCAAAGAAGGCAAAGAAGCTGGTGTCCATATATCATGAAGATTCCAAGAGGGCCGTGCTTCCATCTTGTAAAGAAGTACTATTCTCGAGGAATTGGTGGCCCAGAAAAAAAATCAATAACCATTACATGATAGAATTGCTTGAAGCAATTCAAAGTATCAATATAAGCTTGAATATGCAGATGAAACATGATTCTAATGTCATTGCTTCCTCCATAGTTTATTGGCAAGCATGTGAACAGGTTATAGTAATGCTAGCTGGGAAAAATAAGGAAACCTGATGTTTAAGATTTGTAGAACAAACTTCAAAATGGTGACAGAGGAAATGGAATGTTTGGTCATGGAGTCTACTTGGCAATGGAGGCAGATGGCTGAGTATCACAAAGTTGATTAATGAGGACTTGTCTCAATATAATTATGGGGTCAACACTTGGAAGGTAGCAAATGGAATTTGCTTTCACTATCAAACATTTATTTAGACTAAGGACAATCCTGCAGATATGAGGAAAAAATTTAGTTCTTGCATAAATATTCAGGATACATTGGGACTTGTAACATTCACATGGTTGACTTGGGACAACCTTACAGGTAGTGCATCAAGGAAGGCACACAACGAAAACATGGAGAACTTAAACAGCATTCAGAGAAGAACAAAGATTACAAACTTGTTTCTCATTGATTTCAAGTAATCAACAACTCTATATAATGCTTGCATGCTATAAAACTTAGTGATAGCCTATACTTCATAAGATGTGTTAGTTTTTGTATGGTAAAACTCAAAATTTCCTTTCTCTATTTGTTTTCTTTCTTTATCATATTTTAATTTTCATCTTTGTATTCCGTTTTTTAAAATGTTGCTGCTCTACATGGTCAAACAATTAATTGACTGATGGACATATCTCTTTGACGGTTTAACCAGTCACTTCCTATCGTGGTCAACCGGTCAAAGCATCCCTTGTTCGCATCTTCCTGTGGTCTTATATAGACCACGAGTTCGGATGGCATGGAGTACTGAAAAAATAGCGATCAATTTTCTCTTTTCAAGGTGCTCTCTCTCTTATTTCTTCTCTTTAAAGTTTAAATACTTTTCTACTTTTATTTAAATACTCTTCTACTTCTGTCAACTCTCTTAATGATTGTGCTCCAAGAGAGGGTATCCCAGTTGAATCTTGAAATATAATTCTTGATAAACATGTTTCTGGGTTTCTTCTTCATCTGCATTGTAAATTAACGAGCCAATCCAATCAAGCTCTCGGTAAGTTAATTTCTTATTCTTAATCTTATAACTTATAAGTAGTGTTTAAATAAAACTTAAACTCTTCCTATTTCTATTTTACTGAAACCCCATTTTTTAACAAGAATTTTACTTAAAAAGTAGTTCTTGAAAAGATAATTTCAGAAGGACTCTTCCTAAAATCATTCTACAAAGAAGAATTTCTCCGCAACAATCTAAGACAAAATTTTCCGATTACTCTATTCCAGTTTTCATTAAATTATTACTAGAAAATCATTTTCAGTATTTTAATTTATTTGAAATATTGAATTACCAAAATAACATTGGTACTTTTATTGTTCAATAGGCCCCAACATAGGTGTTCTCATCCATCAAGGTTGTAAGCAGTTAGACCTGTATCAGGTTCTGAGGCCCATGGATGTCCAACACTCTTGTGCTAGATATGTGAGGCTCTAGGCTCTATTTCACCAGAACCTGAATCGCCGGTATGTGTGCAACATGAACTGTTTTGAGAGAGGCATGCGATGTGAACTTTGTGTTCAAATTTTGTGAAATTGTTTGCCAATTCTGCTATGCTTTTATGTGCAATGAACATGAGTCGTAAATTAGTTTCATGTGATCCATTGTGCTTATGATGCTCCTTGCACTGATTAGCACATGCAATATGCCAGCAGGTTGGATTGGTTCAACTTTGAATAAGTTGACCCAAGTCCTATTACACTCAAAATAGATCCATGTTGGATCTTTACCAGAGTTTCTGCTTCATATTTGTACCAAAACAGTTATGTACCAAGCAGACCAAAGCAAAACCAAGCCTCAGTCTGCAGGATAACAATGATGAGGTTTTTCACATCATAGTCACCAGTCTTCTATTTCTTGTTGGCCCACTTCTTTATATGGCTCAAAAGATTTTTTTTTCTTTTGGTCCTGCTAGCTTTATTTTTCAAAATTATTTACTGAAAATAAGATAATTGTAGTATTACTGATATATACAGAGAATCATATTATGACCTTGTAGATCTCTACATCCATAGATAAATATATAATTGTCTTTTTAATTCTTATTAAAGTTTCCTTTTTAGATGGCATTTGTTTATCATTAAAATTTCCTATCCAGATGTTATTTGTAATAAAAGTTTCTTTGGAAGTTTTGTATATTAATTTGCAATTGTTTCAGTGGGATGATTCATTAAAGTATGAGAGGGTTATACCAACGTTTATCTCGTTAGATATGCCTTGATATTTGACCTGAGGAGGTGTAGTCCATTGCTTTCCCTTTTCTCTTCTACTTGGTGGAAGGTTCTGCTTCATCCATGGCATTATTTCTTTATCTTATGTGAAAATTGACAATAATTTTGCTAGTTGCCTTACTAAAAGCTTAAACAGAACTAAAATCCTAGAGTTATCGAAGGAAATGGGACTTATCCTATAATGGGCCTTCAAGTAGTCTTTCTAGTAGTAGGAACCCAACCTTTGTGATAGGAGATCCTTGAAGGAGGTTCAATGTGGTAACAACAAGTTGATTAGCTGGTCAAAGAGCACATTTTTATATGTATAGGAGTCTCCACTCCAACCCATCCTTATGATGATTAGTGCTCCTATGTAGAAGTTGAAAAAGAGCATACCTCTAATGAGACCCAAGAGATATTCTCCTCGAGATGTTTCTACACACATCCCTAGAGGGCTCACCTATATTAAAGCTTTTGTATATGGCTGCGGCTAAGGAACTTGGACAAATCCTAGGTGCTCTCATGAAAAAATAAGATACTTATAATGTGCAACCCTGCAATAAATCTTTCTATACTATGTGTGTAATAATTAAAATCTGGATCAAAGAAACGTAGTTCAAGATCTGATTTATTTTGATTCTTTTAAATAGAAACTATCTACACTAAGCAAGATTAAGGCACTTCATTCATTATAGTATAAATACTCAGCAATAAAATTTCAATTATTTTGATTTTAAAATAATCATTATTAGTTGATGACGTCGAATCCCGCTCAAATGCCGGAATATGCTGGAGGAGGGGTGCTCGTGGCTATACCTACAAAAAATCCCTGCCGGAGGTGGCTCCGACGAAGACACCCAACGCTCAAGTCAGTATTTTAGGCCACAGGAAAATTGAGTGGAGTAGTGATAGAGATCTCATCATACCCCGGGAGCTCCCTTTATAAATGGGTGACAAAGGCACTTCGGAATATGCAAAATGCCTTGGTGAGATTTGACTGGTTATCTGATCCCATCAGGAAATCTAGGAGGGAATCATTCCGTTTGCCTGGAATGCCTGCCTCCCATTTAATAGATGTCTCATTTGCATTGCTAGCCACTTTTTTTAATGGTGATGGAGACTGTAGCCTAGAACGGGTCATGTTTCCTTAATTACAAGGATTTATCATGGATCATAGGATTTGTTTGTTTATCCGTATTGAGATGTGCATGGAAATGAGTGTCGGCGGATTCTTCTTTTGGCCATCTTGTAAAACATTGAAGGGCCTTGTTTATCTTCAAGGGTTTTGGGTTGGCCTAGTGGCCAGTGTAAGGACTGAGGGTCCATTTGGCCGAAGGACTTCAGGCATGCCTCGGCCCTATCAGAGGGCTATATTGCCAAGGGAAGTCTTAGTCTCCATCGACTTGGAGGCCTGTATCAAGGCCAAAGGTCCACAAGACTGAAGGACTCGGGGGACCGAAAGTTTATTTGGCCGAGGGATTTTTAGACATGCTTCTGATTATTTGGGGGGGGGGGGGTTACACCATCCTCCATCAACCCTATGAACAGAAAGGATCTTTCGGCAGCCGAGGGTTTTGATAAGACTATGGATATGCCGAAGCTCGAATAGGCCAAGGGTCTTCTAGATCGAGGGTCTTAGGACATTGCTCTCGACCCATGCAAAAGGGATTGTTCTTGATGTTAAGAAGGGTGAAGGTCCCTTATTAGGACCGAAGAGGTTCATTGGTATGACTGCACCTTCCAGTGCCGAGGATGGACTTTGGACGAGACATCTCATCAAGATGACATGTAACTGGTATTGTTCCATCAGAAGATTTAGAAGGTAGCTCTAATTACACTACATCCTTGTTGTATGGTTGATGTTCTATTTGAATAAATGCTTTACATATAAACACTCAGAGAGTTGGGGGCTCAATACCGAGGGTTGGCAATGTCGAGGAAGATCGGAGCGTGGCTTTGCTTCATCCTAAAAGTGGCTAATGACTGCCTGTACCTTTATTTTGCTCATAGATCCTCGGGATACCGATGATAGGGGGTTCCCTCCACATCATTAGTTATTTTAAAAAATTTTGAGCTTCGAGGGAAACTGTAAGAGTTTTTGAATGGTAAACTCAAAACTTTCTTTTCCTATTTATTTTCTTTCTTATCATATTTTAATTTTTATCTTTTTATTCCATATTTTAAAATGTCATTGCTATATGCGATCAAAGAATCATTAAACGATAGATGTATCTTTGATCGGTCGCTTCCCATCGTGGTCACTAGGTCAAAGCATCCCTTGTTCGCATCTTTCCGTGGTCTATATAAGACCACAAGTTCTAACGGCATGGGATACTGAAAAACAACAATCGATTTTCTCTTCCCAAGGCGCTCTCTCTAATTTCTTCTCTTTAGAGTTTAAATACTCTCCCATTGCTAAGTTTGAAAGATCTATCAACCCTCTCCATGATCGTGCTCTAAGAAAGGATATCCCGGTCCTATCGTGGTATAGAATTCTCGATAAACACCAGCACGAAGATCAGGAATGTCTTAGGACAGTGATCACACACTTCTAGATTTTTTCATCATCTGCATCATAAATTAACAAGAAAATCCAACCAGGCTCCCGATAAGTCAATTTTTTATTCTTAATCTTATAGGTCATGTTTAAAAAGAATTTAAACTCTTCCTATTTTTGTTTTATTGAAACTCTATTTCTTAACAAGAATTTTACTTAAAAAGTAGTTCTTGGATAGATAAAACTCTGTTTTCAAAAGAACTCTTCCTAAAATCATTTCATAAAAAAGAATTTCTCTGCAACAAGACATAAGGTACTGAAATAGATAGTCCTTACTAGTTTCTAAGATTTAGAAGTCTTAACATACGGTTCTCTTTTAAGGCTTTATAATACATGCATAGACTGATGAATACTTGGGTGTTTACTGTAGATTTGGAAAGTCTTGTCTAATTGCAATCTGGTTCTAATCTAGAATTGAATGGCATCCTCACCTGCATTGCCCTCCTCTCTAGTTGGCAACCCTTCTGTCATGCACTGATCTTAGCACCCGATTCGGCAACGCAACCGGCCGCACAAATCCTAGAGTACACCCTAGAGATCATGCAAGATCTTTTAAAAAATTCATTACTACTTCGATTTTCAATGACATTATAGATCACATTTCATAAGAGAATGTCTGATAATACAACTCATGTAATTACCAATTTGGTTACTCTTCAATTGTCCAATCAGTATTAATGATTCTCTATCGACTTATCACTTCACCATGAAATCAATCCACCGCCAAGCTCAAATATTCTGCACAACTCTGAGAAAGAAGTAGGGGATATGAGCTTTATAGCCCAGTAAGAATCCCTATACACTCAAACTAGTATAATACAATACCATTCAAAATAACAGTAAACAATATCAAGTAAAACATAAATCTTAAAATCTCATGTCCAGTAATCAAGATAACTCAATATCGAAAAATGCAAAGACATGCATCAATTAATACCAAATATCCATCTCATTCCAAAATGCAATACCATATATGTCATTAAGTAAAATCTCTCTTTTTACTTAATTATGGCTTCACCTCTTATTATCCACATCTCATTAACATGATCCGGATCAACCACTGTTATCTTTTAGGATTTTGAACTAATCACGGTCACGCTCCAAACCTTGACTGGCAATCTCAAGATCGACCATGTACTATCCGCCCATAGCTCGACTATTCCACGTATTATCAATCTGTAACTCAGCTGTCCCACGTACTATCCATCCGTGACCGGCTATTCCACGAATTATCCACATGTGGCTCGGCTATTTCACGTATTATCCGCCCGTGACTCGGCTATTCTCTAAATGGCATGGCTAGTCCAAACACCCCTTCTTTATTATTACTTTATCAAATCACAAACATGTTATCAAATCATGTTCTTTTCAAGATTTATATTAACCAGTATCACAATCCAAATCATTCAAAAATAATCATGTTTGATACAAACATATACGAAACTATGAATAATCATACTGATAATTTATGAAGATGAATATACATCACGAGAAATCAAAATCATACCGTACATAAATAATCATTTGTGCCAATATGATCGTATCCAAGGATCAAATCATGCAATATAAAAAACATATATATAAACTGATGATCGTGTCCAGAAATCATTATCTCTATCGGTGACAGACTTAACACATTAGGTTCCAATCTGCACTCGGATCACGATCTAAAAAAATTTACTTGATGTCTTCTGTCCGAAAAATTGTCCTTCTACAATGATATTCTTAATATCAATAAATAATTTCATAACAATTATAAATCCAAAATTTCTACCCGAATTTCTTCTGCGATCCACCCGCAATACCCTTCACAAATTTTCTGAGAAATTTTTCGATCTCTCCTTTCAAAATTTATTTTTTTCTCCTCTCTTCCTCTCTCCTCTTCTCTTCCCTCTTTCTCTCCTCTCTCTCCTCTCTCTCTCCTCTTCTTTCTTTTTTCTTTTCTTTCTTTCTTTTTCTTTTCTTTTTCTCTTTCCTTTTTTTTCTTTTCTTCTCTCCTCTTCTCTTTTTCTTCTCCTCTCCTCTTCTTCTCCGCCGAACAGATAAGTCTCCTTTTTTTTTCTTTTCCTTTCTTTTCTTTTCCCTTCTCTTCTTCTCTTTTCTTTTCTTATCCTCCCTTCTTCTTTCTTCCCTAGTTCTCTTCTTCCGCTCGGCCAAGAACATAGGAAACCCACTCAAACCTTATCTTCCTCAAACCCAGAGCAAGAAGGTCGGCCGGCGACCCACATGGCATCTAGCAGCAAGACGAAACTCTCGACGGCACCTGCTGCCAGCAAGAATCAGAGAAACAAGATAGGAAAAAAGAAATGCAAAATAGGGGAGATCCTGTTTGTGCCCAATCCGGTGGTTGCTGGTCCGACTGCAAGCAAACATGATGAATAGGAAGCCGGAAAAAGAAGACCAAGAAAGGGAAGGGAGGCTACCTCAATCCGATGACGTCCAAGGTGAGAAATCTAGTAACCTTCCCATGAGAACCCAAATAAAAGTCTGAAGAAAAACTCAAAAATCAGTAATGATCTCTTGAAAAATCGATGATGGAGCCAATGGAGGGATGAACTAGCCTGTATAGACAAAGTCCCTGGATTTTTTTTTTTAGGATTAAATTTGAGATGCCCTAGGATAGGATTGGGCATCTGATGGAGTCGGGAGGAAGAAGACTCCCATTTGGAGTCTTCTCCTCTATCACATGTTGAAAAATATGGATTATTATATTCTTCTCCTTAAAATAATTTCATCCTCAAAATTAGCTTAATTGAGATTTAAACATTAAAAGTAACCAATCCTCATGTCATTCTCAAACTTTTAATTAATCTACCTTTTAGGGTACTTGTTTCTCAAGTCTTAACGTAACGAAATTATATAATACTTAAAACTTGATGCTTTCCATTTACAATACATAGTAAATTCTCTCAATCTCCTTCAAATGAACATTATCGCCTTAACATCGAATTAAAATACAAAATTTTTTGCTCCCGAAATTTATTTCTCTTGATTAACTCCACCTCATAATCAACCCTGTTCTATGCCATTAATATTAACAAAAGAAACTTTGAGCATTAAACACTCTCTATAATCTGAAGCCTTCATTCTCTTTATCTTTCCTATGATTTTATAATTAGGCTTCCATTTCAGGAAAATCTTAAGCCTCTTCAAATAATGAGATCACAATATCAAAGCTAAAAAGAGCTTTGTATCAAAGTATTCCAAATCGAAACCCGACATCGTGTGTTTTTCCTAAATTTAGAGATATCTAATCTTTTTTCTATAGTCCTCTACACTTGAAACCTATTTATGAAGATTTGCATGGCAACACCTATATACTAGTCCAAGAGTCAATAACATTATCCTTTTATTTATCTCTAAAAGTCTTATTACTGAAATTCAAATCAACTCTCCCATCATAACATTTCTGAAACAAGAGCTAATGTTCTTAATTAGTTTCAGAATACTCAAACCACTATGCTTCCATCGTGCACTATATTATAATTTACCAAATTGCCTTGGTTCACTAAACAAATCCTTCCCAAAATTCACCTTATATTGGTACAAAAAAGATCCAAAGTTACTAAAGCAAAGCTTTCGAGTCTCTTTCTCTTGTCCATACCTCAGGCATATCATATCAAGATTAAACCTGGCTCACTTCTCATATTTAAAGTCCTTGTATAAATTTTACCATCATTTTAAGACATCAATAGTTCTAATACAAGTCCGAATTAATCATGCTTTTCTTGAGAATTCAATTAGACCATCTATATCAAATTTTCTCTTATAAGATTAACTTCAATTCTAACAAAATAAATGACTCTAAATCAATATTCTTATGAGTACGATTGATCATGTTATTCCTTATAAAGTTACAATCACTCGAAATTTTGCCCCTCGTAAGCTAAACTTATATAAGTTCCAAATTCAATCTCTACTTAATGCAACTTCAGTAGCATGATAACCTAGATCTTCTTATAGATCTTAATTACTCGGAGTTTAACATATCCAATAATCTTCAACAAATATAAGAAATATCAAGTAATCCAATCTAAGACTACTAACATAGACTATGAAAGGTTCCACTAAGATATGTATGCCACATAATCTAATCCACCAATAAAAAGTTACAAATCTATGCATTATCCCAAATACATCTTTCCTTTTAATCATAATTCACATTCAGGTTCATCGAAAAAACATCCTTTCTAACATCATTAAACTCTTTCATAACCTACATCCTAAACATATTCTTGCAACAGTCCCAAAATTTTACAATCAAATAATTAACAACAAAACTAGCATGCTATCATGATTTGCATCCATATCAAGTTTAAGATTCTTAAATCACCTAATTAATGATTAAACATGCATATTCAGTATAACATATCCCATCAACATAATGCACTATACTTCTAAGCTAATACTTTTGATGCTTGGATCAAAACCCACTTATCCAAAGCAAAGATACATCTTATTCAGCTCTCCAATATCCATCATATGCTTACTTATCATGATTAAATAGTATAAATTATTTAGTTCTTTATGCTCATCTTAGATCAATCTTACTACTTATATTAGAGACAAAAATCATGTTCCTCTTTTGTACTAATCATATATCAGATTCTATGTACAACCTAAAGATTAGAAATCCAAACTTTAAATCCATTCTTGTAACTTTTATCATGTCCCGACTGATTATATACTCAGTTCAAATACCTTTTAAGTCATAGTCCATAAAGTTCATGACACAAATTTTGATATTATTCAAATTATATCCTAATCACTTGTCACAGTCCCAAGTGATTATAAGCTAAGCTTCAATATCACTCGTATCATGTCTTAATCATTTACATCATAGTTTCAAATAATCATAACCTAAGTTTTGATATCATTCTATCATAGTCTAATAACCACCATGTTAATTTCTAATCACTTATATCACAGTCCTAAGTGATCATAACCTAAGCTCTATACCACTCTGTCACGTCCTGAACCCAGCACCCAGTTTGGCCACGCGAAGGCTGCATAAATCCTAGAGTACACCCTAGAGATTATGCAAGATCTTTTAAAAAATTTATTACCACTTTGATTTTCAATGACATTATAGGTCACATTTTATAAAAGAATGCTTGATAATATAACTCATGTAATTACCAATTTGGTTACTCTTCAATTGTCCAATCAGTATTAATGATTCTCTATCGATTCATCACTTTACCACGAAACCAATCCACCGTCAAGCTCGAATATTCTGCACAACTCTGAGAAAGAAAGAAAGTAGGGGATATGAGCTTTATAGCCCAGTAAAAATCCCTACACACTCATACCAGTATAATACAATATAATTCAAAATAACAGTAAACAGTATCATGTAGAATATAAATCTTAAAATCTCATGTCAAGTAACCAAGATAACTCAATATCAAAAAATACAAAGATATACATTAATTAATACCAAATATCCATCTTAATCAAAAATACAATATCATATATGTCATTAAGTAAAATCTCTTTTTACTTAATTATAGTTTCATCTCTTATTATCCACATCTTATTAACATGATCCGGATCAATTACTGTTATTTTTTAGAATTTTGGACTAATCATGATCACGTTCCAGCCCGTGACTGGCAATCTCAAGATCGACCATGTACTATCTGCTCGTAGCCAGGCTAACCCACATACTATCTACCCGTGACTCGACTATTCCACGTATTATCAATCTGTGGCTCAGCTGTCCCACGTACTATCTGTCCGTGACCGGCTATTCCACGTATTATCCATCCGTGACTCAAATATTCCACGTACCAAGCCCGTTACTCGACTGTCCCACGTACAATCCATCCGTGGCCAGCTATTCCACGTACTATCCGTCCGTAGCTTGGCTATTCCACGTATTATCCATTCATGGCTCGGCTATTCTCTAAATGGCATGGCTAGTCCAAACACTCCTTTATTATTATTTTATCAAATCACAAATATGTTATCAAATCATATTCTTTTCAAAATTTACATTAACCGTATCACAATTCAAATCATTCAAAAATAATCATGTTTGATACAAACATATTATACGAAACTATGAATAATCATACTGATAATTTATGAAGATGAATATACATCACGAGAAATTGAAATCATACCATATATAAATAATTATTCGTGCCAATGATCATCTCCAAGGATCAAATCAAGCAATGTAAAAAACTATATAAACTGGTGATCGTGTCCAAAAATCTTTACCTTAATTGATGACAAACTTAACACGTTAGGTTCCAATCTACACTCAGATCCCGACCTAAGAAAATTTGCTTGATATATTCTGTCCGAAAAGTTGTCCTCCTGCAATAATATTCTTAATATCAATTATAAATCCAAAATTTCTATCCAAATTTCTTCTGCGATCCACCCGCAATGCCCTTCACAAATTTCCCGAGAGAAATTTTTCGATCTCCCCTTTCAAAATTTATTTATTTTTCTTTTTCTCCTCTCTCTCCTCTTTCTCTCTTCTTTCTCTCTCCTCTTTCTCTCCTCTTTTTTCTCTATCTCTCTTCTCTCTCTCTCTCTTCTCTCTCTCTTTCTTCTTCTCTCTCTCTCTCTCTCTCTTCTCTCTCTCTCTCTTCTTCTCTCTCCTCTCTTTCTCTTCTTTATTCTTTTTCTTTCTTTCTTTTTTTTTTTTTCTTTCTTTTCTTTTCTTTTTCTCTTTCTCTTTTTTTTCTCTCTTCTTCTTCTTCTCTTTTTTCTCCTTCTCTTCTTTTTTTCTCCTTTTTTTCTTTTCCTTTCTTTTCTTTCCCTTCTCTTCTCTTTTCTTTTCTTCTCCTCCCTTCTTTCTTCCCTAGTTTTCTTCTTCCGCTCGTCCAAAAACAGGGGAAACCCGCTCAAACCTTATCTTCCTCAAACCCAGCAGCAAGAAGGTCGGCCTGCAACCCACAGGGCATCTGGTAGCAAGACAAAACTCTCAACGGCACCTGCGGCCAGCGAGAATCGGAGAAACAAGATAGGAAAAAGAGATGCAAAACAGGGGAGATCCTGTTTGTGTCCAATCCGGTGGTTGCTGGTCCGACTGCAAGCAAACATGATGAGTAGGAAGCCGGAAAAAGAAGACCAAGAAAGGGAAGGGAGGCTACCTCGATCCGATGACATCCAAGGTGAGAAATCTAGTTACCTTCCTATGAGAACCCAAATAAAAGTCTAAAGAAAAACTCAAGGATTGGTAATGATCTCTTGAAAAATCGATGATAAAGCCAATGGAGGGATGAACCAGCCTTTATAGACAAAGTCCCAAGGTTTTTTTTTTTTTTAAGATTAAATCTAAGATGCCCTAGGGTAGGATTGGGCATCTCATGGAGTCAGGAGGAAGAAGACTCCCATGTGGAGTCTTTTCTTCAATCATATGCTGAGAAATATGGGTTATTACACCTTCTAGGGGTGAAAAACATATCGCATGAAGGCTTTACTTCTCTTTCTTATTTAATTGTCTTTTGTGTTCTAGTCTTGCATGCATAAGTGAACTATTTCTGTAAAGATCTTATTTCATAATGTATTGTTTCCTGGCTTCCTCCATGCTTGATCATTTTAAAAATGTTTCCCACATCAACTAAGCAAAAGGTCACGAAAGACATGCATTTCTATCTCTAGAGTTGATAAAACAGAAGTCTCCTAGCTTTGCCAATCATGCTGAGAATTCCGACTCCAGAAGTGATCAGTTAGCATTCGAGGCTGTGGCAACTATTGGAGCTTGTGCTGTTGAAACTTAAAACTAGTCTTCTTTGTCTGTACTGCAATGGTTATTCTTCTTCCCAAAAGAGAATGGCAATTTTCTATCTATTTTTTAAGCCATGGCATCTACATGAGTCCATAACGCTAGGTGATAAGCAAGCTTCCCTATAATACTCGCAACAATTGTTAAGCTGAACAGTGTATGGATAGCGCTTATAATTGTGATTAATTATGAAGAACCTCCTCTTCATAGGTCAATCAACTAACTGTACCACTACATGATAAAAAGCTAGAAGATTTTTCCAAAAAGCTGTCCAGGATAAAAATAGCACTGCTGCATCTGCATCTAAAGCTCATCTTAGAAATAGAAAAATCCAACAAATTGAGTCTTTTCATCACATATTCCTTTGTTTAAAGAAAAATCACGCAATTGATTTCTTTAACAATTCTGAACTTTTAAATCAAAGGTAGTATGCAGAGAAATGGTACATATATCAACTTACGTTGCAAGTTCCTTTGAATCTCACTCCAAGTGAGATTAAAAGTATAAATTCCAGGAGTCATCTTAATATCCGGGATTATAGAAGTATGGGAACTGAAAGGTGATCTTGTTACTGTAGTATCAGTCAGAAGGTCAATCGAATTCATGCATATGAGAATTCTATCCTTTGTTACTTGAACAGGGCAATCAATTACATCTGCACCATCTTTAACTGCTTTCTGATAAGCCAGATCAGTACAGTCTGGGTAGTCTCCACTAGCTCCATTATGTGAGATAATGAGAGGACGTCCTGAAGCATGTAAGAATGAAAAGATTAGAAAAGTTGCTCTTTCATCAGTAACTCAACTACACAAGCATCAAGACAAATAAAGGCAATTCAAACAACAATAGAAAAGGCCAAATACCATGATCAATGCTGCTCTTGTTTATATGAGAAAAGCATCCTGCAATAATATAGAGACACATGTCAATGTTTCTTTCCATTCAAATCAACATATAGAAATTACAGTTTTGATCAAATGAAAATTTGATATAAACCGAATAGTGAATACAAATGAAGGTAAAATCTTGCAAGAAGTTCATAACGGTTACCTATTTGTTTCCTGATATGCATATCATATTAGGGCTAAGGTGCCAGAAAATAAGTTCTTTAAGTCATAAATTTTACAGAAGAAGGAGAAAGTACTCAACTTCAGTGATGAATTGGCTACAGAGAGATAATAAATGAATAATTTATTCAAGCACCAGAACAATTTAATGATGATGATATAAAAAGCTTTCACAAATTATGGTTTGGTGAGAAACCATGCTCGCTCATGGTGTCTAAAAACAGTTCTTTAATGCCATGTCTACTTGTGACATTACTCTTTGCCAAGCGGAGCCAATAGCTAGAAACATAAACACTCAAGCACTGAGATTTGGTAGCCAAATAAGTGTGCTTGGAATTCATAATGGAATAGGAAAACATTTCTTTTAATGATCTATCCTAAGGTGAAGACGATGATGTTCTTTGCTGAAAATGATAATGCAAATCTTCATATGTTCTCTTACATACTAAATGGCAACCAAGTTTATGCTAACCCTCTTGCATATGACCCTTTTTATATGGTGGAATTTTTCTAGGGGGAAATAAAATCTTATGCAATTAAAATTTAACATGGTTAATAATGAAATTTTAATATTGAAAAGAAGAGAAAATTACCTATAGCCTCTGATGGAGTTATAGGGTAGTCTGTCAGCACACCATCAACAGAGAAGAACTCATTGTCAATGAAATTAAGATATTCAGATAAAGGATCATAACTGTAATTGTAGCAAATAATATTGTCATTTGCAAAGTCTGCTGCAAAGATTTCCAACCCTGCTTTATGGGCATCCATGACAATGGAAGTGTAGGGATAGGGATAGGGTTTTAGATAATTATCAGATGTCACAGGCCAAATGTAATGTTTGGGGACAAGAATTCCGGAGGCAAAGGTTTTGATAAATGTAAGATTTTTCAACAGCAAACCATATGTTTTATTTGTAGAAGGTTCAGCAATGTCTTTATCAAGGAAGCGAAAAACAAGCTTTGTTTTGCTTTTTCTTAATCTTGCCTCTATACTTCCGAGAAAATACACCTCTGGAGAGGAGATATAGTTGACAATAACACGCCTTGACACAGAAAGCACATAGTTTCTCATTTTTAAATTGTGCTGCTGGTAGAAAATATCATGCTGCATGGCACAAGAAAAATTTGTAGTTAGTTGGAAGTAACTGAGTGAAAAATTTTACATAGAGAAATAGTGCCAAAGAATGTAGGTGAAACCAATGTGGGTCCATAGTCATACCTGTATATTCAACCAAAGACCAGCTGGTCTAAATTGTGTTACCACATCATCAACGGAAAGGATAGGAAGCATGCCATCAAATAAACCGGACCGAGAAAAAATTGGTTGCATTACTGCTCAAGTTGCAAAGGACAGTGAGTATATTACTATACATGTAATACAATTGCAGAAAGCAGTAATTCACAAAAAAATTAGCGTTCTAGTTTTGCTTTCACTGTAATTTAATAATCACAATCAATCAAAATATAATCTAAACACCGGAAAAGAAAAAGAAAATATAGGCAGACATTCTTTTTGATGTTTTTGTATCAATAACATGCAAGACACCATTGATTTGGGCCAGCTGCATGAACCATTCTTTATTTGTGGTTCATAACCTAAGTCCTTCAATGTTCTGATCAGTAGTTGTATAGTAGCCTACCATGGACTGCAGACTATTTTATTAACTCCTTGTAAGAAACTTAACAATTCAAACATTGGATGGCCTACCATTTCTTCCAATCTTCCTGAAAACAGAAAAACTGGACGGCCTTGTTATTGTATTTTTTTTTCCAAACTTTTGGTTTGCTATCATGCTCTGATTTCTTAATGGCATGGATTATATATCAACATAAAGATGCTGTACATAAGTAATTCTAGAGAGTGCCATTTGTCAACTGGTTGAGTAGCACTTAGCGTGGACACAAGAAACCTGGGTTTGATTTTGCCCCACCCTGATTTTTAGCTGAGCTTCCGTCCATCCTAGTTCTCAGAAAATGTAATCACATGGTGCCTGCATATCATCCAGCATACTCCTAAATCATTATGTGGAATCAACTGTAGAGGGCACAATTATCTGGTCACATGGGTAATAATCTGATTTTTTGCTTATCAAGCTCTTGATATATGAAGCATCATGATTTTTTTTGCAGGAAGTTGGTTTGGGGGGTGCACTGATTTTCAAAAATAAGAGTGTTAACCCATTCTGGTGTAAAATGCACATGGATAATCTCATATGCTGTCCTCAAACTCAAACATGATCTTCTATAACTGGTCTATGTTTATAAATTGCAGTCGATATAGACTATACAGTGCAAGATTGATATTATGCTCATTTAGGTGTAAGTCTTATAATCATATATTGATTTTACATTCTCAAACTCTTGATCCAGATCATCGTGAACAAATGATATTTCTTCTGTAAGCTGTAGATGTCCAAACTTCAAGTCAGTAAATTGATATCCATCTTGGTAGTCTCCATAAAAAGCATTAGTTCTTTCTTCAGCTGCTTCTCAGTAACATAATTCATGTCATGTAACCTCTTAAACAAGGTTCGCGGTACCGTCCCGTACCGTACCGGCCAAGAGCCGGTACGGTTCGCCATCCAAAAATAGTCCGAACACCGGACTGGTGAAAAAAAATTAAAAAAAAATTTTTCTGTACCAGTACGGTACGGTACATTACCGTACAGGTATGAACCGCCTGGTTCTGGCTCGGTTCAGCCCAGTTCGTCCCGGTTCGAGTCGGTTCGGGGTCGGTACAGTGAGAGGGGGGGAGAGTTTTTTTTTTTTTAAATTCGGCATGGCAGTACACGTGCCGGTACGGTACGATACGGACCGTACCATATCGTACCACCTGCTGACCGGTACAGATCCCGGTACCGGTTCAGCATACCTTGCTCTTAAATTTTCATTGTTTGCATAGTCTAGATCAATGATAGATTTGATTCTACACTTGCCTTCAACAAATTTCTTTGAGATACAAATGATACTTGATTTCTAGAGAAAAACATCCTTTCTATATTCGTATTTAGAAGATCATTTTTCCATCTTTTCACTGTTTTATGCTACAGAGAAATTTGTTCACAATGATCTGAATCAAGATTCGCCATTCGGTACCGGATCCTATACCAATACCATCCTATTACAGTATCAATAGGGTACAGTATGCCATGCCGATACAGTACAATATACCCGGTACTAGGCGGTATCGTATACCTTGATCCAGATGGTTATCCTCTTCTCTCAACAGACTACCTCTAAAGCTAAACATCATGTGATTTTTTTTTTTGTCAGCTTGTCTGAGTACCATAACCATACTTCTCCCCGATTGTGCCATGCCAATCCAAGCCCACAAGATATATGCATGATACAAAAGGAGCATACCCATGTTCGTTCATGCCGAATCGAGGTGGCAAGAACCAGCAATGCAGATTGAGACTTGCTAACATTGACCGTGAACAAGGTTGGGCATGCGACCATCATAGAACAGCAAAGCACACACACCATGGAATGGCTACAATATCTGGTAGTTCAATCCTTTTTATCTTATAAAACGTCCATAACATTAGCATTCACCCTTTTGATGCCCCATTAACTAAAGCATCAACAGTTAACATGGACGACCAGGCCTACTCGTGAATTTAGATTATCATTGCATCAGCAATAAGTATAAAAAGGCAAAGATGAATCTGTACAGAATTAAATGGAGAATGATGATCAATATGTTGATAAGAAGAAATTCCTATGTACCAAGAAAAGAAACAAATTTAACCCAGATAATTATTACAACATTTTAACAAAAGAAAATGGCACTAGTCATTGGAAATACCTAATCCTCTTAATGTTTCTGACTAGTACGAATTGCAATCATGCCTATAAACAAGAAGTGTTACACAATTCAAAAAGTTGTGCTAGGAAAAATTTTCATTTTTGGATGTTCATTTTTATCTTCATCACTGATATTCCATGGTCAACTCTTTTTTAAACAATTAGAAGTTTGTATGTGTGCTTTTGCAAGATGGCTTTCTCAATTACTGGAAGCTCAAAAATGTAATTTTGTAAAATTGGATCAGGAACCAGGTGAAGTGTCAACATAGTTGGACAAAACCAAGATAGAAATTTTCTAATTTGACACCTTTAAGTTAAAATGAATCATGACAGAGCGTAAGAAGCTAAAAGTAACTCTGCTTCTTCACGTACAATAAGTCGTCGACTGTGTTAGCTGGGCCAATGTATAGTCCACAGAGAACCATCCTGGTGTACGCACCCCATTAACAACATAAACCTTCTGTCCGCCAGGAAAAGCACTTGCAATGGAAGTGCAGTTGCTTAAGTTTATATCCGGTACACAAATCCCAACATTATCCATTGTTAATTGCACATCGCACCAAAGAATTGTATCAGGTGAGCTAACAGAAACTGCAAACTGGAAGGCATACGCACTGGAATCAGGAAAAAGTCCTGAAAAGCCTCCCCTAGCAATGATTGCAGGGGCATTACCTGCTACATGGGAAACTGTTTATTAATTTTCAAGAAAGCACAAAGAAAAACAAAAAAAAAGTGTCAAAGAATAAAATATAAGAATTTTAAATTTAAATGCCTTTTCCATCTAAATCAGATAGATATAAATTTAAATGCCTTTTCCATCTAAATCAGATAGATATATAATTGACAAGACTATCAGGAAAAAGGCAGTAACTTTATATCTCCAGGAAATAAACTCAAGGCTAGAAGCCATAGTTTTCAAGAAAGAATCCTGATCTCCAGTCGGTTAAAAACACCTGATTAGCCAATTTTGATGGATATGAGAGCAAAAAGTTCACATTAAGGCTTTTATTAGTAGGACATGCCGAAAAGTACTCCTACTCTCTCATATCATCAACCTAATTATATCTCCCTCCAGTTCCCCCAAACAACCTCACAAAAGTTCTTCTAAAAGGAAAAAAAATTTCCCAAAACTAAAAACCCCATAACTATCTTCAGTACGAAAGACTGAGTTTTCCCATCAATTCTCTGGAATCGCGGAGATGAAACCCAACAAAAATTTTAAAAAAAACTCATATTCAAATATATCCAAATAGAATCTCTTCATGGAATCCTATGACAAGTATGTCGGACATCCATGTTTGGAAAACCCACAACAAATTTATAAACTTTCCTAATTTTTTTCACTTTAAGCCCGTTAAAACAAAGTAGCCCGAAAAGATTCGCACACAAAATCCGTAAATTTTTTTCACTTTTTTTTTTAAAAAAAAAAAGGAAGAAAGAAAGCACCAATATTCACGTACAAAGAAAAGGAGGGATAAAAAGAACAGAACTTCCTTTAGCTCCGCACGCCGAAATTAATCCCACCGAAGAACCAAACCTCAAAAAAAAGAAAAAAAAAAAGAGGCAGGGCGTTGAAGGAGGAGTTTGGGTGTACCGCTTAAGGTTAGCCAACGCGAGGAATTGGACCTCTGGGCTGTGACCAGACCAAGGTGCTGTACTGTCAGGAAGAATGCAACAAGGAAGGAGACCTCCCAGCCTGAGCTCCTCCCCCTCATTGCCACCACTAAAACCTCTACAGAGAGAGCTAGAGAGAGAAAAGAAGCAAGGTGGGTTCCTTCTCTGAAACAGAAGATCCAAGGCTGGTAATTATCGGAGGAGAGAGACGATAGGGTTCTTTTATCAGCTCCAGGTATATTTGTATTTTTGCACAAGCCTTGAAGATTTATTTCCAACGTTCTTCCAGACGGTTTTTTTTTTTTTAAATATTGTTTCTTTTTTTTATGATAAAGAAGACCGTGACCGCGGACGATGAGAAATTAATTATTGGGAAGGATGGACGAGCGCAATATGTTTTCATTTCGTCATGGGCGTCTGGCGGCTGGAGCCGAGCCGCGGGGTATGAAAGCATTTGACCGTTGTCCCGAAAGTGAGATCACCCGGGACACGGTGGGCCATCATCCGGTCTGGTCTGATGAAGATGGTCGATAGATGGGTTAGAATTTTTTTTTTTTTTTAGGTGTAAAGAAGTCGCCATTTCGTTTTACGTAATTTAACCATGATGATTTGATTGGCGAAAATTCATGGCAAACATGTAGTTTTATTGATGCAGACCCCCACGTCAGTTATACTCTCCGTAGCTTTTTTTTTTTTTTTTTTTTTTAATAAATAAAAAAAATGGAGGATAAACCCTGTTATAGTTATCCTCGTTGATTCCAACTCCATCGAATTATATTCGATTCGGACCATAATTCTGATATAGCTTAAACTATAAATCCCGATATAGCTTAATCTTATTCACCATGATTATTTACACCTGTAGGAGGAGTTGAAAAAGTGACTATACATTTATCCAAATAAAAAATAAAATTGCAGTACGTATGAGAATTACTTTAAATTATTTATATATCATCTTGGATTTATAGTTTTTCATAACTACATTGATGTTTTCCTTATTGACATTTCTTGTAGATGTTACAATGTGTCCATAAAAAACCTAGTTTATGGACAAAAAGTTCACTACTCATGTCTATTTATAATAAAATAATGGTCATGCTTTCTTTTCCTGAGTTATTCCATCTTATTGATTTGGTGCTTTCCTTTTTTAAAAAAAATAATATATATAAATTCATAATTCAAGTTCGATCAAGTGGTCAAGATTTTTTATCTTAGTTTTATTTTGTTATTTCAAATTAAGCAAGAGTAAAGACAACTATAAGCATCAAAATATGAGATAACTTTTTAGCCCTACATGGTCAAATAATTTTATAAAATATCATATGAAGGATGATTAAACATACCTTCTGGCATTAGAGGGTCTGTCAAAGTCTTTCTAGAGCAAGAAAGTCTAGCAAAAGATCAATGATGAGTGAGAAAGGAAAGCTTCCACTTTGGGTTTCCTCTAATCTTCCCTGCGGGGGAAAGAGGGGCCAGGAGGTGAAGGGAAAAAGTCTAGGAGGCCTGCTCTCCATGGATAAAGCTCGGCTTTTGTTGATAGTGAGGAGAGGGGGTCATTTCATCATCCGTCTAAGGGACAGACTATTCCTAATAGGTCCCTGGGAGATGCTATCATTGCTTAGGATCAAAGGAATTCGTCGATGGGAGTTGTTGCCGCCAAGATCGTCGTGGCCCGTAGCTGCTGTTGATATCAGATCGTCCTTCGTCCTTTCCGGGTTGGCCGACGCTTCAGGACCTGGAAAACAGGGATTAGTGACTCGGGCCGGGAATTTCGGCGGGGGCACTCCGACGCTCAAGTCAGTGATGATCCAGGGGAACAGATCCTCCTGGTCGAGCCCCTCTTGATGGACTCCATGCTAGGAGGAGTGAATGGTATGAGGATGGAGGTGTGAGTGTGCCGAGAGAAATGGTAGTCGAGGTGGACTGGCCTTCCTGTGAGGCTTCTTTTCCCTCGCTCGCTTGGATGATACTCTGTGGTGTAGTTTGCACTTGCATACCTCCTTCTAGGGGTGTCGAATGTTCTTTTTAAGTCCAGGTGATCGTTGAGCGCCTACCTTGGGATCTTTTCCATGTTGTCAAGAGCGTGCAGCAGTGTCCCATGCCATGGACGGGACATCTTTCTCGATTCGTGATAAGGGAGACTGTCATGTGCTCTAACATTCCTTTCGGTCGTCCCATTTCGGGAAGCCTTGTAGTGCCTCGATCGGGAGTGCCGCCGGCCCCGGGATTCGAATCTCCTGGTTGACTTCCTTTTTCAGGCGGTGCAGGTAGTTGGTGAAGAGCGCGACGCCTTGGTCAGGGGGCTTCCTGCCTTTCTGGTGTAAGCGGCCGCCGCAGACATCGATAATGGCATGACAGGCGCTTCTTCGTGGCCTTCGGGCTGCTCGCCGGTGTCTTAGGGAGGTGGCTCTGCCCCCTTGTTGGTCGGTGGTGCTGTCCAAGTTGGTTGCCGAACTGGAGAGCTGGGACTCGGCTCCGACCCGGAAGGCTTGACCTCCAAAGGGCTCGACCTGGCAGAGGAGGGCTGAGCTCGACTCTGGCTCAGGGGGCTCGACCTCGAAGGGGCTCATCCCGGCGAAGGAGGACTCGACCCTGCTCGAAGGGCTTGACATCGGAGGGGCTCGACCTGGTGGAGGAGGGTCGTGCTCGACTCCGGTCCAGGGATCTCAGCCTCAGAGGGGCTCGATCCGGTGGAGGAGGTCGACATGCGACTCCAGCCCAGAGGGCTCGGCCTCGGAGGGGCTCGACTTGGCGGAGGAGGGCCGAACTCGACTCCGGCTCAGGGGGCTCAACCTCGGAGGGGCTCGATCTGGCAAAGGAAGTTGCTCGGCTCCAACCTAGGCGCCCCGAGCTTGTGGGTGCCGAACTAACGGAGGATGGAGCTCGACTTTGACGGGCTGCCTCGTTGATCCGGAGGAGCTAGGCCTGGCCAAAGGAGTCCGAGATAGGGTGTCCACCGTGACGGACTTCCTGACATGGCATCTGACAGGGAGTACACGTCAGCACGTCAGCTTCTTGCCACATTATTTGCCCCCCACTCCCAAGTCCTGTTGGTGCTGGGCGCTCGGGACGAAAGGAGCAAATGCGCTGCTGATGTGGAAAGGTGGGATCTAGTGCAATGATGATCTTGATCAGCGGCGCCTCGGGAAACGGTTTCTCCGGCCTACCCGGAGGAGCCACGTGGCCACGTCCGAGGAGCAGTTATTGCGAGCGCAGAATCCAGAGCGACCGCAGTCGAAACCAAGCATTAGTACTGCTGATGAGTGATGCGTGGCGTAGATTCGATGGCGGAGGCTTGTAACGGTATGGTCGGGCGCCGGTCATTTCGAAAGAAAAAGTTTTCTTTCCCGAAATATGTCTCCTTTCAAACCTTTTTTGCCCACCATTGTACCGAAGCTCCTTTTTCGTCCATCCAGCCATCCTTGTCCATCCAAAGATCTCGGCAGGTCAGTCCTCTTCCTCCTCGTTAGGTTGAGTAGGGCCTTCTCCTTCTTCCCCTGGTCTTCTTAGGGCTAGGCTCGCTTCAGGACCCTCATCTGCTTTCTTCTTCCTCCTTCGATCTTTCTTTGCCATGTCCCGTTTCGGGTCTGGTTTATGTCCTTCGACCAATCAGGGTGAAGCCGGGCCTTCTAGGCCGAGGCCGCCATCATCTTCTTCTTTTGATGAGGAGGGAGATGGGACATGCTTCGAGCTTAGGGAGAGGCATCGCCCTGGTGGTATTGTCATTAGGGAGCCCGGTCTTAACCCTTCTTGTCCTTCTCGTCCTCCTCCCCAGCCTGAACCCATCTCCGAGTCTGTTCGATCAACAAGTCCCGGCGGGATCGCTTCGACGATCTCTACCAAGGAACTGGGGACCATCCAGGATGTGTATGGCATCCCGTACTCCGTCCGACTTTTAATCCCCTGACCGGGGGATCGGGTTAATTCCAGTAGCCCGGGCCGAATTGCTTTCTACGAGAAGACCTTCTCAAGAGGGCTCCGCTTCCCTTTGCATCCCTTCTTATTGTCTGTGCTGAGCAATTATCGCTTGGTTCTTGCTCAGCTAGTCCCCAATGCCATAAGGACTATTTTCTACTTCATTGTACTCTGCCACTTCTAGAGATCGTTGCCCGTTTTTCCCTCTTCAGAGCCTTCTTCACTCTAAAGCGTCATCCCATCGAAGACGGGTGGTGGTCCCTCTCTTCTCGTCTGAGGGGGATCAGATTCGAACTTCCCTCTTCCATTAAGGGAAGGAAGAGCAAGTTCTTCTTCGCCACAGTTGAGGGGGTTGACTGGGTGTGGAGCAACCCAGATCGATCTCCCAATAGAAATTCTGCAGTTGAAGCAGCTGACAAGGATATTTATGAGCTGCTCCGAACTGCATTGATTCCCTCTCTCAAGGTTCTGTTATCATAGCAGAACCTCGTCGAGTCCGGGGTCAGCCCAACAGGAGGGTTGGGTGAGTTCAGCTCGAGTCCTTTTCTGCTCCCTTTAACTTGTCCTTTCTGAACTGTGTGTGGAGCTTACGTAGTATCTTTTGTCTTCCGCATGCAGGTATGAGGTTCTCTGTGGAAGACCTGCTCTCCATCACCTAGAAGAGGCCTCCAGTGGGACTGGTGGAGGAACCTTCTCCTAAGAGGTCTCATGGCGAGGGCGCATCGGTGGCCACCCCCACCGAGCAAACCGAGCCGAGGAGGCGAGAGCCTGAGGCCGCCCCGCACAGGCAAGGGGGATAGTGGTTGCCGCACCTGAGCCAAAGCGAAGGGTGGCCAGGACTGTGGTGGAGCGGGTGAGGAGACGAGAGTCGGTCCCCGCTCCGAAGCCCGAGGTGGTCGTCCGGGCCAGGAATGCTACAGTAGCTGCCACCACCATGCCGCCACCTTCTACAGAGCTCATCGTCGTCGGGGAGGAGGCATGGGAAGGAGCAGACCCAGCACCGGGAGCACCATCGGAGGGGGCGCCGAGCTCTCAACCCACCCCCGAGGCTTCTGCTGGCGGTGGAGCAGGCGATTCTGCCTCGAGGGCAGGCAGGAAAGAAAGGGACTACCGTTGAGTCCCGTTTAGAATGGAGCTCGACGTGTCATTACTTCAGGATCCAAAGCTGGCCGAACGCATGATGGATTTCTCCATCCAAGCATGCGGCCGGCGAAAGATGGCCGAAAAGGTACTGGGGGATGCGATCAGCAGCATCTTCCCCCTACTCTTCACGGTAAGCGGGTTTACACTTCTGGGGCTTTCTCTCCTTTTTCTTTCTCTTTTTGATATCTTGTTTGGTGTAGGTCGAAGCCGAGATGCTCCTTATCAGGGACTGTTGCCGGAACTGGTTGAAGAATGACTAGCAACGTGCAATCGAGGTTGAGTTCCTGAAGGCCGAGCTGAAGAAGAAGTCTGAAGCCTCCCGAAAGCTCGGTCTGAGGAATGAGGAGCTCCAGAAGGGGCTCGTAGGTGGCGAGAGGCATTCGAAGGAGCTCAACCAGGAGTGGACCCGGTCGAAGAGCAAGGCCAAAGAGCTTGCGGCCACGGAGAAGAGGCTAAGCTCGTTCAACGTCGAGGCGGTCCGGCAAAAGGAGATCACACGGTCCCTCCAGTTTGAGCTGGATACGATGAAGGGGAGACTGGCTGCGACCGAGAGAGAGGCAACGGAAGCGGCCAGGTCGACGGAGGCAGCAAAGGCACAAGCCGCCAAGGCGAGGAAGGAGGCTGAAGGGACCATGGAAAGGTACAAGGTCTCGGAGGAGTTCACTGCCGAATTCTATCAGACAGCGTCGAACTCCTTCTATAAGGGTTTCATGTACCTGCATGACCGAGTTGAGGGGTTTGTCCCCGACGAGGGCCGTAGCCAATTCAGATTTCCTCGGGCTCCGGGCATGGAGTCGGGTGATGCAGAGGGGTCAGCCACCATCCCTGATCTTCTCCCGTCGATGGCGGCCATCGAAGTCGAAGATGAGCAGCTTGAAGTTGTTGGGGACGAAGCTCCACTGTCGTAAAGCCCTGCCGATGGGGCTGCTCGAGTAGACTAGGCCTTTACTTCCTTGTTTCCCATCATTGGCCCAGGTCACCCGGCATGTCGGGGGCCCAAGAACATTTGTAAATGAACAGTGGGTTTTTAATGAAACAAGTTCTATTTCGATTTGAGCAACTCTGGCCTCGACCCTTTTCTCTTCTCTTCTTTTTTTATTTTACATATGTATACATGCAATGGGGTGAGAAAAGAGGTTTCTGCCTTGTTGCTGGATGTCCTGGATCCCAATGCCATAGAGCTGAACCCTGGGCTTCAGCATCTCGGAGCTGGGCTCAAAGACTTAATCGTCGGAGATCTGGGTTCCGTGTCTTCGTGTCTCAGAGCTGGGCTCAGAGGTTTGGTGGCCGGAGGTCTGAGCTCCGGGATTTGAGGTCTCGATGCTGGGCTCTGGGACCTGGTGGCCGGACAGCTTAGTTCCGACTTTGATGTCTTGGGCTCGAAGACTTGGCGGAGATTCTCCTGCAAGGTAAAAAATGTTTGCACAAGGGGAACCTTAATTATCGATGAGAATGAACCTTATATCATTGGTACCGGAGAATTTCGCCCCGCATTTTGATGTTGGGGAGTTGGCCTCCGGGTTTTGGCGTGCCAGGCCTTGGGCCGGGTAGCGGTTTTCTTGCAAGGTGAAAGGAAATCTGTGCAAAAGAGGGCCTTTATTATGTTAAAGGATGAGCCTTACATTACTGATAATATTTTCTCAAGTTGCAGGCATTCCACATTCACGGGAATCTGACACCGTCCAGATCCGCGAGGTAGTAAGCTCCATGCAGAAGAGCTTTGACCACCTTATAGGGACCTTCCCAGTTTGGCGAGAGCTTGCCGCACTCCCAGGGTTGAGACGCTTCAGCTCGGCGGAGAACCAGGTCGCCAATTGGCCTCACTCGGGCGTTATAGTATCGGGCGATCCGTTGTCGGTATGCTGCCATCCTGAGTTGGGCTTTGTCTCTGGTCTCTTCGAGGAGGTCCAAGTTGAGCAGAAGGTGCGCCGAATTCTGCACTCCATCATATTTCTGCACCCGCAGCATGGGCAAGCCGAGCTTGACCGGGACCACGGCCTCGATGTTGAAGACAAGGTTGAAGGGCGTCTCGTCGATCGTTGTCCTGGGCGTTGTATGGTAGGCCCAGAGAACACTCGGGAGTTCTTCCGCCCACCTATCCTTGGCCTGGTCCAGTCTGGTCCTGAGTCCCTGGAGGATGGTTCGGTTGGTCACTTCAGCTTCTCCGTTTGTCTAGGGGTGAGCAACGGAGGTGAAGTGGTGCTGGATGCCGTGCTCGGCACAGAAACCTTCGAACTCCCGGTTGTCAAACTACCACTCGTTGTCAGTAATGATGCAGTGGGGGAGCTCGAAGCTGCATATTATTGACTTCCAGAAGAATTGGCGGACCTTAGCTTCCGTGATCCATGCCAGTGGCTCCGCTTCCACCCATTTGGTGAAGTAGTCGATAGCCACCAGCAAGAACCTCCGTTATCCCGGTGTAGGGAGAAATGGCCCCAAGATGTTCATTCCCCATTGGGCGAAGGGCCAAGGGGCGAAGAGCTGTGAGATCGGCACCACCGGCTGACGCTGTATGTGAGCATGGCGCTGGCATTTGTCACACCTCTTCATGAAGTCGATGGCTTCCTCCCTCATGGTCTCCCAGAAGTATCCTTGGCGGAGAGCTTTGTATGCCAACGTCCTTCCTCTGACGTGGTTCCCGCACAGGCCTTCGTGTATCTCCTGGAGAACGAAGGCTGCCTCTACGAGTCTCAGGCACTTCAAGAGTGGGTAGGAGTAGGATCGGCGGTAGAGCTGTCCTTCCATCAGGACAAACCGGGAGCTTTCTTTTTGATGAGGCCGGCCTCCGCACGGTCCTCGGGCAAGGTGCCGTCAGTGATGTACTTGATGTACCTATCTATCTAGCTCGGCTCTGGGATGACTTGCTGTACCTCCTCGGGAGCTTCGTAGCTCGGATTTTCGAGGTACTCAATGTATGCACGCCCTAGCGATGAGTCTGGTAAGGTTGCGAGCCTCGACAGTGCATCCGTGCATGTGTTCTCCCCACGGGGGATATGGAAGATATTGAAGCGTCGGAAGTTTGTCATGCATGAGCGAACTCGTTCTAGGTACTTCATCATCTGGGGATCTCTAGCTTCATACTCTCCGGAGACTTGTCCGGCTACCAGTTGGGAGTCGGTGAAGACCTTCAGTTCTGGATGCCTAGCTCGTGTGAGACCTTTAGGCCCGCGAGGAGCGTCTCATACTCCGCTTGGTTATTTGTCATGGCAAATTTGAAGCGGAGGGCGCATTCCACCGCGACCCCGTCACTGTTGGCGAGAATGAGCCCGCTCCGCTTCCACCGGAGTTGGATGCGCCATCCACGTGGAGGATCCATGGTTCCTCCTCCATGCTGGGCTTGATTTGAGGTTCCGTGGAAGTCTGCTTTGGCTCCTTGGCAAGTCCCGTGCACTCGACTAGAAAGTCGGCTAGGACTTGGGCCTTTTGTGACGACCTCAATTGATACATAATGTCGAACTCACTCAGCATCATGGACCATTTGCCCAACCGTCCGAAATGTTTCAGGGCGACTGAGTATAGTCCTCAGCGACTGGTCCGTCACCACCGTGATGGGATGCGCTTAGAAGTAGAGCCTGAGGTGCTTAGCAGACATTATTATAGCAAAAATAAGTTTTTCAGAGCGGGTATACCTGATCTCCATGTCACGAAGGATTTTGCTGGTGTAGTATACCGGCTTCTGAGACCCGTCCTTGTCCGCATGGACGAGGACCGTGCTGACGGCTCCGGGTGTGACTGCCAGATAGAGCAATCTCCTTCTTCTGGCCTGGAGAGCAGCGGGAGAGTTGCCAAGAACTCCTTCAGCACTTCAAAGGCTATCCTGCACTCCTCTATCCAGGTGAAGTCATGCATCTTGCGCAGTGCCTTGAAGAAGGGAAGACAGCGATCGGCCGACCTCGAGATGAACCAGCTCAGGATTGCAATACGCCCTGTCAAGCACTGGACCTACTTCTTGGATGTCGGGTGCTTCATGTCAACGATCGCCTGGACCTTCTCCAAGTTCGCTTCAATGCCCCTCTGTGACCATGAAGCCCAGGAACTTCCCTACCACCATTCCAAAGGTGCACTTTGCTGAGTTCATCTTCATTTGGTGCTTTCGGAGATTGTTAAAGGCTTCGACGAGGTCGGCGATGTGGTCCAAGCTTGGCTTGCTCACGATAAACAAATCATCCACGTACACCTGCATGTTCCAATCAATCTGATCTTTGAAGACCCTGTTGACCAGATGCTGGTACGTGGCCCCAACATTCTTCAGATCGAAGGGCATCATCTTGTAGCAGTAAGTTCCTTGATCGGTGATGAAGGCGGTGTGCTCCTCATCCTCTAGGTGCATCCGGATCTGATTGTACCCAGAGAATGCATCCATAAAGAAGAGAAGTCAGTGACCCAAGGTGGCGTCCACCAGTTGATCAATATTTGGAAGGGAAAAACTATCCTTCGAGCATGCCTTGTTGAGATCGGTGTAGTCCACACAGATCCTCCACTTACTATTATTTTTCTTCACCATCACCACATTTGCCAGCCAGCTTGGGTACTGTACCTCCCGGATGAAGTCGGCGATGAGGAGTTTGTCAATTTTCTGGTTGACTACCACCTGCCTCTCAGGGATGAAACTCTTCTTCTGCCAGACTGGCCTACACTTCGGGTCAATGCTCAGCTTGTGGGTGATGATGTCGGAGAGAATACCAGGCATGTCGACCACCGTCCAGGCAAACACATCTTCACCCGTAGGAACTCCAATAGATGGGCTTTTTCCTCCTCTTGCAGCTGGGCCCCAATTTGCACCATCTACTCCTGATCAGTTCTCGAGCTGGGCCACCCCTGATGTCCTATGCCCTTTGGTCGAGCTCGTCCACCCTGGGGTCTTTCTCAAGGATTTTGGTACCCGGGATGGTTTGAAAACAGTGTTGGACTGGCGCACCTCTCATCGCCAATAAGGAGTTGGGAACTGCACCATCAATCGCTTATGGAGACGAAGGAATTCTAGAAGGAATTCTAACTACTATGAAGGTCATCATGATAGTGCTCTGTCGAGGTAGGATCCTGGCAGTAATTAGGAGAGTGATTTCTTCCTCAACCCTCACAGAGTCCCCTGTAAAATCGACAAGGGGTGTATGCACAGGTCTGAGCTGTGCATGAGACAATTTCATTCTGGAGAAGGCATCATAAAAAAGTATATCTATTGAGCTTCCACTATCAACCATGATGCATTTTACAGGATGCTTTGCGATCGTCATCTCGACAACCATGGCATCGTTATTTACATTCTCCCCCCAACCTTCCCCTTCCCTCATAAAGGGGAGTACATTTTTAGATTGCCCTGCCCCTCGGGCCTTCTTAGATGTGTGCTCGGCTTCCCAACTTATCATCCCCACCGACTTCTAGGTAGGGCGGTTATCCACTGTAAGAATTGGCAGGAGAGCGACGAGTGTGGTGTGGGCACCAGACTCAGAAGAAGACTTCAGGGCTCCATCTGGATCTCTGATTGACATTGCCCAAAGAATTAGGATTTTCTGGTTTTGTAATAAGGGTTGACTTGGTCAACTCAATTTTAGTTTGAGTCTGTATTTCCCTGCAATTTAAATTTTGTTGAGTCATGTTGACTCAATACAAGTCCTAGTAGTGGTCTAGGTCTTCTCCAAGGTGCCATATTTTCTCCCAGGACCAAGCAAGTGGGCGCCACACTCCCAGCCACATGCCAGAGTCCAGGAGGCACCACATCTGCATCCAGTGTGCCTTGGTCCCCACACCACAAGAAAGCAGGTCCCTTCTTTCATGCGCCACTTGAGGGAGAAATCCATCAAGATACCTCAATCCAAGGAGGAGCCAACTTCTTTCCAGATAAACCCAAGCCAGGATGGCAAGAATTTTTCTTGAAGAGAGGATCAAGGAGGTGCCCCACAATGTTCCATAAAAACCCAAGTTATAAAAGGGAAGAGAGCATGTCTTGGGGAGAAAATCAAGGAGGCACCCAAAAGTTTCCTAAAGTGCCAAAGCCATGAAAGGAAGAAGCCTAAACTTGTGGAGCAAGACTAGGAGGTGTCCAAAAGAGCCAAACCATGAAGGGAAAATCCTTGATTCATGGAGAGATACTAGGAGACACCCCCATAACCTGCCATTTGGAGCTGATTTTCAAGTTTTCTTGGAGTTTTTGGGCTGCCCACTCATGGAAGGAGTCTTGGGAAGAGAATTTGATGCCTAAAGTGTGGGTTAGTCCTATTAGTCCCACATGGAAAGTGTATGAAATTTTATTTCTTTGTTATGTCTATATATTCAACTCTATGTAACTCTTGAAAAAATGAGATGAATGAAACCAAATTTTTTTGTGAGCAAACTTTGTGTTTTCTCTCTTCCGCACTTGCATCCAGGTGTTGAGCTCCGTGAGGGAGTAAATCCGGGTTCCCCAGGAACCTTGAGGAGGTGTGAGATCTCCAAAACCCAAATCCTAGGTTAGCCACTCCACTCCCAAACCCTAGCCGCCCATCATTCTTTTCTTTCCACCAAGCCCTAGCCTATCCCACTTCTCACGGCCACCCTCTTCAAGTCAAGGTCGACCACCAGCATCCAGCTACAGTCCGGGTACTTCAGATCCAAAGCTCTTTCCAGTGGGAGTCGAATCAGCTTTCAAGAGAATCCGGATCTCAGCGACATCAGCCTTCAAGTTTTTCGAACTGGTAAATCCTTCCCTGAGTCTCTGAATCCCTCACTTGTTTTTCTTCTTCCCAGATCTTGAGTCCAGGAGAAGCCGACCAAACCACAGACCAGTATTGGAGGATCCATTGCGAAGATAGCCGAATCCGAGGATCCAACAATCTGCTCGGGAGAGTTCTTCCACCCAAATTCTGAGAAGATCACTGTCTGGTTAGTAAACCATCTCTCCTCTCTATTTCTGTCCTGTTGAAAGTTCAGAGCGAAACCCTAGGTCTGGGAGTTTCTCAACCCCCAGCGATCCGTTACTTCTGAACTACTCTGATAATTTAGTTTCTTCTAAATTATGCTTTCAATCCTTACCTAGTTTCCATCAACTTAGTTTAATTTACTTTGAGTCGAGGCCGACTTCTGAAAATATTAAAAAAACAAAAAAAAAAAGAATTAATCTTAAATTTACTTCCGCATACGCTTCTTTGTTCTTTGTTCTGCATCATTTTTGGTATCAGAGCTTTCGTTCTGCATCAGTTTGGTATCAGAGCTTTCGTCCTATATCATTTTGGTATCAGAGCCCTGTCTAGGGTTTCTGACTTGCTTGCATGTTTTGAGTGTCTCTCTTTTTTACTTTGTCTACTCGAAGTAGACTTCCCAGGACGTCCGGTCCTAGGAACAAAGCGAGGTGCAAGCCTCATCTTCCCATTCCATGGGGTGTTCCTAGGGCGTGTAGGGGATCCGCTGGGTTACAACTTCGTAGCAGGAATTGTAAAAGGGGGAAGCGTTCTGTTTTCAGTCTGTAACTACCCTGTTGTAGAAATTGTTTCTCATTGTAGGTAACTCTAAATTATATGATTTTTGTTTTGATGGAACCAGTATAATTGAAAGTATTTTATATAAGTTTACTGTAATTTATTAGTTTCTGTGAAGTTTCTGAGAGTTAAATTATAGCAATTCTGTTTCTGTGTTTCTGCAATTCAATTTTTTTGAGTGATCATCTCCTAATTCATCTTAAGGGCAATTGAGCATCTAAGATAAGGGGAGGAGTTGATAACCTCTCCTTAGCCCAAAACCACCACCTATTCATTCGATCCTAAGCCTAATTTTAAAATTTATTAGACTTAATTTGCCCTAGTGGGCTAAGGACACCAACAAGTCGGGTCTAGGCTAATGTTGAGTCAGTTTGTCTAGTTACTCTTTGTGTGCTTTGTACTCAGTGTCTAGAATGGTGGTTCAGGGATTCTATCCCGAAGGGCTTGTGTGCTGGTCCGCCTACCTGGCCAATCACTGATTGGTGTCTAAGATTGGCAATTAGGGACCTAACACTCCCCTTACACCTGCCTGGCTGAGTCCCGAGTTACTACAGGCTAGCTTGCCACTCTGATTGGGCATCTAGTTTGGACTCTAGGTCTAGTGAGCCAGTAGTCGCTTTAGTCTAGTAACATTCTGTGTGCTTGCTTGCATCATCATGTCCACCCGGAACGGAGTACCCTCCCAACCTGGTCAAACCCAACCTGATTTAGAGGCCATGATTAGAACTCTTACCGAAAGTATGACCAAATTGAGTCAGGATATGAATGAGGGTTTTTCCCAGTTTAGAGACCGAGCCCAGGGACATGAGAAACATAGACATCAAAATTGGACCCCTGATCCAAAATTTAATAGGCCCCAACCTCACCCATGCCAGGAGCCTAGGAGGACCTTATACCGTGATCCCAAGCATAACCCTATGAGCCTATACCCATACTTGGTTGACTTAGAGAAGGGACCCATTAGGAACACCGAACCTTATGCACCCACTTTTGAAGGAAGACAAGAGACATATATTAAGTGGGAAGAACAAATGGATCGGTATTTTGAGTGCACCAACATATCGGAATTAGGACAAGTTAGGTTGGCCAAAACCAAGTTCACCAAACATGCTAGGTCGCATTAGTATGCTATTGAGCATGAGTGTTATCAAAGAAAAGAGGAAATATATACTTGGAGAGATATGAGAAGTAAGTTGAGAGATAGGTACCTAGGTAGATCCTATGAGAAAAGACTTTTAGACCAATGGTACCAATTGTGACAAGGTAATAGGCCTGTGTCTAAATATATTGAGGACTTCCAGTGGTACGACATGAAATGCAATACCATTGAGACCGAAGCTCAGATCACATCGAGGTTTAGGGTTGGGTTACACCCAAACATTTATAGGAAGCTATGCCTTGAAATAACCAATAAGTTAAACCGAGCCTACCAAGAAGCCCAAGACTATGAGTGGTCTTTAAGATATAATCAATCAAGTACTTTGGACTTAAAGCCAACCTCTACCAACTTGAGTCAAGTTCCGATTGATCCGACACCCGTAGTGAACCAGACTTTTGTTTGTCAATTCCCACTTGTGTCACCTCTTGACCAGAAGGATAACACTGAGAAGGAGTTAGGCATGGCCATCCCAAAATTAGTTGACCTGATGAGAGCCGTACTTAAAGAGGAATCAAAGGAGAATAGATTAGAACATTTCAGTGAGATTGAGGAAGAAATATATGAGCCTGACATAAGTTTGATAGATGAATATGAAGAAGAAGAATTTGAGGATATCTCTCCCGATAATTCAATTAACCAACTCCTACCTAATGGGGTTATTGAGGGGACCCCTGCCACTCAAGGAATTCAGGAGCTAACCCTAAGAGAAGACCCTTTTGAGGAAGTTCAGGAAGAGGAAATTACATCAAATGAAAGCTTAAGTGAGAATACCCCTGAACTCATTGAGGAATTCAAAGAAGACACCCCTGAGTCAAATCTGGTAGAGAAGTGTGAAGAAGGAAGGGGTTCACAAGAATTGCCCATTGAGAAGGTCCAAGAACAAGAAAAAGACAGTAGCTTAGAGGACTTTTTAGATAAACATTCCAAAGACCTTCCTGATAACCTTCCACCTTCTAGGAGCACCCAGCCTACCCTAGAACTTGCACTTGTAGACCCTCCTAGAGCAAATCATGAGGTTTGGATGAGTGCACCTATAGAACAATGTCCTCATTTTAAGGTCATCCTGAATAACCAAGGTTTGTTTCTTGTTTCTGATAAGCCACCTCAAAACTCTGATTCTTATTTCCTACCCTTCCCTGAATCTTCTCATGTTTCTAGAGCTATGGGATTACACTTTACTGAGATCTCTAGGTTGCAAGACTCCTTAGAACCTATTAGGTTTGCCACCTACTTTTGGAAGACCTTATGGCACCTACTAGGCATCCATAATAAGTTTTCATGCTCTGCATGCCCTCCTCCGACCCAAGGTCAAACCTAAAGAGCCTTAGTTTGTTAGGTTTAGACCTAGGGTTCCTTTGGAATAAAGTCCATTCTTTAGGAATGCGTCGTCAGTCTAGTTTAGTTTTTCTTGACCCTTTACTAGGCTTTGGCTCAGATTTTGGTTTGATTGAGAGCACCAGGAATTGGGATTTGTATTTTGTCCAGGACTAAATTTGCAAATAATGTTTTGATCAATAGGTCTATAGGCTAGAGTCCCTTTGAAATTGTTCATGGATACAAGCCTCACACACCACTTGATCTGATTTCACTATTAGTCCACACACACAAGTCTCTTGATGCACTTGCATAGCATGTAAAGGACTTGCATAAAGAAATTCATGCCAAAATAAATTTAAGTAATGAAACTTATAAGAAGTTGGCTGATTCTCAAAGGCGAGCCAAAACTTTTATTGAGGGAGACTATGTAATGATTAGGTTAAGGCCTGAACGGTTTCCTCCTGGAACTGTTAGAAAGTTACATGCTAGAGGAGCTGGACCATTTAGAGTGGTGAAGAGAGTAGGGTCCAATGCCTATGTGCTCGAGTTGCCTTCAGAACTAGGCATTAGCTCCACTTTCAACATTACAGACCTAGTAGAGTATAGAGAGTCAGCTGTGATTCCCAGTGAGCCTTTTTGAGCCTAATCCTGCTCTTGAGAGTGAACCCAACCCTGTGTGTCCACCAACAAACTGGCCTGTGAGGAAAGAGTAGATTGAAAAGATCCTGGATGATCATGTTATCTCTACTCGTAATCGAGGATACCAAAGATACCTGGTCCGCTGGCAAGGAAGGCCAGATTCTGATAACTCTTGGATCTCCCGAGAAGAATTACAAGAATTGGACCCAGACCTCTTGGAGAGATACCAGAGCTAGCTTGATCCATACTCGACAGGGTCGAGTTCCTCCCACCCCGGGAGAATTGGTGCGGGCACCAGACTCAGAAGAAGACTTCAGGGCTCCATCTGGATCTCTGATTGACATTGCCCGAAGAATTAGGATTTTCTGGTTTTGTAATAAGGGTTGACTTGGTCAACTTAATTTTAGTTTGAGTCTGTATTTCCCTGCAATTTAAATTTTGTTGAGTCATGTTGACTCAATACAAGTCCTAGTAGTGGTCTAGGTCTTCTCCAAGGTGCCACATTTTCTCCCAGGACCAAGCAAGTGGGCGCCACACTCCCAGCCACATGCCAGAGTCCAGGAGGCACCACATCTGCATCCAGTGTGCCTTGGTCCCCACACCACAAGAAAGCAGGTCCCTTCTTTCATGCGCCACTTGAAGGAGAAATCCATCAAGATACCTCAATCCAAGGAGGAGCCAACTTCTTTCCAGATAAACCCAAGCCAGGATGGCAAGAATTTTTCTTGAAGAGAGGATCAAGGAGGTGCCCCACAATGTTCCATAAAAACCCAAGTTATAAAAGGGAAGAGAGCATGTCTTGGGGAGAAAATCAAGGAGGCATCCAAAAGTTTCCTAAAGTGCCAAAGCCATGAAAGGAAGAAACCTAAACTTATGGAGCAAGACTAGGAGGTGTCCAAAAGAGCCAAACCATGAAGGAAAAATCCTTGATTCATGGAGAGATACTAGGAGACACCCCCATAACCTGCCATTTGGAGCTGATTTTCAAGTTTTCTTGGAGTTTTTGGGCTGCCCACTCATGGAAGGAGTCTTGGGAAGAGAATTTGATGCCTAAAGTGTGGGTTAGTCCTATTAGTCCCACATGGGAAGTGTATGAAATTTTATTTCTTTGTTATGTCTATATATTCAACTCTATGTAACTCTTGAAAAAATGAGATGAATGAAACCAAATTTTTTTGTGAGCAAACTTTGTGTTTTCTCTCTTCCGCACTTGCATCCAGGTGTTGAGCTCCGTGAGAGAGTAAATCCGGGTTCCCCAGGAACCTTGAGGAGGTGTGAGATCTCCAAAACCCAAACCCTAGGTTAGCCACTCCACTCCCAAACCCTAGCCGCCCATCATTCTTTTCTTTCCACCAAGCCCTAGCCTATCCCACTTCTCACGGCCACCCTCTTCAAGTCAAGGTCGACCACCAGCATCCAGCTACAGTCCGGGTACTTCAGATCCAAAGCTCTTTCCAGTGGGAGTCGAATCAGCTTTCAAGAGAATCCGGATCTCAGCGACATCAGCCTTCAAGTTTTTCGAACTGGTAAATCCTTCCCTGAGTCTCTGAATCCCTCACTTGTTTTTCTTCTTCCCAGATCTTGAGTCCAGGAGAAGCCGACCAAACCACAGACCAGTATTGGAGGATCCATTGCGAAGATAGCCGAATCCGAGGATCCAACAATCTGCTCGGGAGAGTTCTTCCACCCAAATTCTGAGAAGATCACTGTCTGGTTAGTAAACCATCTCTCCTCTCTATTTCTGTCCTGTTGAAAGTTCAGAGCGAAACCCTAGGTCTGGGAGTTTCTCAACCCCCAGCGATCCGTTACTTCTGAACTACTCTGATAATTTAGTTTCTTCTAAATTGTGCTTTCAATCCTTACCTAGTTTCCATCAACTTAGTTTAATTTACTTTGAGTCGAGGCCGACTTCTGAAAATATTAAAAAAATAAAAAAAAAAGAATTAATCTTAAATTTACTTCCGCATACGCTTCTTTGTTCTTTGTTCTGCATCATTTTTGGTATCAGAGCTTTCGTTCTGCATCAGAGTGCCTGAGGTTCTGCTTAAGGTCTGCCCTCCACGTACCTCCCGAGGTAGCCTCTCTTGATGAGTTCCTCAATCTCTTTCTTGAGGTTGCGGCATTCCTCGATGTCGTGGTCGTGGTTGCGGTGGTAGCGACAGTACTTCATCTTGTCATGGCTAGAGGATGGCCTCATCGGAGGTGGGCACTTCAGGTAGGGCTCACCTTCGATTTTCATCAAGATTTTTGTCCTTAGGACGAGCAAGGGAGTGAGTGTCTCCTCTGGGATTGGAGCGCACCTCGATCTCAGCCCCTGGTGGAAGTTCGGAGATGGAGGACCTGGCTTCCGCATCCCGAATGTTTCGACGGGAGCCGGCTTCTTCAATGGCCTTCCGTCTAGCTCCCTCCTCGTACGGTCTGCCTCCTCAATGCGGACATACGTTTAAGCTCGAAGGAGGAGCTCGGAGTAGCTCTTGGAGGTTTCTTATCCAGCGAGTAAGTCAGGTGGGAGGTCCTGAGCCCTCTCTTCAGGGCCAGCATGGCGACTGGCTCCACAAGGTTATAAATCTTCAAAGTGGCAACTTTGAAGCGAGCCACAGTCTCGTAGTGGCTCGCGGTCCTGTTGCTAGATGGAGAAGAGGTTGTCTGCCTCTCGTGGCACCTTCCGACAGGCATCGAAATGGACCACGAACTTCCGTTCTAGCTGAGCGAAAGAACCAATGGTTTTGAGCTTGAGGCGAGTAAACCAAACTCGAGCCACCTTCTAGAGGGTTGCTAGAAAGGCGATGCAAAGAAGGGTATCGATGGCCCCCTGGATCCTCATGAGGGCCTTGTAGCTTTCCAGGTGGTCCAGGGGGTCAGTGGATCCATTGTAGGGATCCACCTGCGACATCTGGAACCAGCTGGGAATCAGTTTCTCTTAGATCTCTCGGGAGAAGGGAGATGGGCATCATAGCTTGTTGGCTCATCGGCAGAGCCCTGCATGTTCACAAATCGATGGGATAACTTCGCCAGCTTGCGCTCGTGCTCCTCCAGGTGCTTCTCAGCTGTGTGCCTGATGGCTTCGTCGGAAGAACCTTCTATGGAAAGAGATGCAGAAGGTGACATGGGTGCACAGTGCTCATGAAGGGGGGACTTGCCTCTTCGACCTCGATGGGGTTTGGATACCACCCGCTCGAGGTTAGGGGACCGGCTCTCCCTATTGGGAGACCCGACCCGTTGTCTCTTCGTCAGAGTCAAATGACTATCCTAGTGGTTAGTGATGGCCCGCAGCTGTGAAGGTCTTCCTTGGAAGGATTGCAGGCTATCACGGGGTGCTGCGGTGTGGGCCGCGAAGGTCCCTGGCTGCTGGTGGGTGGCCAAGGACCGCTACTGGTGCTAGAGCTAGCACACTGTCGTAGTAAAGATTTGCATCTGTTGGACGAGTGTGGCCAGCTGGACGTCCGCCGGAGGTGGTTGAGCGGGAGCGGGGAGCTCCTCTCCTGGACTGTGCGGGTCCCCTTGAGAAGGAGGGTCTCCCGCATGGCTGGTAGAGACTTCTCTCGCTCATGTCGTCACCATCCTCCCGGTGGACCGCTTGTAGGGGGCTTGTGCGATATCAAAACACCTCAGTGCCCCCTACCTGGTGAGCCAATCTGTTACCGCCAAGACCGTTGTGGCCCGTAGCTGCTATTGATGTCGGATCACCCTTCGTCCTTTCCAGGTTGGCTGGCGCTTTAGGACCTGCAAAACAGGGATTAATGACCCGAGCCGGGGATTCTGGTAGGGGCACTCCGATGCTCAAGTCAGTGACGACATAGGGGAACAGATCCTCCTGGTCGAGCCCCTCTTGATGGACTCCATGCTAGGAGGAGTGAATGGTGTGAGGATGGAGGTGCATGTCTGCCAGGAGAAATGGTAGCCAAGGTGGGCTGGCCTTCCTGTGAGGCTTCTTCTCCCTTACTCGCTTGGATGATGCTCTATGGTGTAGTTTGCACTTGCATACCTCCTTCTGGGGGTGTCGAATGTTCTTTTTAAGTCCAGGTGACCGTTGAGCGCTTACTTTGGGATCTTATACCTCCTTCTGGGGGTGTCGAATGTTCTTTTTAAGTTCAGGTGACCGTTGAGCGCTTACTTTGGGATCTTCCCCATGCTGTCAGGGGTGTGCAGCGATATCCCGTGCAGTAGATGGGACGTCTTTCCCGATTCATGATAAGGAAGACTGTCATGTGCTCTGACATTCCTTCCGGTTGCCCCATTCCGGGAAGCCTTACAGTGCTTCGATCGGGGGGGCCACCGCCCTTGGGATTCGAATCTCCCGGTTGACTTCCTTTTTCGGGCGGTGAAGGTAGTTGGTGGAGAACGCAACGCCTTGGTCAGGGGGCTTCCTGCCTTCCTGGTGTAAGCGGCGGCCGCAGATAGCTATCATGGCATGACAGGTGCTTCTTCATGGCCTTCGGGCTGCTCGCCGGTGTCTTAGGGAGGTGGCTCCGTCCCCTTGTTGGCCAGTGGTGCTGTCCGAGTTGGTTGCTGAACTGGAGAGCTGGGACTCGGCTCCGACCCATGAGGCTCGACCTCCGAAGGGCTCGACCTGGTGGAGGAGAGATGAGCTCGACTCCGGCTTGGGGGCTCGACCTCGAAGGGGCTCGTCCCGGTGAAGGAGGACTCGACTCCTGCTTAGAGGGCTCGACCTCGGAGGGGCTCGACCTAGTGGAGGAGGGCCATGCTCGACTCCGATCAAGGGGTCTCAGCCTCGGAGGGGCTCGATCTGGCGGAGAAGGTCAACACACGACTGCCTAGAGGGCTCGTCCTCGGAGGGGTTCGACCTGGCGGAGGAGGGCCGAGCTCGACTCTGGCTCAGGGGGCTCAGTCTCGGAGGGGCTCGATCTGGCGAAGGAAGTCACTCGGCTCCGGCCTAGGTGCCCCGAGCTTGCGGGTGCCGACCTGGTGGAGGATGGAGCTCGGCTTTGACGGGCCATCTCGTTGATCCGAAGGAGCTCAACCCGGCCAAAGGAGTCCAAGATGGGGTGTCCACCGTGGCGGACTTCCTGACATGGCATCGACAAGGAGTCAAATGGTGCACTAAAGGGGATCAAGGAGCCACTTTCATTCATTCTTTTAGCTCGGATGCTACGCCTCGGGGATCTTCGACTGGAGCTCCAAAAGGAAAATAAGGGTTGACCATGGACTCAGGGCATAGTTGGTCCCAAGTGGTTCAAGGTATTTGACGATTCTACTGGAAATCATCTAGAGCTACAAATGAGGACATTGCAGCACTGGAGGAATGCTTTTCCAGGATTATTGCTTTCTCATCAAATGAGGAAAGTCAAGCTAAAACTCTTCTTAAATATGCTCTTCTAGGTAGGTTTTTGGGAAGGGGTTTTTCTCTTGACTTTATCCGAAAGGAGCTTAAGCTCCAATGGGGTTTAAAAAGGGACCTCTTGGTTTCATCCTTATCTGAGGGTGTTCTATTATTCCGGTTGCAATCTAAGGAGGAAAAGGACCAGGTTCTGGAGAATGGACTCTGGTCTCTTGCTAGTCAACTATTAGCCCTCAAGGAATAGCACCCGAATTTTAAACCTAGCCACGATGAAGTTCATCAGGCTAGGGTTTGGATTCGGCTGCTGGACTTACCAGTGGAACTTTGAGAAAAGGAAAAAATTTTAAAGGTAGCCTCCACCGTGGGTAGACCTCTATTCCTGGATGAATGGACGACAAATTCTACTCGTATAGGTTTTGCCCGGGTGTTTATGCTCATCAATGCTTCCAAAGTCATTTGCCTTGGTATAAAAATTATGATAAATAATGAGTGCTTGTGGCAGGAGTTTATTTATGAGAAGTTGCCAGAAATTTGCTATACTTGTGGATATATCCTCCCAGACTCCTCTATGACCTGTACATGTTTGGACTTACCGAAACAATCAAGAACCAAACTTATGTACGGCCCCTGGATTCGGTCTTCTAGAGTCTTGGTGCAAAATCAAGCATAAGACAATTCTAGAAGGACCAATATTACTGACAAAGGGGAAACATTAGTGTCCGATGTTCACAAGGAAAAAAGGAAACGCTCTTCAATCAAATCAGCTTCTAAAGGAAGTCCTCCTAGATTTGACTCCCTTCATACTTCAAAGGTGTTAATTCGTGAAAAGGAAAGTCCGGTGCAGGATCCCAGGATGCAACTAATACTCTACATGCCAAAGAAAGGGAGAAAGACTTTGAATGTTCGTGAAATCTGGCGACCAGTTCTTCCATCTGCATCAAAGTAAGGAAACTCAAGTATGGAATGTGATGGTTCCCACCTAATGATTCAAAATGAATAGCAGGTACATCAAGCGAAAGGCACAGGTGCGCATCAGTTTTATGTTACACAATTATCACATGTGCTTCACACCCGATGAAGGCAGGGGAGTTTCAATCATCACCCTTAGTTTGCACTAATCTAGTGTTAATTAATGTTCCTGTTATTGAATCCACCTCGATTATAAAGCCTTCTCTAAAGGTGCCTGGAGAAGCGAGGCCGACTCTTAGTCCAAAATGAGCTTTTAGTTTGGAATTGTAGGGGGGCTACTAAGTATCCCTTTGTTAATTACCTTAAGAATATATTACGTAATTATCAATCAGATATTTGTTGCTTCTTGGAAACTCGGTTATCCTCTCAAGCTATTGATCATGTTAAGCATATAATGGACCCAAAGTGGGGGGTTTATATGATCAACTCTATAGGCTTGCCTGGGGATATCATTATCACTTGAAAACATGATTTAGGTCAAGTGGACTTTATGCATACCAACAAACAAGCAGCCTTTGGGATCATTTCGTCTATCACTGGTCAATCTTGGATGATGGCTTTTGTTTGTGCTAGCACTAGTGCTATTGAAAGAAGAATGCTTTAGGATCAAATTCTTTTAGCTAATTCTCTTAACTTACCGCTTCTTATTATTGGTGATTTAATTATATCTTAAACAGGAAAGATAAGAAAGGTGGTAAACCCTATCATGTCACCAGAGACATTAGTGTTTCATCACTGTATTTTCATGGCAGGCCTTATTGATATAAGTTTTAAGGGGCCCTTTTTCACCTGGTGCAATAATAGATTTAGAAATGCTAGAGTATGGGAAAGACTTGATCGTGCATTTGCTTCTCAAAGTTGGATGGCCTTATTTTTTAATTCTAGCCTTCAACATTTAACCAGATTTGCCTCCGACCATTGTCCTATCCTGCTTTTGGTGGCTAGTCATCATCGAAAAAGAAGGATTCCTTTTAGATTTGAGAAGATGTGGTTAAATTACGAAGGGATTTGTCATACTATTTTGAAGGCTTGGAATTTCAAAGTTGCGGGTTCTCCTTCAGTTAAACTATCAAAACTTTTGCACAAAACTAAGATTGCTCTATTGAAATGGAAAAAATGTATTAGTAGTATATTTTGAAAAGGTCAACAATTGCAACAAAATATCTATCAGCTCCAATTTAAAGAAGCTCACTTTGATGAATTTTCTGAACATGATCATAATCAGTTTTTGGCTTTACTTCAGAATTATCATGCTAACCTCTAAGCCCAAGAAGTTTTTTGGAGACAAAAATTAAGAATAACCTCGCTCAAAGCTAGGGACTCCAACACAAAATTTTTTCATCACCCTACAATTCTAAGAAGAAGACAAAACACATCCAACACTATTAAATCGTCACCCTTAACCAACCTTACAAAAGGAATGTCCCTATTGAAGGCTGAAACTAGCCAAATCAAACTAAGCAACAGGGGCTGAGTCATCAGGCGTAGGTTTGCTATGCCATTTAATCGAGCCTACATCAGGGGCCGAGTTGACCCGCAAGTCAACCCTCCGAGAAATCTAGCTGGTTCCATTAGCCTCCCCCACGTGGCAACCCCATCCTGAGTCCCACGAGTGAGCGCTGGCCTCATAGCTAATTTTTTTCCTCAACAGTACCCAGAGGGCTTTCTGGTCTCGAACCTGTAACCTTAGACCTGATATCAGTTGTAAGATGATGGTCTATAACCACCTCTCACCAGGCAACATCCCTATTATAAGAGGCAGGTTTAACTCTCTTAAACTGGCAGCGCAGCAACTGAGGGGCGCATGGGCTGGGCTGCTTTGTCCCATTTAGTTGACCCGGATGGAAGGAGTGACTCAGCCTCCAAGGATGCTGATTAGACCCCAGCCCACCAAGCTCGTAACCGCATTGCACGGAGTGAGACCCGAAGGCGTGAGCTAGCACCTAGCTAACATTCCCCCCAGCTAAATGCTTGAGGAATTTCGCCAACTCCAGGTTTTGAACCCACGACCTTGGCTCTGATACCAATTGTTGGATCGTCGCCCCTAACCAACCTTACAAAAAGAACGTCCCTGTTGAAGGCTGAAACCAGCCAGCTCAAACTGAGCAACAGGGGCTGAGTCACCAAGCATAGGTTTGCTACCCCATTTAATCGAGCCTACATCAGGGTCCGAGTTGACCTGCAAGTCAACCCTCCAAGAAATATAGCCGGTTCCATCAGTCTCCCCCACGTGGCAACCCCATCCTGAGTCCCACGGGTGAGCGCTGGCCTCATAGCTAATTTCTCCCCTCGACGGCACCCAGAGAGCCTTTCTAGTCTCGAACATGTGACCTCAGACCTGATACCAATTATAAGATGACGGTCTCTAACCACCTCTCACCAGGAAACGTCCCTATTATAATAGGTAGGTTTAATTCTCTTAAATCGATAGTGCAGCAATCGAGGGGCGCACGGGCTAGGCTGCTTTGCCCCATTTAGTTGACCCGGATGGAAGGAGCTGACTCGGCCTCCAAGGATGCTGACTAGACCCCAGCCCACCAAGCTCATGACCGCATTGCACGGAGTGAGACGCGAAGGCGTGAGCTGGCACCTAGCCAACAAACACCTTAATAATCAAAATGGGAACTAAGTTAAGGAGGAGGACAGAAGAAGGCTTATCTATTCCCATTTTCTCCATAGATGGTAAACCCAAGTGCCGGAAGAGACTGATTTGTTACCTCCCTCAACTATCACTGTAAGTCAATCTTAAAATAACATATTGATTAATCCTGTCTCTGTGTAGGAGAGTACTGCCATGGTCAAGGAGTTGCCACCTGACAAAACTTCGGGCCCGAATGGTTTTCAGACCCTCTTTTTCCAAAATTTATGGCCGATAGTTCACAACAAAGTTTTGAACACTGTTATCTATATACTTAATCAGGGTACTATGACTCATAACTGAAAAAAGACTTTTATTGCTCTAGTATAAGAAGAATAATCCATCTTCCATTAATGACTATCGGCTTATCAGTTTATGTAACACTATCTATAAAATTATTATAAAAATTTTGGTTAATAGACTACAGCCTCTTCTTCCTACGTTAATCTATGTTGAATATGGAACTTTTGTGTTGGACCGAAGCATTACTAAAAACATTCTATTCATTCAAGAAATTATGCATTCTTTGCGTTAAGCTTTAAGGAGGAGAGGCTTAATGGCCATGAAAGTTGATATGGAAAAGGTGAACGATAAGTTGTTGTGGTTGTTTGTTCTGAGAGTGATATAGCATTTTGGTTTCCATCCTAAATTCATTGATATGGTCTTTCTCTATATTGCAAATTTTCAATATGCCATTTTAATAAATGGATCCCCTATTCATAGGATCTCTCCTAATAGAGGACTCCACCAAGGTTACCCCCTATCCTCTTATTTATTTATCCTATGCACTGACATTTTCTCCAAGTTTATTAATTTTACAGTGCAATAATAGCTACTTAAACTATTTACTCTGATTAGGAATGGTCCTCATATTTCTCATCTCCTTTTCATTGATGACATGCTCTTGGTCACCTATGCTACTATTAGAAATGGTATTTCTCTTAAAGCCATTCTTGGCACCTACTGTACCATGTCGAGCCAATCCATTAATGGGTCTAAATCCTATGCCACTTTCAGTCCTTCAACTCCAAGAAATATTAAAAGCAGTATATATTCAGTATTGCAAATATCTGAAAAAAAAAAGAAAATATCTTAGAGTTCCTCTATCTGCAAACAAATTAAAAAATAATGACTTGACTTACCTTTCTGATGCAGTGAATATGAAAATTGATGCATGGAAGTTGCGGTCTTTATCTTTTGCTGGTCGAATGACGTTAATTCAATCTACATTGTCTTCATTATCCAACTATACAATGGTGGTTCTTTATCTTCCAAACTCTATTCTGATGCGCCTGGAAAGGGACTTTAGAGCTTTCATCTGGGAACATCCTATCGACCGTAAAGGTATGCATCTTGCTTCTTGGCATAACATATGCACCCCGAAATATAAGGGGGGCTTGGTATTGTCTCTCTGTTTGACAAGCGCAAGGCTTTATTTGCTAAATTGGCTGTACAAATGCTCTTGAACCCTTCCTCTCTATGGGTCTAACTTGTTAATGCCAAGTATTTTTTTCCAGCTACTTGGCATAATTACAAGAAACTGCCAAAGTGCTCTCATATTTGGACTCGGATTGTAGAATTTGGTCACAAAATCAGGTTTCACTTCATCTAGATAATTGGTTCTGGGAAGAGTATCGGTCTTCTAAATGACCCCTAGATGTCTATGATTCCTTTATCTGCCTGGCCTATCTATCTTAATATAGATATTGATGTTTAGGGTTGGAACATCAAGCATCTCATTACTTCTGATAGAAGCTGGAATACTGATTTATTACAAAACCTTTTCCCTGATGACATGCTGCAGCAAATTACTACAATCCAAATGCCTGTAGGGTGTTGGAAGGATAATCTTACATGGAGCCCTACGGGTAAGGTACGGGTGGCCCAGAAGGATATGTACCATATTTTTACCAATCCTAACCAGGAAAATCATTCCTCTTTCGCTTGGATTTGGAAGTTATTGATTCCTATGAGAGTCAAGACTTTTTGGTGGAAGCTGGTGAAGCGTTAACTGTTGTGTAAGCAACTACTTTGTCACAAAGGTATCAATAACGAGGATCAATTTTTTTGTGATATTTGTCCCTTTGAAATTGAAGATTCTGAGTATCTTTTTATTAATTGCCCTTTCATGCAAGATTGTTGGTAGTTATTGGCTTCTTACTATGGTTGGAGGTATAATTTCGATTCCTTGTCAGACCTTGAGACTACTCTGTCTCATTCTCAAACTGATAAGGAGAAAAAATATACTCTTTCTTATGCTTTTTGGAAAACTCGGAATGCAAGACTCTTTCAAAATTTTTTTATGACCCACTCTCATGTGGTTAGGACCATAGATGCTTTTCATATTTCAAACAGGTCCAATATCAATATGATGCAGTTTGAGAGCCAGTCATGGAACTAGGAAGGTCCAAACCCTCTATCTACTCATCTTAAGGGCTCCAATCTTGTTTGTTGGCTTCCCTCTTCCATGGGAGCTCTTAGGCTAAACTTTGATGCTTCTATTTCTGGTAATGCTACTTCCATTGCTTATATTATTTGTGACTGCTATGGGCTTCTAGTTTATGCAGGGGATAAGCTGATTACATAATCCACTATCCCAAATGTTAGAGCTTACTATAGCTTGAAATGGAATCAAAATATCTTTACTTCATCTTCGTGCTAATAAGTTGCTTGTTGAAGGAGACTCTCAAACGGTGATAAAGTGGATGACTCAAAATTATGCTGATTCTTTAGCCATCAACCCTTTTTTACAAAATATTTTATCTTGGAAACCTCTTTTTCACACATTATCTTTTCAGCACGTCTACCGTGAAGCTAACTAAGCTGCAGATTTCTTAGCATCTTTAGCTCGAAAAGAAGATTTTACAATTCATCAAAATGAACTGGTTCCTCTGGACCTTGCGGTTATCTGGTGGACTGACCTTTATAGAATTGGTTTTCAAAGAAGATGGGGATGATAAATCTATTTTCTTACGCGCGCTTCGTATTTGTTGACACCCTGAATCATGGGACTTGTCTTGCTTGCTGCAGTGTCTATGGTGTTTGCATGTATGATCTTTCTTTTTGCTTTTGCCTCTAGTATATTATAACGACTCCTAATCTACTGGACTATAAGCTCAACTTGGATTATGCCAAATCTCTATTTCAACTTTCTATGGATCATCTGAGTGGCTCTTTGTTCATAAATTAGCCAGCCTATTCAATTCCCACCTTACTACGAAGAGCACAAAAAGGAAAAATAAAGTTCAAAATAAAAGAAAAATGATGGAAATTGTGCAACAAAGAAAAAAAGAAAAAAGAAAGCAGGAAAAAAATTACATTAGAACAAAAGAATAGGCAAGAAAATAAAGAAGTACTAAAGGGTTTTCCTTACCTTTCTGTTTTTCTGTGCAGGTGTTACTTATGTTCGAACATTGCCAAATCACTCTTCAATATTCTACTATTTTCATTTTGTGGAATCAAAATATATACACTCTCCTTCATTTTCATTTTCTACTCTTCATTTGCATTGGTTCTACCACCCTTCTCTGTTCTTTCTTTTGTCTTCCTTCAGGAGAATTCACAACATCTGCTGCTTCATTTCTTCAGCTTTTCAACATCATTAATTTCAAAATATCCACCAAGCTAGTGGAGCTGGTATTTATTCTATGAATAGGTGTCTTTATACTATTCTTCTTCATGGAAGCAAGGATTATAAGTATATTGCTTAGTGCTAGGTCTATATATTTATAAGCATTCATCTTATAACTACAACGAATGTGCTTCTACAGCTATTTTTTCTTGCATTTTTTGGCATCAACACTCACTATTTCAGCAATATCTTATTAGATGCTACTTCGGATATCTATTATATGCTCCTGTCACTCTATGGCTTACTTCATTATGCTGCACTTGTTTATGGCTATATAACTCTATTATTTCATCATGTGTTACTCTTGTGTCAGGCTTTTCATCATGGATATTTACTGCTCTGTCATTTCATCATGCTTTATTTAGGTATGCTTTACCTTATACTCCGTATTTACAGCTCTGCTATCTCAGTAACGTCTGTTTCATCTTTGTTTACCTCTTCATCTCTTTGGCTATTTATCACGAGTTTCTTTATAATGCTTTTTCATCAAGCTACAGGAGCCGATACTTATTGCAACATAAATCAGCTTCCTCAACATGGGCTACATCGTCATGTTGGAGATCAAAGACACATTGGATGTTATTTTGTTTCTACTTGGGAGGCAGTTCATTGGCCACATACAATACACTTCTTTAGCTTCAGGCTCTCGTATTCTACCTCTGTTCAGGATGCTAGAGTTCAGGATGTTTCAGAGTTAGTTTGTGTTATATTTCTGCTGCTGTTATCATCCTTTGTTTGCAAAATTGTTCGTAAATGTATTATATTCGATTCGTTGCTGTATGTGCTTGGTTTCACGAGTCACCAAATGTTGGTTCCAAAGTGCTAAGTCATATCAAAACTTATAATCGGGTCATCTTCAAGCTATCCTTCATGCTACCGAACTTCATTTCTAATCAAACTTCCAGGAGGGCAGTACACAGGACTACTTATCAGATGATTCATTGGTGGAAGTTTTTTTACCCTACTCAACATATTCAAAATTGTGCTCTCTCTCATGAAGCTCCATCATGTTCATTATTTTCGAATCACATTGTATATAATCTTCTTTATAAAAACTATTGCTCTTCTAATTTACTAATGCATTACTGGAAGCATTGGTAGATGTAATATTGCCACTTTGATTTTCAGTTTATATCATATTTCAGCCATGTGACTGTGCCACATCCAGCATCTGATGGGGAGTCTTTATCATATACCTCTTACATTTATGCTCAGGAAAATAATTTATTACAGTTACTGCACTTCTGAGGCTTCCTATTAGATTTCATGTTTTTTATACAGCTATATTTATGTTTTCCAGGTTCTGCTTCATAGATTTCTTGTTGAGATTTAAGTTATTTCCTTTTCCAACTATTTTTTCTAGGACTCTATGTTTTCTACTACTATTTTCACTTGTAACTACTCTTATAGCTTAGTTTGAACTACTATTTAGGCATGTACAGCACTTTGTATCTTTCTTTCCTATTTCCTAATATAATTTGGGATATGGCCTTAACCAAAAAAAAGATGATTGAACATTTTCTAGCAAAAATATATATACACTTTCTATATCTTTTTTAAAAACATTTTTATTTTACTAAATTTATATTTACATAAATATATTTATAAAAAATTACATAAATTAATATTTTATTATAAATATAAATATAATTTATATTTATAAACATCTTTGCCAGTGGAATGGAATTTTTTTTAAATAATATGATTTTAATATATATTTACGAAAGTAGGGTAGTTAGGTTTTTATTTATCAAAATAGGTGTCGGTGCTGATGTGGAGGCCATGTAGACACTGAAATCGCAGGTGCCACCCATGATTTCAATCCGGGAACTTCATTTTTTTGCAAAATTATTATGGTTTAATATATTTTATAATTAATAATTAAAAATAAACATCATTTAAATTTTTAGATATTACATTAAAATAATTATTAAATGAAAATTATTTTACATTAAATTTTTAAGTTTAATAATTAATTACATTATTTTGAAATAATTTAATATATATTTTTATATTAATGTTATAACATTCTGAGTTCGGGCGTGCCCCGTGTCTCCATGTACCATGCCCATCACTTGGCCGTGGTATGCCTCCGCGCCCTCACGAGCCCCATGCCATGCTGTGGCATGATAAGTAGCCGGCCATGCCATGCTCCGTGCCAGCTTGCATCCATTGCCCTTCGATAGACCGTGCCTTATCTTGTACCCACACGACCGACATCTCATGCTCGAACATGCTATGCCTCACTATCGCTCGCGCCTTGTAGCCGGTCTTGCTATGGCCATTATCCTCGTGCACGTAGGTCCTCGACATGAATCCCTTACACGTGGAATGCATGTCTCGTCTGCCATGCCATGCTTCAGCATCGCACACATACATCGACCACCCTGGCATTATTTACTTTATTAAAATATATTATTCGATGATTATTAAATTATTATCAAAAATTGAGTATATAGATTTAAATAAAATTTTCTTACGAAATGTAGATTATGAATTTTGTAAATATATGTTGTATGGTTAATTTAAAATTTATATTTTAAAAATAAAAAAATTAGAATTAACGTATTTAAATAAATTTAATGATAGGAATAATAAAGTAATTATTATAAAACTTATTTTTCATTATGAATTTGATAAATTAATGTTATAAATTATTTATAAACAATGTAATAAATAAATTACATTATTTGCAAATAATGTAATATATATTATTACACTGCCGCAAATTTTTTCTTAACTCCTATTTAAGGTTTAATATACATTTTATAAATAATTAAGAATTAACAAAATATAAGAAATCAAAATTAATTTATATAAATATTCTATGTATTATATTTATAGGGAAAATAAAGTAATAATTAAATAATATTTATTTAACATTATAAATTTGATAAATTAATTATTAAATGACATTATTTGTAAACAATGTAATATATATTATTACAGTATATTATAATATAATATTAGTTAAAGTGTAGATAATTTATTGTATAAAAGTTATAATAAATAATTAATATAAAAAAAAACTTCCTTCCTCTTCCATCTTTTTTAAGTAATTGTAAAAAATATTTATATTAAATATATATAACTTATAGAATATTTATCATAGTTGATTAATATTAAGTAATATATTGAATAGAAATCTATTAAAAAATATATTAATATTAACTAATATAATTAAAAATTATTAAAATTTAAAATATTAATATATTGAAATATATTATCTGATTTTGATTTAATCATTAAAAAATTTGGTATATATTTAAGGTATATTTTTCTTAGAAAATATAGATTATGAGTTTTGTAAATATTTTTTGTATGCTTAATTTAAAAAATATATTCTAAACTTAACAAATTAGAATTAATGAATTTAAATATTTTATTGTAACTATTTTTATTTTATTTTCTAAAATATATATTGCATAACAAATTACATGTCATCGATGAAAATTTTGAAATAATTATCATTCAAGTTGTTAATAACAAATACAATAATTTAAAATAAAATTTTATAAATGAAATAGATAATAAAAAAATAAAGATTCTGAGTCCCACAAGGTGGCTGTCTCCTCCTGCGTGCAGGCTGCTTTCGACGAGGCATTGGCTTAACTTCACTCGGTCCCTGATGCTCCGTCATATGCTCTATATCAGTGCATGCCTGCTGTACGGATACCTGATGCAACTATCCCTCGCCATAGCATTGTCCTACATGTCCTGAATAATTATGATACATCATGTAGTCCGGTGTAATAGTATAATCAAAATGTACAGCCACATCCTCAATAGATGTGAGCTGTCTCACATCATCATGAAGGTAACTGGGCACGGACATATATGATGTAAACTCAGGCATTGGATATGGGGAGGTACTATATCATCGAGTATCTCATATGTGCTGAGCTGGAGGAAGTGCTCTCGATGAAGATGCATACAGGAAAGGCGAAGGAGTCTTGTCCTCTCTATCAACCTCCTGAGCAAATACACCTAACGGGATATGTGCATGCTCATCGATAGTGTAAAGGATGGAATGACATATATCCTGTATAGTCTACAAGGCCGTCGATATGGAACCTGTCTGAGCAAGATCATGTATTATTGTGATGCCACTACTCTGAAAGTTACAAACAATTAATGAGTTTGAAGAAATAAAATAAGTATACATTAAGATTATTAAATAGCAAACATAAAATTTCATACCAGGTAATCATACATCGCACTATCATAACTGATGAAATGCCGAGTGATGCTGCAATACCACATATATAGGAATCGTGACAATCCATGATACCATCAACTGAGCACCATCTATAATATAATCGTGTCGACTCATCCATAACTGAATAATACTGATGAGTGACTGACCAATCCTGCTCGAACATCTCTTGAGATCGATATGGTGCAGTACAAAATCTATATAACACTGCTTTGGTATGATCTATCAAATCCTGAACTGGTGCATCACTTTATCAATAAAGTGCCACTCTACTATATGAAAACATACAAGTGGCACTCGAGTACATCAGATATCCTAACCGTATAGACAGTAATCTGGTAGCTGTACAAGAATATCAGTAGTATGTGGCTGCCATATCACCTATTTATAAAGAATATGAGCATAATTCATCAAATAATAAAATATAAGAATAATCAATCATTAAAAAAAAGCTATAGTCATCACCTGCTCTGCTCTCAAGTGATCTAGTAACTATCGATATGAAGAAACCACATGTGTAGGTACCTCTGTCAGAGAAAAAATATCTCTCCATCTATAAAATAAATGAATTAAATTAGTTAAATAACTCAAAAAATATCGTTAGTAATAAAGTATGATATAAGCACAAAACTTACCGCATCCCTAATGGACCCTGTGATAAACCAGCTCCACCATTATCAAAATCAATCATAGGATCTAGAGCCTGTCATAGTAATCTATGGGGTTCAAGGATCGAAAATCTATCCCGTGCCCATGACTATAGCAGTAACAAAGGACCAGCTATATCATCGGCATCTCTCCTACTCACCCTACACATCTCTCTATATAACCATATGAGCCTTGCACTACCTCAGCTATAGTGTCAAGCAGTCTCCAAGTCCGTTAGTAGGGGTAGAAACATGAGATGCATCATGCTTTCAGATTTATCCATGAATAAACACTCATCCATCAGTTGTAAAATATAAGCTTGAGCATAGCACTATATGGCTATCTCGTCGGCATCAAAAGCTAACTCATGAAACTGCTCAGCTAGCTAGACCAGGCTCAATCATGATCCATGGAGTATACCATGTGGTGGGGTAACCCCTAATAAATTTCGACAAAGCTATCTCCAGTCTACCTGTGTAGTACCTGACACCGATAGACCATCAACTGACAAACCTAGCTAAATAGCAATATCCTGAAGGGTGATTGTGCACTCTCCCTGCAGGAAATGAAATGTATGTCTCTGGATGCCAACGCTCGACCAGAATGGTAATCAAATACCAGTCCAATTTAATAAATCCCACACGAGCAAGATCATAAAATCTAGATTGCATCAAAAGAGGTAATATGCACCTATTGAGCGGTATCGATTTATGCTTAACCAACTCTCAATGTTGACAGTGCAAAATACCAGTATCCTACCCGTCCTATATACTAAGCATGATCTATGTGAATCCTGATTGTAAAGTATGCTACGATATGAAGGACCAGGATCCATAACTGTGATATACAATAACTTAAAGAAAATTAATTAAGCACAAACTCCACTTAACAAACCACTTGTTTCTTAAAAAGTTAATTAAAATACGTTAAACGATCAAACACAATACAAAGTCATGTGAAAATAGTAATACATGCAAAGATAGGAACAACAAAACATCACAAACCATATGGTAAAACTATAGTCCATCAATCATAATACAAAGTCATGTAAAAATAGTAATACATGCAAAGATAGGAACAACAAAACATCACAAACCATATGGTAAAACTATAGTCCATCAATCATAATACAAAGTCATGTAAAAACAGTAATACATGCAAAGATAGGAATAGCAATACATCACAAACCACACGGTAGAACTACAATCCATCAATCATAATACAAAGTAATGACATCAACCATTAACATTTGATAACACTCCCGAGCGGCAACCAACACCTATCCTGACACATCAATAAAATTCGAACAATGAAAACATATCTGTATAGTTATTATAATAATCAATAAATAAACATCACATAAATAAGAGAATTAGCTAATGTACCTTAAAATACCTGTGAAATGTGACTTTTATAATATAACTAATATGCCTGTAAAAGTCTTGGACTTGACCGTTTGTCATACCCTTCCTCTTTACAGATTGTACACATGCATTTGTTACGAGCTTCTCTGACATCCATATCATTCCTAATCCATGTGGAACGTGGCCTATCCTTCTGTCGCAACCTATTTTTTTCAGGTATAATAATACCATCTCCACTTTGTTGGGACCAATATTCTTGGTATAGAATTGGTTAAAATTGTAGTGCATAAGTTTGATGATAGTCATGTAAAGTATAGCACCGATTAACATATCTATAAAAATCAATAGTAACAAGTGCACTGTAGCCATGACGTGAAAGTAAGGCAAATTATAACACTATCATTTCTGACACGTACATATCCGTTACAAAAGATGCACAACCTACAACTTCAAAAACCATAAATCAACATATACACAACATAATATATAATATTTTTTTATTTAATAGAGAAAGATACAGTCACTTGTGTATTATTGTCCATGTTCATGTTTGAACCACATCTAGCACCTGCGTCTTCACCTGCGTCTACACAACATAATAAATAGGTTTTACCAGCGTCTTCAATTATAAATCTTTTTCTTGATATTTATTATATTTTATAATTTAATATTATTTTTATAATTTATTATATTATAATATATTTATTATATATTATAATGAATTTTATTTTATAATATTAATATTTTATATTATTATTAAGTCATAATTTATGACTTTACTTATATATGTTTTATTTTTTTTTAATTTTTTATTTTAAAAATGAAGATGCAGGAATAAGATGAAGTCGGAGATGCGGTCTACAACTTTACTTCATCTACGGCTTCTTTTATTTTTTAAATATTTTTTAAATTTTTAATTTTATTATATTATTTTAAATATTTTAAGTATTATAATTTTATTATGTTATTTTAAATATTTTTATATTATTTTAAATATTTTATTATGTTATTTTAAACTTTATTATGTTTTTTAATATATTTTTTAATTTTATTATTTTAAAAATTAATGAAAAGTGAATGCATGTAATGCTTTAATTTTTTTTTGAATTTTGTTTTAAAGATGCCTGAGTCTATTTTTTTTTTCAGAGTCTGACATTTTAACAGAAAGGAACAGATACAATCTACCTTTTCAATTTTTTTTAAAAAATATTTATTCTGTGTCTTTAAATATTTTTATTTTTTTATCGATTTAGTAGGTATGGATTCAACCTGCATTTTTTTTTTTTGAAAAAATATAGATTTTATCCGTACCTTTTTCAGTAGTAAAATTAAAAAATAAAAAATAACGCATGTCAAAAATTATGATATTTTGATAATATTATTTTTAAAAAATAATATTTTAAAAGAAATCCCGATATCCAACGATGCAACCGTGAATTTGCCCAGAGAATTAGCCCAAGCTCGCTAGGCTGCAGAGATTTCTGCAAACCACCAACCGATGCATCACCCACGCCCTTAAGATTTGTGCAGCCCTTTGTTTGACTGCTCATAATAATGTAAAACATATCCTGATCGGCCACTCTGTGCCTTTCATTTTTTATTTTGTCGTTATTTTTCAGAAAAGTACAATGGATGGGAAACGAGGGCGAGCAAAAGCCGCTGGATTTTCTGCTCGCATGAATAAAAATATGAATAAAACGACAAAAAAAAAAAAAAAAAAAATCCATTAGTTCACGGGATTCACTTGCTGCTTGCCAGTTGCCCAGCCTGAAAGCGTACGCAATCGACCGCGTCCGGTCTTCCCCGCGTTGAATATATATTAAATTGGCGCTGCGAATCCAAGGATGCACGCATCCTTGGAAGAGATGGGAGGTAAGTTCACTGCTCGGTGGCGGAACCACGAGCATGTACCGATTGGACTTTTCGCTCCGCATCCTCGCAAAGCTTCCACGGGGATCCGAGCCTAGCCGAGCCGTGATTTAGGCTCGGCTAGGGCGGGTTCGGCGGGTTCCCGCGGCTCGCCGGTCCACCGTTTCCTCCAACGGCGACAATCCCAGACAGAAAAAAGCCGCCACGCGTCGCAAAAGAATAAATGGTGGAGAAGGCGAGCGGCAGTGAGGCGCCTCCCAACTGCTTTAGGGGTGGGCCCCAGTTCTCGGCCTCTTGATGGGGGCCGCACGAGCCGGAGGCCTTTGGGCAGTCGGCGGGCAGCCCATGGGGACGCCCTGATCAGGTGGGGCCCCTTACCGACCAAAAGCCAACACCGTCGTGGGGAAATTTTAAGCCATTTGCTTCGATGCCACCATTTTCGCTAAAAAAAAATTTTCGTTTTTTCTTTTGGTCCATGATGGACGGGATTTGTCTGTGCAATTATCCTATCAGTTAATAGGCAAGATAATTTTTATTATTGGCTTCTTCTTTCGATGACACATCTAAGATATCCAAGTTCTACATAAATATCTTTTAAAATAGTATAAAAGTAATTGATACAACGAGGATGGGCCTTTTGAATGTATTGGATGTTTTGGAGCTTGGAAAATATAGCATTAATAATAATCATTATCATCAAACTCTTACCTTATTTGATTACATTTTTTGTCCCGTTTCAAATTGCCCAAGGCCATACGACGTGTTTGTAAGTCGATTGAGATATGAAACTACTTTACATAATCATCGAGGATCTTTGTTTATGTAAAACAGACATGATTAAAAATATAATTAATTTCATGTTGTCTTAAAAAATTATTAGAATCTACTGCCTCATATTGAAGCTGATTGATCATGCTTTTAGCTTGCATATATATATATATATATATATATATAGGGTAGAACTTTAGCTTTGTATATATGGTGACAACCACCTCTGTCCAAAGCCGTTGGCCGAGCCTGGTCAATTTTCAGGCAATTTCCAAAGAATGACTCCTGTGCAGAGTCCTCGGCAAAGGAAGTGTCTCGACACGCATATTTTGCCAAATCTTTGTTCCATAATCACAAATTAAAAAAAAAAAAAAAAAAAAAACTTGTATCCATTATCCTCTTAACATTAAGGAGATAAATAAAATGAAATTATGGAACGGGAAACATAACAGGATCCCAGCACAAGCAAGATGGCAGGTGTGCACGTTGTATCTTTTACGTAAAAGAATGATTAAGTTTTTTTTTTTAATAGCTATTGGATCGTGTTTAGTATGATTTATAATTTATTTTATTTTATTTTTGTGTGCAACCTGTGCGATCGGATGGAAGGATGACGTTGAAGGATTTTAAAAGCCACACAAAATGCAATTCATCCATGGATAACCTGCGTCTTGTACGGGCATCGCGAAGGGATATCCACCATTCGGTGATGGGACCTACAGTCCCGCAGTCCACGTTGGATGTTCCGCGTGGAGCCCATCTCCAAGGGAAATCCACGGCGCACGGTGCACGCCGCACGCCGCACGCCGCCACGCCCTTTTTGGGTGCAGTGGGAAAGCTGGACCGCACCAAAAGCCGCGTTAGGGTTTGGATGCGGCCTTACGATGGAAGACGGCACCAGGGTGACGAAGGGAGAGGTACTTCCAGAGCCCACCCCTCTTTTTAATAAATATTATTAAAAAATTATTAAAATATCTTTTAATAAATTTATTTATATTTTTATATTTTTAAAATAGATATATTTGTTATAATATTTATTTATAAATTAATAAAAAAATCTTATCTATAAAGAAGCTAACTGAATCAATTTTTTTCATTGATTAGAAACTAAATATTTAATTTTATTTTTAAAATATTTTTTTTCTAATTTTCAGTTCCTCCTCGTTCTATATTCAATAATTTAATTATTTATTATCTCAAAATCTAATTTTCATAAGAAATTTTTAAAAATAAAAAAAATCTGGTAATTTATTAAAAAAATAATGATATAAAAATATAGATAAAAAATTTTGAAATTATTTTTATTTAAAAATTATTTAAAATTAAAATATAAATTCTTGATTAAATTTTTTGGTCACAAAACAATGAGCCCCGATGAGAAGACCGGTTTCAGATTTTAATAGTAAGGGATTAAAGGAAAAATGTTGGAAGTAGTAGGAGAGCGTCCCTGACATCAAGACATTCTCATTCTCAATGATGATATTATATATTGATGTCCATTGGGGTGGTTACGTGGAACTTTAAATCATAGAATTGTTAAAATATTTAGTCAATTGGCTCCAAATATTTTTCCTACGCTACCGCGTCATAATGAATGTCCGCTGGTTTGGGGCTTCCGGAAACATCCAAGAATCGGCGGTTTGCGACCGCATACGTAGCCTTCTTCCTCCACCCCTTACTTGACCTAGAGTTTTTTTTTTTTTTTTTTTTTAGAAAAAAAAAAAGATAGGCAATATTCATCAATAATTCTTCGAGTTCATACCACTTGTATCATATAGTCAGGTTAGAAACTCAATTTTTAGACGGTAATAATGTAGAAATTGGAGCTTGCTCTAATGGTCACGGAGATAAGAAATTTTATGTTTGGTTTTACTTATAATGCGTGTGGGTCCCTTTTATTTTTGCTCTTTAAAAAGAATAAAAAAAGTACTTTGTTTGCATTCCCAACCAAGATTTTATCGTAGGCAGGGAAGGCAACGAATCTGATTTGGATAGGATCATCCAAAATCTATACTCATCCGTTAAAAAATTATTCATTCTATATTTGTTTCATATCCGTCTTGAATCGGATCGGATCGGGCGGATATAAAAAAATCACGTATGGATTGGATTGTGTCGGGTATACCCGGTATCATAAAACTTAGTTTATTTAAAAGCTAAATGGATAGGGTCGGTTATATCTGTCCCATATCCAATTTACTCAAATATTTTATAAATATAATTATTTTTATATATAAACGGGTCGGGTTCGGGTCGGAGCATACTACTATCTGTACCCGACCCGAATCCGAGTCGAGTTTTTTATATAATCCATATTCGTTTATAAATTAGACGGGTTGGATTTTTCCTGCCCCATTAAGATTGGGTCAGGTCGGGTATAAAAAAATCATGTATGGATTGGATCAGATCGGATACTCCCGGTCTCATAAAATTTAGTTTATTTAAAAGCTAAACGGGTCGGGTCAGTTATATTCATCCCATATCCAATTTACTTAAATATTTTATAAACATAATTTTTTTTATATATAAACGGATCGGGATCGGGGTCGGGTTCGAGTCGGGGCATACTACTATCTGTACCCGACCCGAACCCAAGTTGGATTTTTTTATATAATCCATATCCGTTTATAAATTAGGCGGGTCGAATTTTACCTGTCCCATTAGGATCGGGTCGGGTCGAGTACCCATCAGATCGGTAAAAATTGTCATATTTAATTATCTATCTAGCATATTTATTTAAAGGATCAAGGATTTTTCTCGTTATTTTTTTTTAGACCATCTCTGATGCTGAAAAAATATATCACTTTATTTTATTAAAACACATAACTTTCATTTTTTAATATATATTTAATATTTAATATTTAATATATATAATTTTATTTTTTAAAATTTTAAATATTGAAAATATTTTTTTTGTTTTGAAAAAACTTATGATATATTATTATCACATTATGATATCATGCGGATGAATTATGATTTCTTATAAATAGAAAGTCCTGATAACTAATAGAGAGGCATAAGAAGGAAAGAAATAATTTTATTATTTAAAAAATTTTAATGATAAAATTATTTTGTTTTTATAATTTATGGAAAAAAAATCATGGCATATGTTTTCGAGAAATTATAATTTAACCGCAGAACATCATAATTTAATCATTTAAATATTATAATTTTTTCAAAATAAAGAAGATATTTTTGTAATTTAAATTTTTAAGAAAAAAAAAATAAAATTATAGATATTAAATATATGTTGAAAAAGTAAGGTTACTCAGCCTAATCAGGTGGAGCGGTGTTTTTATTTACCAGGAATGATGTACAAAAGAAAAATTTCACCTCTTGCTATATATGTTTTTCTTTCAATTTTAGTCACTTAAAACAATCAAAGATCTTTTTACAAAAAGTCTCAAACCGTGATTTTTTTATATTATTTGAAGTCTGAGATTCTGAAAGTGCACCGAAAGAAGTCCAAACATCTTCGCCAAAATGGGAGACATCAATTGGGACCTCCTCGTTTCAATGCACATGGAACCGAATCTTAGGATGGCAACCTGATTATATATATATATATATATATGAGATGCTGACCTCCGCTGCATCTATGGCACCATCATCATCTTCAATGGGACCAGCGTCCATCCCTGGATGGCCAACAATAAAGAGTTTAAAGACTTGCCGCAAATGCAGTAGCCCAATAAAATTGGGGCCACACTTCTGGCCAGCACGGATCCGAAATATAATTTTATGGATAACTTAATTAAATTCAGGATAGAATTTTAGGATCTCCAATGATTGAAATATGTGAGAGATCAGTACCTGTTTTATTTTCCATTTAATCTAGCAGATATTTTGATGATATCGGATTAACGTACCCATCTTACAATGAAAAGAAGCTATGAAAATCTATCATCTCGTATCAAACAGTTTTTGATGATGTCAGATTGATGTACCCCTCTCACGATAAAAAGAGACTACGAAAATCTAGCACTTCGTATCAAATGTTTTCCGATCGAATAAAGGCCTTCGAAAATAGCTATACTATGTTTATCCCCGATATCCCTATCCCCTACCGATCATTCCAATAAATAATAATAATAGAAGAAGAAGAAGGTTAAAGTCTTGACTCGGGATGGGGACTTCATGGGTTGACTCGAAGTCATGGGGTCTTGCATCCTTCTACCTTCTCTTGGGCTTGATTTACTTTGCAATGCCTCAGTGCACGGACTGGGTCAAGCATAAATGCTTAATAAATCAATTGCATCGCATTCAGAAAGCAATCGGTTCCAAAAAGAGACAAAACTTATTGATGGGATCCAATCCGACCAATTAAATTCGGCCAAGCCTAATTCTGTCTTTATCCTTACCCAACGAAAAGAAATCCAGTCCACTTGACCTGGCCAATCAATTTATAACATTTTCATGAAAGATGAGATATGAAATTAGTTGAGACATCTAACCATGTTTGTGTATCGAAGAATATTCGGTAAATAGTGATAGAAATTCGAATCTACTTGAGATGGCACATCATTTCTTCTAAACTAATCACCAATACTCTTTAGGAACTCATGAATTCCAATTATCCATGTTTTTGAGCAATAATTTGCGGCCAAATCAGTTACTTTGTTAGCTTCTGCTAATTGAGGTGGAAATCTCGTGGTTTAGATATGAAATTAGGAAAATCCAAGTTTTAGGTCAAGGCCATTCATGTATTACCCAACAATCATGATTCGATACATGAGATCGTTCATTTCATAATATTATCATCAAATCACAACAATATCATGTAATGTAACTAAAGAGACCGGACTCGAGCCAGACTCGAGAGGATCTCAAGCCACAATAATTATTCTACATGAAATTGCTTGGATTTAGGATGCTTATCTTTTCTTCTTTTATCATCTTACCTACCTTTTTTCGGTGTCCCAAGGCAGTGTGATTCATATGACAAGAAATGGATGGAAGGACACACTACGGCAGTTCAAGACATTTCGGATTTTAGGAATAGCTAACAATTATCATGATCCATGATCGCTGATAAAATTTGCAATCCCCCTGCTCACCATCCAGACATCCTTTATTTTATAGATCCGCTAATTAGAACATTATCACGATTTGTGATAAGAAAAGTATAATGAGGACATATTTTTCTAAACAGTTTTTTTTTTTTTTTTTTTTTTAAGCATCCAAAATGGAAACTAACAAGAAATTGCGAAATCTTTTGTTCTTTTGCTTGCTAAAACAAATACTTTGTGATGTAGTGATTGCAACCTTTGTTTGCCTATTAAACTTCTTGTATTGCTATTTCATTTGTTCTTTCGAGCAGGGAAAAAAAAGTGAGTAAAACTCCAAAGATATGGAAGGAAAAAAAAATACTACCTAGGTTGTGAAAAAAATATCTTCTTATTTGATTGATTTTTTTTTAAAAAAATAAAAAATTATTTACATGAAAAGATATTTTTTATATTTCATAAAAATTTAAAATCTATGGAGAAGCTGGATTTTACGACTTTATATGGGATGAAAAATGATAGCTTTTTTTAAAAAAAATATTTTTTAAGATCTATAATTAAAATTATACAAAATATCTATGGATAATTAATGTAGAATACCGAATAATGATATTATCCTGATACTTATGTTAATATAATATAATATTTATATTTATATAAATATTCTAATATTTATAATATATATATTATTTTAATATTTATACTAATATAATAATATCATTATTATAGTATTTATATTAATATATTAATATTTATATAAATATAATATAATATAATATATTTATACTATGATAAATTTATTACATTAAAATATTAATATTATATTAATATAATGAGTTATTATGTTGTAATATTATATTATAGTATATTGATATTATTTTTATATTAATAAAAATATATTATTATTATCTATATAAAGATTGAGGGTAAATATTTATGATCTTATATTTATTAAGTATATTGTAAATACTTTATTAAAAAAATTTTAATCCTTTATGCCTAGATCGTACTTTTATATGCATGCAAAGCCATAATTACGGAAGACATATCTTGAGCCATTATATCGGTCTGTAGATTACGCAGTTCTTGAGATGTCCCTTGCATAGTCCTTTGAGATATCCATTCTTTTTATCTGTGAGGTGACTGGTCTTCTCTCTCCTCACTCTCTTCTCTTTATATGGACGATCGATGAATAATCGTACATCACTGTTATAAGAGTTGGAGAAAAAGAATTAGGTAGCTTCTTATTTATAGTTACATGTGTCTCTTCCATCAGAAGACTAATGAAAGACTAAAACTTCGATTAGAGTTTTACTCCAATCATGATTATTTAATTTTATTAGAAATAGTTTTCTTTAATCAATTAGACTCCGATCCAATTTTTATGATCGAGTCAAAAGTTGACAATGATAAGATGATAATTAGGCCACATATCAGATTTTAAATCTAACATTCTCCCGCTTGGTCTATATTATCACTCAAAATAATTTTTGATTCTATCAAATCAATTTTACTTTAAAAATAAATAAAATATTTTAATTTTTTAAAATCAAAGTAATAGTACTGAATCAAAATTTGAAATTGATCCAACGAGTGTACTCATATTTTAAAAATTGTGCAATTATCTATTTCTCAACAATTCTTTTATACTTCGATTAAGTAAAAAACTATTGATATAGATCATGGCGGTCATACATCTCAATTGACATAATCCATTCCATGTATCATGACATCAATAATTCTCACTTAACATAATCTTATATACAGGAATATATAAGCTATCGAAATTATAATGCCTATTATAATGGTCCCACTATAATGTCATATAAATGTCATATAAATGACCCTTATGTTTACTTTAATTTTGACAAAAGTCAACCATAATATATACAAACAATAATTGAACATAAGTGATAGTAGTCAATAAACTATTAAGAGATATCAAATAAGTATCTATTTACAAATTAAATATCCCAATAACAAATATCCATAAGTTTTACATGCGCTTTAAAATTTTTGGGTATTAAATCTTTAGTCAATGGATCAGCTAATATACAAGCAGTACCAATAAAATTAATAAACACTTGATGACTACTAATTCTTTCATTTACTGCAAGAAATTTAATATCAATATGCTTGTTTAATTAATAATTTTGCCACTGTTGGAGAACGAAACTGTAGCAGAATTGTCACAATACATTCTTAGTGTCTTGGAAATAGAATTCATAATTCCTAGTAGCCCTAAGATATCGACCAATATAATTTGCATCTAAATAACCGATAATCTCTAACTGATCGATTATTCTATAAGTGAGCATGTAGTCCTTAATCCCTTGAAAATATCGCATCACTTTCTTAATAGCCTTCAGTGATCCATACTTGGATCATCTTGATATCTACTAAGCATTCCCAGAGCAAAACTAATATCAGGACAAGTACATACCTGAGCATATATCAGACTATCCACTGCAGATGTATAAGGTATATCCTTCATCTGATTTCTCTCAATCTCGTTCCTGGGACACTGAAATTTACTGATTTTATTACCTTTAACAATTAGCACTTCACTTGATGAGCAGCTTGACATTCTAAACCTTTCTAGAATCCTAGTAATATAATTTTTTTAGGATAAATCAAGTAATCTCTTATTTCTGTTACGATGGATTTCTATACCAAGAACGTAAAAAGCGTCTTTCATATCTTTCATATCAAAATATTCGGAAAGAAACCTTTTAGTTTTATATAAGAGACCTAAATCACTACTGGCTAGTAAAATATCATCCACATATAGAACCAAAAATATAAACTTACTTTCACTCATCTTCAGATATATACATTGATCAGCAATGTTTTCTTTAAATTTAAATGATGTAATGATATTATTAAACTTTAAGTACCATTGCTTGGAAGTTTGTTTAAGACTATAAATAGATTTCTTTAATTCACATACCAGCCTTTTATTTTTCTTATATTGAAAACCCTTCTGGTTGTTCCATACACACCTCTTCTTGTAAATCCCCATACAAGAACGCAGTCTTGACATCCATTTGATGTAGTTCTAAATCAAAATAAGCTACTAATGTCATAATAATTCTGAATAAATCCTTTCCAAAAATAGGAGAAAATATTTCAAAATAATCAATGCCCTCCTTTTGAGTAAATCACTTTGCTACAAGCCTAGCTTTATACCTTTCGATATTATCTTTGGAGTCTCGTTTGGTTTTAAAAATCCACTTACAACTAATGGATTTAAACTTTTCAGGTAAATCGACAAGTTCCCAGACTTGATTTTTATTCATGGATTCCGTCTCATCTTTCATGGCATTTAACCAAAGTTCAGAATTATCACTATTCATAGCATCTTTAAATGAAATTGGATCATCCTTAATTCCAATATCAGAATCACATTCTTGTAAATAAATAATATAATTATCTGGAATAGCTGATCTCCTAATTTCTATCAGATCTCTATAATATTTCAAGTTCAGTGTCATTGTGATTATTTTCAATCAGATCAGGTTTATTAACAACCTGTTCGAGAGGTAGTGTATCAGCCTCTTGTTGATGTTCTATAGTCTCAGGATTAATAATTTCATGAGGAACATCTCTAGGTTTTGTTGTAATAGGAAAAGATTTTCTTATTTTCTCTAACACCATATCGCATGATTCACCACTCCTACTGTTATTATCATCTTCAATGAACCTATCTGTTCCAGTTTCAGCGATTCTGGTGGTGTGTGATGGACAATAAAACTTAAAATCTTTTGACCTTTTTGGATATCCAATAAAATAATAACTTATAGTTCTAGAATCCAATTTCTTTTCTTATAGATTATATAATCGAGCCTCTGCATGACAACCCTAAATATGTATATGCACTAAATGTGGTTTCCTACCCGTCCATAACTCAAAAAAAGTTTTAGGAATGGCCTTACTAGGAATACAATTCAGAATATACATAGCGATTTTCAGGGCTTCTCCCCATACATATAAAGGTAATGATGAATTACTAATCATACTCCTTATCATGTTCATCAATGTGCAATTATGCCTTTCAGCCATACCATTTTGTTGGAAATTCCTGGCATAGTATATTGTGCCATAATGCCACACTGTTATAGTAATTTAGCAAAAGGTCCAGAATTATGGCCAGATTTGTCATATCTGCTATAATATTACCATCCCTATCAGATCTCACAACCTTAATTTTTCTATCAAGTTAATTTTTTACTTCAGCTTCGTATATCTTAAAGGCTTTCAAAGCTTCAGACTTTTTATGTAATAGGAAAACATAACTATAACGTGAGAAATCATCAATAAATGTGATGAAATATCTTTGCCCTTCAAAACATGGTGAAAAATAGCTACAAATATCGGTATGTAATAATTCTAAGAGTCCTTGACTTTGAATGGTATGCTTTTAATTACTTTTAATTTGTTTTCCTTTAATGCAATCGATACACATACCAAAATCTCTAAAATTTAGATTTGGTAAAATTCCTTCCTTAACCAATCTAGTTATCCTTTCTTTTGATATGTGACCTAATCACCTATGCCACAACATCGAAGAACTCTCATTTACAATACCGCGTTTCATTTCGACATTGACATTTAAAATAAGTAGAGATTATGCAAAAGAAGAATCTAAATTTATTTTATATAAACCATTGCACAATGTTCCAGTACCAACTAAAATAAAAAATTTCACTAATTTAAAACTTGAATTTACAAAAGTAAATAAAAAACCTTCTAAATCAAGTTTTGCTAATGACACTAAATTTCTAGATACTGAAGGAACATAAAAAATATTATGTAAATCTAATTGAAAATCGGTATCTATAATAAGTCTGTTGGTCCCAAATGAAATAACCTTGGACTTTATTCGATTTTCCATAAAGATCCACCACTCTCTATCATTTAGTTTCCGGCTTGAAAGGAATCCCTAGAATGAATTAAAAATATGAATTACAGCACCCGAATCAATCCATCAAGTATTAAAAGGAATATCAAAGAAATTGATTTCATAATAAACAAGTGATAAGGGAATACTCTTCTTTTTAAAGCATTTCCTTCTTTTTTTACAATCCTTCTTGACATGTCTCTCCTTGTTACAGAAGAAACATTTCACTTTATGTGAACCTTTCTTTGGTAGATTGTTCTGCCCTTTATTTTCTTTCTTTGCATTCTTTCTTTTAGATCGCTTCTCAGAAATCATGTGAACAACTGGAACCCTTTTATGTCTCAGTCTCTTTTCCTCTTGCATACATTGTGATATAAGTTCATTCATCGACCAGGATTCTTTGTGTGTCATAGTAGATTTTAAATTGAGTTAACTGTGATGAAAAAGAATTGAGAACAAACTGGACAAGAAAGTTTTTAGATACTGTCATTCCCAGGTCTTTTAATTTTTCAGATATATCCCACATTTTCATAATATGCTTTCGTACTCCAAAAATTCCATCATACTTTATAGAGGTTAACTTGTTCATCAGGATTCAGCCATGGCTTTATTTGATTTGATGAATTATTGCTTTACAGAGAAAAGATGCCCAGAAGCCAATTATTATCAAGAATAGATCCTTTTATATCTCTTGCTATAGAGCTTTTAATTATCATGAGAGATAATCTATTAGAACGCTCCTATTTTTCATGTAATTCCTTTTGATCAGGAGAACTAGTGGGAGTTAAAGGATTAGGCTAAGATTTACGTAAAGCCAAATCTAAATCTAGGCATCCTAGAATAATAAGAAGCTGCTCATGCTAATTAAAGTAATATGATCCATTCAGTGTGGAAATATTGGTTAGATACGATGAGAGTGAAGCAGGGATCATAGCTGTAAATAGAGAAATATTCGTACAGTTACTTTCATGAAGTAGATTCCAAAAAATAACAATTCTGCTAATAACACTTATTATACAGTCATAAAATATCTTTGGATAAGAATTATAGCATTCAATAAGTGCTGTAACTAATTTAATCACAAATTTAACCATAATAATGCCAATATTTGTATTACATAAATAAAAAATAACAATAATATGAAATATGTAAGCAACAATATAATTATGGCATAAATATATAATTTATATTTAAATTATGATCCTTTATATTAGTTACACTTTTAGTGATTTAGCCAACTATGATTACAAAATTCCGAGATTATTCCCACCTTTGGGTGTAGAACCCTTGCCTTTATGTAATTCAAGTTGGTCAACCTATAACTGTCAATTTTGCATCTTATTACAATCATCTTTAGGTCAACTATAATAGACACACCTTTATATAGTTCCAAAATATAATGAGAGAGACAATCATTGCTCTCAAAAACTCATCTATCCAAAATTCATAAAGTGCTCCAGGCCCTTTGGGGCTATGCGAAAATATCCTTGAACAATGTAATAGTGAGTAAAGTTATTAATAAATAATTTTAAAAATATTTAAATATTTTATCCTTCATGAAAAATTTAACCAAAATGTTTTTCAAATTATTACGAGTTCAACGGTTCAAAAATCGCTCAAATCGGATGCAAAACTAGCAAGTTATAGCAATTTTAATAAAATTTAATAAAAAATAACTAAACTGTAAATAATAAAAAATCAAACTGTTAATAACAAACAATATAAGGGGCTTGCTATAAAATAGTATTAAAAAAAAAGTACTAGAACTTAAATATAAGTTTTAATTTAGGTTTATATATAATTTTAGAGGGGCTAAATTATAAAAACTTTTTTTAATCCAAATTAAAATTAAATCAATCTCCCGTTCATATCTCTAATTAGGCTAACTTTTATTAAAACTGAAACCTGTGAACCAAAAAAAAAACAAAACCCGTTAACTATCTCCTCCTCATCCCGTTTCTTCTTCTTCCACCGAGCTTCCAAAATCACCATTAATGGTGGCTTGGAGCTCGGGATATCACCCCAAACAAGGACCGCTAGCCGAACCAAAAGTCCGGCGACCCTCTCACGGCCTCACGGTGATCATAACCGCCGGGAAAGGGAGAAGAAAATCACGGATTTTCTTTCCAAAATACCGGTTTTCTTCCCAAAGAACCGGCTGGCAATCGGCTTTCATCGTCGGCAGGTCTTCGCTGGTGGTTCACCGGCCCATCCCGACTGCCGACGAGCCCAAACGCCAGTTCCCATTCCTTGTGTTCTGGTGTTCCAAAACGGGAGAAAGGAGAAGATTGTTCGGCACCGGTTTGAAGCCCCCTCCGCCTAACCCCCTCTGCCGGTTCTGTTACTGTGGCACTTCTCATCGGAGCAGTACCCGATAGGAGCGACCACCCACTTTCAGTCTGGCGACGACCCCATGACGAGCATCTTCTCCGCAAGGACGAGCTCGTTCTGGCAAGGAGGAGGTGGTGGAGGTCTCTACCACCGACGGGGAACTCCTTGCAGCGTCACCGAGAACCGGTGGTCCCACCCTTTTTTTTTCTTATTATTTAAATGTATATTTTATTTATTTATTTATTAAAATTATAAATAAATGAATAAATAAAATATAATAATTTTTTGTTTCTCTTTCTGCTTTTTGTAGTACATTTTTAAGTGATCCGCCAATCGAAGATAATATCTTCATGGTCCAGAATTTGACATATTTTGACACCTTTTGCCGGGTTTCTTGAAATCGTACACTTATCATCGTTTTTCAATTTTTTCGGTCAGATATAATGATAAAAAAAAATTTTGAATAAAAAATTTATTTTAAATTTTTGTATGAACATAAAGTATTAAATCAGTGCTCTGATATCACAGGTCGAAAATTTTTTAATCCTTTATGCCTAGATCATGCTTTTATATACATGCAAAATCAAAATTATGGAAAACATATCTTTAGCCATTGTATCGATCCATAGATTGCGCAGTCCCTGAGATATCACTTACGCAGTCCTTTGAGATATCTTTTCTTTTTATCCGTGAGGTGACTAGTATTCTCTCTCCTCACTCTCTTTATGTGGACGATCGATGGAAAATCGTACACCACTATTATTGGTATTCTCTCTCCTCACTCTCTTCTCCTTATGTGGACTATTATTGGTATTCTCTCATCACTCTCTTCTCCTTATGTGGACGATCGATGGAAAATCGTACACCACAGTTATGACAGTTGGAGAAAAGAAACCAGATAGCCTCTTATTTATAGTTGCATATGTTTTTCCCATCAGAAGACTAATGAAAGACTAAAACTTCAGTTAGAGTTTTACTCCAGTTTTGTTATTCAATTTTCTTGGAAATAGTTCTCTTTAATCAATTGGACTTTGATCCAGTACTCATGATCCAGTCAAAGTTGATTATGATACAATGATAATTAGATCATATATCAGAATGTGTCTCTCCCATCAGAAGACTAATAAAAAACTAAAATTTCAGTTAGAGTTTTACTCTAGTCATAGTTATTCAATTTTATTGGAAATAGTTCTCTTTAATCAATTGGACTCTGATCTAGTACCTATGATCGAGTCAAAAATTAACCACGATAAGATGATAATTATAATTTATATAAATTTTTTTTTGGTAAAGCCAAAGGAATAGAGGGATGAATCCCAGTGTAGCTATCCATGCAGGCTCCCATCCCGCTAGATAATGTTCGATGCGCTTGGATTTGCACAGTCTTTTCCCACCTAAAGGCACACCAGCGATCATAGATCCTAGAAAAATTTATGGATTTAATTGAATCATCAATGGGATCATGCTTCAAATCTATGATCAGTTGATAGTGAAACAAGACCTCTAACAACCGAGCTACAGCCTTTACATATTTTTTTTAAAAAAATATCTAAAATTATTTAAAATAAATTAATTTTTTCATGACCAATAAAATATATCAAAATATTATTTTTAGAAAATATTTTTTAAAAAAATATATTTTTGTAAGCATACCAAACAAGTCTTTAACGTGGGATAGTCCTTAAAAGAAAGGGTACTCCATTTTTTTTGAAAAAATAGAAAGGGTACTATGTGACATCATAAGATCCCCGATGACCAGCTGGGTATCGTGGGGGCAATCTTCCAATTGATCCCCAGCCGCAGGTATGGACAAAAAGTTGCAACCCCGGGTCCGCAGTTTCTTTTGGCGCAAAAAAGAAGTAAAATTAGATTTTTTATTTTTTATGAACTCAGAAAAAAGAATATATTTATCAAATCTTTGATCGATGACGTGTTAGGGCCCGTGGTTTCATCATCATCTGGAAAAAAAAACCGAAAAGAAAGATGCGCTAGGATCTATGGTCCAGTATCCATGGAACCCGTCAAACAATCTACGACTGCTTATTTGTCAATGTTCGAGACTTGAGAAAAACGCTGGAGCTAGCTTGAAAGGTGAATGTGGAAATGGAGAAGAATATCTACTACTACGCTGGAAAACTTCTACAGCTTGAAATGGTGAATGCAAAAAAATTCCAACCGCTTCACACCCAAAAAAATCCCAACTGCTTCACACCCCAAGCTCCAGAAACCGAGGGAACCAAAAAATAAAAAAAAATCATCGAAACGAATACATAAAGAAAAAGTAAAAAAAAAACATTTAATAGTTAGAGCCCCAAGCGGCTATGCATCCACTTATCTCATCAGATATCCCTCTTATACTTTTATTCCCTCTCTTATATTTTTATAGTCTCACAAGAGGCGACAAATAGCCTAGTAGATTGTTAGGATCCTATCCCTTGAAATCTCTTCTCTCAGCATCTTTTTTATTGAAGGCACTAGCACGGCAGGGATGCTACCCCCAAGAACTCTTCTGCATTAACTGTTATTGACATGACTATCATGGCCAGCATTGGGAAAGGCAGCCTACAATGTAATAGAGAGCTCTCTAGTGCACTGGGCATCGAAGGTTGGAAGGAGGGGCTTCTCATGAGAGCCATGCGGAACGATCAGCCCGAGAATGCTCCCATCCAAGAGGCGATCGATCGAGAAGGGGCACGGGTGTGTTTGTGAGTTGGGCCCGGGGGTCCAATATCGGGGCCAACCATTGGAATGTCTTTCGGTAATAACAGTCGATGGAGCCATGCTCCGAGTAGTTCCATGGTTCGTTGCTGGAGGAGCCGGGTGCGTGGAACCAGTACTATGTGGCTTTTGAGCCTTTTAGAAGGTCTTTCCATCGTGATTGGTGGCTTAGAGGGCATCTCGAGGCCGAGGGGATAGTTGATACAATAGATGCCCCCACTCCCGGTCCTAAATGGTGCTGAGTTGGTCCGTCAATGCTTATCGCTTCTAGAGGAACGGAGTAACTGTTCCATTGGCCTCAAGAGTGGGATTGTCTTTTAGTTCTTCGAGCCTTAATTTGTGCCTTGGAAACTAGTGACTAGCAAGCACCTTGGGTGTGGTGCACAAGTATCAAGGGCGAATCATTGGCATGGGTCTCAAGATATTATATTGTAACTTTTGATGATTCGCATGATAATCCTTAACCAACTGCTGCATTCATCGTGAGCTATAAATGATCCTCATAAGGCTCAGGAAGCGAAGGTAATCGATTGATTAGGATTTTGAGATGATCGTGTTCAACCCGAATGGGGGTGTGCCACGTGTTGCGATTTGGTTACCTTGAGAAGGCTAGCTTTCGATCGTCGCCGGCTGGTAAGTATATAAATAAGAGACCCTTGCTATGGCCACAAGGGCTACTGGCAAAGGAGGGGGAGAGGACATCCTCACCCTTGTCCCCCGAAGATCTCCCCAAGTTAGTTTTCCATGCTCTTCTTGAGTTCCTGTTCAGGTGTCTATGGGTATTCAATAGGCCAGTGAGCACTGAGTAGGGGTAGGTGCTGTCTCTTCTCCTTTATCCACTATTTGTGATTTTTTCCTTTGATTTTGTTCACTTCCTCAAGTAGAAGTAGCCTTCTAGGTCTATCTCCTTCCTCCTTACTTTTTTCAACCCATCCTGCATCTTCGAAGAATGTCGGGCAGTGGCAAGAGCTATGCAGTTAGTAAGGCCTCTGAGGCATAGAGGCCTTCAGAGGCATCTTCTTTGGACAACTAGTCTCGCGAGAGCCCATCTAAGGAGGTGAGTCTGGTCGAGGAAGAGGATTTAGTGGCGAGGGAGGAATCGACCGAGGGGAGTGAGTCAGAAGAGGAGACGAAGGAGGGAACTTCAGAGAAGACTCCGGTTCCCAAGAAGAAGGGTCGTGTAGGTGCCTCTCAGGGCTTGATAAGGCCCCTAGTGGGACCAATGCATGAGATCTCGAATATTACTGAGGAAAAACTTGTCGAGTTCCGAGGGACGTACCGAATTTTGGAGGACTTCCATCTTCATGCATTGAGACCGGAAGACCGAGTGGCTTCTGGCCCGGCGAGCTGCTTGGCCGTGTATGGGAATGACCTTCGTGCTAGCCTTCATTTCCCATTGCATCCTTTTATCTGCGATGTCTTGCATTAGTGTGACATCATTCCTACCTAGCTTGGTCCTAACTCTTTTTGGATTCTAGCTAGTTTTGTCGTTCTCTGCTATCTTTACGAGATCCAACTTTGACTATTTTTGTTTATAGTATTTTTCAAACTGAATAAACTTCCTAGGTCCAAGGGTTGGTTCTTTTTTGATCCCTGAAAGAGGAGAAAGCTTATTAAACTTCCCAGTTCTCTTCATCATTGGAAGACTCGATTCTTCTTTATTTTTTCTAGCTAGCCTTGGAGGATCTAAGAGAGTTGGGAAGCGGTGGATACCTCTCCCAACCAAGATGACATGGTGACCGAGCTTGACCAAGAAGACTTTTAGAAGCTTTTTGATATGGAAGTTCCCAAACTTAGAGAGCTTCTTAGTGAACATAACATGTATGACATCGGGTTGAGGTCGGACATCTCCCTTGGTAAGGGCTTCGGGTCTTTATTTCTCCGCCATCTGGTTATTCGTCTAACTTGCTTGTTCTTATTTCAGCCATGAGGACTATCTTGATGGATCAGCTCCAGGAACACTTGTAGAAGAGGTCGACCTCGGATGGTAGCCGCAAGAAGAAAAAGGAGGTTGTAGCTAAGAGTTCAAAGGTTGGGGGTCGTCTGTCGGGGTCCCAGTTGCCACTGCTAGGGTGTTGGCTTCCCAAGTTACGTTTGTCCTTCCAAGGGCCCCTTCGTAGAGCGATGAAGAGGTGGAGGTCATGGCTGTCCCAATCACTGGTGGCCCTTCCAGCGATCTCTGCTCCCGACATGCTGGGAGGGCACCACGAGTGACCCCGACTTCACTAGGGGTCAGTGCGGCTCCATTGTCTTCATCTATGTCGAGGGGGGAAGGAAGTTCTTTGGTACCAGGGGATGTCAAAGCACTCCTGGTAATGAGAAGAGCCAGAACCTCGAGGAGGTCTCTCGGGCACTGCATTATCATTTTCCAAGTTAGAGTTCAGGATGGATGGGTGTACCAGGTTCATGTTGACGAGGGTAACTTAGCACTGCATAACCCTTCGATTGCTTAGGAGCTGTTGCAGGTGATGGTGCTCCATGGGACGTGGAAGAATTGAGGTCTCAGTCTATCAGTGAGTTAATAAATGGGACCTTTCCCATTGAGACTCAGGAAAGCTTGGTACAGTAATTGTGTGCCGGTTAAGCTCCATTAGGTGACTTACTCATCATCTTCATGCAACTTCTTCATAGCTTGGCAACCATGTGTTCGGTGATCCTTAAGTATGCCGAGACTCAGGGCATGTGGGAAGCCAAGCTAAAGGAAGTGGAGGACAGGGCCATGATCACTGAGCTGAGTCGCTCGGAGGCTATTAAATTGAAGGAACATGTGACTGCCCGACCGAAGGAGAGGGAAGGAGAGCTCATAAGGGAGTGCGATCGAGTGGCGGACATGGAGGCAAAGCTGGATCACTATGAAGTCCTTCATAGGTTGGTTAAGAATAGGGCCCAGACAAATAAGGAGTAGATCCAGTCTATCGAGAAATGAGCCAAGGTAGTCAAAGATCGGGTCATCATTGTCGAGAGCTGCCAAGGAAGCGGTCGCCACCATTATGGCTCAGGTAGTTGAAGAGTACAAGGACTCCAATGCCTTTATATTCGATGCCATAGTGGTCACAGCAGACATCTATGTTGCCAGCTTTGATGATTGTAAGGCGAAGGTTGCCAAGGCCGATGCGGGCATAGATTTGCACTACATCACCTAGACTAGCGAGATAAAGGAGGAAGAAGAGGACAACTCGGTTGAAGAGGGTGAAGCAGTCAAGGAAGGAGCCATGGAGGAGAGTGGAGCAGATAAGGGCATGGATTTGCACCGTATCACCTCGACCAGCAAGATAGAGGAGGAAGAAGGGGATAATTAGGTCGAAGAGGGTGAAGCAGTCAAAGAAGGAGCCATGGAGGAGAGTGGAGCTGACGAGGTCATCGACAAAGTAGTGGTGACCGAGGCATTGAGGGTCGAGGGGTTGTTAGCTCCGGCCAAGACTTTTCAGGAGGCAGCTATCTTGGCTGAGGTTCTCGAGGAGTCGATGCTACTCCAGAAGCTTAGGAATACCTTTTCTATTTTTGCTCCTTCATTTGTATATTTTTCATTTTCCTTTTTTTGGACTTAGAGTCCAATTTTATAAGGCCTTAGTGGACTCAGGCCAAACTTGTATAGACTCTTGGTACTCTAATGGAAGATCTTTGTCTCAATGATGCCTTGTTGTCTATGTATCTTGTTTGCATGATTCCCTCCAAGTACTGGGTCTACGGTACTGTCGAATCTAAATGGACCATCCTTCGATCCTTCCGCTTCATTGGCCCAGATGGATATCTTGTCTCAAGTCGAGAGATAGGGCTAAGTCACTCATCGAGCGAGTGGTCCGACCTGGGGGATTCAGGCATTCTAGTCGAATGGTCTCCGTGGCTGGCTCAGATCATCATTCGAGCAGGAGCGCATCTCTTAGACCCTGTCTGCTAAGGGCCTTGGGGTGAGAATCCTCCAAGTCTTTGGTCGAAGGAGGGCACCGACCAATTACCTATGAGTTGTTTGGTGCCAACCGATGACAAAAGAGGGTCAGTCCTCCCTGGGAGGTCTGCCACATGGGGTTGACTTCCTCACAGGACTGATTGGGTGACCTTACCTATTATGCCCTTAATCCAATGGTGATTGGAAGATAGGCTATGTTGGAAATGGGATGCATTTACTACCTTCATCACTCTGTTGATGGTTGTAGGATCTAGCCAATAATAGTGCACCATGTGGTGGGGCGATCTTGATCGTCCCCCACTTGAATTGATCACGAGAATAGGGGCGATCGAGGTGGTGCTTTGATGTGGCTGCAGCGACCGGCTGCTCCTAATATGCCACATGGAAGACACGCTTCGGCTTTCGGACATGGGCATTGAGTCTAGAGGCTGGCATTAATGGTGTAGGATCCGAGATGATTGCCCTCAAAATTCTAAGCATCCACTTGGTTGGCTCAAAATGGCATAACCATGCATCGCCATTTGGGTGGACAGCCTCGACTATAAATAGAGGGCCTCTACTTGTTGCCTTTACTATCCCACTTCTCTTCCTCTTTCTACTTTTAGTAGGGATACACTAGTCAGAGCAAGGAGCGATGATTTCTAGTGAGGGGGCGAGGATGTCGATGTTGATTAGAGCATCCAGAGTGGAAGCGAAATCCGGCAAGGATGAGATGGATGATGTGGGAGTGATGAAAGGCCGAAGGTATTCTTGGAGATAGGGCGGAGGTGCTAAGGCATCCTTGGAGATAGTCCCTTGGAATAGTCATTCCACCAGCATAATCGCTTGGAGTGGCTATTTTTGATGGGTTGTGCCATCAAAATTCCATGGGTTGATCATTGACTCTAGTAGGATTTTTATTATTAAAGTTCTATCTTCTGGTAATCAGGTGTCAGTCTGGGCTTTGTGCTTTGGAGCTATCTTTCTTGGAAATTGACCAAGGCACGGAAGATCATCCTCAGTTGTAGATCACAAGAAGGTCGGCAATGATAGAAGAATGGGTCAAAATCTTTCTTTCTTTTGTCTGTTTGACCTTGTAAGTGTTCAAACTCTATCTTGTGTTAAGTCCTATGTATTTTAGACTTGATCTAACTTTGTATATATCTCGGACCTGATTTGACTTTGTAATTCCTTTTTGAATCAGTGAAATAAAACTCTCTTTTGGTAATTCAAACTTACATGAATGCTTTCTGCATTTGAATATTGTACCTCTTTGAGTGCCTATATTCTTGGACTATTGGGGCATTGGCTGAATGCTCCCATTCTTCCTTAAAGGTGAAGTCTTGCTAGGTTGGCTGTTGTTGTTGACCGACTAACCACTTGAGGGTCAACTTTGTAAGGGTTTTCTAATGGTGAGCAAAAGTCGACTATCTTGTTAGTCGATATGGGCCGAGCAGGATGAAAGTGACCTTTATTAAGGGGTTACCTAGATAGGGATGGCAAGCTGGCCATCTCTTCAGTCGGGTATGACCTAATCGGGATAGGAGTTATCTTGTTAAGGGTTTATCCAAATGGGGGCAGCAGCTAGCTATCTCTTTAGTGATTTTCCCCAAAGGGCCGTGTAAGCACTTTGTCCATCAAGGATGGTGTAGAAAAAATACACTGCCAAATATGATTGACCATGCAAATTCTATTTTTTAATGTATATTTAATGCTTACAACTTTATCTTTTCTTAAAAATTTTGAATGATAAAAATGCCATCCTTTATAAAAAATTATGATACCAGTTGGTTTGGATTATAATATCCTATGCTTGGGTTATGACATCCATGTATTATAAAGCTAAGGGATATTTTTATCATCCAAAAAAGTTCAAATTTTTTTTTAATAACAAAAATGTTCTCGGCCTTATGACAACCTATAAATAGGGTTATGACTTCATATTCACAAAAGGGTATTATAAGAGAAGAATATTTTTTTATTTAAAATATTTAACAAAAAAATAAATTAAGATATTAAATATATATTTGAATGATGAAATGTTCATTCCTTATGGTATCTCTTTATGAACAGGATGTCATAATCCTATATAGAATATCATAAGGTCGAAGATATTTTTTTTATTAAAAAATTTTAAACTTTTTTAATGATAAAAATATCCCTCGGTCTTATGATACATGGATGTCATAATCCAAGCTATGGGATATCATATGTAAGCCATGAGATGTCATAATTTTTTTAAGAAAGTGATATTTTGGTCATTTAAAATTTTTAATGAAATGATAAAATTATGATATTAAATATGCATTGAAAAGCAGGATTTACGTGGTCTAATCAAATTATATGATGTATTTTCCTCCACCAAGCATGGTGTGTAAAGACTTTCTCATTCCCCAAATCCCTCGATCCCACGACCCACCCCCATCACCATTAGGATTTTTTCTCCTCTTGCTCTTGCACCACCATGTCAATCAAATCTCGTCATCGAAATCGATGACCATCATCCTACAATTTTGATGGAAGGGCTTTTCTGCCTTTATTTTTTTTTTTGGATTCATCTTCTTCCTCTACCATCATGGAAGTAGAAGGAGGTAGGAGTTGAAGAGGAGGTGGCAGGAGCCAAAGAGAGTGGTGCAGCAGTGATGAGGTGCTTGAGGGGTCTAGTATAAATAGAGGAAGGAGAAATAGAAGGGAGAGGACAAGGAGGACCAGAGGGGATTGTCACGGTATGCGGCGCCAATAAGAGTGAATCTCGAGGGTGGAGTAGGTAGTGTCTAAGTCATAGTCCTCATGGATGGTGGCCGTAACAAAGCAATCAAAGGCAGAGAGGGGGGAATCGGAAAAAAATCTCGAGGATAGGGGGTCAAAGGCGGAGAGGGAAGTGGGCGAGGGGGATGGGAAAGCAAAAGCAGTTGTTGCGAGAGATCTCGAGAGCTTTGAAGAGGGTGTGGTGGATGGAATGACAAAGGAAGTGAATATGGAGGGATAAGGCAATGTCTAGTGTGATCAGACGGTGGAGAGAGGGGTGGGGTGGCAATGCTATCGGTGTAGTGGAGAGGATGGTTATCATGATAGCGTCAAGCTCCATGATTCGATTCATTGAACTAGACGGTGTCGACCTTTTTTTTCTTCTTTCTTTTTTTCCTCCTATATCTCGAAAAAAAATCTTGTTAGATCATGTTGGGTTGAATTAGGTTAGTAGGCTATCTGTTTATTTGACAAGTTAAATAAGATAAATCATGTGACTTATTTATTAAACATGATAGGTTTAAATTTTATATCCTAATAAATAGGTAGGAATCATGTTTAATAATTTCTATTCTAATCCATATTTGACCCGACTCGTTTATGACCAATCGAACCTGATTGCCACCTTTAACTGGACACAACTTAGTATTTCAAGTGTAAAGACTTGCTTTCTTTAGAATTTTCATTATGCCCACATCGACCTTCCACTTAAGGGACTTGCATCCTATATCAAGCCAAGCATAAAAACCAGCATTTTACTTTTTTAAAAAAAGTAGAATAATGGAGGAAGAAATGGATGGTGAATATAAAATACTCCCTCTTACACTTTTAAATAATGAATCTCCACTGGCCATGGCCTCTTCTACAAAAGCACACACCCAAGTGCCGAGATCTCAGGATTTACAAATATCTTCTTTCATATTTAGAAGTAGGTGACCAAAACCACTTTGTTATTTTATTTAGTCGAATGAAAGTTCTGGCTCAGCTCGGATGGAAAATGAGGCCCAAAATAAAATACAGGGAAGCTGATCTCAGCACGATAAAAAGCCAAGCTTCAACAACTTCATGTTAATAAGTCGCCGAGCTCAACTACCCTGGTATATACCGAGCCTGAGCATTTCGATACTTTAACTCAGCTCGGCTCATTTGCACCCTTATTTGAAGATAAAAGATACTATGACTACTTGAATATAGAACTATCAACAGGTCATGTCCAGGTCTAAGGCCCGTGAATATTTATCTAAACGGATTTGGATCTGGTATTAACATAGGACTCATTTACCTGGATTCAAATCTTTTTAATTATAATATAAATAAGTAGGGTCTAAATATTTAATATATAGACTTGATGGATCCGAGACTTGAGTAATCTAATATAATAATTATATATATTTATAGATATATATTAAGAATATTTTGAGCTGCTAGATTAAAGATCTAACTATTCAAAATCTTCAGGGAAGAGAAAAGAAAAGAAACCTTAGATTATTATCTCTATCTCTTTAGTCTCTCGACTCTCTCCGATGGTGTCAACGGCTAACTAAACCCTCATTGCCCCCTCTCTCCGGCTCTCCCATCTTTATCCACCAGCAGACCAAGCTCCAACCGTCTACTCCCCATCCTCTCCTCCCCCTTCCTCCCTCCCTCTCCACCTCCTCCACCTATCAACCCTCTTTGCCTCTCTGGCCCTCCGCCTCCCCGAACCTTGCTTTCCACTTTGCTTACGATCTCCTCTCCCTCTTTTCCCCCTTCTCCTCTCCACTCCAAGGCTGCTATCGCTGCCCTCCTCGCATCTGCGAAGTCCCTCCGTTGCTATTTTGACGTTGCCCCAAGCCATTGCCGCCTCTCGTTGCTGTTCGCTACCATTGTCTCGATGTTGCTTCAACTTTGAATGTGATCTTCAGATCCTGGATTCGAGTTTGGGTCTAGTACTTTAAGACTATACCCATTAGGTATTTGAGTCCGGGTCTAGATCCAGTAACTAAGATTAGATTCGGGTCTGAATATCTAGGATCTAATCCAAACCTTATCCATTAATAGCTCTACTTGAATACAAGAATGTTCATGATAATTGATGTGGCGAGACCGCTGACGTGGATAGTTGACAGGCGTCATATTAAGGGAGGCCGCCCGGTGGATGCCAAGACGACGCCCCAGCCCGGATCGTTTTGCCGAGCTGAGTTGAGCTCCTACAAGGCCACGAGCCGAGCTCAGTCCTCCGCAGAGCCGTCCTCCGCCCTCCAGAGCGAGACCCTCGGAGGCTAGTGCCTTGTGGTCGAGGTCGAGCTCACCGCTCACCCACCGATGTGGAGCCTCTCTGAGCGCGCGCCCACTGGACTGGATCCGTCCTCCGCCCTCTAGAGCAAGACCCTCGGAGGCTAGTGTCCTGCGATCGAGGTCGAGCTCACCGCTCACCCACCGATGTGGAGCCTCTCCGAGCGCGTGCCCTCTGGACCGGGTCCGTCCTCCGCCCTCCAAAGCGAGACCCTCGAAGGCTAGTGCCCTATGGTCGAGGTTGAGCTTACTGCTCACCCGCCGATGTGGAGCCTCTCCGAGCACGCGCCCTCTGGACCGGGCCCGCACTCTCCCCTCCCTCACCGAGGCGACCGTACGAGCTCGGAGCATCCAGACCGGAGCAAGCCCAGCCATCCCAGGACACCGGCGAGCCACCCGAGGACCACGGAATGGGACCCCCCATTCCGTCATAACTACCTGTCCAGCCATACTTCCAGGAGATGGGCCAGCCAGAGAGCACGCACCCCTAGGGTGACGGCCCCCAGATTGAGGCTCTGCCAAGCTTCCCGGAATGGAACGACCGGAGAGAATATTAGAGCGAATGGAAGCTTCCCCCATCACCTGTCAGGAAAGGTGTCTCGTCTACGGCACGGAATCCCGCCACACACGCTTGCCAATCTAGCGAGGATCTCGAGGCAAGCTTCAAACAACCAATTTTCAACTACAAAGAACGATCGTCACCCCCACGAGGGGGAGGTAACATACCAGTAGCACCAAAATCACCACCAACAATACAAGCGCAAGCTCGACCAAGAGGGTGAAGCGCCACCACCAAAAAAAATACAGTCGAGGAAAAATGAGGAAAACAAGGAGAAGCGGAGTGATAGGGAACCCCTCTGTCCCCGCTATTAGTCTCCCCCAGTCACGTTTTCATCTACACACATCTCTCACTCCTCCTAGAGCAGAGTCCATCAAGAGGGGCCCGACCAGGAGGATCTGTTCCCCTGGATCATCACTGACTTGATCGTCGGAGTGCCCTTGCCGGAAATCCCGGCCCAGGTCACTAACCCCTATTTCGCAGGTCCAGGAGCAGATGACCGGCAGGCAGCGAAGGGAGCGCACTCTGGCACCGGCAGCAGCTACGGGCCACGATGGTCTTGGCGGCAACAGATTGGCGTGCCAGGTAGGGGCAAGAACAAACCCTCCACCTCTTCACAGACAAGCTAGGCGGGATGATGGTGACGACAAGAGCAAGGAAGGCTTCACCAGCCATGCCGGGGACTCCCCCTCTCGGGGAAACCCGCACCGCCAAGAATGGAGCCACCCGCTCCGGTCCAGCCACCTCCACCGGAAGCCTAGCTGGATGCACTTGTCTAGCAGATGCAAGTCCTCACCGCGGCAGTGCGCCAGCTTCAGCACCAACACCGGTCCATGGCTACCCACCAACAGCCAGGGACCTCGGTGGCCCATGCCGCAGCTCCCCGTGACAGCCTGCGCTCCTTCCAAGAAAGGCCGTCGCAGCTGCGGGCCACCACTGATAACCGGGGCAGCCACCAAGCTCTGGCGAAGAGACAACGAGCTGGCTCTGCTGACAGGGAGAGTCGCTTACCAAACCTAGGGCGGGAGGTGCCCAAACCCCGTCGAGGCAAGAAAAGCAAGACCCCATGCCATGGGTGCCGTGCACCCACGTCACCTTCTCCGTCTCCTTCGGCGGAGGGGTCTATTGATGAAGCCATTAGGCGCGTGGCGGAGAGGCACCTGGAGGAACATGAGCGCAAGCTGGCGGAGTTTGCCCATCGGTTCGCCAGCATGCCGGGCTCCGCTAGTGAGCCAGCGAGCTACGATGCCCGTTCCCTATTCTTCCAAGAAATCCAAGCAGAGCCGATCCCGCATCGATTCTGGATGCCGCAGGTGGATCCTTACGATGGGACCACCGATCCCCTGAACCACATGGAAAGTTACCGGACCCTCATGAGGGTCCAAGGGGCCACCGACGCTCTTCTTTGCATCGCTTTTCCTGTTACTCTCCGGAAGGCAGCCCGGGTGTGGTTCACCCATTGTGAGCCGGGGAGCATCAGCTCCTTCGCCTAGCTAGGGCAGAAGTTCGTGGCATACTTCGACGCTTGCAGGAAGTTGCCTCGAGAGGCAGACAGCCTCTTCTCCATCTGGCAACTGGACCGCGAGCACCTACAGGACTACGTGGCCTGCTTCAAGGCCGCCGCATTGGAGATCTACAATCTTGAAGAGCCAGTCGCTATGCTGGCACTGAAGCGAGGGCTTAGGACCTCCTGCCTGACCTACTCACTGGATAAGAAGCCCCCCAAGACTTACTCCGAGCTCCTTCTCCGGGCCCAAAAGTACATCCGCGCTGAGGAGGCGGACCGTACGAGGTGGAAGCTTGATGGAGGACCCCTGAAGAAGCCAGCCCCTGCTAAAGTGTCCGGGACCCGGAAACTAGCCCCCTAAGCTTCGAGCTCTCGGAGGGATCGACCAAGGCTGAGAGGGACCCCTGTCCCGGAGGAGAGTTACACTTCTCTCCTCGCCCCAAGGACAAAAATCCTTATGGAGATTGAGGACGAGGACTACTTGAGGTGCCCACTTCCGCTGAGGACCACCGCTGGCCGTGACAAGATGAAGTACTGCCGCTTCCATCGTGACCATGGTCACGATACTGAGGAATGCCACAACCTCAAGTGGGAGATTGAGGAACTCATCAAGAGGGGCTATCTCAAGAGATTCGTGGGAGGCAGACCTCAAGTGGAGTCCAAGGCGCTCGTCGCTCTCCCGCTAGCTCCAGCCATCGACAACCGCCCCACCGAGAAGTCGATGGGCATGATCTCCTAGGGAGCGGCGCATGCATCCAAGAAGGCTCGGGGGGCAGGGAACTTGGAGAATGTACTCACCTTTATGATGAAAGGGGAAGACGGGGGGAAAAATATAAATAATGATGTCGTGGTCATTGAAATGACAATCGCGAAGCACCCTATAAAGCGCATCATGGTTGATAGTGGAAGCTCCGCAGACGTGCTTTTTTATGATGCCTTCTCCAGAATGAATTTCTCCCCTGATCAGCTTAGGCCTGTGCACACACCCCTTGTTGGTTTCATCGACGATTCTATGAGAATAGAAGGAGAAATCACTCTCCCGGTCACTGCCGGAATCCCATCTAGGCAGAGCACCGTCATGATGACCTTCACGATTGTAAAGCTTCCTTCCGCCTACAACGTGATACTGGGATGGCCCGGGCTCAACTTGCTTGACATCGTTGTCTCCACCAAGAGGCTGTTTGTACAGTTCCCAACTTTCTACGATGTCGAAGAGATGAGGGGAGCGCCCCAGCCGGTGCAGCATTGTTTCCAAACTCTTCCTGGGGCCAAGGTCCCTCAGGATGATCCCAGTATGGATGACCTCGACCAAAGGGCCCAAGACCCCAGGGGAGGCCCAGTCGAGCATATACTTCCTTATCCACTCGGAGATGACCCTGCGAAGACGGTGCAGATAGGAGCCCAGCTACCCGAGGAGGAGAGGGCTCAACTACTGAGATTCTTGCGGGCGAATGTAGATGTGTTCGCTTGGACGGTGGCAGACATGCCAGGTATCCCCCCTGACATTATTACTCACAAATTGAGTGTCGACCCAAGGCACAAGCCAGTTCGGTAGAAGAAGAGAAGTTTTGTCTCGGTGAGACAGGCTACCATTAAAGAAGAAGTTGACAAACTCTTGGCCACCAGTTTCATCCGAGAAGTCCAGTACCCGAGCTGGTTGGCGAATATGGTGATGGTCAAGAAGAATAATGGCAAATGGAGGATCTGTGTGGACTACACTGACCTTAATAAAGCTTGTCCGAAGGATAGCTTCCCTCTCCCGAAGATCGACCAGCTGGTGGATGCCACCTCGGGCCACCGGTTGCTCTCCTTCATGGATGCATTTTCTGAGTATAATCAAATCCGCATGCATCCGGAGGATGAGGAGCACACTGCTTTCATCACCGACCAAGGGACATACTACTACAGGATGATGCCTTTTGGTCTAAAGAATGCGGGGGCTGCCTATCAACGCCTGGTCAGCAAGGTCTTCAAAGACCAGATTGGCCGCAATATGCAGGTGTATGTGGATGACATGCTCATCATGAGCAGGCCGAGCTCGAGCCACATAGCCGACCTCGTCGAGTCGTTCCACAACCTGCGACAGCATCACATGAAGCTAAACCCGTCGAAGTGTGCCTTTGGGATGGAGGTAGGAAAATTCCTTGGCTTCATGGTCACCCAGAGGGGCATCGAAGCAAACCCGGAGAAGGTGCAGGCCATCGTCGACATGGAACACCCGACCTCCAAGAAGCAGGTCCAGCGCCTGACGGGATGAGTCACCGCCCTCAGCAGATTTATCTCAAGGTCAGCTGATCGTTGCCTCTCATTTTTCAAGGCGCTGTGCAAGATACATGACTTCACCTGGACCGAGGAGTGCAGGACAGCCTTCGAGGAGCTGAAGAACTTCCTCGCCTCTTCTCCCCTGCTCTCCAGGCCAGAGGAGGGAGAAGAGTTCTTATTGTACCTGGCGGTGACACCGGGGGCTGTCAGCTCAGTTCTCGTCCGCACGAACGAGGACAAATCTCAGAAGCCAGTATACTACAATAAAATCCTCCGTGATGCGGAGATCAAGTACACTCGCTCCGAAAAACTCATTTTTGCACTAATAATGTATGCTAAGCGCCTCAGGCCCTATTTCCAAGCACACCCAATAGTGGTCATGACAGACCAGCCACTGAGGACTATCCTCACCCGACCTGAGATATCCGGGAGGTTGGCTAAGTGGTCCCTGCTACTCAGCGAATTCGACATAGCGTACCGACCGAGATCATCACAAAAGGTCCAAGTCCTGGCCGACTTCGTGGTCGAGTGCATCGGGTTCATTGAGGAGCTAGAGCAGACAGCAACGGAGCCCGGGCTAGGAGAAGAGCCCTGGATCCTCCATGTAGATGGAACATCCAATGCCGGCGGGAGCAGAGCAGGCCTCATCCTCACCAACTGTGATGGGGTTGTGGCGGAATGCGCCCTCTGCTTCAAGTTTGCCGCAACCAATAACCATGCGGAGTACGAAGCACTCCTCGCGGGCCTAAGAGCTTCCCGCAAGCTGGGTGTGCAGGACTTGAAGGTCTTCACCGACTCCCAACTGGTCACCGGACAAGTTTCCAGAGAATACGAGACAAGGGATGCCCAGATGATGAAGTACCTGGAGCAGGTCCATGTAAGTACAGCAGGCCTCCGGTGCTTCAGCATCTTCCACATCCCCCGAGGGGAGAATGCGCGTGCAGATGCGCTGTCCAGGCTTGCGACTCTACCGGACTCGTCGCTGGGGCGCGCCTACATCGAGCACCTTGAAAGTCCCAGCTACGAGAACCCGACGAAAGTACATCAAGTCACCCCCGAGCCGAGCTAGATGGACAAGTACATCCGGTACATCATTGACGGCACCCTGTGGAAGACCGCGCAGATGCCGCCCTCATCAGGAAGAAAGCCTTCCATTTCGTCCTAATGGAGGGCTAACTCTATCGCCGATCTTACTCCTACCCACTCCTGAGATGCCTCAGGCCCGCCGAGGTGACCTTTGTGCTCCAAGAGATACATGAAGGCCTCTGCGGGAACCACGTGGGAGGGAGAACGCTGGCCTACAAAGCCCTCCACCAGGGGTATTTCTGGGAGACTGAGGGAGGATGCCATCGACTTCGTCAAGAGGTGCGATAAATGCCAACGCCATGCCAACATACAGCGTTAGTCGGCGGCGCCGATCTCCCAACTCTCAGCCCCTTGGCCCTTTGCCTAGTGGGGAATGGACATCTTGGAACCGTTTCCCCCAGCATCAGGGCAACGGAAGTTCCTGCTGGTGGCGATCGACTACTTCACCAAGTGGGTCGAAGCGGAGCCGCTAACTTGGATCGCGGAAGCCAATGTCCGCCAGTTCTTCTGGAAATCAATCATTTGCCGCTTTGGGCTCCCCCGTTGCATTATCATCGACAACAGACGACATTTCGACAACCGCAAGTTCGAAGGGTTTTGTGCCGAGCACGGCATCCAACACCGGTTCATCTCGGTAGCTCATCCCCAAATAAACGGAGAAGCCAAGGTGACCAACTGGACCATCCTTCAAAGACTCAGGACCAGGCTGGACCAAGCTAAAGGCATGTGGGCAGAAGAACTCCCGAGCATCCTGTGGGCCTACCACACAACGTCCAGGACTGCAACCAACGAAACACACTTCAGCCTCGTCTTCGGCGCCGAAGCGGTCGTCCCGGTCGAGCTAGGCGTGCCCACTTTGTGGGTGCAGCAGTATGATGAAGCATGGAATTCGACACACCTCCTGCTCGACCTGGACCTTCTCGAAGAGGCAAGGGACAGAGCCTGCCTCCGGATGGCGGTGTACCGGCAATGAGTGTTCCGGTATTACAATGCCTGCATCAAGACAAAAGCCTTCAAGCCCGAAGACTTGGTGCTGCGGCGAACAGAAGCGTCTCAACCCAGAGAGTGCGGCAAGCTTTCGCCATACTAGGAAGGCCCCTACAAAGTAGCCGAAGCCCTTTCACAAGGGGCCTACTACCTGGAAGATCTCAGTGGTGTCAAATTCCCTAGAACATGGAATGCCTCCAACCTGTGGAAATACTACCAATGATGTAAGGTTTCCCAACAATGATAATAACAATGGTTTTCTCCTTGTGCAAGTGTTTATCTATCTCGCAGGAGAATTTCACCTCCGCCTAGCCCTAGGACGCCGATCCAAGATCGGAGCTAAGACCTCCAGCCAGGAGATCGTAGAGCCATGCCGCTCTCACTCAAGGCATCCCCGAGCCCAGCTCCAGGACGTCGAAGAATCATAGAGCCACGTCGCTCCTAACTCAAGGCATCCCCGAGCCCAGCTCCAGGACATCAAAGAATCACCGAGCCAAGCAGCTCTCAACTATCCACGTCCCTAAGCCCAGCTCCAGGACGCCAACTCAAAACAGGAGCTCAGATCTCCGGCCAAGAGAACTTCGAGCCAAGTAGCTCTCCATCTCAAACATCTCCGAGCCTAGCTCCGGGATGCCAAGAGATCATGGGGCCACGTAGCTCGTATAAATGCCTCGAGCCTAGCTCCAAGGTGCCAAAGACCTGAGCCAAGATCTCAGGCAACCCCCTGGGCCCGAGCCTAGCTCCATGTCCAGGAAGGCCTCGAGCCTAGCTCTAAGGCAATCAAGACCGGTAACCCCCTTCTCTGATCTCCCCACTCGAAAAGAAGACGAGAGGGGAAAAAAAGAAAGAGAACAAGATGGGGTTACAACCAGCATCCTCTCCTCTGATCTCCCCCCTCAAAAAAAAAAAAAGGAGAAAGAAAGAGAAAAAGAAAAAGGAAGAAGAAGAAAGAGAAAGAAGGAAGAGAGGGGGAGAGAAAACAAGAGGGAGCTACAACATCGAAGTCACTACTTTCCATACTCAAGACCAGAACTCAGATCTCTAGCCAAGAGATCTCTGAGCCACGCAGCTCTCAACCATCAACGTTCCCGAGCCCAGCTCCAGGACGCCAGCTCAGGACCGGAGCTCAGATCTTCGGTCAAGAGACCTCCGAGCCATGCAGCTCTCAACCATCAACGTCTCCAAGCCCAACTCCAGGATGCCAGCTCAAGACCGGAGCCCAGATCTCCGGCCAAGAGAATTTTGAGCCACGCAGCTCTCAACCATCAAAGTCCCCGAGCCCAGCTCCAGGATGCCAGCTCAAGACCGGGGCTCAAATCTCCGGCCAAGAGAATTTCGAGCCATGCAGCTCTCATCCATCAACATCCCCGAGCCCAACTCCAGGATGCCAGCTCAAGACTGGAGCTCAGATCTCCGGCCAAGAGAATTTCGAGCCACATAGCTTTCAACCATTAACATCCCCGAGCCCAGCTCCAGGATGCTAGCTCAAGACCGGAACTCAAATCTCCGGCCAAGAGAATTTCGAGCCACGCAGCTCTCAACCATCAACATCCCCAAGCTCAGCTCCAGGACGCCAGCTCAAGACCGGAGCTCAGATCTCCGGCCAAGAGAATTTCGAGCCACGCAGCTCTCAACCATCAACGTCCCCGAGCCCAGCTCCAGGACGCCAGCTCAAGACCGGAACTCAGATCTCTGGCCGAGAGAATTTTGAGCACAGCAGCTCTTAAGTGCCACCAACATATGCCCATCTTGCTGATGTTGAAGTTTAATAACTCAACCCTTCGCAAAGTGCGGTACCCTCTATGTTCTCCCCAAACATCAAGAAAGAAAAGAAGAGGAGTGAAAGAGAAAAAAGGACTGGACAAGAAAGATAGAAAATTTGCACTTCATTGATAAAATATCAATTACAAGTATCCCGCAGGCCCTCGACATGCCGGGTAGCCCTGCCAAGTATAGAAAAAGAACAAAATACAAAAAAAAGCATGAGAAGACTACTGGCTAGCTAGACCGCCGAGCTGGGAGTCTCCATTAGCAGGAGCTTCAGGCCGCATGGCCTTGGGCTCAGGTGGCACGGCCTCCTCAATGCCCACCTCCTGGTCTGAAGTGCCGGGAAAGTCAAGGTGACTGCGGCCCTCGGCTAAGATGAACTCCTCGATCAGGCAGTGCAGGTACATGAAGCCCTTGAAGAAGGAGTCCGACGTCGTCTGTTGGATCTCGGCGAGGAACTCCTCCGAGGCTCTGTACCTTTCCATCGCCTCCCCATCTTCCTTCTTCGCTGCGACCACCTCGTGCCTGGTGTCCGTGGTCGACTTGGCCACCTCATTTGCTGCCCTATGGGCTGCAGCCGACTTCTCCTCCTCCGTCGCCAGCCAGGCCTGGAGGGATTTGGCAGTCCTCTTCTGTCGGGCCACCTCGGTGATGACCACGTCCAGCCTCTTCTCGGCATCGACAAGCCCCTCAGCTTTCTTCCTCGACTCCCCCTGCTCGCGGTCGAGGTTCTCCTGGAGCTCCCTCGCTCGCTCCTCAGAGTCGGCAAGCTACTTCTCGAGGTCCTTGACCCGTTGGCCAAGCACCCCTTCGAAGTCCGCCCTCCTCTGCAGGTCGGCCCTCAGCGACTCGATCTCAGTCGCCCGTTCCTGCTCGGCTCGGCTCCAGTTCCGACAGCTGCTCCTGATGAAAAGAGCTTCGACTCCGATCTGCACCATATGGGAAGGTCAAAAAAAAAAAAAGGAGAGAAAGAAGAAAGAGAGGGGGGAGGAAGAAGATAGAACTGCTTACCGTGAAGAGTTGAGGGAAGATGCTGTTGATCACAGCTCCAACCGGCAGCCCATCCATCTCCTCCCGGTCGCATGGTTGGATGGAGAAGTCCATCATGCGATAGGCCAGGCCGCGGTTGTCGGCTAAGGAGCTCTCCGGTCTCAGCTTGAACGGAAGGTGGTGCCTTGCCCAATCTCTCCTGCTCTCCCGGGGAGCGACCGCGCCCGTCCCTCCGATGGTGGGACCCCCAAGAACTGGTTGAGGAGCCAGCACTATCGTGGTCGGATCCCCCGTCGCTGGAGAATCTCCGGGGCAGGTTCCTCCTCCTTCAGCCTCGACCACCCCCAAACGCGGAGAGCAGGGCGGCACGATAGCAGCAACAACACCGGTCTGGACGGTAGCCTCTGGCTCCAGGATAGGGAGTTCCGCCTGTGGCATCGCCAGTCGCATGGGAGCTTCCACGGCCTCCTTTCCTATCAGCGCGACCGGCACGGCAGGGGTAAATGCCGACACTCCCTCAGTCTGTGCCCGCCTTGGAGGGGGCTCGGCGGCCATCTCGGTGGGCGGCCTCTTCCTGGAGGTTGGCAACGGCTCGCCCTCCAAAAGTGTCAACCCTGCACAGCAACAGCCAAGAAGGTCAGCCTGAAATAGAGAAAAGAGAAAATGCAGATGGAGGAAGAGCTGAACTCACCTAGCCCTGCCGAAGGGTCGACCTTGGCATCGAAAAGGTTCTGCTCCGATAGCAAGACCTCCAAAGAAGGGATCTGAGCTATGCGGAGCTGATCATAATCATCCCAATTGGCTACATCGACCGCGGAGATCCGGTTGGGGGACCTGTCCGGCTCGCTCCAAGCCCAGTCAACCCCCTCAATATCTGTAAAGAAGAATATGCTCTTCCATCCCTTGATGGAAGAGAGAAGCTCGAACTTGATGCCCTTCACGCGAGAAGACAAGGACCACCATCCGTCCTCGGTCGGGTGGCATTTCAGGATGAAGAATGCCCTGAACAGAGAAAACCGGGCAACAAACCCGTGGACGTGGCAGAGTATGATGAAAGAGAAGATCACCCTGATGGCATTCGGCACCAACTGGGCGGGGACCAGACGATAGTTATTCAAGACAGATAAGAAGAAAGGATAAAAAGGGAAGCGGAGACCCACAGAGAAGGTCCCCTCATAGAAGGCAAGACGCCCCGGGCCACTGGAAGTGACCCACTCCCCAGGACGGGGGACCATGAGTCGAACAGAAGACGGGATGCCATAGGCATCCCGGATGGCCCCCAGCTTCGCGATGGAAATCATCGAAACGATCTCACCCGGACCTGTTGACCGGACTGACTCAGGGGTTGACTCAAGTAGCAGAAGGGGAGGACTGGTCGGACAGGAAGGAACGACCCCTGGCTCCTTAACGAACACCGGGGGGGGCAGGAAGGGCTGGCCTGACGCTAACCCTAAACTGTGCCCCCTTCGACTCCTCGTCGGAGGAGGAGAGCACTACCCTTTGGACAAAAGACATGTTGGACTAAGAAGGAAGGAGCCTTCCTCAGAAGAAAAGAAAGAAGAAGAACGAAGCTGGTCTGGACACCTAGAGAAAAGAAGGACGAGTGCAGATCATGGAGAAGAAAGGGTCTGAGCACTGCAGCAAGCGCGGAAGATTTGAAAGAAAGAAACGAAATTTTCGGGTAAGAAATTTTTCTTTTCATCCCGAAAATGCCTATCAAATCCGTGCTGTTATGACCCCCTCGCCAACGGATCTGTGCCACATGCTACCCATCGACGAAAAAGGAGTCCCTGCCGCTCAGAATTCTGTGCCAGCATTAACTGCTCCTCGGACGTGGCCACGTGGCACCCCCGCACCGACCGACGGGGCTATCCCTCGAAGCGCTAGCGACTGCAGCCATCATTGCACCGGATTTTCACCTCTCCATGCCAGCACTACGGTTACTCCCTTCGCCTTGAGCACCATGCACTAACGAGCCTCGGGAGTGGGGGGCAAATGATGTGGCGAGACCACTGACGTGGGTAGATGACAGGCATCATATTAAGGGAGGTTGCCACGATGGATGCCAAGATGATGCCCCAGCCCGGATCATTTTGCCGAGCTGAGTTGAGCTCCTACAAGGCCATGGGCCGAGCTCAGTCCTTCGCCAGGTCGTGCCCGCAAGTCCAGAACGCCTAGGCCAGAGCCTTCCTCCGCCAGGTCGTGCCCGCAAGTCCGGGATGCCTAGGCCAGAGCCATCCTTTGCCCTCCAGAGCGAGACCCTCGGAGGCTAGTGCCCTGTGATCGAGGTCGAGCTCACCGCTTACCCACCGATGTGGAGCCTCTCCGAGTGCGCACCCTCTAGACCGGGTCTGTCCTTCACCCTCCAGAGCGAGACCCTCGGAGGCTAGTGCCCTGCGGTCGAGGTCGAGCTCACCGCTCACCCATCGATGTGGAGCCTCTTCGAGCGCGCGCCCTCTGGATCGAGTCTGTCCTCCGCCCTCCAAAGCAAGACCCTCGGAGGCTTGTGCCCTACGGTCGAGGTCGAGCTCACCGCTCACCCGCCGATGTGGAGCCTCTCCGAGCGTGCGCCCTCTGGACCGGGCCCGCACTCTCCCCTCCCCCACCGAGGCGACTGCACGAGCTCGGAGCATCCAGACCGGAGTAAGCCCAGCCATCCCAGGACACCGGTGAGCCACCTGAGGACCATGGAACGACACCCCCCATGCCGCCATAACTACCTGCCTAGCCGTACTTCCAGGAGATGGGCCAGCCAGAGAGCATGCACCCCTAGGACGGCGGCTCCCGGATCGAGGCTCTGCCAAGCTTCCCAGAATGGGGTGACCGGAGAGAATGTCAGAGCGAATGGAAGCTTCCCCCATCATCTGTCAGGAAAGGTGTCTCGTCTACAGCACGAAATCCCACCGCACGCACCTGCCAATCCAGCGAGGATCCCGAGGCAAGCTTCAAACGGCCAATTTTCAACTACAAAGAACGATCGTCACCCCCACGAGGGGGAGGTAACATACCAGTAGCACCAAAATCACCACCAACAACATAAGCGCAAGCTCGACCAAGAGGGTGAAGCGCCACCACCAAAAAAAATACAGCCGAGGAAAAACGAGGAAAACAAGGAGAAGCGGAGTGATAGGGAACCCCTCTGTCCCCGCTATTAGTCTCCCCTAGTCATGTTTTCACCTACACACATTTCTCACTCCTCCTAGAGCGGAGTCCATCAAGAGGGACCCGATCAGGAGGATCTGTTCTCCTGGATCGTCATTGACTTGATCATCGGAGTGCCCCCGTCGAAAACCCCGGCCCGGGTCACTAACCCCTGTTTCGCAGGTCCAAGAGCAGAGGACCGGCAGGCAGCGAAGGGAGCGCATTCTGGCACCGGCAGCAGCTACGGGCCACGACGGTCTTGGCGGCAACAATAATATAATGACAAATCTCTATGGCCTTGGCCCAACAAAGTGGCAAGGCTTCCCCCAGAGAATTTTGTAATACCTGGCCAAGGAGGCTTCCTCCTCTACTCCGATTTCGACGAGAAAAGAGCCTTCTGACTCTATCGAGGAAGGGGGAGTTTAGGGCTGCCCCAAGCTTTATAAAAAGACCCTTCACCCTTAAGCCACCGCATTCTCAAATTTCGCCCATCATTGGCAAGGAAGAGCCTTGAATTCCTTTGATTTCGATGACAAACCTTCAAGATTCTCTGACAAGTGGCCATGGGAATTGCTAGAGACCAAGGTAAGCCTGGCCCTCCTCCCTCCGCTTATTCTTCTTCTTTCCATGGCCTCATGCCTTGTCTCTGTCTGGCAATTGCCAGAATAATCTATTAAAAAAAAGAAGAAAACTCTTGTTACCTTGGTTCTTCGACGCCGCCATCACTGTTGGACGCCTTACCGGGATCGAAGGCTGCACCACCATAGATTACAGCCCGCCCACCCTCCTCTAAGTCGAAAATCTCCCGTTCTTGGAGGAAAGAATGAGAGCACGAGCCCTTGTTCGGTCAAGCTGGAGAAAAAGAGAGAAGAAAAAAAGAAAAGAAGAAGTGAAGAAGAAAAGAAAGAGAAGAAGAAGAAAAGAAAAAAGAAAAAAAAGAAGAAGAAGAAGGAAAGAAAAGAAAGAAAAGAAAAGAAAAAGAAAGAAAAGAAAAAGAAAAAGAAAAAGAAAGAAAAAAGAATAAAAATAAATAAATAAATAAATAAAAATAAAATAATTTTTCTCTCTCTTCTCTTTTTTCTCTTGCTAATTTCTCTCCTCACTTTCTCTTTCTAGTTTCTCTCTTTATGTTCTCTCTCTAAAATTTTATTCAAGTGGGGGTAGATCACTGATGAAACCCGAGTAGAGGGTTCTAGACCTATAACTACCATATTATAAAATTATTTATTAAAAATAAGATTGTTATGAAGGAGGATAATTTTTCGAATAAGAGGGTGTTGAGCGAGTTCCATAGAACCTAGGATGAGGATCTGGGTACAAACTGTTATCGAACATGTTAAATATATTTATAGTAAAGATAAGAATTTTTGAATATCGATTACTTATTTATATAAAAATTATTTTGCACATCAATAATTTTGCTCCATGTGATTTGATAATTACATGTTATATTTTTATTTATTAAATATATGTGGTATTTGAGAGTTATCTGTTATATACTCATCTGCTAAGTATATGTGATTTTATATGAATTATATTTCATATATTGTTGATCTTAGTTGGATAATTATGGTATTCAAAATACATTCAATTTGATAAAAAAATGTTTTGATATAAAATTTATTAACAAGCATGAATTAATTTTAAGATTACATAACAGGTGGTAATGTTCTAGACTAGCTATGTATTGATGCCTTACTATAGGCCAGAAATATAATATTGTTGATGCCCCGTCACAGGTAAAAAATGTGGAACTATTGATACTTCGCCACAGGTCAAGAATGTGGTTGTGGTAGTCCTTAGGACTAGCCCCATTATTGATGCCCCGTCATAGGTTTGAATGTGGAACTGTTGATACTCTGTCATGGACCGGAAATATGATTATGGTAGTCCAGAGCCGAGCACCCTAAGATGATTAGATTGGATTTATGATGATTGCGAAGATTATATGATATGACATTTTGCATTACATAGTGCATGTTGTTATAAATGACCATAGTATTTTATCACATTATATGTTACTTTCTTAATTATTTTTATTATGATGGTATGGGTGTCTGAAAATTTTTATTGGATTGTAAAGTTCATCTCTCACTTTTCTTTTTCTTTCAGAAAATGTGTAGCATGGGTCGAGTTAAGCATGAGATTCGAGTATAAGAATTATTAGATTGATTAGTTAGTTTTATTTTTAATATCAATGCAAACAAACAGGTGATCATTTAGTTATTATGAATTTGATTTGATGGTATTTAATTATTTAATTTTAATTTCTGAAGATGATGAGATTTTTATATATTCTAGATACAGCACGATCTCTAGGATTGTACGATCGGTCGCATGGTCGATTCAGATACTGGATCCGGGACATGATAAATTAAATAATATCTATCCAATAAAAATGGGAATAGCTTGCATACAAAAATCCGAACGATCAAATACATGATTTTCAATATACCAAAGAAAAATTGCTCCTCATCGAGCAAACATAGCAAGGCAATAACGCCATACCATAATACGTTTGCGGCACTTGCCCATATGGGCTAAAGTAAGCAATTAATCACCACGGGACATGGGCTTATGCCTGGTCTTTTTTTTTTTTTTTTTTTGATAAAGAAAAGAGATGAAGAGATATGAATCCCGGTATAGCTATTCCGTAGGCCTCTATTTTATCAGATAATATTTGATACGAGGCGTTTAGATTCGCATAGTCTCTCTTCTCTTAATAGTGAGTACGTTAACCTGACAAAGGGGAAAACTAGTCTAAGTCCATATATTTTGAAACATCTAACTTTCTGAGCTTTTTTGATTATCTTCGTGCCAAATTTATATAAGTCCTCCATTTTATTTTTTTTAAAAAAAACGATGAGTATGGATTTGGACATATTTCGACCGGAAAGTCCGGGGGTAAAATAAAAAATAAAAAAATAGTTCGGGAGTAAAATCAAAAAAAGGAAAAAATTAATAAAAATCCATATTTCGACCGGAAAGTCCGGGGGTAAAATAAAAAAATAAAAAAAATAGTCCGGAAGTAAAATCAAAAAAAAAAATAATAATAAAATAATCTTGGAGCTCGTGGTGGTGAAAAAGTTAGGGATATATATAATAAATTCCGTTCACTCGGCTGGCACCGGTGATAATTAAGTTATCCTCTTTGTTTCATAAAAATAAAATAATAATTAAAAAAAAACTATGACACATAACATGATCACAAGAAATCCAAAAAAAAAAAAAACTATAAAAAGATTACAAGTTTATAGAAGTGATGAGATGAAATTTGAATATGCAGATACAGTACAAGTAGAAAAAATATAAATATATTACATGTGCATGCATGGTCTTCTAGGAGCGCAGACATAGAGCGCGGGCAGATCACAATCATATGAAAGTAACGAGATAATATTTAAGATAACATAAATAGACAAGAATAAGAATGAAAAGATTACAAATATATTTTAGAAAACAAGATGGCAACCAAAAAAAAAAAAAGCAGATTGATGAAGTAGAAGGTGCATATAGACCAGCATCAAAAAGGTAATCCAAGACCAACATGCTTCACGCACGCAGTCATCTAAAAGTGAGAACATATATAGCGAGGATAGACTGCAAGCAATTTCACGTACCAGTAACACGTTCAAATGTGGAGGCAGCTTATAGGTACAAAAACATGTACCAAAAAGGTCGTCTGCAACAAAGTCTTAGCTTCCATACATGCAGCAATTTGGATTAGCCTGTTGAAAGAGTGGCAGTTTTTTTTTTTTTTTTGTTTCTCTTTTGCCCCAAAATAAGATCATTCCTCTGACCTGTGAGTGGTGTTGATTAACATTTTTTTTCCAGGGTACATACATCTGTCAACAAAATTTCGAAAGCCAACCTGATGCTGCGAGAACTTGGGAATCTTGTTCACACCGGTGTTCTGCTTCGGCTATTCTTTTATGGCAACTTAACCGGTAACATTGGCATCATCAAAGGGAAAAGAAAAGAAAAGAAAAGCATAGGCTTTAAGCATAAACTTACCCTAATCATGTATTTGATTGCAAAATGGGAAGAAAATAATTATCATAGTCTGAATTGCTTCTTAATCGCTTATTGTTGTTCATTTGGTTTTCTTTAGTTTGTTCATCTCTTTTTGACGCGGAGAGAAATAACATTGCTTTGCTTTTGTAGATTTTCTTTTGATGTCTTTAAGAGTTTATTTTAAAAATTAAACTCCCTCCTTTTGCACGGGAGTTACAGGCTTGTGGGTCATTTTCTTGCGCGGGCGATGTAGAAATTGCCTATTTCTTTATTTTTTTCTTTGAGTCTATAATTAGGCATGCATGTCTTACAAAGGAAGAGAGATTTGATACGGTTTCCTTCCTACTTATGATACTCGAGCTTCGTAGTTGAGGCGAAAGGCAAAAGAGAGACGAGTCTTGTGATGGTTGTTAGATATGCATGTTCTAAAAGCTAATCTGGTTAACACATTATATTTTTTTAGGTCATCTTCTGTACTTGATCAACTTTTATTAATAAAATTGGATAAGTTCGTTATCTATTCGTATTTAATTTATCCATCAATCATCCAATGAATTAAAGGATGATCATATATATTTTCAAGAGTTAAGAATTTAAGATATATGTTATTATACATTAACTCCTAAATAGCTCCTGATTGTTGGATCATCACGGGGATGGTGATGGGTCTACCAAGATCGATGCACGGATTACTTTCCTTTTCAGTAGACAAGTCTCGAGTGTATAGTATAGGAACATTGTAGCAAGAGTGCAAGCGGTTATTAGATAATAATGATATTGAGCATGATCAATACGAGAAGTCACTTGGATGTCTACTCATTCATCAATAACTTTTTTAATACTATAGTTGTATGAATAGTTCTTTGACATGCGGTGCCTTTACTACTTACAGTGGGATTGATATTATTTGATAGTACATAAATATGGTTCTTAGCTATTCGGATCCTTGTAATGTTTGTGGGTTATAGTAGGTTTACTATAAAAATAGAGTGTGTACTTATAGAAGATCTATTGGCTTTAGTAATTAAGAAGTAGCCTTATGTGACCTAAGAGATTGGATCCTTAAATCTGTGGCCACATCAACATGATAGATAGAAAGAAGTTTCCATGATATTCATGACTGGACTTGAGCTAATTAAGTCTTGAATATGATGAATGTTAGGGTTTGACGAGTTTTCATGACATGCATCCTATTGGAACTCTCGATAGAAGAACTTGATTATACAATAACTAAGCATAGGGATTCTTCTTCTATTCTATTGGGTTATCACTATGTACTGCTATGTGTCACTGGTAGATTGTAAGAACTCATCAGGATTATTTTTGGATCAACGATCCTTGATGGGATGGGTTAGAATCATTCTATTCCATTGCAAAGAGTTTCAATAATACAATGATAGAGATTATAGTATATTTTACTATCAGATAGAATAAAATCTATGGGATCACACACAAAAGAATTTGACATGATCTTAGATCATGATCAAATTATCAATAGAATTGAGGATTTGGATCAATTTATAAAGATTACAAATATTAAAATTGCTAATTGTTAGTCTAAGAAACTTAATTTTGCAATGCAATTTGGTTTAATTATATTATGGACGAAATCCTAATTGATTTAAATTAGATTTAATTTAATTAGGCTTAACCTAATTTAAGGCTAATTGGATTTTATAATCTAGGTAGGACTTGGATTTTAATTCTAATTGGATTAGGATTGATAGGATTTCGAAATTGGTTCGAATCGATTTCAAATTAGATTTGAAATGGACCCAAATCAAAGCCAGATTGAAGGAGGAAGCTAGATTGGGACTCTCTCTCTATTTGGCAATAAATTCAGAAGAGGGGACACTACTTTAGCATCCAGCACCCCTCTTTCTTGTTCCATGAAAAAAAGAGAGGAGGCGCAAGTTGGTGCCTCCCCATTTTTCCAGAGACTCTCTCTTGGGATAAATACTAAATCTAATTTGATTTGAATTAGATTCAAAATCAAATTAGAATTAGATTTTATTAGGAATTTTGGGTGTTGGACTCTTGATGGTCGATGGATTTAAGATAGGAAGAAAACAAGTAGCTCTATATGCATCTAGCGCAATATTCTTCATGCTAAAGAATTATTTTGGCATCTTCCTTCTTACTTTATTCCGCACAACAAAAATTAGATAGAGAGAACTAGAGAGAAGATATTAAAAGGAGGAAGAAAAGAGTTTATTCCATCCTTGGCGGCCCCCTTACCTTCTCCCTTGAATCAGTGCGAAGGAGATCATGCAAGGTTATTCTTAGGGCTTCTCCAGTTTTTGAAAGGGTTCGATCCAAGTGAAGAAGTGAGACCTATAAAATGCTAGCACTTCGGTGATCTCGACATTTTGACCAGGCACATCTTTGCGTGGATACCTGCAGAGGCATGGCACTTATACAGCTATGATGGAAACCCAAGACATCCACCAAATCCGATATGACTAGAAGAAGGAAAAGGATTCAAGTAAGTGATCCGATCATCAATTTTGCTTTTAGATTTCCAATTTTTAGATGTAACAATTTATTTTATAGCATCTTTAAATCTAGTCCTAGGTGATTTATTAATTAAATCAGCATATAGTATAGATTAAAATAGTTTTAATCTACTTCTGCCATCAAATTTGAAAATTTTGAAAAATTTACATGCTATTATCACCTAAATCTAACAATGATATTAGAGCCATAGATTTTTAACATGCATGAAATAAATTTTAGATTTGATTTCTCTTCAGATCTGAAAGTAAAATTGATTAATTTATTTTGCAGTATGTTTAAATCTGATTCTAGGTGATTTATTGATTAGATCAGCATATAGTATATATTAAAATAGTTTTAAAATACTTTCATCGCTGAATTTGAGAATCTAAAAAATATGCATGCTATTATTACATAAATCTAACAGTGGTATCAGAGCCATAGATTTTTAATATGCATAAAATAAATTTTAAATATAATTTCTCTTTAGATCTACAAATAAACTTGATTAATATCAATTTTGTGCTGACATAAGATTGTCTTGGTATAAGATTTCTTTTATACTATAAAGGCTATCCTAGTACAAAGTTGATTGGTTTTGAAAACTATTTTCAAAACAAGTTAATTAATAACTTAAGATCTAAAATTGATATACGTGATGTCTTCTTTTATATTAGATCTAAAATTAAGATGATTAAAGTTCACAATGAACTAATATAAGGTTGTCCTGGCATAAGATTATCCCTTATATTGCAAAAATTGTCCTAGTACAATATTGAATTGATTTTTGAAAAAAGCTTTTAAATTATTTTAACAATTAATTTAGATTTTATTTTATATGTATGTGACACGTGCTTTGTTAGTTTTTGATATGATATTCATATATGTAATATATGTTAGTTTTTATATCTAAAACATCCATATATATGATATATAGATTTAGATCTGAAATTATTTCGAGATTATAAGCCATTAATTTATGCGCTTCAACAAGATCTAAAAATGTTTTTAGAATTTGATTTTTAGGTTAAGAATAAGGGTTCGGGTAGAACAATTAGGTTTTGTATTTTGATTATAATTAGAATTTTTGATTACACCAGATTAGAATCCTTTTCGATTTTGAGAGGTTGATCGGACTTAATCAATAGTTGATTGGGGTTAGGTTAAAGGGACTCCAAGTTTAGTTGTAGTTGGCCAAATCCATTCACATCCAAATATGAATTGGTTAACTCAAGACCTAGTTTGGCACAATGGATCAAGCCCGAATTGCTTAGGCTAACTTATTCAAAACTAATTGACCAATTTGTATCTAAAATAAGTTTCGACTGGTACTTTTTAATTGGGATCATACTTATCTAGCCAATCCAATGGTATTTAAGGCATGCATTAGGTTGCCTTCCATCGATCTCACTACCAAGCTATCTGGTCGATTGAGTCTTCAATAAGGTTGTCTAGTAATTCATGTTCATCCATGCTATATAGGTTAGTCAGATATGAGATATGCTAAAATCTGAAAAAATTTTATGATATTATCACTTAAATCTAATAGTGTCACCATTGAGATGAAGAGGGTAGGGCTGGAACTGGGCTCTGTCCGGCCCGATGGACTTCAGGTTGGCCTGAAATCGAGCCGGGTTTCGGGCCAGGCTCGAAGTAGATCTGGTCGGGCTTGGGCTCCCCTGGCCCGGCTTGACCTAGCCCGAACTCGGCCTTAAAACGACCCGACCTGGCCCGAACTTGGCCCATCAGCTCGATAGTTTTAGGATTTTAATCTATTAATTTTTTTTGAATATGTATCCATAGTTAAAAGAACTTCATTTTATCATTTCATCTTCAATTTGGCAAGCCAAATCAAATTTTAATTCAAATCGAAATATGTACCAGTAATTAAAAGAACTTCATTTTATCATTTCATCTTTAATTTGATGGTCCAATTGGGCTTTAATTCGTGCTAGCCCGAATCAAAGCCTGGTTCGGGCCAGCCCAATCGAGCTTTAATTCGGGTCGATCCAAATCAAAACCTGGTTTGGGCCAGTCCAATCGGGTTCAAGCTAGGTTCAGGTTCGGACTCGAGCCAGGTTTTTTCAAAAAAATTGAGCTTAAACCTGGCTCGAAGTTCAAATTTTTTTCCGACCCAGGCTTGGGAAGGGATCTGGTCCAATCCAACCCGGTCCACTTCCAGCTCCACGGGAGGGAGATCATCAAAATTTGCAGCAATGGTAGTAGAGGAGAAGGTAGAAGACGCTGTCAGGGGTTTTGGTTGCTAGCAATCTCCCATATTCTCCATTTTTTTTTTTCCCCTTCCCATCCTCCTCTCGACTTCTCCACCTCTTCAAAATTTGTTGGTATCGAACCATCTCCTCTTCTTCTTCTTCTTCTTCTTCCATCCCCATCGGTCATTGCCAACTCTTCTTTTTTTGCCATCCTCCTCCTCTCATCTCCTTTTCGAGATCCATCGGACCGTCTCCTCTTCTTCTCTGATCGCCCAAGGTTGAGAAAGTCTTAGCAGATTGGGTGTGAATCCCATCTCGTGCAGAATGAATCCAGATTCATAAAAGATCTACCTTCTTAGCTTCTCTTTTCCCATATTCTTAACTTCCATCTCCGCTTCTCCAGCTTCTTTACATATTTCAAGATTTTAAAAAGGCACCAAAAAGAAAGGGAATGAGAGCAGGAGAGTGAGGGAAAACCAAGCAATTTTAGCCAAAAAAAAAAAAAAAGCCATGCGATTACTTCCTAAATCATCCCTACTTTTTTTTTTTTTTGATAAAGCGGTATATTCATTATACTGAACGGCAATAAATACAACCAAAAAAATCAGCCAAAATGAGATCTCTAACCTGTACAGAAATTTCCCCCACTTTTTCATGAAGACAAAACTATCATACAACCTACAGAAAATTTTGATATATTAATACACCATTAATATATTGTATCAATATTTTGTATATAATATTAAATTATATTGATATGATATATATTATATTTATGATATAATATATTATTAATTAAATAATTATCATAATATTACTCAATACTGATTTCAAATTATAGTAAAAATATATTACTATACTTTATGTTTATATATTGAAATTATTTAATATCTTATTTTTGTTTACCTTATTTTTTAATAAAAAATATTAGAATTAAAAAAATATATATTATAAGTATGAATGAAAATATTAATTCTATAACAACAATTCATATACCTTTATAGAATTAACTATTTGTAGGTCTAATAAATATATTTTATAAAATATATTAATAATTATTATATTAATAAATATATATTTATTTTATATAATTAATATTTATTTTTTATGAGATATATGAAGAATAGTTTTGGAATTATATAGTCAATAATCTTAAATTTTCATAAAATACCAAACATATTACTTGTTGATATATGAAAATCTTTAATTAGTGGAACATAATATACCAAATTGGATGATCTTAGATCTTTCAGGATCAGATAACCATGGGATAGGGATCATCAATGATCAAAGATTATCTTAGTGATCCTATTTGGATAACCACACACTATCTTAGGAGTGTGCAAAAAGCTTTGGTTCATTTATATATATATATATATATATATATATATATATATATATATATATATATATATATATATATATATATTTTTTTTTTTTTTGCTGAAAAAAAGGGATGGGGGAAGGAAAATCCTCGCTGTAGCTGCCCCTATTGGACCCTCGCCCCGCCAAGCCATGTTTGATTCGGATAGCTTTTTTTTTGCAATATTCTCTCCACCCGAAGATGAGTACATCAGCCTAATCCTACTGAGCTGCTAGAGTAGAATGCTCCCTCCCGTCCCCAGTCACGTGCTCCAGGAAAAATTCCTGGATTTATATCACTTTTTCAAATCGAGTTTGGTCTCTACTTGAAAAAAAGTTTGAATTGAAAATAATCGGTTGAGTTTTAGTTTTAATTTTTTTAAAAAAATTCAAACTAATCCTATCCATATATTTTTCAATTTTCTCTTTTTTTTAATATAAAATAAAATGTTTATGTTTAAATTTGGTCCAATCTATTTTGCCTAGTTCATTAAATATCAATCCTATATAAAATAGAATTTTTGTGTTTAAAATTAGTCTAGCTTATTGAATATCAATTTGATAAATTAATATGATCTAAACCAAATTTCTCGAATCAGTTATAAGCTATTCTTGCATATGGTCGATTTAGTTTTGGTTTCAATTTAAGAAAACTAATTTGAATCGATTTAGTTTCAGGCATATCTCCAAACTAATCCAACTTGACCAATGCACACCTATACTAGCGGTGGATCCTCTAAAGCAAACCCTAATGGCATCGGATCTGACAATCTCTATGTCGACATGAAGAGCATATCCATCTTCGTGGCTGCTCAACTTATTTTTGCAGGATTATGACGAAGAATTGGAGAAGATCCATCACGAAACAAATTTGGATAGGGTATTGATAATTTGTGTTCATGAGGTTGTTCATTGTATTTACTGTTTTTTTTTTTCTAATGTAAAGGAGGGGAAAACTCGAGGCCTGATTAAATGCCCACATAAATACTAAGCTCGAGCTTGTGAAGAAGCCCAAAGGCCTAGTCAGGCCCCGACCTACCTAAATCAATTATATCTTGGGCTGACCCCGGCCCAGCCCAATCCCTGAGCAAATTTAAGTCAAACTATGAGTTATTTTACACCTTTTTTGATATTAAGGCTTTTCTTTTTGTTTAAAATATATATGGATTATAGGAGTTATACATGGGCCAATGATTATATTGAAAAATTGAGATATTTTTCATTTCTCAACCCAAGTCTGGTTGCAATCCCAAGTTTTGATGCAACAAATTTTGATAACATGTCAGCGTATATAAAGCTCCCTATTTTTTTTGTCAGACAACATTGCCGCACAACAAAGGAGAAGAATGAAAGAACTTGAATTCCAAAATGTAAATATTAAAGCATACTCATGTGAGAACTTGGTTTATTCACGACAAACACTTCTAGGCTACGATGAGGTTTGAGTCGGGACATGTTTGACGATGCACTGGGTAGGCCAAGCTTGGTTGAAATAACATCTAATTTAGATGTGTTCGAGTTAAGTCCGATCTTAATAATTAATTTCTTTGCATCTAATTTCAATGGAAAATTGCATTAAGTTCTTGAAAGTATAGGAGCGAGGAGAGAGAGTATGCATGCCTATATATTTGAAGGCAATTGAAAAAGTTGAAAGACAAGAGATGGAGGAAAACATTTATCGAGATGTCAGGTGAGCGTTTGTTGGGGTGGTTGTCAAGTTCATAGGATGGTGATGCGTGTCTTTTAGTTATTTAGGTAGACTTTAAGTAGTTAAATACTATATTACGGATTATGCATGTGAAGATTATGCTTCGTTTGGATTGATAATCTATTACCTTTTAAACTTTATGCTATGGATTTATAATGTCAAGTTAAAGAAATATTCATGTTATCGATTGATGTTGCATCACCTGTGTTGTTCTATGCTAATATTATGTGTGTACTTATTTGCTTTCATACTGAAGAATATGGATAGTGATGCAGAAATGGAAATTGACTTGGAAGTTCAAAAGAATTCAAAATATTTCTGATTCTAGTGATGGGGAGGGAATAAGGAACTTTGCTTTATGTGATGAAAATGAAGATGATGCTATAGAGCTTCTTGTCGTAGCAATATCTGTAGAGTACTACAATTTGTATCTATTCAAGTAATGATATAGGAATGATAATTTCACTGGTGCTGAATAATATGTTATGAGGATAATTCTTGGTAATCCATAGGTGTCCAGATTTATTTACGATGGACGGTTGTATGTTCCTTAACTTGGGCTCTGACTTGAGATAAGGAAATCTATTACATGACTCCTGATTTGTAAGTGTTGAAGAAAAAGTTGCTTTATTATTGATGACAGTTGTTTAAAGAGAGTCGCACGCATCAAATGGTGGTAGATCATTTTCAGCATTTTGGATAGACAATCACTCATCATTTTGAGGTGCTTTTGTATGTCCATCTTATGGTTTAAAGTTGATAAAACTATTTTGTTATCTTGATATCAAGTACAATGATTAATGTGCAGAATTGTGTTGAGCTATCGATAGAACATAAATTAGTGCTTGCATGCCCTCTAGTAAGCAAATTCCTTGCCGAGAGAGAGAGGAAGACCATAGTAACTTGAAATGTTTTATGAGCTTTCTCATTTGATATGTTATTCACTTTTGTCTTATCCCGTTAGAAAGGAAATGTGAATAACTCTTGAATTTTTGTGTCAACGGTCACAAATCTTGAATATAGATTTTCTAATCTACCAAAAGGCAAGTGCTGCGTTGTTGACTCTGGCTTCACAAACATGTATGGCTATCTTATAACTTACCGAGGTAAATGTTATCATCTTCAAGACTATCAAGAAAGGGCCATCAACCAAGAATAAGCAAAGAGTTATTCAATTATCGCCACTCATCTCTATGGAATATGATTGAGTATTATTTTGAAGCGTTAAAGAAATGGTTTTGTTATCCTCTCCGACTATCTTGATTGTATTCATTCCTGCTCTTTTTAATGAATATACCGTTTTATCAAAAAAAGAAAAAGCATAAGAAATGGTTTTGTTATCTTAATAGAGATCAAAGTGTCCATATTCCTCACAAAAACAAGTACGAATTGCTATAGCTACATGTACAATTCATAATAATATTAAGAAAAGGACATAAGATGATAGTCTCTTTGTTGAGTATGCAAATAAAAATATAATTATTGAAGATGAGATTGACACCCCTCCCAGGCCAAGCTACAACATGTGTTGATAAGATTACTAACTCTCGATTAGAGATGGGTGTTGTTGGAGTATGCCGGCTCAACTAAGACTAACCCCCGGTTTAGAGATTCGGTTGGGTCTCTCTTGAACCAGGCATCCATGCCAGAAGAATCGGAGATGACCCAACCATATTAGGGCACCCTTCCGGGGTCAATCTTCGGCCTAGGCCGAAGATACTGCCCCCGAAGCTCACCTTTTAGTTGCTCATCTCCATGACCGGTTGATCCAAAGAAGGTGGATCCGAAGAAGGTCAGTTCGAAGAAGACGATCACTTTATTTCTCTAATTGTTCGAAAGAAGTCAAGTACGAAGCGAGCAACCCATCCCACTCAAAAGAAGGAAGCTCCAATGTGAGTGGTCGAGATGTCTTCGGCCTACTCCAAAGAGACTCCGAAGAAGGTAGCTCCGATGCGAGTGGTTGAGATATCTTCGGCCTACTCCAAAGAGATTCCGAAGAAGGTAGCTCCGATGCGAGTGGTTGAGGTGTCTTCGACCTACTCCGAAGAGGTTAGGTACGGGATAATCAACCAGCTCGACTTCGGCCCTCGCTGAAGGAATGCCTCTAAAGTGAATCTCCAGCTGGCCACAAATCTCCATACATGGGCGCAGTTGTTATAACCAACAACGTGGCCACAAACTCATGCTCCAACAGAATCTCCAGCTGGCCACGAATCTCCAGACATGGGCGTAGTTGTTATAACCAATAACATGGCCATGAACTCCGGCTCCAACGGAATCAGACATGGCCACCACTATAAATAATGGTAAGAGAGGACACTCACGGTAAGAGAGATCATCCCTAAGCTACTTTCCATTCTCTTCTCCAAGAGAGCTTTACATTCTGTTGCTAAGAGCCCTCACTGACTTAGGGATCAGAGTATCCCCCATCGAAGAAATTTCGATCACGGGACCTGTTTTTCAGGATTCGAAGAAGGCGCACCGAAGGTCCTGCCACTCCATCCGGTCCACGGGGGTTTGACGTCAATAGATTGGCATGCCAGGTAGGGGAAAGAAGGTGCAGTACCTTGAGCACCAGGAACTGTCGGACCCTCTCTCGCAAAGGAGAGTTCTAAGAAGAAATAACAATTACCATGGTGAGGGGTAAAGCTCAGAATATCTCGATAAGCAGGGGGCGTCCTCCCTCCTAGAGGAACGACCCCCTAGTGGAGAACGATGTCCCACCTCCAACTTTGGTCATGGGACAGCACCAGTTTGAAGCCCTTTTGGATCGGGTTGATGCTCTCATAACCTTGGTTCAGAACTTTCAGGAGGCTGCTCTCTAGGCCGGGCACCCGCCGGCCGTCTCCCAACACAGCTATCGGACCGGGGAAAAGGGGGACCACCGTCATAGTTCCACCCAACACTCTCTCCGGGATCGACCCTCCCACGAAGGCCAAAGCTCGCGGCATCCGAAACAGTCTGATGACCGATGAGCGAGAAAGAGATCCAGACGATCTCTCTCTGATTCGTCTGAGGATTCTACTCCTCAAGATGTGGGGCCGGGAGAGGCCCATCACAGTTATGAAAAAAAATTAAGACACTCGAGGCGCAGATCGCAAGGCTCCACGATCTGCAGAGAGATGGCGAGCGTGCAACCTATGACTCGTGGCCTTCATTCACCTCCAGGATAATGGAGGAAACCATCCCACGACATTTTAGGATCCCTCAGATGGAACCTTACAATGGGACTACTGATCCCCTGGATCATCTTGACAGTTTCAAAGCCCATATAATAATCCAAGGAGCCTCCGATGCATTGTACTGTTTGGCTTTTTCCGCCACCCTAAAGAAGGCAGCTCGAATGTGGTACTCAAGCATCCGTCTAGGTACCATCGACTCCTTTGATTTAGAAAAATTGTTTGTCTTATATTTCAGGATTTGCCGGAAGACGTCCCGGAATATGGATAGCTTATTCCTCCTTCATCATAATGAGGGAGAGAGCCTCAATGACTACATCACAAGATTCAACTCGGCCACCCTCGAGATTCTAGATCTCAACGAGCATGTGGCCGTGTCCACTCTGAAGAAGGGGCTCCGGTCATCAAGGCTCATATTTTCTCTGGACAAAAGGTTTCCTACAAGCTATGCTGAGCTCCTGACTAGGGCTCAGAAATATACTGACGCCGAAGAATAAGTAGCTAATCGATGTCTGACCGAAGGGAGACCTGTCCCCAAGAAGAAAAATGTCAAAGAGCCAAATTCTTCTACTGCCCTTAGCAATGGCTATTCTACTCAACGGCAAAGCCCCAGGTCCAAAACACTAGGTGGAAAATTTGATTCATACACTCCCCTGAACCTCCTAAGGGAAAGGATCCTAATAGAGATAGAAAAGGAAAACTATCTCCAATGACCACGCCCTATGAGATCGTCCTCTTCTGTAAGAAAAAGAAGCAAGTACTGCCGGTTCCACAGGGATCACGGCCATAATACCGAGGATTGCATCCAACTGAAGGATGCAATAGAGGACCTCATCAAGAGTGGGTACTTAGGGAGGTATGTCGGACATCCAGGATCTTGACTTGAAGCTGCCGCCCCTCAACGGGCTATAGAGGAGTTGAACTCTCTCATCAAAGGCCCACTGACGGAAGAGTGGGCATGCTACACCGACCAACTAACTGGAGGAGAGCCGAAGAACATACTTCTAAAAGGCTCAGGAACAACAACTCCTTATACTTCTCCGATGATGACCTCCAGGAAGTTCAGTTCTCCCATGATGATCCCATTATAATATCGGCCGTTGTGGCCAATTATAATGTAAAAAGAATTTTAATAGATAATGGGAGCTCTGCGGACTTTTTACTGTATGATGCATTCTCCAGAATGAGTCTGTCTAAAAACAAGCTTTGTAGATCTCTCGTACCTCTGATTGAGTTCGGAGGAAACCAAGTCGAAGTCGAAGGAGAAATAATGCTGCCAGTAACCCTCGGCACGGAGCCCCATCAGAAGATATTCTCCATCAATTTTGTCATGGTCCGAACCCCATCGACTTACAATGCAATCTTTGGATGTCCTGCCTTGATCAAGTTCAAGGTCGTAGTCTCCACATATCATCGCTTGGTATGTTTTTCCACCAGAAATGGGATCGAGGAAGGGAGAGGAGATCAAAGGGCCGCTCGTCAATGCCTGATGATACAGGATAATCAGGCGATTGATCTCATAACCTTGGATCAATTGGACCCAAGAGACCTGACTGAGAATTCAGGGGAACCGTTAGAGAGGACTATCTCGGTGTCCTGACCGAAGATGACCCCACCAAAACGGTGCAGATCGGAAGCCTGCTTGATGAAGGAATGAAGGTGGCACTGATTCAATTCCTCCAAAGTAACGCTGATGTCTTTGCCTAGTCGGCTTCCGACATGTCAAGGATTCCCGCCGAAGTAATCACTCATCGGCTGGAAGTTGCTCTTGGCTACAAACCGGTTCGTTAGAAGAAGAGGAGCTTTGCCCCTAAAAGATAAAGGATGATAGATGAAGAGATAGATAAGCTCCTCAAAGCCAGATTCATCAGGGAGGTACATTACCCCGAATGGCTGGCTAATATCATGATGGTAAGGAAGGCCAATGGCAAGTGGAGGATCTGTGTCGATTACACGGATCTCAATAAAGCCTGCCCGAAGGATAGCTTTCTCCTACCAAAAATAGATCAATTGGTCGATGTCACTCTTGGCCATCAGTTGCTAAGCTTCATGGATGCCTTTTTTGGCTACAACCAGATACAAATGAATCCCGAGGATGAAGAGAAGACTTCTTTCATAATGGAGAAAGGGTTGTATTGCTACAGGATGATGCCATTTGGTCTGAAGAACGCCGGGGCTATATTTCAAAGACCGGTCAACAAGGTATTCGAGAAGCAACTGAAAAAAAATATGGAGGCATATGTTGACGACATGATCGTGAAGAGCCTCCTCAAAGAAGATCACATCGAAGACTTAGAGGAATCTTTCGACGCCCTACGATGCCACTGGATGAAGCTGAACCCAACCAAATGCCTCTTCGGGGTGACCTTTGATAAGTTCCTGGGATTCCTTGTTACCAAACAGGAGATAGAAGCCAATCTTGAGAAGATATAAGCACTCCGAAGCATGAAACACCTCTCATGTAAGAAGGAGGTACAATAGTTAACTGGGAGAATAGCTTCTTTGAGCCGATTCATTTCCCGATAGGCCGAAAGGTGTCTTCCCTTCTTTAAAGTCCTTCACCGATTGTAAAACTTCGATCGATCTGAAAATTTATCTCAGGATAATGATCACATGCTTTTAGGATTTCTTCTTTATCTGTATTATAAATTAACGAGCCAATCCAACTAATCTCCAAATAAATCAATGTCTTATTCTTAATTTTATAAGTAGTGTTTAAGCATAACTTAAACTCTTCCAATTTTATCAAAAACCGTGTTTTAGTGAAACTCTTTTAATGTTTGGCTAAAATCTTTCCACTAAGAAAATTTTCTATGCAACATAGTATATATATATATATATATCCGTCATATAAAATGATTCATTAAATGTATTTTTAACTTGGGGGTGACAAAATCTGGGAGTGTTCGCCGGTAGAGCTTGAAGAGTCTCTCATATAAGATACAAACGTGGATTTCATGTGGTCCGTATTCCCAGATTTGGCAACGTTTTCACCTACGGTAATTCTTAAAAGAACATAATAATAATAATAATAAATATGCAACACGAATCATAGAGGCCATTGGATCGACTCTAGACCCCATATATATATATATAGCGTGGATATACCAGATACGTACAGACACTGGTACCTCCATGCAAGCTGAAGACGTTGCTCCAGCACACACACACACACACATATATATATATATATATATATATATATATATATATATATATATATATATATATATACACTTCACGGGCTACGTAAGTAAAGGAAGCCTAGCTAATTGAGAAAGTCCCAGCACATAGCTAGTTTTAAATTGGACCTCCATGGCCCTATCTTCATCATTATTCAAACTTCTCACACCACAAGCCCCTTACATCTCTAAACAGATTCTAAAGACTCGGTACGTAACATCCAAATTTATAGCCATTGATCAACACGGATACGTAGTGGTCAGCAGAACGTACATCTACTCCTCACTCTTTTCAGCTGCAGCTTCCTTCTTCTCTTCCTCCACAACCGGCTTCTCCTCCAATTCTTCCTTCTTCTCCTCCTCGGCAGGACCCACAGGTTCCTCCTCAGGGGCCTTGGTCTCCACCGGCTCCTCCGTGGGAACCTCTGGTGTCACCACCTCTTTGGCAGGCTCTTGAGTCTTCTCCGCTGCTGCTTCCTCCACCACTGGCTCGGCCTCGGCGACCGCCTCCTCGGCCTTCACCTCCACAGGAGCCTGAACTTCTTCGGTCGCTGCCTCCTCCTTCGGCTCCTCGACGGCTGCCGGGGGTGTGACAACTTCCTCCTTGGGTGCTTCCTGGGTCTCGATTGGTTGCTTCTCTACGTTCTCATCTGGCAATGCGTTGGTTGCTGATTGGACCTACAGGATATCACCATTAGATTTATTTGAACAAACTCATCTTTTTTTTTTTCTTTTTTGATCTGGCTAGCTACAAGTACGTACCATTAGTTTAGAAAATTTGATCGATGTTTAACATACACGAAATTTCTTTTATAGATCAAAAAGCATATATAGCAACAGCTTCTACAGTATCAGTTATGACTCTCAAGGTTCATATTATAGAACATTAATTAATCAACGCTTGACGTGATCGAATGAATTAACTCATATAAAAGCATCTACTACCATGGATTTTTTAGCATGAGATATGCAAACATATTAAAAACTATTGATTTGAACGAATCCATGTTAAGGAATCCAAGCATTTATTTCTATATATATGAACTTATTGCGGACCATTAGAAAGAAAAAGAATGAAGACCTCTGGAGATAGCTACCTCAACAGTTGCCATGGGGATCCCGATGCAAGCCAGTATATCAAGAGAGAATTGAAGGTGGTGGTATGAAGGATGGGCTGTGGGATGGGGGCTATTTATAGAGGTTTGGAGGGCTAGCTTTACCGGGGAGAAAAGAAGAGAGGAATGGTTGGAATGCATGTTATATGTTTGTAATTGTATTGATCGATGAAGAATCTTTAAATTGGGTCGCATCTCACGACACTGGAATCAAGAGACACGGGCCATGCTGCCAAGGAATGCAAAAAAAGAGAGTCCAGGAGGGGAAGGATGATGTTGTTTATTACTATAGGCTGGAGGTTATTAGCAAAGGCCAAATGAGTGGAGGCCACCGTCACTGTTCATGCACCACCCCCTGCCCATAAGTAATTATACCCCTTGTGGTTTGGGGTTCTGTTGTGCTTTGTGCGGTAGTGTTTAAAGGCGACCTATTGATTGCCCATGCACGTTCTAGGGTCCTTGGGCTGCCAACTTTTTCTTCAGCTGGGCCACTTTTTGATTTGCAATCCTTGTTTGGGTGAAAATATCCAAAAATAATTTGCAAGGAAGTGTACGTGTGTTTGATTGGTTAACATATCCGTTTTAAGGGTGTCGAATTTTGTTCAGCAATATGTGCAAGAATCCATAAATTATGTGCAATAAAATTGTCGATCATTTGGCTGCACTTGTTTTTGTTTGAACAAGGATCATATGCTTGCATGTGAGGATGACACCAAACTAGTATAAAAAAAGATTGGGGAATTTGTAAGAAGATATATAGGTACCCAATTTGCCAACTTCAAGTAAAATGTCTCGACTCACTATTAACCAATGGTCATTATAGCATAAATTGAATGGTTAAAAATTAAGTCCACATTCATATGGTGCAATGATGATGCATGCATTTTGAGTTTATTAAAATGTTGCTATAGTTAAAAAGCCAATAATAGAAGATGCGTTGGTTGTGGACCGAATGCAATGCTATATCATCGTTGTCGACGACTACCAGATACAACGATCGAATCAAATGATAATCAGAGCAAGGAGGTGGACCCAATTGTTTGACTAAAAGAGGCTTTCACTAATTGCTACAACTATTCTTCGTCGACGTCTCCCTCACGATGAGAATATTGTAGGATTTTTTGAGCGCCAAACTCCAAATGTATGGACCTTTAATTAGGTTCTAATCTGAGTTTATATTCCTAGCTAGAGATTCAGGTCATGTGTATAACTCCAAAACTTAAAACATTGCATTCGATAATTAGATCAAGGATGTTTCTTTCATTAGAAAGAAGGATTCACCTTCCTTTGCACGAATCCACCATTAGATTACCTACTAGACAAATCTTAATAAAAAGCTTTGAATTTCATCATTCATCGACATGTACAGATTTCAAAGTAACTAACGGATAATCTAATAGTAGACTTGTATGAACGAAGGTAAATAGTTCTTTCATTCAAGAGATCGCAATTCCGAACCAATCATTATCACGTGATGAGAAATAAAAATATACAAGCTAACAACACGACACGTGAAATATTTGAATAACGTTAGGTGGTTGGATTGCATGATACGATAGCAAAGATGGGCCTGGGATGCTGCACATAATGGATTGTTTTGAATCCTGGCTACTAGACCTACCTAGGAACACCATAACCTAACGAATCAGGGAAAGGGAAATCACGCGATGTTTGGTACTTGGTAGCGCTCACCGTCCGTGTCCTTTTCCTTCTTTGTTTAGACCCACCCGATCATGGACTTGCACCGAACGACCAAAATTGGCAGAGGAGTCGGATTTTGATTCGACTTTAAGGAGGGCGGTGGGTGTCGTGGGCCCCAACACGCTTCTCCCCGCATCATTAACGTCCAAGATACGGAAGTGGATGCTGACCTGGCGATAGGTCCCCCTTTTTACCTCACGACGGGGAAGGCGGCATTGGGCGGTGCAACCGGGGCCCACAAATGGTACTCCACCCGGGAAGAAAGTAGAGTCAGATCCAGGGCTCGGGATCCCTCGACATTTATCCAACGGATTTGTATATAATATTGGATCCATTTACTAGAATCCAGATTTATTTAATTATAATATAAATAATAAATTTAAATATCAAATATTTAATCTAATAAATTTAAAATTTAAATAATATAATATAATAATAATATATATTTATATATAAATAATTAAAATATTGTGAATCGTTAGGTCAAAAATTTAATGATTCAATTTTTTTTTTTTTTTGGATGGGACTGGATATTCATTAAAGTGAACGAGAGTGAATACAATCCAAAAAGTCAGAGAGAATAATATTTCTAAACTGTACAGGGACAGCATGCCAATCGATCCAGACCGACGGAACTGGTGGGCGACAAAGGAGGCTACCCAATCAGCAGCCGAGTTAGCCTTCCTAAAGATGTGACGAATCTGGATGGACACACAATCTCGTAAGAGAAAGTGAATATCCCTCAGGATGGGGTGGGCAGGGGAGCCAACATATATTACTGAATCCAGGAGATGACTGTCAAGGAATCCCCCTCGATGATGAACCGGTCCAGGAGTAGAATCTGGCGGGCATACCTAATGCCGGTCCAGGCAGCATGCAACTCTGTCCCAGGGACGGAGGAATCAATGAGAGGCAAGCCGCCCGCTGCCAGAAAACCCAGATGGGCATCCCGAATAACAAATACAGCGCCTCCAGATTTGTGGCGGAGACTCTCGTCGAAGCTGACCGTGAAGTGCCGAGGAGGAGGGGGTACCCAGCAGACATAAACCACCCGAGACGCTCGAGGAGCAGAGAAGGGACCCCAAATCTCCAAAGACCACCCAATCGAGCAAAGTACTCGTAGGCCGAAGCGGTTGCCCTATCGACCAGCGCCCGGGGAGAGTAGGTGACCGAAGCAAAGACCCTCTCATTCCTGGCAATCCATATATAATAAGCAAGATAAGCCAGGAAATTAACCCGGGGGAACTCCCTAGCAGACCTCAGGGTAGAAAGGAAGGAGTGAATGACATCCTGAGAATGGGAGATAAACCCGACAATGCCAGCACGGCGCCAAATCCTCGAGGCCCACTCACAAGAGAATAGGGCATGGGCCTGGATTTCATCCTCCAATCCACATATAGGGCAGTCAGGGGGCATGTGAATACCTCTAGAAGCCAATAAAGACCTGATCGGAAAGCGATGTCGGAGGCACTCTTCTTCCGCCCGAGTACTCTTGTCTGATTTACTATCCATATTTTCTCCGACTGCGCCGATGGACTCATCCTTCCGTTGGATCTGGGCTATTCCAGTTCATCCCAGGGTCTCCTAGTTTATCTGGGATCTTCAAAATTATTTTAAGGAGATTGAAAGAAAAGAAATCTTGCCGAGTTGCTGCCCTATGTGTCCTTTCTTCCTCCCTGCCTTAATGGCTCCCCCCTCTCCAGTCACTAGCAGACAGGTCCATCCATGATGATGGATCCGATAACGAGGATGGCTCACCCCCACAAGATGAGGAGGAGGATGCCTCGTCCCTCCCCTCCCCCAATTTCTTGGCAAGGACTTCGGCATAGCTATCGATGATGATGAGGAGGAGGAAGAGGATTCAAGGTTAGGGTTTTTCAACATCATCATCATTAGGTGCGATACATACCCCTCCCCTCCCCCATCGCCCGCCGACCCCTCCACTCCCCTTTCCTGAATCTCAAGCATGCCAAACCCTAGAGCCGATCCAAGCATGATGACCCTTACTCTAGTTTCTTGACCTGATCCACTATCAGGCTAGGGAGCTCAAGGGAGTATGTATTGGGGACCATCGTCCGGAGGACCACTAGCAGCGACAAAAGGGGGTTCGAGGTCCCCGTTCATGAATGGGGTGGCGGAGAGCATGAGGGCACGGGAGTTAGGAGGATTCAGCTAGCTTCAGGAGGAGTAGAGGCAGCGACAGTAGGCAAAGAGAAAGGCATCGATAAGTTCCGTCCCTGATAGTGTCGCTATGGAGGATCCATCCACAAAGTATGAACTGCTTCTTGAGCTTAGTGAGTCATTCGAATTCTTTTGGAAAGACTTATAAGCCTCCATCGAGATCTGCCAGGGTTTGGTCCATCGCCACCCGAGTCACCCTCGCCATCAATGGATCCAATTCCAATCCCATGAAATCAGCGACGATGCCGCACGGCATCCACGGCATGATTGTGTCCGAGAATAGGCGGGGAGTAGTGAGTATTTCGCCTAGTTGGGCATTGGCCGGCTAGTAAAGTCCCAATTCATGATGCTCGCCTCCAGATTTCTAGATTTCTCTTGTCCTCCTCACCTCCTGATTTCTAAACTTTTGCTGGAATTTTCAAATTTTCATCGAGATACGTTTTTCTCTACCCTCCTTGCATCTAGGTACATTTTGGGTCTCGGATCTGGATGCAGATACCTGGGATCTATTAGGGTCCGGGATTGGTATTTCAAGGCTAAACCCTTCGAGTATTCGGATTTGGATCTCAGTCCAATAACTAAGATCGGATCCAGTTTTAAATATCTAGGTTCTGACCTGAACCCAACCTATTGACAATTTTATGAGAAAGCATTAGTTACTACAAATTTTTTGAACCATACGGTAAAAATATAATATATTATTTATTTTTATAAAAAGTTACATTGATGTTCAAATTTGATTAAAGATTTTAAATTTTTATTTTAAATTATGATCGGCTAACTGATAATTTTTACTATTTTAAATAAAAAATACTTTTTAAATATAATGATGATTTTTTATTAAATATGATCCAAAATGTATGTAATAAAATTATTTAAATTAATAATTTCTTCGTAACATGGCATGCTTTGGATCATGACGTGTTTGAACGTGGTCGAGCAATGATCCATGTCAGTACGAGGCACTGAGTTGGACTCCAACAGCATCCAGGCTGTTTTCCAATGGAGATTGATGTAAGGCAAGATCTGATGAGTCATTTATTAAATTTGATGATAAATATTGCTTTTGTGGATGGATAAAGGGTAATGCAGAGAGGGCGGGCTTTGATGCAACAATAAGATTAACTCATTATATATATATATATATAATGTATATGTATATATATTATTGCCGATCTCGCCGTCGCGTCCGTATCTCGGATCCGTCGATCCTACCGGACCGCCTGGCTCCTGGAGCCTTCTGGCTGGAGCGAACCTGCAAGGCAAGGTCAGAAGGCCCTGGTCGGGGATCCCGGCGAGGGAGCTCCGACGGTCAAGTCAGTAGACGACGAGAAGGAACAGATTCTCCAAGACGGGCCCCCGAAGGAGTCCCAGACTCAGAGAATTTACTAGCAAGAAAGGTGCTATGGGGACCAGAAATTTGGCCGGGCCTCCTTGCCGAGCTCACGCCAAGCGATCCCCTCTTGGGACCCTGGATCTCGCTCTCAGAGCGGGGCTTTTGGCCGCTGTTTTCTGCTTGTCCCCAGCTTGATCAGCTTACATGATGGGGACATCGGCCCAGAATCTGAAGCAGCCCAGACTAAACCTGAAGCCCAACCAGAAGCCCAGCCCAGAACCCAGAAGCCTAGCCCAGAACCTGAAGCACAGTCCAGTCCAAGCCTGAAGCCCAACCCAGAACCTGAAGCCCAGCCCAGCCCAGCCCAAACCCTGGGACCCAAGATCCTGGAGTCGATGAGCACAAATCCTGAAGTCATCATCAGCACCGATCCCGATGCAGATCCTAGCATAATTTAAATTCGAGATTTGAGTAGGATATTAGGATATTAGGATTTATCTTGATTATTTGAAAAAATTGTTTTAGGATTTGATTATTTGCTTTAGGATTTATCTTATCGGTTGTTTTTAGGAAGGATCTTATCAGTTGTTTTAGAATTTGTTCCGATCTCTTTCGGAGGTTTGTTTAAGAACATGTTTCTTGAATAAAATTAGCGATGAATAAAAATATTTGAAAAAATCTGGGTATGTCCCGATTCTTCCCCCTCTCTTTCTTCTTCCCTCCCCCTGCTCTTCTTCTGATTCTTCCTTGGTGCTATTACTCTCTCTGAGTTCTTTTTCTTTCCTCTGATACTTTTTCTCCGGCTGCTCTCCTCTCTATCTTCTTCCTTCTCTTCTCGGTTTCCTTCTCTTCTACGGCATCTTCTTTCCTACTACCTTTCATTCTCTGATATCTTGTAAACCAAGGTCCGGACCCACAACGGCTGTATCGTCACCCTCATCTTCGTCCGGAATAGGGATTCCGGCTCCCCGATCGATGACTCCCACCAGCTCTCATTCCCCGATCGTGACTACGAGCGCATCTTCTCCGCCTGGAGTCGTCCAAGGCCATACCACTAACCGCAGCCGTCCCCTCCGCCCGTGAAGCCTCCCGCCGGAGTTCCTTCGCTCCTCTGGTGCGCATCTCCTTCTCCCTTCCGATCAAGCATCTCCCTCTATTTTTGTGGATTCCGGCCACCCACTGCTAGCCCACGTCTACTCCGACCGGCTCCCTGCTGCCATGGACAACTGCCGGCCACCCTCCGCTCGCGACGCCTTACGGACACCCGCCTCCTCCCTGCTGTCGTGCCCTCCACGGTCACCGCACGGCCTGCAGCCTAGCGTCCCACCCTCCTCCGCCATCACCGTCTTCCTCCCCCATCGCCGGACCAGCTCTGCCCCTCGCTGATGCCGGCGAGGCCTCCCCGTGTGCCCCCCCCCCTTTCTGCACGATCGTGAAGGTATAACCGGCGTCCACAGCCGACTTCACGTGAAAGAAAAGAAAAAAAAAATGTGAGGAAAAAAACAGTGGAGAAAAAAAAAAGGAAAGTGAATAAAAGAAAAAAAAAAAAAAAGGAGGCAAAAAAAAAAAAAAAGAAAGAGGAAAAAAAATATGAAAAAAAGTTTTATTTGAAAAAAAATTAGAAAAAAATTAATTTGGTTTGGTTTAGCCTAGCATAGGGTCGTTTCCTAGCGACCAACGATCCGATCTCCTTGGAATAAAATTGATTCGGACGCGCGTCCCGCGTCAACTTGGTATCAGAGCAAGTTTAGATTAAGTTAGGTTAGCCAATTTTATTTTAATTGCATTTGCATTATTTGTAAAAAAAAAAAAAATTCAGTTTGCATATCAGTGGTGCATCTTGGAGTCAGAAGAATCTAGAAGATTGCTGAAGCTTGACTCGACGGAGTCGAGTTCTCCCCACCTCAGTGGAAATGATGGGGACATCGGCCCAGAATCTGAAGCAACCCAGACTAAACCTGAAGCCCAACCAGAAGCCCAGCCCAGAACCCAGAAGCCTAGCCCAGAACCTGAAGCACAGTCCAGTCCAAGCCTGAAGCCCAACCCAGAACCTGAAGCCCAGCCCAGCCCAGCCCAAACCCTGGGACCCAAGATCCTGGAGTCGATGAGCACAAATCCTGAAGTCATCATCAGCACCGATCCCGATGCAGATCCCAGCATAATTTAAATTCGAGATTTGAGTAGGATATTAGGATATTAGGATTTATCTTGATTATTTGAAAAAATTGTTTTAGGATTTGATTATTTGCTTTAGGATTTATCTTATCGGTTGTTTTTAGGAAGGATCTTATCAGTTGTTTTAGGATTTGTTCCGATCTCTTTCGGAGGTTTGTTTAAGAACATGTTTCTTGAATAAAATTAGCGATGAATAAAAATATTTGAAAAAATCTGGGTATGTCCCGATTCTTCCCCCTCTCTTTCTTCTTCCCTCCCCCTGCTCTTCTTCTGATTCTTCCTTGGTGCTATTACTCTCTCTGAGTTCTTTTTCTTTCCTCTGATACTTTTTCTCCGGCTGCTCTCCTCTCTATCTTCTTCCTTCTCTTCTTGGTTTCCTTCTCTTCTACGGCTTCTTCTTTCCTACTACCTTTCATTCTCTGATCTCTTGTAAACCAAGGTCCGGACCCACAACGGCTGTATCGTCGCCCTCATCTTCGTCCGGAATAGGGATTTCGGCTCCCCGATCGATGACTCCCACTAGCTCTCATTCCCCGATCGTGACTACGAGCGCATCTTCTCCGCTTGGAGTCGTCCAAGGCCAGACCACCGACCGCAGCCATCCCCTCCGCCCGTGAAGCCTCCCGCCGGAGTTCCTTCGCTCCTCTGGTGTGCGTCTCCTTCTCCCTTCCGATCAAGCGTCTCCCTCTATTTTTGTGGATTCCGGCCACCCACTACTAGCCCACGTCTACTCCGACCGGCTCCCTGCTGCCATGGACAACTGCCGGCCACCCTCCGCTCGCGACGCCTTACGGACACCCGCCTCCTCCCTGTTGTCGTGCCCTCCACGGTCACCGCACGGCCTGCAGCCTAGCGTCCCACCCTC